>CM062942.1:109476193-110726193 GCA_031878705.1 Tapirus indicus | reverse complement strand
GAGACAAGCAGCACAGAAGTACAATTTTTGTTCAGGGTTTATTTCTCATCCAACAAATAAGTTGGACTGTTAGACCCAGCATGACATAGTGGCTAAGAATTACACAGACCAAGCCTCAAATCCTGGCACACCGTGTGCTAGCTGTGTGACCTTGGGTAAGTTACTTGTCTTTCTATGCCTCAGTCTTCTCATCTATAAAAAGGGAACAGTAATAGAGCCTACCCCATAGGGTTGTTTTGAGTATTTTCTGAGACAATACCTAGTGCTTAGCCTAGTATGTGACACACACTGATGGCTTAATAAATGATAACCACTATTATTAGCATGTATAAGATACCAGGCTAAGTAATAAATGGTTTACTTGTCTTTTTCCTCTATTATTTTGTAAATTACTTGAGGGCAGGGGCTATGTGTGACTTAACCATTGTAGGCCCAGTCTCTAGCACATGGTTTGGGACATAGTAGTTGCTCAAGAAATATTTGTGGATGTTTTGTATTCTTTTATGAGATTGTAAGTCAGATGTGGCCACAAGAAGAGGCAGAGGAGAGCCTCAGGAAATCAATGTTATTATACTCACAGGTGCTACAGACAGGAGGCACTGGGTGCCTCGCAGGGCCACATGGGAAAGACACCAGGGTGGTTAGGAGGCAGAAGACAGGAGCAAGGGGAAGGTTTAGGCTGCAGCCTTTATTGGGGTTTCTGAGGGAAAGGCAAGGCAGGGCAGGGTGAACAGTTTTGGATTGGCTAGTTTGAATAATTTCCGTGGGCTTTGGGCTGTAGGGGTGGTCGCTTGTTGTCTGGCACCTGGCCCTGGGGTGATTAAGGCAGAGGAATATTGTCTTCTGGGGTGTAGGGGCCAGACAGAGGAGATATGGCTTTGGGCCGGTTAGTTTGCATATCAAAGGCATATTCCTGGCTAGGTCCTTTGCTATTTCTAAGAATTGCTAGCCCTAGGAGGGGCAGTCTCTCCCTAGCCAGAAAGGTTTTTTAAGATATTGAAACATAATGATATACAGAAAATTAAAAATATTTACAATACAGTAGAGTGAATTTACTGACTGCCCAGTGATTTTTGGAAAAACCAGGAAGCATGAGATGTAACCCCTGCTCTTCAGGAGTTTACAGACATTGTGGGTCAGGGCGGGGGTGCAAGCAGGGAGATGGACTGGCATCTGGGGGTTTGAGGGAACCGGTACTCAAAACCAGAAAAGCAGGTTTTCAGCACTAGTTCTGCTTACCAGCCACGTGGCCTTTGGAATGTCAGTTAATCTTTCTGAGCCTCAGTTTCCTCAACCCTAAGATGGGAATAATAATAAACCTCACAAAGTGTTATGAATTTATGTGATAAATGTATATGGCTATGTTTTGTGAACTGAAAAGCAGTATATAGAACTAAAGAAGTGTTATTATTCTAAATAACATCAATGCTATGCTGGAAATGGTAAGTTTCAGATGGGTGGAACTTACTCTCTATAAGAGGTATAGGAGTTCCAAAAAGAGTGGTGGGGAGGGGGAAATCCCCTCTCTTTATCCCTCTTGAGTTCTTATGGCTGGAGGAATAATAAAATTGACATGAGACCAGATTAACAGGAGAAAAACCAATTTAATATGTGTGCATGGGAGATCATAAAAAATGATGCTCCAAGAGTGAACAAAGCAGACAGTTTATATATCTTTTAACACAAAGAAACAATAAATCTGTGAGGATTTGACAAGACAAAGAAACTTAGGTTTGGGGTATGTAATTAGTGAGGAATTTGAGCAGAGTTTAGGCTTCAGGTAGTAAATTAGTAAAAGTAACAGGGTTTTTTTATACAGGCTTTTTGGCCCTGAATTCCTTAGCTCTGGTGATAAAGATGTCTCTGTCTCCTGGTGCAAGGAGGGTACCTTTCACATGGGAAATTTACTTCCTGCTTTCGGGGGAATAGAGAGAAGGGTTGAAACTTTACAAGTCAAAACAAGTACCTTTAATTCAAAATAATCAATATGCCTTGGAGTATTTTGGGGTGGCCTGCCCTGGGCCCCAGTGAGAGAAAGACCCCAGACTAAGTGTTAATTAGATTACTATTATTATATTGACTTAGTTTAAAAATGATATTCAGGGGCCGCCCGGTGGTGCAGCGGTTTAGTCCGCGCTTGGCAGCCCAGGGTTCGCAGGTTCGGATCCCGGGCGCCCACCGATGCACTGCCTGTCAGCCATGCCGTGGTGGCGTCCCATATAAAGTGGAGGAAGATGGGCACGGATGTTAGCCCAGGGCCAGTCTTCCTCAGCAAAAAGGGGAGGATTGGCAACAGATGTTAGCTCAGGGCTGGTCTTCCCCACACACACACACAAAAAATGATATTCATTGTTCTTTACCTTTTAGAGATAGAGGATAGGCCTAGGAAATGATCTGCATTTTATCATGTCTCATCTTTGCTTAAATTGTTTCTAAGTTTGAGGCAATTGATTAAGAACTCTTGAGATTGCCAAATTTTCCTTCTGCTGTGATAATGAATGATATCAAAACCAGTTTGGAAGTGTGGCAGTAAAATTAAAGTTTGGAGTTTTTTATTATCTCCACTTTCAAGTCCCTCCTCCTGTCCTCATCCTCCCAAGTGACTCTTCAAATTGTTTCGGCTCCTGAGCTGTGGTAGAAATACCAAACTGATTTACTTGGAGAATGGGAGGGGCAAGTGAATGCATAGATAGGCACAGAGAAGTTAGTTCTACTGATTTGATTACTGGGCAAAGGAAAAGCACAAAACATATGGGAACCAGATATGTATCTGGTTATATAGATATCTGCTATATTCTTCCTTATGTAGATGCTTCAGGTCTTCCAACCCACTTGGTGATCTGTCATTGCTGTTGGAATCACTAGGGAGGTGCCTTATGTTTGGCCCAAGAGGAGTGGATCTAATGGTTCCCCAGTGCTTGGCACCAGAGAATCCTAAGCATTTGCAGAAACCACTTTTCTGATATGTTCAGAAAAGAACAAAATACAATTGTGACTTATGCAGATCAATCTCTGCTTTGAGCATAACAACATAAAATGCTTGATTCTGTGGGGGAGGAAAAGTAATTTTGCCTTTACCCTTCTAGGTTCTTGGCTGAGACCTCCCCTGTAATGAAAGACAGATTAACAGGGGAAAAACAGAAGTTGAATAACATGTATACCTCCTTGTATACATGGGAGAGACCCAGGAAATCTGAGCAATTCCCTGAAAAGGCCCAAGCTACCACCTTAAATATCACCTCTAGCCAAAGACAAAAGAAGATGTTGGAAGTGAGGGAGTCAGTTATGAGAGGTGACCAGGAAAAGCACCGTAAAGGAGGGTACGGTTGTTATTGCAGATTTAAGCATTGCCTTCTCCACTGATAAGAGTTTCTAGAGATCTAGTCAGCCTTCTCTTCCTGGTACAGGGAGGGAGACATCCTTATAAGTGGAAATTCCCTTATAAATGTAAATGTTTCTTACAAAATGTTTGACTTCTACTTGGTTTTCAGAGCTTCTCCTGTGTCTGCTCTTTCTTAAAAATAATCAGCTCAAAATAATCCTTATGCCAAAGAGACATATTTTAGGGTGGCAAATTCTGCTCTCCTTCAGTTTGGTTACTTTTAATTTTCCTTCCTCTGATTAATTCGACTGGGAGGCTATTGTGCTATAAGACAAACACAGACTTTGGGGTCAGACAGTTTGGGATTTGAATCCCAGCTCCTTTTATTAGCTGGGTAATGTTTGGGGAGGTCCTTACTGTCCTCTCAGCCCTAGTTTCTATCTGAAAAATAAGAACAGTTTTTGTGAGGATTTAATGTGTTACTGTATGTAGAGCAACTGGCACATAGTAAATGTTCCAAAAATAGTAAGTGAGGAAAGAAAATGCATGTTTTGGTTGTCTCTTCAAAAGAAGAAAAAATCACTGGAAAGAGAGGTATTTTCTGGCTCCTACAGCATTGACTCTTGGGGCCTTTATTAAGTATTTGATGGCAGCATTTTTCATATATGTTGATCAAGAAACACATTTACACTATGAGGAGAATATGTTGAGAAGGGAAAAATTTCCCCTTTCCCTTCTTGGTTCTTTGACTGGCCATATAATTAAAATGACATAAGACAGATTAACAGGAGAGAATCACATTTAATTATGCATGTCCTGGAAATCTATATTGCCATTAGAGATTTCAAAGTCAGGCAAAATGAGGTATATATGTCATTCTGGACTAAGGAGAAGGGGGCAAGGGTCTGGGATTTCAAAGGGAAGGAAGTCAATTCACAGGAAGAATGAAAAGAGTAAATGTTTGGTAAACAAATGTTTGCTGGGCCATCTAGAAACAATGGAATACAGAGAGGACTTTGATCAAACAGGCCTTGTTAGGTTCTTCCTTTTCTACCATACCTAGTTCATGTTATATTATAGTTATCTACAGTGATATCTCCTTCCTGGAACAGGTTCTGTATCTAAATTCTTTTAGGCAGTTAGGGGGAAGGTCAAAGGTTCTTCCTGAGTGTTTTGTTTCTTAGAAATAATCAGGCTAAAATAATCCTTATGCCAAAGAGATGTATTTTGGGGTGACAAATTCTGCCCCCTACAAGTCTAAGTATCTTCACTGGTTGAACTGGGGTCTGTTTAACAGTCATTTTCTTCCACATTATAAGCTCAGATGTTTTTGTGGAAATAGTTGTTTTTATATAATTTAAGAAAACATTTTGGTCTGCCCAGGTTGGTTCTCCAACTCATTCTAAACAACGCCAGCAGATTAATTGTCTGGAAGCACCAAGTTGAGAGTAGCATTTCCCTGCTCAGTAGAGTCCAGTGGCTCCCTGCTGCCTACCAACTTCAGGACTTCCCAGCCTGGCAGTCGAGGCCATCTCTAGGACCTTTATAGTTTTATCTTATACTGCCTATCCTAAGGGATCACTAAATGGCTAACAGCCAAAGTGAACCTTTTGTTATTTCCTATATACAACATGTGCTTTCCTGGAAAGTGCTTTGGAAGGGAAGGATAGAAGAGAGGAAGGAGAAAATGGAGAATTACTGTGGGGATGTCAGTATGTGTGTGTGTGGGTGTGTATGTGTATGTACATGCATGCACGTATGTGCGTGTGTATGTATAATCCAGCCAACTTTTCTCATGCTCTAAGAGGTCTTCTGCTGTGAAAAGAGCCACTTCTGTAGTCTGTGCTGCTGCCAATTGAACTACCATTATTTCTTCAACTTGTTTCAGTTTTCCTTGACTCCACCCTTTGGCTCACATTATCTCTTCTGCCTAGGGTGTTCCACTCTTTCCCCTGCACCTACCCCATCTCCACCTATGAAAATCCTATTCAGCTGTGTAGGCCAGGCTCAATTTCCACCCCCACTTCATGTTCCTTCCCCTCTCTTCTGAGCTCTTTATGTACTGCACATGCAGTGTCAGTCTCTTCTCATCCTGTGTTTTAGTGGTTTCTGTTTCTTTCCTGATAGCAAGGCTGCCAAATACAGTTGTACTGGTTGTGCCTTGAATAAAGGTGCCTGGCTAAGGGGGCAAATAGGGGCTGAAATCCCCCTGCCAAGTCGTGCTTGGAGGGAGCACCTTGCCTAATTTACAGAAAGACACAGTATGTGCCAGCAGCTCTGTCTGTTAGATTAACAGCTCCTCGAAGACAGGGACTAGATTGTAAACATCTTTTGCCTCCCCCAGCACTTTGACTAATGCCTGCTAGAGGCCTCCTCTTGGGCACCAAACTCGACTCTTCTCTTTCTCTCTGATAGTTAATTTTAAGTGTCAGCTTGAGTGGGCTAGGGGATGCCCAGATAGCTGGTAAAACATTATTTCTGGGTGTGTCTGTGAGGGTATTTCTGGAAGAGATAGCATTTGTATCAGTAGACTGAGCAAAGAAGATCTGGCCTCATCAATGTGGGCAGGCCTCATCCAGTCCATTGAGGGCCCCAAGAGAACAAAAAGGCAGATGAAGAGCGAGTTCTCTCTCTCTCTGTCCTTGAGCTGGGGTGTCCATCTTCTCTTGCCCTCAGATATTGGAGCTTCTGGTTCTTGGGCCTTTGGACTTGGACTATATTATACCGCCAGCTTTCCTGGTTCTCCAGCTTGCATATGGCATATCATGGCATACCTCAGCCTCCATAATCACATGAGCCAACTTCTATAATAAATCTCCTCTTATATATCCATGTGTATCCTGTTAGTTCTGTTTGTCTGGAGAACCCTAATATACCTTCTCACCCACCATATCCAATTAATCACCCTGTCTTGTTGGTTCTACTTCTTAAATAACTTCTCGAATCTACCCATTTCTCTCTATTTCTCTTGCTGCCCCCTAAGGTATTGTCGTCTTACTTAGAATTCCATAGAAATTCAATAGAAAAAGTTTCTCAGCCCCCTGTCTTGCTCCCTTCCTACATATTCTCCTCGCACTGCCAGGTAATCTAAAATAGAAAATTGATCATGTCGCACCCCATTGCCATGACTTCATGATCTGTTTCTGCTCCAGCTTCATTTCTCCCTCCCCCTAACCACCTCTTCCCTACCCCGGGTTGCCTGATGTTTCCATTCATCAGAGACCTTATATTCTCTCTCTTTTGTCCATACTTTTACCTTTGCCTGGAATTTTTTCCTGCCAGCTTCTGCCTCTAACTGGATAACTCTTATTCATTTTTCAGGTCCTAGCTTGGACATCACATTGTCCAGTATCCTAAATCAACCCCAAGTTCAGGCTAGATGTTTCTCCTAGATGTACACATACACACACACACACACCCTGTTCTTCCCTATTACACTGTATTGCAATTGTCCATTTATGTCTCTGTCTCCTCCACCAGACTGTGCGCTCTCAGAGCGCAGAAAGCATGCCTGTCTTATTCGTGGTTATTTCTCTCCCCCATCTCTTCCCACAGTGCCTGATACATAGTAGGAATCCATTAGCTGCTTGTTGAGTGAATACTCAAACTCCAGACATTCATTAGCTCTCATTCACGGAGAGCTTTTTTCACACAAATTCATATGGTGCCAGTGGTAAATTTAACTTTATAATAAAGAAGAAAAAATTTTTAAAGGATTGGCTGTCTTTCATCAGCAGTGAGTATAATGATATATACCTAGCTGCACCAGTTCAGATATACAGATCAGAATGAAGAGTTTGTATTTCAGAAAAAAGAAAACAAACCCTGCAGTTTTTGAAGAGACAGAGCATCTAGGAAAATTTCCGCCCTTTTCAGCATTCTTTTAACCGTTGTTTACTCAGTGGCTATGGTTTTCTTCTTGATTTAGTGGTGGTTGTTTTTTTCCCATGGTTTAAAATGTCTTCAGCCAAAGTAGCATTTATGAAAACCCCCAACCAGATGTGTTCTCTCCGTAATCTGAACTCTTCCATAAGCCCGTTACGTGGTTCTCATCATGATACCTAGTGTTGCAATTATGAGGTTACACATTTTACCATCCACCCTGCTTTGTCAGCTCCTTGAGGGCAGGGACTGTCTTCTTTCATTTTTGTATCCCAAGCTCTTAGCTAAATGCTTAACATGTAGTAGTATCTAGGGCATATTTGTTGAACGAATGGATGCCATAGGCTAAAGGATCCATCTTAAAAGCAGAAAGTCTCATTTGTGGCTCGGGTGTAGTCTAGGACTAAACAACCTCTAATGCAATATACAGCATGCAGTCTCCAGTCTGCTGTTCCCTGTTCCCACCAGTAGTCGTTCCTTTCTAAATGTTTTGCATAGTCCATATTTATTTAATTGGAACTTAAACAACTGCACCAAAAGAAATAAATGTAGATAAATTGAACTTCATCAAAATTAAAAACTTGCGTGCTGCAAAAGATACAATCAAGAAAGTGAAATGTCAACACACAAAATGGGAGAAAATATTTGTAAGTCATTTATCTGATAAGGATTGAGCATCCAGAGTATATAAAGACCTCTTATAATGTGACGATAAAAAGACAACCCACTCAATTAATACATGAGCAAAGGATCTGAATAGACATTTCTCCAAAGAAGATATACATATGGCCAACAGGCACCTGGAAAGATGCTCAGTATCATTAGCCATTAGGGAAATGCAAGTCAAAACCACAATGAGATACCATGTACTAGGACAACTATAATAATGATAATAATAAAAGAGATAATAAATGTTGGCAAGGATGTGGAGAAATTGGAACCGTCCTACATTGCTGGTGAGAATGTAAAATGGTTCAGCCATTTTGGAAAACAGCCTGGCAGCTCCTCAAATGATTAAACATAGAGTTATCATAGGACCCAGCAATCCATTCCTAGGTATGTACCCAAAAGTAGTGAAAACAAGTATTCACACAAAAACTCATATGTGAATTTCCATAGAAACATTATTTATAATAGCTAAAAAGTGGAAATAATCCACAATGTATAAGGAACTCATGCAACTCAATAGCAAAAAACCCACAAATATCCTAATTAAAAAATGAACAAGGACCTGAATAGACATTTCTCAAAAGATGCACAAATGGCCAATGGGTATATGAAAAGGTACTCAACCTCACTAAACAGGGAAATGCAAATCAAAACCACAATGAGATATCACCTCATACTTGTTAAAATTACTATTATCAGAAAGACAAAAGGTAAGTGTTGGTGAGGATGCAGAGAAAAGGGAACCCTCATACACTGCTGGTGGGGATGTATATTGGTGCAGCCACTATGGAAAACAGTATGGAGGTTCCTCAAAAAATTAAAAATAGAACTACCATATGACCCAGCAATCCTACTTCTGGGTATGTATCCGAGGGAAATGAAATCAGCATCTCGAAGAGATATCTGCATTCCCATGTTCGTTGCAGCATTATTCACAACAGCCACAACATGGAAACAACCTAAGTATCTATTGACAGATGAATAGATAAAGAAAAAATATATATAATAGAATATTATTCAGTCTTAAAAAAATAAGGAAATCTTGCCATTTGTGACAATATGGATGAACCTGGAGGACATTATGCTAAGGTGATGAAATAAGCCAGATACAGAAAGACAAATACTGGATGATCTCTAAATCTAAAATGTCAAATTGATAGAAACAGAGAGTAGGATGATGGTTACCAGGGGATGGGGGAAACAGATATGGAGAGATGTTGGTCAAAGGGTGCAAAGTTTCAGTTATGCAAGATGAATCCGTTCTGGAGATCTAATGTACAACAATTAGCTATAGTTAACAATATTGTGTTGTATACTTGAAATTTAAGAGGGTAGATCTTAAGTGTTCTCACCACACACACAAAAATAACTGTGTGGTGATGAATATGTTACTTACTTTCATTGTGATGAATATTTCAAAACGTATACTATGTCAAATCAAGTTGTACATCTTAAATATATACAATTTTTAATTGTCAACTATAATAATAAAGTTGGAAAAATTTAAAGATATATATAAATTAAACTACAAAAAAAGTGGGAATAACCAAATGCCCATCAACTGGTGAATGGATAAACAAAATGTAGTATATCCTCACAATGGAATATTATTCAGCAACAAAAAGAAATGAAGTGCTAACACAAGTTACAACATGGATGAACCTTGAAAACACTATGCTAAGTGAGAGGAGCCTGTCAAAAAAGACCAGTAATGTATTACTCCATTGATATGAAATGTCCAGAGTAGGCAAATCCACAGATGCAGAAAGTCAATTAGAGTTGTCAGGGCCTGGGTGGAGAGAGGAATGAGGAGTGACTACTTAATGGGTAAGGATTTCTTTCTGGGGTGATGAAAATGGTCTAAAATTAGATGGTGGCAGTGGTTGTACAACCTTGTGAATGTACTAAAAGCCACTGAATTGTATACTTTAGAAGGGTGACCTTAATGGTATGTGAATTATATCTCAATAAAGCTGTTATTGAAAAAAGGAAAGGACCATCAATGTCTTATTACCTCAATTCACTTTCAGTCCTTGTCAGTGCTTGCATGTATATTTATTTTTGTATTTGTAATCAGTGAGTGCCCAATACTTTGTGTTATACTTTTTCATTTAACATCATTTCACATACATTTCCATGGGCTGTATTAACCTAGTTTATATGTTTGCCATTTTTAAAATAAAACTGTATCAAAATGTAACATATATAGAAAAGTACACAAATTATGAGTACAGCTTAGTGAATTTTCTCAGTGAGTACACCCATCCGTTTGTCATTTCGCATAGCAAAAATAAAGTGCAACAATGGTGCCATGCCATACTTTGCTTAGCTATTTCCCTATCTAGGGGAAAGCTTTTGAGTTGTTTCTGATTTTTCAAAATTATAAATAATACTATGATCATCTTTATGTATATTACTGCTGCCCCAAGTTATTTTCATCGAGTGTATTCTCCAAAGCAATATTAATGGATCCAAAAGCACGTCAAATACTGGTAGACTGCTTTTTTTTCTGAAAACACAAATTAATTTCTAGTTCCACTAGCAATGTGTAACTGTACCTAATTCACCACAGCTTCACAAGCATTAGGTTTTATCATCTTAACCTTTACGCCCCTAGTTTATAAGGAGTGTAATAACACTGTACATCTGTTTTCACTTCTACTCTGTCATGGCTAGGGTGACTGTTCATTTTTCTGTGGGGTGGTTTATTGACTGTGGTCCTCACATGTAAGCTGCCCATCTCCTTTGACCACTTTTCTAGTGGTATCTGGATGTTGATTTCATATCTTTTTCTCAATTCCAAATACATTTCAATAGGATAATCTCACCCATTACGTTTTCACAGTTGTGTTTCCATCTTGCAGCTTTAAAAATATTTGTTTTATTTTATGTCATTGCAAAATTATCTATCAAAATGTGATAAATGATAGCCTCCATTTATTTGATAACAGAATGATTCTCTTCTTCTGCAGCTGGGGCAAAAATGTTAGTGCATTTTCTTCTTAATGTTTTTTTATTATATTAAGTCTTTGAATCATCTAGGGTTTATTTTCCTGTATGATTTAAGCTGTAGATCTAAGTTACTTTTACCCATACTGAAATCCATTAATTATGTAGTGATTTCTTTTTCTGTTACTCTCTTGTTTCTGGTTTGCCATGTGTTGGTATTAAATAGTCAATTCTATTCTGGAATATTAATTTAAAAACCAGATATCATATAGTTTTGATAATTTGCTTAAAAATCTTAAGGAATGACTCTACAATAAGTGTATTCTTCCAGAATAATTTTTCTAACAACTTGTCAAAATCTGTAAAACTTCTCTCAGTGGCTTTCATTTGTACTGCATTAAATTTACATGTAAACCTAGCCGTCTTTATGATATTTGGTCTCTCAAGTATTATTTCTTCTGGGTAAACAGCATCTTTTATTCATGTCTTCCTCTACTTCTCCCACTGGTATTTTATAATTTTCTTTTAATATATTTTTATCGTCTCAAATTAAGTGAATAATCCAGTATTTAATATTTTGTCATTATAGTGAATCTCCTTTTTCATTATATTGTCTAGCTTTGTGTCACTCCTATTAGGAATGCGACTAACTTTTGTCAGTTATCTTATATTATACCACTTTGCTGAACATATTTGTTATTTCTAATGAATTTTATGTTGATGCCTTGGACTTCTTTATATAATCCTGTCATTTAAGTGGAGTGATATTTTTATTTCTTCCTTCCACATATTTATAACTCATTTATTTTTCTCCTTCAATCTCATTTTATTACAAAGTTAATTAAGACTGATGAGAGCGACATCCTTGTCATATTTGTGCTTTTAATAGAGTGTCTCCAGTGCCTCTGGCTCTTGATTTTAGGTGTGTATGATGATCCTGTGGAGAAAGAAAATCTTCCATGCCTTTTTATTTTGTTTAACCAATGGAAGTTTTGAATTTTAAGAAATGTCTTCTCACCATCTTTTGAAATATCAGGCCTCAGCTCAAACATCCCCGGAGAGGCTGTCTTTGATAATGTTATCTAATGCGACCACTCACCTCTGGTCACACCCTATCATATTATTGTGTCTTATTTTCTTCAGAGCACTTGTCACCATATGAAACTGTTCTAGTCAGTTATCATCTTACTGTCTCTCTCCCCCATGAGAATGGAAGCTCCAGAAAGCAGGGCTTTTTGCCTATCTTGCTCACTGTTGTATCCCCAGTGCCTGGAACCATGCCTGATACATACTAGGCACTCAATACATATTTTTTGAAGGCAAAAATGGATACAATTTTTATATTTTATCCATTAATGTGATATCTTATGTTAAAAGTGTTTCTAAGAGGGCTGGCCCCATGGCCTAATGGTTAAGTTCTGCGTGCTCTGCTTTGGCAACCCAGGTTCAGTTCCCAGGCGTGAACCTAAACCACTCATTGGTGGCCATGCTGTGGTGGCGACCCACATACACAATAGAGGAGGATTGGCACAGATGTTAGCTCAGGGCCAATCTTCCTCAGCAAAAAAAATGTTTCTAAGGTTATAGCATTTTGTACCTCGCTCACAGTTTTGTTGTATTCTTTGGGGGGGGGGCTATGATATTGTTTAGAATTTTGGTGGCCATTATTCATAAAACTAACCTATAATTTTCTTTCTTGATA
Source organism: Tapirus indicus (assembly GCA_031878705.1). Lineage (NCBI taxonomy): Eukaryota > Metazoa > Chordata > Mammalia > Perissodactyla > Tapiridae > Tapirus > Tapirus indicus. Next base: position 110,713,669 of record CM062942.1, on the reverse strand, counting down.
TTGTTGTTTTTGAATGTTTAAATAAAAGCCATATTTGCCTCATAAAGCAAGTATGCTAGTATACCCTTCTCTGTATTTTTGGACAGACTGTTTAATAGAGGATTGTTTCTTGGAAAAATTCTCCAGTGAATTGATCAGAGCCAAGTGTCTGATTTTATATTATTTTATTTTTATTTTTTTATTTCAACTTTATTGAGGTATAATTGACTACATCATTTTAATATTCCTTTTTTTATTGTTTTATTTATTGTTTCCTCTATGAATGGTCTATTCACGCTAATTTTCCTGTGTCATAGTTGTATTGTATATATTTGTGTAGGTCCTCATTCATAGCTACTCAGTTATCATTTTCATTGGTATGTAGCTGAGAATGATAATAACTCACTCAATTCAGTCATTCGCTCATTCAACAAATACTTTCTGAATCATTGCCCCTAGGTACTGGTGGCACAAAATGAATAAGACATAGTGTCTGTTCTCAAGGACCCCATAGTCTGATTGTAGAGGGTGCTGATGAGTCTCTGTTTGTGGTCCCCTTAGCCCACCCTAATCCATACTCTGCCCTTCTCTGCTCTGCGCCCTGGGATGCTGACCTCTATGAACTCAACCACCAAGGCTCTCCTGTTCTCTGGCTTCAGGTAGGATTCCATCTTTGGGAGGAATGGAAGGAAGTGAGAGATAATGAGGTACAAGGGGTTGGGGTATTTATTCCCCTGGCTTCCTCCCTTCCAGGATGTGTTTTGGCGGTGGCTTCATTCTTCTACCTATCACCACAGCGCCTGTCAGGCAGCTGCTCTCTCACAGCTCCAGTTCTTGTCATGTTCCCCCAACACCATTCCTGTTCCTTGCCCCTTAGAGCTCCGGGCCATGTTGACTGGTTGCTGTCGGTAGCCCGGGGTGCTTCAGCATCCCATGTTGGTTCCCTTAACTCTGCGTGTATTATTGCAAATAGTCCCTTTATTAGTTTCTTCAGTAAAACCTTTTGGAGTGTGCCATCTATTTCCTGACAGGAGCCTGGCTAATACAAAGAGACAGACAAATAAATATATAATTAAAGTCTAGTGCAATAAATGTTTCAATAGAGATATACACAGGGTGCTATAGAAACAGAGAAGAGGGGCACATAACCCCGAGTGTTTTGAATTTCTCTCCTATTCGTTGTTAAATCTCTATTCCCATCTCTGATTTATCATGTTGTGTGTTTTTTCCTGTTTTGTAACGCATTAGGCCAAAAATTCTGCCAGTTTTTCGGAGAAACAACTATTGGTTTGTTTACCAAATGGTTCTGGTTATATTTACCATTTTGCTTATTTTTGTTTGTCTTTTCTATTTCTATATTTTGTGGGGGGTCGCTTTATTCCCTTTTAAAAGGATTTGGTTCATTGTGTTCCTCTCGCTCTTTTGTACTTGTGAATAGAGGCACTGACGGTGACAAGTTCTCCTTTAAGTACTGCATGGGCGGCCTGTCACGTATGATGAAATTCTTTCTTCATATTTTCACTTAAAAATATTCTGTCATTTTGTATTGCATTTCCTCCCTGACCTGGGAGTAACTGAAGAGTCTTTAAAATTCTACTCCGTTGTTTATTATTTAGTTCCATTCTTGCTATATATTTTTAATGTTATTTCATTGTAGTGTGAGAATGTCCTATGTCGAATTTTTAATATTTACAAAATGAATTTTTGCATTCTCTGTATGTGACTGATTTTTGTGACATTTCCTTATTAACCAAAAACAAAGTGTCTTCTATTGCCTCATCATGAAGTTGTCTCTGTGTGGAAACGCTGTCCAGCCCAGTGAGGCTCCTTTAAAAAGTTATTCCAGCCCCTGCTTCCCTCACCAGGTGCCACCACTTAAAGGGAATTCCCTGGAACATACCCTCCTTTTTTTAAACCAAGATCTGAACAACTAATCTGACTCAAACCTCAAACTTTGTTGCTGTTTTTTTTTTCTTTACGTGGGGGGAGGTGGCTTGTTTGTGTGTTCTATTCTCCTAGCCACTGACTTTGTTATTCCTTTTCTATTATTCCTTTAACTGGCCCTTTGGAATGAATGAATGAATACTTCATTCTTCCCTCTGAGAACAATAGGTGCTCCTTTGACTCTAACTTTAGGCCACTTCCAGTAATGCGTCTCCTAGTTGCACCTGCCCTTCAGCCTTGCAATGAACTCAGGGTCAAATGCTACCTTATTTTCTAGTTTGACTTTGTTTAATCGTTTGTCCTTTGCCTCTCTCTGGTGGGGGTGGCTAGCTGGTCCATCAAAAACAACCCTGCTCCCTCTTGCCTAGTGTGGAATTGTTCCTGGGAGGTGGCTGCAAAACTAAATTTCCCAGCCCCCTTTGCATCTAGGCATGGTCATGTTCTCTCTAATGGCATATGAGCTGATATGGTCTGTATCACTTCCAGGCTGGGGCCTCTGAGAAGTGGTGGGGTTTTTGCACTCTTCCTTTCCTCTTCTGGTGGCCAGCAGCAGAGGACTCGGGGGTCCCATGAGAATGGTGGAAACACAGAATGGAAGCAACTTGGTATTTTCATTATTATGAGAAAGAAAGCTGCCCACCATTCAGAAACATCTACTTTCTACTATTCAGTCAGTGAGAAGCTTCTAATGTGTTAAGCCACTGAAATGTTGGGATTTATTTTTATTATCGAAGCTAGCATCACCCTAACTAATATACTCTTTGAACTGTCCTGTCTCAAGTATTAAGATCTCTAATTAAATTTAATGTGATTCTGTTTTCTGAAATTTCTCCCAGTTTTATTTTTAAATGTATGTGGTTGCTTTGCAGTTTGGGAAATAAAAATTCAGAATATTAGGTTTTGTTAACTTTTTATCATGGATTCCTTGTTTAATCTCCCATTCTTTTGCTGTGATATCTATTTTTTATGTGATTAGGAATCAGTTACTGGCATTTGCATCAACTATAATAGTCCTTAAACCAGCTCTTAACTTTGAATCAGTTTATGTCTTTTTATTAAAATAAGTTTCTTGTAGGCAATAAGATGTATTTTTCAGTCGTTCTGTCACTTACCTTTTTGAAGAGAATTCAACCCATATATACTGTTCCTACAGTGGATATTCTGCCAGTGTGACTCAGCGAAAGGAATAATGCATTTAGAGTCCAGACCCATCCAAGTTCTGGTTCCACCATTCACTAGGTGTGTGACCTTGGCCAAGTCCTCTACTGTCTCTGAACCTCAATTTTCTTATCTAGTAAATATGAACCAAATATTACAAGATTGCTGTGAGAGTTAAATGAAATAAAAATGTGAAATTTCCCTATTGGACCATGTTGACAATTTGCTTCAGTTTTTCTAGAACCTAAAATATATTGCTTTCCAAAAGAAACCTCAATTTGGTTGGCTCCTTGTGATAATAGCCCCAATTCACTTAGTTCTGCATAGATTTTCCTTCATGATTTTTTTCTTTTCCAGAGCATGAGGGGCAAGATTTGGAAGCATCTTTTAAATATTTTCTTTATTTTCCTCGGGCAGCTCAATAACGTCCTTCATCTTAAAGTCGAAATATTTGATAGGTAGGTAGCTGGATCTGAACCCAGATTTTCTGCCTCTTAAATCCAGAGCTCTTTTCTGTGCATTAGGATTGCTAGTAGAAAAAGAGGCAATAACTTCCCTCCTCATCTCTCAGTACCACCACCATTAAAACAAAGCCACAAAATCAATGACCCTTTACATAACTCAAAAAATCAGGAAAGGTGTAGTAGGTGGTTTAGGGCCATTGAGGCTTTATTGAATTCGGGATTTTTTTCCCTTCAATTATCTTGGTAATCCCTAGATATAATAGCTCTCTGGATGATTAGGAGATTTGGAAACAGTTATGCAAGATAAGTCTTATGAGAGACAACCTTATAATGCTGCTGATTCGTTGTATAATTGTCCTAAGCCTGAATGCTGGTGGTACCAAACAATGTTTTGTTGTTCTCAGAAACTTGGAGAGAGCAACCCTGACATAACATCTTTCACTTCCCAGAGAAAATATAGCTTTCAAGAAGCAATCCAATTGTGGGTTTAGGAAGAACGTTTTCTGGGGACAGAGAATGAGTATCCAGTATTGTGGTTTTGCAGTGAGATCCATAATTGTGTGTTCCCAAGGGAAGAGGTTCAAGAAGGACATCTCAGAGGGAAATCTCAGCCCTCCTCTGTGGCTCAAGAATGACCATGGGAGCTGAAAAGCAGATGTATGAAAAGGGTAGAGCCAGGCCTGGTCTTCCAGGAAGACAATCACTTATATGGTGTACTTTGAGGAGCATCAGAACAGCCTCCCCTCTCTACATACTGTCCCCCGCCAGATGCCAACAATTTCACCTGAGCATTCTTATGTTAAGCATTGCCATCTTTAAAAACACAAATCACCCTGGTACCAGTAATGAAGCTGCTAGCTCCTCTGTATGAATGAGTTTCTCAGATCCCTTTCCTTTCCTTTCTGACCACAGAAGCAAGGCTTTGTTTGCTTTGGAAGGAAGGGTGGGTTGGGAATGCAGAGAGGGCTGTTACCTGACCGATTCACATTTTCCCCAGCCATTTCGGACCTGGTTCCCTTGGCATTGCTAGACAGCTCCTCTATACATCATCTGCTCTACAAAGCCTTCGGGTTCTTGGAGCCTTGGGTCTCAGCAGGAGCCCCGGAGGCCTTTGCAGGAGCTCTTCTTTGCGGCAGGGTTGGTTCAAGACCCTCAATGGGCCCTGTGTCTAGGAATGCCTGCCATGGTGCTGGCGGAGGTAGGTGGAGGTGGCACTCTGGCTGGGGACCTGGAGCTGGAGCTGCTCCTCCACAGCCCAGGGCTGCCTTTCCAGCCCCTCTGCTGCTCATCCACAGAGGGAGCCCCTTGCTTTTGGGAAGAAGAGGCTCTTTTGGCCTTCCTTGAAGAAGCTGGTTGCTGAGGAGGGGAATGTGCCAGGAAATGGAAGACAAATGTTCAAATTCCAAAGGGGAAGGGTGGAGTTCAGGAGGAAATCACTGACTTATGTATATTATCTTGTGTATATAGGAAAAAAATGTTACCTGACTCACAGCTGGTAGAAGGCAGAAAGGAAATAGAGATACTGCTGGGGGAAGGGATGCTTCTCTGTCCTAGCTCTAGAGGAACAAAAGCAGCTGGCCTGTATGAGTTCCTTTCTGCTTCCTAAGGTTCCTAGGGCTTGGGCCTTCTTGGGCCATTAGACTGCCCGGGAGGGCCTGAGGCCAAATCATGAAGCTGGTAGAGCTGAGCTTTGCTGTTCCCCTCCTTACCTCTGCCTTCAGTTCCCATCCCAGATCCCCTCCCCGCCTTTCCTGTCCCTTCTCCTCTCAGAGTTCTAAGTTGGGTGCTTCTGAGTTCTTTCTAGTGCCTTAGGAGAAAGAAACTAAGGCCTCATTCAAAATTTAGGGGGTGACATCTTCAAGTGGCATCCTATCCAGGAGAATTACCTTTTTTAAGAGGATGGGGGAGACAGAGGAGACTGCTTCACCACTAGGCCTGAATCTCTAATGGAGGAATTTCAGGGCAGGGGGGATGGGTCTCAGTGTCCCTGGTAAGGTGAGGCCTGGTATTGGGAGCCTTGAAGAGCAGCCCAAGAGTTACCATCCCCAGCAGAGGGAATTCTGAGCCATTTTCCAGCTGGCGACTGTGTGTCCTGGGCTCTCTCCCACTCCCCCAGAATGCACCTCTCTAGCATTTTGGCAACAACAGCCACCCTTTCTGTCTACTCCCTTCAGTATACACAATGATACTTTAGGCTAAGGCTGTGTTTGAATGAAATCCAAACAGTCTGCCCTGCCTTAGATCAGAATTCAGACAAGCAGGAAAACTCTCGAAACCTCACCTGTTTGTGGTTAATCTCCACCAATCAGAGCTCAAAACTCTAAATGCAGTTACAGAGAATTTGAGTATCCAAATGGAGGGGAGAATCTCCTAATCCCCCTTTCCGAGGCCCAGAACCAAAGAGAGCTGAGCAGAGAAGACGGTTTTTAATGGAGTCCGAGAGGCTCCTAAACAAATGTCAAGTTTAACATTAATGTGTTTAGAAAAGTCACCCAAGATCATTCTTTTTAAATCTATTTTGTAAACTGCCAGCTAGCAGGCCTCCCAGGATCATTTTTAATTTGTTGGGTCTTGTAAATGAAAACTGTCCCTCTGAGAGCTCAGGCAGCCGGAAACATCCTTCTATTGATAAGAAAAAAAAAGAGGAATCGTGAGAAGAGAATTTTAGAGCAAGAGCTGAATGTATTCAAAGACAAATTAAAATTAGGAGTCGGCCTGAAGAAACATATGGCTTGAAAATGACCATTCCAGCCTCCATCAGGGAGTTTTCCATTCTCCATGCCAGCCCCTTAAGTGCATCCCTGTGGAACCAAACAGGAGTTCCCAGGCCCAGTCTTCAGGCAATTGTGAGAATCAATTACCTTCTTGTTTGGTCAAGAGAGTGAGCCATTATTTACAGTTGTCTCTCAGGAGCCTCCGGGAGATGCAAAATAATTGTAGTTCCCAGCAATGTGATTAAATTGAGTGTAAGAGATGCCCTGCAGCAAGAACAGAACAGAAAAGTGAGGGAGTACTTTGTTCCAATGGATGTTTAAATGGGAAAATCTCACATGTGACTTTCCAGCCAAACAAAGGAGGAAACTTAGAGGACATCTTTAAAATACATTGTTAAAGCTTGTCGGGGCAAAAGTCTTTCTTGGATTTAGGGAATCACTTAAGATTGGTGACCCCAGAAGAAGAAGCCCAAGCCATGGGAATTATTAGCCCGGCTTGCATCTGGGGGGAGCCTAGATTTGGAGTGGGCCCTTCTGGACTCTCCAAACACACAGCAGCTCCAGGAAGGGAGTCTTCACCCAGGTCTTTGCAGCCAAGAGAAAATCTGGGGACCCCTCATGAGAGGGTAATGGGGAGAGAGGAGAAGGGCATGGGAAAAAACAAGAGGATAAACATTCCAAAAGGCATGAGGGAAGCCTCCAGAGAATTCCTTATTTTCTCTAAATCTACTACTTGAAATGTAAGTGTATGTGCATTTTTTTTCTTTCCATAATTTCTAAATTAAAAACTCAGGGGCAAATCCTCTTGCTATGGACTGAGATCTCAGGCTTGTCAGCTAGAAAGCACACCTGCATCAGGGCGGAGGAAAGCACATGTCCTTCCTGATAAATAAAATGGCAAGCAATAGGATATATTGGAGTCTATGAGGAAGCCATTTGGTGTAAAACTAATTCGTCTGACCTTGTTTTGCCAAAAGGGCCTGACTGGCCTTTGAACATGCATTGTATATCTGCTTTGAACATTTATCATGTCCCAGAGACAAGAACAAATGCCCTTAGGATAAGGATGCAACTTCGCCCACGTTGGCATTTCCTTAAGGATAAGCATTTTTCCCTAGGTGAGGATTTGATTGCTGTGCTCATCCTGTGACCACCCAGCTCGAGACAGCAGACTCGCTACCTGAGGTGTCCATCAAAGGCTCTGCTGAGAGGGCAATCTTGTGACTATTATAAAAAGGACATTGCATGCATATGTGATATATGCTCTTTGATGGTATATAACCACTCTGTACACCCCCCTTCTTTGGTGCCCTTCCTTCCTTGGGGAAGGAAGGCCCCGGGCTATATGGTCCTCAAAATTTGGCTCATAATAAACTCACCCCAATTTTGATTTATAGATTGGCTATGGATTATTTGTGTCACCATTCCATCTTAACATTTGTCTTTTATTTGGACAAATCAGGAAAGGAATTCCTCTAAACCCAACTGACTCTGGAGGAAAGGAGACCATTAGAGCAGAAAAAGAAAGAGTGCTTTTCTGGCTGTCAGAAAACTTAGCTTCTAGTCTCCGCCTTCCCCCTCCTTCAAGTTCTACGACCCTGGGTCAGCCACTTCCCCTCTTGGGGCCTTAGTTTTCTCATCTTTAAAATGAAGAGATTAATCATCTCTAAAACTGCCTTCTCCTTCTAGGATTCTATCAGCTCTGAGGATAACAGCTGTCATCTCAGGCCCTACGTGTTCTACTCAGGTTCATTTTCCCCTTTTCAAAGGTTACGCTTCCAGCAGTTCAGGGCCCATACTGTATTCTCCCATTTATTCCCGTCATCCAGTATATTCTCCTTGGCAAGTGAGTTCTTTATGAAGACGTCAAGAATTTGAAGCTATTTTTATTCTAGGCCAGCTAGCATCTTGGATTAGTCTAGCATGATTGTCCTCTCAAGGAATCCCCTAAAAAGTAGAGGGGTAGTTAGCCATTTTATGAACATTTACAATTTTTCTTAGACTACTGTTCTAAATGAATTATAAGTGCATCTCTGGGTGTAATCTGGTGCCAACACATTTCAAACACACAGAACTCCTGATTGGGAGGCAGGTACAGGTGTCTTTGGAGTGTAGGCTTTGGAGTTAGGCAGACCCGAGTTTGAATCCAGGGCTCTCTGTACCTCTTACTAAATGGATGACCTTAGACATGTTACCTGATCTCCCTATGCATAGCCTTCCTCATTTGGGAAAAGGGTTGTGGTAAAATTCTCATAAGGCTGTAGTGAGAAACAAGCTAACACATAGAAAGCACTAGTACAGTGCCTGGGACATAGTATTTAAGCAATGTAGCATTGTTGTTCTTGTATCTTGTTGTTGGCTAATGTCAAACAAGCACCTCTGTGTATGCCATGGTATGTGGTGAGAAACACCCACTTCTCTCACATTGTTGAGCATTTGCTGTGGGAGTCTCTGCCTCTCTCCTGCTCCTCCCTCTGGCCCTGTCCATCCCTCTCCCCACCTTATTTTCCTCTTCCTCCCTCCTCCCTGACCTTTACGTTTTCCTCCCTTCCCCTTTGTTCTTGCCCCCACCTCCCTACTCCTCATACACCCAGACTCACACAAGCACCCTTTGTATCTGTCTTGGCTGCTTTCCTGGTTCAGTCTAACTAACTCAGGGTGTGACCTTAATGTTAATAACAATAGCAGTTAACTCACACAGCCCACACTATGTGCTTTACACATAACAACTCATTTAATCCTCATAATCCTAAAAGGTAGCTACTATTAGTATCCCTGCTTTACAGATGAAAGCATGAATTACAGACAGATTAAGTGACCTGCTCAAGGTCATATAACCAGTGAGTGGTGGAAATGGGATTCAAGCACAGAGAGTTTGGCTCCAGGACTTGGGTTCCAGGATCTGTGCTCTTAGTCACTACAGGACACTGCCTCCATGAAGCAAAGAGATGAAGACTCTTGTCTCTCCACAGATAATCCAAACAATGAACAATGCACTTATTGATAACTGAATAGAATTTGAATGTCCGTCATTTCAGAGGTTGTCATACACTATGAGTTGAATCTTTGCTTCTCTAGGTCATAACAGCAGGAATGGAGGGGGCAAGGTAGAGTGGTACAGTACAGTGGGGTGTGGGTAATGGTCCCAATGAGAATGAAAAGAGCCCTTCAGTCCAAATCTTCCCCAAGTTGCATCTCTGAGCAACCCCTAGAAGCTTGTTCACAGGCACCAGGAAGCTGACGCTTTCAGTTCTGAGGCCACTGTTGCTGTCACACCTTGGATGGATCTTGCCCTTCCTGTTCCTGTTGAGGAGGGTCTTGCTGAGGTACCTAAGGATTCTCTTCCCACCAGGTTAAGAGCTATTTTAACAGGTCTCTTATACCACTCAGTCAGTTTCCTCATCTGTAAAACGGGAATTTTCATACCTACCTTGTAAGGTAGAATAACTATGTGGACTTAGGATAGGGTGTAGAAAGCACACTTAATACTCTTCATGGCTCAGAGTGGGCACTCTTAATAGGCTTCCTAAAGGGTGGCCTGTACCTTTCAGTGTTTTTAGTGGCGCACTGTATCCTCTACCTGACACCACCCCTACTCTCAATCCCTTGTGGAAATTCTGGTACCTGGGAAAAATTCCTTGCCTATCTGGGGCATCCTCTTCTTTACCTTGAACAGCCCCTGGGGCTAAGAATAGTAGCCTTTGACCTTTCTTTGTTTGGGAGCCCAACCCAAGTGTTTGCTCCCTCCCCATGGCAAAGTGTGTGACCTTATGTAAACACTGTTGTTCTTGTACCTTGTTGTTGGCTAATGTCAAACAAGCACCCCTATGTTTGCCGTGGTATGGGCATTTCCCTTTAAAGGGCTCTAGTTCTCCATATGTTAGATAGATAAGAGGGTTGGACTTGGTTTATGGTTCATAACTTGGGTCCCTGGAGGTTGTGGGAGGATCCGTGCACATTTACCTGGACAGAATAACTCAAACATCTGATGTCTGTGCTGACACAGTGCACATGTCTTATTGGAAAGTTATGTGTGTCTTTAAACATGTTAGTTGCCACAGCTTTGGGGAATTTTCCCATTGGTTAGTTCTTTAAATTGGTTCAAATTTCATCAGTTCTGTTCAGTGAGTTGTTTCTTAGCATAAGAGTCCCTAACTTATCTGTTTATGGAACTGACCTCATTCATTCTCCAAATTCACTAACCTCCAAAAATAGTCAGGAATTGGAATTAGAAGGCAAGGGTGATATATATTTGATAGCAATTTGTTAACCCTTTTGTTATCTGAGGTAGTCAGGCAATGAGGAATTCAGGTTATCTGGTGAGAAATTGGAGATTCCTCTTTATACAGTGAAATGGCTCTGGGGGAAGAGTTTCCTGGCATAGGAGTGGGGTCTGGGATCTCAGGAACATCACTGTCCATTGTGCCTTAGCTCCTTTCTAAGCCCAGATTTTCAATCCTGTAGGTGGTCCAGGGGTTTTAGCAAACTATGGCCCATGGGTCAAATCTGGCCTACCACCTATGTTTGTACGCCTGTTTTGCAAGCTAAGAATGGTTTTTACGTTTCTAAATGGCTGGAAAAAGTCAAAAGAATACTATTTTGTGACCTATGACTATTATGTAAAATTGAATTTTCAGTGTCCACAAAGTTTTATTGGAACATAGTCATACTCATTTATTTAAGTATTTTCTATGGCTAGTTCTGCACTACAGCAGTGGAGTTGATTAGTTGTGGAAGTGCCTGTATGGCCCACAAATTGAGTAGCTGACCATTTACATAAAAAGTTTATTGGCCCCTGAGCTGGATCATCAGCCCTAGTGTCACAGACTTGGGAAGAGGGTCCCAACTCTTTTGGGTCTTTGAAGACCCAAAGTCCCAGCTACCTTTAGACTAGCAGAACAAGCCTAGAGGGGGACCAGCAACCCCTCACCCCCAGCCCATCCAACTCCACCCTACCCTACCCCCTACCTCACCACAGATTCAAACCTCAAACAGGTAGGAGGCATAAAGCACTAAATAGCTAACTCCTTCATATCTCTGGGTGACCAGTTGTTTTGAAATGCCCTGGCTTGAGGCTCAGAGGCAGAGGAGAGGAACTCAGACCTGTGGAGCCCACCTCTGCCTTTGTTCCCAGGGACAGAAGAACCAAGGGGCCATACTGTTCTAAGCGTAACTTTCTGAACTCATTTGTATGAGGCAGACTCAAAGAACATTCTGACAGCTTCCCAATGGCCAAAGGACTTCCAGATGGAGACAGTCAATTTGCTGACCAATTTTTTCACCTTCCCAAACATGTGTAAATCCCAAGTCATCCCTTCACCTGTGTGCAAGTATAAAACCCTCATCCTTTCATGAAAAAAATTATTTCAGAAATAAACTTTGGGATTTTGAAAAAAGGCAGAAGAACTGCTTCCAAGAGCCAAAAAAGCTATGTATTTCACTGTATTACAAAGCAATTGTATTTCAATATATTTCAACTTCCTGTGAGGGCCAGAGTTCAGAAGAATAGCAGGCAGTAGAAAGTTGCACACCCAGCACCTGCTAGTCCTGCAGCTTCCTGCCCGTCTCCCTCTCCTCCCTGTTGCCTGCCTTGCCCTTTCCCTCTGGCTCTCCTTTGGACTGGTTTATCCTCTATCTCTGTTTCTGGCTCTGTCCTTTTCCCCTTTTCTTCTTTCTCTTTTTTACCTCTAATCTGTCCTCTCCCCTCATCCCCTGGTTCCAATCATCCTCTTCCCTATCTCCTGCCCCAATATGTCCATAATATAAAATGGAAAAAAGTCTTTTAATCATTGGTGAATAGTATTTATGGTTTCAACTTTTAGTTTTAAAAGCAGTTGAGTGAAATATTTTGTTTTTTGTTTTTTTAGGGTTTTTATGGTGACGAAGATTGGCCCTGAGCTAACATCTCTGCCAATCTTCCTCTATTTTATATATGGGACACTACCACAGCATGGCTTGATGAGCAGTATGTTGGTCTGCACCCGGGATCCAAACCCATGAACCCTGGGCTGCCAAAGTGGAGCATGAGAACTTAACTACTACACCACCAGGCCAGCCCCATATTTTCTATTTTTGAACTAAACAAAATTACTTTTTGCTCAGTGGTGTGCCTTGGTAACAAGGCTAATAGCTACCATTAATTGAGTATCTGCTTAGTGCCAGGCACTGTGTTAGGCACTTAAGATGTTATTAATTCATTTAATACTCGCAAGATGAAATAGGTAGGGTTATTATCATTTTCGTTTCAAAGGTGAGGAAGTGGAGGCACAGACATTAAATGTCTTATCCATAGTCCTCCAGCCTATAACTGGCAGAGAGGTTGAAACCTAGGCAGTTTGGCTGCCAATTCCACATCCTTAACCATGAAACTTAACTAATGGCCTTCCGTTGTTAGATGGCTCTCAGCTAAGAGAAGGCACAGAGGCTCCCCCATTTATTACTCAGGCTCCCCTGCAGGATTTAATGCTTTGGGTAGGCACCTCTCTCATGGATATAATGCTCTACTTTTATTTTCGCAGAAGTATTTATAGAGATGGAGAGGAAGGTCTTGGAATTCTCCCACCACCTCCTCACTCTACCTAAAATGTGTCGATTTTCTTATATTCTGCCTCTCCATGCCTACACCAACCCCAAGTAAAAGACTCTCTTTTCTTTACTTTTTTTTATTTCACAGGGCATGAAAAAGGTGAGGTCATCGTTCTCCCCTGCCATTTCCAGACTATTATTCCATGGCCATTGCTCACCAACCACATTGGTTTTGAAGCCTGATGATCGTGATGAGGACGATGATGATGATAAATAAAGAGAATACCTGGAAAGAACAAACATTATCCAAAAGGCATGAATTTTTTATGGTGGAAGCATATTATGTTTCCACGTAGTATGTGGGAAACCTCTTGGAAATAATGTTAGTGTTTACTGAGCCCTCACTATGTGCCAGATTCTGTTCTAAAGACTTTACACAGATTATCTTATTCAGCCTTATGAAGATGCTTGTGACAACTTTGTGAGGGAGATCGGGTTACAGAGGGAAACAAGGCCCAGTGAGGTCCAGAGACTTGATCAATGTCACACAGCTGGTGAGAGGTTGGACCCTGGTTGAAACCCAGATCTGTCTGACATCAAAGCTTGTTCTTAGAAAGCAAACTGCTATATTGATAACCTTCAAATCATACCTTATAGATGGGTAATTCTTGCTCACAACCACCTCTGGCACTGATCCCTCTCCAAGGTTCCAGTGACTTAAGTTTCTGCAAGCACAAACTCATGGCCCCTCAGGCAGACTTCTTCCGTTCCTGTAGGCCATCTGACTTAGATGAGCTTGATTTGCTCTCTTTCGGTGGGGAGTGAGGGACTTGCCCGCAGCCAGGATTTTCTTCAATTCTTTTCCTGACTCTTTGTCTAGTTTCCTAAAGGCTACTAAAGTTACTTTTCCTCTGAGGATGACTTTGGTATTGTTTTTCCTTTTAAAAATTGTTAAAAAGCTTTCTTAACTGTTTTGACGTTTTACTTGGCAATCTTTATTTTGGTTTTAATTAATGAAGTAATTTGTCAAATTATGAAAGTAAATATAACTATGATGAGGAAAATTTGGGAAAGAAGGGAAAGAAAAAAGACATAGGGAATCCCACCCCCCGGCACAACCATTGTTATCATTTGGCAGAAGAGCATAGAGGAGGGCTCAGGCTCTGAAGTCACATTGAACGTGTTTGGATCCTCAGCTTTGCACTTATTAGCTCTGTTAATTAACTTTCTCACCTTCTAAATGGGTTCGGATCCCAATTCCCAATGTTTGTGTGGGGCGGTTCCCCCACACCACCCAGTTCTCCAACACCAGCTGGATATCCTACAATTCAACTCAATTCTGACACTATCTACCCAGAGATAGCACCAGATCCCACAGGTTAAGGGTTCAGTCCTACAAGACTGCCTCCCCTCCACCCCGCTTCAGACGCCAATCACAAGCCCAGGTTGTCACCTGTGCTTCTGACTGATCAGCTATAAATAGGGGGTTCCAATGACCCCCCTCCTTGGGTTTGATTAATTTGCTAGAGCGGCTCACAGAACTCAGAGAAACATTTTACTTGCTAGATCACTGGTTCATTATAAAAGGATATAACTCAGGAACAGCCAGATGGAAGAGATGCATAGGGTAAGGCATGGGAAAAAGGCATGGAGCTTCCATGCCACTCTACCCAGATCTCCACGTGTTCACCAACCTGGAAGCTCTCTGAACCCTGTCCTTTTGGGTTTTAATGGAGGCTTCATTACATAGGCATGATGGGTTAAATCATTGGCCATTGGCAATTGATTCAACCTCCAGCCCCTCTCCTTTCCTGGGAGGTCGGGGGAGTAGAGTTCCAACCCTCTAATCACTTGGTTGGTTCCCCTGGCAACCAGCCCCCATCCTTAGGTTCTTTCCAAAAGTTGCCTCATTAACATAACAAAAGACACCTTTACAGCACTCATCACTTAAGAAATTCCAAGGGTTTTAGGAACTCTATGCTTGAAACAGAGACGAAGATTTTATAATATTTCTTATTATAAATATTATAATATTATAAATATTATAAATAATTAAATTATATTAGAAATTATTAAAATATTATAAATATTATAATATTTTATAATATTTCTTATTATAAATCACGATATCACACCTTCGTTTTCCACATCTGTATAATTGGGATCACATGCTGTCAGTGTAAGAATCCAATGAGAAGGTATAAAATGCTTATCTTTGCATCTTGCATAGAATAGGCACTCAATAACTATTTGTTGAATGAATAGTTTACTTCTTTCCAGTCTATTTTCCTAAGCAAATTCTAAAGAATTATAATAATAATACTATAATTTCTTATACTGTGTTTCTTCACTGAACCTAAGTTTCCATGGTGCTACCTAGTCTTCATGGCCATCATTTCTAATGACTGCATGAACGTCCATCAAGTGGAAAACTATAATTTATTTAACTTCTCCCTTATTTGGGGGCACTTAAGTTGTTTTCAATTTTATGATGAATATCAGCATATGTGTGTGTGTATGTATAATTTATCATATTTTGATTAGGTACTAATAGATTCTTTCACTGTGATTTTTTTTTAGTTCAATTTTGGTGGCGTTTCTTTAGTCTAATTAAACATCTTAAGAACATTTAAAAATAACCAGAATAAAAACCACTGACCTGGTCCCTGAGGTGGTTTCTGAACCATGACCTCAGCCCTAGAAGGCACCCATCAGATAAGGAAGGGGGAAAGAGATTTTCCCCCTAGTTTAATACCTTGTTTCAAGCTTCCCCACATGGAAATCATTTATCTGATATGAAGGGAAGAGATTCTGAATGAAATTATCTTACTGTCATTTTGGTCTCTATGTTTGGGAGATACTTAAACTTTTCTGATCTGGTGGGATAGGCTGATGATTGACTTAGAGGCCTCTTTTAATGAATGATTCTGAAATGAAAGAACAGGAGGCCAGAATCTCACTTCCCTTAGATGCTGCTCCTCAATAGTCCTTTGAGTTCTCGCCTCTCCAGCCCCATAGCTACTGCCTCGGCCTCACGGCTGGGCTAGGGTGAGGCCAGTGAGGTGCTCACCCCTGCTGCAAAATTTAAGGGGGGGGTGCCAAAACCCTCACATTTTAATGTAGTATTTCTAATATCAAATTAATGCAAAACAATCTCTGATGAACAAAGTATCAAATATTTAAGTACAGAATCCAACAGTGCCTTTCCAAGCCATATTGGAACCTAAGACAGAAAAAAAATGTGTGTCCCTATATACATGTTTTTATATATTTTTTAAGGGTTATTTTTTTCCAGAAGTAGATTTTGAAAATATCATTGACGTGTTTGTTTCCATTAAATCTGAAAAAGTAAGACTATAATAAATTCTGTTTGGGGTATAAATAAAATATTGAAGCCTAAAATATTGTTGTGGGTTTTGATATACCTACTTTAAAATTTTTCAGTATTTTTTCCCACTGCTTTAGTCTTGATTTTGTGAGATAATTTCCCCATCTCCTTTGTCTGGCTCGAAACATTTGCCCAGCCGACCGACAAACATTTATTAACTACTGTTCGTCCGGCACCGGGCGGGGTCCTGGGGATGGTACAAATACGAGGAAGATAGATTGGTTGTCTCGAAGGAGCTCACAGTCTACTGGAAGAGGGTTCAGACAGTGGACTCCAGGGCTTCAGGAGAGGGAGAGACTGCAGTAGCTTCTTCAGCTAGAGGAGGCTTCTTGGAAGAATGGCAGTTTCATTGGAAACAGACTGTGCCAGTCTTCAGTTTGAAAGAGGCAGGCCCGCTGACAGCAGCATAGAGCGTGTGTAGAGGGAACTGGAAGGAGATGAGATAAGAAAGGCAGGTGAGCCCAGAAATGAAGGATCTGATAGAGTAGTTGAGGATGGGCTCTGGAGTCAGACAGCTCTGGGTTCGACTCTTGGCTCCACCATTTCCTCGCTGGAACAAGTCATTTCCCCCCATTTTGCTTACTTGTGAAATGGGGATGTGTTGGATATTCTCTGCATGCCACTTTGGATCCATTCCCCATTCTTCTCTACCCTGCTCTGTTACCAGGAGGCAGATCTTAATGGACTGCATCAATCGGCTCCCATCCCCTCTGGCTTCTGGTTGGATTGGATCAATGGGAGGCACTAACTGGAGATCAGGAGGAGAGCGAGGGCAGTGTATTTATTCACTTGGCTTCCTCCTTGCTTCGTTGCTGCAGGTTGGCTGCATCCCTCTCCCCATAGCCACCCACAGCTTCTTTTAGGCACAGATGACCTGAACCACCGCTCTTTTGCTCCCTCAGCCTAGGAGTGGAAAGGGCTCCCAGCTGATGCTAGCACTAGGGTGCTTCATCATCCTTTGTTGGTTGTCCTAATTCTGCCCATACTTTTTGTAAACAGTCTTTTCATTCAACTCCCCTCATTTACCTGTTTTGGATGCGCCATCTCTTTTTTGCCAGTACTTGGCACATAGTAAGTGCTCAATAAACATTAACCCTCATACCACACTGCCTAGATGAGAACTTCGATGGTGACATCTCCTGCTGGAAGTCTCCATCCTTTGCAAAGTTCTGCCTGGGGGCCCTGCGTTAGCCTATATGTCAGCAAAATAGAACAAAGGATTCTCAATTCGAAGTCGGCAGTTGTGCCAGGGGAAACTTCAGAACTGACTTCCCCAACGGGCTGGCTGTGTGATGCCAGCCAGATAATTATTCCAGGCAATTTCTCCTGCTATTGTCCCCTTGGACTGGGTCCATCACTTTGTCACCTGGTTCAGAGGCTTCAGTGAGCAGTGTATCAACATTCATTGCAAGCGGCTGTGTTTCCGTTTCTGTTTTTGCTTCTGTCTTTGGATTAGTGCAGGTCAACCACTCACTGAACTCACAGTCGATAAAATAAAGACCTTGGCTGAGGATCCCCCCGCCGCCCCCTGCATTCACACACGGCGAGACTGAATGGGAGAAGGCAGCACTGCCAGGATCTCAGCTACGGTACCATCAGCGGTCTATCAGGAACCGTCCTGACTGGCTTTTTATGTCGCGTTGATCAGTCACTGGAGAGGAGCTTTATTGCATAAAGCTTTGTTGCATAAAGCCATAATTCATGGCCTTGACAGAGCTGTTACATTGGTCTCCTTTTCCCCCTAAAGCTGCAAGAAATCCCAATTCTTTCCCTCTCTCTTCATCGTTGGTGTCATCACTGAAGATGCTGTTCTGAGAACAGTGCCTCTGATTTATCCTGTAGGTTTACGAAGGCTATAAACACTGCTCTGAGATGACGTACATCAATTCTTCCAGGCGATTTTACAGTTACCTAGGAGGTGTGTAGTTAACATCTACTGCACGTTGATTCTGAGAGACTCCTCGTTTATTATTGGTGTGTCTGTTTTAATCGCTCCTCATTAAAGTAGAGCACAGCAACCTTGGAGTATTAGGAAAAGTGGGAAGAAAATAATGGCACAGATGATCTAAGCCACAAACAAGGGAAAAGGTGTGCAAATTTGACATGAACTAACCCACATCACACTAAACTCTCCATTCAACTAGTGAAGTCCAACCTTCAGACAAAATGCTTAGAGAATCTGGCAAGTCCTGCCCCAGAGAAACCACGCAAATCTTACTTATTGCTATACCAACTTACACAAACAATCCAGAGTTCCATATGGTGCTGCCGCCAGTGTGAAACTGGGGGAGGGACAGCTGCAATCCAGGCATGGGAGCTGCATTTCCTCCCCGTCCTCTTCTCTTCTGATAAAGCTGCAGAAGAGGACAAAGGCCCAAAGGTGGGAAAAGCAATAGCAAAACGGATGAGCAGATGCTGCGTGGCTTCTGCACGGGCACAGCCAAATGTCTGGCCAAGTTATCTGGAGAGAGGACAGACACGCCCCAGCGGTGTGCTTGGTGAAGCCATGGCTTCATTGCCATTGCCCCTGTCTGTCTGTGAAGGAGTCTAGGTAGGTAGTGTTTGCAAGCTGCTGCAGTATCTGTCCCTCCAAGTTGCTCTGGTGTCCTAGCTCTCCCGTAGGAACTCCATACCCCTCTCCAGAGACAAAGCCAAGGCCTTGTGATTTGGGCCTGACATTTCACTAACAAATTGCAATTCCTCCTTAGGTCCATTTGAAAAAACTGATATCTACCATGTGGTTTGAAGTATAGCTATATGAAAAGTAAATAGTCTCCCTTAATTCTACGGAAGGGAGCACTGTTCAAACAGAATGCATACTGCCTGAAAGTGACCAGCTAATCTACAGGATTATTAAAATTCTGCTTGAGCCCATCACTGTCTCAGTATTGTGTTTCTAGGCAAGTCCCTTTGTTTGCTGTGTCACTATGTCATCCTTCCAGTGTTTGCTCCCTTTATGGAGTTGATGGACTTGGATTTCGATACGTGCTTCACTACTACACAGGTTTGGAACCACAGCTGTACTTTTTTACCCCCTTCATTTGCTTTTATTGTGAGCTTAAACAACTCCACTGGAAAAGAAAAGACTCAGAACCTAATGCACATTCAATTCTATTTGTGTCACTCCAAGTTCACTTATGATCTTGGCTGACGTACAGACTGGGTTCCTGCAGGGCTGAAATCAATGTGTACACATTGTTTCACTTAACAGTATTGTGTATACACATTTCCATAGATCAACAAAGTCCGCATACTTGTCATCTCTAATGGCCATAGAGAATTCCACTGCGGAACCACAGCACTTTAGAGGACATCGCATTTGCATGTTTTCTTATTTGTGGGTGGCACTTCAAAACGTGCCAGCTGTAAAGAGAGCTCTGCTAAACTCTGGCCACAAATCAGTAACAAGACACAATATGAATTAAGTCACTTTGGAACTAAACCTCACCAAGCTGAATTTAATTAGTATATATTGTTACAGGGTAGTCTATTCTCTCCTGGGCTAGGCCCCTGATGTTTCCACGTTCCAGTTATTATTCACTTAGCCGAGTATGGAAGATATGATGTGAAACAAACCCGAGCTCTTTTGGATTGCGGTTCTAAGTGAGCTTGACTTTCATTCATCTTTGAGATGCCCACATTCTGCTGGCTTCCTCTGCTCGGATCCTTTACATTTGTACCACAGGGAAGTGGATCTACGTTGTTTTCCTCCAAGCATTCATGTCTTTTTAATTTCCTAGCTGTTGTGGTCTAACAAAGCTTCACTGACCTTAAGCATTGTGAGATGGCCGTGTTACAAGCTGGCAAGACACTATCTATTCATGTTGCCACTGGTTAGTCTAAAGATTGTCAGGAATATTCGCTGCCAGCAGCACGGTACTTTTTACTTTAAGGGAGCAATTTTCATTTTCAGAATCTATTTGTTTGTATCCCTTGCCAGTTGGAGTTGGTACTGGGTTCATTTTCCTCCCAGTGAGGTGTAAGTATATAGTCTCCTGCTGAGGACAGACTAGTCCCCCGGATATGATCATTTAAGGCTATTCAAAGCCTTTTGACTTATCTACCTGTTTAAGCCAAATTCAACCTTGGCATATTACACTTCATATCTGTGACAGATTCTAGTGCAGAGGTAACATCTCTACCATCTTGAAATAGCCAGGAGAAAGGCTTTATCACTTGCAAGGCAGGCCAAGTGGATGAGAGAGGCCACTGATGGGTTTGTTCAAAAGAAACTGCTTAGTGGCCAGGGGCTGCACAACATCCATGGTGATTGAGTGCTTCACTCCAGAGCGGTGGAAGCAGTTGAACACAGCAGTCCCCTGTGCTGAGAGTGGCTCCAAAGGCCGCTCAGCTCCACAGTCATCCCAAGCAGCTTTCTTTACACTTGGTACCTGTAGGGAGCCAGGGGACCTAATAAGGAGGGTTTAGTGTCCTGTTCCAAGATGAAACTCCTGACAGACTGTCAGCAGGACAGACAATTTTATCTGCAGGCTTTACCAAGTTCTCCAGGCTCTTACGTGATGGCTTCTTGTAATAACTGGCTCACACTTACAAGTTAGTTGGCTAGAGTTAGGGATGCATTCCATGGACAGACTACAGAATTAAGTGAACTAGCCCATGTGAAAGCCAAGCCATGAACTTGGCCTCCTTTTAAACTATAGTCTAAGCAGCTGAATTTACCAGTTACTGCTTACAAGCCATCCCTGCTACTGGAAAAACAATTCATGCATGCTTCCTACTGATAACGGGATGTAATAAACCAATACAGTGGGTGGTCCAGGAAATTGGTCTTTGCAGGTCTGAAGAGGTAGTAAGTAGTGTGGTAGTCCTGGGATATTTAGGAAGCTCTGTTTAGTGTGCATGGGAACCTTGCACTAACAAGGTTTTATTCCTTGTTTGCGGATTGATTCACAAATTCATTTATTCAATGATTCATTTACCAAATATTCATTTACCAAATATTTATTAAGCACCTTTTGTGTGCTAGGCATTGCATTAGGCTTAGGGGCTACAGAGGTAAATAAGACAATTTCTATTCTGGAGGGTCTTACATGTAAATTAATACTATCACTGCTAATAATTATAATATAATCGTTAATTATCATTGGATTATAGTGTGATAAATGCTAAAACGAAGGCATGTACATGTACTATGGGATCATAGTAAAGTGACTACTTCAATTTTGGGGGAGGAGGCGGTCAGGGAGGATGTCACTGACTTGGTGTTGAAGGATGTATAGGAGTTCACTAAATAAAGAATGGCAAGGATTCATCAGGTTACTGAGATCAGACAATTTTTTATTTTAATGCAACAAGAGAAGAAATTTCCCTTATACAAAGAAAATAGGCTCATATTTTTCCTAATTTCATTTCTACCCATGTTCATTTATCATTCATTCATTCAATATATTTTTAATTTTTTCCCAGTTTTGTTGAGATATAATTGACTATAACATTGTATTAGCTTAAGATGCACAACATAATGATTTGCTATATGTATATATTGTGAAACAATTACTACAATAAGTTTATTTAACATCCATCACCCCATATAGTTACAAATTTTTTTCCTTGTGATAAGAATTTTTAAGATCTACTCTTTTAGCAACTTTCAAATATACAATACAGTATTGTTAACCATAGTCGTCATGCTGTACGTTACATCTCCAGAACTGATTTATCTTAAACTGGAAGTTTGTACCTTTTCACCACTTTCATCCAATTCCCCATGCCCCTACTCCCTGCCTCTGGCAACCGCTAATCTGATCTCTGTTTCTATGAGTTGGATTTTTTAGATTCCACACATGAGTTGATCATATGGTATTTGTCTTTCTCTGTCTGACTTATTTCACTCAGCATAATGCCCTCAAGATCCATCCAGGTTGTTGCAAATGGCAGGATTTCCTTCTTTTTATGGCTCAATAGTATTCCAGTGTATGTGTGTGTGTGTGTGTGTGTGTGTGTGCGTGCACATGCGCGCACGCACCACATCTTCTTTATCCATTCATCTGTTGATGGACACTTAGGTTGTTTCCATGACTTGGCTATTGTGAATAATGTTGTAATGAACATGGGGCATTCATTAAATATTTGCTGAGTATGTACCATGTGCTATGCACTATTCTGGGTACTGAGGATACAGCTCTAAAAAAAACAGACAAAAATTCCTGCCCTCCTGGAGCTTACCTTCTGTTCGGTAAGGAGACAGACAAAGAAATGAGCAAAAATATATATATTTATATAAATAAATGCATATATATTTTTAATATAAATTTCACATATATATGATATAGCAGAAGGTAATAAGTTCTCTGGAGAAAATGTAGGAAAGGGATGTAGGGGGTGGGGCTCTCACACTTAAATAAGGTGGTATAAGGAAAGGCCTTGCCAGGAAGGTAACACTTGAGGCAAGGGGGGAAGTCCTGAGGCTGCGGGGGAAGAGTATGCCAGGTAGGCCAGTCAGTGTGACTGAAGCAGACTGGGAGGGACAGTAGCAGGAAATGAGACTAGAGAGGTAACAGGAGATCAGCCCATGTAGAACCTTGTAAAATCTGTAAGGTATCTGGCTTTTACGCTGAGACAAGAAGCCATTGGAAGCAATAAAATCATGGATGCTGGTTGTAAATTTGGCTCTCGGACTTTTGGGAAACTCCTGCAATGAAACAAGCATTAATATTTTCCAATGTGAACAACAAAATGTATTTGAAAAAGCTTTTTTTGCAATAAGTGATTTTAAAAACTTACTATAAAAACCCTTTCATAAAGTTAAAAAATTAAGTTTTCATGGAAGTCATTATTTTAGAATATTTTGTTCTGTAACTCAGTGTTTCCCTTTATGATGCCTTGCTCCTGATTCTAATGCTTTCTATACTCCCCCTTCACTCCACGTGTAGAAGAAGCTGAATGTGAGATTACAGATGGGCTGAAAAGATTGTGAAGTGCATCTCAGAAATATTGTCCCCCAAGAAAAGGGTGGAGAAGAGAGCACAAGTGAAATGACTTCGCAGGGAGTGGGTGTTTGGGAGATTTTGATAGAGAAAACACTTGCAGAAGAATCCTAGAAGCTCTTTCTGAACTTCTGGAAAATACCCATAATAAGACTTTTAAATAAATAGGTCAATGAGTTGGACAATTACAAGATCCTATCCTGTGAGACTGTTACTACTTAACCTTTAACAACACTAACATGGATTTCAGCATGCTTTTTTTTAAAACAAACTAAGAAAATAAAATATAGTTCAGGCATTTACATTTAGCCCTCCCTAAAAACACTAGAGAGTTTACAGAACTGGCGGCTCTCTTCTGGGTATTTCTCCAAGTGGCCACTGAGTGGCAGTCCAGGTAAAATTATTATAAAGCACAACCTTACTGAATGTATATTTATTAAATGAAACTAACATAATGCTCAGGGTGAAAACATTTCCTGCCCCCGGACTCTTCAACACTCTGAGTCCTGCCTTGGACCCACTGCAGACAAATGCAGGGCCATTTGTCAGTGACCCACCATTAGTGAAGGCCACACATCTTTCATGGACCCTCTGGAGACTGTGTGAGGGTACTGTAAGCAGGTATGTGTTTGTGTATATTTGTGTAGGTCATGAACATTAATCTGCCAGTGCTGTTCAAACAGCACCTAGAGAGTTTCTTGTTTAGCTGCATAATGTGCTCTTTAAATAGAACTAAACCAATTTGGGAATGCAGCCCTTTTCAGCAATTCAGTGGGGTGGTAGTAAGGGAGAGGGGAAAGAAATAGTGCTGCCAACATTTGATAGTTAAGATGGAAATAGCAGGGGCTGGGAGATGGCAGGGAGGGGACTGAGATGGAAGCTATTGAAATGTAGTGTTACTTACTTCTAAAAGTCATTCCTTGTTCCAATAGCTGGCCCCTGGTATCCTAATAAAATTGCTATGTCCCAGTGCTTTATCTCCGAATGCCACTCAAATGCAGGCATTCTAAGAAGTTCAATTCCTACCCCTTTTCTCTTCTTCTTCTATTGTCTTTCCCTGGGAGCTCTTGTTCACTATTATAAAGAGGACTCCCAATTCCAGCCTGGACCACCACTAGCAGATATCTCAACTGGATGCCCCACAAACACCTCGATCAATATAAGCAATGCTATGGGCTGATTTGTGTTCACTAAAATTCATATGAATTCCTTCATTTGAAGTCCTAACTCCTAGTACCTCTGAATATGACTGTTATTTGGAGACAGGGTCTTTACAGAGGTAATTAAGTTAACATGAAGTCATTATGGTGGGCCCTAATCCAATATGACTGGTGTTTTTATAAGAAAAGGAGATTAGGACACAGACACATACAGAGAGAAGACCATGTGAAGACAGAGAGAAAAGACAGACATCTACAAGACAAGGAGAAAGGCCTCAGAAGCAACCACCCCGGCTGACACCTTGATCTCAGACTTCTAGCTTCCAGAATTGTGAGAAAATAAATTTCTGTTGTTCAAGCTACCTAGTCTGTGGTACTTTGTTACGGCAGTCCCAGAAAACTAATACAAGCCCCAAACGCAACTCAATTTCCCTATTTCTTAGTTGATGACATTGCTATTTGTACTTCACCCAGGCAGAGTCATCTTAGTGCCCTCCCTCTTTTTCTCTTCTCCCTCTAACTCTCTTGCTATCCCCATATAATGGGACCCTAAGATCTATCTATCCTGTCACTGAAATGTCTCCTGAATCCATCTTCTCCATTCAGTCCTCACTTCCATTGCCTTAATTCAACCCACATCATCTCCCATCTGAACTGTGCCTTTTAAAGCATTTTTTGGCCTCTTATCTCTCCCCTCCTCCATTTACCCTTCACTTTACCACCAGTTGGTACTTTTAGATGGGAAAAATATTAGCATGATTGTGTACTGATGGGAATAACGCAGTGGAGAGGGAAAGATGATGAGCCAGGAGAGAGGTGGTAGAATTTCTGGCATAATGACCTTGCATAGGTGAGATGGGAGTGGATCTAGTATATAAATGTGCTAGCACACAGGAGTGGACTTAGATAGGAACACGGGAAGCTCATCTATAGTGATAGGAGAGAAAGTAGAGAATATGGTAGGGGTGTAGACAGTGCTGTAGATTTGGTGGTGGTAGTGTAGAAGCTCTCTTCTGACTTCTGTTACTTTCTCAATGGAAAAGGAAGCAAGGTCATCAATCCATCACCTGAGAGTGAGAATAGTAAGGATGAGTAGTAGGTTTAAGAAGAACAGAGAAGGTATGAAATCATCATCTAGATGTGGGGGAGAGTAACTGACCTGGGGAGAAGTAGCATGATGCTGGGTGGCACTCACAGCTCACTGGAGGTTTATGGTCTTGGAGGTAAATCGAGAGCAGTCAGCAGAGCTTGGTGTTGTTTCCGGGTATAATGGGCTGCACAGATGCAGGTCCAGAGCTGGTGAAGAGGTAGATTTAACCAGGTTGGTGGTTTGCCAGGTGAGAATAACAGAGGAAGATAGACAAGAAAATTGAGGGTGTATATAAGAGAATGACCGTAATGATGGACCATAATGATGGACCACAGAATTTAATGCCAAGAGGAAAGTGAAGATTTGAGGGGCTGAGGATCAGTGAAGAGATGGTAAGATCAGTAGACTTTAGTGCCTCATGAGGTTGAAGGATTGTTGGAGTTAGGGTTCTAAGGCAAGTGAGCTGAAGAGTTAGGAGAGGGAGTGGGAGGCCTGAAAATGAGTTTCTGCGTGGGGAGTAGTGGCAATGAGATTCTGGGATGAAAGCCAAGGCAGCATGGAGGACAAGACCATTGGTGGAGAGTGTGGGAAGGATCATCTATGTGTATACTAAAACCACTAAGAACTATGACAGGTATAGAATTTTAGAGAGATTGTGATCCTAGAGCTAGAATCAAAATCAGAAATATATAGTTTGGGACCTCTGGAAAAGACAGGACTCAACTAATACCAAACAAAGCCATCTACAATTTCTGACAATATCGCTTTCAATGTCTGTCACATCCCCCATCCTCATCACCTCTTGACTAAAGCCAAGACCTATTGGCTTTACTGCTCTGGTACATATAGGCTTAGCTAACATGTCTCTAATTCCCAAAGCAAGCACCTTCACTAGAACGGATTTTTTCTTCTAAAATTTCCCAAAGCATCAATCCAGCTTTCTAAAAACATTTAAATGTTTTCAAACATAATGTGCCTTTGGCAATCACAGGCTTAACATTCAAGATCTGTGCCTTTAGGAGAAATCCAGGATGTCCACGCCACGTAGTGACTTACAATTTTGCTGAGGCACAAATTGGAACTTCATTCCCTCCCAGGCTGATGCACACAGTGAGACAGGGTTGATCAACACTCGTTGAGCCTAGACAATCACTCAGCTTCCACAGCTCGGAACAGGAACTTCTATGAAGTCAAAACAATTTTGCTCCTATTCACCGTCCCCCCGCCCCCACGTAAAAGAGGGCCCTGAAAAGAAAGCCAACTGCTAGTGCTGGCAATGAAAGTGAGCAGAAATGAAGGGAATCTAAGAAGGCGATGATTTTTTTTTTGCAGAACACAGAGGCTTTATGAGGGAACTCACATACCACAGTGATATTTGGGAATTTTAAGGACCTCCTGTACAGCTGTACAGAAGAAAGATGAGTCTGTCTGTTCCTTCTCAAACACTTCTGCTCTGGAATAGGCAAAACATGTCTTCACATCCAAACCCCACTAAAACTTCTCCACTTGTCCTCTTTGCAAATAAAGTACAATAACAAACATTTGCTTCGTGTTAGAACAATTAAAACCACAAACAGTTGGCTCTTCTCTACATCTTTCAACAGTAGGTTTCCCTTTTATGGAGATTAGGACAAAACTAGCAATTTTGGTGTCTCATCAAGCTTGTTAAGATAGGATTCTCCCTCTACAGGCAAATCTCACAAAGTCAAAGAAAGATTTAGGTCAGATGGTCAAGGACTTTAATTATTAGCTGTGCATGTTTTCAGTTCTTAAAGCTTTTTGTGAAACCCCAGGCTGATGCCCCAGGTAACTACTCTATTATTGAAGTGAGTTGGAGAGGACCTCTTCAGGGAGAAATTATAATTTGAAGTGTCATTTATCCTAAACCTCTATCGTAAAAGACAAGATCCTGGGCACAAAACAAAGAACCCAATATATTTAGAATATTTTTAAAACCTTTGAACAAGGAAGCATGCTTCATTGTAAGTTTAATGTTCAAGGTCCTCTTGAGACAACATTTTAAAAAGGAGGGCAGACAGTAGATACTTAACTTGACTTAAATGATATCTTTGTGGAAGTCCCTAAGGTCTCTTCCAGCCCTGACTCTGTGATTCTAGGCCCGAGGAAACTGTTTTAAAGGACTCACAGAAGGAACAACTACAAATGACCTACCTTGGGGGAATTTTTAATGATCAATTGATCTTCATTATAAGAAGTGTAAGACCACACCTTGAACTACTTCGTATCCACCACGGGGTCTATCAGGAACTTAGATCTATAGAATTTTATCCAAGAAATCCTCTTGTTGACAGATCACTTAAGAATAATGAAGTTGGAGACGGCATTGCATTACTTTTTGTGAGAGGTTATAATGATAAATTATAGAATCATAGATCTTCAGAGCTTGACAAGACCATTGGGATCATGTAATTCAGTGTTTTCAACTTTTAAAGCCATGGAAACTTTTCTTCAAACAGAAATGTTAGTTTATTTGAAGTGAGGGTGGGGCTCCTGGAGACCTAGGCCTTTGCAAAATGCAATTTTAAAAAAGTACTGATCTAGTCCAACATCTTTATTCAAAAGATTGGGTAACCAAGGCTGTAGAAGGGAAAATGTGTTGGTCAAGCACAGTGAATCAGTGCTGTAGTCCTTGACTTTCCTTTGACTCATGGCTTTTCCTGGGTTATGTCATAGACATTTTGGTTCTTAAACAATCAGGCCCTATACCTGTGATCATTTGATCACAACATCCCTATCTGAACTGAAATATTTTCATTCAACTCTATCTTTATTTCATTTGGCAAAGCGAAGAATAAATCTGAATTCCATGGGATATTTGGCCTGGAATTCAGATTTTTAATGATCTCTCCAAACCGTATGAAATCTAAATTTAATATTGAAGGTTGGAGTCAAGAAGCAATCTTAGTGGGTTTATTGTTGTTTTTTTCTGAAGTTCATAATTACTGAAGCTAAAGGAAGAGAGGATTATTGTGCACATAATTAAGGGAAATTAAAACAAAAAAAGAACTGTGAGTTTTGTGAGGGCATGGATACGGCCTATTAGATCACTACTATATTCCCAACATTTACTACAATGCCTGAAAGATAGTGTGATGGTTAATTTTATGTGTCAACTTGACTGGGATAAGGGGTGACCAGATAGCTGGTAAAACATTATTTCTGGATGTGTCTGTGATGGTGCCTCTGGAAGAGATTAGTACTTGAATCAGTAGACTGAGTAAAGATGATTACCCTCACCAACGTGAGAGGGCATCATCCAATCCACTGAAGGCCTGAAACAAACAAAAAGGTGGAGGAAGGGTGAATTCACTCTCTCTACTTAAGCTGTGACACCCATCTTCTCCTGCCCTCAGATATCGGCACTCCTGGTTCTTGGGCTTTTGGACTCAGTCTGGGACTTAGATCATTGGTCCCCCAATTCTCAGTCCTTTGGACTTGGACAAAATTACACCAATGGCTTTCCTTGTTCTCCAACTTGCAGATGGCAGACCATGGCACTTCTCAGCCTCCACACCACGTGAGCCAATTCCTATAATAAATCTCTTCTTATATATACCTATATATATCCTATTGGTTCTGTTTCTCTGAAGAATCATGACTAATACAGATAGCAATTGTTCAATGAATATTTATTGAATGAGTGATGACAAATGGTCCTTACTTTGATGAATTCTGGAAAAGGTAGAGGATCATTTGGTCCTAAAGACTATGTAGACACTGACTGTGTGTCTTGCCCTTTGTTAGGTGCTGGCTGGATTGGAAGAGATAGAGCTCCAGATATAGAAAACATGATTCTAATCTTCAAGGAACTTACCATAGGAATTGAAATACTTTTAAAAAGCCACTAGCAAGCAACCAAGAAACAAGTACACACTGTATAGTCAAGAATTTGGCCTTGATTGACTTCAGCAAAATGGTGAAGTAGGAAGCTCCAAACCCTCGTTCCCCCATGGAGTAATTGAAAACAAAATAACTGGCTAAATAATCTTATAGGAGCTGTGGAAAACAGTCAAAGGTCTAAAGCAACCAAATGAATGCCCAATCAAGAAAAAGCCACATTCAAAACAGTAGGAAAATTTGTGGCATTTTTGTTTTTCCTTGTCCCATCCCCTCCCTGGTGCAGCGTGGTTTTGGTCTGGAGAAGGTGGCAGCCCAGTTCACAATTCCCTCCCTAGAACGAGAGGGAGCAGAGAAGACCTTATTTGCAACATTCTAACCTGTCTGGGGGGTGCCAGACAGACTAGTCTCTGTTTCACCTAATTCAGATCTCAGGTGAGGAGAAGCAGTAGGAAAGCTGCAGGGAGACTAAGACACTATGGCAAGAAACTATGGGCGCAGGTATACAATAGACCAGCTAAGTCTCTGGAAAGAAGATGAGGTGAGACTATTTGAAAAACTAAGACATTTTAAAAAGCAGCTGTGTAGTGTATACAGAGGAATCAGAAAAGTCAGACACAAGCCCACATATGATGCATGCTCAGAAAAGACGTGAGAAAACCTTAAGCTTTTTCCTTGAGCTGATCCCAAGTCTCAGAGCACACTCAGCTAATTAACAAAGAACGTCTCTGGCACAGAGCCAGTCTGCAAAGACTGGGAGGTGGCTGTTTTTTCAAATACCCACTTTTAAAAAAAAAATCATAAAGCATACAAAGAAACAGGAAAGCATGCTCCATTCAAAGGAAGGAAATAAAGTGGCAGAAACTATCATTGAAGAAACAAGCATCAGAATTACTAAAAAGAATTTAAAACAATTGTCTTAAATATGGTCAAAGAGCTAGAAGAAAATATGGACAAAGAACTAAAGCAAATCAGGAAAATGATATATGAACCAAATAAGAATATCAACAAAGAGATGGAAATTATTAAAAGAAACCAAACAAATTCTGGAGCTGAAAAATACAATAAATGAATTGAAAAATTCACTATAGGTGTTCAACAGCAGATTTGAGTAGGCAGAAGAAAAGAATCAGTGGAGTTGAAGATAGGACGCTTGAAGTTAGCAAGTCTGAGGAGCAGGATGAAAAACGATTGAAGCCAAGGGACTCTGTTGATGAGGCACCATCAAGAAGCTCAATGTACACATTATGGGAGCAGCAGCAGAAGAAGAAATAAAGGGGCAGAAAGATTACTTGAATAAGTAATGGGCCCAAACTTTCCAAATTGATGGATATAAATCTACAAATCCAAGAAGCTCAACAAACCCTAAGTGGGATAAACTTTATCTTTAGAGAGATCCACACTTACATTTAGAGAGACATTCTAATGAAACTTTTGAAAAACAAAACAGAGAATCTTGAAAGCAACAAGAGAGAAGTGACTTGTTGTGTACAAATATCCTCAAAAAGATTGTCAGCTGGTTTCTCAGCAGAAACCTTTGAGGTGAGATGATATATTTAAAGTGCTGAAAAGAAAAAAATGGTCAACCAAGAATTCTATATCTTGCAAAACTATCTTTCAAAAATGAGGGAGCTATAAAGACATTCCCAGATAAACAAAAGCTAACAGAGTTCTTTACCACTGGACCTGCCTTATAAGAAATGCTAAAGGGAGTCCTTTAGACTGATATGAAAGGATGTTAGACAGTAACTTGTAGCCATATGATGATATAAAAGACCTCCAGTAAAGGTAAATATACAAATATAAAAGTCAGTATTATTGTAATTTTGGTTTGTAATTCCACTTTATGTTTTCTACAAGATTTAAGAGACAAATGCATAAAATAATTGTAAACTTATGTTAATGGATACACAGTGTACAAAGATGTAATTTGTGACATCAATAACATAAAGTGCATAGGGGGACAAAACTATATAGTAGAGTTTTTGTGTGTGATTTAGGTTAAGTTGGTATCAATTAAAAATGGATTGTTATAACTTCAGGATATTACATGTAATCCCCATGGTAACCATAGAGACAATATCTATAGAATATATATGATAAGAAATAAGAAGGGAATCAAGAACTGTCACTATAAAAAATCAACTAAACACAAAGGAAAGCAGTAATGGAGGAAATGAGGGGCAAAAATGCTATGAGGCATACAGAAAACAAATAACAAAATAGTAAAAGTAAGCCTTTCTTTATCAGTAATTACTTTAAATGTAAATAGATTAAACTCCCCAAACAAAAGTCATAGATTGACAGAAAGGATAGAAAAAAACATGATCAAACTACGCTGTCTATAAGAGACTCTAAGGACACAAATACATTGAAAATGAAAGGATGGAAAAAGATTCCATGCAAGTAGTAATTGGGAGAGAGCAGAGGTGGCTATACTAACATCAGACAAAGTAGAATTTAAATAGAAAACCATTACAAGAGACAAAGAGGGATATTATATATTGATAAAAGAGTCAATTCATAAGAAGACATAACAACTATAAACATGTTTGCACCAAACATCAGAGCTTCAAAATATTTGAAGTAAACATTGACAGAATTGAAGGGAGAAATAGACTGGTCTACAATAATAGTTGGAGACTTCAATTCTCCAGTACCCCACTCTCAGTAATGGATAGAACAACCAGATAGAAGATCAATAAGGAAATAGGGGACTTGAAAAAATGTTATAAACTGATTGGACCTAACAGACATATACAGAAAACACCACACAACAGCAGGAGAATAGACATTTTTCTCAAGTACATGTGGAACATTTCCCAAGATAAGCCATATGTTAGTTCATAAAACAAGTCTTAATAAATTTAAAAGATTGAAATCAGACAAAGTGTCTTTTCCAATTACAATGGCATGAAAATGGAAATCAACAGCAGAGGGAAAACTGGAAAATTTACAAATATATGGAAATTAAACAACACATTCTTAAAATCAATGAGTCAAAGAAGAAATAACAAGGGAAATTAGAATATCTTGAGACAAATGAAAATAAAAACACAGCATACAAAAACTTAGGGGATGCAGTGAAGGTGGTGCTAAGAGAAAAATTCATAGCTATAAATACTTACATCAAAAAAAAAAGAAAGAACTCAAATCAATAACCTAATTTTATATTTTCAGGAAGTAGAAGAATAAATTAAGCCTAAAGCTAGCCTAAGGAAAGAAATAATAGAGATCAGAGCAGAGATAAATAAAATAGAGAATATAAAAACAACAGAGAAAATGACAAACAAAATTTGATTCTTTGAAAAGATCAACAAAATTAACATACCTTTAGCTAGATTGACTAAGAAAAAAGAGAGAGAAGACTCAAATTAGTAAAATCAGAAATGAAAGTGGG
The DNA here is from genome assembly GCA_031878705.1 of Tapirus indicus. NCBI lineage: Eukaryota > Metazoa > Chordata > Mammalia > Perissodactyla > Tapiridae > Tapirus > Tapirus indicus. The sequence goes on along the minus strand of CM062942.1, from coordinate 110,681,042 downwards.
GACATTACTATTACTTTTACAGAAACAGAAAGGATTATAAGAGAGTACTGTGAATAATTGTATGCTAACAAATTGGATAATCTAGATGAAATGGAGAAATTCCTAGAAACATTCAAAAATCTGACAGACCAAAACTAGTAAGGAAATTGAATCAGTAATCAAAACCTTGCAACAAAGAAAATCACTGGACAAGTTGGCTTCACTGGTAGATTTTAGCAAACATTTGAAGAACTAACTCCAATTGTTCTCAAACTCTTCCAAAAAATTAAGAGGAGAAACACTTCCTAACTCATAATATGAGGCTATCATTACCCTGAAACCAAAGCCAGACAAAGACACTACAAGAAAACAAAACTACAGGTCAATATCCCTTATGAATGTTGATCTAAAAATCCTCAGCAAAATAGTAGCAAACCGAATTCAGCAGCATATTAAAAGGATTATACACTATGACCAAGTGGAATTTATTCCTGGAATGCAAGGATGGCTCAATATAATAAGGGCCATATATGAAAAAAGCACAGCTAACATCATATTCAATAGTGAAAGACTGAAAGCTTTTCCTCTAAGATCAGGAACAAGACAAGGATCCTCCCTTTTGCCACTTCTATTTGATGTAGTATTGGAAGTTCTAACTGGTGGGTACATTTAGACAAGAAAAATAAATAAAAGGCATTCAAATTGTAAAGGAAGAAGTAGAATTCTCTCTGTTCACAGATGACATCATCTTATATGTAGACAATATTAAAGATACCACAAAATTTCTTAGAATTAATAAATGAATTCAGCAAAGTTGCAGGATACAAAAATTAGCTGCATTTCTATACATTAACAATGAACAATCTGAAAAGTAAATTAAGAAAATTATACTTACAATAGCATTGAAAAGAATAAAATAGGAATAATCTTAACCAAGGAGGCGAAAGATTTCTATACTGAAAAGTAAAAAACATTGCTGAAAGAAATTAAAGACACAAATAAATGGAAAGACATCCCATGTGCATGAATTAGAAGACGAAATGTTGTTAAAATGTCCATACTACCCGAGGAGATGTACAGATTCAATGCAATTCCTATCAAAATCCCAATGACATATTTTGCAGAAATAGAAAAAAAATCCATCCTAAAATTCATATGGAATCTCAAGGGACTCTGAAGAACCAAAACAATCTTGAAAAAGAACAAAGTTGGAGGACTCACTTTCTGATTTAAAAATTTTCTACAAAGCTATGGTAGTCAAAACAATATGATACTGGCATAAAGGCAGACATATAGACCAATGGAATAGAATAGAGAGCCCATAAATAAGCCCTCACATACATGATCAAATTATATTTGACAATGGTGCCAAGACCTTTCAATGGGGAAAGATAGTCTTTTCAGCAAATGGTGCTGGGAAAACTGAAAATCCACATGCAAAAGAATGAAGTTGGACCCCTACCTTACATATACACAAAAATTAACTCAAAATGGATCAAAGACCTAAACTTAACAGCCATGATTAGCTCTTGTCTGCAAATGCATCCAGCCCTCTCAAGAGTACTGTCCCTTTCCCTAGAATGGCTTAAGCAGAGTCTGCAGGACAATGTGACTTGGTAAGCATGCAACATAGGCCAGTGACTCATAAATATCAAATCAAAGAGCCAAAAATCTGGGTGTATCAGCCTTACCTGAGGAGCTTTTTAAACATCTAGATGTACAGGCTTCACTGTAAGAGATTCTGATTCAGGGGGTTTGGGGTGGAACTTAGGTGTCTGTATTTTAAAGCTTCTCGGGTGATTCTGGGGCTAAACTATATTTAGAAACTACTGGTAGGGGATTCGAGCATCAGATAGGAGTTTGGACTATAGCTTAGCAACTCAAAGTGTGGTCCATAAAGCAGCAGCATTGGTATCACCTGGAGGCTTTCAAGGAACACGGACTCTCAGGCCTCACCCTAGACCTGCTGAATCAGAATCTGCATTTTAAAAAGATTCCCAGATGATTCTATGCACCTTAAAGTTTGAGAAGCAGTACATATCGTGATCTTTGACGTCTCTTCTAACCCTGAGAAACTAAGATCCCATGATCTCTTGGTGCTGCAACCGGTAACTGTGTTACTCAAGGATAATCAACTAGAAACTCTCTCTGTTACTGAAAAAAGGTTTCCTAAAGCTATGGTTCAACTTTCATATATAGGTATCAAATGAATGCTTTTTAGAGAAACGAGGAGAACCCTGCTCACTCTAAGGAGTGCTAGGCTTGCTCTAACTGGCCATTTCAGACCTAGAGTTCTACTCTAGGAATGGGGCTGACCACGACTGCCTACAACACTGGTTCTCAAACTTGAGCATGCATCAGCATCACCTGGAGGGCTTGTTAAAACACAGATTGCTGGACCCCACCTGCAGAGTTTCCAATTCAGTAGACATGGGAAAGGCCCCCAAATTTGCATTTCTAACACGTTTTCAGCTAATGCTGGTGCTGCTGGTCTGGGGACCACACTTTCAGAACCATCTGCCCAGGTTAAAAGGCTTCAATCCATCAGGGAACTTCATCAGATCAGTCACCTCCTCAAAGGTGAGAATAGCCTGGCTGCAATTTAACTTTCTTGCTAGGAAATTTGCTGGTGTTTCAAGGATAATATGCAGCCTGGCCTCATTTTGCTACCATGAGCCAGGCCGACCTGCTTGCTAGTGGTTGTGATCCAGGGATGTGAAGGGCTTGATGTGTTGGCTTGGGATTTGCTGAGTCTTTCTCAATGAGCGGGACTGGTTCTGGCTTTCTGGCTTTGCCCAGATCAACTGTGGTATTCAAGATGACCACCCCACCCCTGCCCAGGGTTTTGTAGTTTTTATGTATAGGGTGTTCCCGAAGGGAGTTATTAAATTGAATCCACTGATAATCACAGGTGAACCTGGCCTTTATTACATATTACCCTGTTGAAAGGCACACAATCGCAAGTGCCCCTGGTCTTTGTTACTCTGTAGTTTCAGAGGCCCTAGCCTTCTCTTTCTGTAGTTGTCTGAATTCTGAAATAAAACATCTTTTGGAGAAAAGCTGCCTTTCTGTGACTCTTCTTGAAGAAACAGGTCAATCTCTGGAAGCATCTCTCTACGATGTGATTTCGAATTTCCTTGAGTGTGTCTCCTTCTCAGTGTCTTACTGAAGTGAATCTTTCATCTGAGCTCTTTTCTGCCTTCTTGTACTAGAAACTTGGTGATGCCACTCTGCTTCAGATGATTCTAATCAAGCCCTTCAATGTGAAACTGGGCAAATAACTTTGCCAATTGGTCTTTGAAGGGGCCAGGTTTATAAATGATTGGTGCATGTTGTTATGCACAAAGTTAGCATCCAATGATTCTAAAAGCAGAGTTTTTTTGAGGTTTGGAGCTGGGTAAGTGAAGGAGTTTACTCTGGTAAGTACCTTATTTTCATTAAAGGGAACACCAATTATCTTTTGCTATGTAAGAAACTACCCCAAAATAAGTGACTTAAAACAATTTAGCTCAAAATTCCCTGGGCTGGCAGTTTGGGCAGAGCTCAGCTAGTGGTTCATCTGGTCTTGACTGGGTTTTCTCTTAGAACAGTGGTCAGTTCCTGGGTCAGCTGCAGGCTGGCTGATCTAAGATGATTTGCCTCATCTGGAATGGTATGTCTCTGTTCTGTGGTCTCATCCTCCAGCAAGCTAATCTGGGCTGGTCACATGGCAACTGGGAAGGTTCCAAGAGGAGAAGTGTGCAAGATCTCTTGAGGCCTAGTCTCTGAACTGACACACTCCCACTTCTGCCATATTCTATTTGCTAAAGCAAGGCGCAAGTCCAGCCAAGATTCAAGGGGTGTAAAGATGACTGTACCTCTTGGTGGGAGGCACTGAAGTCATATTGCAAAGGGCCTGGAGAGGGTAACGAAAGAAGGATTGTGGTCATTTTTGCAACTAACTGCAAAGAGCCACCTCAGGGTCCTAGAACATGCTGGTCTCTTTTCCTGGAACTGTCTTTTCTTCACTCTTCCCATGGCTGGTTTTTCTCATCTTTCGGATCTCAGCTTAATTATCACCTTTTCTGAGAAGTCTCCCTACCAGCCTTCTTACCAGTCCTGTTATTCTTTATCTAAAATCCCTGTTTTTCTTTTTTCAAGTACTTCTCTCATTTTTTAACTGTGTCATTATTTGTTTATTGATTTCTGTAGATTACACTACTAGAATAAAAGTTCCATAAAGTCAGGGAATAAGTTTGTCTTTTTACCGTTGTATCAATAGTATTTAGCCTAGTGCCTAACACATAGTAGGCCCTCAATAAATATATGTCCAATGAATGAATTGAATGAAAAAGGGAGGTGATATAATCTATCTAACTGAGGAAAAGACTGAACATTTCCAAAGAGGGTAGAAGGGCTGGCCTGGCCACTGTGATGAGCAGAACATAGAAAAGAATCAAAGAAGGTCAAATAAAAAGGTCCAGTGAGCTCTCATCACCTGCATGATGTCCATAAAGGAGTCCTGATAAAGTGCTCTCTAGCCAAGATGGTCCTTCATACCTGACGTTAAAGTATATTGGGGCTTGGAGAGGACCTTGAAATCTGAGATGACTTATTTCCAACCAAGAATCAGGGCATGTGGTTTGCCAAAGGGTCATTTTTCTGATTCACGATTGTGTTAAAATAAGAGCACTAGACATATAATAGAAATAGAACATTTTTATATGTTTAACAAATCACTATCACTGTAGGAATAAAATGATGAGAAATAAGGCCTTTTTTTGAAAAGGAGCATATATGATTGCCATGCTTCAAGGCCGCCTGGAGCCTAGAATTTCAGCAGCGGAGTATCCATCCTTTAAGTCTTGAGGCTTTTGGCATTCAAGCCACTGCAAATCTACAATTTTCCTGAGGACCAATCCTGTTCCCAGCCATACCATTCTGGACTCTAGGGGGATGGTTCTTACCTAGGCTGATTTTGCTCCCCAGGAATTTTGGCAATATCTACACACATTTGTGGTTGCCACAATTGGGGGAAGCTACTAGCATACAGCAGGATAGAGGCCAGGGGTACTGTTAGACATCATACAACACACAGGACATCACCCACAACAAAAATTAGCCGACCCCTTCATTGCAGCATTATTTACAACAGCCAAGACATGGAAATAACCTAAGTGTCCATCAACTGATGAATGGATAAAGAAAATGTGGTACATATATACACAATGGAATATTATTCAGCCACAAAAAAGAAGGAAATCCTGCCATTTGCAACAACATGGATGGACCTTGAGGGCATTATGCTGAGTGAAGTGAGTCAAACAGAGATGGACAAATATTATATGTTCTTACTATATGTGGAATCTAAAAGAAACAAACTCATAGAAACAGAGATCAGATTTGTGGTTGCCAGAGGTAGGGGAGGGGGGATTGGAGGGTGGGAGAACTAGGTGAAGGTGTTCAAAAGGTACAAACTTCCAGTTATAAGATGAATAAGTTCTGGGGAATGTAATGTACAGTATGGTGACTGTAGTTAATACCATATTGCATATTTGAAAGTTGCTAAGAGAGTACATCTTAAAATTTCTCATCACAAGAAAAAAAAGTAACTATGTGAGGTGATGGATGTTAACGTATTGTGGTAATCATTTCACAATATATATGTATATCAAGTCATTATGTTGTACACCTTAAACTTGTACAATGTTATATGTCAATTAGATCTCAATAAAACCGGAAAACAAAACAAAAAACAACAACAAAAGAATTAGCCAGCCCCAAATGTCAATGGTGCCAAAGCTAAAAAACCCTGCTGTAGAGGAAAACACCTGGAATGAAGCACATTAGTGGGTATGGAGAAGGGAATTCTGACACAAACTACCATGTGGATGAACCTTGAAGATATTATGCTAAATGAAATAAGCCAGTCACAAAAGGACAAATACTGTATGATTCTGCATATGTGAGGTACCTAGAGTAGTCACATTCATAGAGACAGAAAGTAGAATTATAGCTGCCAAAGGCTGAGGGGAGAGGGAGATGAGGAGTTATTGTTTAATGGGTACAGAGTTTCAGTTTTGGAAGATAAAAAATCTTCCGGAGATGGTGGTAACAGTTGCACAACAATGTAAATGTACTAAATGTCACTGACTTGTACACTTAAAAATGTTTTTAAAAAATGAGCAACGTATCTGAATAGACACTTATCCAAAAAAGATATACAAATGGCCAACAAACACTAAAAGACACTCAACGTGATTAGTCATTATGGAAATGCATACAAAGCCACAATGAGATAAGACTTCACGCCCAACAGGATGGCTAAAGCCAGAAACAGACAAAAACAAATGTTGACGAGGATATGGAGAAAGTGGAACACTCATACCTTGCTGCTGGGATTGTGCAATTGTATGGACACTTTAAAAAATAGTCGGGCCTTTCCTCACAAAGTTAAACATAGCTACCATATGACCTAGCAGTTCCACTCCTCGGTGTATACACAAAAGAACTGAAAACATATATCTCTACAACCTGCACATGAAGGTTTTATAACAGCATTATTCCTAATAGCCAAAAAAATGGAAGCAACCTAGATGCCCATCTGATAAAAGGATAATCAAAATGCAGTGTATGCACATAGTAGATTATTATTTGCCATAAAAAGGAATGAAGTACTGATACAGGCTACAATATAGACGACCATTGAAAACATTGTGCTGAGTGAAAGAAGCCAGTCAGAAAAGACCACATATTGTATGATTCCATTTATATGAAATTTCCAGTATAGGCAAATTTTAGAATCACAAAATAGACTAGTGGTTGCCAGGGCCTGGCTAGGAAGGGAAATGGGGAGTGACTGCTCATAGGTAAAGGGTTTGTTTTGGGGGTGATGAAAACATCCTAAAATTAAATAGTGATAATTGTTTCACAATTTGGTAATATGCTAAAAAACCCTGAAATGTACACTCTAAATGGATGGATTCTGTGGAATGTCCACTAGATCGCAATAAAGCTGTTATAAAGCAGTGATAGATAATATTCTTTTAAAAAATGAGAAAAAAAGTACAATTCAGAATCCAGAGTTGATATTGTCACATTCCCACTTTCTGTTGGAAGAAATTTAACATAGACTACAATATTGTTAAAGAAAATTAGCCATTGATAGTTTGGGGTCTGAATTCTACCACAGGTGTGGAATGGAACAAACAAAAGTGGACAGATTTACCTCAAATTAAGAAAAACGTCTGTGTATATAGTCAATAACAAAAAGTTCAATGTCAGAAGTGCAAGCAGACAATTAGAGACAGGAAAATTATAACATAATGTGTAATGACTTGAAAAACATCTCATCCTCATTGCACTTGTAAATTTTACGATGTCTTTAAATGTTATCCAGAAGTTATGAAATATATTAAAAAGGGCATGTTTTGTAAATCCAGAAGTTATGAAATATATTAAAAAGGGCATGTTTTGTAAATCCAGAAGTTATGAAATATATTAGAAAGGGCATGTTTTGTAAAGCCAACTCCAACTTTGTCACAGATATGGCCAACACATCTTGTTAGGGCAGCCCAAACTGGAAGAGGAATACGTTATCTTATTTAATGCCTAGATTCATTCACCTTGAATGAGAAAAGGAATGGACTTGGCATTCTAGTTCTTTTTTGTTTGTTTGTTTTTTGTTTTGTTTTTATTTATTTATTTATTTTTTGGTGAGGAAGACCAGCCCTGAGCTAACATCCGTTGCTAATCCTCCTCTTTTTGCTGAGGAAGACTGGCCCTGGGCTAACATTATGCCCATCTTCCTCTACTTTATATGGGACGCCGCCACAGCGTGGCTGACATGCAGTGCGTCTGCGGGCGCCCGGGATCCGAACCGGCGAACCCCGGGCTGCCAAGCGCGGACGAAACCGCTACGCCACCGGGCGGCCCCTGGCATTCTAGTTCTTATACCCACGAGAAAATTAGCTCTTCAAGTGGAAGCTGAATGTTCTAAGTATTCACCTGAAGGCCTAAAAGTGTTTGTGTATATGGTTATGGAAATAGAAAAGGAAAAAATCAAGACTTTAACCAGAGGTGTAGAAATTAGTATTAAACTCCTAAAAGACTGGATGATGATCCTGAAAGTAAAGGAATAACTGTCAATCTGAAAGCCTAACCTACTTGATTTTATTCAAAGTTGATAAGATGCTGGACATGGGATTTAAGTCCCAGATAATGAAAATTTTGCTAGATGTACGCCCAAAGAGATGGACTCTTACAAGAAGTGCATTCTGGCCAGATACTGTCCATTGACTTGTACAATCTCGTTTCAAATATGTATATATATACATGCACACACTTTGGATCTAGTTGCAATCAATACAGTGAAACAAAATATAATTGTTACCACAGATGAAGGGGAATAATCTTTTGTCCAAATACTCCTAGAAAGCATGTCTCCCAAATACAAAGTCATCGTGTTTGTCATTTATCCAGTGTGGTCTGAACCAGGTTTCAAGAGGGCCAGAACTAGGGTAGGGCAAGTCTTGCAAGTGATGGGTTGGGTCCTATATTCAGTTAAAATTTTGACATTTTGGGGGCCAGGCTGGTGGCATAGTAGTTAAGTTGACGCACTCTGCTTTGGTGGCCCAGTGTTCACAGGTTCGGATCCTGGGCATGGACTTTCACCCCACTTGTCAAGCCATGCTGTGGTGGCGCCCCACATACAAAATAGAGGAAGATTGGTATAGGTGTTAGCTCAAGGCCAATCTTCCTCTTTTTGCTTTTCCTCACCAAAAAAAGAAAGAAAAACTTTGACATTTTGTTCCTCATGGTTTCTTGCATTAATTTTGATATTTTGGCAATATTGCATTCAAATAGTATTTATCTTGATTGCTGAGGTTTTGGTGTCTCCTCAAACTTTGTGCCTGAGGTGATTGCTTCACTTGCACCGCCCTAGTCTCCATCTTGTTTCAGCCTTTTGTGTTATGAAATTTTAGTCACCTCCTGCTCAGTGCCAGTCTATCTTTAGCTTTGATTCTGAACTCACTTCCAGACATTATACTCTAGAGAAGTTACAAGAAAAGGGGAGGAAGTGGTGGCAAGAGCAAAGCTCTATTTGTCTGTGGCACTCAGCTACGTGAGGACGGCTGGAGTCAGTGTGATTAGATGGTGTCTGACCACTGGTTTCTGCAGACGGCATCTATTTCCAGTGCTCACGGATAGAGGAGGTTCTGCTACATACTGAATCTTGTGAATGCGTCCAAGACTAGTGTTCACATTCAACTAATATGAATACTCAGTGTTTGGGCTTTCTTTGCAGTTGTTTCTGTTCTCCCACCGCTAAAACAATTGTAAATTGTTTGCCTTGGAGAGCCTGAGGTCTTACTAGAGATTATCTTTAGCCCCTCATTTTACAGACAAGGAAACCAAAGCCCAAAATGGAGTCAGCATTTATTTCATTGCACTAAGCTGGAAGAACCATGCAGGTCTCCTGATTTCCAGATCAGCATCTATACTGTACTGCCTCCGTTTTGTTGAACATCTTTCTAAAACCTATTTACACACTTTTTAATAAAAAAAAAACTTGGGAAACGATCACTAAGGTTACATTTTTATGTTCGAGAAGCAGTAGAGTGAGGTAGTCAAGATCCACTGGCCTCAGAATGAAACAGACCTGGGTTTTCTCCTGGCTTTGGCCGTTACTAGTTGGGTGCTTTCATCAAGCCTCTGAGCTTCAGTTTCTGCATTTTTAATGAGGTAATAATAGGACTTACCTCATGGGGATAGTTGTGAGGATAAAGTGAGTTAGCGCACATATAGTGCTGCAAACATAACACTTGCTCAATAAGATGTAGCTACAATGATAATGATGATCCTGGGGCTGTTTTGAGCCAGGCTATATCTCTTTGCAAGCCAGCGGGCTGTTCAGAGGAACTTGGTGCCGGGATGGCGCTCAGTGGTCTATGAAAGCACCTTTTCAATCCTCCTCAAAGCTCCCTGACATGTTGAAGCTGCAAGCCCCGGGCTCTTCTTCTTCCAAGCTCCCACACCTTGTTCACTGCTGGCACAACCATTTTAAAGTCTTACACAGCATACTTTATTTTATTTTCTCAATGCTTTTATTGAAATCATAATGGTTTATAACATTGTGTAATTTCAGGTGTACATTATTATTTATCAGTTTCTATATAGACTGTGTTGTGCTCGCCACCAGTAGTCTAATTTTTATCCATCACCATACATATGTGCCCCTTTACCCCTTTCGCCCACCCCCCCACCCTTTTCCCCTCTGGTAACCACTAATGTGTTCTCTTTATCCATGTGTTTATCTTCCACATATGAGTGAAATCATGCAGTGTTTGTCTTTCTCTGTCTGGCTTATATCACTTAACATAATACCATCCAGGTCTGTCCATGTTGTTGCAATTGGGACAATTTTGTTTTTTTATGGCTGAGTAGTATTCCATTGTATATATATACCACATTGTCTTTATCCATTCATCCACTGATGGGCACTTGGGTTGCTTCCACGTCTTGGCTATTGTGAATAAAAAGTCATACACAGCATATTTTAATAGAGAGAACCAAAACATTTCTCTTTCAAATCTCGCTCTCTCACGTTCCCTTTCCTCATGTCCATACCCATCCCCCATTCCCCTGCCAATATACTCTTCTGTATGTCCTAGGCACTCCCAGCACAGTGGAATTGGGGTTGCTAGAGACTCAGGCTTTTCCCTGTGAAAAGAATTAGAAAAGTGAATTTCACTCTTGAACTTTACATTTCACTCTTCTCCCTTTACCTCCAATAGTAAGTCCTCAGACATTGACAATCAGTGTCGATCTCTGTCTCTGTGTCTTTCGTTCTCTCATTAAAGAAAATGACAAGTAGAAGCCAAGTATTTGAAATGCCAAATACTCACCCTTTCTAAATATTCTCACAAAAAGAAAAACAAAACACTATATGAGGAGACACCTTTTTAAAGGACTTTTAAGATTCCCTCTGTGGGGATTCTCAAAGCAAGATTTGTAGACAGGAAAAGACTGCAGCCATAGTAGAGAATTACCAGCTGAAAAAGGAAGGGAAACCAAAGTGGCCTTTGCCACTGCTTTTGGCATTATTGGAACCCCGCAAAGCTGGTGGAAATAATTAGGGACATCTATATGCATGGACAAATAACTTTATAATATGGAGCACACTTGCCCTTCAAATTTTTCATGGCTCTTATTATTTCATTTTAGTAGAGGATAATGTGACAGTGTGGTATCAGTGGACAATGGTGTCAATTGGTGCCCAGTTGGCCTTAATGAGATTCATTGCATTCAGGCAATACCTGTGCTGGGGAAGGAATAGAAAGAAATGGAATGGAAGCAAAAAGCTAATTTGACTGCAATAATTTATTCATAGAAACCAGGTAAAGAGTCACTATAGTGACAAATGTTAAAGAAGAGAAGAACAATGGGGCATTGCACATCTGTCCCCAGGTAGGACCAGCATCCCCATACCTGGCTTCCAAGAGTCTTTGAAAGATTGGATGGTTTTATTCTCAAAATCTCTCCAAATTGGAGGCTAGTCAACTGGAAAGGGACTAGTTCCCTTTCTTTCTGCTTCTGTCAGTCTGTCTGTCTGTCTTTGTCTGCCTTCGTCTCCCTCCTTCCTTTTCTCCCTCCCTCTCTTCCCTCAGGCCTACATCACTGCCTGTGCCAGTGTGTATTTAACTTGCAGGCAGCCATGTGATGTTATCCAAGCCTACTTATTAGTCCTGCCTTTGGGAGAGGGGAGCGAGTTGGGGCAGGAGCAGTGCACAGACAGATTTTCTTCTCAGTTTATCGCAACTGTCCATGTGGCTTTAGTTGACCACTGGAAACAATGAATCTTCAGTGCGTGACACCCTGCAAAACAGCAGAGGGCTGGCTTCAGAGAGCCATTTGCTGCTCTCTGTGGGCTTTGGAAGCATGCAGAGAAAATAGCAAGATGCAAGGCCAAATCCATGACTAGGAATATTAAAGGGGTCTGAAGCAGCATGTTGATGCAAATAATCCATAGCCAATCTATAAATCAAAATTGGGGTGAGTTTATTATGAGCCAAATTTTGAGGGCCATATAGCCTGGGACCTTCCCTCCCCAAGGAAGGAAGGGCACCAAAGAAGTGGCGTGTACAGAGTGGTTATATACCATCAAAGAGCGTATATCACATATGAATGCAATGTCCTTTTTACAATAGTCACAAGATTGCCCTGTCGGCACAGCCTCTGATGGACACCCGCAGGTAGCAAGTCTGCTGTCTCGAGCTGGGTGGTCACAGGATGAGCACAGCAATCAAATCCTCGCCTAGGGAGAAATGCTTATCCTTAAGGAAATGCCAGTGTGGGGGAAGTTGCATCCTTATCCTATGGGCATTTGTTCTTGTCTCTGGGACATGGTAAATGCTCAAAGCAGATATACAATACATGTTCAAAGGCCAGTCAGGCCCTTTTGGCAAAACAAGGTCAGGCGAATTAGTTTTACACCAAATGGCTTCCTCATAGACTCCAATATATCCTATTACTTGCCATTTTATTTATCAAGCAGCAGCAGCATAGGAGGAGTACAAATTCTGCCTGGAATGTGTCTCTGACACAACAGGAGAGAAATACTGTAAACTACTTTTCTGGATGGCAAGGAGTCTAGAAATGTATATTAAAATATGCCAGTGGTTTTTAAAGCAGATTTTTTATTTCTTCTTGTTCTCCAAAGCATACAGAGCAATGCCAAAATGATAGTTTCTATTCTGCAGAAGCCCCCATAATGGGCTTTTATTAAAATGTCTTGTTTTATGTGGTTCCTTTAGTTCCCAGTGTCTGTACCCACGGAAATCGGATAGATCAAAAGCATTAATGGTTGTATAAATACCAGGTGACCTCCTCCTTGGTATTTCGTATGTTCTTGATTTGATGAGTGGGTGCTCCCCTGCTAGTGATCATTAACAAAGAAACCTTTCAGAGAACCCCGGCATGCTCACTGTCGCTATATTTATCCCTGGCTGCCTCTGCAGTTTTTTTCCAATGGTTGTTTTCGTTTAATAGAGCTGCACTATGATTGTTGGTGGGAATGTAAACTGGTGCAGCCACTATGGAAAACAGTATGAAGTTTCCTTTAAAAAGTTAAAAATAGAATTTCCGTATGATCCAGCAATCCCACTTCTGGGTATATATCCAAAAGAATTGAAAGCAGAATCTCAAAGAGATATTTGCACACCCATGTTCATTGCAGTATTATTCACAATAGTCAAGAGATGAAGCAACTCAAATGTCCATTGATGGATGAATGAATGCATGTGAACAGAATGTGGTATTTGCATGAAATGAAAAATTATTCAGCCTTAAAAGACAAGGAAATCCTGTTACATGCTACAATATGGATGAAGCTTGAGGACAATATGCTAAGTGAAATAAGCCAGTCACAGAGAGAAATATTCTATGATTCCACTCATATGAGGTATTAAGGTAGTCAAACTCATAGAAACACAAAGTGGAAGGGTGGTTTCCAGGGGTTGGGGAGAGGGGGAAATGGAGAGTTGCTTAATGGGTATAGAGTTTCAGATTTGCAAGATGAAAAATTCTGCAGATCTATTGCACAATGTGTACATATTTAACACTACACATCTGTACACTTAAAATGGTTGAGATGGTAAATTTAATGTTACATGGTTTTTACCATAATTAAAATCTTAAAAACTATGATATGATTTTTTCCTCCATTTTTCTTTCTTTCTTTCTTTCTTTTTGGTGTATCTCCTTTCATTCTCTCTCTTTTTTTCTTTTTTTTCTGTATCATCTCTCCTTTTCTCTCCTTTCTCTTACCTTCTATCATCTCCATTGCCCTCTCATCCACTCCCCTTCCCATTCTCTTCTCCCCTTTCCCCTTCCATCTCTTATCCTCTCTTCTCTCCTCTCCCTTTATATTTAGGAAGCTTAAAGGAACCTCGGAGAGGAGTGAAACGGCCACTGAGCTAGCACCCATTGTAGCCATTGGAGGGAGATAGGCTGCCCAGGTGTTGTGCTTCCTTCTTAGTGGCAGGAGGTACAAATGATTTGTCCTTTACTTTGGAGGGAATATCCTGGGATGCCACAAACCACTGGACATCTAAAAACTTAACTGAAGTGGTATGTTCTCTGAATCTTCATTGTGTTTTTCTCTTACCCTCTGGATACGCATGTCTTCCAAAGGCCTCCAACGCACTTCGTAATTCTTGCTTATCTGGTTCCATTCATATGATGTCATCACTAGAATAGACTAATGTGATGTTTTGAGGAATATCTGGATCCCTTTGGACTATGTTAAGACAGAGGGCTGGAAAGTTAATACAGCCTTGGGGCAAGATCACAATGCATTCTATTGTCTTGTTGGTTCCATGTGAATGTGAACTATATCTGGTAATCTTGCCTGATAGGATGGAAAAGAACTTATTTTCCAGATCTCAGTGACCACATACCATGAACCTGAGGCTGTGTTAATTTACTCTAGAAAAGATACTATATCTGTCACAGCAGCTACAATTAGGGCTACTACTTGGTTGAGTTTGCAGTAATATACTGTCGTTCGTGAGGATCTTTCTGGTTTTTGTAGTGTCTAGTCTGGTGAATTAAATGGGGATATGATAGGAACAACCACCGCTACATCATTTAGGCATCTAAAGGTGGCACTGATCTCTGCCATTCATTCAGAGAATTTTAATTTACCATACTTCTGGGGGTTAAAAGGCAGTTTCAGTAATATCTATTGTCTTATATGACAAAGTCCTCTTCATTGTCTGCAAGCAAGGGAAGGGGGCACTAGCTTTTTACAGAGAGGAGTGGGCTACTTCTGCAGGCCTGGAGGGTTCAGAGGAATCTGGGGAGTCAAAATTTTTCAGTGCATCAACTCAGATTCACCAGCCCAAGTCTTAAGGCCCCACTCTTTCCTAATCAGTGCTCCAACCACAGCATCCCAGACCTGCTGGGGATGAGGATTCAACCTTCTCTGGAGATCTGCTACTCATAATTAAGTCTAAGGCCTGATGTTTAGCTGCTTTTCACATTGGAAGGAGCAAAACACAAAATCTTCGGCACCTTCATGTGAGTTAATTTAATTATAGCATCTCGCTCTCTGGTAGCATCATTCAGAATAGCATGAGAATGCTGAATTTAAGATTGATGGAAATGAATACTCAAGGTAGCGACAGGGATGAGGAAAGAGGAGGCAATAGAGAGGATGGTGGACAGAAAGAACACACAAGAAAAACTTCACAAATTTGGCAATTTTTTGTTCTGTTGCAGTGTTAGACTCCATCTACAGCTGTGTGCTAACGAGCTAGACTGTCACAAAGCTCTTGCCTTGATGGGTGAAGAAACACCAATCTGCAGCCCTGTCAGGGGCCCTGTAGGAGATGAAGCTTTGTTTACTGAGCAATCTGATAGCAAGGGGACTCATACCTTCCCTACTAGAATTCTTGGCCTGACGACCTGAGTGAGTTGTAAGTACAGTAAGTTGTTCCTGACTCTAGTGCCATCATGATGAATCATTTACCTTGGGTTAAATTTTTTTTCACTTTCATATATGAATAATTATGCTAGAACTCTGAAGAAAGCAAATCTGAGCACTGTTGTGGACAAGTCAGTATCTCAAAATACTTTCTTGAAACTGTATATCAGAAAGAAAACAGCCAAGGTGATAAATTTCTCACTAGGTTACAAAGAGGGCTGGGGGACCACCATGAGTTTTAATCCCAAGTGATCAAGTGGCCTTCTTGTCTGACCCCTGATAGGGTATGTACGGGTAGCAGAAAGGATATGCTTATGCCATGGTTTGTTCTTGTTGTTCCAATCAAGTACATACTATACCTACTTAACTATTTATCAAGTCCATCCTACCAGCTCAACAATTTCTCAGCCTTCTCCTGGACCACTACAACAGTCTTCTATCGGTCTTCCTGTCATCATTCTCATCCCCCTTGAATCTTTCCTCCCAGCTGCCCCAGATAAATGTTTCTATATCACAAACTTGCCAACATCACGCCTGTCCTTAAATCCCAGTTGCCTACAGGGTAAAGTTCCTTGACATGTCTGACCTGGATCTGTATGTTTTGACCCCCACCAATAGCACACATTTTTATTGAGCACATACTATGTGCCAGTGGCATACTAACTGCTTTATGGGCATCATTTAATTTCATAACAACCCTAAGAAGAGAGTACACTTATTACTGCTATTTTACAGATGGGAAAACTGAGCCACAAAATCCTGGATCTCCTTCCCCAATGTCACAAGACCAGGAATTGGCAGACTTGGAATCTGAACCCAGATCTCCCTGATGCCAAAGCCCATAGCCATAGCCCCCATACCTATACTTCCTGTCTCTCCAGCTTCATTTCCTGCTGTGTCTGCCCCCACTTTACTCTCTAACAACACCAAACTGCCTGTTTTCCCCCATACCCTATGTCTTATGTTTTTGCTCACACTGTCATATAAGTAGCTTTTATTTTTCGGAGAAAGAATGGCCTTGAGCTAACATCTATTGCCAATCCTCCTCTTTTTGCTGAGGAACACCAGCCCTGAGCTAACATCTGTGCCCACCTTCCTCTATTTGGTATGTGGGATGCTGCCACAGCATGGCTTGTTGAGTGGTGTGTAGGTCCGTGCCCTGGATACAAACCTGCAAACCCTGGGCCACCAAAGAGGAGTGTGTGAACTCAACTACTACACTGCCACTGGGCCAGCCCCTAAGTAGCTTTTTGTCGTCCCACTTGGCTGTGAAATTCTTTCAATCAGAAACCATTGTCTTATTCACCCTTAAACCTATAATACTTATCTATTGCTGCATAACAGCATTACCACAAACATAGCAGCTTAATGGAACACACACATATTATCTCACAGTTTCTGTGGGCCAGGAGTCTGGGCATAGCTTAGCTGAGCCCTCTGCTTAAAGTCTCACAAGACTGCAATCAAAGTGGCACCTGGGACTTCTGTTTTACCTGCAGTGTGATCAGGAAAGGATTTGCTTCCAAGTTTGTGTAGCTGTTGACAGGATTGAGTTCTTGTAGGCTGCCAGACTGAGGGCCTCAGTTTGCTGTTGGTTGTCAGCCGAACCTCAGCTCCTTTTCCATATAGTAGCTCATAACATGATAGCTTTCTTCTTCAAAGCCAACAAGGGAGAGAATCTCTCTTAGCAAGACAGACATTAAAATCTTATGTAGGGGCTGGCCTGGTGGCATAGTGCTTAAGTTCGTGTGCTCTGCTTTGGCAGCCCGGGTTTCCCAGGTTCGGATCCCAGGTGCAGACCTACACACCACTCATCAAGCCATGCTGTGGCGGTGTCCCATATACAAAAAATAGAGGCATATGGGCACAGATGTTAGCTCAGGACCGATCTTCTCAGCAAAAAGAGGAAGATTGGCAACGGATGTTAGCTCATGACCAATTTCTCTCTCACACACACAGACAATCTTATGTAATGTAATCATGTATACATAATCAAACAGATTCTGTCACCTTTGCTGGATTCTGTTAGTTAGAAGCAGTCAAGGTCCTGCCAACATTCAAGGGGAGGGGATCACACAATGGTGTGAACACCAGGAGGTGGGGATCATGGGGGCCACAGTATCTCACCATCTAGACTTAGAGCTACCATATTGCATAACTTCCTGGAGTTGTACATTATGACAAACCTTTACTAAGTGCTCAGTAAATATTTGCTGTCTGAAAGCACAAATAACCCAGAGTTAGGCCAGCTTAGGAACAAAATTAATTGTGGTGTAGCATTATAGAAAAAATTTTAGCATGAGAATCCAGAGCTCTATCTGTCTGGGTCTCAGTTTCCTTATCTATAAAACAAGTGGTGTAAACCAGCTGATCTCTAAGGTCCTTTTCATCTTTAAAATTCTGAAATTATAAATCATCTGTATCTTTCCATCTTTATCCATCCCTAACTTCTTCATGACATAATAATAGCTAATGCTTACATAGGATTTACTTGTGCCAGATATCGTTCGAAACTATTTACATGTTTTAAATTCTCACGGCAACACTATGGGGTAGGTCCTTTTATTTTTCCCATTATATAGATGAGGTAGATGAGATTCAGAGAGTTAAGTAACATCAGGCTAGCCCCAGAGTGTGTGCAGTAACCCCTGTGTAGTACTGCCGTTCTAAAAGAGAGAGACAGAAGAGGGAGTGAAAGAGAGGAAACTAATTTTCAAGGCTTAGCTGGTTATATTTAGAATTTCCTTTTCTTTCAAGGTTCAGATTTGAGGTTTAAGTACCATGGGTCTAGGGGAAAAAAGACCAGACAATTATTGCAGCTCTTTTTCAAACCTGGCATCTCCCCAGAGCATGAAAGGCGTATTGGTAGAACCAAAGCTCAGCACAGCCAGCAAGGAGCAGTGGGAGGGAGAATACTGAAAAGCTCTAACAAGGAATTAGAAGACTCAAAGCTGAATCCCTCCGCCCTCTCTTGCCCCAGGCAGTGACTGGCAGGCACCATCTCCCTTATGTCCATTCTTTATCTGCCTTGGCTGGACAATACACCTTCCATGTTTGGAATTTCCAAGTAGAAAGACAAGTAGTAGGGGTCAGGCTGGTATGGATGGTAGGAGGGAGTTGGGTGAGAAAGGCAGTGAAGCAGAACATACCCAAGAGTGACAGTTTCTTATTCATTAAATTATCAACTCCCTGACAGAACAGACGGAATCAAAGTAAATCCTTATTAGCCCTGAACTGGACTGGCTTAGTCCTGATACTTTGCTCTGTAAGTCATTCTTTTATTTCTCTACTAGGTATAATCCCATATCAAAGAGCAAGGTGTATTCTGACTTTTTATTACTTTCCTGTGAAGTGGTGGCTTCTGGTGCAGGGAAAGATATAGGGCTAAATCATGCATTGTGATCTCTCAACCCTTTTCTATCTAGATTAAATAGAAAGTCAGAATCATGGCAACCTGCCTACTTTGTTCCACCCTTGGAGAATACATTTTCGCTTTTATGGAACGGAATCAACAATTTAATGGAGAGAAATAAAAATTTACGCCTTTAATCATCACCTGGGAGAGAATGAAAAGTCTTGTCAACCTCCTTGACCCAACCTGGAGACACAAAAGAGGATGTGTAGGCTGACATGCATTCTGGCAGCACCCTGGGGTTTGGGGGACAGGGGGTGGGCTCTGGGGCCCCACCTCCACTGAGTTATCAATGGTGCCTGGGTGAATTACCCCTGGAAGGCGAGGTAACTTGCTACAGTGTTTCTGAATATGCTGCCTGCTTTTTCTTCTCACATCAAAATAGCTTGCAGATTTACATTTAATGGGGGAAAATAAAGTGCAGTGGAAAGTCCTTCTATTTGGATGAATCACTAGAAGATTTTAATGATAGAGAATTCAGAAATTCCAACCTAGCATAATGGTTAAATAACATAATGGGTAGGAATGTGGATTCTCAAGCTAGACTGTCTGGGTGCTGCCTTTCACTAGCTATGTGACCATGGGCAAGTCACTCAACCTTTCTGTGCCTCAGTTTTTTCATCTGTATTACGAAGATAATAACAGTACCTACACCCATAGGATTGTTATAAGGATTAGGCAAGTTAAAATTTGTAAAGTGTTTAGAATAGTGCCTGGCACATAATAAGCAGTATGTAAGTAAAAAAGAAATAAACTAATATTTATTCACTGCCTGCTAGGTCTCATGATGTAGATTTTCTCTTTTGTTTCACACAACTACACTGAAATGTAGGTATTGTTATTATCCATTTACTGATATGGAAATTGAGCCTCAGACAGGTTACATGACAACACCACATGAAGTAGAAGAACCAATCAATCCACATAAGAAATAATAAATTGATATTATTTTAAGCCATGAAGTTTTAGAGTTGTTTGTTATTCAGCAATAGGCAACCGACAATGAAACATTTAGTAATCATGTTGTGTCCACGTACACTGTTTACCTGAAAGTGTCTTTCTATGATAAAAAAACACAGGGTGAAGGAAACATATCATATTACCTTGTAACAGATTTGAGAGGAGAGCCTCTTAGAAGAATTAATTGCACTCCTGTATTAGTAGTATGTAGATCTATTCTTCATATCTATAGAAGTGAATTTTTCACTTCTTTAATATTTTAAACAGATATGCATAGTGGTTAGTGGAAGGTCTAGTTCCTAATTGTGTTTTGAATTGTTAACCATTAACAAAAAAAGTCTGCTGCTGATAGAGGTGGGAATAATTGAGATCCCTGTGTGACTTTCATATCGAGGGACAGACCCGCTGGGGGACAATGTATGTTTTCTTGTGCCATGACTTTGGATGCTATAA
Organism: Tapirus indicus; assembly: GCA_031878705.1. Lineage (NCBI taxonomy): Eukaryota > Metazoa > Chordata > Mammalia > Perissodactyla > Tapiridae > Tapirus > Tapirus indicus. The sequence continues at coordinate 110,660,772 of CM062942.1, read as the reverse complement.
TTGATTTTCCTTATCTTTGCATCAAAATATTATTTCCTGTTCTGTTTTGGGTATGGTTAAGAATATGAGGCCTATCAAAGAAACATACATACAAGAATCCTACCATAAATGGCACGTGTGAAGTGTAATTCTTCCTTTATTTTTTCAAAAGTCATTGGCTCCAACTGGTGCCAGGCACTGCCTTCAAATGCCAAACAGGTTCCTCTCCCTCTCTCGGGGCTCAAGTGCTTTTTTGGTGTGAAAACTCCAAAACTTTAATATACTGTAATAAGGCTAGATATTTCTTTCTTGCTCCACCATTCTGGGGGGTCTCAGCCCTTGGTTTCATTGTCTTGAATCTATGATTGTGCAAATGTAATCCAGCATCTTGCAAATTAAGGTAAGACCTTCCATAGCACGCCCAACCAGAAAGCATCATTGAACATTGAAGCCTGTGTTGACCTAGCTAAGAGGCCTTCTCCTTAGCAACAGCATCTACCTGCCTAAAGCTCTCATTCTGCCTCCAGCAACTAAGATGCATGAAGGGAAATGGAAATAGTATTTTGTAGACCTACCCTAAATGAAAACCTTCTCTTAGAAAAAGCAATCCTAATCACCAATTATTGTTCAGTTAATTGTATTTGGATGGGAAGGTATCCGATCAGAGGTAACCAGAATTTTCAATTGCTGTTAACAAATTCTAAATAAGAGTAAATTTGTTTTCAAGGCAAAGGAGCAAATGCTCACTTGATCCATTGTTGCAAATAAATAACTACAAAATTGTCCTGGAAAGTAGAGGAGCCTCCCCGAAAAGGCATTCAAATACTGGCCCTACTCAATGCAAGCCCCGGGCCGAACTATTTCTTCACTTGGCCTGTCTCTCCGACCTACTTCTTTTTCTCTAAAGGACATTTTACCCAAATGACAGTGCTCAAAGAATAGATAAAGCAAGCCTGTGATGCAGCCCATTGCATCTCCATTTCATTTAAACTACAATTCATTATTTTCTTCCTGCACTTATTTCAAGAACTCATTGTTCATTATTCTTTCATCACTCCGTGATTAGAACAATTTGTATGTGTCCCTTGTACATTGGCCAGATAATGAAATAATCATTTGTGCATCTACATAGTATTTTATACTTATTGTTCACAGTTGAATTCACTCTATAAAGCCATTTTATCATTCTCTAACAAGAAGCGGAATCTCTGAGGAATCTGGTCAATGGGGACAGTTTATTTTTTATTCAGCAAATATTTATTGGGTGCCTACTGTGCTCTAGGCACTCGGCTAGACAAGAAAAACAGACAAGAATCCTTGTCTTCATGGTGCTTATATGCTAGAGAGGAGGGACAGGCAATAAACAAAGAAGTAAAATACATGGTGTGTAGGACGGTAAAAGTACTACAGAAAGGATAAATAGAGAAGGGGGAAAGGAGTATCTGGCAGGAGAAGTGTACAATTTTAAATAGGGTTATTGAGGACTGCCTACTGATAAGGTGGCCTTTGAACAAAGATCTGAAGGATGTGAGGGAGGCAATAAGCTATGCGGATACTTGGAAAAGAGCTGTCCAGGCAGGGAGAATAGCAAATACAAAGGCCTTGAGGCAGGAGAATGCTTGGGAGTGTTTGAGGAACAATAAAGAAGTCCTATGCCTAGAATGTAGTGAGAGAGGGGCAGAAGAATAGGAGATCAGGTAACATGGCTCATGGGCAAGGGTACTGTTTAGGTTCTTATAGGCCATTACAAGGGCTTTGTCTTTTAGATGAGTGAGAAGCCGTTAGAGGATTAAAGCCTAAAGCTGATTATAATCTTGCATTTTAACAGAATCACTGTTTGCTGTATTGAGAATTTACTACAGGGCAGTAAGATCAGTAGCAGGGAGACTAACTAGGAAGCTACTGCAATAATCTAGGTGAGAGATGATGGGGGTTTGGACCAAGGTAGCAGCAGTGGATGTGATGAGAAGTGATGGCATTTTGTATGTATTTTATAGGTGAAAATTGCAGGATTTGCTGATAGATTGGATGGAGGGCGTGAGAGCAAGAGAAGTCAAGGATGACTCCAAGATTCTGGCCTGAGCAACTAACTGTAAGTATTGGGTTTCTATTTGTTAAGACAGGAAGACTGATGTAGGAGCTAGTTCTGGTAAAAAGATAAGGAGGTTCTTTTTGGACATGTTAAATGTGAGCTGCCTATTAGACTCTCAAGAAGAGATATCTAGTAAGCTTTTGGGTACATACGACCGGAGCATAGGGGAGAGATCTGGCCTGGGGAGACATATTATGGAGTCATCTTTGTATAAATGGCATTTAAGCCATGAGAGCAGAGATCACTACAGGAGTAAAGGTGCACAGAAAAGAGAATCAAGGCCTGAGCTCTGTGCACTCTAAGTGAGGGAGAATGAGAAACCAGCAAGGAGTCCTCAAAAAGTGCAGCTGTTTGAATGTTGCCACCTGTGAATGGACAAAAGCGTTTATGACTAGAATCTCTAGATAAATCTGATGCTCTAACAAAGACCCTCTGATGGAAGGGAAATGAAAGAAAGGAAGCAAAATGACTCTTTGTATTTAAAACACTAAAATTATAGAATGCTTGAACTCAAAGGGACCTTAGAGATCATCTAGTTCAACTCCTTCAATGTGTACATGGGGAAACTAAGGTTAAAGTCACAGGGCTGTTAGTTGCACAGCTGGAACTTGAGCTGAAGTCTCTTGACATCCTGGCACGTGCTGTTCAGTAACCATAGGTTACTGAACTGAGAATGTTCAGATAGATGCACACTTTGAGGAGGCAACAAATAAAGATTTCTTCTGTGTCAAGAGGTGAGGTAAACGAAAGAATTATGACATCAGAGAGGAAGATTACCAGTTGGTGTTTCCATTTCCTTTTTATAAATCTGTTTCTAGCCAATTAATTAAAAAGGCGTATGTTTTGCTCTCCAGATATCACACATCAATATGTAAAGGCAGGCTTAGTCTTAGAATAAGTCAGAGCCTGCATTTCAATACAGTGAGCTACCATTTCCCTCAGAAGTTTTGTAATCGCTAATTCGTTGAGATCTTATGATGTTAAATGGTTACTAGGTCACCTGATTAGATGACATTGTATGCTAAGAAATCGTCCATGAATGCCAGTGTTAACTTATGGTTGTTCTTTTTTATTTACTTATTTAATTTCGGTGTGAAAAATAAGATAGGGGTTTAGCATTCACTCCTCTACTCACACCCAGTGGTTTGTCTGTTGTCCAGGGAAATCTATTCAATAAACCATCTTTCTCCCTCCCATTTAAAACTCTATAATACCCCGTTTGTTCAGTGTACTTTTGGACCTATTTGTAGAATTTTTGTTGCATTAGTTAGTCTATTCTTTCTACAGTAATACATAGTTTTTATAAGTATATCCTTGTAATGCATTTTAATATCAGATGGTGCTAGGCCCCTCTCATTTCCCTTCTTGTTCAAAATGGTTCTGGCAATTTCCTCATGCTTATTTTCCAGATGAATTTTGGAGTTATATATTCAAGTTCCAAAGTGAAATATTAAATTAATATGTTTGTTGGGATTACACTGAATATTTAGATTAATATAATTGATTTTTTTAACCATTTATGCCTTATACGAGAATAAGGTATTTCTTTTCATTTACTGAAGTCTTCTTTTATGGTTGGCAGTAGAATTTTACAGTTTTGTTTTTTTTCATGTAAGCCTTATACATATCTTGTTAAGTTTATTTCTAGGAAATTAATGTTTATTATTACTTTTACAAATGAGATATGTTCTTACATTAAATTTATATTAATGTAAGTGCTATTGACTTTATTAACAATTCTAACCAATTAACTTAGAAATTATCTTTTAATAATTTAAATTACTTCTCTGAGTTTTTAATGATAGTTACTTTATGTGTTGATAATAATTTTCTATCTTTCCTTTTTATATATCTTATTTTCTTTTCTCCTCTAAATGCAATGGCTGATGCTTCCAGAACAATGTTAAATAATAGTCAACACAGTATTTTCCTTGCCTTGTTCTTGATTTTAATGGAAATGCTTCTATTGTTTCAAAATTAAAAACCTTTTATTTGACATAGGTTTAAGGAAGTATCTGTCTATTTCATATTTTATTAAGCATCAAAAAATTGGGTAGAGATAAATTTTATCACTTATCTGTTTCAGTATTTATTGAGATAACCACATGCTGAGTCTTTTTTCCTTTGATTTATTAAGATATTGAAGAATATTAATTTAATACTTAATCTTGAATAGTTCTTTCCTTTCTAGGGAAAAAAAATTCCACTTGGTTATAACGTGTTAATGTATTAATTCATACGAAGATGGATTCTATTTGCTAAGAATTTAGGGTTTTTATATCAATATTCAGAGATGGGATATATCTGCATTCTTCTATTTTGTCCTAATTGTCTGGTTTTGGTATAAATATTGTCCTTTTCCTGTCACCCCCCCCAACACACACAAACACACATACACTTTTTAAAGTAGATAGTTAATGGATGGCCTAATTTTTCCCCAAAACAACCACCTTTCATTTTTTTTCACCCTGTAAATATTTGTTTAATAAACAAAAAGGAAAAAGGTTTATATTTGCCCACTTGAGAAACTCTGGAACAGGTTGCTGAGAGTCATAAGGCAAGAGAAGTTGGTGGGGTTTTTTTTCTTTTTACCTTTTGACCCCCTTCACCTATTTCTCCCACCCCCACCCCAATTTAAGCTTGCTCTTTTGACAGTTGTTGAGGGAAATGGTTCAGGCTATCTGCCTCCAAGAAAATGAATTTCCCTTGGCAAGACCAATGTGGCATCTTATGTAAACACACAGTGAAGTAACTGGGATGGTGCTGTCACTGCCCATCTTCTCCTTTAGAGTAGCGTGTGATTCTAGAATAAGGAGAGATCTTTGATGTTCCGAAATAGAGTTATGGACTAGGTAGGTCCCAGCATTTAGAGGTCCAGAGCTGAACTGAGCTCAGAAAGGCAATCATATGAGGCCTGGGGTTCCCATATGATTTTTTGCTTTTTCTCCATATAATGCTGACATAGTCCTGAACAATTCTGAAATAGGCTGTTATGAAGTCGCCAAATTCTCCCCCTTGGTGGTATCAGATTGAGCTGGCCATTGCCTCTTCACCTTTGTCTCCCAGAGAAAGGGATGCATTAGCCTGAATTCCCCAGGGAAGTATTTCTGCGAACTCCTTGTCAGAACTAGGTCACAGCTGGGCCTCTGCCGGCCAGTGGTCATCTAGTCAACACTAAGAGACACTGGAATAGGCCAGGTGAGGGCAGCAAAGGGCCGATCATGGATCATGATTTGTGTCCAGTGTCAAATAATTAGCCCAGAAGGCAGATGTAAAGAGGTGCATGCCTGATCCAACGTCTTTATTAGAAAGGCCAAGGTTGCAAGGATTAGACGAGAGTGGGAGGGAGTGGAGGATGCTGCAGAGAGAAACAAGGGCAATTCTGTAGCACAAGCAGGGAAAGAAACTATAAGTGCATGGGATCCAAACTAAGACCAGTAAAGCAGGGAAGGAATTTTCTGGCACCAATTTTGAACTAGATACTTTATCTGTAATAACTTCCATTTAGGTAAAGATGAATGCTGTTTTTCAATTAGTTGCTATATGTTAGGTATCGTGCTAGGTTGCTAAATGTTTGTATCCATGTATATAAATATATATATACATACACACATTATATATAGTATATGAATATATATCTTTATACATAATATTTAAGCTATAAAATTAATACATGGATAAGGGTAGATAGACAAGAGTCCCAAGGCCTGAGTCCTGGGCACTCCATTGTTTAAAAGTGAGAGAAAGAACCACAAGAAGCCCTAAAAAGGAACAGCTAGTTGCTGAAGTATAAATATATACATAAATAAATATAATATATTTTATATTATATGTAATATATAATGCTTCATTGTATACAATGTAATCTAGTATTATACATGACATATTTAATTTATAATCTTAAAAAAGCACACAAGTAGATATTATCCATTTTTAAGAGCTAAGGAAACTGAAATTCAGAGGAGTTAAATAATTTTCCCAAGGTTCATAGTATATGGTTAAGCTGATACCCAAACTCACAACTTTCTGATTCAAAACTAACATCCTTTCTACAACATCACACTGCCTCTTACAATGGGTACAATTAAAAGATGCAACAAAACCCAGTGAAGTCGGTATTAATAAATTCACATTTTACCAATGAAGAAATAAAAGCCTCATCTGTAATATAGAAGTAACAACACTCAAATCATCGGGCTTTTGTGTGGATGAAGTTATTTCATTCAATAGGCATTTATCGTATTCTATTTTTTTTTTTTGCACCAGGCATTGTACAGACAAGAGGTATGTACACAGTTAAAAGGAATGTGTATATAAACCACTGAAGACATGGACTGCTCAGAACGTGTTCCTTTCCTTTCTGCCTTTGGAGAGTTAATCAACCCAAAGTCACTAAGCTGATTAGCAACGTAGTATGGATCAAACCTTCGTCTAGATTACACCAAAGGCTATAGGCCAAGGCCACCAGGTTGACAGCAAATTAATGAAGGTTCAGAAAGCAGATAATTGGTGAGACATGGTTAACTGCTCTTAGTAAGTTGTGGCCACTGAGATACCTGCTCCATAGCTGAGCCAGAACTTTGAGATCAAATCTTGCCTGCCCTCTATTAAAAGACAGGAACAAGTAGGAGTCTCTCATCCTGAGATCATTAAGCTTGTTCTCAGGAAAATAATGGAAAGTGTGTGTGTGTGTGTTGTATTTATATATTTATTTATTTACTTATTAGGGTAAAGTTCACTTAATATAAAATTCACCACATTGGCTGCACCATTTTACATTCCCACCATCAATGTATAAGGTTTCCAATTTCTCCACATCCTCATGAACACTTGTTATTTTCCATGTTTTTCTGATTCCAGCCATCCTAGTGAGTGTGAAGTCGTACTTCATTATGGTTTTGATTTACATTTCCCTAATGACTAATGGCATTGAGCATCTCTTCATGTGCTTATTGCCCATTTGTATACCTTTGAAGAAATGTCTATTCAAATCCTCTGTCCATTTTTTAACATGGTTATTTCTCTTTTTATTGTTGAGTTGTAAGAGTTCTTTATATATTCTGAATCAAGTCGTTCATCAGATATATGATTTGTAAATACTTTCTCTCATTCTGTGTGCTATCTTTTCATTTTATTAATAGTGTCCTTTGAAACACAAAAGTCTTTAATTTTGATAAAATCCAATTTTTGTAGGCTTGTGCTTCAGGTATCATATCTAAGAAACCATTGCCTAATCCAAGGTCACAAAGATTTATGCCTATGTTTTCTTCTAGGAGTTTTATCATTTCAGCTCTTACTTTCAGGGCCCTGATCTATATTGGTTTAAATCTTTTGTATATGATGTGAAGTAGGAGTCCAAATTCATTATTTTGAATGTGGATATGCAGTTGTTCCAGTACTATTTGTTGAAGAGACTATTCTTTCTTCCTTGAATGATCTTAGCCCCCTTTTCAAAAATCAATTGACCATAGTTATCTGGACTCTCAATTTTATTCCATTAATCTATATGTCTATTTTTATGTCAGTGCCACATAGTCTTGATTACTGTAGCTTTTCATTAAGGTTTGAAATCAGGAAGTGTCAGTCCTTTAACTTTGCTCTTCTTTTTCAAGAATACTTTGACTATTTGGGGTCCTTAGTGTTTCCATGTGAATTTTGGAATCAGCTTGTCAATTTCTGAGAAAAAAAATAGCCTGCTGGGAATTTGATAGTTATTGCATTGAATCTGTAGATCAATTTGGGGAGTATTGCCGTCTTAAAAATGTCTCCCAATCCATGAACACAGAATGTGTTTCCATTTATTTAGATCTTTAATTTCTCTCAAAAATGTTTTAGTTTTCAGTATACAGGCACCACACTTTTTTGTGAAAATTTTTCCTAGTTATTTTATTCTTTTTAAATGCTATTTTATTTCATTATTATTTTTTTTTTTGGTGAGGAAGATTAGCCTTTAGCTAACATCTGCTGCCAATCCCCCCTTTTTGCTGAGGAAGATAGGCCCTGAGCTAACATCTGTGCCTGTCTTCCTCTGCTTTATGTGGGACACCACCACAGCATGGCTTGATAAGCGGTGCGTACGTCCCTGCCTGGGATCCGAACCTGTGAACCCCAGGCCGCTGCAGCCAAGCATGCGAACTTAACCACTATGCCACTGGGCTGGCCCCTTTAATGCTATTTTAAATAAAATTTTCTTCTTTCATTTTTGGATTATTTTTTGCTAGTTTATAGAAATAAAATTGATTTTTGTATCCTACAAACTTGCAAATTCATTTGTTATAATAGCTCTTTTTTTTCTTTTTTGGGAGGAATTCTTCTGGATTTTCTATACACAAAATCATTTCACATGCAAATGCATTCTTGGGAAAAATGCTTGGTTATGGTATATAATCTTTTTCATATATTGCTGTACTAGGTCTAGTAGTATTTTGCTGAAGATTTTTCACTTATGCTGATGAGATATTGGTCTGTAGTTTTGTTTCCTGTGATGTCATTATCTGGTTTTGATATCAGGGTAATACTAGTCTCACAGAATGAGTTAGGAAGTGTTCCCTCCTCTTCTACTTTTCGGAAAGAGTTTGTGAAGGATTAGTGTTAGGTATTCTTTAAACATTTTACAAAAGAGACCAGTGAAGCCGTTTGATCCTAGGCTTTTCTTTGTGGGAAGTTTTTTGATTACTAAATCAATCTTATTATTAGTGGTCTATTCAGATTCTTTATTTCTTCTTGACTAATTTTTGGTAGTTTGTGTATTTCTGTGAATGAATCCATTTAATCTAGGCTAATTTGTTGACATACAATTTTTCATAATATTCCCTTATAATCCCATTTATTTCTGTAATGTCAGTAGTAAAGTCCTCTCATTGTTGGTAAATTTAGTACTCTCTTTTTTCTCTTGGTCAGTTTAGCTAAAATTTTGTCAATTTTACTAATCTTTCAAATAACCAACTTTCTATTTTGATGATATTCTCTATTATTTTTCTATTCCCTTTTATTGATTTCTGCTTTAATCTTGATTACATCTTTCCTTCTGCTTGTTTTCAGTTTAGTTGGTTCGTCTTTTTTTTACTTTCTTAAGGTGGAATTGTAGGTTATTGACTTGAGATATTTCTGTTTTTAAATATAGGCATTTACATCTATGAATTTCTCTCTAAGTGCTGGTTTTCCTGCATCCCATAAATTTTGATATCTTGTAATTTAGTTTTAATTCATCTCAAAGCATTTTCTAATTGTCCTTGTGATTTTTTTCTTTGGCCCATTGGTCATTAAGGTGTGTGGTGTTTAATTTTCACATATTTGTGAATTTACCAAATTATTTTATGAATTTCTAATTTCATCCCATTGTTGTTTTGTGAAGGTACTTTGTCTAATTTCAATCCCTTTAAATTTATTGAGACTTGATTATGGCCTGACATATGGTCTGTCCTGTAGTTTGTCCCATGTGGACTTCAGAATAATGTGTTTTCTGCTGTTTTTGAGTGGTGTTCTACAGTTTGTTACGTCTAGTTGGTTTATCACGTTGTTCAAGTGTTCCATTTCTCTGTTGATCTTCTGTGTAGTTATTCAATCCATTATTGAAAGTGAAGTATTAAAGTCTCCACTATTAATTTTCAATTGTTTACTTCTCCCTTCAATTCTGTCAGTTTCTGCTTCATGTATTTTGGGGCTCTGCTGTTAGGTGTATATATATATATATATATATATATATATGTTTATAAATGTTATAATTTCTGGAGTCATTTCCCCTTTCCTCATTATAAAACATTCTTTGTCTCTAGTAACAATTTTTGTCTTAAAGTCTATTTTGTTTTATATCAATATAGCCATTCCACCTGTCTTTGGTTACTGTTTGCATGGTATATCTTTTTCCTTGGTTTTACTTTCAACTTATTTCTGAATCTAAAGTGTGTCTGTTATAGTTAATATACGGTCAGATCATTTTTAAAATTCATTCTGCCGGTCTTTGCCTTTTCATTGTAGTGTTTAATCCATTTACAATAAATTTAATTATTCATAAGTTAGGATATATGTTTGTCATTTTTATATTTACTTTCTATATGTCTTATAGATTTTTTGTTTTTCTGTTTTTCCATTACTGCCTTCTTTTGTATTAAATATTTTCTAGTATGTCATTTAAATCACTTGCATTTCTTTTAGTACATATTTTTTAGTTATTTCTTTGGTGGTTGCCCTGGAGATTACAATTAACCACTTAACTTATAAAATATAGCTCTGATTAATACTAACTAAATTTCAGTAATATATAATGGGGAGTGACTTCTTAATAGGTACAGGGTTTCTGTTTGGGATGATTAAAAAAAAGTTTGGGGGGGCCGGCCGGGTGGCGCAGCGGTTTAGTTCGCGCTTGGCAGCCCGGGGTTCGCGGGTTCGGATCCTGGGCACCCACCGACGCACTGCTTGTCAGCCATGCCGTGGCGGCGTCCCATATAAAGTAGAGGAAGATGGGCACGGATGTTAGCCCAGGGCCAGTCTTCCTCAGCAAAAAAGAGGAGGATTAGCAACGGATGTTAGCTCAGGGCTGGTCTTCCTCACAAAAAAAAAAAAAAAAGCAAAAAAAAAAAAGTTTGGAACTCGATAGTGGTGATGATTGCACAACATTATGAATGTACTTAATGCCACTGAATTGTATACTTTTAAATGACTAAAGTGGTAAATTTATGTTATGTTTATTTTATTACAACAAAAAAAAGAGGAGAAATTAAGACATTCCTGGATGAACAAAAATAATTTGTCACTAGCAAACTTGCCCTACAAGAAATACTAAAGGCAATTCTTTATGCTAACATTAAAAGACAGTGGACAGTAACTTGAATCCACTTGAAGAAATAAAAGCATTGGTAAAGATAACCACACAGATTGATATAAAAGAAAGTATAAACGTGCTTTTTTGTTTGTAACTCTATTTTTCTACCTGATTTAGAAGACATGTGCATAAACCAATAATTATGAATGTGTGTTGATGTCTACAATGTGGATGAACTTCAAAAACAGTGGGCTAAGTGCAAGAAGCCAGACACAAAATGTCACATATTGTGTGATTCCACTTACGGGCATACCTCAGAGGATTCTGTTCCAGACCCCTGCAACAAAGTGAATATCACAAGAAAGCAAGTCACATGAATTTTTTGGTTTCCCAACATATAAAAGTTATGTTTAGACTGTACTGTAGTCTATTAAGTGTGCAATAGCAATATATCTTTAAAAATGTACATGCCTTCATTAAAAAATACTTTATTGCTAAAAAATGCTGGCCATCATCTGAGCCTTCAATGAGTTGTAATCTTTTTGCTGGTGGAGGGCCTTGTAAAAAATGCAATACTATATGAAATGTTTAGAATAGGCAAATCCATAGAGACAGAAAGCAGATTGGTGATTGCCAGGGGCTGGGGAGAGGGAGAATGGGGATCAACTGCTTAAAAGTACTGGCTTTCCTTCTCGGGTGATGAAAATGTTTAGGAACTACACAGAAGTGGTGGTTGTACAACATTGTGAATATCCTAAAAGCCACTGAATTGTTCACTTTGAAATGTTAATTTTATTTATGTGAATCTTACCTCAATAACAAAAATAGCAGCTCCCCAACTAATATGAATGTAGGTGATTTAGGAATCACATTTTGGTCAACCAATCTTACTTCATATAATTGGGGCCTCCAAGGGATGAGGATTTTAATTCTTCTGTGTTCTCTCTACTTGAAGGCCTCTGAGGAGTCATGTAGAAAGAATTGAAATAGCGGACCATACCATCCCCACCACACCCCCTAACTTCACAAGTTCACTTGTCTAGTTCGGTCCTTTCTCTCACTCCCTCCACCCCTTCAGTTTCCTGTCTTAATAGTATCTTCCTGCCCATACTGAAACATAGTTACCATGTAGTTTGAATTCCTGGTTCTGACCAATCGGGAGACAGGTATGGGTTACTTGGTTGTTTATCCTGAACTTTCCAGAATTTCTGCAACCTTAACACAAGTGCAAACTTCCAAGTACAAACCTTGGGGCCTTCTTACCATATCCAGCCCAGCTAACTGATCCCAGTACCCCCAACACTCCTCTGTACCCTTGCTCTGATGTCTTGCCATATTCCCCACCCCATAGCAGCAGGAGAGAGCCCACTGACCTGTTAAAGTGGGTAAAGAGGATCAGGGAGGCTTCATGCAGGGGGCTGCATGTGAGCCGGGCCCTGAGGGGTGAGTGTTGCAGGGAAAGGACATTCCAGTAAGAGGCAACCACACAAAAGGCATGATTACCCCTGTATAGAGACCTAAAGCATAGACATTGGGTTCAAACTCTAGTCTGGCCATTTCCTAGTTCTTTTCATGATTCCATCCCTCAGTCCTCTCTCACTCCACACCCATCCCCCCTGTTTTATAAACACTCTCCTAATTGCCCATGCTCAGATAGTTGCCCATTCTGTGTATCTAGTCTTCAATGGCTGGATTCATCCTCCTTTAATGCCCCTAATGCATATGTGCAATTGTCAGGCAGGCAGCTATTTAGGCTCACTTTCCAGTCCGGACAGATCTCTTCCCTGGTACCACCTACATTTCTCTTTCCCAATTTTTATATATGTGCTGCCAAAGCAAGCACTCCCAAGTATAGTTGCTGGGGAGGAGTTAAAGTTCCCTCTAAGACCAATCAGGTGTCTGGCTTGAGTTTGATCCAAAAGCAGAAATGGCAGGGAAGAACTTTCTAGAAGGAGGCAATGATATGCAAAGCTGAAAAGGATAGTTGAGGGATTGTTTGAAATCATTGCTGGAACCAATCAGGGAGTCTGATGCGAATTACTTTGTGGTTGTTTTATCCTGTGCTTCCACAATTCCTGCAACCCCAATTCAAATACAAACTCAAATCCTTCCCACCAATAACAAGCAAACACTTCAGGTGTGGGCGGGTTTTCCACTTACAAAGAGAACACGAGTAGAGAGTATTCCTGTCAATCATTCTCACCTCAGCCAATCAGGATCTTTGAAGGCGGAGCCAGAGACTGCCTATTAAAGGAGCCCAACAGCGCCGCGTGTTGGGGGATCATTTCATCCAGGTTGGGTGGAGTAGCGTTCTCCTCCGGGTTGGGGGAACCTGGTTGCTGCTCTCACCTATAATCAGAAAAGCGTAAGGTTAATTTAATTCTCAATTGTCATTGATAGTTTGCTATTTGTAGTATGCTTTTTATGTATGGGTATATGAAATGTAATAATATACTTTAGTAATATTATAATTAATAATATAGTTTAATTGTCTGAAAGGCATAGGATTTGTGACAATGAGGGTCCATTAGCCGACTTTGGGCACAGTATCGTGCCTTATGTTATAACATGATGACTCTTTAATATTTTATTTCTTTAAATATTGGTCTTGGTCCCCTCTTGTATGTGGTGTTAAGGTGCTGTGGTATTTTCAGCTTAAAAATGAGGAAGTAGGTGGCGCTGTTGCCCCAGCCGGTGTAGTACAGCGCTGTGGCTGCCAGGGAACTGATTTTGTCTTTTCTTTTAAATCTTTGGATGATTATTGTCTTTGTGTATTTGTTTAATTCTTGGTCTCGGCCCCTCTGTTTCTGTTATTTTCAACCTGAAAAGGAGAAATTTCACACGCTGGGGGATTGTGCATGGATTAGGACAGTTAGTGGCTGTTTGTTTTTTTCCTTAAATATTATTTGTTTGGTAAAATTTTGGAATCAATCCTCTCATACTCTGACTTAATTTAAACAGAAAAAAACAGTTTCCTGGTGTTTTCAACTTGAAAATGAGGAAACTGACGATCTGATCGCACAGAACTTGTTCGTTGACGACCTTAAAGGCGCCGTTTTGTATTTGTATACAATGTACTTGTGTATTTATTATCATTGTATTCAGCCGAATGTGGTGCTGACACTTTTCATGCATGTTACTTTAAAAGTTTGGTCTTATTTGCACTTGATGTTTTACAAACACTGTAGATGCCCCTAAGCCTCTCTTCAGACGATATTGGATGCAGGTTGGCATTTAATTTTACAAAACAATTGTTTGTTCATCCTCGCTGTATTCAGTTAAATTTTGGTGTTGGGGATTTCAATTTACAGTGGAGGAAATTAACGTTTGGCTTGAGTGCCTTTTATTTGATAATCAAATTGTGTTTTTGGTATAAATTTGGCTAAATTCTGGTTTTGTTCCCACTTCATAAATTTACTTAGAAATAAACGTTTTATGGTACTCGGGATTTACAGACGCAGAATTTAATCATCTGGCTGAGTCCTTAATGTTTTACAACAGTGAATGCACTTAAGTGTCTGTCATAGACTGCTGTTTAACGCAGTTTGGCACTTTATTTTACAGAGGAATTGTGTATTTGGTATCATTTTATTCCATTAAATGTAGGTCTTGCTCCTTTTCATAAGCTTTGTGTAGAAAAAGTTTCGTGTTATCTTCAATTCACAAATAAGGAAGGGAGTTCTCTAATGGAAAGGTTTTGTGGTATTTTCAGTGTGAAAACACACACATTGACAATCTGAGGGGCCAAGAGTTTGCCTTAGGGCAGTGAATGCCCCAAAATGCCCATTACTGGCCATTACTGAACGTTGTTTCAGATTTCATTTCCTGTAAAAATTTGATATTGGGGGCCGGCCTGGTGGCGTGCTGGTTGTTTGCGCGCTCCGCTTTGGCTGCCCAAGGTTCGCAGGTATGGATCCCGGGTGCGGACCTGGGCACCACTTATCAAACCATGCTGTGGCAGGCGTCCCACATATAAAATAGAGGAAGATGAGCACAGATGTTAGCTGGGCTAATCTTCCTCACACACACATAAAATTGATGTTTTATATCACATTATTCAATTTAATTCTGTTCCCTAGTCTTTGGCATACATTTCCTTTGAAAAGTGTGGGATATTGCAATGTATAAATTAGGAAAGTAGCAGTGAGATTGAGTGCTTTGTGTTTTCTGGCAGTGAGTAAGCTGTTGGAAGTCATGTTGCATGGTTTTGAATTTTATTTTACGGTATAGTTGTGTGTTTAAGATAATAGTAATTTAAAATTTTTGGCCTGGGTCCTCTTTCCCAGGTGTTATTCCACAGAAAAAGTTATTTGTATAGTTTCTATTTACAAACAAGAAGGGCAGCAGTGGTCCAGGACCGGGTTAGTCGGGACAGAAAATGGTGGCAATAAAAGGTCCCTCCCTGCGAGCGCGTGCTGGCCCCGCCCCTTTGGCCGCGTGACTATGCCGGTACCCGTTACGCATCAAGTACAGGCATTTGAAATTGGCAGGAATTGCGTATTTATATTCAAGACTCCATTACGTGACGTCTGACGTGTATTGAAGGAGGTAGATTAACGGAAAACTCTTATCTCAAAGACTTGAAGAGCGTAATCACTGAGAGGAACCTGATTCTTGCTTTGAGGTACAATGGTGCTAGTTGAATTTAGTTTATTCTTGATTTTGACTTGAAATGCCTTTAGTATCTAAATGGCTTATTGACACCTTTGTTGGTGGAACATTGATGTTCTCCAAATATTATATTCCTGGGTTATATTTAGAAATCAGAAAGATCATCACTGGTAGGATTGAAAGCTGCCTCTGCGTTTGTTACTATGAGGTACCAAGGTTTTAGGAGTCGGGACGTTAACTAGCCTCACAAATACTATGGTTTCAGGCAGAGCCCTAAATCTTGAACAATTTCTAAATGTGGGATTTAGGTCCAGGTGTCAGGCTTGAAAACATCTTTATTGCATCCACTTTTCTCATAAAATCCTAGGGGGATATTTTCCAAAGACCACATCCATATAAGCCAATATTAGCAACTGTCAAATTTGTTTCATTGTTATTGCCTTGAAGATCTATGCTCAGTGTTAGACAGTAGCAATATTATTTAATGGTCAGAATTATTCATGAAATTACCCTAAATGAGATTAGCTTCTTTCTCATGTCCATGATTTCCTAACCTACTGTGTTACTGACACTAATATACCATGAAATGCTGTTGTATTATCTGGTGTACAACTCAACCTCCCATTTCAAAGGTTTATTACCAAAAATCCTACCTGAGTCTTTAGCTATGGTATTGAATAGACGAAAGTGATTTGTTTGAGACTCCCCCTTATAGAATTTGAGACATTGCCTATCAACCTAATATTCCATAATTCCCTCGTGATATTTGATTAAAGCAGACTGGACCATGGTTCATTTTGAAAAGGCAAACCGCTGAAGCAGCAGTCTTATCTGCTCTTATAACCACAAGATAAGTGCAGTTGCTGTCTTACATTATCTTTCACTCTGCGTGATTGGGTACCCTGGCCCCACCAACCATTTTGAGGAGTTCCTCTGGATAAGGAAAAGAGGAGTTTATCCCAGCCATCCACCTACATGAGTTTCCAAGTTAAGTAACTTTCCTGCAGTGGTGCAGAGCTGTGCACCTACAGGCAAGTCTCCTTGCAGATTTGTACAATCACCACCTCCTTTAGGACCTGGGGTGGAAAAGTCCAGTATTGATGAGTCTGTGGGCCTGTAAGGTGAAGAAGATGGAACCAGAACCAATAGTCAGAACCAGCCAGGTGAATAAGTGCATCTCTATGTAGTATGAGGTGAGGGGTGTTGGGCAGAGGGCAGCCCCTCTCTGCGCTCCTTTGTTTCAGCATTAAAGATGGTGTTAAAACCCCCCTCCGCTGAGGGGCCGGTCCGGTGGCGCAGCGGTTTAGTTCGACCTTGGCAACCCGAGGTTCGCGGTTTCGAATCTCAGGCGCCAGCCGATGCGCTTGGCAACCCGGGGTTCGCAGGTTCGAATCTCAGGCGCCCGCCGATGCGCTTGGCAACCAGGGGTTCGTGGGTTCCCCGGGCTTTGCAGGTTCGAATCCCAGGCGCCCGCCAACGCACTGCTTGTCAGCCATTCCGTGGCGGCGTCCCGTACAAAGTAGGGGAAGATGGGCACGGATGTTAGCCCAGGGACAGTCTTCCTCAGCAAAAAGAGGAAGATTGGCAACGGATGTTAGCTCAGGGCTGGTCTTCCTCACACAAAAATAAATAAATACAAACCCCTTCCCTGAGTCTCTAAGAGATAGGAGCTCCCAGCATTGGCACGGTCACTCCTGGACACTGCTGACTCACTTCATGGTAGAGAATCTGTTTCTACAACCCATTCCTTTAATTAAGCAGGGGGCAACTTTTTCCAGTCCTTATTCGTGTTGCTCTGTACACTGCAGGTGCTGCTGTTCTAGACACATTGGCAGAATTAGACTGTTTTGGTTTCAAAGAAACCTCACTTTGACTTTTTTTTTTTTTTTGGTGAGGAAGATTGACGCTGAGCTAACATCTGGGCCAATCCTCCTCTATTTTGTATGTGGGATGCCACCACAGCATGGCTTCACAAGCAGTGTGTAGGTCCCTGCCTGCCTGGGGTTCCGAACCTGCAAACCCTGGGCTGCGGGAGTGGAGTGCACGAACTTAACCACTACACCACCAGGCTGGCCCCCTCACTTTGACTTTTTAACACCAAAGTTTTGATCTTTCTTTTTAGAAAGCCAGTAGCAGACAACAGAAGGATGGAATGGACTAGATTGTAGAAAACAAACTTCGGGAGTCAAAAGAGTACGGGACGCTGCTTATGTTCCTTTGTTTCAACAGGTATGAGAACGTGGATCTGACTGTAATTTTAAAGCCCAGTTCTTTCTATGAAAAAGGGGGAGACATGAGACCCATGGACCAAGTGGGGGGAAGGGAATGGCAGTCTGTTAGCCTCCCCTCCCTGTGGCATTTAATTGGTAGGGGTCCTGAAGGCATAGGCCAACAATTAAAGTAATATGTAAATCAGTACTCCCCCAGATCTTTACCTTTCCATATAATGTTGGCCATTTCCTTGCTTTGCAGACATTGCTGGGACCGCATACCATGTTTAGTACACAGTAAGCCTCCAGTCTCTGAGTCTGAGAGACACTCAGCTCATTTTCACTCTAAGGGAATGGTCTGACAGCTCAGCTGGCTTCTAACATATTATTTCAACACTTTGTGCCGCTGTAAAAAATTTTCAATGAATTCAGGTATTGGAAGCTGGGGGCAAGGTTTGAGATTTTCATGCTAAGGCTCCCTGACCCCTGTGTTTTCTGTCCCAGCACACAAAAGAAGTACAGTGGGATGAATGGATTTGAGTGAGTTGATGACAAAAAGTGCTAATGTTGATTGGGTTACATTTAATGCTCCTGTGTAAATAAATGCTCTCTCTTGTCCCTGTCCAGGTCATAGTCTCTGTCAACACCACAAGGCTTGATTTGTAAGTGTTCCTCATATTTGGTGCTGTTTTCCCCAGATTGCTATCTGATGTGCTTCTTTCAAACAGGTAGAGGTCCTGTGTCTGAACTTGATTTCACCTTTGCTAAGTGTCAATTCTCTGGCAAAGTATGCAGTAAGTGGGTCAGGATTCCTTTCTGATGAGTAATGAGATTTCACATTAATTTGGGATTGAAGCTTTCAGAACATGGGAATACCAAATCTCAGAGTGGGGAATCTTCTAACCACAGTTTACACTTTTGGAGTTGTTGCTCACTTTGGAACGTGGTCTTCCCCTGCAGCCATGCAACAGCAGGCCTGATGAGTTGTACTTATTATTGTCATCTGTAGAGTAAATGCCTGCATTATGTAGCTCTAATGCTTGGTGCTTTTTATAACTTGCCTTTTGGGTTGGTTGGAGTCAGTCAGACCTCAGTTCAAACCTGATTCCACCAGTAACTGTCTATCCTTAGTTCCTAACTAACTATTTGAGCCTCAGTTTCCCTATCTGCAAAACAGGAACATACTTTGTTATCGGGGATGTTGTGGGAATTAAGTGGGATAATTTTTGTGATGCACCCAGTACACAGGAGGTACTCCAGGAATTAGTCCGTCATTTTCTGAATGCACATATAGGAGCAGGACATTATAGTGCTCGTTTAGCCTTCCCCCTACCCCCTCCCTTTAATTATTTTCTTTTCTTTCTCAGGTACAGCAAACTCCTCATAGGTTATACTGGCTTCTCCTTAGAAACCACACCTCTGTAATCTTGCTGTGAAGCAAGCGGTGGCCCAGGGACCCATGATTTTTCCTTGTTCTGGTCTGTTCTGTTCTGGCCAACTTGGACACCTTACACTGAGGCTGACATGGCTCAGCACCCAGTGGGACATTCTAGGATTTGTCAAGCTGTGAAATCCTAGCTGCAGGGTGCCTAACTGGCAGTGCTAGAAAGTTCTCCTCTCTTTCTTTGCCTATAAAAAGTCACTTCTGGGCTGTGATTAGTTCATTTAAGATTAGGTGAAAATATTGACAGTCTGAAATATGGAAAAATGTGAAATATAAATATGCACTATCCTAAGGTGTTCTCAAAGAGACTTTTAATCTTTAGTCTCAAAAGATACCTCTGGTTGCTCTACTTTTATATTAGCACAGGTTTTATTCTGGTAGGATCATGGAACCTAAAGTTCACCCACCCAAGGTCAAAAAAATTCACATTTCTTTTTGATTAGAAACTGAAATGTCTAGCTGTTACATAGCACATTGACATTTCAAAGCTTTTTGATTTCTCCCTGTAATTGGTTAAATTGCTTTAAAGCCCTGGACAGTGGGGGTCATTGTTATTTTCCATTAAGTGAAAAACTGAATGTGGAGGTATTTAGAAAAAACTTTACCCAAAACCACTTAGTGGAGCTGTGCCAGCCAAGTTCCTTTACCAGGTAACATGACGGAGTCTTTAACTTACTTGCTAGTCCAAAAAAGGTATGAAACTTAACTATAACTCTGCCACCTCCTCCCCCTTCTACACACACTTCTACCCATTTCTGTCATCTTGGGTCTCTGGGGGAGGTGTGGAGAAGGCCTAAATGAATGGTATAGTGAGTAATTTCACTAAGTATTGGCATTTTAAAAGTGATCACAAGGCAGAGGAATCCAAAAGGCTTAATATCTATTTGGAAGGTATCCCCAGAATTCAGAAGCCTAACAAAAGTGAAAGTGACCCTATTCAGAACTTAAGGTGGAGCCTGGCTTCTTGAATCCTAAAGAGTTCAGTCCTTTGCCCTTTGACTCATCTGGGGTCTTCTCTGTGAATAGTTACTAATTATTTGGAATTTTAATTGGGTATAAATTCTCAGTTTGATTTATCTACCTCAAACTCATGTTTGAATTAAATGTGTTCCCATACTCCTTATTTCTATGCATACTGGAGAGAGGTTGGATTGTAATGGAAACTTAAGGGCAAGCATATATGGATTATGGATCTTTTATGTAGGAAAAATCAGTTTTCTTAGTTCATGATGAAAAAGCACCATGTACATAAAGGTAATATGGTCAAATTTTATTTTCTTTAAAAATAACTTCAAATTGTAATTATGTGCTCACAAAGAAGGTCTAGAGACTACAAAAAGTGGTATGCTAGTAAATGTTTAACAACTGGTTATCAAAAAGAAGGGAAAACACCCTGATTTATAGCGTTTGCCGGTTTCTACGGTGAAAATACTCCCATTATGGCCAGTTTTCAGCAACAAATGTGACATCACTAAATGCAAATTTAGGAAGAGATGTGCATTATTGTCTCATATGAGCCAGCTCTTACACAGCACTGAATGAATTTTAAAATCACTGACAATCCAATTACACAGAGTTATGACCACTGCTAACATTTCTGTGTTTTTCCAACTAGTCTTTCTATGAAAATATCCATATTGGTTCTGATGAAGAATCTTGTTATTGATTTTTAGTAAGTAAATCTGTGCTTTCTCATTCAGATATTTGACTCTATTTTGTTTCTAAACTCAAATAAGTATTATCTACACACTTAAGCACATAATAATTCAGTGAATTTATTTTAAATATTCTCATTTTTGTTTAGCCTAATGCTCTGAAAAGCACTGTACAGTGTGGCATTTAAAAAGTTGTATGGTTGATGCAGATTTATTGTCTGTCTTCAATAACGGCATATGTAGGAGTGGTGAGAAGATCATGATCCTTCCATGAAGAGTTGCAGTTCATTTGTATGGCCTGATGCAAACTAATTATAGGTCTGGCCCATGGGAATATAAACACAAAGAGAGAGAGAGGCTTTCCCTGTCCTGTTCATATTTGCATTCCTGGTGTCTGGGATTGGTTCTAGGAATAAACCGCCTCCTAGTGAAGGATCTCAGGTCTAGGTGAGGTGTTAAAAGGGACAAGAGGCATTGCTATGTGTCTTTGTGTAAATATACAATTTAAGAAGTTCCGTCCAAGGCCTAGAATGAGCTGATGAGGTTGCCACACTGTGGCTGGAGCCTCGTGACTGCTGGATCCCCAAAGAGCAGACCCGCGAGCTTCTGCTGGAGCTCTTCTTCCAGAGTTAAGAGTGGAGGTTCTGCTCCCCTTGCTTGGGTCTTGCTCTAGCTGATGACGCAGTGATTAATGTCTGGGGAACTACTTCGCTGGAGGAGGCAGAGCAAGAGATGCCAGCTGGAAGCATGGTGGGAAGAGAGTAAATAGAGAGAAGGATTGTTCATAGTGCACAAAGGGACATGTGTAGCCTGCTGCTCAGAGAGTAACTTCTCTAAATTTGACCTCTTTTCAACAGATCCTGCTCCACTGTTTCCACCTGGGCTGTTAAGTGCCTGCCTGTCTCAGGATCCTCGTGGAGGTGAGGATATATAAGAGTCACAGAAGGGAAGCATTTTTAATAATGTATTATTTTGATTCACAAAACAAACAAAATGGCCGCAGGTGAACATTTTTCACAGCTTGCATAAGTGTTAATTAGAACCAGTTAGAAGCCTTGCCTGTGAGAGGCGCTTGTTTAATTTAAGGACCTATGCAGAGAAACTGGTCTTTATCAGGTAAAGCCATGGCTGGCACCCAGCCATCGGGAAACCCCAAAACCCAGCTGTTCCCTTGGACTTTTGACCGAAACAAAGTCACCCCCACACCTAGTTAATATAAGCATAGATTACTTTCGTACTTCAACCCCGTGGAAATGTTTTTTTTTATTTTTTTTAAATTTTTTTTCTTTCCATTTTTTTTTATTGATGTCTTAGTTTATAACACTGTGGGGTTTTAGTTGTACATTTTTGTTTGTCCGTCACCTTGTGGATGTAACCCTTCACCCCTTGTGCCCCCCCCCACCCCCCTTCCCCTTGGTAACCACCAATCAGTTCTCTCTGTCCATGTGTTCACTTATATTCCATATATTAGTGAGTTCATGCAGTGTCTGTCCTTCTCTCTCTGGCTTATTTCACTTAACATAATACCCTCTAGGTCCTTCCATGTTGTTGCAAATGGGACAATTCTGTCTTTTCTTATGGCTGAGTAGTATTCCATTGTATGTATATACCACATCTTCTTTAACCAATCATCAGTTGAGGGACACTTGGGTTGCTTGCACTTCTTGGCTATAGTGAATAATGCTGCAATGAACATAGGGGTGCATACACCTCTTGTGATGGTTGATTTCACGTCCATTGGGTAGATGCCCAAGAGTGGGATTGCTGGATCATACGGTATTTCTATTTTTAATTTTTTGAGGACTCTCCATACTGTTTTCCGTAGAGGCTGCACCAGTTTGCATTCCCACCAGCAGTGAATGAGGGTCCCCGTTTCTCCACAACCTCTCCAGCATTTGTTGTTATTTGTCTTTGTGATTATAGCCATTCTAAGCGGTGTAAGGTGATATCTCAGTGTAGTTTTGATTTGCATTTCCCTGATGATTAGTGATGTTGAACATCTTTTCATGTGTCTATTGGCCATCTGTATCTCTTCCTTGGAGAAATGTCTGTTCATATCCTCTGCCCATTTTTTGATCGGGTTGTTTGTTTTTTTTCAACCCCGTGGAAATTTTGATTCTCTATTAAGCAAAAACACTTTGCAGCTACCTATTGTCAGCATCTCTCATTTTTGGCTATTCTATGTAGTAGGTTGGAAATGTCAAGGGACCAGGGGGGATGTTTATGAAATTCCATAAAAATATGCTTTCACAAAACTGAGATTTATTGGTATTCCAGAGGAGCTGGTAATGACTTCTTTTCCATCTGAGTCTGCCCCTCGCCCCCTTCCCCTCACGTTGAACTTTTGCTTGAGTCTGGGAATCAATTTTGTCTAATTTCCAAATGTTGCTTGTCAGTAGTTTGGCTGGATTCATTATATATATATATATACCCAGAATGGAAGGTAACTTGCTGCATCTTAATGACATAAATACTACCCTTATCCTGAAAAGTGTTTTCTCCCTCCCTGCTATATTGTTTTGTCATTTCTTAGCAAATCAAGAGATATAATATTTTATTAAAATGAGGGATTCTCGTAACAGTACATTGACCCTACTGTCTCATTTTATGACAAACTCTACTCACCACATGTAGGCATTTGTTAGAACTCATATTTTTCATGGTGTTCTAATGAGTCAAAAGTGATCCAGAAAAGACTATCCCTTGGTCACTGACTGTCCAACTGTGGGGCTGATGTGCATTCCCTACAGTCTCTCTGTGCAGGACTCTTCCGAGTAGAGGTTAGCTAGCTGCTCACTGGGTATACAAACCAGTCAGTAAATAGAAGTTTGTGTTTTGTTTTTATTTCTGTCAAACTTATACGAGTATGACATTTAAAGAATGAAATAATTCCATGAGGTTCACTCATAAAAAGAGTAGTTCCCCCAACCTACCACCATTCCCCCCTTTCCTGCTCACTGTGTTTATCCAGAAGTGACACCATGTGATTTTTAATGGTAGAAATAACTGGTGCTGAAAATTGCTCAGAAAAACATGAGAACACTAAAAGGATTTAAGGTGGGGTTCTTTGGCCACTTGCGTTGTCTGTCTTTCTAAGGGGAGAAGAATTACAGAGGATAAATCCTCAGAAAGGGGATCAGGAGAGATGGAATGACAATTAGGAAATGGTCTGTTACCTGTAGGGGCCTACAGCCCAGAGGCCTGGCGAGGGCTGGGAACAGCAGCACTGTGTAGACCTGCTCCCAAGGCTGAGGATAAAGCATACAGTTAGAAGGACAAGGGCTTTTGGTGTGAAAGGTATCATGGGCGTTGTGTGTTCAGGGGAGTGTCTCCTGCCCTCTTCTCCCTTCCCATTCCTCCCTGTGCTTCAACATCTCCCCTACTGGATGAGCAATCTAAGGGATATCACAGATCTGAGAGTTTTATTCCCATGGCCTGAGATGTAGCCAGCAAATATGGAGGGAGATATATATCAAAAGACAAAAACTATGACGGTCTGCAAACACCACCTTTCCCTACAGGTTTCAGCTTCAGAATACAAGCATTCAAAAGAAATGTCTAGCACTCTTGCCACTTGATTTTTTAAACTTTTATGTGTCTTCCCACCTTGTGCCTTCTGGTTTTCTTTCACTAATAATGAGTAATACTTAAAGATGATTTTTAGTGGGCAAAGATATCAGTGTAGATAAGACTTTAAATTTTAGTATCCTTGAAGGCAATCTTAGTTTGAGATGCATCAGTTGCTTTAAATGCTTCATTTAAATATGTATTCCATCTATGATCTATTTTTTTAAACACCTGGGCAAGGAGCTGGTATCTCCCTGCTCTTAACACTATCATCTTTCTTGGTCTGTTATTAAAGTGACAGAAAGACTGATTGCTCTTGATATGTGAGGAAAGGATGGTAAGTTGTGTTCATCATCATCTTTTTATCATCTAGAGCTTGAGAATGATTCATTTTAGCCCTGAAAAGTTATTCTGTTCACCAATATGCAGAAGGATATCTGGGCTCCACTGTAGGCATTTTAAATACTAATTTCTTGGTGGTAGTTTCTCAACCTATGATATGATAGTTCCAAGTCTTTGGCATATAAATATGCTTCATGAGTCTGCAGAAGGCCAGAAGGAGACAGGCAAATTAGGGAAGGAGTGAAGGAGTGGAGTGAAGTGGAAAGGAGTGAAGGGAAAGTGTGTGACCCGGGAAGTATTCAACAGGCAATTCACAATCAGCCCATTTGTGAGGAGACCGACATCTGAGAACCTTTGACTTCTCAGAATTAGTTTATATATTTGATTCATTTCTTTCCGGACACCTTGAGCTCAATGGGAAATGGATAGTTTGGAATTGGATTGGATTGTCTATTCAAACCTGCATTAACAAGGGAAGGGCATCTAAGAATTGTAGAGATTTAAGGGTCCTTGATACAATGCTCCAAAACGTGTAAGGAAGAAGGAGATACCAATGCCCATTTTGAGTATATGAGGGAGTACTGCCCTTTTGCAAAGTTGAGAAATTGGTGAGGAAGACAGCTCTTTAGTTACCATTCTCCCTGTTAATTCTGTATTTCTGAGTTGGTGTAGGCTTTGCTGCCCCTGCCTCTTGTGGATTTTTCTTGGGCCTATGAAAAATGGCTCTGGGGATAGGTGGCCTCTCAACTTCTCATTTGTTTAGAGAGTTATCCGGGACAGACTTTTGCACGTGAGCTGCTGTTCGAGGGTAAGGTTGTTCCAATATATTCCTCAAGACACTGTTTTCCTTCAGCTTTTCTGTATTCCATATCTTTCTGCTGTACCAGTCTGCAGTCGTGGTTGCTGCCTGTAATATTTCATTTCCCTGTTGTGGTCCCTCAGTGATTTTCAGGAGGGCTCAGCTAAATTTCTAAGTTTTAACTCCTTACATTGGTCAGTTTCTTTTTCTTTCTTATTTTGGACTAGTTCTGTGTGCTGGGTTTCAGTGCCTTTTTTCTCTGATTTTTCCCTGTTTTCTGACCCAGCCCTTTGTTTTCTTAACATATTCTTGCTTGTGAGGTCTCACTGTAATGACACTTCTGAAACTGATGTGTTTTGTCTGTCAAAAAGCATCCATTCTTTAACTAAATCCTGTCTCTTTCCCATGAATACCATCAGGCCGTCTAAAATCTATTCCAAGCTTTATTTAGTTTTCTCTGTCCTTGTCCTGCTTGGCTATACTTTATCATGTTTCATCTTTGATATGCCTTTCCTAATTCCATAAATTTTTCAGACATGTGCCCTTAGGAAACATGCAATTACTATATGCCAACCCACCTACGGTAACTGTCACTGGAAAATCATTCAGTCAGTCTGTTAGTATTTTATGCTGATATTACTGGACTCTTCTAATCCATCTGGATTTTTTTTGTCTTAATCTTCAAGAGGTAGTTTCCTAATTCCTAATACCGCACACTTCATGCTTCTTAATCGTCTCCTATCTCTTGGCTCCTTCAGTGGGTGGAGATGGGGGTCATCCCACTCTGATTACTGAGTTCTTATCTCATCTCATCTTGGTTCATCTTAGGTTCTTGGATCCTGGTCACCCTTTGTGATCTTTAACAACGTAAACATCCTTCATTATATAATATACTTGTGAAGAGAATGTAGACCTGGGTGTATTTCATCTTCTATTTTTATCTGTCCCTCCTTATCTTCAGGATCTCATATTCCTCTATCTGTACAGGCTGACTTCTAATCTCATACTTAATACTAAGAACTCTTGCTTTGAACTTAATCTGTTTTAATTCTTCTGCTCATATTCAACTTCTCTGAACTTTAGTTTCCATTAGTATAACATGGAGATGATAAGATCTGCCCCAGCTTCTTAAAGGGCCTATTATGAGGGCAGAAGTAAAAAGCACTGGTGAGTGCTGGATCCTCAAAAATACCACCAGAAGAACTTGTTGCTAAGGCAAAGTTGAGTTTCTCCTTACTGTGGTAAAGAAGAGCACTACTCTGGCAGGGTCTTAGTAGTATGTCAGGGGGGGATGGTAAAATGAAGGTAATTGTGAGGTTTGGGATTTTGATTGAAGGTGGCTGCTTGAGTATGGGAGCTTGATTAGGATTGGGTAAGAATTATGATATAATAGCTTAGGATTGGTGGACACAACAAGGGGAGGTTTTTGAGAAAAGGGCTTTGACTTTAATCCAATCTGCTGAAAGTCTGTTTGCTGCTCATCTGAATTTTTTTTCTGGAAGTTTCTGGAATGAACAACAGAGTTATCTGCAATGTTTTTCTTCTTGAGCAAGAATTACTTGGAATAGTAAAGTCATGTTGATGAATACAGTAGAATAGTAAAATTATATTTGATAAGGCAGCCCAAGAGTAAAATCATGTTAATGTAGACAGTGAGCTGTGAGAGGGTAGATGCTTTTAATTCTCAGTATACAAAAGCACTTTGTAAATGATAAGTCCTACGCAAATGGTGGTGGTGGTATAAATAAGGCAAGCATTTCACTTGTTTTTCATTCTTATGCCTTTTTACCTAAATGCAATATTCTTCTGCTTCAACTTAGTAGGAAAGGGAATCTTTATTCAAAATCACTAAGCTTCTGAAATGTCATTTAGCTCTCTTCAGTGCCTGGGCCCAACCTAGCTTGAAAAAGTCAAGTGTGTAACAGTTGCACAGTTTTCCTCTGCTCTTTTAGAAAGTGACTAATCACAAGGGATAATGAAGGGCAAATTCAGTGGGTTTTAATTCACGTTAATCCTTCAAAATGAGATAAAATACTTGGGGGCAGATATACTCCAATATGCTGAGTGAAACAAAACTCCTCACCTAGGCCACCAGAGGCAGCCTTCTGCTTTCTTCATCTGAAAATGAAATCTTGGTAGGTCTTTCCTTTCTAGCTTCCATTCTGGCCTTAATGCTGGCTCACTAGTTAACTCCACCTATGTGGTATATAGACTGTTTTTTAAAACTCATTGGCCACAAACTGGAGAATAGGTTACTTAACCCATAAACTAATTTAGGGAAAATGTCATAGGAAGATTATATTTAACATTGGACCAACAGTTAAAATTGGGTTCTCCCAAGATAGTTACTGCAGAGTACATTATCTCTAGGCTATGTAAACATCAAATCAGTATTATTGATTAATCCTCCTTTCATTTGATAGTCAGGTGTGATTTCCTCCTAATGGTTCTGACACTATTGTAGAAAATAAATGGACACAGAGGAAAGAGCGTTGTCCTTTGGCATATGTTATGGCTTCTTAGTAACCTAGAGCTAGTGTATTAGTTAACTTTTAAGAGCTCTTAGGTGTTTAGAGTGGAGGAGGAAATGGCTGTAGGAAGCTGTTCCCAGGGCTTAGTATTGGTTACTGTTCCAAATGGATGCCTGTATTAGCAATATCATATATATATATGAAATCACTTCAAAACTTAGCTTAAAACAAAAAACATTTATTATGTCAAAGTTTCTGTGGGTGAGAAATATGGGTATGGCTTATCTGGATGGCTCTGGCTCAGGGTCTTTCACAAAGCTGTGATCAGGTTGTTGGCTGAAGCTGTATTGTTTCCAATGGTCAACTGGAGGAAGATCTGCTTCCAAGCTCACTCATGTGGTTGTTGGCTGGCCTCAGAGCCTCAATAGCTGTTGGCTGGAGACCTCAGTTTCTTGCCACTTGGGCCTCTCCATAGGGTAGCTCACAAAATGGCAGCTGGTTTCTCTCAGAGTGAATGAGAACAAGAGAAGATGCCCAAGATGGAAGTCACAGTTTTGGGGTAACTCAATATGGGAAGTGACATCCCACCACTTGTGCAATGTTCTTTTTGTTAAAAGCTAGTCAATAAGTCCAGCCCACTCTCAAGGGGAGGGGGTTACACAAGGTTGTGAATACCAGGAAGTGGGGATTCTTGGGGGCCATCTTTGAGGCTGCTTACCACAGTGCCTGACTTAGTCCTGCAGTTACTTCAAAGGCCCAGCAGTCATCAGTACTCTCTTCATTATGAAATCTTGCAAACTTGAGGAGTTAGCCTTTGTATGAGACTGTCACTATTGTGAAAGAAGGAAATTCATAGAATCATAAATTCATCATATTTTTTTTTTTTGCTATAAGAACTACAGATATCACCTAATGTAATGCTCCACAGCATGTAGAGCACCAAGAAACCATTTAATCCCCATGGATTGCATGTTTGGAAAGGTTGTATGGACTAAATAAACTACATTTAATCATAGTAGTTAACAATAGTGTTAATTTAGTTCCTCATCAGGTAGAAATCTTTGGCATTGGAAATTATTAATTAGGGCTTCTGATAGCCTATGTTAATCCACTGAGTTGAGAAATTCCTGCCTTTCTACCTTTCTATGTGGCTGTATTCATGTTATTGCACATGTTTATCTTAAACTCTCAGACTTGGGCAATATAAATAATCCTCAACCTAGTCTACCTTGCTTCTGATTTCACAGATAATTCAATAGATTAACACGACTCAAAAAAGGAGGGATAACATAAGGAAAGGTGCTCAAATAGTCTTGATTGTCTATTATGATAAAAAAAAAAACCTCCATTCCACTATAGGATTTTCTCCTCATTTCTCTTTCTCCTGTAGCTGTGGGGCTGTGGATAAAACAGATGTGCTTAAAAGGTAACTACTGTTAATCGCACTTCTGTTTAGTGCTAGTGAATGTCTGCCAACCTGTCTGACAATTTTTTCTGATTCCTACACTCTCCCATAACTCTGGGCCTCTTTTTTGTTCCATACACATGCCAAATACTTTCTCATCTGAGGGCTTTTGCTCTTGCTATTTCCTCTTCCTGGAGTACTGGTCTTAGCCATCCCTGGCCTGCTGATATCAGACTATCTATAGTCTCTGCAGTGTGGTATTTGACCATTGTAGTACAAACATGGACCTTCATGAACTAGGAGAACTGGAAAGGTCCTCAGAGGCTACAGAGTAATTTTTCTATCTCATTTGGGAGATAAAAAGAATGAAGAAAATAGATTTGCTCAGGATTTGAAGAATGCATCATATACTTGAAATAAACTCAGGACAAGGCCAGATGCTAAAGGGAATATGAAAAAAAAAAAAAAACCATGGTGA
Organism: Tapirus indicus; assembly: GCA_031878705.1. NCBI lineage: Eukaryota > Metazoa > Chordata > Mammalia > Perissodactyla > Tapiridae > Tapirus > Tapirus indicus. The sequence goes on along the minus strand of CM062942.1, from coordinate 110,630,958 downwards.
AGAAATGATCCTTTTCCTAAGGACCTTACCATCTAGTTAAAGAGGCAAAACTAACTTAAATTCACTTAATCTGTATAACGAGTCGAGGGGAAGGAAGCATTGCAATTTAGATAGAGAAGTCTTAGAAAACCTTAATGGTAGGGTGCAACTTGTTTTGGCTTTCCAGGGATGGAGCAAAAGTAAGAAGCCACAGAGGAGAGGGGAGAGTACTCAAGAGAAAGGTGTGAGGTAAGGAGACAAAAGTGGGAGGGCACAGATAGACCTGTGACCTTTAAAGCTGAATTGCTGATTGAAATCTGCTACTGCCACCAGACTTACATCGTTCCCAGCACTGGTGGGACTTGGCCCTGAGTACACAGAGGCTTTATTGGATTATTACATCTGTGACACTACACTTATTAGTCACGCTCAGCTGTAGGACCTGACAGTATAGTGATCTTCTGTTTTTACTTTTGTTCTGATAATGTCCCAGAAGTACTGAAATTATGACCAGCAAATTAATTTCTTTGCATTTGGACAAGAAGTAAATGAACAGGGAATAATTCTACATTCAGGCTATAAATCTCCAGAGTTGTGTAGAAACACTTTGTGCTTAGAGTTTGGGCTGAATTTTGCATTAAACTTTGCACTCTTCCCCAGAGGAACTGGTGAGAAAAATATCTGATCAGAGCGTTTTAATGTTGTTCAAAGCTGTCACACAGATTCTTGCACATATATGCATATGCAGTTTTAACATTAATTATTTTGTAAGGTCAGAAAAGGAATGGCTGTTTTGTGTCGCATACTAGTTGCTTTCCTGAGTATGGAAATGAAATCAGCTACTTCATCCACGCTCCTCAGAGGGGTTTTCTTAGAGATCTGTGTGTGTTTGTGTGTGTGTGCATTTGATTCCTCAACAGGGTATTTAATGAACTATTCCAGTGCACCCTGGAACTGAAAAAGGTCCAGGGTGCCTAGAGATTAAGGAGGTGTATTCATATAAAGAAGAGGCATCTACTACTGGGAAATGAGCACACAGGACCATTTATGTTGTTCATATTGAATTCCTTATAAGATCAGTTAGGCCACATTCAGGGGCTTCTCAATACTCTTCCCTAATACTTAATCCACAGTCTCAGACTGTCAGAAACAGGCAAGCCCTTGGAGATCACTCTCCACTGTATAAGTGAAAAAATGGCAACTTAGTGAGATAATGACCACACAGATTGTGATTGAGCTGACACTGCAATCTTGTCCCCTGTTTTGTATTGTTGCTTGCATTCTGCTGTGCACCTTTCCTCTCTGGAGAACTCAAAACTCACATTTACAGGAAGTTGATAGTTAAACAGAGTCAAGTAAATTAGCCCCTTTTTCAGATGGAGGAATTGAATACAGTGACCTTAAATGATTTATCCATAGTCACAAGGCCAGAGAGAGGACTAGGTCAAGAATCTGTGTCACTATGCTCTAGCCACACCCCTGTTTGATAATTGCATCAATGTTTAGAAAGAAATGTCACGTAATTGGGTGGTTAATTTTTCATTACTTAGACGAATTGGTATATACTGTATGGGACATTTAGCCGTTAGAAAAGCTTTGCCATCCTTCTAGAATCAAAAGTTTTATAGGGGTTTCTTATATGCTTGTGTCTAGAGTTAGATTAGGATTAAAGTTGAGGGATTAGGATTGGAAAGGGGATGGTGATGTAGTGTTCATAGTTGAATCCCATAGGAGTTTAGCTTTCCAGGAGCTCCTTAGCCTGCAATAAGCATGCTTTGTGATTACACACTTCTCATTTCTTTATAAGCATGTAATTAGAAAGTAGAAAGTAGTAAGCACTACGATTGAGGTCTGGATCTGGATCTAATGCTTTAAATCAGCGCTCAGAAGTATTACTATCAGGCATAGACACAAGGGAGTGTCTTTTTTTAGGCACATGTTTTCTATGAAGTTGGAGAAATCATTGGGCAAGATAGGAAATAAATAGAACCATTAGATGCCCTTAGAAAAAAGTATATTATTTATTTCTTTAGATCCCACAAAGCAGAGTTAGACAACCATCAATCCTTCCTTCATTAACTCAGCAAACAAGGATTACGTTCTATTATATAAATAGAATAGACTGGGGGCATTTAAGAACTCACTATTTAGCTTATAAATTCAAATGAGCAATGAGAGTGAAGTAGAAAGCCAATGTTAACTCTGTGAATGGACTACCAGTTTGCTATTTAGAAACAGTTTCCAATCTCAGCTTTCCCACTAAAACCTACAATTAGTTGGAATGTTGTCGTACACTGATTACTATACTACTTGCAGTAAAATATCACCCTTTCTTAGTTGCAATTTCTTTGATAGTGTTTCCATTTGAATTACTCATCCTAGTTTTGAAGGAATTCTATGCAAATCAACAATGTAATAAATGCTTGTAGTACTTTTTTCAGAAAACTATATTCCAGATCATTTTATAAAGTGCTGTGAAAACAGTCATTTGACCAAGTTGGCTGTCTGTCGTTCTGACTGATTTTCTGATTCAGGCCAGTTTGTGTTCACAGGCTGTCAAGAATGCTGTGAAAGGGTTTCCTGAAGAGGGTGGGAAGTTAGCCCAGATGACCTGTAAGGTCTCTTCCAGCTCAGGAGTATATGATTTGGTGAAAGGCTAACTTGGTGGTAGATCAGGTAGAAACCATCTGCAAATGACAATTAAAGGGTTTTGGATTTTTCTCTTAGAGCTGATAAGGACCCAAATTATTCTTGCCAAAGGGCACAGCTTACCTTCCAGTTTATAGTAGCCATTATTCACTTGTCACACGATTTGAAATAATAGAGTATTATATTCAACTTCACGATGTTGTCCCTTTAAATTGTAATAAATTTTTCTTTAGGTGCCATTTACAGAATGCTTTATTATACCTAACCCTTGTGTTCCTGAAAGGCAAAAGTACACAAGGACTTCACAGAGGTCCTACAGACGTGACTGTGTATATTTGTAATGGCTGCGTGGAGAGCTAAAGGAACTGTAATTGTGTGCCTGTTTGTGGGGAATGCTCTTCCCCGCCCAGTGCACACGTGTGCACACATGCCCATACACAGCAGGGTGACCATATGGCAGCCTAGACCATCTTTAAGGCCAAGAGTTCTATTTGTAGGGATGCATTTTATTTGTTCTAAAGCAGTGGTTCTTAACATTTTTTTTGGTCACAGATCAACTTGATAACCTGTTGATATCATACACCATCTTCTCAGAAAAATAGGCTTTTGCACATACCCACAGGCTTTTATAATTTTTGAGGGGTTCAAGGACTACCTCAGGAGTCCAACATATTACCCAGGCTAAGAATTCCTGTTAATGTTATCTAAACATTTCTTTCTTTCTTTGATCATATGACATTCGGTTGCCTACCGTGTACTCTGGGGCCTGTGCTGTGTCTATCTGGTGGTAGTTTCCGACTGACCAGCCACATGACCTTGGGCCATCCCTTTACCTCCTCAAGTGTAAGTTTCCTATAATGTCAAATTAGAGTGTTCTAATGGGATGATCCCTAAAGTCCCTTAGAGTGCTTTGCTTACTTGACTTTATTCTAGGTACAGAAAGGAATGCACAGTTGAAGCATCCAATAAGGTAGGACAATGACCAGAACCAGGCAAAAGGAAGAAACAAAGGGAACAAAGGCTCCATTAGGTCATTTGTAGCCCAGATACTTAGGCAAAGAAACTGAGCCTCACTCGTGTGAAGGGACTGCAGCATCAAGTCTGCCTCTATATGTGACACTTGATATTAGAATAATAGTGAATTCTCATGTCATTAATCCTCGGGGGCTATTGCATGATTATTTTACTTTATTGTTGGGTTGCTTTTCAACTTGTTTTAACTGAATCCTTTTCAACCAAGTATATAATGGATCGAGTTACTATTATTGGACTGCGGGAGGTCAGGGAGATGGTACCCTGTGTGAGGAAGCTATGAGTGGAGTGTCACACAAATCCTTTCAAGTAAATTATATTTAAAATGTTTATGTTATTTGGGGCTCTACTGAAAACATTTAAAAAGCTCTTAGTAAACTTGTCCCTAGGCTGCTTGTGTCTTTATTTATTGAGCCTTCAAATATTCATTTGCTCATGTCGAGATGTTTGTTTTAGTTTTTGTTCAATATGATTTAATTTTATACTCAACGTTTATATAACTGAGGCCTCAAGCTTGTATTAGGATGTCCAAAAAAGTTCATTAATTCTGGGAGATTTTCTTCTAACCAATAGAAATTCATCAACATTGAATAATGACATATTAAACCTATTAAATTAAAAATATCTTTATACTCACCCCGGAGCTTAAATATGTCAGCCAATAATAATCAAATGCCACCCAAACACTCACAATTTTCTGAGAAGAGAAAATTAGCTGGTTTTAATATGTCTGGAAGATAAATCAGACCATCAACATTCTATCATTCATATGAGAAATTTATATAACCCAGATTAAACACATCAGATCAACTGGAAAATTAGAGTAATTAAATGTTGTAGGGGAAAGAATTTTATTAGAAGAGCAGCAAAGACATTCTTGACATGCCAAGAGTGCTGCCAAGATCGTAGCCTAAAGACTGGGGAGAAAGTGCAGGCACACCAGGCTAGAGGGTGTGATGAACGCGTCAGTTCCCTGGAGCCCTGGGGAGTAAGGAGGGAGAGCCCAAGGTATCTATATTCATAACAAGTGGTTGGCTAGGCCTAGAATATGCCAGCACGCTGGAGAATAGGGCAGATACCATAAAGGTTGAACTTACTTTTTATTTAAATTAAAAACATTTTGGGGGCCAGCCTGGTGGTGTAGTGGTTAAGTTTGCACACTCCACTTCGGAGGCCCAGGGTTCACGGGTTCAGATCCCAGGTGCAGACCTATGCAGTGCTCATCAAGCCATGCTGTGGCAGCATCCCATATACAAAATAGAGAAAGATGGGCACAGATGTTAGCTTAGGGCCAATCTTCTTCAGCAAAAAACCCCACAAAAACCATTTTGAAGTAAAAAATAGAAATACTAAGACATGTGAATGGGTTGTGATGAAGATCAAGAGCCTTCTCTCTCAGGTTTTCCTATCCCCCCCTCCCTAATATCTGTTTTTAGTTCTTCTGGTTATTTCCCTATCTACATATACTATCTTAATAGCCGTTACAGTCAGGCGCTGCTTAACGACAGGGATATGTTCTGAGAAATGTGTTGTTAGGCGATTTCATTGTGTGCGAACATCATAGAGTGTACTTACATAAACCTAGATGGTATAGCCTACTACACACCTAGGCTCTATGGTACTAATCTTATGGACCACCGTCGTATATGAGTTTGTTGAAACGTGGTTGCGTGGTACATGATTGTATTTGAAATTTTATCTTAGGAGATTGCCTATTGTCTTCTGCTCCAATAGCTCATATATTCCACCCTCATCTTTTCTCTTGTCTCTTCCCCCCAAATTTACGTCACTATTAAATTTTCTACTAGTTACCTCTGTAACTTCAGCCACTGCTCTTCAACATCTATCTCTTGTTGCATCAAAGCTGCGTGCTTGACAAGGACGTTTTTTTGTACTTCTGTCCTTCCCTTCATTTCTTTCCCTTTTACATTCTGCACTCTGTAAAACATACTTTTGCTTTTACATTATCAAGGTTGTTAAAAGCACTCTTTCTTTTTTATATCTCCCTTTTTGCTGGAGTAAATCATTTAAGTAAGCTCCTAAGAGAGGTGTGTGTAAGGCAGAGTTTCTAAACTGTTAATTATTTGAAAATATCTTTATTCGGGCCTCACACTTGATTGATACTTGGTATAGAATACTAGGTTCAAAACCATCGGCCCAGGATTGGTTATTTTCTTTCTTCTATCTTTTTGGATTTTTTCTTGGTCAGAGAGATATTGGGTTTCCTGGAACAATCTTCTGTAACATTTATATGTCTTCCTATATCTATCTCTGACTTTTTGCTTTATGTTCTGGGAACCCATTTTCAACATTGTGAAACTCATGATTCATTGGACACCTTTTTCTAGGCCATGGTGCACTCCCTCCCCCATGTCCTGGGTCTTTCCTAGGAGGCCCTGTTAAGCTTCTCACTCATAATTGTGACTCCAACTGTGGTGATATTAGACACAGACATCATTATTTCTAATATTCATATGTGTTCTCTAATAAACGCAAAATAATCCTCTTTTTCTCCCTGTCCTCCTCCTTAATTTCTCATGAAAATATACCTTCTTCTCTTGCAATGTCATTATGTAACATAAGGCACCAATTTTAGACTTCCCTTTTTATGAAGGTTGCCTTTCACAATGCCATGCCCAGGCTTTGAATAGAATTTATTTTGTGAAACTTCTTCCACGGCTGATTTCTACACCCTTTCCTCTTGAATCTGAGTTAAAAAATAGTACAAGGTCATGCATTAAATAAGTCATTTAAAAGCATCTCAAGTAACAAATGGAGGAAGAGGGGAGATTACTTGTGAAGGAGTCTCCCTATCCAGAAAATTATAAATTTAAAAATCTACAGTAAGCACTCTATTCATATGAGTTGTGAATTACCTCATTCTTAATTGGCAAAACGCTCCCAAAATACCACCTTGATAATCCAAATAGTTTTTGCTTTAATATATATCAAGTCACTTAATTTAAGCTCTGCACTTAACTTTACTCCTTGAAGTATATAGCATCCCTTCTGTCACAGAAATTGTTGAGAATTTTCCTGTAATAATGTTATGTTTTGTGCTAAATGGAAACTTTCCAGATGATGGGCTCATCCAGCCTCCCACTTGCTGCAAGATTCCTGGCACACTTAGCTCTACCAGTTTCTCCCGCCTGATAATCAACCAAATCCTTCTGCTTGAGCAGAGTGTCCTTATTGTCAGTGGGTACAGGCAGTGGTTAAATGAAAAAGGGTTTTTTTTTCAACACTTATACTAATCTGGAGATGCTCAAAGCAAGATTGTGAGATAAGAGTGAGACTTCTGATCTTGAAGCTTGATCTTAGAATTTGAAGCTAGAAGGCACTGTTTCTTTTGTTTCCTATATCTTCTTTCTCTTTTATTGTTCACTTAAGCTGCTCTTATTAGGGCAAAAGTTTCACATGCCATTCCTTACTTCATAGCCTGTGAAAGCATATACAGATTGTAATTTTGTTGGGGGCATGTCTTTCGTACTTAGAAGTGACTGAGGGAAATCAGACCCTCAACACACGTTGCTCTTCATTCTGCCTCACTGGAGCATTCATGAAAGACTCTCAAAGAATATGCTTCTCTACATCTGGATTTAGAATCAAAGGGCATTCCAGAGGATAATAACTTTGGACTTGAGAAACCATTAACTCCAATCAATTCAAAAATTTTTTCTGTAGTCTCTTTTTAACATGTGTCAAGGTTATTAATAGAGCAAACTTTTTGTTATGCTTAATATTTAGAAAAAACACAATAATTATCTATTTTTACTGTGTTCTGAAGGTGGATATTAAACCATCCTAGCAATGTTAAAACAAACTTAGCTTGTATAGAGTTTCGACGTGGTTTGCCTTTAAGATTACTCCAGTACATTTACTATTGAATTTTTTATATGAATTGATGCAACTTTTAAAACATCATTAATTTTTATTCTAACTGTAAGTGCAGTGATAATCTACATAATATTTTTAAGCACTCAAAGCAACTGTAAGAAGAAAGATATTTACAATCCAGGAAGAAAAAAGTAAATTATTAGATCATTAGCATTAGGAAAATAACATTTATGTAAAATGCTCATGTTGTGGTGAATAATGTATTTTTTAATTGTCTGATCAAGGCAAGATCAATATTTGGACTGTTGTGAGATTTCTGTGCTCTTACACTAATCTGCTGAGCAGAATGCATTTATTTCAACGGAGCAGAATGATGATGGATTATTAGGAATGATTAGGACTTCCGTGTATCACACTGTCTCTTGCCACAGCAGAAGAGTACTTCAAGCTCTTAGAGAAATGCTTGCATAAAACCCAAAACCTCTCATACACTAACTCTCCATTTCACTGCAATATTGAATTCCATTTTGATTAATGCCCCTTTCTGTCATTCAGCATTCAACATCTTGGACATGGGGAAAGCAGGGTCACAGAGAGGGAATTGGCGATGGCCCATTGTCATTCTTTTGTGTTCTTACACTAATCTGCTGAACAGAATGCATTTCAACAGAGCAGAATGGTAGAGTATTAGGAATTATTAGGACTCCCATACTTCCAGAGGCCTCTTTTTTGTATCTTACATATTGGATCATTCTTTGATTTTTAGCAATCTCTTGGAGATTGTTGTCAGTGCTTCTCCAGAAGGGGAGTTGTGGAGGGGAAGCAAGCAGATTGCCATATGCTTCTATTGAGAGAAGTTCTTAGCTAGGTCCTGGACCTATTTGTGGAGCAGTCTTGGCTCTTGTGGCTTGATGGCACTCAACAGAGTGGCAGTCCCAGAGCTTTGCTTTAGGGGGAGAGAAGTTACAGGAACTAACATAGTAGGCTATTTTTCAACTGCAACTAGCCTGGTGATCACAGGGAGCCTGCAAATTTATGATGCTTGGATTATTACGTTTTTTATTGTCAACTTTGTTTCCAGATTTTGGTTCTGTGAATAGTGGCACCCAAAAGAATAACAATTAATGTTTGTTGAGTGCTTACTGTGTGCCAGCCAAAGGGTGAATAGCATTAAATTCCAACAGCTACCTGGTGAGGTAAGCACTATTTCTTACTGTATAAATGTGACATAAAGATACTCAGCCTTACAGCAGTTCAGTTCTTGCTCATCCAGTGGAGCTTGAATTCAAACCCAGGCAATTGGACTCTAGAGCAGATGCTCTTGACGTCTAGGTGTGTCATGGCGTCTCCTGCCACAGTGCAGTGCTTGAGAGAGACTCAACTTTTATAAGTCTGAGGAGCTTCTGAACGTTTTAGTCTTATAATGCTAGCTGACCTACCCTGCAAGGAATATTAAAAGAAGTTCTTCAGGGAGAATGAAAATGATTTAAGTAGAAAATTAGATCTATATAAAAAAAGGAAGAGTATTGGAGAAGGATAAATGAAGGTAAAATAAAATCTTTTAATTTAATTATTAATTTATTTAATAGGTAACTGTTCAAATAATGGTAACAGTATTGGGTGATTATAGTATCTGGATAAGTGAAGCTATTGACAGCAATGTTGTGAAGGCTGGGAGTTTGGGATTTGGAATATACCTCTATTATAAGGTGCCAGCACTACCCGTGAGGCAGTATGGTATTATTAGAAGGTGAAATTGGATTAGTTGTAAATGTATATTATAAACTCTAGGGAAATCACCAAATTTTCTATTAAAGTATTGTTGATATGCTGAGAAGAGATTAGATGGAATTATATAAAATGCTCAATTAAAACCAGAGAACGCAGAAATAGAGGGAAAGGAAAAAAGAGTAAGGCAGGGAATAGAAAGTGGTTATGAACATAGTAGATATTAATCCATCTACATCAGTAATCACTTTAAATGTAAAAGTGGTCTAAATGCATCAGTTTAAAAAGACTTTCAGAGTGGATAAAAAAGTAGGACCCGACTATATGCAGTCTATGAGAAACCCACTTTAAATGCAAATATTCAGGTAGTTCGTAAGTAAAGGGATGGAGAAAGATTCTAACACTAAGCACAAGAAATCTGGAGTGGCTGTATTATTTTTAGACAAAGTAGACTTCAGAACAAGGAAAATTATCAGGGATAGAAGGGAACATTACATAATGATAAAAAGGAATCAATTATCCAAGAAGACATAAGAATGCTTAATGTGCTTTGACAAACAACAGTTTGTCAAAATATGTAAGGTAAAAGCTGATAAAACTTCAAGGAGAAGTAGACAAATCCACTATTACAGTTGGCAGCTTCATTGCCCCTTTTTCATTAATTGATAGATCAAGCAGGCAGAAAATCACTAAAGGTATATTTGACCTGAAAAACACCATCCATCAATTTGATCTAATTGACATTTATAGATTACTCCATCCAACAACCGCAGAGTACATATTCTCAAACTCACGTGGAACATTCACCAACATAGATCACGTTCTGGGCCTTAAAAGACACCTAAACAAATTTAAAAGAATAGAAGTCATGTAAAGTATATACTTGGTCCACAATAAGATTAAACTAAAAATCAATAACAGAAAAATAGCTAGAAAGTCCCAAAATATTTAGAGATTAATCTACACATTTCTAAATAACACATGGACCAAAGGAGAAGTCTCAAGAGAAATTTAAAAAATACTTTGACTTAAACAAAAAAGGGGAAAAGGGAAATACAACTTAAAAAATTTGTAGGTATGCAGCAAAAGCAGTGCTTAAAGGAAAATTTATAGCATTAAATGCATATATCAAAAAGGAAGAAAGATTTAAAATCAATTAATCTAAGCTTACACTTTATTAGAAAGAAGAACAATTTGAATCTGAAGCAAACATAAGAAAAGAAATAGAGACAATAAAAATTAGAGGAGGAATCAGTGAAATTAAAAACAGGAAAATAATAGAGAAAATCAAGGAAACCAAGATCTGGTTCTTTGAAAAGGGCAATAAATTGATAAACCTCTATCCAGGTATAATGAAGAAAAAAAAGAGAAGACACAAATTACTAATATCAGAAATGAAAGAGGAGTATCACTGTATCACTACTGATACAATGGGCATTAAATCTAAAACTTTCTAAAATAACAAAGTCTATTTAAAATAAAAATTTTAAAAATGAGTAATGATTAGGGGTTTCCTGAAGGATATGGGCTTCTGTGCAGATGATGGAGTGCATGCAAGGACTGAGCTCACAAAAGGTCTTGCTGAGTTTAGGGGATCAGTTTCCCATCTGCTATGGCTACAATGGATAGTGCGACAAAGATACTAGAGAGTGTGGCTTAGCCAGGCCGGTGAATGTATTTGGGGGCCATATTTAATTGTCGCTCACTAATCTCAAGAACACTGTTGAATTAATATGGGTGTTCACAAGAATTGAGGCAAAATTTCTCAAGGTTGAGACCTGACTTGTCTTTTATTTTCCCTTAAGGGAAATGGGCCTTGGTGGTCAGTAAAAGGCAGAAAGATTGAATATAATGATAACAATCATAATAGCAGCTAATATTAACAGTGCACGTCTATTGTTTTTTTAAATTGCCTTAAGCTAGAGTCTTCTCAGCACATCCCAACTGCAAAAAATAAAATCGCATTTGAATGGCTTTTCAATTTTGCATTCAGAATGACTCACCTGAAGCAAACTTCATATGGGTTAGAAATGAGTGAGAGTGAAGAATGTCAAGAGGTTCAGAGAGAAGGGGAAAAAAAGGCCCAAACCAATCATTACCACACCTTCCTATTGGTAGCAAAAGATTGTGGGAGAGAAGAGGTAGAAAATGGGAGTGCTCAGATATTTGGGAAGGAGAGTCCTAGTGTCCATAGTTTGATGGCACCTGAACTCTACTTCCGAGATTCATTCAACTCACAGTCTTTTAAAAATTGCTACCAAATACTACTGAGTACTTACTAGTTTCTAGTCTGCATGGACAATGTCTTTAATAGATAGCTGCAAGCCCCGATTACAACCCTTTTTTTGATTAGATCCTGTGGATTATTCCCATGTGGAGAGAACAGATCTCACTGGAACAAAATAATCATGCTCACCGCCCCAAAGGTCATTACCTCTGCTGTGGACTGAATTGTGTCCCCCCAAAATTCATATCTTCAAGTCTTAACTCTATTGGTGACTGTATTAGGAGATAGGGCTTTTAGGAGGTAATTAAGCTTAAATAAAGTCATAAAGATGGGATCCTAATCAGATAGAATTGGTGGCCTTATAAGAAGGGAGAGAGAAAGAGATCTCTCTCCACACGCATGCACTGAGGAAAGGCCATGTGAGAACACAGGGAGAAGGCGGCCGTCTGCCAGCCGGGACGAGAGATCTCACTAGAAGCCAAGCCCTGCATCTGGAACTGTGAGAAAATAAATTTCTGGGTTTTATTTTCTTGGTCTCTGGCTTTTTAAATTTTTTTTTTGTTTTCTTCTTTTTTTAAATTATTATTTATAGAGGTCATATTGGCTTACTGCATTGTGTAAATTTCAGGTGTACATTATTATATGTCAGTTTCTGTGTAGACTGCATCGTGTTCACCACCAACAGTCCAGTTTTTATCCGTCCACATACATATGTGCCCCTTTACCCCTTTTGCCCTGCCCCCACCTGCTTCCCCTCTGGTAACCACTAATCTGTTCTCCTTATCTATGTGTTTGTTTATTTATCTTCCACATATGAGTGAAATCATATGGTATTTGTTTTTGTCTGACTTATTTTGCTTAACATAATACCCTCAAGGTCCATCCATGTTGTCATAAATGGCCTGGTTTTGTCTTTTTTATGGCTGAGTAGTATTCCATTGTATATATACCACATCTTCTTTATCCATTTATTTGTTGATGGGCACTTGGGTTGCTTCCATGTCTTGGCTATTGTGAATAATGCTGCAATGAACATAGGAGTACATAGGTCTTTTTGAATTATTGATTTCATGTTCTTTAGATAAATACGTAGTAGAATAGCTGGATCATGTGGTATTTCTATTTTTAATTTTTTGAGAAATCTCCATACTGTTTTCTAGATTTCTGTCTTTGAAGCCACCCAGTCTATCACAGCCCAAGGCTACTATGACATCCTCCATCCTTCTTTCTCTAGGCATGGAGGATCAGTGGGGGCAATAGCTAGAATATTGCCTCAATGTAAAACACAGATAGAGAAATACCCTGTGTGGAAGTTGGGCATTTACAATTGTTTAAAGGGCAATTTGGCTTGTCTCTTTGTGTTTTAATAGCAGAAAAGCATTTCACATAGTAACTCAACTCTGTGGCTGACTCTAATCTAGGTCTGTGGGTGGGGGTTTGCATTCTTTGCTTGTGATTTACATCGCCTGACACCTAATGTAATGACTTCCACTGCAAGGGCCATTGCTGCATGTGTGCAGCTCCAATCTGTCACTAGCAATGTTCTGAGAGCTGGGGTACCCCCCCATTCAATCAAGAAACTAGTGCTGTGTGTAATTAATTACTTCCTTTCCCCCCAACCCCACCAACTGCTACACATCACTTCTCTTAAAAACTTAGTGAAAGCAATATTTTCCCATACTCCCCCCCACCTTTTTCAGTGAATGCAAACTTGGCTGTGCAATCAATCATTGGAACTTTAGGCTTTTTTTTTTTTCGTTTCAAGTATTCATGAGCATTCATTTTCTGTTGAAAATTTCAAATGCATTCTTTTAAGGATGTCATTAGTACCTGAGCTCCCTAACTAGCTACTGTACTTCAGGACGATCTTGGAAGCTGGAGTTGCAGCCATCTGTATGTAAGCAGCAGCCGTCTCTGTGATTGTCTTCTAGGACTGTAACAGATGTTTTAGCTGATAAATAACACCTGTAATTTTATTGTCAACATTGCAGGTCAATGACAGTACCTAAGAACCAGTTATTCTGTGGGCTAGGTTGATTGGGGTAAAAGAATGTGGGACTAGGATTTTGAGGGTAGGGTTTGAAATGATTATTTAGGTTGTATCATTAGGCATGATTATACCAAATAATTTCTCCAAGTGGATGGTCTTCAATTTTCAAGCCACTCAGATTTTGGGTGACTGATAAATTAAGAGAATGAGGTTCATTATGGGTGGCAAGAAGAAAAAAGTGCATCAGAAGCTTGGAAAACAACAGAATCTTAAAACCAGCTAAGCCCATAATGCATTCCAGTGAATTGTTAAGATGCTATTATTATGTTAAGAAGTTCTCTGCTTTCCTATAAAGGTCTTTGAGAGTAATTTCTGTTGGCCATTAAGACAGAGCAAGGCAAACCAGACAGCAATTGTGACTTGAATGCTCCGTGCTGTAAAACTATTATGTGAATCCATTTCAGTTTAGGTATGGAAGATGATGGCGCCTCAGTGCTGTTTGCATCATTAAAACTCAGGAGGGAAAATGTAAAGTGAGTGGAAAGGAGGAAAGTGGAAAAAATTAATTGGAGCTGTGAGAACAATCACACTCCCACTTGGTCAGCCCCATCTATAGTTAAAGAATTAAATGCTGTCTGGAGGATGCTGAATGAGTCGCTTCTTTCAAATCTCTGGAAGGCCGTTAACCTCTTGCCCACACGTAGGAAGCATAGCCCCTGGAACGACTCTCACTATGCACTAAAAAACAGAAATCAGGATAAGGCAGAGGTTCTTGGAGTTTATCCAGGAGAATTTAGTTACTGAAATAATGAATATCCTCATTCCCCTACCTCTCTCTTCTAACCTAACATGGCTTATTGTACTTTGGACCTTTGTGCTGCTCCTCAACCCTGGAATATACCCACTCCTTTTACTTAATCCATAGACTGGAAAGGAAGAGACTCTGTCCTTAGGGAGGTACTTAGGTAGGAGCTTTGGGTTCTAGTCTTGGCTTCGACACTTAACACCTCTCTGACCTGGATGTCCTTATCTGACATTCTGTGAGATATGAGGCTAAAGATCTTTTATGTCTCATCAGCACCAAGAGTTCTTAAGTCTGTGCATTTATCAGCCTCAGAGAGGTTCCTGCTCTGTGGCCCATTGGCATGCGGAGGGAGATTGGATTCACTTACATCTAGAAAAGAGCATTGACCTGGCTCCTGAATTTTCACTTTAAAAGATTAATCCTACTTACTCTTTGCTCTCTCATGTATGAATCTGTTTTATATCAGTAGTAAAAAATATTAGCCCTCCACATTTTTTTCTATGCATACTTTTAAGAAGACACGAGCTCATACTATATTCTTGGTTGATATCCTGCTTTCTTAACATATCCATGTCATGGGCTTCTTATAGTGACCATATATTCTGAACCAAGTACTGTCCGCATGGTATATTAGTGGAGTTACTTTCAGTTGAAGGTGTCAGAAATAAAAGCAATTCAAAGTAGCTTTTAAGCAAGAAAGGAAATTTATGGCACATTACTGAGAAATCCTGTGGTGGCATTTAGTTTCACATGTAGTATTCTCTTTCATTCTATTTCTCAGCTCTGCTTTCTCTTGTTCTCTGAGTCTTGGCTCTTTCCTGACACAGAAAGGCTCTCTCTGTGTGGCAAGAGGAGACAGCTACCAGTGCTCTCCCTTGTCTACATTGTAAGAAGAGATGCTTAGATTCAGGGGGATCTGATTGTCCCCACATGGCTTACGTGCATCCCCTGCACCAATCTTGGTGGACAGGGGTCATGGGTCACCATGATGGGCAGGCAGTGCTCTGATTGCCTGCTGACTGACAACATCAACAGCGGTCCACTACATTCTATTTCTAGTCTGCTCAGCACTCACACTCTCACTGAAATGCACGGGGCAGTCTCCCTCCTTTTCCTGGGAATCTTTGTACAAACAACCTCCTGGCTGGAACCGCAAACACACTCACTCTCTTTCCGACTGAAAATAACCAAAAAACAATCAAGTCGATGTTTTCAGTGATATCCGTGGAGGGACTTCTTTCCCCAATTGTGAAATTAATTTTGTAAAGTCTTTAACAGGAATAAGAATCAAATTTTACATTCTTTTGACCTTTTTGGTCACAGACACATTCACTCCTTTTTCTGCATTTTAAAATCAGCCCTTCAAGTGGTTCTGAAGCCCTATAAATATCTGGACCCACTGTGTTCAGTTGGTCACACATATGGCATCAGATGCCACTTGTGATCTGAATGTCATCTTCATCCCCAGCTAAGTGTGCTGTCTTGAGCTCCGTAAATGTATAACCAGTTGTCTACTGCAATCTCTCTTGAACTCTGACTCCACTGTCATGAGAAATTTTTTCATCCTTCATGTCTAGGACCACACCTTGAACTCACTAAATTCCACATCCTAGTGACTCATAGCGCCAAACTCTCCAACCAAAGGGCATATTAACTGCTCTTGCAACGTGCTTCATGCTTTCCCACTGCCTTACCCTTGTTGATGCTGATCACTCATTTCTATAATTTCATCTCTCTGTTTTTTACCACTCTGTCACTGACTGTCAAAATCCTATCTATTTCATACTAAAAGCAAACATGAATGTGGAATGGAGACAAACGTAACACCAGGAAGCCGTTCATTGGAAGTAACTTTAGTGGCTTAAATAAGTAGGAGTTTGATTATGTTTCACGTAACAGCTATATCTTGCACTGTCAAAATTTCTATTTAAGGGTCTTCCTGACATGAATATGGAATTAATGATTGAAACTTAATATCATTTAGGCATGTTTGACTGCATGTAACAAAAAGTTTTACTGTCTGTAACCCCATCTACAGGGTCGCATCACAGAAAGTGTGTTGGTAGGAAATTCACTCCTTTGTAGTAGCTCCAGATCATTAAGGATCGATGCCCTTATGATCTTTCATTTTACTCTGACATCCTGGACTTGTTAGCTTTCCAATTCAACCAATATAAAAAGATGTTTCCTCTTCCAACCTTTGGACTTAAATCTCATGGTGTTCTATATCCAGTGGTCCTGGGCTTTCAACTGCAAGTAACAAACCAGAACTACAGTAGTTGAAATAAATGTGATGGTTATTGCAGTGGCTCGGTGACATCTTCAAGGAACCATGTTCTGAAGAAATCTTTTCACTCTTCAATTCTGGTTGTATTTCATGGTCATACTTGTTGTCTCCTGGAAGTAAAAAGGCTTCTTTATTGCAGAGCTCATCTTCGTATTGTTGTCTCATGAGACAGGAAGGCTTCCTTATTCTAGCTGTCATATTTGTATTCGGTTGGCGAAAAGGGAAAGAGTGAATGTTGAACGGCAAAACAGGTCTTTCCAGGCATCTCTCTTCTTTATCAGGTACATAAACTCCGTAGATTCCTGCTGCTGTTTATTGACAGCTGTGTGAAACGTCCTCAACACTCTGGAAGGGGGTTTGGAAAGGGAAATGTTATGTATGGATGGGGATTGGGTCAGCCAACCTCCAGTATGTGCCACATGAAAGTAAATACCACAATAGAATTTCCAGAACTGGCAAGGTTTTAAGCGATGCCTACAGTCACCTTATTTTATAGATCTGTGCTGTCCAATATGGTAGCTAATAGCTACTTATAGCTATTTAACTTAAAATTAAATACAATTACAAATTCAGGATCTCAGTCTCATTAGCCATGTTCAGGTGTTCAATAGCCACGTGTGTCTGGTGGCTACCATGTTAGATGGCACAGATATAGTAAATTTCCTTCTCTGCAGAAAGTTCTGTTGTACAGTGCTGCGATAGATAAAATAGGATCAGTGAAGGGACAGTGTTAGTTCCCAGTTCTCAGAGTTGGCTAATAGCGAAGCAGAGACCAGACACCTGGTCTTCTAATGTTCAGATCGATATGCTTTTTTTGTGTGTGTGTGAGAAAGATTAGGCCTCAGCTAACATCCATTGCCAATCCTCCACTTTTTCGTGAGGAAGATTGGCCCTGAGCTAACAGCTGTGCCCATCTCCCTCGATTTTACATGTGGGATGCTGCCACAGCATGCCTTGATAAGCGGTGCGTAGGTCCGCACCCAGGATCCGAACCTGTGAACCCTGGGCCGCTGAAGTGGAGTTTGCAAACTTAACCACTACACCACTGGACCAGCCCCTTGATATTCATTTAAGTAGATAGCATGGCTTTCCATACATTTCTGTCTTTATGCTTAATATTGCTTTTTCTCATTAAGAAATTATACCTATATTTTGCTATTCTTCTGTGCTCTAGTGTATATGAGTGGCTGAAAATTCTGACATGGGTAACCTGTGGTGTTTTCACTCGTAATCCATTCAGCCTGTTAACGTTACAATATAGCAAGGGCCTAAATGACCGCGAAGAAGTCAGTTGAGAGTAGGTAAGAATTGCGGCGTTGTTGAAGAAGGCTGTTTTAGCTTTAATTCTGTTGTACTTTCCGTGATGGCTAAAAGGCATTGCCCCTTTAAGAAACCAAATGGTAAAATCATGTGCTTCTGAGTTTTAAGTGAGTAAATGAGGAATAGCTAGAGGCACAAAATGTTGCATACCCTTTAAAAAGCTTTTTAGATCCTCAGCCTGGAGAAGGGCTAGAGTGGAAGAGGAAAGTGCAGAAGCTAAGATGTTGTAAGAGTAGCAAAGAAGAGATAGGCTGTTATCATCTAGATTCCATATAATAGCTAGATATAAATGGAAACACCTGGTTTAAAGCACATGTAAATAGCCTTGGGTGATAGAGGGGGACAAAAGAAAAGGCATTAGTTAGAAAAATAGGGAATATTAGAAGTAATGAAGATATAGAGCAGCCATGCCTTTGAATGTCTTCTTTTTTGTTGTTATAATTTATTTAACAAGTAGTAAATAGAAAATATTAAACTGATTGTTTTATTGTCTATCTAAAAGTATATGAGCACATTATCTGCTTTATTGCTGTCATTCTTGATTTTTTAAATATAAATTAAGTTGGTTTTGGTTTGCCCATGCTGCCTCAATTAGCTGTCATTAATCATCTTGTGGCTATAGCCAGAGGTGAAAGTTAGCATCTCAGAAGAATAAACATTGCCCTCTGGTAGCTGGCCTTCATTTCTAACTGCCTTTTTTTTTTTTTTTTTTGTGGGGAAGACCAGCCCTGAGCTAACATCTGTTGCTAATCCTCCCCTTTTTGCTGAGGAAGACTGGCCCTGGGCTAACATCTGTGCCCATCTTCCTCCACTTTATATGGGACGCCGCCACGGAATGGCTGACAGGCAGTGCGTCAGCGGGCGCCCCAGATCCGAACTCACGAACCCTAGGCTGCCAAGCGCGAACTTAACTGCTGCGCCACCGGGCGGCCCCTCTAACTGCCTTTTTATAATGAAAAAAACATAACACTGAAAATCAAATACTTGGCAGCAACCCACTCTAGTGCGTTAGTTAGGACATGTCCAATCTTCTTGGGCATTGGCCTCATTTTTTTCATGCCAGAGAAATCCAGCATTTCCCATAACTCATTCCCCTGGTTCATTCAGTCTCTGTGCATGTTTTTCGAGCCCTCAACAGGGAAGTAAGTAACCAACATAAGCATCTATGGGTTGAGAAGCTACTGGTTCCTTCTAGATATGTGCTTTGTTTGTTTTCACATATCTGAAAGACATAAATGGAAATCCTCATTGTGTCTTGGAAAAATACCACACAGGTAATCAGTGGAGAATCTGAGTTCAGGTCTTAGCTATAAGGACGCATGCTTTGACAGTGTTGGGGAGAGGGAAATTCCTCCTTCTACCCTTCTTGAGTACTTATGGCTGGACTAATAGTAAAACTGACACAAGACCAGATTAACAGGAAAAAGTGCAGTTTAATACTTGTGGGTTGGAGACCATATTAATGATGCTCTGAGAGTGAGCAAAACAGGCAGTTTATATATCTTTTTATGCAAAGAAACAATAAATCTGTGAAGAAATGACAGGACAAAGAAACTTAGGTTTGGGTACATAATTAGTGAGGAATCTGAGCAGAATTTAGGTGTGAGGTAGTAAGTTAGTAAAAGTAACAAGGTTTGTTTGTGCAGGCTTCTCTGCCCTGAATTCCCTAGCTCTGGTGATCGGGATGTATCTATCTCCTGGTGCAGGGAGGGTGCCTTTCACGGGAGACTTATTTCCTGCTTTCAGGGGGAAAAGAGAGAGGAAGGTCAAAACTTTACATTAAGTCAAAACAAGTAACTTTAATTCAAAATAATCAGTATGCCATTGTGGGATATTTTGGGGTGGCCTGCCCTGGGCCCCAACAGCATACTGATATTTAAAGAGTATAAGGGAATTTGTACTCTTGAGCAAGTCATTTATCCATAGGCTTATTTTCGTTATTTGGAAATGGGCTTGGACAAGTTTTTTGTGGCACAAATTTCATGATTCTGTATGGGAAATATCCCTGCCCCTCACTGTTTGGAAATCGTTAAGTATGTCACCCCTCAGCACAAATGAAAAAATGCACTGGAAATTGCTGAAAACAGCTGCAGTAGAAAATGTCCAGCACAGCTCAGGGTCTCTTTCAGTGAGAAAATTCTAAGTTCCCAAGGAAATTCTCATGAATTCTGACCTTCATCAGGAGGCACTGAGTAAATCAATGTATTATTGATCGACCTGCCGTCATGAATCTATTTCTCTTTCCTTCTTTCAGTCTCTGTACCTGTATGGTGAATGACACAGCCAGCAGAAGACTGCACAGTTACCCAGCAGCTCCTCAGAGAAGTAAGCATAGGTGGTTCCCTAAATTCCAGAGGTATTTTGCTTATTAAGCAAAATAAATAGCCCCTGCTCTAGGGTATGTGGGCTCTATCACATTTGTCCTGTTGGGGAAGGGAGAGAATTCCCCCCTGGCCCTTTCCCTTAAGGTTCCTATGGCTGGCCAAATTAAAAAGGCAAGTTAGCAGGATAAAATCAAACAAAGCTATAATAACAGCTATACATGGGAGAAACTCAGAAAACTGAGCAATTTGACACTCTGACTAAGCTGCTCGCTTAAGTATTTTTCAGGTACAGACAAACAGGGTGTTGGGGTATTGGTTTGTGATTTCAGAGGGGAAGAAGGCCATTTACATGAAGATAGAAATGCAAATGTTTGTCAGATGACTCTTTACCGGGCCATCTATAGAGAATGTGGCCCGAGAGACAGAATTTCCATGATAAGATGGGCTTGTTGGTGCCTTTCTTATCACACTTATTTTACATTGTATTACAACCGTGGTGGTATGGCAGTGGTTCCTTCCTGGGACAGGCCTTCTATGCTAAATTCTTTAGGCAGTTTGGGGGAAGCTCCAGTGTTCTTCCTGAGCCTTCTAAGCCTTTATTGTCTTCAGCTCGAAATAATCCACATACCAGAGCGGTGGATCTTGGGGTGGCCTGCCCGGAACACCATCAGTTCTCGTGTCCCTACTCAAAGGCATGGAAAAGTAAAACCCATAAAGGTGTAATTACAAAAGTAGGGATGTAAAAACAATCAAATCCAAATCCCTTTCTTTTTTTTTTTTTTATTTTGAGATGCTGTTTTTTTTGTTTTTTTTGTGGGGAAGACCAGCCCTGAGCTAACATCCATTGCCAATCCTCCCCTTTTTGCTGAGGAAGACTGGCCCTGGGCTAACATCCGTGCCCATCTTCCTCCACTTTATATGGGACGCCGCCACGGCATGGCTGACAGGCAGTGCATCCGCGGGCGCCTGGGATCCGAACTCGCGAACCCCGGGCTGCCAAGCGCGAACTAAACCGCTGCGCCACCGGGTGGCCCCCCAAATCCCTTTCAATGGCTTCAAAGTCAACCCCAAAGTAAGAAGTCTTTTTACAGTTACCCTCTGCCTGCCAAATCCAAACCAACCTATCATTTTACCCCATGAATTAATTACTTGATTTAACAGTTATCAAATGGGCATGTTGAATACTGGCTCTCCAAAATATCACCAGAACAGCTTGTTGCCAGGAAAAAAGCTCAGCTGAGTTTATTGCTTACCACTGTAAGGAAGAACTCCAAATTGACAGGGTCTAATAGTGTTTTGGAAGAGGAAGGGAAAGGCTGGGATATTGAGACTTTGAAGTCTGTCCTAACGGGAGGGGGGACTTGATTAGAGTTGGGTAAAAATCATGATATAATGGTTTATATCATGGGCACAGCAAAACAGGGATTTGGAGGCAAGAGCTTCAAAAAGTATTAGGGTATAAGCTATCAGTTGATGCTTTCTATTGAAGAGTTGCTGGAATGAACAGAAAAGCTATTTGCAACTTGTATCTTCCTGGGCAAGAGTCTTTTCAAATAGTAAAGTCATATTAATGGAAATAGTGGAATAATAGACTCATGTTAATGTAGACGGTAAGCTGTCTGGGGTACGTGATTTTGGTTCTGAGCACCTATGTACTGGGGAAATACATGTGCCTCGCTGCTCTCCAGGTGCTTATGTGTTTTAAAGTTCACAGAGGTAAGAAGTAAGAATTGAGGGAAGAGGGATACCACTAGGTTAGGAGAATGATGGACAAATTCATGAAGGAGGTAACGTTTGAGCTAGGCTCTGATCATTGGTTATAAGTTGAGCGAGTTTGAGTGGTAACCTAGTGTTTCATGCTTAAGGCTACTACTGCTTGGCTAGTCATGGCTTGCTTTCTTCTTTGAGGGTTCGTTCAGGGCAAGTAAAGACTTTCCCATTTTGCCATAGTCCTGTGGAGGAAAAAATGGAAGCAGAGTCGTTCGGTGAGGTTCAGTGCCCTATTTTTGAAGGTTCCTGGGCCCTCTGAAGCATGGTTGTATGTTTCCTTGTCGGCTTTTTTATAAATGTCGTTCAGAACTTGGAGAAGAGCTTCTTAGCTCTCCGCCTTCTTTACTTTGCGGGATGGCCTCCATCAGCACCACGTAAACAGCACTAAAATATCAGTAGGGAAAGGAAGGGTGAGGTGCTTTGTTGGACTCTTAGGGACTCCGTTCAGGGATGCAAGTCCAGGGCAGCTGCTCATTTTCTCATCTCAGCTCTGTGAGTTCCTTTTTCTTCCAAGATGACCGAGCTGAGAGGAGAGCCTTGTTTTTGTCAAACAGTGGGTTAGAGACTCCAGAAGCAGGAGCTGTAAAGCTCCAGATAAATGTAGAAGCACTGACTTCCTTTGATTTTGGAGAGTGTGCTCTCTCTCTCACACACACTTTTTTTTAGTGGCAGCAAAGAGAAAAAAAATCTGATATGCAAAATAAGGGACCACTTAAGTAGGGAGATGACTGAAAATCACTTTTTTAGGGGTTAGAGGTATGACCTAGGTTTTGAGAATCCATTCTTAAGGATATTTCCGGACAAGTTTTAAAAAAATGAACAAATGAAGGCAACTTTGCTTTTCTCCTGTTTAGGGAACTGATTCTTCAGATGAGACAGATTGGTGTTTTGAAGGCCTTATGAGGGATTTTCATTCCAGCACTTGTGTCATTTAATATATTTTCCAGTTCATTTTCCCCAAAAGTGGCTATGTAAAGTTTCCTCGTAGCTCTTACTAGGCCTGACTGTGTCACATGTGTCCTTAACCAACCTGAAGATGCATTGAATTGCTGCCCTCCTTACCTTAGAAATGAAAATGCTATAGCTCCCCCTTGTGTCGTGTGAAGCCATAAACATCCCTGATTGATCCACAGTGGCAGAACCCACTCCATTAGTATCCTAAAAGTATCTCCTCAAAGCTTTTCTGGGACGGAGACATTGTTGTCCAGGAAAGGACCAGGGGATCCAGCTGATGTTTGGTGATTTCCCCCTCATTTCCTACTCTCCTGCAGTGTATCCAAGAGCCTTTTTCTTGGAGTGTCACCTTTTTCTGGCAAACAATTCCTTTGGGATGATTTTCCCCATGAGGTGTAGTCCAGTTATCTTCCACTTAGTACATCGAATCTTGTACCATTTCCTCTCCAAATTGAGGGAGAGGAACTACTGCCTTCTCTCGCTCTGCCATAGGGGCCACTTCATTCTGTATCATGACTTCTCAGTTTGAGTTAGGCACCCATCTCTTTGTCCCTCCACCTCCAGAGTAAACATGTCAAGTTTTCCCAAGACTGTCACGCTCTAGTGCATGAGTTTGAACTTAAACATTTTGACTGCTCAATAAGTATGCAGCCAGGGTGTGAGATGCAATCACATAATTCTTATGGAAACAATTCCTTGATCCTAGTCCGCACCCCACACTTGACTTGGACATAGGAGTAGGGGAAATGCCACAGTGCTCCCTATTAATGAATTTCCTTACTTCAAATAATCTTTGATAGCTACTGATATTCTTCACATGTGTAGCAATTCTTAAATAATGTGGTTCTTGTTACTGATTTTGCTCCTCTGCCACTACTGAGAGACAAGAGGAAAAAGGCTCATTTTATAGGTCGTTTAAAAAATTATATAAGTAAACGATGCTGATTTCCAAAGATTTACACAGTTTTGCAATTATATCTATAGGACAAAACCTAGAATTGCTTAAAGTGTGTCTGCATTTTAAGTTTGATAGATAGAAGTCTTCACCTGTTCAGTCTCCCGTCTCATTTAAGCTGGTCTTCATGTCTTAGTCAGCTTCATGTCCCAGTAACAGTTCCAACCCATTTAATTCCACACACCCCCCCCCCCCCCCCGCCTTGCCAGCCCTTATTTACAAAATTTGGACACTGTTTCCTTAAGGAAAGTTAGAATTCTTTGGTCCCAAACCTTAAAGGGCTCCTACTCATTCCAACTTTATGGTTTCCCTTGGCAAAGGAAAGTTTCATTCCCCACAGACTGAAAACAAACTGATGGTTCTCTGATATCTGTTAACTTTGTGGTTGGGTCATATGAAGCAGCAATGCAGGGTAGCACAGGCTAAGTGAATGCTTTGTTAACTCTGAGGCAGGAAAAATTAGGCCTGGCAATCTTCTGAATGAGGTAAGACTCAGTCAGGGTCTTAAAAGGAAGGGTAGAACTAAGACGAAAATAGGGAGATTATTAGGGAATTACAGGCAGAGAGGAAGTGCTACAAGAAGCTGAGATGGCAGAAAACACATGGGCCCTTATGTAACACTAGATGAATTTTACTTATCTTACTTAATATGTTTTCCCTTGCACCGCTGTTTTTTTGTATATTTGTCTAACAACCTATCTGAGGTCAAGAATATTTTATTGCTTCATCTTCGGATCTTGCCCATAGTTGATGCCCATAGTTGACTAGGTATCAACAAATATATTGGTTAGTAAGTGAGTAAACAAATGAATGCAATACTTAGCAGAAAGGGCTGCAAAATACTAGGAGGGTTGTAATGGGAGAAAAGAAATTAATTTCCAGAAAGCCTCATTTGTCATGATTTCAATGTAACAAGTATGCACTTTCTTATGAAAGAGCACTCTTTCTTAATGAAATCATATTTAACTTCTGGAAAGTAATCTGCATTCTGTTTTCCTAATCAATTATGTCTTATTAATAGCATTAACATAAGCATTTTAAAAGAATGAAAAACAAAAAAAACCCTCTGCCAAATCTGTCTCTCAGAAAAGGTTCAAAGCTTGAATAGTTCATGGGAACAATTTGCTAGTCTAGAGATTTCTTCCCATTTTGGTCAGGGCCTCCTATGGAGAGATTTATGTGCAGTGTATGTCAAGAGGCAAAATAATGGCATTGCTCTGCTATACAATGACTCAGACATTTGCTGAGTGCAGAAATGCACCTTTAAACCAGAGAAAGAAGCAGAATCTGCCCTGATCCAATCATTTTGAAAAGCCATGGGCACTGAAGCTGGGACCAAACATAATGACAGGATTTAATTGCTAATGCCCTAGAGGCAATGCGCCTCTTGATGTGTTGACCTTTAACCTGGACTTGGGAGGGTGAAAAAAGAGAGGGGATGGTTTCCCTTCATCCTCTCCCATCTGATCATGTCTGCCTCTAACCCTGTCCACATACTCCTAGCATTCAACTCTCCACCCCCATTCCCATTAGCTACTTCCAGCTTTGGGGCCAGGGCGAGAATGAATAGAACAGAAAGGAATGCGGGAGGAGAATAGGAGAAGGAAGTCTACAAGCAGTTGACAGCTGCTTAGAAGCAGGGGGCAGAATTATAGCTACTGAATCGAGAGCTGAACTCCTGGTCCCCTGATGCTTCTACCCCACCCCCTAATATTTCATGAGATTTAGGCCTCTCCACGTTTCTGTTCTCTGTCCCCATTTCACCCTTTCTGGTTCATATTTATAATCACTCCCTTCACTACACTTTCGGCTCCTTTCTCCTCTTACCTTGGTTATTTATGAATGGTAAAATCTTGAGCAAAGTTAAATTCAAGGCTCTGCTCATTACACATCTGCACCCTGGCAGCTGGGCAGCTGAATGTAGCTGGAGAGAAACACAAATATGCTGATTGGTCTCGCTGTAAATTCATGACCACTAGCCTTAAGTCGGCCCTTTGTGCTGCTCAGAAAGGTTACTAGTCCATTCACTCTCCTGCTCTTTTACAAAACTTTCACAGCTCGTTCTCTTCAAATTTCTTCACTGTTCTCCAGCCACACTGGTCTGCTTTCTGTTTCTAACATGCTAAGCACACCCCCACCCGAGGGCCTTTTTGTTTATTTCTCCTCCTACCTGGAGCACCCTGCATCTATTTACTCTGTTACTTCCTTCAAGACCCTGCTACATAACGTCATGGTTATCAGTCAGGCCTTCCCAGGCCACTCTGTATAAGGCCGCAAGCACATCCCCACCACCGCTGGCACACTCTGTTCCCCTAACTTTATGTTATCTTTAGCAGTTACCACCATCTGGTATTCCATATATTTTATATGTATATATTTTCTATCCCCCTGCTAGAATGAAAGTTTTATGAAAGCATGGAGTTTTTCTTCTTTTCATTGTTCTATACCTAGAGCTTAAAAAATAATTGCTAGTATGCCATACATATTTGTTTAAGGAATGAATGGATAGATGAATACCTGTTGGGTTTTGAGAATCCCCTCTTGCCATTTGCCATACTCAGCATATTCACCTACTCACCCTCTGGTGTGTTTTGTATGGTGACCATAGTTTCCAAGCCCAGATTCAGTGCACATCATCTAATTGGTGAGAAAATATCTTTTATTTGGACCGTCTTGGGAAATCCAATGTGCTTATTAAGTATATTCTACCTAGAATCATAGTCTCATAGAATGGAGTCCTCAAAGGACGCTTAGGTGATCATTTTCCAGTTAGTTTAATGGGCCCTGATAGTGGAATTGGTTTATCCAAGGTCACTCAGCTATGTTTAGTCTAAAATAAATGTGAGTTGAAGTTATTTGGTCTTGCTTGGGATTATTGGACATACCCAGAAATTATTGGAAACCTCTGATAATTTTCTGGCCCTGTCTTTTCTACTTACTGCATACAAGGGCTAGCATACCTCACGGGTCCTTCATCATTTCTATCCAGTGAGGCTTGCTTGGGTAACTGAGCAGGATTTCTCATCATGTGATAGGTGTGTCTTTGTTCTTTTACTCCACATGTTTTCAAACATAAGAAGTTGTGGAATAAAATGATAAAACTCACCATCTGTGCTAAACCACCTTCTATACCTTGACTCTCACCTATTTGGTGAAATAAACACATATTTGAGTTTATGTAGGTGATCACAGTTGTAATCAGATGTCAGTGGAAGAGATCTGACAGAGATGTTGCTTTCTCATAGTCATTGAGCCTGAAAGGCCTTCTAAGGTTTAGTCATCTGCCTCCAAGCTGTAACTACCTCCAAATTTTCTCCTTTAGGGGTGTAATGAATGCTTTGGGAATGAGAAATGCATATTCCAATCTGAAAGGTGTATTCTCATTGGTTTTCAAGTTTTTCTTGCTCTTGAAATAATGAATGATGGGAAATATAACTGTAGGATACAGAGAGCAAATACTGCAAAAGCCTCACAAGTCCTCATTAAATTATCTTAACATAGATTTAGTACCCAGGCTTCTGGGTCCTCAGGCTTGCAGGCATTCTTCCCAATGGCCAATTTCTTATTTGCTCTGCAAACGATGAGGCTAAGCCCGGCATTTTGCAGAGTTGAGGTAGGGCCCGAGCACTGTCACTCCGGGAAATCCTTTCTTTTACAAAATGCTGCTCCCACCCTGGGTATGTGTCAAGCTCTAGAAAATGGCAGTGAAAAGATATTTTCTAAAATACTTTATCCCCACTGGAAGCAAGACCCTTTTCGATTGTGATGTTCACACAGTGACGTTTAGAGTCTAAATGTTCACATCCTTTGTGCCCTGAGAACACTGGCCACAATACCCAGCATGGAGCAGACACTCAGGAAATCATAATATGCAGCATCGAGCAGATGCTCAGCAAATACTCAGTGACCAAGGAGATCAATGTAAAGTGAATTAGTGAATTAACAAGGAAGCAGGCATTTCTACCAGGAGTTTCTTAACCTTACAGCCAGCTTCTTGACACCGTAGGTCATGCCTCCAAATCTGACGGGAGTAGTGCAACTTTATGTTTCTGGCTATGCTTTGAGATCAGCAGCCAGCCCAGTGTGTTGCACTAGTAAGTGATCAGTCAAATTTAATTAACCGAGTTTGTGGGTAAAATGAGAGAAAAGCACTTTGGCTTTCATAACTTTTAAATATAGTTGTCATCCATATGTTTTGAATTTGATGTGGGAGTGACAAAGGGGGGAGGAATATCACTACTGCTAATGTTTATTTTTGGCTGCATAGTGTTCTTCAGCAGAGTCTTAGAGAACTGATACATTTAGTTTAAAGTCTTCTAAAAACAAGCAATCAAAGGAAGCCCTAAAAAGCCTTTGAGTGATGAGGCAGAATCAAGAAGGGGATTTAAGCTTAAGATGTGCTAGGAAGGTGAGCGGTGGTTAGACTTTTCAGCTGTGCATCGGCAAGATGGTTCTCAGCTGTGCATTAGCAACATGCTTCATCTTCACTTTTCATGCTCAGTGGACTCAAGGAAGTCTCCTTTATTCTGGAATGAAATGTAAACAGGTTGAACTGTGAAGAAGGATTGAACGGAGACATCGTTTTGGAAACACATCTTAACTAGGTTTTGAAGGCAGAGAGTGGAAATGCCATGAAGGTCTTAGATTTTCAGCTATTACTAGAAAGAACAGACAATTTTTGATAAATACAGATCAGCTAGGATTGCAAAATTTGTGAATGTAGACTGGAAGTGATTCTAGGGTTGTAGGTTCTCTCAAGTGGTTGAAACAGGAGCGATTAGAGCACTTTTGTCTTTGTGGAGAGGAAATAGTTTAAACTTTTACTTAGCATCTACAATAGGACAGTGAACTATAAACAGACGATTTGAATTTGCTGTTGTGCGTGAATGTTTTTATGGCCCTGTTTCTACCATGATAAATATGACTATTCTCTCACTGGGATGCACACACACTTTTGTATATGGATAGGTGCGATCCCTACTTCACTGAACGTAGGTTGATAGACAAAATACTTGATAAAACAAAAATCTTATTAATTTATGCTCCACCAATTTTGATTTTTTGATAATTTGGGCAGGGACTGAGCAGAAGTTTCCTTTAGTATTATCCATAAAGATAGGGCTTGCTGAGCAAGTTAGTAACATACACAAGATTCAGGAAGAATATGTAACTATGTAGGAGAAAACATAACTTGCAGTCAATTCTTGGACGCATGCTTTCCGATACATTTGTAGTAGTGCTAAGTGCTAACCTATTCATTAATTCAGATTGGTCCACTACAGAGTTATTCAGAGATTTTTAATTTTGAGTGATTAAGTGCATCTTAATCTTCCCCACTGGTTTTGAATACAGGGAGCTAGCTCAGGTTATGTGGGCTCTGTGGCCACAGCTGGCTGCAGGGGCCTGTCGAGCCTATATATGATGGGCAAGAAATTGTTATTTATTTTTTATTTTTTTGTGAGGAAGACCAGCCCTGAGCTAACATCTGTTGCCAATCCTCCCCTTTTTGCTGAGGAAGACTGGCCCTGGGCTAACATCCGTGCCCATCTTCCTCCACTTTATATGGGACGCCGCCACGGCATGCCTAACAGGCAGTGCGTCCGCGGGCGCCTGGGATCCGAACTCGCGAACCCTGGGCTGCCAAGCGCGAACTAAACCGCTGCGCCACCGGGTGGCCCCAAGAAATTGTTATTCTTATACTTACTTTTGTCAGTAAGCCAGATACTCTAGAGTTGGCCATGGTGTCAGTGGGATGCTAGTCACTAATATAGGTTCTTTGGAGTCACTAGTGTGTCCTTTGGAGGGGCAAGTATGAAAGAAGCAGGTGGCGGGGGCATCGATCTCTGATACCGCATAGCCTAAGGTTTAGGCTTGGCTTAATGGTAAATATTTGTCAGGAGGATCACTAAACATTGTCTTTTTGAACATATTTATACAGCGCTCAATGCCAATGGACTTATACTGTTGGCCATTGGAAGGAGCCATTCTATTTTAGGGAGAAATATTCAATACCAACAGGATGATATCTTGGTTGTTAGGGAGCAGCAGTGTATCTGAAACCCATTTTAATGTCATCTTAGAGCAGTTTGCGCTTTGGGAATGGTTCCATTACATACTTGGTACTCAAGAGTTTGCCCTTGCCTTGAACACATTACTATAAGTTTCGTGAGTGTTCACATAGGATGTTCAAGATGTTTTTGGAAAGGCAGGACATTTGGCTGGAAGTTTTCTATATTTTTTGACCATTTGTAGTTGATATAGGATGACAAACAGGTGGGGCTCTTTTTGTTGATCTTTTTCTGTCACAGTTTTGGAGCACTTAGTGGTAGGTTAAGTTTTCAATTCTACCTTGACTTCTTACATGTAGGCTGTGGTGATCTTAGTGCACTGTCCTAGTGCTATTCCTCATAACCTGATGGGACCTTCTCTTTCCCTTCATCAGTGATTTGCTGTCTTACTGTCTCCTTTTACTTACTTTCTGCTAGAGTGATGTTACAGACCCCACAGGATACTGAACAGAATTTCCAGAGGCATCTGGCTTGCCCCAAAACAGACAGTGTGTACTTGAAAGTGTTAACATGTAAAGAATTGGGGTTACATATTTATCACTTTGTGAGACTAATTAAAAGGTGCTAAGGTGTCTTCACGCATGATGTGTTTGCAAAGCCTCAGAACTTGTTCAGGGAGTTCTTGGACTGAAGTTCAGAATGGATGGCCATGAAGTTCTCAAGCCAGAAATGACCTGACCTAATTTAGCTTGTGGGAGGTAAATATCAGGCACTTCATGTTAGCTGTAAAATGTAATCAATTGGAGGAGAATGTGGAAGTAATTCTAGCCAGTCAGAAGAAGGACGGTGCTAGACTATGATTATAAAAATGGTTCCTTTACCATCTGAATTCCATGTGGTCTGGAACACAAATATCTCACACTCACTTGTCCAGTCTCATAATTAGCCCTGGATGAAGACTCCTTGTACTTGTCCATAGATGACTAGGTATGTCCTGAAGGTGTTCAGATAGTACTTTCTGGAAAAGAGGGCATAAGACCTAAGGCCTACTCGAAGTTGTTGCATGTGATTTTCCCATTGCCTATGTTGGTGGTCCAGTTATACTGCAAGGCCTTATGACAGTTCTCCCCAGTCCAGCTGACCCAGGGAATCTACTGGTGATTCTACTTTAGACAGGTGAATAAGAACATAATTCCAGGTATGAGGAGAGCAGGACTAAAGATTCTAGAGATGGTGGTGTTTAGTATATAATTCACCCATGTTGACCACAACCAGTTTTTCTACAGACCATGTGATGATGCATTAAGAAAGCAGAAAGCAGAAATATGTTGGTTGGGACTTAATAAGAAATTTATATATGTTAATAATAGACCCTTGAATGCTGACTTGGTTTTACTGCTGGTATAATGGCTAAAAGGGTGCCAGGCCATTGGTTTCTTTCCTTTTTTAACCTGGGGCATTCTTCACTCTGCATGGATTATACTGACCTTGAAACTTTGAGCACGCCTCCATAGGAACTGTGAAGCCAACACTGGAGCCAACAGGAAACTCTCCACTCATCATATCCTGTTTCTTGTAAATCTTTTATACTACATGTTTGCTTGTTCAATAGTAAAGCATAGTAAGCCCAATCTTGAACTGAGTCTCAGTCATCATTTTAACCAACTTTCAAGAATTGTGATGAGTTTTTTATGGTCTGGCTCAGCATGGCTTTAAATTTTCAATTACCCTGTACTTATAATAAGAATTGGGATTGCTTAGAACATACCAGGTCATCTTGGCTTGTTGGAGCTGGAGGTAGCCAGTTCTTTGGTACCAGCTTTAAACAGTGGTAGTTTCTACATGGGGTAGAATGTGAGGGCTTCCACCGGTGCCACACGAAAGAAAGGAGCATAACTAGGTGTGGAATGAGATAGATAGATTTACTTTTAGTGGCCTGAGTATGAAGTCTTGTAGATTTCTGGACATCAAGAGCTATTCATGTATTATTGGGTCGAGGGCCAGATAGTGCCTCTCACTTTCTTATCCACTTATTGCGGTTGCCCTATGGGGTCATTCTGAGACAGGAGGATTAGCATATAACATGCATACACTCGAAACACTGTTCATTATGCTCTTCGGCTATGTACTGAAAGTGTTCCAAGTGTTTAATGATTCCAGTTGAAGTGGGGAAATGAATCAGAATGGAATCTAGTATTGCACTGGAAAGGAAATTTAGGGTATGGGAGGAGAGTATGAGTTCTACCCAAGTATTTCTCTGATACCCTAAAAAAGTTTGCTTGATTTTTTTTTTTCCAGCAGCAGCCTTGCCTTGGGAATCAAGACTCTACCCTCATACAACCACAGACAGCTCTTGAAGGGCATTGGTTTTATCACTAAAGAGCTGGATATCCAGAATCTGAAGAGGCTTTAGTATAAAACCAACATTAGAAGGAGGATCATTCTGTGTAGAGAACTAAAGAACCATTTCTTTGGTGTTGTCTCCACAGGTGAACTTGCAAAACAAATTGGAACTTTAAGATTGTCAATAATTTGGGATACGTGTATTTTATATGTAAAGAAAGTATGGCTCCTCTAATTGTACATGGTTTTGCCCAAATATGGAACAGGGAGATTGGGATGTCTAAGTTGAAAGAAGCATTCATTCAAACAGTGGAAGAGAAGGAGAAAGTTAGACTGGTGGTCTCTTTCAACAGTGGAGAATATACAACTTTTGAGCTAATTAATAATATTAAAAATGTGGTCTATAGATCTAATGGAGAAAATGAAAATGACCTGCATTTAACTTTCCAAAATGATAACTTCTTGTTTATTGAAAAATTATCCTCCAGAGATGCTGAGGAGTTGAAGATGTTCCTGGATAGAGTCCATCAAAATAATCGTCAACCACCCATGAGACCTGATAGGGATGGGGGTGTCTTTGCCAGCACGGCAACACAGAAGGAAATCAACAAAACTTCATGTCACAAAGTGTGTAAGAAGTCAAGTAGTGCATCTTATGAGACAGGAGAAGGAAATGGAATACTTGACCTCCAGAAGACGCCTTCGTTTACATCAAAATTATCAACACTTACGTGCAAAGAGTTATTAGAAAATCGATGTGAGAAGAGGAAAAAGATGCTATCGTCTGGTTCAGAGATGACTGAGAACTTCCTGGAAGGGAATGACTCCGTCAGAAACAAGAAATCCAAGACAAATCTCTTGAAGCATATAAGCCACCATGAGAAGAAAAAATGTAGGTTAAAAGAGTCAAGAGAGGGTGAGAAATTACAACGTGGACTTAAATTCAAGACCAATTTTACCGGAAACCCTCACCTAGATGGCATTGGTCTTCCTCGAATTCTGTATGAGAAAATGTATTTGGCATTTCTGTTGGAACCAAAGTTTAGTGAGCATGACCCAGACTGGAAGAAACTCAAGATGACCTTTGACATTTACCCAGAAAAACTATGGGAAGGCCTCCCCAATTTGGGAAACACCTGTTACATGAATGCAGTTTTACAGTGCCTATTTTCGATTCCATCATTTGCTGATGATTTACTCAATCAGGGTTTCCTATGGGGTAAAATTCCCTTTGATCTTCTTAGCATGTGCTTGGCACGGCTGCTTGTTTTGAAAGATATTTATAACATAAAACTCAAGGAGAAGTTACTTGTGAATCTTAAAAAGAGCATTTCATCAGTTGCAGGGATATTCTCTGGCAACAAACAGAATGATGCTCATGAGTTTTTGGGTCACTGTTTAGATCAGATGAAAGAGAACAAAGGCAAAATAAACACTATTTGGAAGGCTAAAATTGAATCTGAGGAAGGAAGTTCACCTCAACGGGTTTTTGCTAGCAATTCTGCTGCTGAAGTGCTCATTTGTCCTGTCATCGCTAATTTTGAGTTTGAGTTGCTGCGTTCTATTGTTTGTAAAGGCTGTGATAAGGTTGTTATCAAGACAGAAATGAGTAATTATCTCTCCGTCAACCTTCCCCAAGGAACGAAAGCACTTCCTTTGTCTATTCAATCTACTTTAGATGTTTTCTTTGGAGCAGAAGAGCTTGAGTATAAATGTGAGGAATGTCAGCACAAGAGTTCCGTTGCAGTGCACAAATTCAGTAGGCTACCCAGGGTCCTTATTGTTCATCTGAAACGCTATAACTTTAATGAGTTTTGGTCTTTAACGAAAGATGACCAGGAGGTCATTATTTCCAAATATTTGAAAGTATCTTCTCATTGCAATGAAAGTACCAAACCACCACTTCCCTTGAGCAAGAACGTACATACCAGGGATTTCCAAATCTTAAAAATCTTTCAAAAGATGCATTCTGAAGCCATCAGTTCATTGACAGCTTCAACGAAGTTGACCTCGAAATCCAAGGATTTCCTGACTCCACACACTGGATCAGGCAAAGAGTCTAAACCACAAAAATACCGAATTATCAATAAAGCAACAAGCAGAGAACAGCAGCAAAAAGACCTGGGAAAATATGCTAAACTGAATATAAATTCAGAGTCCAAATTGGTAAACTCAGGACATGGAACAATCATTGAAAAAGAGCTATTAGCAGCTGGCTTAATGATGGGTCTACAAGACACCTCCCTTTCTCTGACCCGTGAAGGTGAAGGTCAATCGACCAGCGGTTCAGATTCATGTCTTGCAGTTCATTCTCAAAAAGTGCTTGAACATCTAAAACTAAAGAAATGTGAGAAAACCCGTATGCTTGTAGATTTTGAGAATGTCACTGAGACTACTAAAGATTTTTATGAAGACAAAAAGCCCAGAATTCCAGAAGGATTCCAAAAAGTGGCTAAACAGATCCAGCAGTGTGAAAAGATGAGAATCTATGAACAAGCCCTTCAGCAGGCCCTGCTTCAAAGCCTTCCGGAGCCGGATGCCCAGTGGTACGCAGAGAACCTCAGAAGACCTACAGAATTAAGTCTCCAGGAGGCCCATGTGAATTCCCTAGGTGCATTGGGTTCCAATAAAAGCCCTGGAAACAAAGACCTTTTAGATATGGAGAAGACAGAAGCTGAAGCTGAGAAGCCAAAAACAAATGCTGAGATTGGAGATAGTCATGCCTATCGGCTCATTGGTGTTGTCAGCCATCTTGGGAACACCCCAGATTCAGGCCATTATATCAGCGATGCCTATGACTTTGAAAGACAAGTCTGGTTCACTTACAATGATCTGCAGGTATCAAATATCCAAGAGGCTGTGATGCAGGAGGCTAGGCTTTGCACGGGGTACATCGTCTTTTACATGCACAATGAGATCTTTGAAGAGCTGTTGAGAAGGGAAGGGAAGTCCCGGCCTTGTAAGGCAAAGGCAGGGGAGACCCCCCAGGAGGAATAAGAGGAACAGACTTGGGGTTGCACAGATCTGCTTGACTGCCTCGCTGGCTACTACTTCCTCCATGGAAGGAAAACTGAACTCTAGCCAAAGATCAAGAGGCAGTTAACATCCAGAACCAAAGTTCAAGCAGAAACAGTTATGGAGAAATCTTTCTAACCCCGATACAGACACCTCAATCCCATAGTTCCAGCTGATAAGCATTCATTCTCTCCCATTAGACTAGAAATGTGCTTTCCATATTCTAACACATTGGCTTTTAAGTACAGCATCAGAAGCATGGAGGAACTTGGTAGGAATAAAAAAATTCTTTGATTCAACCGCAGACCTACAATTCAGAAACTCTGGGGTGGGGGCAGCAATTTGATGGAGATTCTGATGCTTGAAAACGTTGGAGAGCCACTATTATAATGCATAGAGTATCTTGGTATATTTTGCTGTTGTACATTTGAATTGTTTATATTTTGTAAACGGGTTTGGTTACATTTTTTGCGTCTCCTTTGTAAACGTATTACAGTCAAAGCACACACACAAAAAGTCACTCTTCTGCTGACCGTGCTCAGCAATTGGATGGAAAAAAAATAATTTCTGGAGTCCTGGCAAACAAAAGCAAAAACACAACCATTTGCGGAGGTCCTGGCGATAAATAGTAAATGAAGCTGGTAACTTATGAATCCTCTTGGGCATATAGAGATGAGACTGAATGCCAGGTCAAGTGTCCAAATTGTTTGCCATGTTCCTTCTTTTCCTCAGTGCCAAAGGGGCTATATACCCTCAAGCTTAAACCTTGAGGATGGAGTTGACTTGCCTTCAAGAAATGCACCCATTTTTCCTGTTTGTCTGCTAGCAGGCTGTTCCTAGTGATCTGAGCCCACTTTGCCATTTTGGTCTTCTCAGAGGGACGCTTGCATTGCCTCAAAGGAACATCGATTACCAGAACTTTATCTGCAGTTAACAATCTTTTGCATTCAACATTATAAGACTAATTCCAGATTTCTTTTATTTTTCTGTGCCTTATGGCATGGTGGTCTTATTCCTTTAACAAGTAAACAATACATGTTTTAAAGCGGGCTTACAGGATTTGAAAGTCATACCTGTTACTGATTTGATACAGTATCAAAAAACTTGTGCCCGGATATGATCTACTTCTGGGTAAAAGTCTCCTGGATTCTGATCATTCTGTGGGAGCTCAGTATTATTTAGGGATTTAGTAATTCTGATGTTAAGCACGTGCCATCTCTGTAACCTAGCCTCTTCCTGCCTCTGAGGCAGTGAATCTGTAACGCGTTTTACCTTTGTTATAAACAAATGACTTGTACTAAGAGGCTTTCTCACATCACACAGAGGGATTGAATTTTTGGTCCCACCTTTACCAATATGGGTGTTCCTCCTTGCGTATGGGATATGGTCTTAGTACAGCTGTATTAATCCAAGAGCTTGTTGGTACTCTTAATCCCAGAGGCCTTTAAAGAGGTAAAGTGGAATTTAGTGGTGTGGGAAATTAGAAAATGCCCTCTAGGGGGAAAACCAGATCCAAAGTTTGGGAATTCTATTGTTCAGAACACAGTGCGTCTAGAAGGAGGTCTGAATTGGACCTGAAGATTGCTAAATTAGATAAGGGAGAGGTTCCTAGATTAATCACTTGCGTGGAAGCAGGTGTTGCACACATAATAATGAGAGATTAGTTCAACTTTTGTCATACTTCAGCAGCTGGAGAGGTTGGAGGATAAGGCAGGAGTACATTTAGAGTAGGGGAGTGATAGTTTGGTCTTCCAACTTCAGGCTTTTGACTTCTCTAGAATTGTTAAATCTAAGCCCAGTTACTTAGGCATCGAAGCGGGAGTTTTGGTAAGGGTGTGGGAAAAGTTATTCTGTTTTGAAAGGATGATGAAGATGCTAGTAGTTTTAGAAGATTTTAAAATTTTGTGTGTGAAGTATAGGGTATTATACATCCTAAATATGCTGCTCTTCAGCTTGTAGCACTTCCAAATGCAGGGCAAATCAAAAGGTGAAGAAGATGGTTGGGGTATCCATGACAGGAAGGATCTGTCCTCCTGGACAGATGACTTGGGTGGAATCCATCACTGCCCTGTGAGAAGAAATTCTGAGTGCACAATGAGTGGCTGTATACCATCTACCCTGTTACATTGTTATTTCAAATAAAAGATTAAAAGAATTCTTCAGTGACTTATTGGTGTTATTTATTACGGAGTTTAATTGGTTCTCTAATTTATGGATCAGGTTTCCAGGTAATCCATGGATATGAAAACTTTCTTTGACACTCAGTATATTAGTTTTCTATTGTTTCTGTAACAAATGACCACAAACTTAATAGCTTAAAACAACACAAATTTATTATCTTACAGTTCTGGAGGTCAGGAGTCTGAGATGGGTATCACTGGGCTAAAAGCAAGATGTTGTCAGGGCTACGATCCTTCTGGATGCTCTAAGGGGACTGTCTTCTCACCTTTCCCAGCTTCTAGAGGTTGCTCGCATGTTTTGGCTCATGGCTTTATTCCTCCACCTTCAAAGCCAGCAGTGTCGGGCTGAGTCCTCACACTGCCATCTCCGGTTCTCCCTCTTTTGCCTTCCTCTTCCACTTTTAAGAACCTTGGTAAGACTTGGCCTAGCCAAATAATCCAGGATAATCTCCCTATTTTTAAAGTCAGTTGATTTTTAACCTTAATTCCCATTTGTGTTGTAACAATAAATTCACAGGTTCCAAGGGTTAGGATGTGGACATCTTTGTGGGGCCCTTACTCTGCCTAGCACACAACAGTAAAAGTTAATGGAAAACTATCACAACACCAAAAAAAGAATGATTCAGGACTCAGACCCGTGGGGAATGGTTTTGGTCACCCCACCAGGTAAAGAACACAAAGCATCTGAGGTTTTAGCTGAGGGTGAAGAAAAATTATAATTGGTAATTGAAGAACTAAGACCTTGAGGTCAATTACAGAAACAAGGGCTATAGTAGCTTTGCATATTTTCTCTTCGTTGATTATATGCATGTGCCTATTTGTATATACTCACCATTTTCTTTTTCTCTGTCCTGTTTTCTATCTTTTCATTTTATGCACAAGTTATTGGAGGTTTACTTTACAATTTAGTCTTTAGGTAACAGAATATTCAATGGGTGCCTGACTGGATTTGAGGAATAATTAATAAAGCCCATAGATGCAATGACTTGGGACTCTGAATCATGTAATTTGGGGAAACGGTGATAATGTATAAAAGGATTGGTGTATCAGAAATATAGAGTTGTTTCACTGCTGTAGGAGAGTGCAAATGTATGTAGAAGGGTGCATTCGGAAGCTGAGTAACCAAAGGGATGGGCTGTTCCAGTTATCAATGCATTGCCTCCCAGCTCCAAATTCACTCTTCAATACATGCTCTGTGATAATGGACAGAATTCCTTTAGGCATTTGTCCTTTACAGTAAGCACATGTTGAGCTCTCTCAGTAGAAGGTGCGAGAGGTATATTGCAAGTGGAAGGGGTTCTCTTGCTGTTTCCAGTTGTTGAGGTGGGTTAGTATGAGCTGTGATCGTGAGACTATGTGGTGGTGCACTAACCCAGCCCCAGAGCCAGAACGTGTGGTCCCTGATGACCTTACATCTCCAGCCTGGCCTGGCACTGACTTTCCTGCTGCCATCTCAACGTGGACACCATGAACTCTAGGGCTCTGGTTTGCACCGGTGCCCTGACTCCCTTTGATCATGGGCCCTTCCCACGTTTGTATTTCCCGGCCCTTCTAATGCCCAGCCCTCCTACCGGGAATCCACACATTCCAGCCTCCTGCCACACCAGCACCCTCAGTCCCTCTGCATGACTGCATACCTGGCCATTGGTTGTAGATCTACTTGCACCCCGGGGGGTTACCACAGGGGACCCCTCTCCCTCTGCATGCCCGTGTGTCCGTGCTCTGGCCGAGGCTTGTCTGTATCCTGACTGCACTCCACCTCCACTCCGGATGGTTGCTTTCTGCTTGCCAACTGACTGCAGATCACGTCTGGCTCAGGCCAAACAGCAAAATTCTCTGCCATCCAGTAGGCTGCAACTACATCTTCAACAAGATCTGAACCCTAGCCCTGGAGATCAGGGCCCCTTGCCAAATTCCTCCTTTCTTGGATACTCTCCCCCAGCCCTAGAATACAATGTAGATTACAATATAGATTTTTCTTATATCCTATGGTTGCTCTTATCATAGGTTAATAATTCTTTATATTAAACTTATATGTAGTTTCTATCTCCTGATTGGACACAGTCTGATACAAAGGCTGAGCATGTGAGGTATTCCAGCTGTAACATTCCAATTAAATCCAAAGATTTTAATGTGAGATTCTTTGTTTTGATTACATTTAGTGTTGCTTTTTGGTGTAAAGCAGTGCAAAGAATGCTGGATGGAGAACCATAATACTCCAGTTGCTGGTGCAACCTCTGGCAAGAGGTGGCTAAGATATTAAGCAAGCGCCGCTTGTTTGCATGCTTCATCTGCTATGTGGATAACAACAAGTACCACCAGATGGTTTTTATGGGGTGATTGCCATTCAGACGGGTTCATGCATGGCAATGACAGGGGCCTTGGGCCAGAACATCACTCTCTAGTGTCTACATTCATCCCTTGTCGACCTGGTTATACTTCTGCTCCCCATGTTGACCCTACGAAGTAAAGATATTTCAGAAGAGAAGTTTTAGGAAAGTACAGTTCTGTAACCTAGCAGAATGGATTGTTTCCTGCCCTGAAAGTTTTAGTGGCCGGCAAGCAGCAGTAGGACTGTGACCCTCAGGTGACGTTGATCAACACTTTGATTCAGTGACGATGTATGAGTGGTACAGGGAGACTCATAGCTGGCACCAGGCACTGGGCATCATGGTGCTGGGCAGCAACAGCACCATGTCCATGCAGGATGAGGCCTTCCCTGCCTGCAAGGTGGAGTTTTAGCCCTAGTCCCCAACACCCACCCCCTCATCCCAGAATCTACAACTGTCCTGAGGTTCACCTGTGTCAGAAATAAACCAGGCATTCCACTCAAAATAAAAAATCTGAACATTTCATACCTGAGATTACCACTAGACAGACTACTCTTTCAAACTTAAAGTGTTACATATGTTACATGTGTGTCATATATGTGTATATATATACACACACACACTCATATATGCATACACATATATATGCATATATTTATTTATGTATAGAGAGATTTATTTTAAGAAATTGACCCACGTGAGTTGGGTGGGGCTGGGAAGTCTGAATTCTGGATGGCAGTCGGACTGACTGGAAACTCAGGCAGGAGTCAATGTTGCAGTCTTGAGTCTGAAATCCATAGGGCAAGCTGGCAGGCTGGAAACTGCTGCAGTCTTGAGGCAAAATTTCTTTTTCGGGAAACCTCAGATTTGCTTTTAAGGCCTTCAACTGATTGGGTGAGGCCCACCACATTATCAAGGTAATCTCCTTTACTTAAAGTCAACTGATTGTAGATGTTAGCCACGCCTACAAAATACCTTCACAGCAGCACCTAGATTAGTGTTTGCTTAAATAACTGGGGCTACAGCCCACCCAAGTTGATACATAAAACTAAACATCACATGTGTTATGTAAGTCCACAGACTCAGTGTGCCTAAGAAAAGTGTGAGCAAAAAAGTCAGTTTCGTTAATGCATACTATATTTTGTATTATAATCCTAAATCATGGCAAGATGAACAAAGGATTCTTAGGAATAAAATTTCAATTGAACAGCATTAAGGACAAAACCCACAAAACCCCACTTCCTAAGGAAATGTTTCTTAGGCTACTTAATAAAACTCGGAAGCAGCTATCTATTCAGTTTCATTACTGCAAGAACTATCATTGTTTTAAACCACTTTTGCAGCATAAAACTTACTGCATACAATTAGCAGGTTTCCAAGAACATAGTATTTTCATCTGACAGACACCCCTAATTTTCCTTCTCTAATTCTACTTCTATGAGTCACCAACCCCTGATGCCTCTGGAAGGCACCTCTGGGGTTCTCTCTGCAACAGTAGCACCTGTAACATTCATGACCAAGGTTCTCAGTGGAAGTACCTTCTTCCTTGCCTTTTCTGCATGCCACAAAATTTCCTTCCACAGAAATGCAAGGTAGGTAGATGATAGATAGATGGATAGTTATAGATAGATTAAGTGGAATGGCCACTGCTTTTGTGTGATAATTTGAGAGATACTGGAAATGCCGAAAAGTAAGACTGTAGACCAGAATTCATCAAAGTGGGCTAAATATGGCCCGCTGTCTGTTTTTGTAAATAAAATATTATTGGAACACAGCCATGCCAATTCATTTACATATTATCTAACTATAGCAGTCCAGTCTAGCAGTTGTGAAAAGGCCTGGAAAGGCTAAAATATTTACTATCCTGCCCTTTAAAGAAAAAAGCTCGCCCTTCTTTAGGCTATCACT
Source organism: Tapirus indicus (assembly GCA_031878705.1). Classification (NCBI taxonomy): domain Eukaryota; kingdom Metazoa; phylum Chordata; class Mammalia; order Perissodactyla; family Tapiridae; genus Tapirus; species Tapirus indicus. The sequence continues at coordinate 110,589,317 of CM062942.1, read as the reverse complement.
CTGCTAGTGCTTGAAATTCCCCATTAGGGAGACATCATTTGGGGATGTTCCTATCGGTGAAAGAAAAAGCCCTGGATAGATACAATACTCCAGTGTGCATGAGGTCAGATGCCTTTCTCTCCCAAATTTTAGCCTAGGGCACAAATGAACACAGGGATAGGAGGAGGGAGAGAGGAAGTTGGGGCACTGAGAGGTGCTGCAGGGCAGTGTAGACGAGTAAGGGGGGATGTGGTTGTGAGCACCATTTACCCATAGAGGACGCATGCAGAGTATAGTGAGCACGGGATGGCAGACTTGAATGGATATCATTCCCTGCAACACCCGACAAAACAAGCCCAAACATGGAAGAGTGGCATGGAGAGCGCTACACTGAGACTTTGGACAAATACCAAAAAGATAGAGAAAAGGTTCCAGTTGAAGTGAATTCAATTAACCTCAACAAGGATTAATTGAGCACTTCATCTATAGTAGCAGACAAAAGGTGGATAATCTAGCTGAGAACAGAGAACTTGATCTATTTCTGTCAGTGGGGCTACCAACCTTGAAATAATAGCATCATCTCTAACTCTACCCTCTCCCTCAACCACCGTATATCCAATCAATCATCTATCTTTTCCTTTTCATTCATTCCCAGGGCTACCAGCCTAGACCAGACGGTAATCAATCAACTCAGTCAACTAATAATCTTTTGATTCTATGATGTATATATGAAAATATAATGGATGAAACCGTACAGTGCCAAAGAAAGCAACTAGATATTGAGAGAGAGAAAATTTCAGAGAAGGGGGATTGTTGTGGTCCGGGTTGATTAGAGGAAGCTTTAAGTCAGACATGGCAACTGAGCTGAGTTTTGAAAAGTTGCACAGAATTCAGACACGTGGAAAAGAAGGCGTCTCAAGTGAAGGAATGGGCCTAGCAATGGCATACCATAGGGAATGCCTCATTCTTATCTTTCTACACACAGTGGCACTAAAGTAGAATCTAAAACTCTGCCCCCTAAAGATGAGGTAGGCCATCAAGAACAGTGACCAAACTCCTACTCATGCTATGTGATCACTGGCTGATGGTCTCATGTATCCAGGGAGACTGTCACTTATGCAAAAGATAACATAATCGTGTGTATGGGAGGGGAGTGACACCCCATATTCACATCCTCCAAAATAGCATCCTAGTGAAACAAATCCAACATGAAGCAATAAAGGTGGCATCCATGTCCATACTGAGACCATATTAAGAGATTTTCCAGTTCACTCATACCTTTGTGAAATTCTTAAGAAATTAATATGTTTGTTATTCATTTCTGGTTTGTTTACCAAATCCGTACCAACTTATCTACCACAAACCACGAAATATTCTGCAGGACAAGTATGCAAGCTAAGTCTTGGAAAATCTCTTTTTTTACTATATCTTTTAGAAACGAATTCAATCTAAAAAGCCACTGTTGAATATATATATAACTCTGCACTTTCCTATCCAGATATGACATACTTCCTCACCTACCCCAGCATAGTCATCTTCATGACGGGTAACCAATAGGAAGGAAATGTACACTGATAAACTCTTCCCCAACTGGTCATTATCTCTTTGTACAGGCATACCTCGTTTATTGTGCTTCACTTTATTGGCTTTGCAGTTATTGTGTTTTTCACAAGACCCTCAACCACAAATAGATTCTGACTCACTGAAGGCTCAGATGATGGTTAGCATTTTTTAGCAATGAAGTATTTTTAGGTTAAGGTATATACATTGTTTTTTTAGACATAATGCTATTGCACACTTAATAGACTACAGTATAGTATAAACTTAACTCTTATATGCATCGGGAAACCGAAAAATTTGTGTGACTCGCTTTATTGAGATATTCCCTTTATTGCGGTGGTCTGGAAGTGAACCCACAATATCTCTGAGGTATGCCTGTATTACCACATGCCTTCCCACATGCCCAGTGACCTCTACAAATCATGCAATGGTCTCATTAAGTATGCCAACAGGTTCTCGGATGAATACAGATGCATTGAGGTCATTTGAAATTTTGAAACAACACATTGTGCTCACCTACACTGATTACTCTTTCACAGCAATGCTGGATTCCATCCACAATCCACCCCCACAAGAGACAACACCAGGTACTTGAGAAGCTGGTCAGGGCATGAATGGTGCCATGCCTGCTGAAGAGCATTTAATAGGAGAAAGGCTGGCAGTTGGGCAGTGTTGCCCGGGACAGAGGTGACAACGGACATAACAAAACGTGGGGGAGAAAACCTCTACAGCCACATCTCCACCCATCATCCAACCATTAGGATAAACACCCTCTTGCATTCCCACAATGACAATCCTGTGTCCTGACCTGTAGGGCCTGGGCCTTGCTTGCTCAGGGAGAGCCCACAAGCTCGTTGCAACCATGTGTCCTTCTGGCTCCCTTCTGGGCAGGATGCCCAGCTGCTGGGATTTGTAATGATCCAGGGCCTGGATCATTACAGCCCAGATCCTACCTTATCTCAATCAGAGAACATCATGTCTTAAAGGGACACAAAGCCCCTCCATGTATGCTACTGTTCCTGGGAACACTGGTCGTACCAGGGACAGCCCCTTGGCAAGCATATAGCCTTTGTGTCCCCTGCCTATGTAAGAACCCCCCTCCCAACTCGCGGTTGCGGGTGCACATTGCGGTCCAGCTGGCCGCCACTGGACCTCCCTGTAAGTAACTCCCAATCAACCTATATGTTTCATTCACCATCTCCAGGTCTTTTCTTCGGTCTCTCCGCAGCCTGTCCCGCACCGCTCACCCAACTGGGCATGCAGCCAGACACCACCAAAAGACATATTTTCCTTTGAATGAATGCAACCCATCCCAATACCCAATAGACATGATACCCTGAATGTGGACAGTAGAATAAATGGCCCCCTCAAAGATATCCACATCCTAATCCCCAGAACCTGTGAATATGTTATGATATGTGGCAAAGGGGAATTAAGGTTGCTAATCATCTGACCTTAAAGTGGGAGATTATCCTGGATTATCTGAGTAGGCCCGATGTAATCACAATGATCCTTAAAAGTGGAAGAGGGAGAAAAAAGTAGAGAGATGGTGGTTACCAGAGGCTGGTGGGTGGAGGAAATGGGGAGATATTGGCCAAAGTGTACAAACTTCTAGTTAACAAGTTCTGGGGATTTAAGGTACAGCATGTTGATTATAGCTAATAATTCTAAGAATACTGTATTATAAACTTGAAAGTTGCTAAGAGAGGAGATCTTAAATGTTCTCACTACAAAAAAGAAATGGTCATTATGTGACAGGATAGAGGTGTTAGCTGTCTATAATGGTAATCATTTTGCAATATATATGTGTATCAAATCCACATGTTGCACACCTTAAACTTACACGATGTTATGTGTCAATTTTATCTCAATGAAGCTGAAGAAAAAGAAAGAAATCCCTTCACCCTTTCATGTTCCAGGAAATGGCTTATTGCGAAGAATCTCCCTTCCCCATATGACTTAGGTAAGACGTGTGCATGACCTCCTTGTTCACCTATGACAAGGTCAGACAGGCTCTCCAAATTTCCATTCTTTGTCTTATCAATTGAACTGAATTGTTTGTTCCCATTAACCAATCTGGACATAATACCAGCTAACTTGACTTGACCAAACTTTAGTCCAGCTTCTTCTCTCCCCACAGGTCCCTGAAATTTGACTCACTCAGGCTGAGCAAGCATTAGAATGCAGCATGGCCCCTCCTTGACAATCTTTCCCAAAAATCAGCTGCCCACAAAGAAAGACATGCCATACCAACTGTCCAATTATGCCACATGCTCATCCCACTGCCCCACACCTGGTTCTTTCTAGCCTTATTTACTCCTTCCTGTAAAAGAAAAACCCTTCCCACCTGGCCTGTGAGACACTTGTAGATCTTATGGTCGGAAGGTTCTCCCTAGGGCAATAGTCCCCCTCCTCCTATTGCAGTAGTCCCCTCGAATAAAAAGTCTCTTCTTACTGAGGTCTGAATATTTTTTATTTGACACAGTCTTCCTTGCCTCCACTGCATAGCAACAAAACTACTTTCTCCTTGGTAATCAGAATCGATCATTCTTGTTAGTAGATAACCCCTCTTTATGCCAGCTTGTTCAGTGGCACAAGGAGACCAAATGTCCAGGTGGCACTCTCAACCTCCAGTTCAGTGGAAACATTTGTGTGGTCCCAGCTGGAAGCATTCCTCCTTTGGTAACTAATATTTCCAAACCAGTAGAGCTCAAAATTCCTGGAATGGAAAGCAAAGATTTAGGAAGTTTGTTATTAGGTGTAATAGTGAGAGGAGCTGCTCCCACTCCCACCCCTTGATTCCTGGACCCATGCATTCTGGGTTCGGGGGACACAGCCCCACATTATGGTCTGTGATTTAAATCATAAACTGCATCCTGTGAGACTGAATCCCATCCTAGCAAGCTGTTTTCTCCCAACTGGCACTGTAACTGAGTCTTCAGTAAGCCGTTCCACCTTTCAATTAAGCCAGCTGCTTGTGAGTAATGGCGGATGTCGTAAGAGCAGTTATTTCCACACGTACGAGGCCATTACGGCACTTCCTTGCTGTGGGATGAGTTTCCTGATGAGATGCAAGGCTGTGTGGGTTGCCATGATGTTAGATAAGGCGTTCTGTGCGTCCATGGATGGTGGTGCTGGCAGAAACATTGCCGGCAGGGAAGACAAACCCATGCCCAGAACATATACCTCTTTCTGTAGGGACAAACATTTGCCCCCTCTTGTGGTGGAAGAGGTCCAATGTAATCAATCCGCCAACAGGTGGCTGGCTGGTCCTGCCAAGGAATAGTGCCATATCCGGGGCTCAGTGTTGATCTCTGCCATCAGCAGGTTACACATTCAGCAGTAGCTGTAGCCAGGTCAGCCTTCCTGAGGGAAAGTCTGTGTTGTTTTACCCATGCACAGCCTCCATCCCTGCGTCCACTTTGTTCAGAAGCTGATTGAGGAAGCAGTCATTTGGCTGGAGAAAGAAGCTGATTGACATTCACAGAGTGCATCATTTTGTCCACCTGATATCTTCACATTCTGTGCCCATTTGGAGTCGTCTACCCACACACCCCTTCCCCAAACTTCCTCACATCCACAGCGCTGACCCGCTGTGCCAGAAACAGCGGAGAGCCCCTTTCCTCCTGCAATGTCCCTCCGACGCCCTCTACTGGCAAAGCCTACCATTGTGCTCGCTGTAAAGGAGAAATGTTGAAATAAATTCTGTCCATTATTGCAGAGCGTGTATTGACGGATGAATTCGGAACTAAGCGACAGTGCATTGATAGCTAGCACAGATTCCTCACTTCAGTATCATCAGGCCTCTGATTATTTGGATTAGAATCTTGTGTGACTGTTGAACCAGTAAATTTTTGAGCCTCAGTTTTCTGACCCTTGGAACATAGCTCAAAGGGTATATTCCCCAACCCTGGATCCATCTGTAATGTTAAGGGCTTAATACTTGTATGTTTTCAGCAACATATTTCTAAGATACGTGAAAGTAAATAGGTCCATTTAGAATCTTGCCTGAAATCCTTGATCCCTCCTTTTTCTACCCCACAGAACACTTGCTCTACTTAAAAATACTTTTTAAAAAGTTATACATTAATTCTACAGTCATGGTGCTCCAGAAAGGCAATTAGGATAGCTCCTCTACAAATCTACAGCTTTAAGGTTCTCTTGAAGAAAGAAAGACATTGGGAGATTTTACACTAACATGCCACTCACGCCCCTTTGCTTTCAGTCTTTTTGGTGCAGAGAAGGTTTGACTGATTTGCATTGGGAAAGAATAGATGGTGGTAATACAAGTACCGGCAGCTGGCCTGATGCAACAATTACTTTCTACACCTTAGATTTTACTGCTGCTACCGAGCCTTGGGCATCGTGGGAACAAGCAGCTTCTCTGATGGTGCAGGCCATCAGTAGATCCTCTAGTACATAGTGGGTATTCTTGTGCATGGTTGGTATCCTTTTGTCAGGGTCTACCCAGAGGGCCTAGGGTGGCAGCAACATGTCCATAAGACTGTCCCCAATTCCCATAAGCCTCTGTGCGGTTTTGAGGCAGATAGTTTCCCACTCTGGCTAATCAAAATGCAAGCCCATTGTTCCTCAGCCCCTCTGTATGCAGCAGCCTGGTTCATGGGTACCATTACATAATAGACCACTTTTGCTTTGAATTAATTCCTCCCATCTTTCACAGCCCACCTTTATGTCTACTCTCACCTCATTCAGTCTCCAAAGCCTCTGCATTTATTAGCAACCTCCATTCAGTATCATTCCCAAGACCGCCTTTCCCCATAGTACCACATTCTGATTACTTCTCATTCTCTCTTACCACTGTCTCTGACCTCTGAACCTTCCCCTATAGCACATGAAAACTTCCCTTTTCTCAGTAGGCTGGTCCCATCCAAGCGTTGAGATAACAGCAATTGCACTGTCAAGGTGAATCTTTACTACAGCTCCACTCTCCTCTCACTGGTGTCATTTGGGGTCTTGTGAAGAGATGGGGATTGGATCCTCAAATCACTCCTGAATCTGTTAGGTAGAAGGCATATTGCATTTAGTCATACTGGCCACTTGGATTTTGCTCTACTGACCATAACTTTTTTCCATTTGGATCATATTAATAATTCTGAGGGAGAAGTTGGAGTGCAGCAGAGAGAAATACAAGTAGGAAATGAAAAGTGTGCTAAGCAGAGACTATTCTGTAGCAATAATTATGGCCATTATTGAAAATTATTATCTTCTCTACAGGATTTTCAGTTTCCTCTTTTAGAAACTTCTAATTTACTTTCTGCCCTTTTCATTTTACAAGGAACTATCTGTAAGTGCCAGAGATCTGAGCTGTTATTCTTAAACTTGAAAACTACAAAGTCTAAGGAGTAAATGTGAAAATTGATAATACCTTTCATATGCCATATCTGTAGGTTTTGTTCTTGTTTGTGTTAGAGGTGCAATTTCTGTAAAGAAGGAAAACAAGCTGCTGTGTTTGTATTAATTATAAACCACCATACTAACCATTCTTTTCATAAGTTGGAGTTCAACAGCCACTAAGAGAAACCTTCCCTCTGTCACTCTTCCCCAAACTGGTTGTGGTTGTAGTGAGAAGAGCCATCACAGATTTTTACTTCCATAAGGGGTAAATTCTGAAGCTGGCTTACTTTGAACAAGTTATTTAATGTCTGTGCCTCAGTTTCTAATCTGTAAAACACACACAAAATAATTTCTTTGTCCCTGGATGATTGTGGAGGTTAAATGAGATAACCTGTGTGAAAATACCATGCATACTCTTAAGTGTTAAATGTGGAGACACCTGCACTTTAGCATTACATGATGGTTATAAAACCAAATTTGAGAGTCATGTGAAATAGCCAAGTAGCACAAAACATTTCCAACTCAAGCTGTTGATATCTTAGAATTTTATAACTCTTGCTCCTCAAGGAAAGCTAGGAGTCAAAAGTAATGTTTTCCAGTTCGGCAAGTAATTACCAATTCTTAAAAAATCCACTCTCTTTCCATTTCCCTCCTCCTTCCCATCCCTCTTTCCTGTGCCACAAACCTCCTTCCAATACCATTTCTCTATGAGGTTATATAAACTGCTTAGCAGTTCGTAAGCTATTTGCCCGAGTCTGGCTTCCTGGGAAGTCCAAATAGGACATATCCAGTGGCGTGCTGGAGCCGGTTCGTACTGGTACGAGATGTTTATGCACATTCCTTCCCAACTCCACAGTTAATGACATCCACTGATAGCTTGAATTGGCCATGGTGGGATTATTTACCCCACAGAAATTGGCAAACACTACAAATCGGGTCTTTTCTTTTTGCCTTTCAGAGAGTTGTTTGTTAAACATTTTCCAGCACACATATCCCTTTTGGGTTCTCCTCTGCTTAGAGAGACATTGATTCTCTTCCTGAACCAGATGAGAGTGTTTTTGCCTGCATATAACCCAACTGAACAATAGTGTAAACATATCTGTCTCATAGCAGGTATTGCTGAGGGTCGTTCAGCTTTGCCTTCCTTAGCGCGTTGGCCTGGTGGTTCCTCCTTTCAGTCCAGGTATTGCACCCCCAGACAATACATTTTGTACATGGCCACCGATAGCTGCAGAACATCCTGGCAAAAGTATGTTTAGGTTTTCAACCTCTGCAGTAGAGAAAAGCAAGAGAAAAGATGGATGGGATTGGATCTAGGGGGAGAAATCAGCCCCAAATCCATTCATGGTTATTTTGTCCCCTGATATTAGCAAGATTCAGAGTCAGTACAAAGAATGAGTTAAAGCATGAAATGGGCAGATGCTTTTACTGTTTCTTCTAGAAAGAGTTGTGATCCCAAATTGGTTCCACGGAATATACCTTTATTTCCTCTAGTGCCATCCTCCATTGTATGGTGTTAGTTGCACATGATGATTTTGCTTCACTTTTGTGACTGGGGATGTGAGCCTTTGTAGAGGTCATCACAAAGCCAACAGAGGTGCCTGTGTTACTCATATCCAGATGCTTTTATAACCTTCTGTGGGATCCTTTGTCTGAGGTCTCCTGTAAGGAATCAAATGTCCTTCGATCCTGGCATCTACAGTCCTGGCCAGATGGTGACAAGTCTAGTGAGCGATGTCTCCAGAGCCTCTGAACACTTCTCTCTGACTCCATCTTCCAGTGCACAGTGTGCAGGGTTGGTTTGATTTCCTGCTCTTCAGAGAAAAGTAAGTACGAGAAAACACTTATTATTCATGATGACCAGCATTTGAGGGTGCTCTCCAAGGCAGACTGCAATTTATAAACTTATCATGGAAATGGTCAAACACACGGAAATTGAAAAGCAGTACAAAGAAACTTCATGTTCCCCTCATCTATATACAATAAGTACCAACCAGTGGTCCATTAGGTTTGATCTCTGGCCTTTCCTCCTTCCTACCACCATAGGATTATTTTGAAGCAAATTCCAGAAATCGTAACATTTTGCTTGAATATATATGAATATGCATGGGAGCTTGCTTTTTAGAAGAAGGAACAGGAACTTTTATGAATGACTTTCGTTGAATATGAAACTTACAGTGAGTAGCTGCTTAAGGCAGAAATGTTTTCCTTCTTTGTGGGGGTAGGGTGGGTGGAGGTGCAGAAAGAAGAATGGTGACAGGTTCTTCCTATAATATTTTGTGGAAAGCTTTGTCCTTTCTCTATATCATACATATTTGTCATCTCATCTTGATTATAAATTCCCTAAGGAGAGAGAGTGCTTATCTCATTCACATTGTGTCTTCAGCTTTGCAAAGTTTGATTGTTTTGCAGAAACTCCAGGCCTGTACCATTTCTTGTTTATTCAGTTTTTCTATGGTGTCAGCCTCATGTACATAGTTTAGTCTCAGCTATCCGTTATATATCAGTGTTTCAAAATGGTGTTCGTTTCTGGGCTTTGGTATTGAAAAATGAATTGCAAGTATGGGGCCCTTATTTATAATTCTAACTCTGTGTTCTGCCTCTTTATTAGACTACCCTAAGCTTGAGTATCTCGTAAGAAGTTGCCTTCTTTATGAAGAAAAAAAATCAATACATTATTAACAGTGTTTTTTTCAGATGACATAAATGGATTAAATCAGCTTTTAACTTATTACGAAGTTTAGTTTTGAACAGTAAATGGGAGTCATGAGACCCCAAGAACTGGGTGTCTTCTGGAAAGATGTAATGACCTGGTTTCATTTGAGATGAAACAGCTCCAACCAGTTCCTTTGTTCTCTCTGTCCTAGTCCATAATTGGAGGGTGTGCTGATGACGTCTAGCATTTGCCTTCCTCCCAGGCAGCTTGTGATAAAGTAGGCTAATGGTCAAGTAAAGTGTCTTATGCTGTTGAGTGTTAGGATCATACTTCATATTTTGCAAAGTGCTTTTTCATTATTTATTCCTCACAACCTACCTATGAGATCTCCTGGCTGTCTTATCTCTCATATTGTGGCTAAAATATGACTAACCTATGTTCATAAATGCTTCAGGAAGCTGAAATGAATATAGATACTTGCTGACATACAAACACCCAGCATTCAAAATGGTCAGTGTACCCTGCTTTTGGGAATGGGGGATGCAGCTCCTCCAGAGAGTGAGAAATAGTTCATTTTCCTGTGTGTACAGTGGTCCCTGGGACTTGCAGCCATGGGAGTTAAGAATGAGGGCGGTGAGGGCAGGTGACTATACTCTTATTGCTGCTCAACAGAGGATTCCTATTTATGCAAACACATTATTCACCTAGGGCTTCTGCACTCAGACAAGTTCACAAATGCCCATGTACCCATGATGCCGTTTCCCTTATGCTTCCGTTATGGTCTATCATGGGTTCTGTATTTTGGAGTATACTACACTATTTACAAAACTGGAACCCTGAGTTCATTTACCCAGAGAAGACTGCTTACCTGAGGGAAGGACATTTGGCACTTTCGCAGCGTGCCTACTTGGGACAGTTATCTGTTTGGGAGTAGCTCTCTTTTTCTTTGTCTTGAGTTGCTTATGTTGATGCTTGATCACATTCTGATCCAGAGGGGTTTCTAGAATAGAGCGGTCTTTAGGTAAGGTCTGATCTGATGACACAGTAAGAGATGAGGGGCCTCTGTCTGCTGTGGCTGCCAAGGTAATCATGAATGGGAAAGAGAATTTTATTTAGGGCCTCTTTGTTCTTGGTATGGAGTTAGGTGCCATCTCAACAGACCTAGGTTGTCATGGCTCCAGAGTGCTAGTAGGACATGGTGTATTCCTTCCATCAGTCCAGCATTTCCTGCTAGTTGGTGCTTACAGATAAGTACAGCCAAATTGAAAGGTAAAGCTAAAACAAAAACAGGAAGACAGAAATCTATTTAAATTATATATGCAATACTCATATGCAAATGTGAATTTTCTGGTGATCTGGTTTCAGTTAAATGAAAATTAGTGCTATTTAGTTTCAGAAGGTAAAAGATTTGCTGCCAGAAAAGTCATATCTAAAAAGAAAAGAATCTTTGAATTGATATTTCTTTCTAATGATTCTATAGATTACATGAACCAAATGATTTTCTTGAGAGACAGAATTTTACAGAGAAAGTGCACTAGAGTAGATGTCAGGAGACATGAACCCCACTCAGATCTGCTTCTGATATTGACTAGGTAGTGGGTCCTGTGCTGAGCCACCCAGCCCCTCTGGGCTTGTTTCTTCCTGTGTCAAATAAGGGTGTTGAACTGGATTGACTCTAATGTTTCTTTGCAGCGTTCAGACATTTTGCTCTGTTCCAAAGGAAATAGATAGTAACAGGCCAGCTAGTAACATATGTGGTTTATTGCCGGAAAGCAGGCAGAGGATCTTATCCAGAGGATAGTGGAACCCGTTCCCTCCTTTTTTTCTTTCTCTCCCAGCAACTCATTCCCATCTGTGTACCTGTTTTCTGCTCAAGACATGTACATGCCAATCTGAGATAAAGCCCCTTAGCAACAGTGGATTTGAGGCTTTTTCGTGTTTTGCAGCTCTTCTCTATTTCCTGTCTAATAACCCAGCTCCCGGAGCTCTTGTCCAGGTACAACTGAAAGTCCTACTCAGACTTCCCATTTGAAGGCTGATTCGTTGGCAGCTTAGGTTACCAGGAGAGGGCTATTCGTGGCTTTGCAACCAGTTCACAAATGTAGCTATTTCATTGTCAGCACTGCTTTATTGAAGCAAGTAAAGAAAGGAAAAGGGTGTTTGTTCATTGAAAAGGAAACCACCTTCAGGTCTTTCCTAGTAAGAACTTACGTGATGCTTCTTCTCTAGAAGCATGAAGCATAGTAACTATCTTTCTCAAAGATAATTGATAAAACTAGAAAAGCTCAGTCAAGGGGAGGGGCTTAATAATGTCTTTTGACCATTATTAATGGTTGAGATGATGATTATGTAGACATGTCCATATCTAAGAGAATAGAGAAAATACTAAATAGATACATTCTTATCTGTTTTATGATTAGAGCTATACATATACTTCATAGTTTGACTTTACTCAACTGTGAACTCCTCGAAGGAGAGACTGGGTGGATTATCAGATGGTACTAAAACAGTATTTTGTGCATAGTAAATGGCATACTAGTTGTCCTCAAAAGAAAGCAGGCCCTCCATGGGGCAGGCTCCTTCAGGTTGGAGCATGGGGACTTGGTGTTGGTACCTGGAATGAGGCACTGTGGCTCATCTGCTGTATGTGTAGAGATGAGAATAAGCCCGTTGGCACTGCCTAAGCCAGAAACTAAAATCAGAAGCCAGACAGAGAGTGCCTCCATAATAAAAATATGAAGGTAGCTGTCCAAGATACAGGATTCAGGTAATTCAAATCTGGGTTCGGTAGCCAAATCAGAGCAACAGGAATCAGTATGAGCTGTGAGTAGGGTGGCATGTTTTATAGGTGTCTGGCTGGCTCAGACATCTATTATAAAATATTTGTCAAATTTCTTTGAATAAGTAAAGTGAATGGAGTGCTGTGTCTAGTTGTGGTTAAATTGTGCAGTTGGCGGCATTTTTGCAACCATCAGTACAATTGTTAAGTGCCTACCAACCTCCTCTCTTCATGGAGAGATGGGAGGGACTGGGGGATACATATAGAGGCAGTGGGGTTAGGAAGAAACATCCTCCCTCCTAACTGTGGAAAAGGAGAGGAAAGGGGAAAAAAAATTCTGATGCTTTTCTTTAAAATAAATCGGTCGTGACTCTTTCAATTCAGAGTGTTTGGCATGTACAGTAAAGCACTTTAGAGTAAGAGAATAATTGAGATTTATGGGAAAAGGGGAATGGAGAAGTTGATGATAGGAATATAATAATTTAGGTTTCAAAAATATCTGAAGAATAAGAAAGAGCAAGTGACAACAAGGGACTGCCGAGAGGTTGAAGACGTTTTCAAAGACTGGTAGACTGCTTTGATTGCCTTCAACATTAGAAGTGACTGAGCTTCTAAAATAACAGACTTGTTGGGTTATGGAGAGCAGAGATTGGCACTTCTTGCGCTCTAGCTGCTTGCAGCCATCCTTTAACAGGTACAGTTAAATAAATTTCAGTTCAGCTGGAAAATGGAAAACTACTTTGCAGGTAAGATCGAGGCAAATCTATATGTAAAGTTACTGATAAATGTTTAAGGAGTATCAAATGAAAACAGGAAGGTGTAGAACAGCTAGCAGGGTATGATCCCATTTTAGTAAAAATCTAGTATATTTGTAGAAAACAGTCTGGAAAAGAATACAGCAACATAATAATAGTAGTCATTTCTAGGAGACTTTTACTTTCTACTTTCTTCATCTTGTGATAATGTGAGTTTGTATCACCATTGTGAAATCATATTAGTACTATTTGGAAATCAACTTGGCTATATTGAAGAACCCTAATATTTAAAAGTATTGAAAAATTCCAAACTTTGAAAAAATTTAAAAATATTGAAGATGAGATAAACAATAGTTCATGTTCTTTATGTCTTTCCTTGGAAATCATCAACTGAAGTTTTTACAATCTAGTCTAAGTAAAGAATCATCTTGTGGGAGGGAATATGAAAATCAAAATATAAATTATTCAAATATGATACATTTCTTAACTTGTGAATATATGTCTTTGAAGATCTCAATTTATATGTGAAGAAATTTATATTGGTCACTTTGCTTTGAATTGAGGGCTTTAATTTTTTATCAGCAAGTCAGAAGTTTTTCATATTCTCTGTGGTGAGAGTTTGCAGCAGCGTGGAATGTAAAATTTGGGAAGTTGGCGTATGGTATTTAATACATGCAAAGAATTTGGACACCATGCACATAACCTGCAATGAAGTTTATTAAAGGAGGTTAAAAAATTGTCACTCTTATTTTTTGTGTATTCTTATTTCATTTTTTTTGCAAGGAAAAGGATGTTACACACAGTTCCTAGAATTTATGGTACTGAGGGATATAGAGATTGAGTAAACAATCTGTAGATCTTGGGCTCTTATTCTGGAGTTTTATACAATATATGCAATTGTTTGCATTTGTGAATTTTTCTGGGTTAAAGTTCTTTTCACATATATCTGACTGTTAAGGAATACGACACCCAAAGCACATTTAGAATCACTTACCTGGAGGGAGTTTGAGGTTCCTCCAAATATTTTTCATATTTATTGTAATCTATTGTTCATTGATATAATCTAAGGCATAACAGAAACAAACAAGTGAGTGCACATAAAGCATTTGTCAAAATTCTCCCTGGCTTCCTGACCCATGGAACAAAGGCCACCATGATAGGGAGGTCCAGTAGAAGCCATTGGGCTCTCTTTGCCTCTTAAGGGCGAGCAGAGGTCCTGCGTCTAAAGTGGGCAGTGCCACTGTCACTGTGTTGTGTGCTGGTCCTCTGTTTACTTTCATGTTCCTTCTTGGAGGAGGCCAATGTTCTTCTTTGTCAGACTTCCTGTGCTGTTGGGCTGCCTGTAGGGAGGGCACTTGGATATCTCTACAATCCTGAGCCAATTTCAGGGTGCTTGTGTCAGTAGTCAAAAGGAAAAAATTATACGTGGGATTCCCCCATGATTTTGATATCTAATTTGTTTTTTCCATGTGCTCGTATCTACTCATGAACTACTTCAAATTTACGTCAAGCTCTGACTCAACTGATGAGATGACTTTGGGGTAATTTCATGGGTTACTACTGGACAGGATCTGTTGTATTCGTGCATTTTATTGGCTTATGAACTAATTCAAACATCACTGAAGCCCTTAGTGGGCTGTAGGATGGCTGCTGTGGGGATAATTTAATTGCTTTCCCTGTATGTGACATATAATGGGAATTTGAGTGATCTCCTCTAGATGCCTCTGGATTCAGGTTTGCTCTCTCAGCCTGTTGTGCTTGCTCCAGTATCACCGTGTAAGGATTACGGACTGCTGCTCAGCAGGCCACCTAATATTTTGGATTTGGGTTGGATTTCTGAGCTTCTCTTGCCTCTTCCTTCACATTCATATTCACTTCTCATCAACTTGATATTTCTTATCAACTTGAAATGTTGAGAAGACCTATACTGCTTCTTATCAACTTGGCCAAAGAATGGCAGTGGCCTGATGCCCATGAGATTCACTGATTTTTCTCAATCTGCACCATCAGTCAGATACAACTGGCCTTATGGAATGCTGGAAAGGCCTGTTGTAGACTCCAATCTAGTGTCAGCTTGGAGACTGCAGGTTGTACAGTCAGAGTGCTGAGCTACAGGATGCAGAATATGGTGTTAGCCAGGAACCAGACAACGGTACTTCTGCTCTAGGACCCAGAATAGATGGATTTGGGAACTTGGGGTTAGAGGTGAGAATTGAACCTCCCATGATTACAGGTGAATGGTCCCCCTCAAATGTTTTTAGATTGTAGATCTCAAGGGGAAGAATGTTTCTACTAGAGGAAGTGGGGTATGTCATTTACAGCTTCTACATAATTGTTTTGCCTTGATTCTTCAATTTGTATGTAATATTCTGCATTGGTGGTTTTTAAGGTTAACCTTTAGTCGACAGGTTTCTGAATCTCAAAGAATCACGGCAGTTCTATAGAAGCCATGAACCTGGCCTAGAAGACTTCAACTCAAAGAGGTCCCGTGGCATCAATCCATGGGGTGCTGTGCCTTTGGATTTGGCCTTGGCTTGGACATGGGGTTGTTTTCATCACTTATAGTATGTGAACTTGTGTTTATGCATGGAACTTGGAATTCTACATAGGGGGAGATTTCAAAAAAAATATATATATATATATATATATATATATATATATATATACTGTATTTGTATCCTACATGGCGGAATGCAGTGGTCTCAGGCTGATTGGTCTCTCCAGCAGGCACCTTTTCTCTGAGACCTTCCCACACCTTCTGTTTTCTGTGTCACTGAGTTCCCAGGCCATAGCTACTTGGTTTGCTATTTGTTAGCTTATCCTAGTAGAACTGATCTCAGCATCTGTCCTATTAATTTTGGAATTTGGTACCAGACCACAAGACTGAGAGATAGCCTACTAAGTCTCATTAGCTCTCTTTTATTACAGAACACTATTTAGAAGAACTCCTGCTGAGTTCTCCTGAGCTACCCTTGTTTCTGTGCCAGTGAAGCATGTTTGTTGCTTTGGTGTTTTTGTATTTTATAAAATACTAACGTTTTTTGCAATGATTTTTTGTTGTTATTGTGAAGCTCCCATTTGTAGATTTTTATTATTCACGATGAATGCAAGCGTGATTAAGGAAGCTTGTGGTTC
The DNA here is from genome assembly GCA_031878705.1 of Tapirus indicus. Classification (NCBI taxonomy): domain Eukaryota; kingdom Metazoa; phylum Chordata; class Mammalia; order Perissodactyla; family Tapiridae; genus Tapirus; species Tapirus indicus. The sequence continues at coordinate 110,573,098 of CM062942.1, read as the reverse complement.
TGCCAAGTACATCATCCAATGTTCCAGGCAGAGCTCTGAGTTATATAAACTGATGCAGGGTGGCCAGAGATTTGATGGCAAGGTGTGGGCTCTCCAGGCCAGGATTGAAGTCATCTCCTTTGTTAAGGCAAAAAAAGTTAGTAGGTAATCCAATACCTCCCTATGAGAAGTGATCTTTTTAGTCACTTCATGAAGACCAGAAATACATATTTGGGGATTGTGGGGTTGGTAGGGGCATCTTCTGCCCTTGTTAGGGGAATGGCAGACCCACGTGGTACTATAGAAATCAGTCCAGAAGTCACAAGAATGTGGCCTGGAAGTGATGGGCACACAGTTAATTCCTGGCCAAGCCTGCAGTCAAACATTGGTCCCTCGAGTCTAAAGCATCTCTCGTTATACCACACTACCTGGTCTTATAAAGTTATAGCAAGGGCAGATCCCAAAGAGGAAAGCTTGTGAAAGATTATTTTTTGCATTGTTTTTTCCTTAAAAATTTAATAATCTTTCTACTGCTTGTATAAAATACCCAGTTAACTAAAATTGCATGTTCTCTGTACAGCTTACCATGGTTTAAACATTCATCAAATAGCCTTATCATTGTGGTCATTAAAATTTACCCACATGGGAAAGGAGAGCAAGATTGTGTAAGTCTGTCCCATCTGAAGATGTGCCATGCTGGGTGGTTGGGCACGGGTCTCCCCCTCGGATTTCAGAAAGATCTTGGGCCACAGGTGTCAGCAACTCTATTCTTGCCATCCAGTCTACAGAGGCCCAGGTGCAGCATCTCATGTCCTGTCTGAGGGATTCCTCAGCATGCGGAGCTCAAAGAACCTCCCCTGCTCTCCTATAGCAGCTGGAACTTTGTTTATCTCCATATTATTACCCTTTCTGTGTTAAAGAATGGATTGCCCATTGGGCTGTGAGCCACTCCTATCCAGCTACACTAACTTATGTACCACCCAGAATAGTATCCCCATAGTGTGTGCCCCTCTCCCCAGAAATTATCTGAAATTCTGTTCTGGGTAGTGGGCATTTTATAAGGGACTGAGAGGTTAGGTGAGCAGATGGCCAGTGACATTTGGGGTATTGCTATTAACCTGACTCCATTTCAGAACACCTTCTCAAGTTCGTAATGAAAGTCTGGTAATGAATCTTTGTCACAATTCAAATAAAGCTTGTAATGCCCAGCTCCATTGGCCCCCAGCAGATGGGGGAAGTTGGCCAAGTGTATGGTGTCTTCCCTTGGCCTGACTCTATGAGAGTTATGTGAGTTAAGGTAACCATGGTCTGAGAAAGCCAGGGGCACAATGAAATGAGAATTGCTGCTGCTAGTATTTCTATGCACTGTCAATTTCCACAGATCACAGAAAATTTTGCGTCTTTGTTTTCCATGAGAGCAAGGAATTTTGGAACTGGAGAAGTCTTTAGGAATATGAGTGACCTCAAAGTATAGAGTAATCATTGTTCTCGTTTATTGAGGGCATTTTTTGTCTGCCAGGTTCTGTGCTCTTCACTATTTGTAGCATCTCACTTAATTATTACATCACCTGTTGGTAGTAAATATCATCATCTCAAGTAATATGCTTTGAGGTTTCACAGCTAAGATGTAGATTCTAACTTTGAATCCATGTGTGATTGACCCAGTCTCCATGCCCTGAACCGCTAGTTTCTGCTGAATCTAGAAACAAGGTGATAGTTTCAGCAGGTAGAGAAGACCTGAACCTCTGGGCCATTTTAGAGATGAAGGCAATGAATGCCGGGGTTGCTGTTCTTCCCCATCACAGAGTTGGGCAGTTTCCTTCAGTCCCTCACCTGCCTACCTTTGACTCTACACTTAGGCTATACTCAGCCAAGTGTCCCTAATTTTGAAACTATCTTTTGTCTTCAAAACTCACTTTCCCCTAGACCTTGTTCGCAGGTTATCTGATTAGAGGAAGTCCCTAACAAATTTATGACATTGACATGTGATTGAATATAAGAGTAAATACTCCATTTTAGGAGAGTGTGAAGTTGACCCAAAGGACTGAATTTAATTATGGATCATCAGCAGGGAAGGCCAGCAGGAAGATATTGGAGTGCATCCCTGTATGTGTCTGTGTGTGTGCCTCTCCATGACCTGTCTGAGCACCCATCATTATTCCTTAAAGGCACATTTATACAGAAGAGGGGCAGACACTGATAAAAAGCAAACAAACAAACACATCTTTGAGTTGAAGTTTAATAACCGGAGGTTGAGCACACTGACCCAAGAGAGAATTCACTGGCAAGAGAGCTACCAACTCTAGCGACATCCATTGTGGATTAGATCATTAGTAGGACTGGGAAGAACACATTTTCCTCCAAGTTCCCCTGTCCATACTGTTGAGTATTTTCCTCTTGCTTGCAGCTTTACCCCCACCTTTCTGAGGCCCGGTGAAGTAAGACCAAGAGTGAAGCTGAAGACACGCTAGTGAAAACCCCAAACTCATCATGTTCCCTACTCTAATGGCCAGAAAGCCCTTTTGGTGACTCTGACGGGCTCTATGATAAATAATTAGCATCCATCATCTCCCTTCATGCTCATTGTAATCTGAGGAGCTGGGTGCCATGTTGTTTCTCAGAGAAATTAAGCTAATTGCCTAAGGACACAGAGCTAGTAAATTTCAGAGCCAGCTTAGAGCACACGTGTGTCTGATTATACAGCTTGTGTGCTCTGACCCACATAGCACCTCAGGTTGACATGGGACTTAGTTGGCGGGGGGGGGGGGAATGGAGGAATTTTTAAACATTAAAAATCCTGTTAATTAATGAGAGTTTTGAAAATAAAAAGGGATAGAAGAAATCCACTTTATTTTTGTCATCTAAACCCAAATACTTTTAATATTTTGTTGTATTTTCATCTAGTCCTTCCTTTGCAGTTATAATTAAGTATTTATGTATGTATTTTCATAAACTCTACTGTATCTGCAATTTTTCTGTGTTTTCACTGAACATATCGTAGCATTCTCTATGTTATTTATTTTTGTAATCTGAATTTTTCATTTCTTTTAAAAAATAGCACTATATTCTTTCTGATTATAAAAGTGGTTTGTTTCTTACTACAGAGAAATCAAAATTCAGAAAGGTACAAAGATAATAAAGAATGAACTGTAATTTCACTATGCAGAGAGAACCACTTGAATGGGTTTTTTTTTTCATTTTTAAGACACTTTTAAATATTTTGATATATTTCCTTTCAGTCTTGTTTTTCTTTACATATGCACACATTTTTCTTTCAACAAACTTGGGATCGTCATGTACGTACCATATTTTGATCATGTTTTTTTACTTAAAATATTATAAACAGTTTCCTATGTCATTAAAATACCATTTTTAATGCTTGTGTGACACTATAGCATGTAAAGAACCATCATGTAGTTAACTCATCTAATCTTGAAACTTTAGTTTTCTTCTAATTAAAAAAAAATTTTTAAAGTACTATTTCAGTAAGTACTTTTTCGAATAAGCCTTTTTCTAAGTTTCTGATTATTATCTTAGGATAGGGTCCTAGATAGTGAATTACTGGGCCAAAGAGTATGAACTTTGAAAAGATGCTTTATGCATATGGCTAAATTATTTTCAGGAATGGTTGTATCAATTTATTCTCCCATCTGCAGGATAGAAGGTTGTTTGTCTATTTTAATGACTGCATACATTGAGTAGATATCCAACAGATGGTTTAAGCATCTCTCTACTTTTTCCAATCCATTCTTGCTATAACTAAGGCTGCCATGATCATCTCTGGAGCATGGCAGTGGAGGCCTCAGACCTGGTTGAATTCCTGTTTCACCTACTAGTTCTGTGTGATCTGGTGCATTTGACTCTCAGTTTCTTCATCTGTAAAATGTAGAAATAATGGGTGCTTCAAAAGGTTGTGATGTGAGTTGACTAATTATGAATTCAGTCAAAATGTCATAGGTCATTGCCCTTTGCATGTTGACTTTTTCCAGTTTCACCCATTTAATAGAATCATTTGATCTATAATCTTTTTTATTATATGATCTCTAAGCTTTTTTTCAGCTTTGAGGTTCTATGCATTAAAATGGAGAAAGTTGCAGCAATTACAGACAAAAGCAACTTACTAATATTTCCATACTATGTTTTTTGCTATCAGAATATGTTTAAGAGAATTTCTTAGAAGGTAGAGTGAAGGTAAAATAAGTAGATTAACTTACTATATCCTGTAAAGTCATTTTATTTTCTTTTTTCTGCACTCCCAAGTAAGGAAAGTAATCAATGTAGAAACTTCAAATATAACAAAGATAAGTTGTCATTTACTAAAATTCCAATGTCTTTGTAAAACTTTCATCTATCTTGTCTTCTTTAGCTAGTTTTCCCAAAATTGATTTAAATAGAATGCACAGAAAGCCTGGCTTTGTAGGCTATGTAGGCTAAATACTCATTACCCACTGAATGTCTAGGCAGAGTGCAACAGAAGCCTAGCAAGTGGGGGGCTATCTCTTAACAAGATAGCCTGGGGAGCCCCAGGAAGCACCAGACCTGCCTCCACAAGGAGGCTGATCCCTTTTCCTGGCCTTCTGTTAGAGGGCATTTCCTAGGGACCTTTTGCCTCTGAACCCAAGGAAGCATGCAGCTTGCTTAACCCAATGTGTCCCAGACCCTGTTGTGCATCCACATTGCCTGGAGTGAGTGAGTGTGTGTGTGTGAAAATACAGATCCCCTGGCCTAACTGCCCAGATATTCGTAAGTGGGGCAAGATCTGCAAATTAGCACTGCAACAAGCTTTCTAGGTGATTCTGATACAACAGATCCATACACCAGCACTTGGCAGCCATAGACAAACCACACACAAATTGTGCAGATGGGAAAAGTGAGGCCAAGAAAGGCTGAATGGACTTGCCCAAGGTCACACAGTTGTGTTTCCAGTGAAGATTAAAACAATTCTTTGTTTCTTCCCATTTGATGATAGGTGAGGTGGCTGCAAAACAGTCAAACCTTGAATGTGGAGGTGCAACCAGAAGCACAGCCTTTCAGGAGAGACAAAACTAGAGAAAGTTCTGAGATGGGGGAGGAGGAAGAAACAAAGTGTTTAACATTTCACTATGATACTATCCAAAAATTTTTTTCCAACTAATTTTGCTTATTCAGATGACTCTCCTAAATTCAATTTTGGCTAGTTTTCCCCACCCTACGCTGAATTTCACAGGTTTTATATACTTTTATGGGGCAGAGAACCTTTGACAGTAATTATTTGGCATTATTCAATATCAATGGGATATTTATTAAAATGACGTGACGACTAAATGCAATATGGTATCCTGAATTGGATCCTGAAATAGAAAAAGATACTATTGGAAGAGCTAGTGAAATTTGAATAAAGTCTGTAGTTTGACTAATAGTGATTTACCAGTGTTAATTTCTTGGTTTGACAGACGTTCCATTGTTGTGTAAGATGCTAACATTAGGGAGAACTAGATGACAGGTGTCCAGGTGTCCAGGAACTGTGCAACTTCTCTATAAATCTAGAATTCTTCCGAAATAAAAAGTTTATTCAAAAAATAGTTAGTTAAGAACGAACCAGAGCAGTCAATGAAGCAAAGACAAATTGCTAATCAAAGTACTGATTCCTTCTTACACTGAGGGGAAAATCCTTTAGGAAGATGACTGCTCAATTTGTGTGAGAAAGTTACTTGGGAGAAAAAGCCTGTTATATCCCAGAAGATAACCTGGCTGAGTTGGGGAGGAGAGGGTGCTTTAATTTCAGGAGAGTCAAATTGTGATTTTCTTTTTTGATAGCACATTCTGTTTGTGCAATTTTCACTGAGGTAATTGTTTTCCATTTAAGTAATCAAGAAAAACTGGAATAACCTCCTAGTGGTGTTTATATACAGTAGGCTAAAGTGAAGAAACAGCTGAAGCTGAAAGATAACTATGTTACTGATACACTTTCTGTAGCAGCAAATAAAAAACAAAATACGTGCTATTTTGTAAAAGTTAGTCATCTTCATTGGGCTGCATTAGCTTACCTGGAGGAGATGCTTGCACTCCGTATTGTAGGATGTGAGGGGACTCAAAAGTCTTCAAACCTCATGTCCCCTTCCACCTTTCTGCTACAGTGCCTGAAGTATCCCCATAGTTCATCCCTTCATTCAATAAACATTTACTGAGCACATTAATAGTAACAGCTAAAACCTAAGGAATAATTATTATGGGCCAGGTGATTTACATGAATTCTTTTAATTCTCACAACAACCACATGAGGCAAGGATGAGTTATCTTTGATGCTACAAATGGGGAAACTAAGGTTCAGACTGTTTGAAAAATTTGTCTAAGGTCAGACAAGAAGTATGTGGCAGAGCTGCATGTTGAGCCTGGTTTTATCTGACTCTCTAACTTCGGATTGTAATGGTAAAATGCCTAGCACTACCGTGAACCATGCCACGGGGCAGAGGGCAAATGGTGAAGAGGGAATTTTGTCTGTGTGCCAGAGGGAGTGGGGAGCAAGGGACAGCATGGTTGGCTAGAGTGGTAGATTTGAGAGTCAGCCACAGAGTGGTGGTTACCTAAGTCATGGGAAAAGAAGACACCTCTGAAGGAGAAGAGAGGAAAGGTGAGGACAGAGTCGTGAAGATGCCCACCTGGAGGCAGCAGGAGATGGAGAGGGTTTGTTAGAGAGTAAGCGGAGGCCTGGAGAGGTAAATATTGGGGACACTAAGTGCGGAGAGAATTTCAAGAAGTTGTCAAATGCTCCTCAGAGGTCTGATGTGATGGAGAATTAAGAAGCAGTGGCATGTAATAATGAGATGTTCATTTGTGTCATCTGAAAGCAGGCCAGTATAATTGGGGCATCTTATCCAAATTCAGAGGAGTAAGGCATAGGGGGTCAGTGAGGAAGAGGAGGGAGCAAGGACGGAGTGCGTTTCGCATCTGTTTGGTTGGGGAATGTAAGGAGAGAGGAAGGACTGCCATTTGGAGGATTTTTCGAGGTTGAGAAGCTCTGAGAGGTGGAGGATCGACTGTTGAGTGAGAGCGATGATGTGCAGGGAGGAGGATCGTTAATGCAAGACCCAGAGCAAGTGGGACGGGGAGAGATCAAGGGCACACCGAGCAGAGGAAGGGACAATCAGTTATTCCGGTGGGGACGGGGAGCCTTTGGGGAAAGGTGTGCCCAACGGAGCTGTTCCTCCGAGAGAACCCTCCTTCCCCATCCTGCTGCGTGCTTCCCCCTGTCTCCCGGTTTCTGCATAAGACAGGTGGACTCAGACCTGTCACTGAGCTCTGGGGCAGTGTGGACTCTCACCAGCGGGGGCAGCAGGAGGGCACTGGCCATCAGGTGTCAGTGGGTGGAGTCAAAGACAAATGTCCTCTTGGTCATCATTCAGGGCCTATTTCATATTAGCGGGTGCGATTTCACCATGCGCTTCTGCTTGTATTCTTTTACCAACACCACAAAATCACATTATCCCACTAATCATTAGATTACTTTCTTCAACATCATAATCACAATTGCATGCCCACATATATGTCACTATTCACTTGGGGTAATCAGTTTTAATGACACTCGCTTCAGTTCCTTTCATAAATCACACACTTTTATGAGATAATGGAGGAGCACATCTAATTTTGATCTAAGACAAATGAAAAGTGAATGCATGTGTCTTTAAATGTATTTTTGTTGGCTTATCATGTCCATTACTTAAAGGAGAAAGAATATCTCCTGACTTCTCCTTCAGAAGTAAATGAGACAAAAGTATAGTGGATTTTCAATACCAAAGAATTAGCTGTAATGTACTGTAAAAACAGATAATAAGCACAACTCCCCCTTAGTAGGTTTTGTACAAATCTCAACTGAAGAGAAATCAATGGTTGTGAGCAGCAAGTGTGATATCCTCCCAATATGTTAAGGAGGAAAATCTTAAGACCACACCCTCTTTATAGGAGCAGAATCAAACTCTGAGCCTGCTATGTTTTCTGAATAGAATGGCAATTTCTTTCATCCAAAAAACATATTTTGAATTCCTACTATGTGCCAGGCAATGTACAGAGATGGATAAAACACATTCTCTGAGTGGATGTCTCTGAACGGATGGCATGTTCGAGTTGAAGAAGCAGATATGCATAGAAGTTCATTCACTAGGTGATGCTAGGTGCCAGGATAAAAGCAATTACAAGATGAAATGGGAGCAGTGAGGAGAAGTATTTCCAGAACACACTCTTTCACAGTTCCTTTCCTTTACATATACTGTTCCCATCACCTGCAATGCTCATCTCTCTGTTTTCAGCTTGGCGAGGTGACCTTTGTCAATCTAGTACCCAGAGCAAGAGAGAACACCTTAGCAACAACCCATGGAGCACTCTGGAGCTGCCACTGTGTCCCCCTGCTGCAGACACAGGTTGGTGAGCTCGGTGAGCATTGCCCATTCTCTGTCTTCTGACTGACCTGATGCCATATGGTCCTGCTGCCTAGGACTTTTCCCTGGAGAGATGGCTCCTAAACATGCACTCACTTCTATCTGTAGAAATTTTGAACTCCTTTGTTTTCAGCCTTCCAAAGCCAACCACTGTGGGGAAACTGAGGTAGAATGACATTTCCACATCACAGGTAGGCAGATTATAATTTTCTGTTAAGATTGCCCCAAATCTAAGCCCTACATCTTGTTTCTCTCTTTATCAAAGTTGCCTTCAGATAATTAAGGGAAGATTTGGCCCTCATTACCAAAAACAAAAAGAGAGACAGCTGATATCTTTCAATCTTTAATCTTGCCCATTAAGCCTCTCCTGAATGAATGCAAACGTTTGTTTGGACTACGGCCTATTGCCCATCCATTTCAACTTCAATTCTAGGTGCCTCGTTATTACTTCCTCAGGGTTTGCTACAACAGAATTACAGCAAAATAAGTTAATTATTATGGTGTTGATATGATGGGCCTAGAAGAAGAAGGCTGGAATGAAGCATTTTGAAGGAATATTATTCCCCATTGTAATAGGTTTTACTGCTGTTAAGAATTAGTACATGATGGTTCCCACAATTGGATGAATTACATAAATGCTAGTGTCAACATCAGACATTGTTTAGAAGAGATATGGAGAAGCATTTTCTGTTTTTAAATGTCAAAACCATTTCTCATCCATCAGGTAATAATTTTTCAATTTTCTTTTCACAAATATAGTACATTGTCAGTGCTGCTGAAGTCATAATTGATTTCACAGCTATGAAACCATGGGAAGCCAAAGAACCTTCATTATAAGATACAACTTGAAAATATGAATAAGACACCACTTCCCCAAGAACCACAAGATCAATAGATGACTGCAGCAGATGGAGCTGAACCACGCATTTATTACATAATCTTGGCTTCGGATAGTGCCAGATGGCAATGAAGTAGGTCTTAAGTGACCACCAAGGGCTCAAATTGGTTGCTTAGTAGAAAACATGGTGCTTTCAATTAAGTGTCAAAGACAGTTACCTGGGAAACATCAGAGAGCTTCAGAAGTAGGGCAGAAAGAATACATGTCGCTAATGTAACACTGCGTTACCAAACTTCCCATCTTTTAGAGTTTTGACAGAAACTTAGTTGTTCCAGGAAAGCGTGACATTCTACATTCATGAAAGGCACAATAAAAGGACTTTGGAGTAAGTGTCACTTTCCAGATAATATGTGGGTGAGTTAAGGTCACGGAAGTGTGAAATGGCTGAATTCTGTTTTTGATCTCTCAGCCAACATCTAGAACTCTGTTGAAATTCTTGAACCTGGGCATCATCCTTATGGTGAAAATAAAATAAAATATCCCAACAACCATGTCTCTTAACTGCAGAATTGACAAATCCTTTCTTTGCCATTTTCATTGGCTCTGTTTCTCCCCTTCCCCCCATCCCCCCAATCATCAGTTGTTGGTGGAATGCCAGCACTGTGACAGATTCAGGCTGCAGTCTTTGGGTATCATATAAATGACTGGAGTCCCCTGGTGGTTTGGAGGACCCCAGCTGTTTGCCCTCTGAATTCATTCTAGAAGTTGGGCTAGATCCAGCATAATCCCTATTCATAGCTAGACCTGCAGAGGAAGCTTGGAAAGAAGCTGTACCTATGTGAGGCCCAGAGGTTTATCCACTGCCCTCAGAGAAACCAAGAAGTGAGTTCTTACCATGCCAGCCCAGGGCCAGTCAAGGCAAACTTAAGAAGAAGAGCAAGTTTGTCTTTGGAGTTTCTCTGCCCATCCCTCAGGGACTCCCATCTTTTCGGTTCCCTCGTCTTTTCTCTTCTGTATCCTAGGCCCAGATACCCTGGAAAGCACCTTAAATTATTGAGCCATATTTCCCAAACTCTTTCAGGGAATACTAGATCAGTGAGATATTAGTAGGTGTTTTGTGAACAATGCACTCCCTGACAAGTGTGTTTGGGGGACTCTTTATAATGTGCTATGGATATATATCGGTATCTATGGGAGATGTACAGTGCCAATCAGCACTAAAGAGTCTAAGAAGCCCTGCCATTACAAATACCTATTCATTTTATTTAACTCAGCTTTTCCTACATTCATTTGACTATGGAGCACTTCCTTTCACGTAATAGCTGATAATGTTTTGTGAAACTACCATTCCATGGAATTCAGCTGTAGATTACGAGAAACTTCCCAAGGAACATGCAAGCATTTTGATGCCACTTGGAAATTTTGTGGGAGTTGACACCTTCTAGCAAATTTGTGATTTAATGCAACTCATCTGTGAAGAAATGTAACTTCCTTTATTTCTCTATAATTGATCTCAACCTGCTTGTGAGCCCTCATTTCCACTGATGGAGGAAATTACTAAACCTTGCCCCTTTGAGATGATTCACTATCTTCTGGTTTAAAGCTTAATCTCTTTGGGGTAATTAATTACTCATTTGCTTCTGCCTTTCAACTCGGTGTATTCAAAGTTCAATAGCAGGGCTGCTCTCAACTCTCAAGAATTTTCTCCTGCACTCCTCCTCCTTTTCCTCCCTCCTTCTCTCCTTCTCCTCCACTTCTTCCTTCTCTCCTCTTTCCCCCTTTCTCTTCCTCTTCCCAATTCTCTTCCTCCTTCTCTGCCTCCTCTTGAAGACTGTGCCATTTTGCAGGAAGCGACCCCTTGTACAGGTAAGTGCTTTACCATATGGCACGTCAGAGCAGAGTGTGTCATTTGTGAGACCACCGTATCCTTCAGAAGCATGTGGGGAGATCACGTTAATTAAAATTTCTTTTCCCCCTGGGAAAAGTATAACTTAGAGCTAAAATATCATAAAGTGGGTGACTGGACACTCTCATTATTCCAGGTAGCTGTAAGGAAGAAAAGTCTTTTATACATGTGCTTTTAATACGGGAAATAGAGCAAAACCCAGCACATTGAATATTTCATGGATATCAGCCATAATGCCATGCCATTGCAGGGAAGTTGAGAAACATATCATTTTTAATTATTTTTCATTTTATTGTAGGAAGCTTTATTGTAGGAATCCAATTTGTTTATAAAGCTGGTGAAAAGCTTCATACATCTAAGATGACAGCAGATTGAACAATAGGAAAGGTAGCTGAATTTTTTGTATAAGACAAGTTAAATTAACCCACAGGAATCTGTTATTTATATGATGCAATGTCTGACTTCATTATTCTGTAAAATGCTTGCTATTTGCGATCATATCTATTTTATGTTCTGTGGGATTGCTCAAAAAGAAAGTTAACAAACGTGATGTTTCGAAAAATTATTTAAGGAAATTGATTTTTTTTTACAGGCCATCTACTACAGTAGATATTGAACCCATGTCTTATTGCTACCTTTTCACATAATCCCCTAAGAGATCTAAACCTCTCTCATCAAGTGGAGAGGGAGCTGCCCACACCACGAGGGGCTCTGCTTTTTTTTCCTAAAACATATTCCCTCTTTTAACAGATACACTTTATCAACTAAAATCCAAGAGAACATGACAAAAAAAAGGAGGAAAACAACTTATCTCTACAAAATTCAACAAATTGTATGGCTTTCTGGAGCAGAAATGTTTTTGCATTCACAAACCTCTTCAGTTACCTGGGGTCATGTGTTTAAAGAAGCATCGTGTGAACTGAGGGTACAGAGAAAGTGAGCATCACAGGTCCTACTTCCCCCCAGGTGGGTGTCTCATCTGCCTAACCAAATATTGGACAAGAATCCCAAATACTGGGATCTTCACTATCCACCAGAAAAGCAAAGACTTGAAACTGACCTTCTGAGCAACGTTCCTACCCAGAGCAATGTTTAAATGTTGTTCTAAAAGCTCTGAATCCTGAGCTGGATCTGATAATCAGCATAGATACTGTTGACTACCCAGAGTGTGCTGGATGCCCATCCCAGCTCTGTAACTGGCTGGCTTTGTGAACCTGGGCAAGTGATTTAACCTCAGTTTGGTCATTTATAAAATGGGGATAATAAGAGTAACTATTGTTGTGAGACCATATTTAGGTAAGGAATGCAAAGTCCGTGGCACTTAGGAATATCTCAATATGTTAGCTAGTGGAAGGAGGTAGAGAGTAGCAGAGTAACCCCCGAATCTTATATGTGGATCCTTAATAACCTCTGGAGCCCAAGGCTACTTTGGGATTGTTTAGAACCAATACAAACATGAGTCATGTGAAGACAGGCCTGGGCCCCTTCCTGAGTGAGAAGGCAGTCCCAGGTCTACACATCCAAGACGACAAGAAACCTGAATGACCGAATGGCCTTGCTTTTACCATCTCTGAGAACCTAGATTAATTTTGGACCTGGAGTCCATGCATGGGTTTGGGCTGGGAGCTGAAAACTCTGAGTTTGATTGTAAAATTTATGTTTGTATATACTTTTCTCCAGAGAAAGTCCTCAGATTTCATCAGATTTTCAAACCTGCGTTCTCTTATAATCCAGAAAATGTTGAAAAAGGCTGCTCTAGTCTCTTGAAGAATCATTTGCTTCCTCCCTAGAGACTTTATTTGGAGATCCAGATCCCTTCATCAGTCTCTACCTCCAGCCCCAACACTGTCTGTTCAAGCCTAGACCTATTCCCCCAGTTCTGTTTGTTCTCTTGGCATCAACCTTGCTCCCATCTCCAGCCTGCCTTCTCACAAACCTCTCTTCAATCTGTTCGCAGCATTTTATCCAGCCATGCTTATTCTGCTCCTTTGGCTCTGGCAAACTGCTCTCTGCTGCCCCCACTTGTTCCAACTGACAAGGACCTAGGAGGATTTTTTTTCCTGTGGGTAATTTACTTGGGCAATCTCCATGGGGAAAATAGTTGGCCGTTCCTGTGATTCAAGAGGGCATTGTGGTGTCGGCTCACCCCTGCAGGCATGTAATTACACGGCTTTATTTCCAGAACTCCAGAAAAGGCCTTTGAAATGGAGGATATTCTCCCACTGCTTGATGCCCAAGATTTTACACTCAGAGAACAATCCATTTTAACTGAAGAATCTGATCCATGTGCAAATGTACATGGAGCAAGGAGAATTATCACTCACCTATACTGTAGTCTGAATGGAGGATCTGAGAGTGGGCTTTGGGAGAGCAAGAGAAGGGAAAATGAGGCTACTGAATCCACAGGTGGAGGCAGTAGGGAAGTAGAGCCACAGGGGTGTGGGGGTGGGGAGTGGGGTGAGGCAACTGGACGTTAACTTCCGACTTTCCACTTTTCACAGGGTCCATTTGGACCTGGGTTGTCAGTTATAAGCATGTTGCAATCATGAGTGCTTCCTCTTTTGTCCCTTCACTTTATCCCTGGCAACGAAGGGCAGGGGGAAGAACAAGGGGCGCTGTTTAACATCCAGCTCTAGCTGCGTTGTTGAGAACAGAGGGGAGGGAGGGAAGAACTCATGTTTATTGAGCGCCTGCTATCTGCCAGTTACCAGGAAAGTCCACATCACATCAGCATTGGTTGGAGAGGGCTGAAACAACTCATGAGCAGAGCCACAGCATGCTGGGAGAGAAGGGAAACTCAGTCAGAAGAAGGGAGTCAGTGAGAACCAGCCAAAAGTCATAAAGCAAGCTCACTTAGCCATCCTGTCCTCTTCATTAGTATCTCCCTTTCAGCAGATGTGGAAGCTGAGAATCAGGGTAAACGACTCCTCCAAGATCCCACAGCTAGTTTGTGGTAGAGCTGAGTTTGGGTTCTCTTCTGTCTGAGAGAAGCCACACACCCTTCTTGTACCAACATGGCATGCAAAGGAGAGAAAAGGGGGTGTCTGACTTGGCTTGGGCATCTCTCTCCGTGGACGTCAGATGTTGAACTGCAGGTACCTATATTTCCAGAAAAACTCAAATAAGAAGGGGAACACCATGAGGTAGAGTGTCCCATTCCTCTTTGGCAGCTGCCAATATGTAGGAAAAAAGCAAAACAAAGAAAGAATGAAAAAAAAAGAAAGAAACTAAGGTAGCTGGAAAGCATACATTCTGGAGAGCTCAAAAGATAAAAATGATATTCCAGCTTGGAATTTATCTTAATGAGCAAGACTCAATCAATGGAAAGTGACAGATGGGATAATTTAAAGTTCAGGTTTCCTTCTTCTGTTTCTTTGTATAAAAGAGAACCAACTTTTTGATCATTTTTTGCTCAGCTGTAATATTCTGCTGCATAAAGAAGATTGAACACCGAATACCACATTAATATGTTATTGGCATCTTTCTTTTTTCATATCCTACATGTTGATTGTAAAACCGCCCAGAGAGACTGATAGCTGTAATATATTACAGTTTCTCAACTTCAAATTAATTTCATAACAGCGCAGTAGAGCCAGATATTCTCTGCTCTAAGAAGTAACTCAAAGTAGGTAATATTCTTTTTCTTTGCTCTTTTGAAACCCCAGGTCTGGTTATTTTCTTTATTGGATAACCTATCTAGACTTTACTTCCTCATGATCCATTACCTGCTTCAGTAATTACCACTTGCTCTAAAATGTCCAATCCTCCAGCAGGTAGATTGAGTGCCTCTCTGCACGTGCCCCCAGGGTGAGCTGCACAAAGCATAGTATGAACAGGGGAACTGTGTGTGAGCTGTGAAATTCGTGCCTCCACAATTCCCATTTCACATCCAGAGTTTCAGATTGAGTCAGTGGACCCGTGTAGACACAGCCTAAGCCAATGACCACATGAAGGAATAAGTCAAGGTGTTGTCCAATGAATACAAGGGAATGAGTCATTCTGTCCTCCTAGCCCAATCTCCCTACCTAAGGAGAGAGGGTAGGAGTGCTCTGTTCCTTCTTCTCCATCACTTGGGGGAGGGGTTGTGAAGAAAGGACCTGGCACCTTCTTCTGTCACCTATGAGTCTCAGGATCCCTCTAGCTGCCACAATCAAAGGATCAAAAAAAGATTCCACTCTTCTATCTCTTTCCTCTAGAGCTGTGCTGTCCAGCATGGTAGCCAGTAGCCACATGTGACCATTTAAATTTAACTTACTTAAAATCAACTTAACAAAAATGACTTATAATTAAGTTGAATTAAAATTTAGTTCCTCAGTCACACTAGCCAAATTTCAAGTGCTTAGTAGCCTCAGGTAGCTAGCAGCTATGGTGTCAGAGAGTGCAGATGAAGAATATTTCCATCATTGCGCAAAGTTCTCTTTGACAGCTCTGCTCTAGACCCCAGCTGACTCTGATCTTGAAGGAGGAGCAGCATATTGATTAGTTGCGGTGAAAAGGGAAGGTATTTCAGGATAGAATTTACAGGGACAAATATTTATTGTTTTGGTATGGTGCAATGCTCTATGAAGAGAGCATCTTTAAATCTCTGGTTTTCTGCAGCAGTCTCAATTTTACAAGCATATCCAGAAAGAATTTAGGGTATTCTAAAAAAATGTCTAATACAGCCATATAAAGTCAAATAAAAAATGAGGTAGAGGAAGTAGGTAGGACAAAGGAGTTTCAATGGATATAAATGCATAGTTAAATCTTTTCCCACATTCAAATCCAGAAAACAATTTTTTTTAGACAGCGTCCTAATTGATTTAGAAAATATAATCACTATAACTGTAAAATTAATTTATAATTAACAATAATAATCCAAAGTTCATATCTTGGGTTAATATTTATTTTTTCATTCCACGAATATTTTTAAGCACCTGCTGTGTGTCAGGCACTCTTCTAGGCCTTTGGGATATATCAGTAAACTAACAAAGATCCCTGCCCTGCAGAAGCTTATATCCCAGTAGGTGGAGATAGAAAGCAAACAATAGACATCATAAATCAGTACTGTAAATATATGGAATATTTGGGAGTGATTAGTTCCATGAAGAAATAGAGCACAGTAAGGAACACCCACAGTGCTTGGTGATAATGTTAGTGGTTCGGGCAGGCAGGGTGGTTAGGCATGCCTTTCCTGGATTCTTATGCAGGGTAAAATCCTTATTTTATAGGTGTACAAAATAAGGCCCAGGTTGGCCAAAATTTGATAAGGATATGGCAAGCAGAGTACTCTCATACAATGTTCGTGGGATTGCCTTATTGGACGACAATATGGCAGCAACTGTCCCCCTTGGTCATAGCAATTCCACTTCCAGATTCCTATATCAGTCAGGATAAGCTGGGTTATTTTGTGGTAACAAAGAGCTCTAAAATCTCCGTGCCTTATAACAACAACAAAAAAAATGTTTGTTTCTATTACACATGTTCACCAAAAGACCTGTTCCTCACAGTATAGATGAATCTCACAAACATAATGTTGAGTGAAAGAAGCCAGACATGAAAGAATAAATATTGCCTGTGGTAGGCAGAATTCTAACACGACCCTCCAAGATTCCTGGAGCCTGGTGTACACATACTTTCCCTTAGTTATTCAGTCAAACACTAATCTAGGTACTGCTGCAAAGGAATTTTGTGGATTTAATGAAAGTCCCAAATCAGTGAACCTAAAGATAGGGAGATTATCCAGGTAGGCCTGACCTAATCAAATGAGTTCTTTAAAAGCAGAGCATGGGGCCGCCCGGTGGCGCAGCGGTTTAGTCCACGCTTGGCAGCCCGGGGTTCGCGAGTTCGGATCCCAGGCGCCCGCGGACGCGCACTGCCTGTCAGCCATGCCGTGGCGGCGTCCCATATAAAGTGGAGGAAGATGGGCACGGATGTTAGCTCAGGGCCAGTCTTCCTCAGCAAAAAGGGGAAGATTGGCAACAGATGTTAGCTCAGGGCTGGTCTTCCCCACAAAAAAAAAAAAAAGCAGAGCATGCTCTTTGGCTGCTTGCAGAAGAGGAAATGAGAGAGTTGAAGCATGAGGGAGACTGACATGAGAGAAGTTCTCTGTTGCTGGCTTAAAGGTGGAGGAGGCCTTGTGACAAGGAATGTAGGTGTCCTCTAGTTGCTGAGAATGATCCCCTGTTGACAGCCAGCAAGAAAACGGGCACCTCAGTCCTACAACTATAAGGAAATGAATTCTGCCAACAACGAGTGAACTTGGAAGAAGACCCCACGCCCCAGAGGAGACCCCCGCCCTGGCTGAATCCTTGATTTCAGCCCTGTGAGGCTCTGGGAAGAGAATCCAGCCACACTATGCCTGGATTTTTGACCTACAGAAACTGTGAGATGATAGATTTGTGTTGTCTTAAGCTGTGGAGTTTGTTGTAATTTGTTACACAGCAATATAAAACTAATACACTGTACGATTCAATTTATGTAAAGTGCAAAAGCAGGCAAAACCAATCTATGATGATATAAGTCAGAATAGTGGCTACTGTTAGGGGTTTCTTGAGTGGAAAGGGGCACAAGAGAGGCTCTTGGGGTGACGGCAATGTTTCTTGATATGAGTGCTGATTACACATGTGTGTGCAGTTTGTGAAAATTCATCAAGCTGTACACTTACCCTGTGTTCACTTTCCCATATGCATATTATACCTCAATAAAATAGTAAGATATATATAGAAAACACACATTTTGCTTTTTAAAAAACCCACACAAAACAACACTACGTATTTTTGTATGTGTATTCACGTGTGCACTTGCTTACAAAAAAGCCCCCAACATACAAAACAATCTGAAAACAGTGATTACCTCAGGGGAAGGGAATGGAATTGTATGGGGGCCAAGAGAATTTTTGTGTGTTCTATGGTATTTGAACATTTATAGTTTTCAGTCATGAATTATTTGGGTAATTAAAAACATGAAGGTAGAAGAAATAGTAAAGCATATGTATAGATCCAACGACTTACCTGAGCAGAGTAATTCTTGCCCAGAGTGGATACAGACGTTCACCCAGGATTTGAAGGACCCAGCCATCTCTCCTGCCTTGTTTAATAACTATCGCTGCCATTTGCTGGATACCTATCTCTGCCAGGTCTTGTAAAAGGTGCTTTACGTACATTCTCTTTCTAAGTTCTCATGCATACCTTACAAGGTAGCTGATTAGCATCATCCCCATTGTACAAAGGAGGAAGTGAGGCTCTAGAAGGCTAAGAACTTGCCTAAGGCCACACAGCTAGTAAGGAGCAGGACTGAGATCCCAATCCTGGTCTGACTTCAGAGAGTGTGTTCTTTCCACTATAGTTGTCTGCTCCTCCAATGTTCTTATTGAGTCTTAGGCTGGTATAAGTCACTGTACTATGATTCATTCATTCATTTTAAGCTACTCTTTAGGGAAGGGAGTCCCTAACACCTTGGCGGAGGTAACACCTGACATGTTCCTCAGGTAATTTTCTTCTCCCATAGGTGCTGAAGAGCACCTCCAGGCATGCGTGGGAATTCTGGGAGAGTGGGGCTGGTATAGAAAGAAAAACGCTGTGCCCCAGACAGGCTTGACTCGAATACTTTTCAAAGTTCCCCAGGGGTGGCTGGCTGCTTAGAGTGACCCAGTCTTCTCCTGGGGGTTTGCTTCAGCCTAGCTTCAAGCTGCAGGCTTTATTATGTGGATTCCAGCTTGCTGTCAATATGATCCCCTGTATAGACTATATTAATAACCTTGGTGCAAGCACTGTAGATGTGGAAAGTGAAATCCGATCCCTGCCCAGGAGATTCCAATCCTCAAGATATAAGGCCAAGCCATCCATCGAATTGCAAAAGCCTTACAATGGAGGCAGCTGACTCGAGCCTGGACTTGACTCGGAATTCACCGAATACCGAATACCGGAGGGTGAGCCTGACACCTGACCTGAGGCCTGCTCTGCAAAGGTGCTCAGATTACGGAGATGAAAGAGCAGCCTGCAGCGCTGACCGAGAGCCTTTGCAGTGGACTTCGGAGAAGGCAAGGGCAGGAAAAGGACCTGCTCGAGCGCTCTCTTTGGCTTTTTGAGAGTTCTTACGTTCTTTTACACGAAGAATGATCTGCAAATATTTCTAAAAGGGACTCCTGCCCTATCATTCCAGATTAGTTTGGGGAGTTTTGGCGGGGGGAGGGGGGTGCACAATTCAGCCTGAATCTCCTACTGTCAGTTTTTTATCCGAGTATTAGGCTACAAACTCTAGTGTATAACAGAGCACAAGGGAGGCTTGGAGAATAAAATAACATCTTCATAGTGAATTTTTTATATCATACTAATTCTTCCTCATTGTTTGATGAAATCCAGCTATCTCAGCAATCCAGTTTTTGATGAAATTAGTGTTGAGTAAAAAGTTTCTCAGTTGATAGCCAACATAAAATATCTCTGTTTAGATGTCATGGTACGAGCATCTAATGTGGATGATAAATCATGTAGTTGCCAACAAAGAAAATAATCTGTCCTACATTTTGGACTTGCATTGTCCCGGCAAATTGTTGTTAGTTTGCCACTGCCACAGCATCTTAGCATTGAAACTGGCATAAGATTTGTCCTTGATGAGAAAGCCAGAAACTGTTCATTTGGTAATTCATTATCTGGCTGTCTTCCAGAAGACTCTGGAACACCAAATGTCAGTTTCTTCTTTGACTTGCTAGCAAACCACTGGCAGGATCTGGAACTATGGAAACATTTAGGATGAAATGCAGTGTCTTTTATTTTACTTAAATTGTGTCTATCCTGCTCTCTCTTCTCCCTGCAGAAAGCAGCTTATTGACTTGGTCTAAAGAATTGACGATTCGTTCTCTAATGTGATTGTGGATGTTGACACAGACTGTACTGTGCTTGTGAGGCCACGCACTGCTGTCTTGATGAAAGACCCCACAATGTCATGCTCCTGGCACCACAAATTGAGGGTGGGATTTGTAGTTGGGGAGAGCCAGGACAGTTTCTATACAACCTCATTAACAAGGAGGGGACTGGGTGCGCTGAGCACAAAGAAAAGCAATCAAAACAGTTTCTGTCAGCAAACGTTCTTCTTTCTGGGACCAAGACAAAAAGTAGGGGAGAGTGGATTGATTGGTTTTTCCAGCCCCCTCCAATGTTTGCTAGGAAACCTTCTCTGACCATTCCAGCCCACTGTGGAGCATCCTCTGAGTTTTGTTTTTTTGGTTTTTTTGCTGGGAAAGATTTCCCCTGAGCTAACATCTGTTGCCAATCTTCCTCTCTTTTTTTTTCCTCTCCAAAGCTACAGTGTATAGTTGTATATTCTAATTGTAAGTCCTTCTAGTTCTTCTATGTGAGCCGCCACCACAGCATGGCTACTGACAGCTGGTGGTGTGGTTCCATGCCCGGGAACCGAACCTGGGCTGCCAAAGCAGAGCATGCTCAACTTTAACCACTAGACCATCAGGGCTGGCTCTCCCCTAAGTTCTCATTGCATTAGAGCCAGTGCTACAGACTAATCAGTCATTCGCTATCCTTGGGTTTATGCATATTAGCTATATTTCCTTTACGTTGATGGTAAGTTTTCTGAGAACATGGACCAGTCTCTGTTGAAGATATTGGGGTACCTGGTAGGATATAGTTAGTGGGAAAAAACAACAATTTTTAGTCATAACTTGTCAAGTAAGGGGAAAACTAACACTTCTTGAGCACCTACTCTGTGCCAGATCCTTTGTGAGGCGCTTTGGCATTACCTTGTGTTGGCATGTGTGCTTGCGGGGATTAAGGGCATGGTCAGCAGTGGCAACTCCGTACGAGCTGTGTGTCTTGGCCAAGTTCCTCCGCCCTCAGAGACTCCATTGCCTCATATATAAAGTGAGGACAATAGCAGCCGCCTTGTAGAGCTGTTGTGAATGTCCAGTCAGCTTGAGAGTATTTGGTAAACGGAGAAGCCTTAGACCAAACATTATTGTTATTGGGCACTATGGGGAATTTTTAAAAATGAAGAAGACAAGGTCCTAGCCTTCCAGAAGTTTATTGCTTAGTAGAGTGGGCAAAGTTGCTTATGACACTTCCAAAAAATGACAGTATCAGATAATGTGGATGACATCCCAAGATTGTGTATGTATTGGGTTGTCCAGTCTTCCGTGTCTCCATTTCTGCTTCCCTCTTTAATAAAATTCGAGCTCTAGCCTCTGCCTTGTATCTCCTTTAGTGCCCTCAGAGCATGTGCATGAACACCCATGTACACACACACACACACACACCCCATGATCTCTCTCTGCCCAGCTATCCTGCCCAGGATGAGGACTATCTAAGTCTCTTGACATTCCATTTTGGGACAGGATGTCTCATATTCTCCAGCTCATGCTCAGACATCCTGGAGGTGAATGAGGATCACTGGGGCATCAGAGTTATCACAGGCTGTGGAATTAGACAGATTTGGATTCAAGTCCCAGCTCCACTACTTCCTAGCTGTGTGGCTGTAACTCTGAACCCCTGTTTGTTTATCTGTAAAATAAATACAACAGAAGTAACTACATCATGGGGTTGTTGGAAGTATTAATTGAGAAGGGGCACGTAAAGGGTTTAGTAAAGTGCCTGACATGTAATTGGTGCTCAGTATGCGAGCTATTTATTATTGGCGTAGTTTGCTAAGCATTCTGGAGTCAACCTAAAGGAGACATCACCGTGGCCAGCCATCCTCAATCCCTGCACAAAGCGATGGAGTTGGCGTCCTTGACAACATGTTGCCCCCGCCTCAACTCCCCCAGTTACATCTCTAACCTTTCATTCAGCCCTACCAACTGCACTTTTGTCTCTTCTCATTGGGGATTTGGATCATGTCTTCTGCTTCAGCTAAATCTTTCACAAGATGATACCCACTAAGGCAACTTTCTTCAGTAAAGATCAATGTACAAAGTGTCTTTTACCAAGTTCATTTCCCCCTACTGCTCTAATCTTGTAGCTTTCTGCATTCTAATGTCATTTGATGAAATGTGGATTTTGCAAATATGTACAGAAAAGTAAGTCCTTTTCCAGGTTTTGCTATCAAGCCCAGTTAAGGGCTTTAGTGGCCTCTAGTCTGGCTCTCTTACTAAAAATTAATTTTCATTTAGTCTAGGCATGATTTTTCTACACTAATCTCTTCTCCTGGGTTATTCTTATAAGGCATTCCCCTTCAAGCCCATTTGAGTGACAAAGAAATCCTTTCCTGGGAGCAACTTTGGCCTCGAGGCTAGCTTCCTCCAAATCCTTCATGTTGCTCTGAGATATAATTTTCAGCTTTTGTACTTTATTCAAAACTAGAACTCCCACGGAGACCAGTCAGGAGACCAGCAGTAGGTGTGCTCCTCTCTTGCTAAGATCCCAGAGTACGAAAACAAATAGGAAGACTGTGGGCCCGGCAAGGCCATTCTTACTTTTATTATTATCATTATTAAAACCTACCTAGGGCTTTTGTGTCAGTTGGTCAGTTCTTAACACTTTTTCTCAATCTTTCAGTTTTGACTTTACTATCCAAGTCAGTAGAGGCCCAGAAGGCTTATTTTCAAGTTTCTATCTTAGCCATGTGATCTGAGAAAGTTTGTTCCTCATTTAAGTCCTTTTTCTGCTTTTTCTGACTCAGCTGCTAGCTGGAGAGTCATCTTTGGTAGTGCGTTTTTGCCAACACAAAGGCTAGGAAGAGTGGGTGTCCCTCCCCAGCTCTTCTCATTAGCTGGCATAACTTAGATCACAGAAAGCTCCTGCTGGGATGAGCCTTCAGGGTCATCGAATGCAGCCCCTTAGTTTACCAAGGTCAGCAACTAAATCCCAGAGACTTCAGGTGACTAGCTCAGGGTCACACAGTGAGCTAGAGGCAGAACCAAGACTCAAACATTGTTTTCTTGGCATCCAGCTTGGTGCTCTTTTTGCTCTGCCACTGTGAACTGGTGCTGCTGGCCCAGGGCTTAGCTGACAGATGGGCTTGCCCAGCTCTGGCTGATGCAGGATGAACGCAAAACTGACCCTGTTTTTCAATCTCACTGCTGTGGTTTGACCAGCTGATCAAATAGAAACTGCTCTGGCCAGATCAGCCGCTAACTTTTTTTCCCCATTTTTATTGATGTCTTAATAGTTTATAACATTGTGGGGTTTTAGTTGTACATTAGTATTTGTCTGTCACCATGTGGATGCATCCCTTCACCCTTGTGCCCACCCCCCACCCCCCTTCCCCTTGGTAACCACCAACCAGTTCTCTCTGTCCGTGTGTTCGTTTATATTCCACATATGAGTGAAATCATGTGGTGTGTGTCCTTCTCTCTCTGGCTGATTTCACTTAACATAATACCCTCTAGGTCCATCCATGTTTCAACCACTAACTTTTGAAGTGAATGGAGCTGAAAATTAGTGTCCATACTTTAGAGTGGGGCTCACCCTGTAAGTTCTCCACGTACTTATAACTCTCTTCTACTCTCCACCTCAGATCTCCAAGCATCTCCTCCACCGCCCTGTTATACATGTTTCTTAGTATCTCATTGCAGGGATCATTCATTAGGGTTAAGCATTGCCCTCTTCCTCCTCTCTTATAGGTGTCTCCTGGGAGTGGTCACGTGGACATATCCCCCCCTCCTCAATGTGACTAAATGGATCAGAAGCTTTCCTCCTCCATGGGACACCCACCAGGAGAGCACTGCGGAAGTGTGGAGGGAGAGGAAGGAAAGAGAGTGGATAAAGAAACAGGATGGAGGCAAATCCAGCCTAGGTCACAATTAGGCCCCTGGCCTGCCACCTCTCATTAAATATGTGGCTGTTGCTACAAATCAAAGATATTCAGACTCAAAAAGGAAGAAAAATGAACATTTACTGAAGGTCTACTTTTCCAGCAACTAGACTAAGTGTTCTCAGTAGATTATTTTAGTTAACTCGCATCACAACCCAGTGAGGTAGCTATCGTTGGCCCCATTTTCATGGATGAGAAAACTGAGGCTCTGAGAGAGCTCACAGAGCCTTGAGCAAATCTCAGGGTGGTGTGCTGTCCAAACCTATGCTATCCCCTTTTTCAGGAAGCTCATTTGAGGCTGGATTCCTCTTTCCTATACCTCTAAACCAGCTTTCTGTAGGTACCTGGTCAGGCAATTTTATAAGAGCAGAAACTGAGGCCCACAAATGTGAAGTGACTGTCACGGGAGCAGAGTCTGGCCTGCTGCCCATGGTTGCCAGGTCTTGGCTTACCATCGCTTTAAAAGTCCTGCACGAACTAACTCTCCCATTCACTGGCAGGGAGAAGTGGGAGGTTCCCTGTTAGGGAAAGGGTGGGAATCCCTCATCAGGAGAAGGGCTTATCTTGCCTTTGCAGCATGCATTCATTTAGCATACACATCACCCCATTGTCATCCTCCTCTTTTAATTGCTTGAGCCCCATGTTTTGTAAGGCTCAACAAATAAAAGTCAGTGTTTTGTGGGTGGAGAACAGATGACTGTTGAGAGTGATGCGTATAACACACTCCACCTGTTTATAGTATTAAAGCTTGCATTTCAGAACAGCACTTTCATTAAGTACTGCCGCTCATTCAGTTTAGAGAGGCACATAAAAACAGAAAGGAATCTACTCAATAGTTTGCATGCCTTCAATCTTTGTGATAAAAATCACCTATTATTGAGAGCATGAGCATTTTAAAAATTAGCGACAGCTGGAAAGACAGGGTTGAAGAGAATGCTCAGGATAAGGGGGAAAGCATATTTCCTTCGTGTTTTCTGCTCTATATAAAGAGTGCCAGCACTTTCTTTGACATGAAGTTTTCACTGTTTCTGTTCCACTTTGAACAGGGGGCCCTGCTGTCACCCCTGTAACATCGGCCCGGAACAAGTCCAGCTGCTGATTGCCTGGCGGACCCAACAACGTGAGTGTCACAGAAAGCATCGACGACTAGGCCTGCGGCTTTCCCCTGCGATGAGGTGCTGAGAGCTTGGCAGCACTTGGGCCCGTGAGGAAGACGAGGAAGCATGTGACTTAGAATGTTAGGACAGGAAAGTGCCCTTTGAATCACAACATCAACTTTCCTTCTTACAAATGGGGCTGCTGAGCCCAAGAGTAAGCAAGTGCCTTCCTCACAGTCATACAGGTCTTGTCAGTGGCAGAGTCAAGACAACAACCTAGGTCTCTGGACTCGTAGGCTGGTGCTAGTGCTCTTTCAACTCTCTCCTGTTGTCCTCTTGGACTACAGCAACCAAATATGTGTCTGGAAGTACACTGCTTAGTATGCAAGCCAGGCTGACCTTTATGCTCCCAGAATCATCAGCCGTTTGTGGAAACCCTGGAAAGATGGTTCTGGAAAAATAATGAAAAGTGTAACACACTGTGGAGACAACCAGAAGTGCTGCTCAGACTGCAGAGTCCTCCTCACCTTCCAAGTACTGAATCCCAAATATATATACAAGCAGCAACTCAGGCTAGCCTGAGAAATAAGGAGATGGAAAACCAAAGGTCTGACAATTCAGCCAGTTCTCTTCCTCTTTTGCCCCCCACCCCAATCTCCAAAATAGGGCTGATTTCTAGAGTATCAGGACCTTTGTTACTCAGTTCCTGAGAGGAACCAGCTCCTAGGAGGTGGCCCAGCCCAGGCCTGCAAGAGGCCTTGGAACTTCCCGCCAAGGCCTGGCCTCAGGAGAACATGGCTCTTGGAACACATAGGAAGAACTGCCTCTTTCCCTCTTCTTATTGCCTCTTCACCCAACCAGGGGTCCTCTGAGACTTGCAGGGTCCCCTGCCCTCCCCAAAGACAGTTTTTTTTCCACTTTTAGGAGCCCTGATATATGAAACACATCATGAGGGATTAATTTCTTTGTTTTTCTTACAGCATGAGGTGGGGGGGGGGTGTAAATGCAAATATCCTCCAGTGAGCCAGTGTATGTATTCACACTAGAATGTTAGTGCCATACGAGAGCTTAGAAACCAGACTTTACAGCTCCATCCTGTCCCTTCTTTCACTCTGACTACCAAGCTGACCGCCCCTTTCTCTGTGAGTCAGACTGTGAGTGTGTGTGCATCTGTGTGCACACAGGTGTGTGTGTATTCCTTTTCATGACCTAAATGAGTACATTCAGATTGTTCCCTGTGCTGGTTACCACCTCCCATCGCCACCCAAGGCCCTTTCCCATGTTCCAATCCCACTAAACCCACTTAGAGTAGAAACTCCAGAGTTAGTTGCTGGGGGCATGAATGTGTGACCCACCTGTTCCAGAAGCGTTTTCCTAGGGACCCACTAAATGCCATTATAATGGTGTAATGGCAGAGGGGTCCTTGTGTGGAACCATGGGGAAAGCCACCTACTGGACAGACTAGAGAGGCTGACTGTGCCAGTGACCAAGGAGAAAGCAGAGACAGCTGGCAAGCCGAGCTCCTGGGCCACCCCCATGGCTTCTCACTCCCCTGGCTCACACCCTCACCCACCCTCAGGAGGAGCAGGCATGTCCTACAAGCCTGGAGGGATCAGGGAAGTCAAGAGGTCTACCGTGTAAGCTGCTGCTTCAGGGTCTTTAGTATAAGTTCATCAGAGTGTCCCCCTGAGCCCTGGGACAGGTGAAATGCCTGAAATGCAGGACTCCCAAGAACCCCTCACGCCTGCAGCCAGACAAAGGGTCACTGTCCCCAGCAGGTTTGGGGGCACATGGAAGTTCAGAAGGACTGGGGAAGTGTGAGGGGAGGTAAGGGCAGGGGGCACAGCTGTGAGATCGCCTGAGAAGGGCCCCTTCCTTAATTGGCCTGTGACTCAGTTGGCACATTTGAGCTTAGAGGGCAGGTAAACAGCCTCACATTTGGAATTGACCAAAGGTCACCCTCTTGGTGACCCAGATGGTCAACAAGGAGGAATTAGTCCTATTTTATGGAAGAGGAAACTGAGGCTCAGGAGGGGTAAGTGATTATCCCAGGGCTGCCAAGCAAGGAAGTGACAGGTCCTCAGGAGTCTTGCTGAGGATGCTTGCTGCTTCATCGCACAAAGAGAACAGAAGAGGGATGGAGCAGAGCTCAGCGGGGGACCAAATGTTCTGAGGGAGAGATACTGGGAGAGCCTGCCTCTGGAGGCACTTGCTCCCACCCCAGGACTCAGCTCACTGTTTCCCTCCCAGCCCCAACAGTGCTGTTCTGAAACACTGCTGCCCCCCATGCCCCTTCTGCAGCAGTGGGACTGGACAGAACGGGCACTCCTCACCGAAACGTCTGTTCCCGGTACACAGCAAAGTCCACCTGCTCTAGCAGATGGGAACAGTCTGAGTCCTGAGTTCCCAGGGATCTTGTCCTGAAGGGATATCCCTTCTTCCCTTGATAATCCTTACATTCCTGGTCCTGCAGCTGAAAAGAACCTTTTGGACACCCAGGCTTGAGGATGGTCTGCACCTATTTATTAGAGTAGGTGGTGTCAGGAAATGGGTGGATGATGCCTGGTTTCCTGGGTTTAAACCCTGGGGCTCTGCTGTGTGACCTTGGACACATCCCTTCCCCTCTTTGGGCCTCAGTTTCCTCATCTGTCACATAACATTGATTAGATGGTCCCACTCTGATGTAGTATTTAGTCATATATCTTTCCTTCAATAAACCTTGTATGAGTGAAGGCTTCCTGGAGGCATGAGGCTTGACGCCAGGGATTCAGCGAGAAGAGATGAGTAAAGACGAGTCTCTGCTCTGAAAAAGCTCAGATTCCCATTCTGTAACGTCTTTTTTGGTCATGCTGCTCCTTCATGCTGACTTACCTTTTCAGAAAATGCCCCCGCTTCCGCTGGAGAATGGAAATTGGCAGAGAGAGAGGGAAAAGGTCCAATTTGCGCCTTTGCTATTTTAGGGGAGGTTGAAATTACGAGCCACCGTGGAGTGATGCGCTCACTGGAGTGACCTCTGTTCCTCAAGACAGGAGAAAACCTAGGTGCTCGGCTTGTGAAGTGGCTCGAGCTCTTAGGCGTGAGGCATTATTACATAAATTCAAGCTCGCTCCTGATCCTTAGTACCCTGAGTTGCCTGAAGGGGGGAATGGCACTGCCTGCGTGTGCAGCCCAGCGGCTCAGGCCGCCGCTGCAACCCGAGCGAGGAGCGCCCGCCCGCACCACCTGTCCCCGCCGGCATTCCAGAGTAGAGGCCGAATTGGCAGCAAGCCGGCCCGGATCAGTCGCCGCCTCAGTCCGCGCGGGCCCTCCTAGGGGTGTGTCTCGCGGATTCAACTCCCAGCCGCTCCTGGACGAGCCCCTAAAGGCGTCTTCCTCCCTGGCGGGAGCCGCGCGCGCCCCTCTCTTCGCGCTGCTGCCCCGAGGCCGCCGCAGGCGGATGCACGACCTCAGGAGACGCTGGGACCTGGGCTCCCTCTGCCGGGCCCTGCTCACTCGGGGCCTGGCCGCCCTGGGCCACTCGCTGAAGCACGTGCTCAGTGCGATCTTCTCCAAGATTTTCGGCCCCCTAGCCAGGTACGTTTTAGGTGAAAGCGGGACTCGCGCTTCCCGGCCAGGGTACGCAGGAGCCGTGCGGGCAGGGAAGGCAACCGCGAGGGGAGGGAAGAGCGCAAAGTTCCAGCTGGCCCGTGGCGGCCGGGCTCGGAGACTCTGGAGGGGCGCGGCGCGCATTTGGCCACGCTGCGGCTCCCTCCCTGCCGTTCCGCGGCACCGGCAGCGCAGCGTCTCCGCTTGCAAGTCGGGGTGCCGGCGAACTCCTTCCCGCAGGGGAACTCCACACGCCCAGCTCCGAGCTCACTCGAGGCGGCCTCCAAGGTGGGCAACCGGGTAGAGGCAAGAGCAGGGCTTCGGGGCGCGTGGGAAGGGAGATCGCGAGTCGAGCAGGCGGGGAGGTGGCGGCGTGCGCGCCAAGGGGACTGGGGCAGAATCGCCGAGGAGAGTCCGGTGGGCGAAGTGGGATGGGGATGGGAGCCACGGAGCCACCGAGATTGGAGCGAGACGCACGGGGGCTTGGACCCGGGGTGTGAGTTGGGGAGTGCGGCAACCGGGGCAGGCGGGGTCCCACGGGTAAGAAACCTCGTGAAGCGGCTCCGGAGAGCTCCGGCTGGGGTAGAGGGCGGGCGGCCAGCGGGAAGGAGTCGGGGGTGGGGGGTGCGGCAGAAGCCACAGCGCTGAGCCTGCCGGGAAGGAAGGAAGCGGGGAAGGGCGCCGCCGCCGCCGCGGTGGAGTACTCGGTGCGGAGGGGAGGAGGAAAGGGGCGCAACGGCGGAGCCAGGGGGAGGGGGCGACGCGGGCGCACGGCGAGCGCGGGCTGAGCTGCGGGATTGACGTAACGAGCTTGGGTTTCCCCCAGCGTCGGGAACATGGATGAGAAATCCAACAAGCTGCTGCTGGCTTTGGTGATGCTCTTCCTATTTGCCGTGATCGTCCTCCAATACGTGTGCCCCGGCACAGAATGCCAGCTCCTCCGCCTGCAGGCATTCAGCTCCCCGATGCCGGACCCGTACCGCTCGGAGGATGAGAGCTCCGCCAGGTTCGTGCCCCGTTACAATTTCAGCCGCGGCGACCTCCTGCGCAAGGTAGACTTCGACATCAAGGGCGATGACCTGATCGTGTTCCTGCACATCCAAAAGACCGGAGGCACCACTTTCGGCCGCCACCTGGTGCGTAACATCCAGCTAGAGCAGCCGTGCGAATGCCGCGTGGGTCAGAAGAAATGCACTTGCCACAGGCCGGGTAAGCGGGAGACCTGGCTCTTCTCCAGGTTCTCCACGGGCTGGAGCTGCGGGCTGCACGCCGACTGGACCGAGCTCACCAGCTGCGTGCCCGCCGTAGTGGACGGCAAGCGCGACGCCAGGCTAAGACCGTCCAGGTGAGTGCCCACCCGCGGCGGAGCTGGGCCCTGGAGCGCTGGATCGGACCTGGGCCTGGGCGGGCTGAGGGAGGGGAGGCGCGGCTCGCCGTTGCCGGCCCCAGAGCGTACCTCGGCGCCCCGGCGGTTGCGCCCCAGCTGGGCGGGTGCCAGGCGCCCTGGCGCGCAAGCTCACGGCGCTGTGGCGGCTGCAGGAAGTCTGTCCGCTCCCGCCCGGGACAGCTTGTCTGTCTGTCCGCCGGTTGGCCCGCTTGGTGGCTGGGAGTGCGTATGGGGGAAGCGGACGGGAGTCCCCGAATGAGCGCCCCCCGGCCGCCGCCGGGATAGGGTACCGCAAGTAGACTCCGCACTGGAGCGCCCCCAAAGAACCGCGCTCTTCGTGTAGCGTCCCTGAGTCCCTCCTGTCCTCTCTCTTCTTTTCTCCGCATCCCGGTTCCCAACCCTCCTTTTCACTCTCTCTTCCTCATTCCCGCTCCCGCACTCTCTTTCCCGATTTTTTTCTCGCTTCCTATATTTGCCTTTCTCTCGTTCTCGTGCTCCCGATCTTGTCAGTTCCTGGCCGCTCGCTCTTTCCTTCTCCCTCCGTTTTACTCTCTCACTTTGCTTCTCGTTCTTTCTCTTTTACCCTTTCGATTTTTTTTTTTCCTGGCTGACTTTTGTTGCCTCTCTCTTCCTCTCTTCCCTCTGGCTTTGCTCTCTTCGCGAGAGGGGGTGTCCCTCTGCCGCTGTTTGCGGAAACCTGGAGAGAGCTCGTGGTCCCCAGCTTGCGCCCCTCACTACTGGCTGCACACGAGGCATCCGTGGAGCTTTGCGAGTGCGAGGGGCACTCCATGGGCTGAAGGGCGGGCTGGGACGCTGCCCCGGACCCTATGTGACGTTCAGCTGTGAGAAACCGCTCCAGATTTACAAACACTGAGCCCCAGCGTGGGGCGCCAACGGCCCACTTGCTGGGAACCTGAGGCTGATGCGGAAAAAGCTGACTTATGAAGAGCCTGTAGCTAGTTGCATTTTCCTCCATCCAGCCGCAATGCCTAGTTACTGGCGGTCATGGAGTGCCATAAAGGGGTGGGCCAGCAGGGCGCATTGGGGTGCGGTTGCATCAGCCAGAGCTCTCATTCTGCCAGTCTCCCTAAAACAAATCTGGGCTGGGGCAGAGAGTCCAGTGAATGGACAAGGCAAGTCTAGTTGCCAGGGGGCCTCTAGATTGGGTCTCTAGGCAGGCAAGGACATGGCCATTCGTTCTGCCTCCCCATGGAGGTGACCACAGGGTCCTTTGAGGCTGCTGCTGCAGCGGCTGCCTGCCTGGACCTCTCCCACTTTCCCCCCACCTGCAACCCCCTACGTGGGAGATACTCTGTGCCCTGGGATAGGAGGCGCTTTGCAGGTGTCTCTTGGAATGCAACAGCCAGAGCAGTTTCTTCTGTCCAGCCGCGGTCAAGTGGAGCCCCCTGACTTTCTGGTCGCCAGTGAGATTTAGAGGAAGCATCACCCCTACTCACTTCCACTTCCCTCAGTCTACAGTGTCCTTTCTTGAATGCTAGAATTCTGGCAGAATCTGTTGAACTTTCATTTCCTTTCTGGCATTAGCAGATTTTCGTTTTCCAACCTAAGAGAACCTGGGCCCCAGGAAGGTTGCCGCCTCAATCTATTGTAATAATTGTATAAGTCATTGTAAGCACAAGGTTCTGGTGTTTAAGAAGATCCCAAACAACTTGGCACTATTGAAAATAATCTCTCTTAGAGATGGAACTTGTAGGTGGAGTGAGGGGTGGTGATATAAAAAGCTCTTTAGGGCAAAAATAGAATACCACAGCCATGACTGTGGCAGAGAAGGAAAAATGAGATCTTGGCAACTATGGAAGCCACAGCCCTGTCTAGAGTTCCACAGGGCACATGTGCCTTTTAACATCCTTTTGGACATGTAGGTCAGGGTGTGACATGGTCTATAAACACACATTATTAATATGGCCTGGATTATGTATTTGGTGGCTGCCATCCTCTGGCAGATTCCTTCAGAAATTGTCCGTAAGATAGCCAGGACTCCTCAAGGGGAGGGTTCAGCCTCTTGGATTGTCCCAAATTGAAGCAAAATTATTTGAAATGACGTGAGATTTTCTTGGTCTTGGACATAGATACTCCAGTGCCATCTAGTCTAATCGAAGAAGAACCACTTTTTAAAGAGTCAGAGTTACTGGATCTTACAATATTTGCAAAAATGAAGTAAAATTTGCTAGAGAAACACAGTGCTACCTCAAGGGCACCTTTTTATTCCATTCATTCCTACCCAGCTCCGGAAATCTTCATCTTGAAGGATAGTGATACCCTGAGGGTTCCAGAATTTCCCAGGATGTTGACAAATCCCTGCTTGCAGGATCTGTTCTGTTAGTTCTGGTAACCTATAAGAGTGAAGGTATGCATAAGTGTGTGAGAGCGGGAGAGTGTGTGTGTGTATACGTGTGTGTGAATGTATACGTGTGTGGTGAAGATTTAGAGACAGAGGCAGCTGTGCCGGCAGTGGTGCGTGAGGGTGAGGAGCTGGTCTCAGGAGATGAGAGGTTCAGCCATCGGGAGTTCCTGTGTAGAGCAGCCTTCCATGCCAGTTGGAGGTCTCTGTGCTCCACTGAACTGAGAGGAACAGCAGCTCCGTCTGTTTGGCCTGGGAGTTCCGACACCTGGGCTTTAGTTCCAGGCCAGCCATGACCCAGCTATGTGACCTTGGATCAGAGCCTGTCCAAGCCTTGTATGTGTGGAGAGTGCGTTCCAGTTTCTGATGAGCTTTCACATCCCTTATCTCTGGTATTTCTCTGTAAACTTGCACTGTCTTTGGGAAGAGGGCAGAGTGGGCAAAAGTATCCCCATTTATCAGATGAGAGTGAAGCCCAAGGGGGCTGAAGGACTTTCCCAAGGTCATTGAGTTCTTTAGTGGCGCAGCAGAAATCTTACACCAGTTCTGTCTGATTTGCAGCCCTTGCTCTGTTGACTGCGCCTTGATGAACGAGAGTTTTTATAAAAACACAGTGAGGTATTTTATGTTAGTAATCGCCACAAAGTAAGCAGTCAGTAAATGTTAACTGATATTATCACCTACATCGTCACCACTTTCAGTAATTTTACACGTGTGAGTTTGGATGAGAGCTTGGACCAGAGTTGCCACATCCACTGGGAGAAGAACAGATTTCTACCTCCCTGAGGTTTCATGCTCACCAGGAGCAGGTCTCGTGGCTAGGTTGCAGAGGGGCCTCTCATTGCCATGCTGGAAATCACTACAAAGCTGAGCAGGATGGGAGGACGCTGGGGGCCTGGTGAATGAGCCTCAGTAGGAGCCCTCAGCAGCAACAAAGGCCACCTTCTGATTCACAGCCATCCATCCACATTAAGAGGGGCGTGAGAGGCCATCATGGCTGCAAGCCAAGGCCCCTAATCCTGCGCCCAGTGCTACATCTGAGATGCTTCCCTGCCTCAGCGGATGGTGCGTGCTTGGGTGATATATAACTGCTGACTAGAAACGATTGTGATCACGTTGCCTGGAGAGGACAAAGAGAGAGTGCTTGGCTGGCAAAAGGCTCAAGTTGTTTATTAAGAATAATATTTCTTTAAAAAAGACTAGAAATTGCATTTCGTGCGTCTGTCTGGCAATATGTTGTTTGGGGTCAGAGAAGGGTCCTGTTCATTCTAGAATTTCTAAGACCATTTTGGAAAATGTATCAAAACATTGTTGCATACCAGCTGTTAAAACTCCCAAATTTTGCAGGCTTTTCTCAGGCCAAATTCCCTCTGTCTGTAGCCAACTCTAGTGCACCACTTGGTCTGTGGGAGGAATTCAGAATTGGGCACAAAGAAATTGCACTAGCCTCATTCTTCTTCACCAGGGACCATGCCGGCTGGCATACACGGGGTGGCTGGTGGGGTGGCGGGGGGATCAGGTTCTGTGGTATACGTGTCAAAGCATCTGATCATCACATTCATGTTGCATCCTAGACTTTTGCAGCAGCCATACGGAAGAGTAGTTAATTGTCATCTAAAATCCAGTAGGATGTCACTGACAGGAAAGGACTAAAAGGCATTTATATGGAGAAAAGCTTTCTTTCTTTCTTTTTCAGTCATTTCTTTTTAAAAATTGTGGTAAAGGTTTTCTTTTCTTTCCATTTCTTTGTAAAAGGTGGCTGTATTTCAAGAGAGCTATGTCTTAATAAGAACTCCATAGTGCATGTGCCTGCTCATGCCTCCAGTGCCCATGCTCCCACTCCTTCCATTTCTGGATTTTGCAGTGAAGCAGGGTGACGTGATAGGCTTGCGGTACCGAGTGAGGCAGGGAGTGAATGGACTGTTACAGCCAGCAACGCTGTCCCTCTGGTCAATCAGGCTGTAGGCCACTGGGCTCTCACAGGGGTAGCTTCACTTAGCCGAGGATGAATTTCTTCAGCTGTCTTTGGTAACAGCTGTTATACCTTCCCACCTATTTCACAGGAGAGGGGGAGAAATTCACCAGGATAACATCTGTAGAACTTTAGCAGTATTAGTTAGCATCTTTGCATAGATGGCAAACATGTTGGAGTCCCGACAAAGCTTAGAGTTCTCAAGGTAGTATAAAAGACTATTCAGGATTACCATTTCTTAAGAGTAATTTTAGATTAGTGCTGTCATGTGGCAAGAAGAATGTCAGAACTTGTCTTTTATAGATATCTGTCATCAACTTAGGTAGTTTGAAATGACATTAAAGAATAGTCATCTCTTCCATCCATTAGTCATTAAACAAAATTTTGTGAAACTGCCCATCATATTCCAGGGAAGACATGTCACCCTTGCTTTCACAGAGCTTAAAGTAGAACAGAATAATTTGGGATTTTAGATATTTAATAAAGAAGATGGATTTTGTTTGAAAACGATTTGGATATCTGTAATGTCTTTAAGACGTCGTACCTTTATCAGAATATATTTAAAAAATAGAGAAAAGTCCATCTGTTTATGTTGCACTTTAGTTCTAATCAGCAAACCTTGTGGAGTCAGTATTATGACCTCTGCACAGTGCTAGCAGTTGGAGGAGATTAGAGCTAAGACAAAGCCGAAAAGGCCAAGGTCATCATCTTTAGCCTCAAGTCTGTAAAGATTAGAGGGTAAAGTGCAGAACTGTGTAGTACAGACCAGTGGGGAACGGGGGGAGGAACTTGTGATTTTGGGCAAGTCCATCCCCCTCTGTAAAATGCGAGATAAACAAGATGCTTTCTAAGGCTCTTTCCTTTATAAAGTATGAGTAACAGGCCAGAAAAAGGATAGATCTGTTCAGGAAGGCTTCTGGGAATAGGTGGGCTGTATTTAGAAGAAAGGAGGCTTGGGGCTGCCCGGTGGCGCAGTGGTTTAGTCCGCGCTTGGCAGCCCGGGGTTCGCGAGTTCGGATCCCGGGCGCCCGCCGACGCACTGCCTGTCAGCCATGCCGTGGCGGCGTCCCATATAAAGTGGAGGAAGATGGGCACGATGTTAGCCCAGGGCCAGTCTTCCTCAGCAAAAAGGGGAGGATTGGCGACGGATGTTAGCTCAGGGCTGGTCTTCCCCACAAAAAAAAAAAAAAAAAAAGAAGAAAGGAGGCTTTGTGGACGGGCATGGCATCCTCATGGCATCATCAGATCCAGCAGCCTCACCTAGCCAGGGCTGGCCAGAACTGAGATGGTTCATGTATGGGGAAGGGTTAGGGAGGCAGGTGGGGTGAGGCCTCATTGTAGACGTCCTGGAATGGCAATCAGGTGGTTGAACTCCACTGAGTATGAGAAGCTCTTACATGGAAGGAATGTAAAAAATACAAAAGTAAATGAAGGCTGGAGTCCAGTTAAAGGTGCGTCCCTGATTTCTAGTCTGGAATGGAGATGATACCAATGACCAAAACGGAGAGGTTGACAAGGGGATCTAGTTTGGGCTGAGAGGGTACTAAAGAGCTGTGGCTGGTCTATGTTGCCTAGACTTCTAGTGGCAGGGTTTGTAAGGAAATGAGAGCTAGGGTTCTGGGGCAGGTTAGGGCTTAGTTGTATATGTGGGAGTCTGTGAACCCAGTTAATCTGAATTCGCAGTTGGTATTATTATTTAAGTGATAACTGCAATTCACATGTGGGACTCTTAGCCAAGGAAAAGAAAGTTTGAATAAAGGAAAAGATCCACAGTTATGATTACACAAAAATGAGAAATGTTCACCTGTCAAAAAATAGCCAAAATGAAAAGGCATATGTCAAACATAAAATATGCACAACAAATAAAACAGACAAAAGGATGACATCTTTTCTGTATAAAGAACTCCTACGAATTGACTAGGAAAATAAAGGATATGACCGGTCAATTTACAACATGGGAACCACAGCTAGTTTACAGACATGGAAAAACTGTTTAGTCTCATTGGTACTAAAGAAATGCAAATTTAAATAATTAAATGTAGGAAAACCATTTTGCCTCTTTAACTCTGATTAAAACAAAAAACAAAAAACAACCTACATCACCACCACCACCAAACAAAAAAAAGATAGTAACCAGTGCTGATAAGGGTGTGGTAAATATCATAATTCTCATACATTGTTAGTGGGAATGTAAATTCAAATGATTCTTTTGGAAATAAATTAGATGATATAAACAGAGAGCATTAAAAATATTTATTTCTTTGACTCATGATTTCTTTTCTGGGATTTTACTGAAAAACATAATCCTGTACATGTTTTTCATTCATTCACTCATTTATTTATTTATTTAATAAATATTTATTGAATATCTCCTATCACCATGCTATGTGTTGGGGGCAGTGTGAGGAACCAAGCAGATGTGGTCTCTGCCTTCGTGGAGTGGGTAAGATAGACATGAAAGTAATAATTAATTACTTAAAACTGTGAGAAGTGCCACGAGGGAAAAGTATAGGGTGATATAATGGTATACTAGGAGGCTAACTGGAGTTATTTATACTTGCAACAAATTGGAAAAATCTGAGCATCCACATAGAGGAGAGTGGTTCAAGAAATCTCAGTACATCCACTTGAAGGGTTATTACAGAACCATTTAAATATCTTTTTACAGAGTATGGAAAATTGCTAGTGATGTAATGCCAAGGGAACAAGGGGTAGACAATTATGGACCCAGTATGACTACAACTAGGTGAAAGAGAGAGAGGGTGCGCGCGCAAAATCATCTTCCCACTCCTCCCAAATCTAAACATAAAAGACAAAGAATGGAAGAAAAATACCAGGATATTAATAGGTTGATTAGTGATTTATTGTCTTCTTCTCTGAAGGTTTTGAATTTCCCTTATGAGTATGCACTATTTTATAATAAAAGTAAATATTAACAATTTTTAAAATGATGTTTTATTATGGCCATGATAAATTTCACTTACGTCGACTTGGTTCCTGAAGACTATGGCTGGTTGTTTCATTAGCCTCTTGATATCCTGGGAGTCCTTAATGAGGAAAACAGTCTCAGCTAAATAAACTCTCTGACTAAAAGGCAGAGATGATAAGTCAGGCATTGACTGCTGATTTTTCTAATGATTGGCTGTTATCATATTCCAAAGAATCCATGGAACTGTTACACCTGTTCACTATAAAGATACTTGAGTGGGTTGCTATTGTCTTTTCTCTGTTTAAAAGTTAAGTGGAACAGGAAATTAATAGTGGTACACAGTTGGAAATATAAGGCTTGTTCTGCTCATATAGAGCCACTCAAAACAGCCTGGACTTTGAGTCTTCATGAGCCTCTTTCTAAGTGAGCTGATACTAGAGCTCATGGTCTGGCTAAAAGAGTTAAAATTTGGCGGCTGGTGAAGGGCTATGGTTCTGACAATCTATAACTGAGAGCTTAAATCAGTTAGTGCATGTGTTGCCCTCATCCAGGAAAGAAGGGGAGTCCACTCTGCTGGAGTAGCTTCCTCTTAGAGCAGTTTTACTTCATAAGAGCATTGCCTCCAGTTAATTATAAATTAAGTTGATTAGAACAGTTCATTCCTCAACTGCTCTGGATATCTGAGGGACTACTATATAGAGTGAGGTGCATAATCTTATTGTTGAAACTCCACTGAAACTAGATTCTCAGTACAAGTTATTTTGACAGTGTAAAGAATGTGCTTCACAGTTGAAAAGCTAATATTGACATTCTGTGACAAATAAAATGAGATATTTAGTCATTCAGTTTAGGGAAAAAAAAGGTATGGATGGGAATGTTCCCTCTTCTGTTAAAGCGTAATAAAGAATCCAATTAATGGTATATGTCTTCTAATACAATGTCATTGTAAGCTTAGAGAAATATTTGTCTAAACTTTGGTGAAATATTTATTGGCAAAAGACCTTTTATAGTTTTACTAGGTATTGGACTTTGCAGATTATTCAGTTGGTCTTATTGCATCCCATTTGTTATTTCTGCCATTTTGCCTCTAAGAACAGTGTTGAAGACTTTGACACATTTCAGAGCATTACATTAAATAAATCTGTCTTGCACATTCCACTGTGCTTTTTCTGGAATATTATAAATATTCAAATATAGGCACACATGCAAATTCAAAATAAAATTCAATACATGCAAACTCTGCATAAATTCCATATTTATAACTTAGCAATAGTTTTGAACTTGTTATCCTAGGATATAAATGTATCAAATATGAGCTCATGGGAATTACCAATAAATATATTTTTCTGATTAAACTGTGGGTTCTTTTTTAGTGACAATTTAAGCTTCAATTCTGGGATATATTATAAGAGAATAATTTGCACTTCATTTACTCTGAATTGTCAAGAATCATGTTCTTCCTTGATGTAAATGTCTGCAAAAAGGACTTCTTATTCAGTTTGATTGCTTTTTAAATTTTACTAGCAGAGATGCCCTAGTGAGCTTAAGAGAATTGGTCTGTTTCTTGTGAAGAGTTTAGTCCTAGTGAATCATTTCCATGCACTTTTCTGAAGGAATGCAGAGCAATTGAAATGTGCAATACATTGATTTACATCAAATGGATTAGGCCTGTGTGCACCATTCCTTGCCTTAATTGACTTTCTCTCCATAACTGTACTAATAAAGACAAATCTTTAGTATAGTACCAGCTTCACTTCACTCATGGAGTCATTGGACTTTTGCTAGCTTCCTACAGGAGAGTGAATGCAAGCAAAGAGTGTTTAGAAATTAACTAGGGTGACCAGGTTACAGCCAGGAAACCCAAGATACTTTAAAAAGGCCCTTTGATCTTGGCAGCCAACTTTTCAGTTATTACAATAAGTAGAAGCTGACCAAACTCACCAGTTGAAAGACGTAGATTATCACAGTAGATGAAAATACAAAATCCAGCTATATGCTGTGTATAAGAGACAAAGTTAAAACATAAGGATACAGATAAGATTGGAATAGATACACTATGAAAATACTAACTAGACGGAAGCTGATGTAGCTAAACTGATATCAGACAAAATAGACTAGGGCAAAACATTTATTAGGGATAAACAAGATCATGGAATAGTGATAAAAAGTTCAATTCTTCAGATAACAATTCTAAATTTGAATGTACTTAATACCATAGTTTTGAAATATATAAAGGTAAAATTGACAGAGCTATGAGGAGAAATTGTAAAATCGACTAACCTCTTTCAGAAATTGATAGATGAAATGAACAAAGTGAGTAGGGATGTGGAAGATTTGAACAACATGGTTAACAAGCTCAAAGTAATGAACCTGCACCCAATTAGAAGAATACACATTCGTCTCAAGCGCATATGGAACACTTTTGAAGATAGACCATATACTAAGCCATAAAGTTAATCTGGAAAAACTTCAGCGAATAAATATCTTAAGGACCATACTGTCTGACCATGCAGTGCTTAGTCACCGGAAGTTGTGACCAGTCAGGCAGGAACAAGGGAGCAGGCTATACCTGAGTGCATGAGAAGGAACATTAATAGTCTGCTATATTTGGAAGTATTGCCAATCCTTCACCGACCACATCAAGTTTCTTAATTCACATGCAAGAGTGAAGAACTCCCAGACTTAGGCAAAGAGAAGTGCTGTAAAGTGATGGCTTGACCCAGGTAGCTTGGCCTGACTTTCCATGAAGACCTATTAATGTTTCGGGGTACCTACTGAGCCAGGCCCCATGCCAGGGGCATAACATATATTTTTCTCATTTAATCCTCTAAACAACACTCCGAGGTAGATGTTTTAAAAACCCATTTAAAGATGAGAAAACAGAGACTTGGACAAGATATATAACGTGCTCAAATCCACACAGCCAGGCAATATTGGAGCTGGCATTTAAAACCAGTTGGGCCACATGGCCTGTCTGGTATGTTTTAATGTCTGCTAAATCCTCAGATAAATCGCCAAAAACCTTTACCCTCTTTTTTGGTATGTCTGTATAAGCTAAGTGGAATGGAGACCTGAAGTGATTATCTGGAGATATCAGGATTCAGCATGTTAAATGATTTTTTTAAAGCCCCTTTTAAAAAGTTTCATAAAAACCACTCTTTAAAGGGGAATTCTGCAGCTTTTTTTTCTTTTACATAAAGGTTTAGATATCCAAGATACTGCAAATGCTTTCAACACTGATTTACACAGAAGGATGATATTTTAGGGGAAATAAAAAAAGAAAGGAGTTATGTTAGAGCAAAGATTTGTATTTTTTTTTTTTTTTTTGGACAAGGACAATGAGGACCTTAACTGTGTTTTAATTTATGCCCCATGTGGACTTAAAATATGGGGCACACACTTCATAAGATTCGTAAGAGGCCAAAGCATCTTTCTCCTTCTGGAATGTTGGCAGTTGTTTCATTAACGATGTCAGTTGCACTACTCCGATCATGGCCTGATTCTATGAATGACCATTGCTTTTTTGCTGCATTTGGTCAGTGTGGACACAGCCTTTGGAGGGTAGTGTGAATGAGTTCAGCCAGGGCAGCTCATATAATCTTGGAGCATGAGGAGCCAGTGAAATAAAGATACTTTCTCTCAAAACCAAGTGAGGGGGTCCCAGAGAAGATGAATCCCGAAGCCTGCTCTTATCCCAGGGGCTCATCATGAAGAAAATAAAAGTGTATTTTATTACTAAATAACCAAGTGAAGGTAGCAAATTCCCATAGGAGTGACCATTCTCTCTTTTGGAAGAGACAGCTTTAGAAAAGTGCCATTAAAAAGAATATGCAAGTTAGCATGGGCTTACCAGTCTGGCAGATATTAGTGCGGGTGGCAAAGAAATTAGGTTGAATGGTAAAAAGATGCCCAATACAACCAGAGACTAGTGTGACCTTGGGATGATGGCCACTTCAACAGATGCCTCATAGTTGAGACTTTGCTAAGTAAAAGATTAACTGGCACAACATTTTGACTGTTGAAAAACTGTTTGAGGCTATTTGCCAGATACCCTCGAGGCAAAATACTTATTATTTTTGTGATTGGTTTTGCTGAAAGTGGTACAGTATGTTCTAAGAGTGTAACAGGCCAACTCCAACTCATTAAAGCAATATTGAAATGAGGCATATTGGGGTGAATGATGCCTAGTAGGCTATTTATGAAAAATTATCTTAATAAAAATTTTAATGGACACATAGAAATGATTTTATGCATAAACACACTATAAGATTAATGAAAGATAATTAGACTAATATGTGAATATGGAGCTGGAGCAAGGTATTTTAAAAAATATTTTGCATTATTGAAGAAAAGGGTCTGTGTATATTTCTCCTTTTAGGTAAGGATCCATGCTTAGCATCTACCACCCTCAATTTGTTCTCTGTGACTTGGAAGCAAAGCAAAAGAAAAAAAAAGATATCATCTTAGCATTTGTATAGCATTTTACAATCTTCTGGCAGCTTTTGTATTTATTGCCATATGGGTGTACATTAAATCTGCATCTCCCTCTCATTTATATGTTTATAAAGTTATAAAGACATACACATGCGCACACAAAATAATTAAGCAAGTGATATGTGTGTGTCAATGTTTGGTGACTTAATGCCATTTAAAACCCTTGCTTTTCTCATCCAGTTGCTCCCATGCTTTTTAGTTTATGCACTTAAAGACAGAATCCGTTTAAAGTGCCAGAATTTGCATACATGCAGCTTTGAGTGAGACTTCTATTTATTCCAGATGGCCTTGAAAAATTATTATTGGGAAGCTTAGAGACTTGGATGTCACGAGATCCATTAGGATGAGACTGAAATCACACTTTTTGGTTTCCACTAGCTCCTCCTGTACAGTAGTGGGTATACTTTTGCCATGAGGGGAGCTAAAGGTATGTGGCTTAGCTAGACTGTTGAATGCAGCCAAGTTAGCTCAGCTCATCTCAGTGAGAGAGTCCTGTGTTGCAGGCGCCTTGCCTAACCCTAT
Source organism: Tapirus indicus (assembly GCA_031878705.1). Taxonomy (NCBI): domain Eukaryota; kingdom Metazoa; phylum Chordata; class Mammalia; order Perissodactyla; family Tapiridae; genus Tapirus; species Tapirus indicus. Next base: position 110,530,878 of record CM062942.1, on the reverse strand, counting down.
TGTAGGAAAGTGGCTCATAATTTTCCAGAGTTCAGCTGAATGCTAAGTTAAAGGCTGCATACAGGATTTGTATGCGTGGAAGTTCGCAGTTACATTGACAACCTCTCCCCCTTTAAAAAATATGGTTGGATTGGACTGAGCAAGACTGTGATGTTCCCCATTGAATGTCATGTTTGTTTTGCTTTTAAACCATGGTGATATAACCATTATTCACTTTAGGAAGGTTCTGGTTCCAGTATCAAGGGACTGGGTGTAGGGTCTCAGGTTGTGACCTCTGGCTGGGAATACCTTCTCTAGAGAATGGTCAGGTTTCCATGTTGGCAGCAAACAAGCCAGGGACCACAAAAATCCAGCTCTTCTGTCTTGCTCGGGTGTGACTCAAGAATGCAGCTTTTTCTGGTTAATGGAGAGGAGCTCTTGTATGGCATGAACCTGCTAAGATGGAGAGATCTGAGTGCCATAAAGCCTGAGATATGCACAGCTATATCATTTGGCTCTTGGTTATATACCTTGGCGGTGTCTGAATTTAGCTTAGCACAAGGAACCTAGAAGGAAGAAAACAAATGTTCTCCCAGAACTTCAAAGAGGTAAAAAAATATTCAAGAAATGGTAGGAGTTTCCATTGAAATATCAGAAGCTAAAGTGTGGTCTGAGAAAGAGAAATACCACTGGGGAAAAACGATGAATTATTGCCATAATTAAATGGCAGATTGCCTCTTAGTGACTGTGATCTCCACTCCCAGATGTAGCTTTGGGGACAATCAGTGCACCCACATCTGCTTCAGGGCTCTGGAGGGAGGCAATGGTCCCCTGCAAATTGACAACTTTAATAGTGAACACCTTGGGTCTTGGGGCCACTTTCAGCTTGGAATTCTGGGGCACCATGGTTCTGCTGGATTAGGAGTGAGAGCTGATTTGGGGTGCTTCCTATGATTCAGTGTAATTCACTTGAGATTCATCCAAGCTGTTGCTTGTAACAATAGTTCGTTCTTTTTTTATTGCTGAAGAATATTCCATGGTAAGCATGTACCACGGTTTATTTAACCATTCACTTATTGAAGGACATCTGGGCTGATTCTAGTTTTTGGCTATTAGGGATAAAGCTGCTGTGAACATTTGTGTATAGGCTTTTGTGGGATAAGTGTTCATTTCTCTAAATGTTGAAGAATAAATGTTGAAGAATGCAATTGCTGGGTTGTTTGGTGATTACGTGCTTAGTTTTATAAGAAACTGCCAAATTGTTTTCCAGAAGGGCTGTACCTCATTTTACACTCCCACCAGCAATGTACGAGTTATCCAGCTTCTCCTCATCCTTGTCAGCATTTGTTGTTGTCACTATTTTTTATTTTAGCCATTCTGAGAGGTGTGTAGTAATATCTTGTGGTTTTAATCTGCCTCCTCCTGATGGCTGATGACGTTCAACATTCTTTTGCACGCTTATTAACCATCTGTATATCCTCTTTGGTGGAATGTCTGTTCATGCCATTTGCTCGTTTTCTGATGGGATTCTTTGTTTCTTTAACTGCTGAGTTTTGAGTGTTACTTATATATTCTGTATGTTAATCTTTTGTCAGATATAGTGTTTGCAAATATTTTATCTCAGTCCGTTGCCTGTCTTTTCATCTTCTTCACATGGTATTTGACAGAGCAAAATTTCTAATTTTGATTAGGTCCAATCTATCAGTTTTTCCTTTTATGGATCATGATTTGGTGTCAAGTCTAAGAATTCTTTGCCTAGCCTTAGATCTTGAAGATTTGCTCCTATGTTTTCTCTAAAAGTTTTCTAGCTTTAACTTTTACATTTAAGTCTATGATACATTTTTAAGTTACTTCTTGTTTAGATACATTTCACATACCTTAATATTCACTGTACAGTACAGTGGCTTTTAATATATTCACAAAGTTGTGCAATCATCACGTGAAAAGGTGCCTTATTGTGGTTTTGATTTGCATTTTCCTGAAGGGTAATGAAATTGAGCATCTTTGTATGTGCTTATTGCCCATTTGAATGTCTTCTTTGGAGAAATGTCTATTCAGATCCTTTGCCATTTTAATTGTGTTATTTTTATCTTTTTAGCATTGAGTTAAGTGTGCTTTATACATTCTGAATACAAATTCCTTATCAGATTTATGCTTTGCAAATATTTTTTTCTCCCATTCAATGGATTGTCTCTTCACTTTCTTCATGATGTTCCTTGAAGCACAAAAGTTTTAAATTTTAATGAATTCCAATTTAACTGTTTTTTCTTTTGTCTCTGGTGAAGGCTTTGCCTAACTTAAGATCCCAAAGACTTATTCCTATAATTTCTTCTAAGAGTTTTATCTCTTACTTTAAAGTCCATGATCTATTTTGAGTTAGTTTTTGTGCATATTCTAAGAAGGGGGTCCAACTTCATTCTTTTCTTTATGAATATCAGTTGTCCCAGAATCATTTGTTGTAAGGACTTTTTTTCTTTATTGAATTGCCTTGGTACTTTTGTTGAAAATCAATTGATCATAAATGGATGGGTTTATTTCTGGATTCTTCATTCTATTTTATTAATCTATATAGGTATCTTTATGCAAGTGCCACATAGTCTTTGACTACTGTTGCTTTGTAGTTAGTTTTGAAATCAGGAAGTGTGATTCTTTCAGTTTTTTTTCTTTCTCTAGATTTTTTTGGGTATTCTGGGTACCTTGAATTTCAGTATAAATGTTAAAATTAACTTATCAATGTTTGCAAAGAAACCAGCTAAGATTTTGTTAGGGATTGTGTTGGATCTGTAGATCACTTTGGGGGAATATTACCATCTGAATAATAAGTAAGTCTTTCAATCAGGTGTTCTTTTTAATTTCTTTCAGTGATGTTTTGTAGTTCTTAGATTATAAGTTTCGTATACTTTTGTTAAATTTATTCATAAATATTTTACTCTTTTTTGTGATATTGTAAATGTAATTGTTTTCTTAATTTCATTTTTGGATTGTTCATTGCTACTGTATAAAAAAACAGTTGAGTTTTTAAATTACTGGTCTTGTATGCTGCAACCTTGCTGAACTCAATATTTTTAAAAAAGTCTAATAGTTTTTAATGTATTCCTTAAGATTTCTATATACAAGATTATGTCATCTGTAAATACACACTTTTACTTTTTCCTCTCCAATGTGGATGCATTTTATTTATTTATTTTTCTTGCCTAACATCCCTGACTAGAATCTCTAGTGCAATGTGGAATAGAAGTGGCTAGACTGGACTTCCTTATCTTGTTTCTGATCTTGGCGGGGAAAGCATTCACTCTTTCATCATTAAATATGATGTTAGCTCTGGGCTTTTTCCTAGATGACTTTTATCAGCTTGAGGAAGTTCCCCTTCATTCTTAGTTTGTTAAGTGTTTATCTTTTTATCAATGAATAGGTGTTGGATTTTGTCAAATGATTTTTCTCTGTTGATCGAGATAATCATGTGTTTTTCCCCCTTTATTCTTTTGATATGGTGTTTTATACTAACTAACTCTTGGATGTTAAACCAACGTTGCATTCTGGGGATAAATCCCACTTGATCATGGTGCACAATTCTTTTTGTATGTTGCTGGATTGGGTTTGCTAGTGTTTTCTTGAGGACTTATGCATCTATATTCATAAGAGATATTGGTCTATAGTTTTCCTGTGATGTCTTTATCCGGTTTTGGTGTCAGGGTAATATGGCCTCATAAAATGAATTGAGAAGTGTTCCTGCCTCTTCTGTTTTTTGAGAGAGTTTGTGAAAGCTTGGTATTATTTTTCCTTTAATATTTTGGTAGAAATCACTAGAGAAACCATTTGGGCCTGGGATTTACTTTGTGGTAAGTTTTTAAATTATTTATTCAATAACTTTACTTTTTATAGTTCAATTCAGATTTTCTTTTACTTTTTGAGTTAATTTCAGTGGTTTGTGTCTTCCTAGAAATTTGTCCATTTTGTCTAAATTATCCAGTTTGTTGGCATATGGTTGTTCATAGTATTTCCTTATAATCCATTTTGTTTTTAAAGGATCGTATTAATGTCCCCTCTTTCATTCTTGATTTTAGTAATTGAGTCTTTTCTCTTATTTTCTTGGTCAATCTAGGTTAATGTTTGTTAATTTCATTGATCTTTTCAAAGAACCAACTTTTGGTTTTGTTCATTTTCTCCATTCTTTTCAACTCTCAATTCCCACTGTCATCTATAATATTTCTTTTCTTCTACTTACTTAATTTTAGTGTGTTCTTTCTATTCTAGTGTCTTGCAATGGAAAATCAGGTATTGAACTGAGATCTTTCTTTTTTTTTTAAGTATAGGCATTTATAGCTATAAAATTTCCTTGAAGAACTATTTTAGCTGCATCCCATAAGTTTTGTTTCATTTTAATTTACTTCAAAGATTTTCTAATTTCCCCTGTGTTTCTTCTTTGAACCATTGCTTATGTAAGAATGTATAGTTTAATTTCCACATATTTGTGAATTTCCCAAATTTGCTTGTTTAAATGATTTATAATTTCATGCTGCTGTGGTTGGAGAACATACGTTGTGTGATTCAATCCTTTTAAATATATTGAGAAATATTTTATGGCCTAACATGTAGCTTGCCCTGGAGAATATCCTATGTGCTTTTGCAAAGACTGTATTCTGCTGTTGGTGGTGTAGTGTCCTATAGATATCTGCTAAGTCTTGTTGTTTCATTGTATTGTTTAAGACTTCTATTTCCTTGTTGATCTTTTTCTAGTTGTTCTATTCATTATTGAAATTGGAAGTTTGAAGTCTCCAACTATTATTATTGAATTTTCTGTTTCTCCCTTTAATTCTGTCAGGTTTTGCTTCATGTGTTTTGGGCTCTGTTGTTAACTGCATGTATATTTATGATTGTTATGTTTTCTTGATGCATTCTTCCTTATCATATAAAAATCTCCTCTTTATCTCTAGTAACATTTATTAGTCTATTTTCTCTGATATTAGTATAGGCATTCCATATTTTTTATCGTTCCTGTTTCGCTATATCTTTTCTCTTCCATTTTTGCTCAGATGGTTTCTATCTTTGAATGTAATGTGCTTCCTGTGAACAATACATAGTTGGATCTTCTTTTTTAGAAAATCCATCTGACAGTCTATGCCTTTTTTTGGATTGTTTCATCCATTCATATTACTGATAGCTTGATTCAAGTCTGTCATTTTATTTTTATTTTCTATATATCTCACATCTTTTTTGTTCCTCTATGCCTCCTTTACTGCCTTCTGGTGTATTAAGTGACTATTTTCTCGTGTAACATTTTAATTCCTGTAATGATTTTTCACTGTAATTTGTTGGTATTTTCTTAGTGTTTGCTCTAGGGCTTAATCTATACATGTTAACTTTTCAGAATCTACTTCATATTTATAGTAACTTAATTACAGTTAGACCTAGAAGTGTTTCTCCTAGATAGCTCTATTCCTTCTTCCCCCTTTTTGTGCTATGACTGTAAATTTTACATTTCTATAAGTTACTAACTCAGCAGTACATTGTTGTACTTATCACATTGATAATTTGGAAGTGCATTTGAAAAGAATTCTGCTGTTTTTGGGTGGAGTTAATTATATCCTGTTGTTGGGTAAATGTTGATTAGGTCCTGCTGGTTGATGGTATTGCAGAGTTTTTATATATCCTTGTTGACGTTCTGTCTAGTTTTTCTATCAATTGCTGAGAGAGGGGTGTTGGAGTCCCCAGCTATAATTGTGGATTTGTCTATTTCTCCTTTCAGTTCCATCAATTTTTGCTTTATATATTTTGCAGCTCTGTTGTTTGTTACAGACAGATTTGGGATTGCTATGTGTTCTTGGTCAATTGACCCTTTTATCATTATGTAATGTCCCCTTTTGTTTTTGCTTATTTTTTTTGTTCCAAAGTCTACTTTATCTAATGTTAATATAGCCACTTATGCTTTCTTTTTATTGATGTTTTCATGATATATCTTTCTCACTATCTTTCAGTGCCTTCCTTTGCTTATTTTATATATCTGTACACATCTATAATTAGTCGGAGGAATAGAGACAAATGTCCATCTTGTTCAGAACTGGAAGTATAGTTCACCTATTTCTGTTTGCTTGGATGAGCTGGGTTGGTTGTTTAAGCCACTGAGGCTGTGTGTTGCACACATCTAATTTTAGCTCAATAATTCCCTGTTACTAAGTCAGCTTCTCTGTACCTCAAGAGTTGTAGTGGCCCTATTTTCTTTATTTCCATGCGTCAGATTTTTGAAGTCCAAATATTTTTACTAAACATGACCCTACCTTTTCTTGCTTTCGTTGCATCCATCCCTCCTTTTACTTTGTAGGTATTTGGTTTTGGAGAGTTGGGGAGATGTGTGACCTGGAAATCTCTGTGTGCTGCTCCAAGCTCAGCATGAACAGAAACAAAAAACTGCCTGTAAAAGGTTGACACTAGGATGTAGAACCAGTAACATGACCTATTCTGACTAAGTTGGAATCGTTCCCATTAACTAATTCATTCAGTATGTACAGGTGCATACTATACTCCTGGCACTGTGCCAGGTCCTGGGATTACAGAGCTGGCAGTGCCATAGGCACTGATTTTGGAGAGTTCTCAGACTAGTGAGGGGGAGACAAATAAGCAAATAAGATAACCAGAGCTCTGACAAAGGTGAGCACAGGTTGCTGTGACGATGGAGAGATGGGCATCTTAAACCAGGAAAGGCTCTGCTGATGAAGGTGACACCTGAGTCCCCAAGGATCCATCTCCAGGCAAGGAACAGGGGAAAACCTTAGGAAGCAGCATGAATAAAGGCATAGGTACAGGTTGGAGTAGGGCTTGTACCTAGGGGCAGGGATGAGATCTGTGACCTCAGAATTAGATAGAAGCCAGGGCACATAGAGCCTTGTAGGGCATGAAATATATTTTTGACTTTATCCGACAGCAGTGAAGGCATTGGGACTTTTTAAGCAAGGGAATAATGTGATTTGATTTGTGTTTTAACTAAATCACTTTGGCTGCTGTGTGGAGAAGGGACTGGAGAGGAGTAAGAACACATGAGGGAGCCCAGTTAGAAGGCTGTAGAGTAGTCCAGGGAAGAGGGGTGGTGGCTTGGGGGAGTGGCTGTGGGCATGCAAAAAGGTGAATGGATTCAGGAGGTATTGAGGAGGAAGAATAGAAAGAATGTGGTGACTGAAGGGTGTGGATACTGGAGATAAGAATGAAGGAGCAAGCAATTTTCTGGCTTGGGAAGACTGGAGGAGCAGCTGTGATAGGCAGGCAGTAGGGGACGAGGCTAGTTTTATACACATGGAATTTCAGGAGACTGTGGAGTCACCATTTTGAGATGCCCAGGGGCAGTGGATATGCTGGTTGGGAGCTCAAGGCTGCAGATACAGACTTGGAGTCATGAGATACTTATGTCATTATCTCATTTAAAATAATTTCTAAATATGCAAAAAGTAAACTTTATTTGTAATATATAGACAAGTTGTCCTCACTGGTTGCTGAGGGTAAAATCAGAGAAACTGGACCTAAGTGATAATAGACAAGACAGGAAGAAGCTGTTCCTGACAAAGTGGGGTGCTATACCTTGGAATGGATTGACAGAAGAAAGCCATGCAAAATGGTGTGAACTCCTTACTGGCCTCAGCCCAACAGCAGGGCCCTAAGTGAGGGATATCTGGAGTACCTCTCAGACATGGGATTTGGATGCCCATTCTTTCCCAATGCATGTGCCAAGCCCAGGAGAACTGAGGAACAAATGCCCATTCTTGCCACGAAGTGTGTACATTGAAAAGTAAATACCTGTATTTACTTTTTCCTCTCTTTTTTCTATACTGCTCTCCAAATATTAGAGTTCTTTAGATCACAGTTATTCATGGAGAAGTAAGAGTGACAGTCTTAGGGTAAAAAAAAATCAACATTATGGGCATTATCTATAATTGGTCTAGCTTACTAATGGAGATATTTCTTCTCAGGAATCTAGAATCAGCTATTTCATCTTTTTAAAAAAAGCAACTTTATTGAGGTATAATTGACATACAAGAAAAACCACTGCACATATTTAATGTATACAATTTGATGAGTTTAGACATAAGCAGACACTTGTGAGAGCATCACCACAATCAATACACGTACCTATCACCTCCAAAAGTTTCCTTGTGTCCTCCTTTTTTGTGTGTTAAGAACACTTAACATGAGCTCAGATATTTCATCTTTACCCTAGGATCTGGAGTCACACAGACCTGGGTTTAATTGATGGCTCTTTCATTTACTACTTAAAAGTCTTTGGGCAAATCACTTCACCTAGTTCTGATCGTCAGTTTCCTCATTTGTAAAATGGGGATGCTACCTCATCGAATTATTCTGAGGCACAAATGCTGTAAAGTAAGTGAAAAGGCTTTATAAAGTATGAACTGCTGTTTATGTATTGTATAATCATTATTTAGCCTTCTGATTTATTGTAAAATATCAAAGTGTTGTTAGAAAAACTGCAAGAGTGTTTAATATCAGAACGTGTTGCTTTATTTAAAATTCTTTTAATTAATTTTCCTCTAATAACAAAGAATATCATTAAGTGGTTATTGGTATCTATCTATCCATGTTCTAAATCTCAGGCTAACCAAAAATTGATTCCATTCAGTTTTCCCCCAATCTTATGGGAACACATTTGAGGGTTCATATTGATGGTTCATCCACTGTTTCAAACATACCTTTTTTTTTTTGGTGAGGAAGACCAGCCCTGAGCTAACATCCGTTGCTAATGTTCCTCTTTTTGCTGAGGAAGACTGGCCCTGGGCTAACATCCGTGCCCATCTTCCTCTACTTTATATGGGACGCTGCCACGGCATGGCTGACGAGCTGTGCATCGGCGGGCGCACGGGATCCGAACTTGCGAACCCTGGGCTGCCAAGCGCGAACTAAACCGCTGTGCCACCGGGCTGGCCCCCCAAACATACTTTTGTAAAACCTAAAATATATTAACTTCCATGACTTTATAGCTATTGTTGCTCTTCCTTTTAGTTTGAAATGATTTAATGGTCCCAAAACATTTATATTATCTGATTTTTGCATATATTAGCCACAGCTTGGAATTATTAGTGTTTTCAATGTATCCCATAAATATTCTTGGTTTCCAATCTGAGCTGGATATATTGGGAAGAGATGAAGTTCAGCTAATGTGCCACAGCTGAAGTATTTTAAGATATTTTAACTTACCTCTGATGATGTGGGACAGCTGAAGAAGAGGACTTTATCCAATGATGAATTTTAACTGGGGAATAGTTATTATAAGGAATCTTGTCATCCTCGCGAGATGGTCAATCTAGTGTTGGATGCTAGAGGGGAAAATTACATTTTTGCAGAAATCCAGTCACTGCAAATGTTTTATGGAGCTCTGTGGACATTTCTTGATGCCTAGAGATTTGTTTTTTTATTGTATATCTGAGTAATCTCTTTACAAATGCTGTTATATATGGGGAGGGCCGTTGGCGAATGGCACTATCCCTTGGAGTGAGGGTTCCCAGGTTCCGTTCCCAGCTCAGCACAATGACTCTGGATAAAGCCCGTAAAGTATTGTCTGCTTCGGTCTCCTTAATGGTGAAGTGGAAATGAATACTTACTATCAGTGAACTCATGAAGATGTTGGACTGATAATTAGATCATGCCTTAAAACCACCTTGAGCTCTATTGAGAAATAGGTTGTTCTCAAATTAAGTAGAGTCTTTGGTTTTGTAAGTATAAATATATTTTCAAGAAATGGATCACTGGGGGAACAAAATACATAGACCGAATAACGGGAGCTAGTAAGCAGAGGTGGAAAAGATGGCATTAAAGAAAGTGAAGAGGAAAGTGTCGCTCTGCCAGGAGAAGGGAGCCATTGAAATGCTGGTCAGATTTAGATAAGGACCATGGCCTGCTGGCTCGAATGGCTTGTGCTCACTTGTTGGTAATAAATTGAATTTGAAACAGTGGGATAAATGGAGGCCACCAGCATTAGTGGGTGTCTGTGAACGATGAAAAGCGTTTTTGGTTGAGCTAAGGTGATACTATCCATATCCGCCTGATAAGTTTTTGAAAGAGTATTTGTTAAAATGATGCTGCTGCTTTATGTCTACAGCTTTCTGACTTTACTCCTTTCAGAGATTTGACCTGTAAGGCAGCAGATAGAAATGATAGTTCATCAGCATCTAATGAGCCAAATTGTTTGCTCCATAAAATATTCTCCTACCTCCTACCTCCAACCACACAATTTGAAGAAAAGTAGCCTTGGGTTCCTAAGTCATTGACATGTCTGGCTGAAGGATGATGTGGGCTTCCCATTCTCTGAGCAACTTGAAGAGAGGTCTTACCTGTTCAACCTGAGCCTGCTCAAGCAGGGTCCTGGCTGGCTCTTGACCCCAGGATGAAAATAGGAAGGTTAGCAGTCTTTTGGATAATGTCCAAAACTGGTAGCCAGTGAATACCTCAAACATGGCACTCACTATGCTATAGTATAATTGCCTTTTAAAAAAACTTTGTTTTACCAGACGTGAGCTCTCTAAGGCTAGGGACTGTCTTTCAGTCTGTCTTACCAGAGCCTTGGTCCATAATAGTCAATTAATATTTGTTGAATAAGAAAAATAACTGTCAAGCACCATAATTCCAACCTGCTGAAAGCCAAACCCCATTTTGTCTTTCAGTGGATGGCACCATAGCCAGCTTTCCAAGGACCTTGAACGTTCTCTAAACCAGCACTTCTCAAACTTTACTGTGCACATGAGTCACCTGGGGACCTTGTTAAAATGCAGATTTTGATTCAGTAGGTCTGGGGTGAGGCCTGAGATTCTGCATTTTTAACAAGCTGTAAAGTGATGCTGATGCTGTTGGTCTGTATACTACACTTTGAGTAGCAAGGGTCTAGATCCTGGTCTCTGCTTCATCTCCAAAATTTAACCCATCGTCAAATCTTGGTGACTCTGTTTCTTCTGTTCCAACTCTGACCACTCATTTCTGTTTCTGTTGCTACTGCTTTGGCCAAAGCCCTCATCATTTTTTGCAGAGAATATTGCAGTTGCTTTCATCTAGTCTCCCTGGCTCTTTCCCCTCCACCCTGTTCTCTACACTGCAACCAAGGTGATATTTCTAAAATACATTTCTGATCATGCTCGTCCTTGTAGCCTTCTATGTAGGATAAAGCAACAACCCCTCTGTCGCTAGATTGTCTTTATATTAGGTGAGAGCAGAGGCAGGGGCAAAACAATGTGAGGCTTGAGGAGCCAAGGACTTTGAGTGGTGGTGTACCAGTATTAGGGGCTAACCCGTGCAGACAGGGCCGCCTACAGATGCTGTTCCATCCGTCCATCCATCTACCCATGTATTCATCTAGTCAATTAGGCAGCTGGCCAGGTACTCAACATGCTAGAACTGTTGCCTCTTGGACCAGACAGTCAAATAAGCCTTTTCATGTCATTTCTGGTAAAACCCCAATAATTTGATATCCATTATTTCAGATTCTCTGGCAGATGAGATGCCTCAATGTTTTCTAGTCAAAATATTTGCTGTTCTTGGCCCAGTCATCCAAAATTCCTTGTTCACGTTCTTTTTTCATTTGAATTATTGAGAATTTTGCTGTAACCTAAATAACAATTTGTTACAAATCCCGTATCTAGAAGATTGTTTGCCATTTCCTTTTTCTTTCAGATTTCTCTTGCTGTGCTTTCAGCTAGGGTTTGGTAGATGGTTAGCGTGTGCACATTCTCACTGACCTCTCTGAGAAGCCTCGCTGATATTGAACCCGTCCTGGGCATAGGATGCAGGTGGTCCTGCCGCAGTGTCTAGGGTGGCTGCGGCTACAGCAGAATGTTGCACTTCCAGGATTAGGCTTTCTGTTTTAGCCTTAGTAAAGAAGCTACCTGTACTTGCTGAGACCTACTATATCTGGTATGGCCAGACTTTAGGAGGTGGAGAGAAGAGGAAGGCATCTTATCTTTTTCATGGGAGGTTGGGGTGGGTGGGAGGAATCTATCTCAGGAATTCTTAGCTCCCTGCTACCTTTCCAGTCTTCAGCCAGCACCCCCTCCCACCCCCACCTGTTGTCACATTCAGGGGAGAATGCTGAGCTCTTTGACATTTGGTAGAGTTTGTTTTCTTCCCCCTTTAATTTAACAACTCAAATTTGTTCTTTGTTCATCGTTCCAGAGTTTTCTGTACACTGACTAATGCTTTCTCTAGCTGGCTTTCTCTACAGAGAAGTGCTGGGAAGATCAATCAAATGAGATCTTAAAGGGTAAATCAGGTTTTCAAACGTGTTCAGGCGGCTTCTGTCCAGTTCAGTGAGAAGAAGTGCTTTCCAGGGCAGAAATTTGCCCAATGAAATGCCTCCCAAAAGGCAGCAGAGCAGTCACGCCTCGGATGGCTGTTTTGCAGCCTGAGCATCCGGTTCTGCTTAGATTTCAAATGACCGTTTAGAACTCGAGAGTGAGGGGGGAAATGAATTGCATTTGACTTGAAGGAATTTGCTAATGGAAGATCAAAGTTGTGAAAACTGTACCTTCACATGGATTATTGGAGGGTTGTGAGGGGAGGGTGGGAAAGGGAAGCTGCACAAAATAGCCTTTATCAATAATTTCACGTCTCCTTTAGTTTTTGGCTTCTATAAGGCTCAAGAAGTAACTAACAAGAAACCTACATTATATTTCAGGAAAAACTGAAGAGGGTGTTGCTTAGGCTTTTAGAACTTGGTGCTGCTGTTCTCTGAAATCCCAAAATGAAATGTTTTATCATGGAAATCGACTTATTCAAAGCAGAGAGTTTACATGACTATAGTGTAGTGAATTTGAAAACTGCATCTCATCTTTTATCCTCTATTGTGACATTAAACTATGGGTGAGTCTATAGGATGAAGTGAATATTCTAGCCACTTGCATTAAGAGATTAATCTGTCTTTACATAGTGACCTTTGGTCATATGTCCTGCAAGGGTCTGGTCTGCTAGCTGTTAACTATGGGGATTGGTCAGAGGATCCCCTCCCTCTATCACACACATCTTAAGGACACCCTGCCAGGAAAAGCAAGGTTCTCTGGCTAAAAGTCTCTCACAAGATTATGATCAAGGTATTGGCTGGGGCTGCAGTCATCTCATCTGAAGGCTCGACTGAGGGAGGAAACACTTCCAAGCTCATTCATATGGTTGTTGGCAGGATTCAGTTTTTTGTAGTCTCTTGGGCTGAGTGCCTCAGTTCCTCACCGACTGTTGGCCAGAAGCTACCCTCAGTTCTTTGCCCTATGAACCTCTGTGTAGAGCAGTTTACCACACGGCAGCTGCTTCGAGCAGAGTAAGTGAGAGATAACAAGAGAGGGTGAACAAGAGAGAAGCCAGAGTCTTTTTGTACCATAATCTTGGAAGTGACATCCAGCACTTGCTGGAGTCTTAAGGACTCCAAACCAGGAAAAGCAAGTTATTCCATGATCCCTTAAAGGAAACATAATTAGGAAGATAATTTTGTAAAACATCATCCAACATCGTCCACCATCCAGTATGAATTATCCCTTCATTATATTCTTTTCTAGATAATTCTTGACATTGTTCCCCTCTGTTAGCATGAAAATTAAGGACTGACTTTATAAAGAAACAGCATGGGCTTAGGGTCAATCTGAAGGTGTGATCAGACAGGTTAACAAGGCTTTCTTTCCTTCAGCAGGTTATTTGTTCTGAGATTCCCTGTCATTTGCATCCAGAACAGGGACCGTTAAACTGAGGGTGACTGTTTGGCTGTCTGTCAGCAGGATGTGGGGCTTTTTTTCAGAGCAAACAGAGCAGCCAGCAGAGCTTCACTGAAGACCACCCGGTAAGAGAGACCATGTCTTACCTGACCACATTCCAAGGGGTAGCAAATGGGCTTCAACTGAGCTGCACTTCTGCAGGCTTTCTTTAGGGGGTGGGGGAAAATGCCTCTCAACTTGAAAATTATGGCTGTTTATGGACTGTTTAAGAAATCACCAACTCTTGGCACCAAGTGTCCTAGCCTTTCATCCACCTATGGCTGTCAGAAAGTCAAGCTTGGCCCTTCTGGCAAGTCTGCCTCTCAGGGTCCATGGCACCACTGTGCCTTGGCTGAGCTGCCAGGGCTGTCTCTGTGTCTGTCATCTGCCTCTTCCAGAATGGATAGTCTGGATAATCTTCAGAGCTCCTGATGATTTCAAAGGGGAGATACAGGCCTACGGAATTAAGCCTTCCACTCCTGGCAGAGAGAGTGGCATGTAAATCACAATCACATGAAGCCCCTCTATTAAAACGAACCCAATCCCAAACAGAGCTAGGGTTGCTTTGGGACTGCATGTTGCAAGGTCTATGGGCAGGCAGGTGCAATAGAAAATGATGTGGACTTTGAGAGCTAAGGAAGCAGCTTAAATCTTAGCTCTGCCATTTGCTAGCTGGGCAACTTTGGGCAATTTACTACACCTGTCTGGTCTTCCGTTTCCTTACTTGTAGAATGGGGAGGAGGACAGCGCCATCCTTCTCTACCTTCCTGGGCTTGTGTTGAGGCATCAGAGGATATCACGGACATAAAAGTGCTTCGCATACAGTAAAGGACTGTGTACTCCTGGGTGTGTGGTGGTTGTAGTTATCAGCCATACTGCAGCTAACTGGGCTCTAGCTTCCCCATTTGCCCATGGCCAGGCAGGCCCAGGACTTTGCTAAAACTTTTCTCACCTGAACACTGAAGTGAATATCCTCTCCTGTAGGGACATATGGATCCATTTACATGTGGCTTCATTTAATCAGCAAGGGCTCAAAATAAGAGGTGTGCCCTTGGAGAAGTCACCCTGGGAGAACACATAACGTTTCCAACCATGTAGAGGTGGCTCTAACCTTTTCAGAACTCCCTCCTTGAGAATTGCCTTCACAACTGGTCTTTTTAGCCACAAGGGAAATGTCTTCCAACATAGTCACTCATTGACATGCTTGGACCTTGCCACCATTTCTAATAGTTATTTACGGTATTCAAACTATAGAATGTCAGATCTCCAAATGCCCCTTAGAAACCTTCTAGTCCAGTAGTTTTCAAACTATGTTCCCCAGATTCCAACTGTTTGGAGAAGGGACATCAAAGTCGAGGGAACTCCAAAGCACCATCTGTTTCTGATGCTAAGATGTCGTTGGTTGCAGTTTGCACCATCAATTTAGTGTTGGCACTTCAGGAATATTAAAAGAACGTACACAATTGTTCTAAGACCCGTCCTTATTTTAAATGTGAACTATGACTAAATACAATTCATCTCAAATTTAAGAAAATGTGATGTTTTCTGCTAACCAGTGAGATTTTACACAATTGGAAGGAAATTGTTTCTTTGCTCTGTTTATGTTGAGCCCACACTTACGGTTTTATGTGACAGAAGATTTCTGTTCCTACAAAGTTTGAAAATTGACTTAATCCATCCTGTTTCTTCTGCAAAGGTCCAGGAAGGAGAAGGTCATACAGTTAGTTACCAGGGCGCTGGGACTAGAACTCGGGTCTCTTGACTGCCAGATTCTCTTCACCATGCATCGTAGTGCCTCTTGTCCACAGCCATATTTCATCTCCAGCGAAATTTCTTTTGCCATTCCTTGGTTTGCATGGAGGAATTAGCAACAATAATGACATCTACATTATTACAGTTCTTTGCAGTTTTACATATACCCTTTCCTTCCCTCTTTACCAAAGCTTGTGAGGTGGGGCAAAGAGGGTATCATTATGATTATGATTATTGTTATTGTTTTTATTCACACTGTCGTCTCCATTCTATGGATGAAGAAACTGAGATGGAGGGAGGATAAGCAAATGGCTGAAGATCATGTAGACAGTGACAAAACTGAGATGTCCATCCATGGATTTTTGACTTACTCAGTTCAGTGTTGTTACACATGAGAACAAAATGTGAATCTAAAGGTAAATTTTGAGAAAAGAGATATTCACTAGATGCTTGCAGGAACATCATTTTGCTGTTGAATGCAGCTCATCTACACGAGGGAGATTGAGTCACCAGTATCCTAGAAACCTATCCTAGTCACTGAGTGATTTCACCTACAAGTTGTTGCCATAGCCTGAGCCCTGAGGACTGCGTTATACTGAGCCTCCGTGTTTATAGTAACAGAGATAGCTAAGGTTCAACATTGGGCTAATGGCCAATGGCAGTGTTTCCCGTAGTCCCAGTGAGAGTGCCAAGCCAAGGAGGAGCTGAGGCTGGCCCCAAAGGGCAAGTCTGACAATGGTCCAGTGGCTGTTGCTTTGGGTAATCTGTCCCCAGTTCAGGCTGGTTACAGGAGAGCATCAAGGATTCATTTCGCTTGGCTGCTTCTTGGTCTGCTGCAGTTTTCTCTTTTTAAGTACATCTTTTCTTTCAAAACTTTAATGAGGCATTGTCACTTTTCTAAAGTTTTAAGTGATTGACCATTTTAAGCTGGCATAGAAATGTTTATAAATGTTAATACTTAAAAAAATATAATGGGAAAGAAGAAAAACCCTGCTCACTTGTTTGGTCTCTTTTGTGAGTGGAGTTGGCGCCAGCTCTGTGTTTGGGAGTGCAAGCCCAACTCAGCAGGCCTTTTGGATGTCCACTGAGGTTTGGAAGACAAAGATTTGGTCACACCAAGAATTTGAAGCTTCTCAGTCCTGGCCCTGGGCTCTTCAGGTCAGGACCAGTGGTGGTGAGTTGGCTGCCTGAAAAGTGGTCCTGCCAGTCCTCTGAGTTTCCCTTTTGTGGATGAATAGGAAGTTCCCATCTACAAAGCTCTAAGATGTTAATTTCCCTTAGCTTAAGGGGGAAAAGAAAGCCAAACACCTAATAAATAAGTAAACCACCCTGCAAACATTAACCATCCTAAATAACATTTGGTGGCTAGGCCAAATTTTTTCAGACTGTGATTGCCCTCAGTTCTGAATATAGACAAGCTTCAGAGCCAGAAGTGAGTTACATGATTTGTTGCTTCTTAGATGAGGGCCCCTCTTCGCCTTGCTCGAGTAGACTATCAGGGTAGTACTTGACAGTGCATTCTATAACTCCCTGGTCAATTTCAGCGTTTGTATGTGGGTTGTTAATGTGATGATATCATACAGAAAGCACACTGTCAGGGAAGTAAACGTGAGCAACGTGATGGCACTTGAATAATCTTTTTCTCCCTTAGGGAGAGCAGAATGGGGTAAACATAAGGGTCTGCTTTTATTATTGAAGCAAAAATTCACATTTTGTCTAAGATAAGATGTCCAGTCAGTGAGTTTTATTTAATTCAATTGAAATAATTCCATGATGACTTAAGCCAAAGTTTAAAAGGGTGGGTAAAAGGACAGCATTTCGGAGCAGGCCATGTGAAGCTTGAGAGAGGAGGAGAGGCAGGTAGGGGATGGTTAATCAGCCACCATTTGCCAGGACAGTATATAATCATGTTTGATTTGGTGGAGCAGGCTTTTTATTGGTAACATATTCCTCAATCCCGAATCAGGGACTACTAAGTAGTTTTAATTGCTATATCATCAGATCCTCATACAGGGCCTGGCAGGTGTTGGAGCTCATAAGTTGACTAAGTGTGGAGGATGGAGTTTGGTGGATGCTGTCTAAGGGTAGTGGGGAGCAGCAGTTCATCAGGGAAGGCAGGACATGGAGGCAGGAGGTGAAGCCACGGGTTGGGAGTTTCCATAATGGATCAATGGAAAGGACAAAGTTCATCAAATGGAAGAGCACAAAGATGAACATTTGGATTTGGCAAGAATGTTCCAAGAGAAATGTTAGTGCAATTTTAGAGGGTTAAATTCTGAGCCACAAACCACACATGACTCTGCCCCCTTTGTTGGTTGTAAAAGAAACACTCTGCTAGCACCATACACAGTGGGGTGCTACAGCCTGCATTTATTAAACTATGCATTGTATTAAGTTGACTAGTGTCTGGGAGAGGGAGGGAATAGCTCAAGCGCCTCCAAAAATCCTAACCTGGGCCGAACATCAAGGCAGCTGTGAATTTGAGCTAGAAGTGAGAAAATGCAGGCTGCCTAGATGTATAACTAGTGACTCTCAGAGCAGGGAGGGCCCATAGATCTCGTCGAGTCCAGTCCTTTCAATGAGCAGACGAGGAAACTGAGGCCCTATGAGGGGAAGTGAGTTGTCTCAGGACACCCACCAGGTTAGTTGCAGAATTAGCACTAAAGTGGAGGCCCCCTAATTTTCAATCTAGAGTTTGTTCCCCTTTATACTTTATCATGACTTTGCAACGGAGATCACCTGGGTGAGGGTCAGGTGACTCCGAGAATTAAATGACTTGTCCATGGTCACACTAGTGAGTGGCAGAAGACAGGGTCTGTTTGATTCTAGAGTCTGTGGCCGTGACTACAGGAGTATGTGATAGAGGGTTTTGTGGTGGGTGGAGGAGAGAACTCCTTAAGAGGGATGCTCAGGAAAGGCTACTCTGAGTAGGTTGTATTTGAGCTGAAATTCTAGAGAATATGGGAAGAAAGTAGCCATGGAAAAGCTGGAGATAGTTCACCTTTTGGAAAAGCTTGAGGGAATGGCAATTGCAAAGACCCTGAGATCGGTTTGCTCTAAGGACTGTTGGTGAGATCTTTGCTTAAGCCCTTTTTGGAGGCAATTCTTTGACGGACCCATTGGACAAGTGTTACTTTGCTAGTGTATCTAATTCAAGAGTTTGCACCAGAGGCTCATGTCATGAAATGCCTTTTAAAATCTGTCCATTTACCTGCTGAGTTTTTGGTAAGAGCAGGATGGATCGGTGGAGTATAATAAGGGGCCAGGAGCAGCAGGAAGGAAATTTAGTTAGGAATGGCCTTTTAGGCGCCTGTAAGACCAGGTTACTTGTAAAATACTGACAAATATTTCTCCTCTAAGACTTTTAATATGCATCATACTACAGGATTCCTACAAGTATTTTTTCCTGTGTCCATCAAAGGCTTTTATTTACAGAGGCAAATGGATCAAAGGAGAGGAACCACTGGCTGCTAGAAACATAAAACCATCCCTGTGTGGGCTAGGCCCTGGAACAAAGCAATACAAGGCCAGGATTTTGCTTCCTGCCCTGGAACTGACTTGCCTTCAACTCTGCAAGTTTTACTTTTCTGCTTTATGTGTGATACACATAAAATGTCTACTATTATTTCTAACACAATTGTAATTTCATCAATGGGATTCATGAAAGCATGAACAAAATCCAAATTCTCCATAGTATGGATCATCAGGGTGTTCTTTGGTAGTGATTTAAAGAAAAGTGTGTTCTTTGAAAGAGTGTATGTAAGTTGCCTTGCATATTGCCTACTGAGAAAAGATAATGGAGCCCAAATCTAGGCTCCTTATTTCCCCCTCCTTTTTTTTTTCCCGTGGCGATAATGCTTTTCAAGGTTACATTCTTTGATATTCAGTGTTGGCCACACAAAACCGGTGAACAAGAATGGGTTCTGAGATTATTTGCCCCAGCTACAGAGCAAAAAACATTTACTGAAATAGGATCCTTAGATTTGTTTGCATCTGCAACGTATTCCTAACTGAAATTCTAAGAACTATTGGTGACAGTCAAGATTCATAGCAACCAGTTTTCACAAGAGAAGGAAAAGAATAAAAATTCTCATATTGTAAGGCTTAGGTCCAAATTTGGAGGCTTTTAGGGTCCCAGAATGGCAAATGGTGGAGTGAATGTGAATATATTAGGAACTCATGTTCACATCATCATCTTGTATCCACTTAAGAATGGCGTTTGCGTGGGATGAGTAGGGGATTTCTGGTGTTCTCATTTACTGCCACCTTTTTAGCTGTTTAAATGATGACCATTCTTGGTGGTGGTGAAATTATGCTGCATGAAATACTACCTCCCTAAGGATCTCACTACAGGCCAGAGGTGGTTACAAGAGATCGTTGCTGCTGCCGTAATGCTCCGTATACCAAGACTAAACCACAAGATGAAGTAATGTACATTTTCGCCTTTGACAAGTGGCTGGAGGGAAACCAGGATATGAACTATTGCCAAGTGAAATATAATGCCCAGAATAAAGAGAAGATACCATAAACTTAAAATCATTACAAAACTGACCATCTGGATTACATATTAAACCACGGCTCTCAATTCGTTATGGTTTAAGGAATGACTTCATAACGTGTGCCCCTTCTCCTGCCTTCCTCAGCCTCAGAAAAGCATTATATTTTCATAAATGTAGTTAGCAAAAAATTTGCCTTAACTTCAGTTGTGTTTTTAAAAAAGTTCAAATCAGTAGTTCTTAGTAAAGGCACTGTGTTTGCTTACCTCTTTGCATTTAGCCTTGCTATATGGTCTTGCATTGCTAATTCCACTGTAGCTGTGGGAAATACACCAGTGTGTAGCCACAGGGCCATGAGATAAATCACATTAGTGCAAAGCTGACAGTTGAAAAACCGCTCTGCCTGGATTCAGGAAACAAGAGCCTGTTCAACTCACTTAGGAAAACCCTCAGGCATCAA
Organism: Tapirus indicus; assembly: GCA_031878705.1. Taxonomy (NCBI): domain Eukaryota; kingdom Metazoa; phylum Chordata; class Mammalia; order Perissodactyla; family Tapiridae; genus Tapirus; species Tapirus indicus. The sequence continues at coordinate 110,510,473 of CM062942.1, read as the reverse complement.
AATCCTGGCATTTCCATGTTTTGAGACCACTGAGTAGTAGCCTGTTTTGATCATCATTTAAAATATTGTACTTAATTAGAGCAGGATTTGCTCAGGCAGAAAAATCACATTTATATGTTAACCTGGCTTTAACACCTCATAGCTACCATTTGTCTTTAATCAGAAAAGACAGCCTGGTGACTGGCTCCACGCTGGTTGGAGACCAGCACACTGCAGGCTTTGGAAGTGTCTAATCCCAAACCTGGGATTCCAGTGGGGTTCTTCTATGGGTCTGGCTTTGAAACATTTTCACTCTTTCTAATATAGGGAAGCAATGGCACAAACAACTCATGTACAACTCAGCTACTTTGATAGGACTCTCAAGTCCTCTCCTAGTTCCTTTTTTTATTAAAAAAAAAAAAAACTTGTTTGAATACGTAATTCACATATCATACACTTCATCCACTAAAAGGGTACAGTTCAGTGGGTTTTGGTATATTCACAAAGTTGTGCATCTAAAACCACAATCAATTTTAGAATATTTTTATTACCCCCAAAAGAAACCCCACACTCTTTAGCCTTCACCCCTAGTCTTCCCATTCCTCACAGCGTTGGCAACCACTAATCAATCTAATTTCTGTCTCTATAGATTTGTGTATTATGGACATTTAATGTAAATAGAAGCATACAATGTGTGGTCCTTTGTGACTGGTTTCCTGGCTCATCTGTGTTGTTGCGTCAATCAGTACTTGATTTCATTTTATTGTTGAATAATATTCCATTGTATGGGCATACCACGTATTATTTATCTGTTCATCAGTTGACGGACATTTGGGTTGTTTCTGCTTTTGATTATTGTGAATAATGCCACTGTGAACATTTGTGTACAACTCTTTTTGTGGACATATGCCTTCATTTCTCTTGGGTATATATCTTGGAGTGGAATTGCTGGCTCATATGGTAACTATGTTTAGCCCTTTGAAGAACTGCTAGGCTGTTTTTCCAAAGTGGCTGCACCATTTTATACTCCACCAGCAATGTATGAGGGTTTCAGTTTCTCAACATCCACGCCAACACTTGTTATTCTTGGTCTTTTTCATCATAGCCATTCTTGTGGGTGTGAAGTGGTATCTCATAGTAATTTTGACTTGCATTTACTAATGACTAATTATATTCATCTTTTCATCTGCTTATTGGTCATTTGTATATTTTCCTTGGAGAAATGGCTATTCAGAATCTTTGTTCCTTTTTTAATTTGATTATTTGACTTTTTAGTAGCGAGTTGTAGTAGTTCTCTATATATTCTAGATACAAGTCTCTTATCAATTATAGAATTTGCAAACTTTTCTCCCATTCTTTGAGTTGTCTTTTCACTTTCTCGATGGTGCCCTTTGAAGCACAAAAGTTTTCAATCTGATGATGTCCAGTTTACTTTTTCTTTTGTTGTTTGTGTTTTTGGTGTCATATCTAAGAAGCCATTGCCTATCCAAGGTCACAAAGATTTACAGCTGTTTTTGATCTATTTTGAGTTAATTTTTGTATATGGTGCAAGGTAGGAGTCCAAGTTCATTCTTTTGCGTGTGGATATTGACTTGACCCTGAACCATTTGCTGAAAAGGCTATTGTTGGCAGTTTCCTACCCTACCCTGCAGTGGCCTCACTCTGGTGACTTCCAGCAGAGTAGACATGGAGTCAAGGTGAGCTGGTTTTGGTGGCACTGGCACAATAACCACACTCCAAGTCTTCACCTGTGATGACCTGTTCTGCTTCAACAATATTAACGTGGATCCACTTACAGAAACTTATAGGATTCCTTAGCCAAAGTATTCCATTGTTACAGAGGCAGGTAGTGGAGAGTTAATGGGTCATATTTTGGGTAAAGCAGGAGACTCAGTATCTAGTGAAGAATGGCATCTAGTCACAACTCTATCTGTTGCCCCAGAATTTCGATGCCTTGGTTTGACTGCTGAACTTACAGAGTTATTACAAGAGATTTCAGAAAAGGACAAGACAAGGATGTCTACATTCAGCTGTTCTTCAGTAATTTACTGGAAATTCTAGACAGCACAGTAAAGCAAGAAAAATAAAAATATGTGAGAATTGAGAAGAAAGAAACAAAACTATTATTTTGCACAGATATCATTGTATAAATAGAAAATCCCCAAGAATCTTCAAATACATGTTTAGATTTAATAAAAGTTAAGCAAAGTTGTTGGATATAAAGTTAGTATAAAAATCAATTGCATTTTTACATATAAACTATAAAATTTAGAAAAAGATGCCATTTGGCATACCATCAAAAAACATTAAATGCTTAGGAAAAGTAACAAAAGCTGTGCAAGACCTCTCTGAAGTATAAAACTTTATTGAGAAATATTAAAGATGATCTACCTAAGTGGAGAGATAAATTACATATGTGGATTAGAGGACTTAATATTATAAAACTGATAATTCTCCCCAAATTGATCCACAGATCCAATGTAATTACAATCAAAATCCCAATTATTTTTGTGGGACTTGTTAAGCTAATTTTTAAACCTACAAGGGAATGGAAAGAGCCCAAAAGAGACAAGATATTCTTGAACAACAACAAAATGGGCAAGCTTGCCCCTTCAGACGTCAAGCTGTAATAAATAAGACTGTGATCAGTGCTGGAGAATTGTGGTAAAAAATGCTTTTTTGAGTTTATCTTTTAAGAAAACATGTAAGTTTTGAAATGTTAGCATGCAAACAGAAAGTCGTCTTTTGTACTGCAAAATAATTGTCATAAATTCTATGTCATAAAAATTGATATTATGGTGTGAAAAAAAAGGCTATTGTTTTCCCACAGAATTGTTTCCCTACTGGCTTAGGGCCCTTATAGAAAATCAATTGACCATAAATATGAGGGTTCGTTTCTGGACTTTCAATTCTGTTCCATTGATTTATAAGTCTGTTCTTAATGCCAGTATAACGCTGTCTTGATTAATGTTTTGAAATAGGGAAATGTGAGTTCTCCAACTTTGTTCTTTTTCATGATTGTTTTGGAAATTCTGGGTCTCTTCTATTTCCGTGTGAATTTTAGGATCAGCTTGTCTATTTATGCAAAGAAAGCTGGAGTTTTGATAGGGATTGCATTGAATCTATAGATCAATTTGGAGCGTATTGTCATCCTAACTATATCAAGTCTTTTGATTCATGAACATGGGATGCCTTCTCATTTATTTTGGTCCTCTTAATTTCTTTCTACAGTGTGTTTTAGTTTTCAGACTATGTATTTTGTACTTCTTTTATTAAATTTATTCTTACATGCATTATTTTTAGTGATGCTATTATAAGTGGAGGTGTTCTTAATTTCATTTTCAATTTGTTCATTACTACTGTGTACAAATGTAATCGATTTTTACATATTGATTATGTGTCCTGCAAACTTCCTGAACTTGTTTATTAGTTATAATAGATTTTTAGTGGATTTCTTAGTTTTTCTATATGCAAGATCATGTTACCTGAAAACAGAGATAGTTTTACTTCTTCCTTTCCAATCAGGATGCCTTTTATTTCATTGTCTTGCCTAATTGCCCTGCCTAAAACTTCTAGTACAATGTTGAATAAAAGTGGCTAGAACTGACATCCTTGTCTTGTTTCTGATCTCAGGGAGACAGCATTCAGTCTTCCACCATTAAGTATAACGTTGCTGTGGATTTTCCCTGGGTGCTCTTAATCAGGTGGAGGAAGTTAGTTCTCCTTTTTTTAACCCATTGATTACAAGGGTGGATTTAGGAGGTCCTGCTACTTTGTAAGTTGCAGCCTTCTTTCTTAAAGCCTGCTCCATTTTATCCCTCTAAGAGATGCATGATTTTGGAAAGACTACAAACTTCCCAGTTAGAGGAGGACCCTCCTTGCTCTTCAGTCTATGTATAATGAGCCTCCATGTTAGATGGCAAAATTAGCTTTTTAGATCCTTCATTCCCTACAGACTAGACTTCTTAAATTATTGGGCCACAGGTGACAAATACCTGTCATCTTCTGTGTCAATTCTGATGTTTTGGTAGTAGCTTCCTGAAGCACTGTGTGGGGAAGGAATCTGAGGCTATGTACAGTCTCAGCACTGTCATTAATTAGGGATATCTGCCACTGGTCTGGTAGTAAGGAAGTATGCAAATAGATACCATCCCTGGTATCTGGATACTTTGCCTTCCTTGTTCCTTCTGCATAATTTCGTCTTGTAGCCCCATACTCCTTCATACAGCCTTCTCTTTCCTAGATCTCCGTTACAAAGCAGTATTCCAGGTCTCCTATAAACCCTCTGACCTTCCTTCCTCTGACTCTTTCCCTCAACATATCCTTCTAGCTTTCTAAACTGAGCATTTAATCTGGTGTACTCTTTGCTTGGAATATTTTGTCTCTCTTCCACATCTCTGCTTGCTGAAAATTTAGCCATCCTCAAGGCCCATCTCAAATCTATTTTACTGGTTTCCCCCATACTTGAGAGGCTGTGCTGCCTTTAAGCTGTCAAGGCATAGGATGTTTGGGTAACATCCATACATGGAATTGTTTTCCTCTGTGGACTTTTCTGAGTTCCCGCCCTCAGTTGAGAATGCAAAATTTCTTAAGGCTGGGCAGGGACTCCATATTCTTGGCACTTGTCCCCTTCCCTTTACTATGGTTGATACTCAATAAATGTTTGGTATTTTTCAATTTTTTTCTCGCCATCCTTTGGAATAATTGATTATTTTTAAGATTCCATTTTATTTCTATCATAGGCTCATTAGTTATAGTCTTTATTTTGTGTTTTTTCTGTAGTGGTTATTCTAGAATGATAATTTATAACTATATTAGTTGTGTGTTGCTGCATAACAAAATTAACTGCAAATTTGGTAACTAAAACAACAAATACTTATTATCTCACAGTTTATGTGAGTTAGGAATCCAGGCATGACTTAGCCAGGTTCTCTGGCTAAAAGTCTCTCACAAGATTATGATCAAGGTATTGGCTGGGGCTGCATCATTTCATCTGAAGGCTTGACTGAGGGAGGAAACACTTCCAAGCTCATTCATATGGTTGTTGGCAGGATTCAGTTTTTTGTAGTCTCTTGGGCTGAGGGCCTCAGTTCCTCACCGACTGTTGGCCAGAAGCTACCCTCAGTTCTTTGCCCTATGAACCTCTGTGTAGAGCAGTTTACCACATGGCAGCTGCTTCGAGCAGAGTAAGTGAGAGATACCAAGAGAGGGTGAACAAGAGAGAAGCCAGAGTCTTTTTGTACCATAATCTTGGAAGTGACATCCCACACTTTTACTCTATTTTGTTTGTTGGAAGTGAGTCACTAGATCCATCCCACACTCAAGGGGAGGGAATTACATAAAGGCACAGAGAACAGAAGGAGTGGATCATTGAAGCCATCTTAAAGGCTGCCTACCACAACATCTCTCTAACTTTTAATATTCTACCTTGAAGTAATACTATACCATTTCACATGTACTATGAAAACATTACAACAGTATATTTTAATTTCCCTCCTCCCAGACTTTGTGCTATTTTTTCATAATTTTTTCTACATATGTTATACAGCATACAATACAATGTTACTTTTTTCTTTAAACAGTTATCTTTGAAAGAGATTTTTAAAAAGGTTAGAAACAAGTATTTAATATTTACTCACATATTTATCAATTCCAATGTTCTTCATTCCTTTTCCTATCTCTAATATTCCATCTGGTATCATTTCTCTTCTGTTGAAAGAACTTTATTATTTCTTATGGTAATGGAGTTCTGGCAATGAATTCTTCCTTAAAGAAATGTGAAGAAATAGCAGATGTAAAGAATGAAAGGAAAGAAATAAAACTATTATTATTTGCAGTTGATCTGATATGATATGATGTGACAGAAGAAAAAAATATGATATACAGAAAAATAATGAAAACTAATTAGAAAATAAAACAATGTTGCCTGATTAGATATCAACTTCTAAAAATCAATAGCGTTTCTCTGCACAAATAACTGACCTGAAAACAGCTGGACTTACAGCAATGAATTCTCTAAGATTACTCCTTTATTTCACCTCATTTTTGAGAGACATTTTTTCTGGGAATAGAATTATAAGATGTTAGCTTTTTCTTTCAGTACTTCAAAGATGTCACTCCATTGTTTTTTGACTTTTTGGCTTGCATAGCTCCTGATGAGAAGTCTGCTGTCATTATTATCTTTGTTCCTTTGAACAAACTTTCTCACTTTTTTAGCACTTAGATTATGATGCACCATGGTGTGATTTTCTTCATTTTTTTTTCTGCTTAGAGTTCATGGAAACTTTTAGATTTATGCATTTATAGTTTTCAGAAAACTTTCAAAACTTTTGGTCGCTATTTCTTTAAATCTTCTGGGAATTCATTAGACCCCATGGTATTTTCCCACAGCTAACTGATGCTTTGTTTGTTTTTCTCCTGTTTGTTTCATTTTGAATCATTTCTATTGCTATGTCTTCAAGTTCACTCATCTTTTCTTTTGCTGTGTCTAACTGCACTAGTAATCTCAGCCCATGTATTTTTCATTTCAGATATTATATTTTTTCATCTCTAGATGTTTAATTTGGGTCTTTTTTATATCTTCCATGTTTATATTTAACATACCCAGTCATTCCTCTAGTTTTCTTATCAAATGGAGTATATTTATCATAGCTATTTTAACATGCTTATATGCTAATTCTATGATTTGTGCCATTTCTGAGTCTGTTTCTGTTGATTTTTTTCTCCTTGTTTAAGAGTTGTATCTTACTGATTCTTTGCATGTCTGATAACTTTTTGTTGGGTGTTGGATATTATGAATTTTATCTTGGTGGGTGCTGGATTTTATTTTATTCCTTTAAATATTGTTGAACTTTGAGCTGTGATGCAGTTAATTGGAATCTGTTTGACCCTTTTGAAGCTTGCTTTATGCTTTGTTAGGATAGTATCAGTACAGCTTTTAGCCTAGGACTAATTTTATCCCACTACTGAAGCAATACACATATAAGGGCGCTAATTAATGCCCCATGTATTGTGATATCTTTCTATTCTGCTGCTGTCCCTTTGTGAGCTTCTGGGGATTGTTTTTTCTATTTTATTTCTTAGTAATTCTTTCCTTGGTCTTGGGTATTTTCCTCCCCATACATGAGCAAATCAATACTCAGCTAAAGACATGAGGCAATTCTTCTGAAGACCTATGGAACTCTCTCCTGTGCAACACTCTCCTCTCTGGTAATTTATCCCCACAAGTTTTAACTACTTTGGCCCCCCCATACTCTGAGCTCTGTCTCCTCAACATGCAGAAATCACTGAGCTCTGTTGGTGTTCTCCCTTCTTGCACTGCAGCATAGAAACCCTCTCCAAGCAGTAAGCTAGGGCAGTTGTAGTGGTTGCGTCATTTGTTCCCCTTCTCTCAGGGATCATAGTTCTGCACTGCCTGTTGCCCAATGTCTGTAAACCATTTTTTCATATATTTTGTCCAGTTTTCTAGTTGTTTAATTTGATTCCTTTTACTACATCATGGTTGGAAGCAAAAGTTGTCAGTACATATTTGAGATGTCAGACTGAATTTACCCTGTTTGGCTCTTCAAATGCTGATTCTTCAGTTTATTAAAATGCCAAGCAGCTTATATTTGCTAAGTCAATAAAGAGAACATGTATAAAAGGATACCTTTTTTGAACCTAGTAGTTAGTAGAGGTATCTCAAAGATACCTCTTTATCTCAAAGATAAAACATTTTCTTTTCTAAACTATTGGGAAGATGTAAAGCCATTTACAGCACTAACTCACTCAAACTAACATCATGGTTAATGTAATATTTAGCAGCACAAGTGACTCGTCTGAAACTATACAATGGATCCAATCACTCAAGGTCCAAAATGGTAAGAATTGAAACTCATCTGTCACCAGGGTTGTAAATGGAAGAGGGAAGAGGGACATGGTCAGCATCAACATGGGTTGAGAGCTCTCGCATTCCCATTTTCTTGTATGCCCTCTACTCCTGGAGTTGCTTTCCCTTTGTCTTTCTGCATGTTTAGAGACCTGGGTCATATCAATGATCTCTAAATAATAAGAGCTGCCATTCATGCACTGCATATTATGCACCTTGCACTATGATGAGTACTTTATATATTCTCTTTCACTGAATCCTCACGTTGTGCTATTACTATTACCATTTCAGAGATGTGGTAACTCAGATACAGAGAGGTTTAACTATGTACTTAAAGCCCATGCAGCTAGTAATTGGCTGAGCTAGGACCAGAACCCGGGCCTTTTGGATGCCATACTCTGTACTTTTGCCTTCATATCGCCATCTGAATTGTTAAGAAAGGCAGAGCTTGCCTTTTCTTCCACATTAATTTCTGCATCGCCTGGCACTCTTTGTGCTCTCTCCCCAATGTCTATTTCAGACTACCCCTGGCACAGGAAGAACCTGGGTGTTACTCAGCAACAGGTATCTCTCAATCTCTAAAACGTTTCACATTCTGATTGGGTTCCATCTTATAGTTTTGTTGTGTTGCTTCTTTCCTCTCTAGGTGGTGGACTTCCTTATTGTCTCCTGCATAGACCCTGCTCAGTGCTGCCTTTAAATCTCATGTACCTTAAGGCTCAAGACTTAGCTCTTTCATGTTATCTTTCTTGATGGATCGCATCCTGCAGAAATCCTTCTGATACTTGACTTATCAGCACTTACTTTGGATTTGGTTGCATGGTCTTTCTGACTTTCTCATGTGGTTCATTGACTCTCTAGTTGTTGATGACATCCCACCTCTATACTTATATTATAACCTGCTCAAAACTCCCAATCATAAAGTATTCATTGAGTTCTTAATATGAGCAAGCACTGAATTTAACATTGCACTTAATAAGAGTGGCAGTCTTTCCACTCTTAATGTTTGTTATTCCTCCAATTATTTAGTCTGGGGATCTACCAGGTGACAAAATTAGAATGATGCTCCAATAGAAGCAAAAGAGACACCTGAGTTGTGTAAACAGGAGTTTTCATCAAGCTCATGCACTATACACTGTAGGCATGCAGAATCACTCTCAGTCCATTGATAAGACCTAAGGCAACAGATTGGAAACCACAGGCCAATGTCTGTAGGCAGAAGGGACAGTTGATAGCAGAAGGAGGAAGCAGATGAATCTAACAAGTACAGCCAACTGCTGGATAGTTGTTTCCATGTTGATACCACCATTGAGCATCACTTTATTATAACCTAGTACAGTACGGTAATAGATATTCCTGAAGACCTTGAGACAAAATGTATGTAATGTCCTCATCAAATGCCTGACACATATAAAGCACTGAATAAAGTGTGTGTGTGTATACTTTATGCACACACATATGAATGAGAAAGTTAAATTATAATCATTGTATTTTATACATGTCATTATATACACTATGTTTAAAGAAGTCAGAGAAGTATATAAGACATGTTATATACTTTCCATGGAAGTAGTTAGAATTTAAAAATAATTTTAGCTCATTGAGAAGTACCTTCAGTTATCACAGTGGAACACTACTTTCTCCAATGCAGCTAGAAAAATGAGGAGGCATAGTATTTAATAAAATAAGAATTTCTTCTCTCTACATGGTCAGATTGATGAGCACACTTTAAAATAAAATAATGCAATTGCTACCTTCTTCTTGATGGCATGCTCTCTGTGCTAAATTTAAGTGACAGTAAAAGGTAATGGGTTAGAGGAGGAAAATTTTAATTTCCTGGTTTATTGGAGTAGTGAAACCCAAGGGATCAGTGATGGAATCTGAACTGAGTGACAAGAAGGAAAAAGAGGTTTTGGTTTTATAGGTAAAACAAAGTTGCTGTACTTGAAGTGAAATTTAAAAATACACATTCACGGGGCTGGCCCGGTTGTGTAATAGTTAAGTTCGCATGTTCTGCTTTGGCAGCCGAGGGTTCGCAGGTTCGGATCCTGGGCACGGATCTATGCACTGCTCACCAAGCCATGCTGAGGTGGTGTCTCACACAGAGCAACTAGAAAAATATACAACTATAACATACAACTATCTACTGGGGCTTTGGGGAGGAAAAAAGGAGGAAGATTGGCAACAGATGTTAGCTTAGGGCCAATCTTCTCTCAAAAAAAAACAAAAAGGAGAGAAGGATCAGAAACTCTTAAAAAATACACATTCATTTAGTTTTCTTAACAATATTCTGTTTCTCACGTTAAACCAGACTTCCTGCCCTTCAGTCTTTTATGTTATCCCTTTGGAAACTGTATCATCTTTTAAAATGAAGTATGTGACTTTCCCAATAATCTTTTCCATTACCAAAATAGGTCTATTTTTTCTTGTAATTTGAAAGCTATTGTGACCGTGTTGTGACACCATAGCCTCAAAATGGACTTCACAAATATAACCCGTGATTCCCTCAGAAGCACTCCAGTGTTGACCTGCTGGATGCCAGAAGGGAATTTGAATATTCCCACATTATGCAAAACCCCATGCACATTAAATAGAGAACCTAGGTCATTGGTGAGTTCTGAACGAAGCTCCTGTGATGAAGTGGAAAGAGCACTGGATTTGGAATCTAATGGCCTGGGTTCTGGACCTAGCTCTGTCTCTTACCATTTGGAAATTAGTTTCAGGACTATGTAGTTAGAAAACACAGCAACCTGTATGCCTATAGTAAATGGTCAACCTCTTTGGTGGCATTTGATAGACCCCAGCACCATCTTCATTATTCTCCTTTCTTGTCTTCCTCAACTTGAGTCAGACCATCTTGGTGCAATGCTCCTTCCTCATTCCTCACTACCACCCAGCCCCTAGGTGTCTTCTAGTCTGGGAAGAACTCTGTTGGTCTTCACGAACAATAGTAATGTCTGGCATTTGAGCTTATACCCCGAGCCTTTGCTTCAGTCTCCCCTTTATGCCCAGAGGCACACATCTGAGAGATGGTCAATAGAGCCACAGACTCCTAATTTTGCATGCGTAAGCCCCATGAACCATCTGGTACACTCATCCCACTTAGAGCAGTTGTTTACATGTACAGAGAGTTTTTTAGCTCACTAAGCACTCTCATATGACAATTGTTAAGATGTAATAAAAATCTTAACAGTAAGAATGTTAAGTACTATTTATCAAGTGATTACTGTAAGTCAGGCACAAAAACCCTTTGACATGTGGATAGAGTTGAGGAAGCATCCTCAGAGAAGTTGAGGATTTTGCCCAAGGGTCATGTGCTAGCAAATAGAAGAGCTTGGTCTCAGAGCTCAGGTCCTCATTCTACCACTTCTCACTGCCCCTTTATGCTCTGATGTCTCTACTGTGTACATCAGTGCTTCTCAAATGTAATGTGTATGTACATCAGCTGGGAATCTTGTAAGATGCAGATTCTGATCCAGCACCTCTAGGATGAGACCTGGGATTCTATGTTTCTATCAAGTTTCCAGGTGATGCCAATGCTGCTGATCCATGGATCACATTCTTTTTTTCTTTTTTCTTTTTTTTGCTGAGGAAGATTTGTCCCGAGCTAACATCCATTGCCAATCTTCCTCTTTTTCTGCTTGAGGAAGATTAGCCCTGAGCTAACATCAGTGCCAATCCTTCTCCATTTTGTATGTGGGTCGCCACCATAGCATTGCTGATGAGTGGCGTAGGTCTGCATCTGGGATCTGAACCCGTGAACCTGGTCCGCTCTGGTGGAGTGCGCTGAACTTAACAACTATGCCACAGGGCCAGCCCCTCCATGGATCACATTTTTATTAGCAAGAGTGTCCACTATCAGAAGTACAAGGGGAGTCAAAAATAATACAATCTGGTTGGTCATTTTTAACAAAAATATTGTTGAAGTGATATTATAGAGTAAAATGTTCTTTTGCTTTTAAAAATCATATTGAATTTGATGCTTAGTTCTATTGACAAAACATTTTGTTCTTTCAATTAACAAAATTTTTGTAAAAATTTAGGTGAAGGAGGGACCAGCCTTGTGGCTGACTGGTTAAAGTTCCACGTGCTCCACTTTGGCGACCTGGGTTCTCAGGTTCAGATCATGGGTGCGGACCTGCTCCATTTGTCAGCCATGCTATGGAGGCATCCCACATACAAAGTAGAGGGAGATTGGTACAGATGTTAGCTCAGGGCTAATCTTCCTCAAGCAAGAAAAAGGAAGATTGCCGTTGGATGTTAGCTCATGGCGAATCTTCCTCACCAAAAAAAAAAAAAAAATTAGGTGAAGGAATGCACCAGGTTATAACACTTTACCCTACTTGCTGACTTCAGCCTGACATTGGTGACATTCTAAGCAAGGGTCTTTGAATGTGCTTCAGGAAGTTTTTACACTTTCCCTGCCCAAGATTATGTATTTACAAAATCATTCATGCATGTGTATATATGCATTTTCTGAGCAAAGAATTAGAAACTGTTCATCACGTTCTCCTTGGACCCATAAACTGTAGGTTAAGAACCACTGCTCCAGCAGAAATAACCACTCCTCCAAATGATTCTGGAACTTCCCTATTACCAAAACCTTGACCAAGAAGGGTACGTAGTAATATATGCAATTTATTTGTATCAGATGCTGTGAATTCCCAGGCTGCTGACTACATAATTGAAGCCCTTTGAAAATGCCAGTTGATAGCTATAATTAGGTAAAAATAAATGTACTAGGCCCTTTAGATAAATTTCCTGAAGACTGTCGGCCAAAGCCCAGGCAAAAATACTCCCCGATTTCCCTAGAGTTGAAAGCCAGTGACCTTCAGCTTCCCTCCCCTGTCCTTGTGATTGTTATTAGAGCTGTACATGTGACACCCTCAACCAGCAGCATAGTGGAAGTCAGGCTCATCAGTCCTTACCCAGGTCTCTGCACTTTCAACATCTGGAACCACAAAGTGAGGTTGATCAATATTTGATTATTAGTCGCCAGGAGGTAAATACAGAATTAAAACATCAAAAGTAATGCATACATTTGAGCTCGGGGTACTCTAAGCACACCAGGCCATTCTGATGATTCAATCTGGAAACAGCTCTAATTCTAGTACTGGCCGGGAAAGTCTACACTTTAAAACAATATCCGTCCATTTTTACATTTCCATGTTTTGCATAGAGCTGAGTGCTTAGGAGCTACGGCCCTGGAGTCAGACCGCATGGATTCAAATCCTAATTCTTTCACTTAATAGCTGTGTGACTTTGGATATGTTACTTCTCCTCTCTAAGTCTCAGTTTCTTCTCCCTGCAACATAAGAATAAAAAAAATAAAAAAATAAAAAAATAAAAATAAAAAAATAAAAAAAAAGCAAAAAAAAAAAAGAATAATAATAGTAATAATGACAGTACTGACCTCATAGGGTTGTTTTGAGGATTAAATGAAATAATCTCTGTAAAGCACGCAGCCCAATGCCTGGCACTTAGTAAGTATTCACTAAGTGCTAGCTGTTATTATTCTCTAGGCCAAAAATAATGTCCTCTTTAACAGGAGCGTTGGGTACAAGGAGTTAGTGTTGCTTATGAACCTGAACTCTTTAAGTTAGTCGGGGAGAAATGAAAAATCTTTGTGTTGCCTGTCATAGTCTTTCTTTCCACCCATCACCTACTTACTTCCACATTGAGGACTGTTCTAATGCCTCACTTTCTCCACTTTTCTAGTTTTGGTGATATGCATTTCTGCTCCATTCTACTTCATTCACATACCCGCTAGCACAGTCACATGTTTGAATTTTTTATTTTCATTTTTTCCAGCTTTATTGAGATATAATTGACATATAGTATTATGTAAATTTAACATGTACAATGTGATGATTTGATATACGCATATATTGCGGAATGATTACCACAATGAGGTTTAGTTAAGACATCCGTCACCTCACATGGTTATCTTTTGTGTGTGTGTGTGTGTGGTGAGAACATTTAAAATCTGCTCTCTAGGCAACTTTCAAGTAAATAATACAGTATTGTTAACTATAGTCACCATGCTGTACACACATTTGATCTTATGCTTTTTGTATGTGGCTCTACTCTGAAGACCTCAACTTCTGACCACATTCATCTCTGACTACATCCATCTCTTCCTTTCTCCCCTACTGAATCTGCTCTATGTACCCTCAGGACTTGGTGGTCTCCATGCCCTTCCCTTTGTCTCAGTACAGAAGCCCCTCCCCACTTTCAACTGCCACCCCCTCCCGCCTTGGATTCAGGCACTCAAAAAGTTGATTAAATAGACTCTACTAAATTTACAATACATTCTCTCAGATGAGGTTCCTCTCTCTAAACTTCTTTATTGCATTTATTTTAATTTGGGATAGAGGGAGGTGGAAAGATGCAGTAGGGGAAAGGAAGGCATGAAGCTGTGCTTGAGAGAAAGAAATATATCCGGGAATAAATATTTTGTTAGCATTTATGATGTACTGGTAAATCCTGGAGAAGTATTGGCTCACACCTAGAGTGTCCCAGCAGAAGCTGAGCACCAACCACTTGGCACTTATTCTGTAGAGGGGCTCCTGTGTTAGGTACAAGGTTGGAGTAAAGTGGCACCTGAAGTCTAGGTCAGTATACTTTTTGGAGTGTTGTGTTCTAATAGGCGAGAACAAGAAGTGGAGGAGAAATGTCAAGAGAGCAGTAGTGAACATTGTAGGTGCTTGGCTTCCAAATGATGGGAAGAGTTTCATGGCTCTGCAGGTCCTTTGGCTTCTTGGCTGACTGTTTCTCCATTAGTCAGTCAGCTGATAAGCACACAGAGTGAGTCTTTTTTTTATCTTTTCTTTTTTTGTTGAGGTATAATTGACATATAATATTATATTAATTTTAGGCGTACATCGTAATAATTAAATATTTTTATGTATTGCAAAATGATCACCACAATAAGTGTGAGTCCTCAACTGTATTTCCAGTGCCCAGAACAGAGGCTTGCACTAAAGAGGTGTTCCACTGATGTGTAATGGATAAGAATAAACTGAATTGAAGATTGAACTAAACTCAAAAGCTGATCTCTAAGGTTCCATCTAGCCTGAGAATTTGGATTCCTCTGATTTCAACCGTGACAGCTCTGGCTAAGCCTCCTGGAGGGAAACCCTGTGCTCCCTTTGTTTTAACCACCTCTTTGTGGCTGAATAGTATAGGTTTTCAATCAAGTCTTGGGAGGGTGTCAATTTTCTGTTGTACTTACCAGGATGTGATACGATTTCAAATAAGACCCAAACAATATGTTTCCAGGAGTTGAGATATAGCCACACTTTCTATACATACTATGGTCTGAAAATGTGTTCCTCTTTAGAACAGGCATTTTTCTTTATGATGCACAGCATTTCTTCATGGGGCAGCTATTACACCGTGGGAGAGGGGCATTTCAAATCTCAGTTTGCCTTAGCAGGACTCTAGTTACAAGGTGGAATTCCTCAAGAGGTTAGCCCTTGCACTATCAGCTACTTTGCAAGTGGGTTAAGCCAGGGCCATAGAACTCACTATTCTCCTGCTTAGGGAAAGGAGGTTGAAGGCCCTTGAAACGGGGTTTTGCATTCCAATTTGCTAATTAAACATAAATGGTAATTCCTTAAATGCTTGTAATTAGTAATTCCTGTGATTTGTATTGGTTTTTGTCAAGCAATCTGTTTGGGGGAGCTCGCAGCAACTGGGGCATTGCTGGCTTTGGTGAAGTTTATTTACTTTCTTTTTATGACATTCTTCATCTTAGAAATGGGGTTTTCAAGTACTGCTTTCCCAGGCATCATTACTGATTTTCTGGTTTTTATTTCAGGATTGGGACTGGCTCAGGGTTCCAGGGAAGCATTATTTGGTGCTCTGTATTAAAGCTGTAATATCCAAGAAAATTGTCTGATTGTACGTGGTGTCTAGGATGTGGTACCTTATTGAAAATGTTCCAGATTTTGACAATGTGATGGGCTTATTATCCTTTATTTATATTCGAAATGATCTTATTTTCTTTAAATTAATATTTTTTGCAATCTTTGAGATTCTATTTTGCTTTCTGGTGTCATTTAGGCACATTTCATTGACATTTGCTATCATTCACTGTCTTTGAGCATTGAAAAAAAAGGCAAATACATTCTTTGTGTAGCAAAGAATCTGTCTTCATTTTAAAATTCCCATTGAACATGAGCTGAACCAATTGCTACAGCCTTGGTAGCAGCAGTAATTTTACAACTGCTTATTACTTGGAAGAATACATCTTGCTAGAGGGGGTTTTATTTCCTATCCTCTTAATGGCTCTTTTCCCCGTTGTCTTTTTTTAAATATTCTTACTTCCATGATTCCTTTCTCTTGGAGTGTCACTCAATTTCAGCTCTTACTTGATCTTCAAGACCACTTCCTCTAAGAAGCCTCTCCAACTTCCCCTCCCTCCACATTTGGAATTGATGCCTTTGTCACTATTGGTAGTGTGGGGCTGCATCAACGCCTCTCTTATCCTCCTTGCCAAGGTGTGGCAAGTTCGATGAACTCCTGGCCACTCTTCCTGTTAGACTGGCATACTTGAGAAAAGCAAGAATGCAGTGTGAGTCTGATCCCGATAGCGTCTTGCACAGTGCCTGGTGCATGCATGTTTGTTGCATGAACAACCTTCCTTATTATATTGAGCCAATCCTTTTGGGAAGCATTGATTGAGTCGAATGGCCTGTGTGAAATAGGATCTGACCATAAGTGGACAGAGCTGAAGGGCTAGAGTTGGAGGACTTAATTTAAGCCCCAGACCTGCTACTGATTAGTAGTGTGACCTTTAGTGACTTCACTTTTCTGAGCTCAGTTTTTCCATTTTATACATTATAAATATTAATAATACGTGATGTACATAATTTGACAAGGTGCTGTGAGGATTAAAAGAGTGAATATATGTATAAACCTTTTGGAAACTATAAGTGCAAACACATGTCTTAAATTTCCATTTTTAGAGCCTCATTTTTCCTCATCTGTAAAGTAGAGATATTAATATCTACTTTCCTTATTGGGTTATTGTAAGGATTAAGTAAGATAACATATGTGGAAGTGTTTAATAACTATTGCCTGTATATGAATTCTCCTCTTTGAACTGTCCTGATGTGGAGCTTTGCCAGACCTTGGGGAGTGTGTGTTGAAGTCAGGCTGCTTATATCTTGGATTAGATAACTTTTTTTTTTAGCCTTGTTAGCTCCAACTTCTCAGCTGCAAAATGCAAAGTAATTAAATTTGCTAGTAAATGTTTCCAGGTCTTTGAATGGCAGCCAATAAAGAAGGCTAAATATTATTCTGTTAGAATTCATGTCCTTGATGTGGAGGAAATCAATTTACTTGCACATATTCCTGCCTCAGACTTTGAGAAGAAAACGGAGAAAAATGTTTTCTCCTCAGAATTTCCCACTGGAAGGTGTTATCTGTATTGAAACAGTGGTGGCAGCTGCCAGCAAAGGAGTGTGATTTTCCTTTGCCAAGGTAAACCAAGGGTTAAAATCACAACGTAGTCAGGCCCCTGCTGGTAGGCTGGAACAAGAGCTAATTCCTTAGCAGTCACTCACTCCTCTGCCAGCTCAAGCTGTCTCTCACCTCCCTCTCACCATAAAGGAGTAGGTGTTCTTCAGGACTATGCTTCTGCCTTCCTCCCTCTAGCCCTCTTTTTCCCACCCACACAGACTTCCCATGAACCTCTCCACCCTGTGGCTGATTTTTCTTTCCTGGGACCAAAGGCAATCAAGCCTCAAAACTAAAACTTGCAAAGAAAGGCAATCCTAACTGTAAACAACTCCCCCCCCCACACCCCATGTCCATTACTTGAAAATAAGCTGTTATTCTGTATCCAGATCACAAATAGCCTCACTTAAAGCTCTACCACTATAAGAACTATTGTAGGAGAAAGGAAGGTCAGGAGATCCAGATTCCAATTAACTTAGCACCTGCTGCCTTTGGAACTCTGGGTGGGTCTCAGTTCTTTAGTAAATGGGGACTGGTATCCCAAGGGTTAATGAAGTTTGCCTAAGGTAGCGGTGGATTAGGCCTTCCATTCTCACATAAATTACCCATCCTCCAGTCTCCTTTGTCCCTAGACATTTTCACCACAAAGGGGCTGGGGGTGCTCAGAGGATTACCTAAGCAAGCCCATATTTGTCACAGGGCATGATTATAGACCTGCATTTTGGAAAAGAGCTATTTCAGGATTTTCTTATTACTGAAGCCCGTCATTGTAGGACCCTGATTGTTTTTAAATCCCCTGCATTGAAATGACCAATTGGCAAAACTTTCATTTACAGCATCTTTTCCAAAGAAGTTGAGTTTTTTCTTTTAATGATTCTATGGTTGGATTTTCACTTCACATCATTTTGGATACCCTGAGGCAGTATTTTTGCGGGCTAGCAGAAAACAGAATGTTGGTATAAAACTATGTTCTCTCACTCCCGCCACCTCCCCCCCCGCCCTCCCCCTGCAAAGTTTTGTGATGTTGAAAGTATGCTGGATTTTAAAATAAAACATCCACTTCTTGTCTAAGCCTCAGACTGTAGACTTTGGCCTTAAGTGTGTTTTTCTACAGATGTGTTACATCCCCTGTTTCTATCAGCTAACTAAAATGAATTCATTCAAGGTCTCCTCTGCCATTCATCAAGGGCTCCCGAGAGGAGTTTTCCAGAAAGGCTTGTTCTAATTGCAAGCTAACCAGTTCTCTAGCCCATAACAAAATGCTCAGACATCTTGGGTGCTGATGACACAAATGAAGAGAGATAAAGGAAGCAGCTGGCTGGGTTCCTGACTTTTTTCACACTCCAGCCTGCTAGCCTTTGCAGATGGGGGCCTTTAAGACTGCTCGTTACCTCTCAAACAGGGCTGGACGCGCAGATACCAGGGCTCCATCTAAGAGAGTTGAGCTCTAACCCAGGGTCCTCAAACTCTTTAAATCCGGAACTTGAACCTTGAACTGAAGAGAGCATTAAATGTAAACTCCATGTTTAAAATCAATTTGACTTCTCCCTCACTCTCTACTTCTCCCAGGGATGCATTAGCACCATGTAGTCTTGCTGTTACCCTCAAGTTGGCAATACATGCCTCCCACTGGGACCATATTCTCCATCTTGAACTCCCACCCCAGCTACCCGTCCCCTGCCCCAGGCTTTGGCACTCGCTGCAGTTTCATTGCTTTGCTTGTGAATCATCCTTCTCGTTAGAGAGTAGCCAACAGCTTTCTTGTCACTGGAAAGTGGATTTCATTTCCACTACTCTTAGACTTTACTTTGTGATCCATGGCCCTCCCTGAACTGGCAGAGGCACAGAGAACATCCCCAACTCTTTGCTGCCCATGCTCTGCCATGGGCTTCCCTTCTGGGAGAGGAGGTGTGGGAGAGCCTTTCCCACATGGTGGAACAGCCAGCCAAGTCCAGGGAGGCCTTTGGCGATTACCTTGGCCCAGATATTGTGTTGGACCAAGACTGAGCTGGGATTTGGGTTTTCCATTCTCACACAGCCGGTTTGAGGGGGTGGAAGCACCTGTGGGGTTCTGAGGACTCTTGGGTGGAGCGGTTGTCCTCTCTTCAGTAGCACCGGGGAGAAGTGTTTGGTCTGAACCTTGAGAGTTTCCAGCAGCACCTCTGAGTTTTGCTATGATCTGGCATCCTGGGCTGTTTGTGTGGGGGGTTTTACCATGACCAGTCTCTTTGGCTTCTGTTGTGCCCTAAAGAAGGTGTTATGAAATTGAAATAAAGTTGCATTGTTGGTTCTGCTTATTGATTCAAATTCTTCCTTTTTGCAGGGGCAGCTCTAGGATAAATTCTTCTTGCCAGTTTTTATGGATCACTTGTTTGTCTAAAAGTACACACAGAGAATTCCCAAGGCTAGAGCTAGAACGCTGGGGAAGTGCCCTCTTGGATCCAGGGCAAGTGTGCAGCTTCAGGGTTATTGATAAACCTAGCAGAGGGCAGTGTACAAAGCCTCTGGCTGTTTGAGGAGAAATGTGGCGTGTGGGGCTACTCTCAGGAAGTAGGAGGGAGTTGTTGAAAGCTGTCAAATGCATAAAGATGATGTCTCATCACTTAGGGGGACAATTTGTCTGCCGTTAGGACAGTGAAGCTTTGGATTCATCTTGCAGAAGCCTGAATTGAGAGCTGCTCACCATTTCACCCTCTATCCAGGCCAGTTCTCGCCTCTTCAAGTCCCATATCAAATTCTTCTTCCTGATCATTAAGTAGATTGACACTTCTATTCTTAACCGGTTCGTATGTTTGTTTAACTGATTGCCGCTCATGTCATTAAAGCCATTCATTCATTTTCTCACTCTCTTGTTTAGTCAATAAATGTGTTTTGAAATTGAGTCCATGCTGGGCATATAGTTTCCCTAAGTATGAATGGGCGCTTTAGGCAAATGCAGTTCAATGAAGTTTGCCATTGAGGTTTCTGTTTCTCAAGTATTTTAACATCTTTTCATAACCAGAGGTCTGATGGCAAGGAAAAATTGCTGAGCATGAGAGCTCTGCAGTAACATGATGTTTAGATGCATGAGCGAGGACCCAGAACCTCTCATTGTCACCCAAAGAATAACTTAGTTTCCTGTCTTCCCTGGAAGAAATTTAAGAGGATGAGTGGGGTAGAAAGAGCAGCAAGCTTACATCACCAATAGTAGAAAGAGTGATCTGGAGCATCTTGCCCTGTTCCTGTGGTTTTGCAGTAGCAGCAAGACAGCAACACAGAGGAGTTGGTGCCTTGCATAGACTTGCACTGAGTACTCAATCATAGAATGTCCATGTTACATGTTTCAGTGGTTACCAGTTCCAAAGCTTACCTCTTCTTTCTAATTTTTTTTTGTCCCTGAGATGTTTAATTGGCCTTAATGAGTTTTGGGAGATTGCAGGAGGTGATGGGCTGGGGTGGAAAATGGTTTGACGTTCCCATGACTCAGCCGTGGGACTCAGCAGTGCATCGCCTTTACTCCTGAGGACTCGCGGAAGGAAGCTCTGGGCCTCTACAGAGCTTTGATCAGCTAGTTCAGAAAGACAGCATCTTATTGATTGTTTCATGGCTGTCTTTTTTTATTGTTAAAAGTATCTATTCGTAAAGCCTCTTTGTGTAACATAATTCTGAAACGATTTCACATTGATTTATTTTTTTCCTGCTTTCAAAAACAGCAATCTTGGTAGTTTCTTAGTATCCCAAAGGGACAGGGTGCCAGCTTCTGTCTCAGTCTGTTTGGGCTGCTATGACAGAATACTATAGAATGGGTGGCTTATAAACAACAGACTTTTATTTCTCACAGTTATGGAGGCTGGGAAGTGTGAGATCAAGGTGCCGGTAGATTGGGTGCCTGATGAGAGCTTGCTTCCTGGTTCACAGATAGCCTTCTTCTGTCTTCTCACTGCGTCCCCACGTGGCAGAAGGGGTGAGGGATCTCTCTGGGCTTCTTTTATAAGGACACTAATCCCATTCATAACTAAGTCACCTACCAGAGGCCCCACCTCCAAATACCATGACATTGGGGGTTTAGGATTTCAACATATAAATTTTGAGGGGACACAAACATTCAGTCTATAGCAGCTTCTCAATGAACTTTTTTGGTTGTGAACATTAAGTACATTAAATAGTAAGCATGTATGATCACATGTATGATTGTATGATCATATTAAGGGATTCTGTTTAATTACAAGAGTTATTGTTATGTGTGCAAAATGCTACTGAGGTGCTTGATTTGTTTCAGAAGCGCTCCGCTGGGAATGAGTGCACAGAGGTTCTAGTGACTCTGCCTCTAATTAGCTGAAAACTTGAGTTCAAGTCACTTCCCCTCTCTTCCCATTCAGTGTCCTAATCTGTAAAATGAGGGGTCCCTTAGTCCTAAGTCCCTCACCAGCTTTAACATTCTGAGGTTTAGAAAGCTCATAGAAGACACTATTCTTTGGACTCTTTTCCACCTAGGTAGTTTAAACAGATGGAGAGCTAATTGAAAGACTTACTTTCAAAATCTGATTTCTTGAGTAAGACTATGATCAATTCTCAGTTCTCTGCACCAATACAGGACAACCGATGTGGGTCATTTGAAGGTCTTTCCCACCTCCAGTAGTTGTAGGTTTTGTGCTCCAAAGTAATATTGGAATGTGTTCACGTCTTCAATATATACCAACTAATTGTGGTGAGAAGTGACCCCACAGAAAGGTGTTGGGAGGCAAGAGAAGATAGTGGTCCGGGGGGCATCTTTACACTGGTGGTAACTTAAGGAATATTAGGCTCACGAGAGTTTATCAAACTTTGGAGGAATGATTTTAATCAAGTTTATAAGACATTGATCTATAACTCTAAAGTGCCATTTCCTTCACTTACTAACTATATTGTCAGCTGACACTGATTGCTCAGACCCTTAAGATACACCTTTTAGTGGGGCTTCCACTTAGGACACCAAGTTCTAGACTAGTGAATGCTCCGTGGAGAACAGAGTTGAAATATTTCCATGTATATGATCTCTTTTCTAGTAGAGATTATTCTGCTGAGGTGCCAAATCTCAATCCTGAAGAATCAGAGCACCTTGTGGAGTTGTATTCCAGGGCTGAGGCCATGTTTGTCTACCTTGACTAGACTGATGTATTTCTTTTGCTTCCTCAGCCACTGATACATAAATGATCTCTTATTGTGAGGTGCACAGTGACTTCTTGATGAAGACCCTTTCCATTTTACCAGGAGGTACTTTAATACTTATTTGAAAATACATATGGATCATACTTTTACTGCTACAACTACAGTTACCATAAAGTGCTTACTGTGTGCCAGGTTGTGTGCTAAGTGCTTTAGGAAGTATCTTATTTAGTCATCACATCAACCCTGTGCAGGTCTATTTGATAGAAATTTCTGCAATGATGGAAATGGTCTATAATACCAGCACTATCCGACTCTGGTAGCCATTAGCACATGTGAATATTGAGCACTTGAAATAGTTCTAGTGCAACCAAGAAGCTGATGTTTTAATTGTTTGATTGCGATTACTTGAAATGTAAATAGCCAATGTGGCCAGTAGCTATAGTGTTGGACAATGCAGGTATGAGGTATAAGTACTTTTATTATTCTCATTTTACACATAAATAAGCTCTGAATCAAAGAGGCTAAATAATTTTCTCAAGGTCACAGAGCTAGCAAATGGCAGAGCAGGGATTTGATTCTGAAGCCAGTGTCCGTATCTCGCTGTTCTACAGCCACCACTTAGACTGTGCCTGCTCCTGTTGTGTCCAGATTTGTGAAGAAATACCTCCAGTATCCTTGCAATTAACCATACAAGAAAGCAAGCTGATCAATACACAATAAAGGACAATAGTCATTAAAACGGCATGGCTCTGATCCCAAAATTGTAGTATGGCTAATGGAACAGAATAAAAAGTATATATAGATGAAAATGGATAACACTATTATAAAATTGAAATTTGCCAAGTGAGTAGAACTTAAATGTTCTCACCAAGAAAAGACAGAGAAATATGTGAGGTGATGGATGTGTTAATTAGATGGGAGGAATCCTTTCATAACGTGTACATATATCAAATCATCATGATGTGCACTTTAAATATCTTACAATTTTATTTGTCAATTATACCTCAATAAACCTGAAAAAAAATAGATGTTTAGGTGTTATATTTATATTCATATATTTATATAAATTGAATATGTGTTAAACTGGACATCACAAAAGAATAAGAAAGGCAAGAGCTGTTTAACTAATGGCTTGGGGAAAACTGGTTATCAAATAATATACATAAGCTCCTAACCTGATATGTTGTATGAAAATAGGCTTCAAATGGCATATGATTTAATTATTAGAGAAGAAACTTATTTAAAAAATCAAATCACAGAAGAAAAAACCAGCTGAAAATCCATTTGGGAAACTATCTGTTATGTGGTCAGTTCTGAAGAAATCATGAAGGCAAAAAATACAGATTTGACTACTTAAGAAATCGACTTCTGGACAATGAATATATGGTTAGACTAAAAAGGAAACCAGATTTGGGGAATATTTGCAACAAATAAGTTGGAAAATGGTCATAATTACATTATCAACAAGAGAAACCGTAAGACACCCAGGTAAGTTAGTGGAAAAGAATGTGAACAGGCAATTCACGTAACGGGGTAAAATTAGTGAATAAACTTACAGGGAGCAGTTGAAGTGGGGCTTTTCAAAGAGGTACAAGTTAAGTGTTGACAATCCACCGTCTTATACCTTTTGAATTAGCAAAAATTTAAGAAAATAATATAATTCTTTGTGTTGTGAGGTGGTAAAACTGGTGTATTCATGTGTTGCTTGTGGCAGCTGAGATTGCTCTGATTTAGAAAGCAAATTTGATTAAATAATTGTGGACCATAAAAATGTTCATTCCCTCTCACTTAATAATCCCCTCCTGAAAATTTATCTGAAGGGAAAACTCCTAAGGAAAAATTTGCCTCCTTCCACCACCAAATCTTTAAAGTGGAAAAAAGTCTATATATTGAATATGTGAAGATTTAAATTTATAGCCTTAGCCCTAATAAGGAAAGAAGGGAGGCAATAAAAAATATCCAGTCATTGGTAGGAATGGTTAAGTAAGTTATGATACATACACTTTGTGGCATATTATATATCTGTTAAAATGATCATTAAGACCACTATGTAGCAATATGGAAAATGCTCATAGTGGCAAATGAAAAACAGTAGCCCAGATTTGTATCTGGGCTAATATTTCAACCATGTTCAAAGATACACATGCATACGGACCTAAATAGCAAGGAAGTTCAGGGAAATGAAAACAATTGGTATATTAGGGTTATAAGAGTGTGGGTGGTTTATTTTTATTGTTATTTACCTATGTCCTATTTTGCAATAAATAAAAAAAATAGAAGTGAAAACACAAACTGTCACAGAAATGAATTATATTCATAAAGCGTTGTTGCTTGTTGGAAGCTGCCCCTTTTTCTCTGTTTGACCTCAGACACCCATTCCTCTTTTAGATGAGCACCAAGTGATCAGAATTATCCAGCCTTCAGTGGAACATAGTCAGCAGAAGACAGTACTGCGTTATATGAAGAGGTTTATTTTGTGATGGTTGGCAAAAGAGAGGATGTACAAAGACTTTCTGTGGGGAGATTCAGCACAGGTAGTGGGGTTGAAAGAGGAGGCCATCTGGTTAAATGTGCTGTGGCGAATTAAACTGCGTATTATGAACATGAAATACCAGAAGAAAATCCAAATGCAGTGGACCTGTTAAAAGCTCAGCTGAAGCACTATAAAACAAATCAACTATGGACTGATAATATGCCACTCATAAACTCAGATATGCCCATTACCAAGGAAAACATCATTCGAGTAGATTTTGCAGATGACATTCTATGTGAATTTCTCTTAGGGAAAAAAAAAATCAACAAACTACCCCCGCCCCCCACACACAGATGCGTCAGACAGAGCTACTGTTTCAAAGAATATGGTAAATGCAGAATTAATAGGAAGGTGCTGGGTTTGGTTTCTCTGGAGTCATGTTCATTGGTGAACTCTAACACCCAAACCAGACAACCAGACATGCATATGGATATAAGCTGTGTGTCCCTCCTTCGCCTTCCACCCTCCCTTCCTCCTTTCCTCCCCCCACCCACCCCGGCCTTTTCTTTCCTTCTTTTCTAAAGCAGTTCTCATCCCTAGAACTTTAGCCCACACCTCTGGAATTCTTTATAATTTCACTACACTTTCCTCTTATTTCCTCTCAGTATTCCTTCAATTCTTCTCCATTTCCTTTTTATTCTTACTCTGGGGCTCTTTCAAGTGAACGTATCTTGCATATTCGGCGACTTCTGCTTTTCCCTGCCTTTCATGCTTTGACTGCTTCCATTAGAGTGTTGATAAATTTGTCATGATCCTTGTCTGTATAGAGTTCTTCCTGGTAGTTCAAGTCCCTTTATGACAGCTCTGCTATAAGTGTGCTTTCAATGACATCATAGTTCTGCTGCAGCTTTGGGGCTGGTTTGGTTTTCTTTCCAAGGAGATAGCTACATGTGATGGCTTGACTGAGGAGGGGCACAAAAGCACTATATGTGTTTGAAGGGCTGTCACTGGGAAGAGGGACTTAGATATTTTCCATATGGCTAGAAAGAACATGACAAATCCCAGTGGGAGGTGGATTTAGACTCTGTAAAAGGAAGCACCTTCTATTATAGCAGGTCAGAGACAGAATAGTCTATTTCCAGGGCTGACATATTTGGGTGTGCATTTTATGCATTGTACAAAGGCGCTTGCCTGGGAAATGAGTGGGAGCTGAAATGCAGCCTGTGCTTTGCTCACCAAGCCCTGGGCTTTGGAATGGGGCCAGCCTGGAGGAAGGGGGTGCTGGAGAGGGCATTTTTAGTCTTCTACAGAAAGGCACCATATACGCTAGGATATGGTAGCACTGGTTATCCCAGGAGGGGAGTGCCTTCTCTCCAGATCAATTGTTACAGAACAAGGGAAAGAATGGCTCAGCGTGTATACTAGAGGAAGTGCTTGCTTTTTCTCCATCCTCTCCACGTTTCCCAAGTGTACTTTGGTTCTACTGCGCTACCAAACAATCCCTTTTTCTAAACTCGTCTGTGGCCATCTTGCATCTTCTCATCTCACATATGCTCACAACATCCACATTAAAACTCTCAACTTCCCAGAGATAAGTGCCATCTTGTACAGTGCTGGGTTGAATTCTCATTTCAGAGAATGTGTCCTTTTTTTGGTGGAGGTCAGTAGTGCATTCCTGCCCACCACCTAGTGCTTTGTGAGGACTGCAGGAGATAATGCAAACTGAGTGTACATTAAAAACTGTGAAGAATTGTCATCATTAATATTGTTAGATGGGATCCTGTTACATTAGGTAGTCAACAGGCTTGGAACTCCAGTCATATTAGTGTCTTTAGTGGTGACTAGTGCTTCTTGTTTCACCATCAAGAATTCCCTGACCACTGCAGTTCATAGGTGAGTCTATTCATCAACTCCCTTGCAGGGTTGACGTGCACACCACTCATTTGGCTCTCAGCATATACCAATTGGTAGTTTAGTCACCCTTTCATGTGTACATCTTGATTTCCCCAAATAGACGGCAAACTCCTGGAACCGGGTGCCATGCCATGTACTCTCTTGGAATTCCCAACAGAACATCATATAATACATACTTTTTGAACTGAACTGAATTGATTCTTACTTCCCTCCCTCCCCTCCTTCAATAAATATTTTTTGAGCATCTACTATGTTTCAGTCTTCGTTCTAATGAACAAAACAGACAAAAGTCCCTGCCTTTATGGAGCTTTCTATTCTTGTCCAGATCTGCCTTTTACTGGCTGCGTGGGGCCTCAACCAAATCACTGCTCTCTCTGGGACTGTGTCCTGTATACACTGAAGGTTTCACAAACGTTTCCATCTTTCCTTCCTATTATTTTTTCTTCAACCATCCTTTCCACCTTTAATTGCTTTCTTGGTCATGGCTTTATTTTCTCACATTTTAAAATATTGAATACTGTAAGGAAAATAACAAGGATGTCCTTTTTTAATGGCTCATCTTTGGGTATTTCTTTAGCCGTATTTGCCTAGATCGTTATTTTTTTCTCTTGAAGATTTGTTTAGCCCAAAGACAGTGCCTGTTTTATTTCCACCTTGAGTACCCAGCTCACAGTGACCTTTTATTTAGTTTTTCAAGTATTACTTTAGGTTTTCTCCCATTATAGCATCAACCTTCTTTTGTTTATTTCGTTTAGTCCCTGTCCTGAGAGCAGCTCCCAGAGTTATAGCCTTGGATTCTCGAGCTGCAGGAGATTGCCTGTTTAACCATGATAAATCCTCGGGAGAAAATTGGGTCTTTTTTCTCCTATAATTTTATTTGTTTAAATCTTGACTGCTCATAGTAAATATCCTCTCAAAGATAATTTCATTTCCAAATAATTTGGTATCTGATTTGACGCAGCTTGAGTGTTTATTTTGGGAATATCGTTTTTCTTTTATAACGAGTTTCCCACAATAGCTTTGTTTAATGTCGTTATATCTTCTTTTTGCCTGGCTACCAGCAGGATTGTGGTTAGCTTTCCTGTAGTAATATTAGTTTACTAATAGTAATTAGCTCTCAAGAAACAACTTTGTTGGCAGGAGCATTTGGTCTTTTTTCAAAAAAGTACAACCTTTCAAAAAATATGATTGATTTTTAAAAATCTTAAGGAAAATATCATAAATTTAATTTTGTATGATTTTTACAATGTTTGCCATCCAGTGATCATTCTCATATTATTTAAGATTCAGTTTCAAGATCCTAAGGTAAGATTGATAACAACGTGTTGTCTAAGTAAGACAACTAAATGCGTTCTTTCAGGAATGCATATAATTAACGTTTAATTATTAAGTGGGGTTGGTCTAGGGAGATGAAGGTTCTATTTTCGATCCATAATTTCATTCATGCCAAATTTGAATTTACATGAGAACTCTAATAATGACCTGTCTCTGGTTGTTGTTTCCCAGATGCCGTGAGCATTATAATTAGCAATAAGGAAAGCACTGACCAACTCAGGGAACCACATACTAGTTGCCTGGCATGGAAAGGAAATGATTTATTTCGAAAGCCACTTATCTCCATAAGCAAGGAACAGTAAAAGTCACTTTAAACTGTTTGAAATGAGTTCCATATGGCAACTGGGATGGGTCTCAAGATTTGGGCCATGTCAGCTTGCAGTGCCTGGGACAAGAGAGTTGAAGCCAGTCCAGCAACTTCACAAATTTCTAGTTAGTAATGGCTAGGAGCTGCTTATCACTATTATTATTTTTCAGAATCAGTTGTTGCACTTCAATACATCATCTCTTCTCTGATTCCCCAGCCCTATTGGATTTTGTGTGTTGATATAGCCATTTGTTCATAGTGCCATTTCATTCCATCGGTCAGTAAACAAATATTTATGGCGTGCCTACTATTTTCCAGATACTATATTAGGCACCAGGGATATGTTGGTGAATAAAACAGACATGGTCCCTGCTCTCATGAAACTTACCATCTGGTCTCCTTAAGTGGTTAAGGAAATCAAATACTAAGTCATTTCATTTCTCTAAGTCTCAGTGTCATCATCTTAAAATAGACATAATGCCTACCTTGAAGGATTGTCGTGAGACTGAAAGGACATTGTGTCTGTAAAGCACCAGCATGATGTTTGGCACATAGGAATTGTAGAACCTCATAAATGGTAGCTCTTATAATCATTGTAAGTCCTGGAGAGCTCCAGTCCTGGTAAATGGATTGAAGAACTATTGAAGATCTTCTGAGTGAAGAATCACCCCATGGAGTATCACTGGTCAATCCACTGGGTGGGAAGAGTTGAAGGTAACAGACTACCAAGGTTGAAGTCTACCCTCATGGGCATTTTAAAACTCAGTTCAAATACATTTCAAATGAGAGAGCACAGTATATTAAGTGTGGCATTTCTTGAGCTAACCATCAGAAATGTAAAGATGGTTGCTTCCTTTAGCATTTCAGAAATTATCAAAAGGCCAGACAGAATGAGCAATTCACTTCTCAGCTGCCAGGAGTGAGGGAGAGCCTAGGTGAGGTTGAGTGATTTGAAAATCTGTTCATCTATATTAGAACTCATGAAGACAATTCTAGCTATTAATTTTAGTCAGTTGAGTCCAGAATAAATGGTAAAGGTTTGTAAAGGGCATAACAAAGCAATGTTACTTTTTTCCCACAATGAGCATTTTTAGGTGAATCTTTTTGAAGAGTTTCTGTAATGTAAAAGAAACAGTCTTGGTACAATTTTTAAAAATGGAAGTTTCCCTGTGTCCATTAAAATTGTTTTTATTTATTGTCATATCATCATAGATTGGAAGGGACCACAAATTCATTATGTCTTTGTTTTAGTTGGTTCAGGCAGCTATAACAGAAATACCATAGACTGGGTGGCTTATAAACAACAGACATTTATTTCTCACGGTTCTGGAGGCTGAGAAGTCCAAGATCAAGGTGCTGGCAGATTCAGTGTTTGGTGAGGGCCCACTTCTTGGTTCCTAGATGGCTGTCTTCTCACTGTGTCTTCACGTGGTGGAAGGGGTGAGGGAGCTCTCTGGGATCTCTTTTAAAAGGGCACTAATCCCATTCCTGAGAGCACCACTTTCATGACCTAATCACCTCCCAAAGGCCCCACCTCCAAATACCATCACCTTGGGGATTAGGTTTCAACATGAATCCTGGAGGGACAGAAACATTGAGCTTATGGCAGTTTTCCTTCCATATTCATGGGTCTGGAAATAAGTTACACACATGTAGTGGTTTATGCTCTTTAAAATGCTTTTGTACTTATCTCGTTGTATTCTGCCTAGTGGGGCAGGGATTATTATCTCAGTTTCATAGGTGAAGACATTGAGGTGCAGAGCCTTACACAAGATTCCACTGTTTGTTAGTGACAGAAACCAGGACTAGAAGAAGCCCAGTTTTTCTTTTTTCACAGCACTCGGCCATAGCAAATACTTTTTACTCTTTCACTTACACTGACACGAATAGGTTAGTACCAAAATCCTTTAAGACAGATGAGAAATAATTAAGTTTGAATCTCCTCAAACAAACTATCCATCTATAAAAAGATGGATGTTGTAGGACTGTGAAGATGGCAGTCTTAAGAAAAAAATCTCAGCAAAGAATAGTGTTGTGACTAGTGATGGAATGAAAGCTATGAGAATTGCACAGATTCCAAAATGCCGTTAAACTGGGCTGCTGGTCCTCTCTCCAAATGAGGAGTACAGTTAAATGGCTTGTAGGTATTTGTTTGTACTTTTGATGTCCATAAGTCCCTAAGTGGCTCTTGAGTTCCTGCTTTATGCCTCCCTCAGTCCCAGCCCAAGGCTCACAATGCTTTACCCCTGAGGACACAATTCCCAACCAATCACAATGTAACATTTTAGAAGACTTGTTTCTAGGTAACAGTGGGTCCAGCTCTTGATTATTTACAGTCTGATTATCCTTATTGGGGAATATTCTGCCTCATTTTACTTCCAAAGTTCTGCATGCCTATCTTTTACCTTTGTAAGCTCAAGATTCAAAGTTTGTGTAGGATTGGAGAAGGAGGATGGATGCAAACAGTTTTACTTTTTATCTTACAGCTCTTGCAAGTGAAATAGTTAAATGAGGAAGGAGATGACACTCTTCTTGGCTCTGGTGTGTTGGGAGATTGTGGATTTCAATTATCCATGTTCATGCTGTCCCCCAGGACTACAAATTATCAGCAGCTAGCTATAAATGAACGACTAAATAAATCTGGAGTTGAAGTTACCTAATCTCTCCAGGATTGCAGAGAAGATCTCAGACAGGCGGCAGAGCCTAGAGCTATCAGCTGTGTGTTGGCCTCCCATGTGGAGTCCCTCTCCCACTTTAATCAGAACCCTGACACTTAAGGGACTGAACTGTCTATGGCATCCATTCATCCATTTTATAGAATGGCTCTAGGTAACTGCAGGGCCGTGATCTGAATCCTATACGGGGATGGGTCCCCAGGCTCATTAATTGATGAGAGGATCGGAGAAGAGTTTGACACGTACAGATTCATTACAGACAGCTGGATGGATTTATATCAAGGAGGTCACCTTTGGAAACTCGATGAATTTCTATGGGTGAATAGCAATGCAAGTAGGCAAGAATGAAGCTTTAGATTTAATCTGCATCTGCTCCAAGAATGTTTTGATATAGTACTACTTATCCCAAATCTTGATTGAAAAGGAAAGTGAGTGGTGCATTGATACTGTCTTTCTGAAATGGATTAGAAATAGGGTTGGAAATCAGAAGTTGGGAAAAGAGATGTACAAATATTTATAAAGATAGACTCTAATGAATGGAATTTACTATTAGTATGTTAAAAACAGACAATGTCATATGTTTATATAACGTATATTATTATACATAATATTAAAGCCCCTCTTTGGTTATTCCTACCCCTTACTACTGACACCACTGCAGTTTTGGGGGGATGCTAATGTAGAAAAATAGGACGAAAATTTCTAGGAGTGCATCTTTTCAATAATGGAAAGGATATAGACCAGTATTTATCAACCTTTTTTTCATGATCATCCCTGTAAGGAAGAAGTTAAATTCAACTTAACGTATCCCTAATAATAGAAATTAAATACTAAGGAATAAGATTTGAGGGGGTGGAGGAGGGTAGGGTTGGACTGTGAAGGGCCACAAACCACTGTAACATCTAAGATTTTTTTTCCCAAAGAACCAATTTCCTTCCCTTTGTGGGCTCTATTGCCCTTGTTGAAAATGCATGATATAAATCTATGAAACCAGACAGTTTATGAAGTGATATTTAATTGCCTCTGGTTATGGATATTATTTCCACCGCCCACATTAGTAACACCCAACAAGAGGGCAGTAATATCAGTTAAGTTCTTACTATTTATTAGATATTTCCCATGCATTGTTTGATTTAATCCTCACAACAACCCTGAAGTTGAGAGATTGAGCAGCTTTCCCAAACTCACATAATGGCTTGAATCCAGGTCTTTCCGATGCCAGAGACTATGATTTTCCTAACTCTTTTTTTAAAAGGGGGCATTGCAAGGTATATCTGTGCAGAAAGGACATAAAGGCAGGTGTTTATTTCTAAAGTTAATTTTGGAGTCCCTGGATTACATTTTGGCTACTTTGGGGTAGAAATAGAAGAGAGAAATTTGATCAGAAATTAATTTTATCTCTCTCTCTCCTCCCACCCCATGTTTTGAAATGTGGTCTTTAGTATCATATGGAAATAACCTTAGCTTCTTGACATGTATTAAAATAGTAGGAACTCAGTGAACTGCACATATTGGATATGGTTAATAATATTATATTCTTAACTCAGATTTTATAGATCTTATACTAATCACTACATAGATTAGTGGCTCTTAATTTTACCAAAAGTTGACTTCCAATTGTGGAGCTTGAAGAGGACAATAAGTGGCAGAGAATGTTAGGCAAGTAGAAGAGCAGTGATTATTTGCCCAGGGTTGGTAAAGAAAGGGGAAAATAAACTGATTTTCAACATGCAGTGCCTGAGAAGTAGCTATGCACGTAAAACCAAGCCAGGATACTTTGACCTAGCTCTGGAGAGAGAATACATCAGGTTGTATTCCACACTGGTGTGTATGATGTGGAAGTGTGTGTGTGTGTGTGTGTGTGTGTGTGTAAATGTAGAAACATAGCCATTTTGTATCTGGACTTTAGCTTTTATATTTAAAGTAAATTCTGTCCATAAATATGTATGTGTAGATTTCCCACCTGTGCTCTCACAGGCATTTTCTCTTTAACACACCCATCCCCAATCCTCTCTTTCTTTCCACTTGGCAGTGGTGCAAGTAAGCCAAGTTCGGAACACTAGGTCCCAGAGTAGTTAGTAACTGATTGATAGGTGCTCTCCTCATTTTAGAGGTGGAGAAATTGAGGTCCTCAGAAGTTGCAAAAACTGGAACTCAGATTCCTTGACTTGAACTGGCATATTGCACTGTCTGCCATCATTGTTCCTGACTCTTTGCTTCTTATAAAAAGAGAGAATGCAAAAATATGTTGCCAGCTTCATCTGGTGGCCAGAGAACAATTCTGGGCCAGAGGTAAAGTTTAAAGAGAATAAAAAGTGGGAAAAGTTGGCTCACCAGAGCGTGTCATTTTTTTTTACATAATAATATATTGATTAGAAAATGGACTTAAAGGAAATGAAGATCTTTCTTGAAAAATATTTTTAAAATAAAATTTTTAGAGAATATTATAAAATCATTAGAATCATGCACCATACCTTTCCCCAAACACAAAATCCCACTGAAATTTGACATTTGGTTTCTGGGATGCCAAAAGTCAACCCATCTTGATGTAGAAAATGAGCAGTCGTTACTGTGTGGAGAGAGTCTTCTGCTAGGAGGTGGTTGACCTGGGTTCTAACTTGTTTTTCCATGGACATGCTCTGTGACCTTGGTCAAGTCCAATCACGTCTGTGGACTTTAATATCCTTTTCTGTAAAATAAGAGAACTAAATGATTTCTAAAGCACCTCCCAGTTCTACAAATCTCTGCGAGTGAGAAGACAAATGATTTGTAGACTTACAACGTTTAAATGGTTTGACATTGCTATTTTCTAGCTTCTGTATATTACTCTAAAAGTTTTCTGATTTGTGATAGGTAGTTCTGTATACAGAGTTCATTTGATAGATAATAAAATATCCTTGGTTGACAGGAGGTAGGTACAATAAGTTTGTATCAAACGTTATTATTTGTATATTAGATAAAGCAAATCTGCTGACATTTGTAGTGTTACCAAGTGAGTATGATAAAGTCAGTGTGCCCCATTGAAACATTTCTACCTTTTCCAGATATTTTACTTTATTGAATACTTGGGTTCTGCTGAGGGTGAATGCTGAAAAGTATTGTTTTTTCAGTGCTAATATTTGCAGTACAGTAAGTTTTCCATAGGTAGGAATGATTGTCTGATATTGTTAGCATAACCCCTGTGATCTAATGTAGGCTTCTGTAATTATACTGATTTTGATTTGAAAAGACAGTTGTGTTTGGCTGGCAACCTCCCCACTTGATTTTTTCCATATACAGTACTTTGGCTCCTTGGAAGCCATGCCGTACAGTATGTGTAGCTGGAATACCTTCTGCTCCTTGCATCCAGGTTTTTGACTGTGTCTTTGCGTTGTCAGTGGGAGGACTGGAGAGTTAATATGCTGTGTTGCCTAAAGGAATAAAAGCACAAATTATTTCTGCAATCAAAAATCACCAGAAGGAATTTATTACAAATTATAACAGAGAGAGAAGCAGACACTAAAAGGAGATTTTTATCTTTGTTTGCTTTTTGTTTCAATAGCTTGCTGAGCTTTATCAGTCTTTAATGAAGAAGGGAAAAGAAGATCTGTCCAAATCAATGTGTTTGAATTTTATCTAGTTACCAAGATCGCCCCGCCCATGCATGCTCTTTTTTTTTTTTTTGCCTGACTAGCTCAGGGGCAAAAAGATTTCTTTTTCCACTTTTAAGATATGCTATAAGGGAACTTGGGCACATTTGAGAGTGTGAAATTCAGCTGCATTCATCTGTATTATTTAGAAAGAAGAGAGTATACTGTAAGCATGCATCTTTCTAATCACAGTTGGCCCTTTTGTCTATTTATTTGTGACTGACCTTTGCAGTTGTTGGAATGTTGGTGTTTAAGGAGGGTGCTATTTCCAGAGTTTGAAACCTCCATGTTCCCACTACTTTAGGATTTCCTACCTGAATGCTGGTGGTTTTCAGTGATAGGTTTCAGTAAGGAAGCTCTTGGGATCTACATAGAATTTTCTTGACAATCCCTGTTGAGTGATTACAAACTGTATGTCCTGAACCTCTTACCTATGTTTCAGGAGTGAAGAGACCTCCCATTTGCAGTCCCCAAGAGTCCATGGCACACATCCACGAAAATGGCCCAGTGACAGCCAGATGAATGTATGCTGTGCGCCACTGAGGCCAAGTGCCAGGAAAGTAGAAGGCACCACCCTGTGGAAGAGAGCCAGGAATGCTAAAGGACACTATTCCTTTGAACAGAAAGGATCTGGAAAATGGTTTTCTTTGGGTTTCCATTTGAGTAGGTGTTGGGCATGTGCTGGTGCCAAACAGCATTTTATGACAGGCTCACCGCCATCGCTGCTACCCTGGGAGGGCGCATCTTTCAGGTATCAAGGCAGTGCTGAGGGAGGCAGGTTGGAGGCCCCACTCACTCACTGGTGCTTCATTTTTTGATGAGCAGACAAACCATCTTCCTTCCAAAGGTATAGTGAGAAGAGGTGATCTTTTTGATCCCATCTTAAACACAGTACTGGGTAAGGTAGGCATCTTCACTATGTGTGCTTCAGTGTACTGCCTTTTTAGCCTGCTCTGAAAAGAGCACAGTGTTGGCAGCATTCTGTTCGCGTACTTGTTAGAATCTCGGGGCTGAAAGAGCTCTTAAAAGTCATCTACTCCACCCACCCACCCCCATCTGATGCACCAGCTGCTTCTACAACAAAGTTGTCATCCTTGCCTATGCATGATGCTTTCAGACACTGGGGCCTCAGAACCCATTTCACATATCGAGTTGAAATTTTCTTTCCATTTGCTCTCATCCGTTGGTGCTAGCTTGGTTTCTTGGCACCACACAGAAGAAATCTAATTGTTCTGCATTATGCCAGCCTTTCAGAGCTTTGTGTGACATCCCACTCCCACTCTTCCTAGTCTGGTTCAGGTTCTTTCAAGTGCTCTCTAATGAGTAGTGACGAAGCGAAGAAGAATGAATGAATGCCTTTGAGATAACAGGAGAAGGACGTTCCTCTCCCTCCCAGTCATAGTGTGGTTGGTTCACCTGAATAAGAGAAGAGAAGGGGATGAAGAGTTGCACAACCATTCCTCTGATAATGTGCTTTTGATTTTTCCTCTCCTTTTGGTTCCTCTGATAGAAATAGATTCCAGTTCTTCCATATTCGTCTTAACCGTATTCAAATATGGTCTCACTTGTGCTGACGATCTCCTTCTTCTTTATACTCTACTTTGATTCAGCAATGCAGCCCAAGATCCTGTTAGTTTTATTGATGGCCTCATCATACTGTAGATCCTCTAAGCTACATGTGTCCATATTCCTTCCAAATTCCTTCACTGTACTTGTGAAGGTAGTTTTGTTGACCCAAGTCAGGACCTTACATTTATTCCAATCTAATTTCACTGGGTTAGAGATCACACCACTATAGTGTGTTGAAATCTTTTAGTACTGGCCAGATGGACGCACACCATCAGGCAGCACATCTTTAGCACTTCTGAGCGCACACATGAGCCTGATGTGTGATGGACAGTTATTACCAAAATTCGGAGACCTTCCCTCTTTCCTAATGCAAATTACCTTCCTGGACTGACATAGACTTCAGTGGCAGGTGGGCTGGTGATCATTAGGACGTGCTGTGCTTAGTCTCCTTTTCTTTTTCTTTTTTCCTTTTTTGGTACTCTCAGACTTCCCTAATAGAGAACTAGTGTGATCTAGAATGGCATTTGTATCCACCCCTGTCCAATCAGATTAGCAAGAGAGAGTTTAGCTAAGCACCACTGCTCTGCAAATGGAATCTCCAAATGCCACATCAGCAGGAGGAAAAAGTATTGACCTCCATAGAGCCCGGGGCGGTGGGGACAAGGATGACTAGAGTGTTGCTCGGCAAAATCCATTCACTCCAAGTACTATTCCAGTGCTATTAGTTCCACCTGCCTAGACAGAGATGGAGAATCACTGATAACAGTGGGCAGATCCTGTGTCTCTATTGTGATCTGTTTTAATGAAAACTTTCTTGCCTCTTTCCTGATTCTGCGTCAGGCTGAGCAATGCTCCAGTTGCTGGCTTAATGATCAAATTGTCTCCACTGTTGATCAAGATCATCAGACTCTCATTTCAGCTTTCAATTATATTATATCCCACAAACAGATCACATGAGATGACCTTGGTATAAGAATCCTACTAAGGCAGTTCTGATGTCTTATTTATTGGGCATCACTAGAGAAAGAGATCTTCCACTTGAGTGAAATTAACAGATAACGGAAACGTTTTCTTCCAAGGGTCAAATGTGCGAGTTTTTTTTTTTTTTTTGGCCAATCTTCCTCTTTTTGCTTGAGGAAGATTGACCCTGAGCTAATCTCTGTGCCAATCTTCCTATATATTTTTTGTATATGGGACGCTGCCACAGCATGGCTTGATAAGCGGTGTGTAGGTCGTGTCCGGGATCTGAACCCACGAACCCTGGGCTGTCGAAGCAGAGCACGCAAACTTAACCACTACACCACCAGGCCGGCCCCCAGATGTGCAAGTTTTGATCCTAAGTTGTAGAGCAGAGGTCAGCAAACTACAGCTGTCAAGCCACGTCCATCCTATTTCCTGTCTTTCTGTGACACACAAGCTAAGAATGGGTTTAACATTTTTATATGGTTGAAAAAAGTCAAAAGAAGAATATTTTGTGCCATGTGAAAATTATATGCAATTCAAATTTCAGTGTCCATAAATAAAGGATTATTACAACACAAGCTACACTTATTTGTTTACATGTTGCCTATGCTTCTTTTTTGAAATAAAAGCAGAGTTGAGGAGTTGGAATAGAGACTATATGGCCCACAAAGACTAAAATATTTACTCTCTGGCCCTTTACAGGAAAAACTTGCCAACCCCTGGTCTAGAGCATAATTTTTGTAAAGGACTCTTCATTTTGTGACTTTTAATCTGTTGGGGGCTTGGAAAATAAACTTTTTATGAATAACATGTTTAATAGAAGTCTTTTGGTATCTGAATGTGGACTCAAGGAAGGAACTGTGGAGAGTTTTGAGATTGCTAAATAAGGCATCCATTTCTATATATAAAATCAGTCTCGGAGCTGGAAGGAATATTTCAAGAAGCTCACTGAAGTTGCTGGGCCGGGTGTTTCTGGATTCTTTATATGCAGACTTAATAGCCTCTCCATCTAGGGTTGTACAGTAACTTCTAATGTCCGTAGGCATTTTACAGGATTGCCTCCTTCTTCTGAGTAGATCTGAACGTTGTTCAATTAATCACATTCATTCAACAGAATTCTTGTACTCTTCCTATGTGCCAGTCAATAAGTGTGGAGACCTTTCCCAAAGCTTTTTCTATATGTGGAATTTTAGGGGGCTTCTACCTCAATTTCTTTGCAATTAACCTGATGTTAACTTATGTTGTTGTTTGGCTTATGGCCGGTTGTCTCCCTCATATACACAGAGATGTTAGAAAACTAGCTTTGAAATTTCAGCTGCTTGTTATACATATTTTGAATTAAACTAAATTGACTTTTAATTGGGAGAATATCCTTGATATTTCTTCATCTATATAATTTTTGTTCTTAGGATTAATCAGTGATTGAGACTCATCCTATAAATCAATCTCTCTCTCTCTCTATGAAATACACAATTATATATGTATAAAATTGTATATAATTATGTATATATATATAAATATATATATACACATTTCTATGTAATTTATGTTTATTTTTCTCCCAGAACCTTGGGTTTAAACCCTAGAGAGACTATAATAGCACCCAGAACATTATATTTTTGTAGTTCATTTAGGATACAAAAACTATAGTTTATTGTCCTTTGTATTCCCAGCATTCAAAGACAAGGCTCAGCATGTAGTAGATGCCTATTAAATGCTTATTGAATTGAACTAAATTGACGTTAATTGAGAGAATATCCTTGATATTTCTTCATCTACATAATTTTTATCCTTAGGATTAGATTAATCAGTGATTGGGACTCATCCTATAAATATTTCTTTGTAATTTCACCAATACGGTCGAGGCCATGTTTATATTAGATCTGCATTAGGCAAGTGGTTGTCGATTCCACTTTTGGAGCCTCTGTGGTGTTGAGAGAGGACCAGAGGAGTGAAGAGTGGTTGGCTGGGGAATCAGTGCTTACCCTGCTGACAGATACCCTGGCTGAGCACCCCACCTGGAAGTGGAGTGGAAGGTAGAGGCATAGTGGTGCTAAGAGAAATGAGAGATGAAGAAGAGAAAGGGAATACTTGGCTAAAGAAGGCAAACTCTTTATAAAATTTAGATCCAGAGCTTGGGTTCAAAACTTACAGACCCAGTTAGATGAGAAATGTCATTATTTTACCTGCAGATCAAGACCCAGAGTATAGGAGGATCATGTAATGTCCAGGATGGAAGAAACTAAGCTTAGAGACCCTGTTTTTCAGTCCTCTGGAACTTCTTAACTTAGTTAGTCCATGGGTTCCTTGAAAAAGCTACGTGTCTATATGTTTTTCTGGAGAGGAAATTCAGAGCTGTCATTATTTTCTAGGAGGAGTCTGGGACACCCGTCCCGCCCCCTTCCAAATAAAAGGTTAAATACCACCTCTCTGGAAGATATGTGAACTCTCCACAGGGACTCTTATAGACAGTGGTTGAACTATCTCATTTAAACATTTCAGTAATGGTGAATGTATCACTTCATGAGCCTGCACAGCTGGAATTGTTGGGAAGTTATTCCTCACATCAAGTGGCTATTTATCTCTGTGTAGCTTTACCCAAATTCATTTTATTAGTTTGGTTTATGCCCTCTAAAGCAACTGAAAATAAGTTCCACTTCTCATCCATGCACCAGTCCTTTGAATATAAGAACAGTTTGCATGCCTTCCTCAAGGTGACTTTCCCAAGCAAAAGAGCCTTTCCAAACTTTTCTCATATATTTATGGCTTCCAGACTCTTCCCCATATATGTTGTTTTTGTCTAATTTGTCATTGTCCCTTGTAAGGTCATGGGAACTAGAACTGAAGATAGCATTCCAGGGATGTTCTGACCAGCACAAATCAGAACAATACCATCACCCTGTTGTTCTAGATAATACATTTCTCTTAATGCCTAATTAATTCATTTTTGTGGTAGCCACTTCACACTACTGATTCATCATGAGTTGACTGTTGATTTGCCAGCATGTCCTTTAACCTGTTTGTTGGATTATTTATCGATTTATACCCACTGTCTTAGATTAAAAAAAAGGCATCCCATTGATGGCCAAATTGGGGCAATTGTGCACATGTATGTAGGTAAGTAAGTTTCCCTTCAGGAATTTAAAAAAAAAAACTCGTTTTACTTTTATTATTCTTGTTGCTTTGCGAAACACTAAAGAAATCCTGACATTTTCAGAGCAAACACCAAACAAAGCCCACGTGAGTGGTACAATATCTAGTAAGAATGTTCAGACATGAAAATACATAAGTGATTTATTTATTATATGATCAATTATTTACTTTTGAAGGAATTTTTAGCATTTTTATATGAAAGGCCTGGGAATATAGTGGTAAACATCAGTTCAGGTGGCATTCAGGACTTTTAATGGATATAATAATTATGAAGAATTTATTTGAAGTAGAAAGTGGTCACTTGTCATTTATAAGACAAAGAAGATAGTGTGAGGTGGAGATATGTCCTGTCTATAGATGCCAAAAAGGGCGACTGCCATTAGGGGCTGCCTGGAATGGAGCTGAGCCAAGAAGCCCACTGTTTGGCATGTGTATACAAATAGCTGTAAGTATAAGGGAAGAGTATCCTTATGTCAGTGTGTGGTGGCTCTGCTCCTTAGAGAAATAGAATAGTTTCTTAATGTCTTTTTCTTATATGTGCATTGCTGTTAAATCATTAGCTATAGATCCAGATACTTGTAATGGAGCTAGAACTCTCCCTCTGGTCCCAAGTCTGTAATGAATTGCAGGTAAAGACCAGGCAGGCTTAATCATCCCAGGTGTGACAGACCCCTCATGCGGGAATAGAGTCACCAGGATGTGAATCCTGCAGCGACTGCTCCTGTTGGATGCACTGACTCCCAATGAGGGTATTCTACTGTGTGTATTAATACAGGAAGGCTCCTGTCTTCGTTTGCAGAGCCATCATAAGCAGTGCAGGGGGAAGGGGGAGGAAGAGAGCAGGCCAGCCTCAAAGCACTGTTTGCTCTCTGTCCTCCTCTCTCAGGATTTTCTGGGAATGAAAAGGAAAACATTTTTCTGATAGTTTGGCAAAACATTTAATTAGAGCTGCTAATGAAAAGTCATCACAGCAGCACAATGCATTTGTATTATGAGTTGGACTTCACATATTTGAGGGTACTTGCTCACAAGCTGTTGGGTGATTAGGGACCAATCTCCTGAACGTGGCAAATAAATGGATAAATAAATAAATAAATAAATAAAACCACTGTGTGAAAATGAATGTGCTGGAGTTAGGCTGCACAGCATTGCTACAAAACCCAAATTGAGCATATGTGGTCCCCACCGAGAGGGAGAAAACCTTGTCTGGGAGCATTTGCCAGCCTGTGCTATTGTTTGTGGCTCTGCGTGGAATGGCTCAGAGCCGAGTCTGGCCACTGGCAAGCAGTAGGTTGAGTTGATCTGTTCAGTCAAAACTGGTTGATGTAGTGACCAAATTTCTCAAGTGTTTTTGTTTTTTTCCCTTCATATAGACAAAACCTCTAAATTCATTAGGTTGAATTGTTCTAACCTTTAATCATTTGTGTTTGGGATCATGTCTTCACAGCTTGTTTCCTACTTAACTCAATTTCTTTCATCTTCAATCTTCTTGACTTTTAAGAGATACAATTACTTCATGTTTCCTTTGATCTTCATCTGATGGGTGTGTCAGCTGTGTCCATCAGTTTCACCAATCTATTTCTATGAAAACACTGGATAAAATGTTTAGCCTATTGGGGCCAGCCTGGTGGCATAGTGGTTAAGTTCGCGCTCTCTGCTTCAGCGGCCCGGGGTTCGCGAGTTCAGATCCTGGGTGCGGACCTATGCACTGCTTATCAAGCCATGCTATGGCGACGTCCCGTATAAAGTAGAGGAAGATGGGCACGGATGTTAGCCCAGGGCCAATCTTTCTCAGCAAAAAGAGGAGGATTGGCAACAGATGTTAGTTCAGGGCTAATCTTCCTCACCAAAAAAAAAAAAATTAACCTATTATGATAGGGCTATAGATTATTTAAAAATGGGCTGATTTAGTTTTAAAAAACTGTGCTTTGTGAAAAAAATCAGTAAAGCTATTCTTTTGTCTTAATAAAACCTGACACGTGGTCGCTTGCCTTTTTTACTTTTCAATTGGCTGAGTTTCAGGTTAAATTTAAGCCTATTTCTGAGAATCATCTATGTAGGGAGTCCCCATTTTATATGGTTTATCACCAAGTTGACTGTTGCAGCCAGCACCCCTTTTTTGTTGTTTTGCTGTTAATTTTATTGAAATCCTCGTTGCCAGCAAGAAGGCTCCTTGTCCAGTTCTGATAACGAGTTTCATTGCCAGCAATGCCTCCATGCCCTTGAACTACATAATCAGTATCATGCCTGTGGTTGCTCCCTACAGAAAGGTCAGTGGTCCCTCTGCTGCCCAGTTTGATATCCATTAAGGATATCCACAAGATGCAAAGGGTCTTCCACAGAGGAGGTGCTGGAGAAGTATTTGTGGAATATATGAAGGCCCAAGGATGAAACAACTAAGCAATATTCATGCTGTTTATAGATATTTTCTTGATTTGGGAAAAAGACAAACTCCAGATAAAAAGAGCAGTCTCACTGGAGACTTTTAGAGAAATGATCAATAAATTTAACAGGCCTCTTTGGAACTCTCCAAAAGCCGGTAAGTCACAAGTTTCTATCTTGGCTCTACATAAGAGTACTGGCTCATTATTTCTTGTAAAAGTGACTTAGAAACTGAATTTCTTTCCAATGTGAAATTTGGTGAGTGTGTGAGATTGTGCGATGTTATTTCCCCCATTAGGGCTTTCTTACCATTTACTGCTAAAACCTAACAGCAATTTTGTTGCACTTAAAAAAAATGAAGCTCTGTAAGCCTATTGCTTTCTACTGACCTGCTGCAGTTTTGAAATTGCTTTGGGATTTTTATGAACCATCTCTGTGAAGTTCATAAAAAACAAACACAGTTTACATCATATATGAGAGAGAAATAGAAAATGTTCAACAGAACCATTTGTATTATTAAGAACAGGGAGCATATAGCTTCATTTAAGAATAAGTTCTAATGTCTATGTATTTTTGTGCTTGCATGTATATATTAGAATTGGCTTCAGTTCCCAGTCACGGCCAGATAAGGTCACATTGGCTATAGGAAGAGTGAAGTAGAAAGGGCAGGGAGGAAGAGAAGGGAAGGAGAAAAGGAGAGCAAAATTAATATTTCATGAGCACCCCAAATGTGTCAGGCACTGTGCTAGGCATTTTCACACACACAATTTCGTTGAATCCTCATAGTATCCTTGCATTGTACACACTTTTAAAATTCCAATGATATTAGTAAAAAATGTGTCAGATACTTTTTTAAGAGAGAGAAAGAGGGAGAGAGAGAGAAAGAAGTGGAGGAGGAGAAAGCAAAGGAGGGAGGGAGAAGGGAAAGGGGAAGGAGAAAGAGGGAGGGGAGGAGGATGGGGGAGGAGAGAGACACAAAGCCTGCTTCATTTCAAATGTTTAAACTTTTGGGAATCTGCATTATTTATCTCATTATTTTGAGTTCCCCTTGCTCCACCCAACTAAACTGAATTGTGGTTATAAGGTGGATGAGAACTAAGAGATACTTGTTTCACAGTCTGGAGCAAAGAGATCAAGCCTAGTTCACATCTCTTCAGCTGCTCTTATTATCTCTGCAGAGGCTTTCTTCTAAAGGGGGTACCCCACTTCCATGGGGATCTATTTTTTACCCTCCTATTCTGGTTCCAGAACATTATCATTTTGAGCAATTCTTGCTTGCTATAGGCAACAAATTCAATGGTGATGGAGGTGGGATGCTCCTTATTCTTCATTTGTCACCTCCAGTGCACTTTTCAGCTAATAGTGTAGAAATCCAGAATCACTTTTTCCACGTTCAAGTGTGTTTCAGAGAAAAGAAAACCTTCTTGACGTCTTTTGAAAATAATATATGCGACTTTTGGAATTTCTGTGTAAGTCCTTTCTTAGTGGGAAGAAATAAAATCCAGGTTAAAATGATAAAATATTAAATTCGTGTTGCCAAGTGGAGTCTAATTTTGACTCATGTATTATAATCTATAATTTTGGCCAAAGCCCCTTTTGACCACTCCTTTAATCCAGGCCTATCATTTGGAGATCTCGTAGCTCCCTTGTCTGTAAACACCATCCAGTGCTAGATGGTAAAACTGAGATACATTGCTAATGACCTACATGCTTTTAGACACAGAGAAACCAGGTGATAATTCTTAGGATCTCATTGGATGAGTGACATCTTTGAGAACAGAACCAATGGCTCTCCCTGGCAGGAAAGGGGTGGGGAGGGCAGGGAAGATACGTATGGGGGGAGAAAGAGAAAGAGGGTGTCGTGAAGCATTGCTGTGTAGGCTTGCCAGAATCTGGTGAAGTTGGGGGGAAAGCTAGT
Source organism: Tapirus indicus (assembly GCA_031878705.1). NCBI lineage: Eukaryota > Metazoa > Chordata > Mammalia > Perissodactyla > Tapiridae > Tapirus > Tapirus indicus. The sequence continues at coordinate 110,465,717 of CM062942.1, read as the reverse complement.
GTTCACAGAAGAGTAAGATGGTTAAAGAATTTGTGATAATTACAATGATGTTTTTGTGTAAGTGCGGAAGAATAGAGTCATAAAAACATAATTACTGCAAAATGTACCACACTAGACCAAATAGCCACTTGATGACTATACAACTGTGCCTGTGCCATAAAGAAGCCAGTTTTTTTTGTGAGGAGGAAAAACATGGATATTATGTCGATTTGCATACACATGTTAATTGTTCACAGTAAAGCCGTTAATTAAACAATAAATTCTTCCAAGATAGGACTGGATCAAATAATGCACAGAATATGGCAAACAGTTTGTGAGATGAGAGGATGATTCTGGGAAACAGGGTCAAGCCAAGAACTCTTTAGATTCTCACTGGCACCTGCAGTCACAGTTCTAGAAGAGTATAGAGCAGCTTGAATGAGAGATTGCATCTGAGTTTGGGGGTTTTCTTTTCATAAGGGTACTCTGTCAAGAATGGCTTGCCTGGGTATATATACGACAGAAGTGGTAATGGAGGGAAACAAGAGGACTGTTCCAGGGGAGCCTGCTGTAAGGGGTCCCCGTCTGAGTCGGGGATTCAGTGAGACTGCCTGCAACTCGATTACAGTGAAGCCAGGCTTTCTACATTCTGTTAACTTGACTGTAGTCTGTGGTCAGTGGGCAGCATCAGCCCCACGGTGGTGAGGAGTCGATATTCAGTTAGAAACACCTGTCCAAGAAGTCATGGGGTCATTTTTGATTAGTCTTCCCGATTCTGGACATAATGGAGCAGAATCAGATAGGCGTATGAGCGGCATCTATTTACACACAGGAAGGGCTTCTGCTGTTTTCCTGGACAATCCTTTTTCCCGCATTTCCTGGAGGAACTCCTGGAATCACAAATCATAATTTGCGGCTCACCCTGGGTCATGAGTCATTGGATGGAATTTCATTTGGTAGATTTAAAGAGAGTTAGTGTTGATCTAACTCATCAGCCAGATGATTTAAGAAATTGAAGCAGTAACAAGTAAATTGCTTTTCTCTTGTACTGCAAAATGCTTTCTAGGCGTTTTTGGCTTTTCTTTTTAAAATGGATTTATAATACCATTTCTCTCCACCTCAAGGCTCAAGTAAACCTCTTTGCTCTGATGAATGCTAAATGGCTCCTCATTTCCCACAAACAGATTGTCCAACAGAGTTTTTAATATCTCGTTTTAGACTGTGGGAGCTAGAATTTTTAATTCTACAGAAAACACAAATGAATATACATTTTCTTTTAGAGGCTTTATTTCTTCTGACTTATCGCATGAAAAAACTATGTGCAACCAAGTTGAAATTCCATAGTCTTATAATCAAGACTTGCCGCTAACCAACTCACACTCACTTGCCTTTATTTGTTCATCTGGCCAGCAATAGGGAGAGCTTAGGATAAACCGTGTGGTGTGCTAGCTGCTAGAGGGGCTACAGAAAAGAATAAACCCAGCTGCTTCCTTCAAGCGACTCACTGGCCACTAAGCAGGACAGATACACGAGTGGACACTTACTGTAAAATACGTTGAACCTGTGTTGAAGTCTGTGCAAAGTGCTGTGGGAGGAGCGGGGAGCAGCTGCCTTTCACAGCAAACAGGGTATCTCGAGTGAGGCTGGAAAGGAGAATTTCCCTGCCTGGGAGGTGGCAAGATCAGAGAGGCTCCAAAATGGCCTTTTCTGTCTTCATAAATTCTCTTTCTATCCTTGCCCTTGTAGGCACATGCCCCCTCCCCAGCATCCTCAAAGTACTGTGTTACCAGGACCCTTGAGAGTCAGGCATGGTTAGGGACAATTGCAAGTTACACATGAGAAAGGTCTTTGCATTAACTGTTTTAACATCTCAGAGATTCCACAGAAGTGCAATCAACTCGGTCTTGAGCTCGTTGAGGGCAGAGACTGTATGACTCAGTGTTTGTAACTCCAGAGCCCAGCACGAAGTGTTGCAAATGGTAGGTGCTTAACAGATGTTTCAAGCTGCTGGAAAAAAATAAGTGTCATGGGAGTCTGGAGGAGGGGACAGCTAATCTCATATAGGGAACTCTGGAGCTGTGCTGAAAAATGTGTGGGCATTAATAAGATCTAGAATTTGAAAGGGTACTTCGGACAGGTCAGGGTCCTTGCTACCAGAATAGGTGAGGCATTGAAACAGGAGAGTGAAATGAATATAGCGGATTTCTTATCAGTGTGGTTCTCTAAACCACAGGGGCCTCTAGGTGAGCCTGGAGTTTGGTGGCTACAAGGAGACACATAAATGTATGACAGTTAAATTCATACAGCTACAATTAGATGAGGACTTCTGGGAAGATGCTGAGACAGGGAGTAATCATCGGGTATTGTTTAAGTGAGCAGCTGTCATTACTGGGTTGTGGTCAGGGGCGGCGGTGGGGGGCTCCACAGGTTGTGTTTGCTATAATTGGTGCTCCATCCTCCTCCTTCTGTGACACTGCGCATCCACGCACCTTTACATCTCGTATGTATTTTCCACCATGGTGGCCTTTGTAAGACATAGGGTGAACAAACTGCTTATTAAGGTAAGACAATGGAGGCCTCATTTTAAAAAGGTTAAGACATACTCGAAAGTGTCAGCGCATCCCGGGAATCATTAACAGTGTACGGAATGCACAGCCTGGTATTTTCCAAAGGCCACACTAACCTTTTCAAGCATGGAGCAGGCTAAAAGGAATGGATTTCCTCACCAACGGATGAGAGAAGAAATCTTTTAAATGCTTATTTTTATTTGCTCACCGAAAATCATCTCTGTGGAGCTCAACACGGGCAAATGAATCCTGAACATTTTAGCAACTCACTTAAAATACCATTAGAAAGCACTTGGGTTATTAAAAGCTGAAAACAAAGGACGAGGAGCCCTCTGGCGCTAACACCTAGAAAGAAAGCGGGAGCCACCTATGCCCTCGTGTTTGCCAAAAATGTCTTTGAATTTAAACTCTTCATTGTTAAGGAGGGAAGCTTAAGTTTTGCCAAACCTTTTTTTCCCCCTTTAAGTACACCCACTTTTCCATGTAATTGGCTCAACACTGCTATTTGCATAATTGTCATATTTTTCTGCTTCCCAAGAGGTCTGGTAAGCGTAAAGGTGAACTACAAAGCTTTGACAAAGTGCACATTTATGTGTGATGTGCAATTCTCAAATCATGAAGAAAATTATATCATTTCCATTGAGTTTATCTTACATTTGGAAACCAAGTATTCAAATCTTATTGCCCCTGAGCCGGGTTTAACCTGCTTTCCTTTAACGTGACCAAAGAGCAATCTCCTGAGCCTTGGGCCTTCAACTAATGTTGTTGCCAAGGGCTTGACTTTATCAATGACCTAAAGCAAAGGCATTTTTCCTTAAGCTTTGGTTTCACAATAAGATTTTTGAGTTGGAATCAGGGATTTCATCAGAGCTGAGCCATGTGTTAGCTACGAGGTCTCAGACAAATCCTTTAACCTCTCCAAGTCTTGGTTTGTTGAATTGTAAAATGGAGCTGTGTTTATTAACTCACAGAGGTATTGGGTGCTCATGTATAAGGAAGTATGTTACCCAGATCTTGGTCCATAGTAGATGTTCTAATAAATATATGATATTGTCTTTTTCCTTCTCTTTTGTAGCAAGTGAATGGCATTTAAATGAATGAGGGGGCTTGGATTTTGGCACGAGGAAGGCCTGGATTGGAATTCTGCCTCTACCACTTTTTGGGGGGAGAAGGGACATAGAGGGCTGTGTGATCTTGGGCAGATTACTGAGCATGGGAGCCTCGGTTTCTCTATCTGCCCAAGGGGGATAGGTGTAGAAATATGTACCTCCAAGTTTGTGTTGTGAGGATTAAATGAGATAGTGCATATAAATCATGTAAATGCTAACTGAATGTTTCCTACAGTTAGTATTATTATGTCCTTAACAGCAGTCACTATCAGTTTTGGGTTACTGCAGATGATGACCTGAAAACTCATGTTCCCTCCAGATTTGCTGGGTTTTGTCCCACCACTTTTCACATTCAGAGAGGATGGAATGTGCAACTTCGCTTCCTGTGAATGCCCCTGGAAACCTCTTGCCTACTTCCTTCCTGAGCGGGGACTAGATTCTCCCAGTTTCCTGATTGCTGTGTGCTTCTGGCTGTAGCCCCAGGGCATCAGATTGCAGTGCGGAGTGGAGGAACGATATTCTGTGTGTGATAGTGCTCAGATCAGGAAGATAACAGGACACCAGGCATCCGGCATCTGACAGCTTGTCACACGAGTCACTTTTGAGCCCTGGTTTCCCCTTGACAAGGTTAGCCACTCATGCCAAGGGTTCCATGGGCAGAATTCTAGCTGAGCGGGAAACCCTGACAGAGAAGGAGAAATATAGGCTGGCAGGAAGGCTGGCGTTGCTCTCCTGTCACAGCCTGGGTCTTGCATTCATATGAATGAATCTCTCATCAATCATTTCTGTACCGGGATCAATGCAACTTGAACTGATCAGAATAAAGGGAAATGGAAAGGGTCTGAATTTCCAATAACAAGTAATTAAATATATTATAAATCTACTTGATGCACTATTATGTAATCATTAGTTTTAAATGAAAACTTGGTAATTATCATTAGGAAATGTTTATGTTATAATGTTAGCTGAAAAAAACCATAAAAATATATAGAAAAATTAAAAACTCAAAACAGCAACAATAGGCAAGTCTGTAGAGGCAGAAAGTAGATTTGTGGTTGCCTAGGATGGGGATGATGGCTAAGGGGTGTGGGGTTTCTTTTGGGAGTGATGAAAATGTTTTTTCATTGTAGTGAGGGTTGCATATATCTGTGAATATATTAAAGAACATTGAATGGTACATTTAAAATGGGTGAATCGTATAGTATATTATGTGAATTATGTCTCAATAAAGTTGTAAATAAAAACAACAACAAAGCTTATATGCAGAAAAATAGAACCGAAAGAAATTTACCAGAAGGCTAACAGTGGATATAATTTGGTGGTGAACTGTGACTGGTTTTTTTTTCTTTGTATTTTTCAGTATTTTCCATAGTGATCACATGTGTACTTTAGTGTTTTATAATGAAAAAAACTATTTAAAAGGCAAATAAATAAAAGTAAATTAATATCAACTTTTTCTGCTCACAGAATTTAAAATGTAAATAATAAAATATAAGGGATACAAGTTATTTTTACACTGCATGAAAATTTAGCATAAAGTATATAGCCCTGTGTACTCTGGACTAATTGTCAATACTCAACTTTTTCATTAATATTCTAGCTTTTAATAAAATTATCAGACATAATGGTAGATACAAAACACAAGACATAAATGTTGGAAATGGGGGAAATCAGTGGTAAATACCATAATCTTAAAAATTTTTTTCTCAGAATTGAAGTCCATCCTGGTTTAGATTTAGAGCTTTCAGAATGTAAAATAAAAATTCTCTTTGCAATTGTAGAGGAGGAAAACATTTTTCTGTTACCCTCTTAGTTTCTGTTCCTGGGACCTGCAAATTAGACTGACAAAGGACAGATTAGCAGAAGCAAAGGCATACAAATTTTATTTGGTGTTAATATTTTACTTTTTACATGCATGGAGGCCTTCATAGAAAAGAAATGAAGACCCAAAGAGGTGGTTAAACCTGGGGGCTTATATACCATTTTAACAAAGGATGATATATTTGTGGAGAAGTGACAAGACAAAGGAAAAGGGGTTTGGGCTTTGAGGGGTGGTAAATTGTGGGAAGGCAGATATATCGGGGAGACTAATAGAAGGTAAAGGTTATTTTGGTAAGGTTTGATTGTGCAGACCCATCTTGGTGCTGACTTTCTGTCTCCAGTGATAATGCTTGTCTCCTCTTCCTGCTATGGGAGAGTGGAGGGAGGACACCTTCACAATGGGAAATGTATGTGCTGCTTTTAGGCAGAGAGGGGAAGGGCGGGGAGTTCCTCCTATGTCTACTGTTTCTTAGTTGCCTTCAGCCCAATATGATCCTTATGCCAAAGTGGCATATTCGGGGGTGGCATATTCTGATTCCCTTCACAATCATAATGCACCCCAAATTTACACGTCTTGATCTTGAATCCATTTTATAAATTTAAAGCAAGAATTATATTAGCCTTTAATAGAACATTCACATAAGTGATCTTCAAATGATTAGTACTTAAGTACTGGTGGGAAGACGAACTTTTTCAAGTGAATAATTTGATAAAATCTAGTCTTTCCAATGAAGTTTAATTCTGAAGGTCAATGACTCCCTAGCCATCCCTCCCCTCCCTATGGTAACATATTATTATCCTTTGTCTCCTATAATTTTGTCTTCTTCAGCCTTACATAAAACTTTTGGTTGTTCTACAATTTCTTCACTTAAATAACTCAAGTCCTAAAAACTGCAGAGAGAAGAGAATGTGCAAAGTGATCACATTTATACACCACCAGACCCTTTTCAGCATTACTGCCATGCTTTTTATACTGAAAGGCAAGGAACAGCTGCCTCGCTCTACTTTGGTGTCCAACTCAGCTGTTTCATATTCATCCTGTTGCTTTAAGCATCTGTTGACAGGTGGGAAAGCTCACTGTGAAGAGAAGCATTGTTGCCCTGTGTGGCTTCTGCTTAAGACAGGCCTGACCCCTTTGTTTGCCCCTGGAACAGAACATGTGCGTTCCTCCCAGCCCTCATTAAGTACAGCTGTTGGGTACATTTTAGGAGATGAGAACCATTTCCGAAGCATCTCCATTCTGAGAACTGAGGGGCAGTGTCCGGATTGTAGTTGGACGAGGCCTGTGTGCTATGGAATGTCTGTAAGTGGCTGGGCCTTACTGAGGAACAACCAGCGTGTTATTAGTCCTCCTTGTCTCAGAAATAGAGCCTTTCAGTTGAATCCCTTCTTAGGCTCCCATTTTGTACCATGGAACCTGGAAACCGAAAGGCTCTTTGGTTGGAACCCTTCATTTTGCAGATGAGGATACCAATGTCCGGATTAGCTAAGTGTCTTGCTTTTAACAAAACCAATTATTGGCATTTTGTCTGCCTATATAATAACATCAGAATGTTTCAGAGTTGTTTCTTGGCCTCTTTTTGTCAGGTTTCTGAAACCTTTTTCCTCATGTTTATGATTTGGGCCTTAATCCAGCATATTGAAATTATAGATTGATCGCAGTATTTATAGTTGGGATTCAGAGACCTAAAAGGAAGAAAAGTTCTGGAAAAATAAAAGTCCTGAGAGTTTCCTGATACTTATTCTTCTTCAAGATCTTTAAAATAAAACAAAACAATCCCCAGTGTCCCCCCCCCACTACCTTCTGTTGTATTCTGCATATGTCACCATTACTATGCACAGTGGTAGAAAAGTACATGAGGATTAATGGAATTTATGTATTCACTGGGGGTGAAATGCCCTGGGAATTTCTGCATTGGGTGTAAAAACTTGGGCCTGGGGACCTCACTAATGACTTTTCAAGAGCAGTTCTTTACAGAGCCCAAGTCTTCAATCTTGTAACCGGACCATCAACCCCAGTGACAGCCCACTTTGAAGGAGGCCTCATAAAGACAAGGTTCGGGCTCTTCCTAATGGCTTTAGCTAATGGAAAACCTGGAGGGGAAAAGTGAAATTGTCCTCAAACTTCATACAGGTAAAAAGGAGAAAATCTCGAGAAGTTCTGAAAAGTGACAGGAATTTAAAACTTTTGGTGTGGAATGCAAGAAGTAGCATGGGATGATGACAAACACTTGAAAACTGTTTGCTTTTATTATAGGCCTTGAAAACATGTGAGTCTCAGCTTGCTTGCCTCTGGATCACTAACGTAGCAAAATAAATTAAGACCAGATCAGAACTTCTCAGGAAATGGCAGGGATCTGAAGAACAAACCTGGTCATCTGAAGCTTTACTTCTGTGGTCATTTCCCCTGTTTAGGCACCGGGTCCCTGGTCTCATATCCATCCTAAAGTGGCCTATATGATCCGGGGGATCCAGAGACCCCTTTGTATTTGCATTGCTATCATTGTCTCTTTCTCTCAATTTGATGTATTTATGCGAATGTGCTCTGGAAAATATTTAAAGCATGGTACTAACATAAGAGAATCCACGTACGGCGTGGTGTTACCTTGAGAAGAATCATTTTGTTGAGCTAATGTTCATCTTTCTGGCTTCATACCAAAGACCCTGGTGCAATTGTTAAGAGCAGGACCATCCTGAGACTTCTAGGTTCCCTATCTCTTGATTTTTTGGAAAATAATATAATTACATTTCATAGAAAACACAGGCAGTGGATATATTATGCACAGATGCAAAGTGATTCTAAGACAACCTTAGGACAGAGATTCATAAAAGCAATGATCTGAAATTCCATCATCACAACATAAACATTGTTATCATTGTGTGATGTTTTCCCTCTTTTTTTTCTCTCTGTTTCTTTTGTCAAGACAAGCCATAATGTAAAAACAAGGTTTCGTTTCCTGCTTTTTTAACCTGACACAAAACATAACCTAGTCATTCACAAGGAGGTACATCTTCTTTTCAGTTATTTGTTTGACCATCATTTTGCACATAGTCTTTCTCATGTTTCAGATTATTTCTTTAAGAGAGATACCCGGAAATGGGATTACTGAGTCAAAGATTCTGAATCTATTTTAAGGCTCTCGATAAATGGTGGCAAATTGTTTTCCAAAAGGGCTGTGCCAGTTGACATGGTTGGCAGCAGCAAAGCCTGAGTCTTCCTGTAGGCCTGTACACGGGTACAGTTAATCATTTAACAAATGCTTTTTAAATGAGATATAATTTACATACAGTAAAGTGCACAAATCTTCAGCACATTAGCTTGGTGAATTTTTACATATGTACATCTGTGTAAATGCTACCCAGATTAGGATATAGACTTGGATATATATGATATTTCCATCATCCCCAGAAGGGTCCCTCCTGCCCCAGTCAGTAACTATTATTCTGAAAGTCCCTCATTTTCGAGTGATTTCTGGAAGTTTCTTCTCTCATCTGAAATGAATTGACAGGTGATCTCTGAGGGAAGGTCTTCATGTCCTTGGCTCCACCCAGATTTCTGCCCCCTCACATTAGCAGGCCCGAGCAGATCTACATGGTCTTTATTTCATTTCGGCCCAGTTGCCTGTACTGAGCTTAATTTATTCTGTGCCCAGATTGTCTTAGGATCACTTTGTGCGTGTGCACAATATATCCACTGCCTTTCTTCCCCCAAGAATGAAGAAAACCACTGCCATCTGTTCTGAACCACATGAGGTAGCAGGTAGGGGTAATGAAGAAGGTGTGTTACAGAAATAAAGCAGAAGCGATGCTGGCTTTAAAAGAAACAAACCCCTTAAATGCTCCTGGCTGTCTTCTTTCTATAGATGAGTTAAAACAGAGGGTGTGGGAAGTGCTTGGTTTGCAGATCTTGCACTGCTTTGCCAGGGCAGAATTGCACTGTGTGCTGAAGTCCCTAGGAAGTGGATTTAAAATGGCGTCTTCTACGGTGAGGACGATGGGGCTGAGGAAATGGTACGTTCATGTTGCTCAGTCCAATTTGAAATGTGGGTTCAGAGAGTGAATGCACACTTGCTGAGACTAATTGGTCATTTTGGTGTTGATTTTGATGAAAATCATGGTTTCTAATTTTCTATGAGAGGTTTATTCAGCTGCCTTCATCTTTGCTGAGATGAACTGGCTCTTCATGGGTTAAAAGCACCCGAAATCCTCTCTAGTAACAAGACGGAGATCAACATCAAGGTTGGGAACATCATGGGCAACACTAGGGCTCAGCGGTGGTTGCAGGTATAAACTCGGGTGTCATCATTAGAAACCAAAAGATCGAAGCCCAGAATGAAAGACAAGAGAGGGAATTAACAATTATGGAGTGTATCCAATCAACCGAGCACAATGTTAGGTGCTTTCATATGCAGTAACTCATTTACTACTCAGGATAAGATAGTAAGGATACTATCCCCCTTTGCCGATGAGGAAATTGAAACATGTCCAGAGTTTCACAGCCACATTTCTTCTTTGCCACCCCCTCTTTTCCCGCTATTGATACATTCCAAGATGCTCATCCTCCTCCTCTTTTCCTTCTCCTTCTCATTCTTTGCTATAGCATCCTGTGCCATAACAAATGGTCTCTTATCCAATGTGGCATGCCCTTCAGGGTCAGCTCCAGCCTTGATTCCCTTATAAAGCCTTTCTCGATGCTGTGGACCATAGTAAGCCTATGGGCATATGACCCTTGAGTGTTAGAGCTCTATCTGGTATCGTCTGCGGCCCCTACAGCACTGCATGCACAGAGCACTCAACAATTCCTAGGCTTGAATAATGCTGTGACAAAAACGAGGTTCTGATTAGGAAGACTGCTTTTGTAGCCACTATTGGCATAAAGGTATAAATGGTCTTTGTGAATGTACCCAGAGCTCCTGAGTGATTTCTGATCAATGGAAGCTCCTTAGTTCCCCAACTACTGCCTTAAAATCAATATCATTATCCAACACTGATCACTCAGTCTGTTCCTTTGACACTCTCCCCACTCACATGCTTAAACCCTTTGACCATATTTTATTTTAGTATTTCACCAGGGAGCTTTCAAGCTTCTTAATTAATAACAAAAACATATCAAGCAGGAAAGAGATGGCCTGACCATAGCACATTCCTTTACCAAGTGCTCTGCAGACAGGTCCCCATCTGGCATACACATAGGGAGCTCCCATTCTCTCCAAGGACCCGTGAACAGTTCACACATACAGTGCTAGATCAGAATAGACATGAAATTCAAACACCAGCAGGTGGTTATAGGTGTTCTCTGAAAAGAACAGTTGTAAAATAATTAGTGCATCTAATTATCAGTGTGTTCACATGCTTTGTATTTTCAAAGGGCCACAGTGATGTTTTACAATAGAAATATAATGTGCGCCACATATATAATTTTAAATTTTCTAGTAGTCACATTAAAAATGTAAAAAAAGTGTGAAATTAATTTTAATACTATATTTTATTTAGCCTAATATATCCAAAATATTATCATTTTAACATGTAAGTAATATAAGAGATATTTTACAATCCTTTTTTTGTATAAAGTCTTGGAAATCAGGTGTGTAGTTTATACTTACAACACATCTCATTTTGGACTGGCCCCATTTTAACTGCTCAACAGCCATGTGTGGCTACTGGCTACCATATTGGACAGCACAGGCCCAAAGAAAAAAGTGGAACTTTTCCTATAAAGGTCGAGCTAGGTTTGTTTGTAGGCAAATAAAGAAAAGTGTTTACTGGACCCCCGCTCTATGCTAGGCACTGAAGGGGAAGACGAAAGAATGCAGTACAGTCTCTGCTGTCAAAGCAGTCACACGTGAAAAGTGAAGTCATTCTGGATGTAATTTATAATGCATCCAACCACAAGGCAGTTTTTGTGATTAATTCTCAAGCAAGTGATTTAGGTAGTAAAGGACTGTGTATTTAGAGGAAAAAGTAATCCTTGCTAGTTGAAGTGGTCAGGGATATAATGGAGGACAAGGGACATTGAACAAATGTGATACTTATCTGAGATGGAGAAAGGGAGAGGAAACAGTTCAGGCGGGGGTACAGCTCGAGCAAAGGTAGAGGGTTGGATAAATATCAGAAGCATTGTAAGACAGTGGGTAGATTAGCTTGTCTGTAACTGAGAGTTCACATAAAGGGAATTGTAGAAAGAGAGGTGGGATTTCTTTTGGCTGTATTACAGAGAGGTGAAATGTATAGGGAGATGGCCAAGATGATTCAATTAATAACAGTGATGAAAATAATAGCAGCTACCATTTGAGTGATTAGAGGTTACTCCCTCTACTTTGTATGTATCGTGTCATTGAATCTTACAAATGAGAGAGCTGAATCTCGGGACAAGTTAATGACCTGTCCAAGGTAACATCTAGAAAGTAGGCAGAGTAAAATTTTAAATCTAAATCTGAGTCCAGAGTATTCACCTTACCCATTAGCAGTTATGCTCCTAAGAATGTTGGGGGCAGTGCTCTGTGTGCTTTGTGTAATGGGAGGCCCCCGCCTCTATTGGCAAAGGTACCACAGGGCTGCTGAGGCACCACCTCGGCCTATGACAGAGACTCTCTAGGCCAAAGATCCTCTGCAGTTCGTTTCTTCTGAAGAGATCCAGATGGGCCCAGTGGTAGGATGCCTCTGAGTGTTGACCGATGTCATTAAACTCAGGTCTTTATAACCCAGTGTCTCATTAGTTGGCTTCTTCCTTTCTCTCTCCTCAATACCTCAAAGTTATACTAGAATATTGAGATGTCAGAGACCATTTAGTTCAATGCTCTGATCTTCTAGAAAGAGGAAACTGAGGCCCAGAGAGGAAGGGAATTGCTCAGAGTCACATAGTTTTAGAAGTGGCACAGCTAGGGCCCACATCAGGGTTCTTTCCACCCAAGGAGCTATGCTAACATTTTCCAAAGGCCTTCTCAATAGAAAGCAACATATTCAGATTAGGAAATGTATTTCAATTACTCTGTGTAATTGTTTTAGCTGTCTAAAGTTCTTTAACAATCGAAAAACTTTATCATAGATGATAGATATCCCTGAATTAAGAGGTAGATTTCAGCAATGATTGCTATAAAATGAGTTTCTGGTAAGTGGACTCCATAGTCTTATGCATTCTGATAAAATCAGATGTCCTTCAAGTGGAAAAACTGTTGACCCTGCTGAAGAGAATAAAATCACGCTTACGAATGCAGCAAATCTTTAAAACTCACATTTAAAAGGAAAGCATTGACGTTTTAAATTAAAACCTTATTCTGAATACAGTTCCAGCTGGAGAACAAATCATAGAATGAAAATACTTAGAGTTAAAAAAAATACTCAGGTGACCATAAAGTGGAGGCCAGGCATTCTGGCAGGGGTTCAGGCTGCCTTTCTTATCTGACAAGCTGTCCACAACGCAGGGTGGTCAAGCCCTCTAAGTCTGGCCTCAAAGCTTCCATCACTTTTAATTCCTTTACTCTTTTTCTTCTGACCTCTGGCATCGTTTGACTTTATGGACTTCTTTGCCCAATAACCGTGTTTGTTTTTCTACTTTCCTTGGAAGAAATAACAGCCTAGAAAGCTAGGGCCTGAAAGAGCTACCTAATATTTGCTGCTTATCCTCCTGTCTGCTGGGACCTGGTGTTTGTCATGCACTTCTGCAGTGTGAGGAGAGACCAAAAGAGGCAAGGGCTGTCCCTGCCATAGTGAAGCATAGTCATTTTAGGGAACAGAACGAAAAACACAAAGCAATTAACAAACGAAAAATAATACAAGAGTGTGTTCTGTGTTGTGGTGCAGATTTTGGGTGTAACTGAACTAGATTGCTTCTGTGTTACATCGACAGATTGGTCCATGTTGACCATTCCATTTCTAAATTTCTCATGGAGGGACAAGATGGCAGAGTTCAGGCCCCCCAATTTGCCAAATGTGAGTTCTCTTTAAGCATGAGGAATACTTCTCCCTAGAGGAGTGCGACTAAAGTGAGTTCTAGTCCCTTGAGTTTTGTACATAAAGAGGACTCAGTGGCCAAATAATTCATTACATGCCCTCCTTTTAGAAATTTAAGAGACACGTTAGTATATTAAAGGCCTTTAGAAGTCTTGCAGCTTTGAAACTTTGACTTGAATCCGGTATTAACCAAACTGATCTGCCTACAGAACCTTTATTTCACAACCCATATCTCATGGACCTTGTGGTATCCAGCAGAACACACATTGGGAAATGCTGCCCTACAGTGATGAATGGCTAAATGCCTGATTTGGTTACAGTTCTGTCAGCCCCTGGACATTCCAGATGGAAGTCTTGAGCAGGAAGTAAGAAAGAGAAACTAGCCCAAGCTATTTTAACAACAGGCCTCCTCCGACTGAAACAACCTCCCTGTGTGTGTGGTTGATAAACATTTTCCCTCTCTTAAGGGAAAATCATGCACAGAAACAAGCACATATAAATAATTTACCAAGCTGTAATATGCTATAAATAACAAGCCTACTAAATAATGAATTAACCCAACTGCTGATTCATAGGTAAATGTCTTGTAAAGCAGCATTTTTATGGATTTTACAGCTTAGTTAATATCCACTCATATTTCATTAGGACGGTTCAGGTGAAGTATTGGGATAATAATCCGGATATATTTGAAAGTGATATAGCACATATCAGGCGTCCAGGCAGAGCTTGGGGAGCTGCCAGAATCCCTTCCTTTTAGCCTGAGTCTGAGGGGTGCTAGTACTGGGCCTTACTCTTCTCTTTCTCCACGGTCTCAGTTTGCCCAGCTCCTCAGTGCAAGCCTGAGATGCTGTCCTCTCTGAGACCATGGACAGGGATGGAGGTGGAGGTAGCTCTGCAGGGAAGGGAGACAGAAATCACTTTGACCTACCAGACAGAGCCAGCTCTTCTGAGATACCATGACTTAGGTACACAGACTCTGGAGCTGAACTCTTGGTATTTTGATCTTTATCTCTTATTAGCTTTGTGACCTTGGGAGAGTCACTTAAACTCTCTCTGGCTCAATTCTCTCATCTGTAAAACAGGGACAATAATTGTACCTACTTCCTCAAGTTATTATGAAGATTAAGTGAGTTTGTATTTTCAAGTGCTGGAACATTGCTTGACACACAGCACGTGCTTTTTAACTGTTATTATATTCATTAAAACACGACTGTTTTAGATGCGCCAGTGATGGACTCTGCGAACTTAGCTCTTGGAGGGTTGGAGGGTCTGGGTGGGGGGCCACTCAAATGCCTCCTGTTGCCTCCAAAGAATGGGAATGGGAAGCAGGAACTATGATTTCATTAGTCAGGAAAAACTGTTTCTACTAACTTTCAGTTACTAAAAGTAGAAAATGTTCCTTTATTTTAAAGGAACTTTATATATCTTTATTGGTGAAGGTTTTTTGGTAGGGAGGTGGCAAGAATTATCAGTCAAGTCACTTTGAAAAGGGGGAGATCTGAAGTTCATAAGCAAACCTTAATTTGTTAATGGGAACTGATGCCAGGAAAAGATGCTACTGTCCCCTACTTGCAGTGACACTGAGTGCCCTGGGACGTGGAGCATAGAAACAAAGCATCCGTATCATTCTAGTTCCCCACGGGGTGGAGTGAGAGTAAGTATCTTGTCCTCTGTGCCATGACACCAACACTGTAAACCCTACCACTAGCCTAATGACCGCTCAGTTATGACTGGATGGAACAGCAGCTCAGGCCCTTGCTCCAACTCGTGGCTGATTAAAGGCCAGTGATCATATCTGCTTACCCCAGATATTCCTATCAATTATCAAAGCAGGCATTCATGCTTATGCAGCGCCATAGATTTAGCTCATTACAGTGATTCTTGACAGCAGCCACCTGAAGCTGCCTTTGCCCTCACCTCCCTGGATAGCTCTGCCATTTCTCTGTGTGCTAGTCTTGTAGTTTGGTCTTCAGCCTGTTCTCTGTCCCCCTTTCCCATGTGTCACATGACTTCCTCAGATGCCTATCAGGAAGGCCACTTTACCAATCTTCCTTTCTCTGTCTCATGAGTTCAGAGATCTATGGGGATCCTTCCCAGTCCTCTGGCTCCCCTCTACCCCATCATCTACCCTAGCTTTAGGCTAGACCTATGGCAGTGCCCAACTTTCTGCACTTGAAGGTAGGGGTGATCACCTTGGCTTGGGCCCTGAGATCTTTCACCTGTCTGTTTCATACAAAGACAGTAGCAAGGAAGCGGGGGACCTTTGGATTGACAGGGTTGGACTCTCTCAAACATTTTCTCAAATGCCTGGCACCAAGAGATATAGCCTGCTTACCTTCAATAGAACTCAGGCTGGGGAGGCTGAAGGTGCCTTCTAGGATAGCCAGTCTGCACAGTACCTTCTAAAAGAAGGGAAGAGCCACCCCCTGCTGCCTTGCAGCCTTCTCCCTTAGGCCTTAGAATGAAAAGCTTCACGGCCCACAATTATCATTTGGCCAAGCACCCCTTCTCACCCCTACCCCCATGAATTGGAAAGAAATACGGTGGCGTGACATTCACTTTGACAAAGCTCTTTTTCTTTTCTCTACTTCTCAAAAAAAAAAAAGCCTAAAGGAATAAAAAACAGTTGCTAAGCTACTGGGTGGGCTCTATCAGTGTGTTTTGTTGCCATCCCAGCTTTAAGGACTCTGTTATCACATATTCAGCAGCTTAAACGAAAGAAGAGAGGGAAGGAGGGTGTTGGAGAGGGCTCCTTTGTAAGTTCCCTTGTCAGGTCAAGTGCTTGGCTCTGGGAATGCAGGTGACCTGGAGCATGTCAACTACAATTCTGTCTCCAGGTGGGAAAATAGGAGGGAGAATTTCTTCCTGATTCTCAAACTGGTCCAAAAGAAAATGCTGATTTGCGGCCTTGTCTTTTACTTTTGTTCAAGAAATGTCAGCTCTCAAGGAGCTGTGGGTCACACTCTTAGTTCTCTAAGCATTATATCTTGCACGCATCACATGTGGTTAGTGCTACTGATGGGGCCTGAACCCCAGCTGGCCCTGGTGAGCTGTTAGTTCAATGTTCCAGAAAGCCTACAAAGCCAGACTTTCTGTACTTTTTGCCAAACTATTGTTTTGCATTTTGCTTTCTGGCTCCAGCATTTTCTTTTCAAAGCTGGGTGAATCCCAGGTTAAGCAAGTCTTCATTTAACAATATTCAGTTAACCTATAAATTCGGCGTGTTTAGGACTTGTTACGTGTTTAAAACTTGTTACTGTATACAGATGCCATGCCCCCAACTGGTACTGAGGAACGCTTCCCCACTCCTGGTCCAAAGGCATTGACATTGAGAATGATGGAAAGAGAGGCTATTTCCCAAAACTGCTTTGCAACATCGTCTAAGTAGTTCATAATGGCCTAACCCATCCATCGTGTGTTGGTTCTCAGTGTGGGGACAATGGGAGCATTACTGACTTTAGGCTTGTTTTCATCAACTAGCTCATTCTGTGTAAAGTTGGGTTTAGAAAAAAATCGTATAAAAATTAATGCAGCCTGGGACACTCTTTGTGGAGGATACATTGAAAATACATCTTAAATAAAAACCCAGGAAATTGTCCCTTCTGTCTTTCACCTGTCAGAATAAGCAATAGAATTCTATAGCCCATTCAGTGGCATATTTAATTAAGCAACCTATCTGCTGAATGCGCTGGGGGTTGGCCGACAGTGCTTTTCACTGCTGATTTGGATGACAAAGGATGTGGTGAGATATTCAACAGTCTGGTGGAATGGAAAGAAACTCCCAATTGGTCACACCTACCTATTTCTCTTGGCATATTGCATTAGCTGTGATAATACAGAAAATAGGCTGGCTTTTATTTATTAAGAAAGTCATTGGACACCAACCTCTCGCCTTTGCTCTTCCACAGCGAGCCCTGACTGAGTTTTGCACACATTCCCATTATAGATGAATAGAGATTTAGTTGTAGGTGGGAAACTTTAGCTTGTAATTTTCAAAAGAAAACACATTCAGGTGCTCATTTTAATCCTAATGCATAACCGTTCCTGACCATCATTCTTTGTTTTGGTGGGAGTTATTTCCTATCCCTGATGGATGATATTATTGGTATTAGTGACAATTATGGAGTGTTTACCAGGCACATGCCAAAGTATCATATGTATTGTACCTCCCAGCAATCCTGTGGGGTAGGTACTATTACTATTCTATTTTGCAGATGAGGAACGTGAGGTTCAGAAAACTTAACTAACTTGCCTGTAGTCACACAGCTATTAAGTGGTAGAGTCAGGCTTGGAACCTAGAGCTCCTCTACCCTACAGCCCATGTTCTTAACCACTCTCTGCTTTGTCTCTCTAGACAGCCAAAAGGGTTTGTAATCCTGATACAACTATTAATACCAGGGGTAGGGGCCACAAGAGAATTGGGATTACAAACTTTTTTGGGGGGGTCTGTCTCATGAAATCAGAAGTTCTTCACCTAGGTCTCTGGGGCCTCAGGGAATGCATAAGGCCTTTAAAATTAGATGCAAATGTATATGTATGTATTCTGGGTAGATGGGCCAGTTTTTATCAGCTTCTTGAAGTTCATAACACAAGATGGTTAATAATTTCCATACATACCTAAAGTGCATACAGTGCTTTATATACAGGAATATAAACAAACTCATTTCATTCTCATCACAGCAATAGGAGGGAGGTATGATTATCATGCCCATTTTACAGAGGGGGAAACTGAGACTAAGAGGTAATTTGCCCAAGGTTACAAAGTTAGTAGGTAACAGCACTGGGATTTGAAGCCAAGCAGTCTGGCTCCTAAATTTTTGCTTTTAACCGCTTTTTGTGTGTGTGTGAGGAAGATTAGCCCTGAGCTAATATCCATTGCCAATCCTCCTCTTTTTGCTGAGGAAGATTGGCCCTGAGCTAATGTCTGTGCCCATCTTCCTCTACTTTATATGGGATGCTGCCATGACATGGCTTGACAAGCAGTGCATCGGTCGGCACCCAGGATCCGAACCTGCAAACCCCGGGCCGCCAAAGCAGAGTGCATGAACTTAACCACTATGCCACTGGGCCAGCCCCCTGCTTTTAACTACTTTTGACTGCAAGTTCATTTTTATTCCCTTGCATGTATCCTAACACACTGCCTGACACATAGTGGGTATTATTGATATTTGTTGAATTGAGTTGATTTGCATACTGCTGACTCTGTGTAGATTTTGTCTTCAGAATCATTCTCAAAAGTCTGAGACCCATGGTAGGCACGCCATGAATCTTGACTGGATGAATGAAGAGAATCAACATGGTCAAAAGATAATTTATAAGAGTTTTTCAAGACGGGTGGCTTGGCAAAGCATGGGCACTCTGCTTTCAATCAGGGCTTCCTGGAGGGCTGTTGCACTGATCCCCAAGCCCATTCTTCTCTCAAAAGGCTGACTAGATTGTTCAAACTTGTATAAGGTACCTCTGAGTATGGGCGAGGTAACTTTGTAGGTTCCGTGAATCTGTGTGGTATTTCACGTCCTGATTACTACGCATAATTTTCCCTGCCTCTTATTTCCAAGTGACCAAGCAGAAGCCACCCAAACCCTCTGTATGTTGGCATGATTCAAATCTAGGTCTCTACATGGTATGTCAGCCTTGTTAACCAGAGGGTGGGGGGAGACACAAATCCTGCTCAACTGCCCCAATACAAGTTTGACAGTAGTTTAGTTTCTAGGATGGAGCGTTCTTAAAAATGGGAACAATTGGCTGTGATTGTGAAGAGTGCATAGTGAGCTGGCAAGCTGGCGAGTAACAAGGTGGAGCAGCTTGAGTTTTTAATCACCTTGATTACATGTTCCAAGGTTTAACTTTGTGGCCTCCACTGTTCCCCTAATTTTGCCTGCTGCGATCTTATTTCACTTTTCATTTTATTCTCTGATCACTGCCGATTACAGCCCCGACTCCATGCTGTGTCTGTTGCCTGCCTCCCAGCCTGATGGGCCTCTTTGTACTGAGGCACAGAACCCAGCTGGCGGCTGGACTTCCTAGGGCCCGGAAGCTTCATTACTCTTTGTTGGCAGTGAACTCCAAAGTTACTGGCTTTGGAGTTGGTTTTCTCAAGTATGGTAGCTTAACATTTGGTCTCAAAGTTGAAGTTTTTTTTTCCCTAAATTAATCAGATGCATGAGCTAATTATGAGCCAGCAAATATTTTCAGGAAACTGCCCTCCAGTAGAGATCCTTGCACAAACCGCAGACTATTTTCCCAGTAATTAAATGCTTCTTTTATTTCCTTTGAGGTGGAAAATAGTTGTTGACAAGGACTCTCTACTTATTTGGTTCAAATAACTAATTTTGTACCTGAAGTACTAATTACAGTAGTGACACCATCTTTTTCTATTAGATCTCTCACTTGAGGAACTCAAAGCAATTTATAACCTTTGAATCTTGGGGGCTAGTTTAATCTGTTCGTGGGTAGCATAACAGTGAACACTGTGATCAGAAATATAGTTAAACCTCTTTAATTGAGCCCCTATTAATTCAAAAGGTAATAATTCAGACGGTTTGAAGAACAAATTTGATAAATCTATGACAAGAAGAAAGTAAGTTGACAAAGGGGTTATTTAAACTGCCAAATAGAACACACTTTTAGAAGTGCCAGTTCGCATGTAAAGAACTGGTAAGTACATACAAGTCGTTCCACTTAATAGACTCTTAGAATCTGAAGATTAAAAGCCATGTGGTACAACTATTCAATACTCAAAAACATTTGTTGAGCAACACTATGTGCTGGACCCTGGGAATACAATTCTTTTTGGTAACAGCTTTATTGAGATATAATAATAACATATAATTCACCCACTTAAAATGTGCAATTCAATGGCTTTTAGTATATTCACAGAGTTTTCAACCATCTCTACAGTCAATTTTAGAACATTTTGATCACCCCAGAAAGAATCCTCGTATCCTTTAGCCATCACTCTCCAATCCTCCCATCTCCCTTGGCCCTAGGCAACCACTATGGGGATACAAATTTGACTAAAACACAGGACCTGCCCTTGAGGCGTTCACAAGCTATTGAAAGAGACATTGGGCAGATAAAGCTTACCTAACATAGCATCGTAAAATATTGATGCTGAGAGGGACCAAGCAGATCATTGGATATAATCTTCTCATTTGGCATATGGGGAAACTGAGGCTCAGAGAGGGGAAATGATTTGCCCAAGGATACCCCGCTAGCAGGGCCAAGATAAAAATTCATGTATTCTGCCATCTTACCATGCTGCAACGTTAATTACAATACAAACTTTTGGAGTATAGTGGCAGTTAAGAGCATGGATTCTAAAGCCAGACTACCTGGATTTGACTCTCAGTTCTACCTTTTATAGGCTGTGTAACCTCAGGCAAGTTACTTAATATCTCTGAGCCTCAGTTTCCTCTTTTGTTGAATTTAAATAGTAATTGTACCAACCTTACAGGTCTATTGTGAAGATTAGAGGAGTTAATGCATGTAAAGTACTTAGAATAGTGTTTGCAACAGAATAAGCACTACAGTAAGTGGTCATTATTATTATTTTATGACCTAGTTATTGAATATGAAAACATATTTCATTAGATCCTAAAATATGCTTTACATATTTGTTATTCAGGTTATAAAACCTGACTGTCCTTATGCATAATTTCTGTTCAGTTTGTTCGAACATGTATTTTTGAGTGTTAGGTGCTGGGTATAAAAAAGATGTTTAAGAAACAGTCTGTACACTTATGGAGTTCACAGTCAAGTGAACAGATGTGGCAGCTGAACAGACATGTAGCCGTAAATCAAGGCAAACAACAGGAGTTGCCCCAAATGAATTACACATGAAGCATAGATGGTATTGGAAAGGCTTCATGAAGGCAGTGGAATTTTATTTGGGTTTTGAAGTCTTGAGTCGGATTTCTTCAGGCTGAAAGGGATGAGAGAAGTCATTCCAAGCTGGAGTAACAGCAGAAGCAGAGGAAAGAAAGTGTTTGCCATGGTTGGGGAAAAGGCTAGGTGTTGTATGTGTCCAGAGCATAGAGTTTTGGGAGACTTCCTAGGACGTGAGCCTCAAATATAGATTGGGACTGTACTCAGTAGGAAAAGGGAAGAGAATTGATATTTATGTGCATCTACTATATAGCAGGGTCTGTAAAGTACTGCATACCGAATATGTATAAGGTAATTCTTCGGTTCCCACAATCATCCTGAGGAAGCAGGTGCGGAGAGGTGGAGTAAACTGATTGATATCACACCTAGCAAGTGGCAGAGTCTAGATTCAAACTGAGATCTCTCTCTGACCTTAATGCCCATGCTCTTCCCACATACCACATCAACCCATCGACTTGCATACCAGTTTGGACATTATGGAAAATGGGAGCTTTGAAGGGTTTTGAACATGGAGGAAACATGTTTTCATTGTAGTTTATTTACTTATTTATTCATTTATTTATTTGTTTTCTCTGGCAGTAGAGGACTGCTTAAATGGAGGAGAGATCAGAGGCCAAGAATAATAAATTGTGAGGTTTTTGCAATAGGTGAAAGGTAGTGAGAACATGAACTACGGCCATGGCAACAGAGAGGAGGGGACCCATACAAGAGAAAGGCTGACTAGAAAGGACATATGACTAATGTGATGTGGTCAGGGCAAGAGTGAAGGAGAGTCAACAATGAAGCCATGGTCTTCCAGCCAGTATTAGGTGGTGGACTGCACTGCTATTCAGTGAGGTAGGAAGCCAGGGCAGAGGCATGGATTTAGAGAAGGAAGGAAAGTGAGTTCAGTTTTGTTACAGTTGAACTTTTTCCGAGTCTTCCACGTGTATGTCCAGTAAGCAGATGGCTATACGGGTCTGAAGCTTGAGGGAGAACAAGAAAAGAACTTTGGGGGAATATCTACATGTGTAATCTGGGCAGAAGAAATGTAGCAAACAACCAAAACAAGAGAAAGCAGTTGAAGAAGACCAAGAGCGAGTGAGACAGATCACCAAGATCGTGGGAGAATGCAATTTCAATAAGGAAGGGGCAATTGGCATTGTCAGGTACTAAGAGTGGCAGAGTCAGACAGACTGAAAAATGTCCCTTGGATTTAGCAATTAAAGAGGTTATTGAGGAATAGGAAGCAGATCAAGTAGACTATTAGGAGTGGAAATCATGTGGCAGGGATTTGAAAACTGATTGTGAAGTGGATATCTGGAGACATTGAGTGTAGACTACTTTCCAGAAACTTGTCTAGTAAGGTGTAAAGTGATGGCAGAATCTTGAAGACAAAACAGATCCTAGGGAAACTATTTTTAGGTTGGGAAAATTTGAGCACATATTTTGAGAGAAATGAGTCAGCAGAGAGGCAGCTTATAAATGGGGAGTAATTGGAGAATAATTGGTAAACAAAGATCTTGAAGGAAGCAGGAGCGCATGAAAGCCAGACCACAGAGAGAAGGTTAGCTGTGGATTTGAGCCCTTCCTCTGAGATGGGGTTAGGAAGAAAGGATGCACAGGGCACAGATAAACCAAGGGCTTTTTTCAACAGGGTCTGAGGCATTCATGATTAGTTCTTTCTTTAGTTTAGAATTCTCTACTTGTCTGAGAAGCTTTGCTCCATTTATACCATATAAAATCCTTATGGAAAGAACAACAACAAAAAACGGACAACTGGATTAAAAATGGGCAAAGGACTTGAATAGATATTTCTCCCCAAAAATATTTACAGATGGTCAATAAGCCCATAAAAAGATGCTCAACATCATTAATTATTAGGCAAATGCAAATCAAAACCACACTTCACACCCAATAGGATGGCTAAAACAACAGAACTCAAAACAACCTGAAAATAACAAGTGTTGGTGAGGATATGGAGAAATTGGAACGCTTGTGCACTGCTGGTGGGGAAGTTGGCTGAACGGTTCTGCTGATCTGGGCCGGGCTTGGCTGATCATAGCTGCTCACTCTGTTGCAGTCAGCTGGTGGGTCAGCTGGGGGTTGGCTTTTCTAGGATGGCCTCAGCTGGGATGACTTGTATCTACTCCATGTGGCCTCTCATTCTTGGGAAAATTAGTCCAGGCTTGTTCTCATGATGTGGCACACTTTAAGCAAGTCTGTCATACCAGAGAGCAAGTGGAAATGTACTTGAGCTTTTCAAGTCTCTGCTTGCGTCCCATTTGCTAACATCTCATCTATCGAAGCAAGTCACATGGCTGAGTTCAGATTCAGAGTGGGAGGGGTCTACAAAGTTATAGGCAAAGGGCAAGGCTACAGAGAGGCCATGAATTGGGAACATCAATGCAGTTAATCTGCTAGAGAATGCTTAAGTGAAGCCTGGGACTCTGCATATTGAACAAGCATCCCAAAGTCATTTTTATGCAGGTGATCCATAGACAAGATTTTCAGAAATATTTATCTAGTGTCTCTTGGCACCAACATTGGAACTGCGATCATGAAAGGTTCAGAAAACTAGGGGTTCTTAGTGGGGGAGCAAATATCCTTTTCCTTAGCTCTAGCTAAAGATTCAGGCCGCTTGGTCTCTCAAAGGCAGAGGCTTAAACTAAAGCTATATCTGTGTTTCAGACAATCTCATATAGTCATTTACTTCTTACAAAGAACAATGCTGTTGGATTAAAGCTGATAAGGTATTATTTTTTCAATGCAGGTCAGGAAGGCATTGTTGGTTTGTTTTGTGTGTACACTCATTATGATATGTATTTCTGTACTGGGGAAGCTCATAGTAATGGTAATGAAGCATCCAGGTGGTTTATGGGGCATGTGATAGGATCATAAAGTTGAAGCTGTTGCTCAGATGAGACCTTTCTTAGAATAGTAATCCAAGCAAGGAAAACATGAATGGGAAAGAAAAGAAGCCATAAGAAGAAACTCCAATTATTTAGCCAGTTGTATGAGGTTTTTGTTCCTCAGATCCTTAGTCAAAATGTGGGATTAGAGACTGTCTTTAAGATGTCTGCCCCCCATGCAGGTCATGCCCAAGCTCAGTAAAGGCAGGATCCATGATATTGTTGGGTCCCTGACACCAGCCAGCGTGCCTGCCACATAGTGCTGGAAACAGATTTGTTGAATGAATCTCTGCAGATTCCTGTGATCCACTCCCAGAGATTTCGATTGAGTCAGGTAAAGAGTGTTCCTTAGAGTGTGGACCCTGAGCTATCTGAATCACAATCACCCATAGAGTTTGTTTAAAATCCGATGCCTGGGTCCTACCTTCCACTTCCTGTATTTGATCCACGAGAAACCCTACTTTACACATTTGTGAAATCTTTGAATAGATGTAACTGCCACTAATGCAGTCTTGTCAGTAGGTAGTGGTGTGATTCTCTTTCTCTCCCCTCATCCCAGCAGAGAGAGGCTCTAGAGGGAGGGCTGTGGTCCAGCGCCCTGATCTGAGAACCACTAGCATGCCAGCTCTGTTCCTATGGAATTGGGAGCAGTCATTTAGCATCTCTCAGCTATTTAGCTTCAATTTTCTCAAGTTTGCCTTTTTTAAAAATTTTTTCCCTCTGGGGAGCCAGAATTGAAACTAACACCATACCTTGTCTTCCTTACCTTAGGGGATAGGAGTTGGATCTTAACCCCCAAAGCAATCACAGGGTCTTGGAGCTGTAAAGAATCAATTGTTTCCAAAAGACTTTCTTTCCTCAGTGTCTGTGACAATGTAGACTTTCCAAGTGCTGGGAGTTAGGAGAAAGTGGGGCAATGAGCCCTTGGGGGTGGAGTGATGGGATAATGCCCTCCCAGGCACATGGGGCCTGGAGTGTAAGGAACTGCAGAATTTCAAGACGGAAATCTTCAGTTACAGGAATCACTTATGTCACAGGCGCATTTTAAAATATCAAAACAAACTGGATGCTTTTTTTACCCTGTCCAGAAGAAAGGCATGTTAATTTAAGTGTGGAGTGTGACATTTGGAAATGTGAAGAGAGGTTTTTTGGGGGTAGTTGGGGGTTTAAGTGGAACATCTCTCTTTTTATATATCTCTCTTATTTTTGTTCATCTTGTGTCTTATTCAGAGAGTAATTTTAATTCATTTGCCTGATCTTTTGGAGCAAGGATTTAGGGAAAGCCATTTTCTCAGCAGCTCTGCAAGGATAAGATTTCCAGATGGGCAAGGAAAGGCTGCAGGGACACTTGTAGACTAAATGTGAATGCACCAAGCCAGCCAAGCTCGAAGTGTCTTGTAGGCTGGGGAGCCTCAAGTGCAGTTGCATAAGAGGATTCAGGAACATTCCCTCTAAGAGCAAATGGCCAGACACTGATGCTGAGTTTCTCCTAGCCCTCTTGAGGGAGTGCAGGCAAGAGCACTCTCTGCCATGACATTACCTTCCCATGAGCCTTTCAGCGCTAGTGCTGTTTTGCTCTGATGCTCAGAACTCTCTGCCTTCAACCACTTTCTTAGTGTCCTTTGGCGTCGCCTGTATTTCAGCCAAAATCATGCCTCGTGACTTTTCTATTCCCAGTGTGCCGGCTCCTCACAGCAAAAAATCTATCAGCTGTTTCTTGAATCGTTTAGTGTCTTTTAAGGTGTTAACATTTTCAGCTTTGCCACATTCAGCAATTTTGCCTGTTCTGACATGAGCTACAGAAATTGAGTTGAGAGAGAAGCAAGTCTCTATAAGCCTGAGCCCCGACGCTGCCCACTCCCTCCTCTCCAACCCCACCCTGCCAGCTCTCATCTCCATTCGACTATGCCCGTCTGGTCCCTTTTCTCTTTACCATACCTTTATTCTTTTATCTCAGTCAGCTGTGAAAAGAATCAAACATTTTAAATGCTTCTTGAAAACTTAATGAAAATCAAGTTTCAACTCCTTAGACTTGAATTGAAGCATGGCTGTCTCAGGCCCACTAGTTCATGTACGTGATAGTGTGTTCATTCGGAGCCATTGTATTCACCTCTTCCTGGGACGAGATTTCATACTATTGTGGTAGTTGAATTAGTGTGGGACTGGCAATACCATTCTGTAGAACGTGTGGTAGTGGTAAGGAGCGGAGGCCTTGGAGTCAGC
The DNA here is from genome assembly GCA_031878705.1 of Tapirus indicus. Taxonomy (NCBI): domain Eukaryota; kingdom Metazoa; phylum Chordata; class Mammalia; order Perissodactyla; family Tapiridae; genus Tapirus; species Tapirus indicus. The sequence goes on along the minus strand of CM062942.1, from coordinate 110,439,290 downwards.
CAGATGTGGTTCCAGTCTTCGCTCTGCTACTTGGTAGCTGTGCAGCCTGGGGCAAGTCATTTCACCTTTCTTGTGTCTCAGCTTCCTCATTTGTATAATGGGGACAATACAGTAGTTCCCCCCCCGCCCTGCCCCGCTTATCTGCGGTTTCACTTTCTGCAGTTTCAGTTACCTGCGATCAACCGCTGTTCGAAAATATTAAATGGAAAACCCCAGAAATAAACAATTCATAAGTTTTAACTTTGCATGCTATTCTGAGTAGCATGATGAAATCTTACACCGTCCTGCTCCGTCCTGCCCGGGATGTGAATCATCCCTTTGTCCAGCGGATCCACACTGTATACACTACCCGTTTTCGTTAGTCACTTAGTAGCCGTCTCGGTTATCAGATCGACTGTCGCAGTATGGCAGTGCTCATGTTCAAGTCACCATTAATTTACTTAATATTGGCCCCAAAGGGCAAGAGGAGTGATGCTGGCAATTCGGATATGCCAAAGAGAAGCCGTAAAGTGCTTCCTTTAAGTGAAAAGGTGAAAGTTCTCGACACAGCAAGGAAAGAAAAAAAATTGTATGCTGAGGTTGCTAAGATCTATGATAACTTTTATTATAGTATATTGTTATCATTGTTCTATTTTATTACTAGTATTATTGTTAATCTCTTACTCTGCCTAATTTATAAATTAAACTTCATCATTGGTATGTATGTATAGGAAAAAACATAGTATTTACAGAGTTTGGTACTATCTGTGGTTTCAGGCACCCACTGGGGGATCTTGGAACATGGGAGGAGGAGGAGGAGACTTTGGACAAGGGGGGACTACTCTAGACCCAACCTCATAGGTTAGTTGTGAGGATTAAATAAAACACTCTATTTAAATAGTTTTGCATAATCCTTGGCACATATCACAGATTCAGAAGTCATCGTAATGGTTATTTCCTTACCCTCTCAGTTAGGAATGGTACAGGATGCTACATATTGTTCCTCTGGGACAAGGGTCAGCAAACCATGGCCGAAAGGCCAAATCCAGCTTGCCTGTGAGCTAACAATGATTTTCACATTTTTAAATGGTTGAAAAGAAAATCAAAAGAAGAGTGCTATTCATAGCCTGGGGAAATTATATGAAATTCAAATTGCAGTGTCGATAAATCAAGTTTTATTGGAACACAGCCATGCTCATTCATTTACGTATTGTCTATGGCTGCTTTTGCTCTACAAAAGTAGAGTTCAGTGGTTGCAACAGTGATTGTATGGCCTAGAAGGCTTAAGCATTTACTATTTGCCAATCCCTGCTCTAGAACATTTAGCTGTCTCTCTGGAACATCAGAGGGATGGATAGTTGGGGAATTACTTGCAGATTATCACCACTAACATCCCCAAACTGTGTCTGCGTGTGTTTGCATGTGCAGAGTGATTTACAAGGGAAGAAATTATACAAGTCCATGTGGGACAAATGAGCTGAGGCTTTTGGGGCATTTTTAGCTGAGATTTCACTTTGTACCTTTGAGGGATCAGGAAGAATTTACAAATAGTGGCAGCATCGGTTAGATGAATTTATAGGTTCTCTTGTTTTTCTTTCCTCCATCAGAACCTTCTCTGCAAAGAGGAGAGAATGGATGATTAGTTTCTCTTTGTAAAATGGACTGAGTTGTCCTTATTAAGTGCACCATAATTCTGAGGAGTTGGTTCTGATAGTGGCACACTGAGGCAAAGTCTCATCTCGGCAAATATCACCTTAATGCTCTGTTCTCCCGAAAAAGGCAATTTTTGTAGAGAAATGTAAAAATCTTAGAATATCCAGGTTGGAAGGAGCCTTGGAGATCTACAGGGGTGATATTCATATTAATATTGCTCTGCCGTTATAGATACAATATCCTGTTTGAAGGCAAAATATTGTAAAATGAACAAGTCCTAGTCCATTCAACCTGTTCAACCAAGATGGCCTTTAATGGGTGTTTGTGTACTGGAACCAGATGTGAATACCTGTAAGATATTAAATTTCATATGCTTTACAAAATGCAATTTTCAAGACACACAAACGTAGTACCCAGTTTTGAATTGTAGGGGTGGGGATAGGGATGTTTCCAGTTTAGGGGCCAGAAACTCTGGAGTTCTGGTCCTCAGATCCATCCTCTGCCTGGCCTGTGGCCTTAATGAAATGCCTTTTCAGTATGGATGAGGTGAGGTGTGCATGGGGCTGGGAAGGAGTGGGTGAGATCGGGAGTTCTGGCCTCCTAGGGGAAGGTGTGTGTTTAGCTGAGCTATGCAGACATACTAATCTGAGTCTTCTGTCAGGGAGGGGTCTTAGGCTGTGAAGCTGCAGGTGGGAGGGGTGAGAGACTGGCCTGCCACAAGGGGGAAGGAGGAAGGCAGGGAGGCATGAAAGAAGCTATTGGACCAGATCTTGCTGAGAAGATCTCAGAACCTCTGAGTCCTACTCTTGCTTCCTGCACTTTGGGCTTTCACAGTCACGAAACTGGTTTTAGGGAAGAAGTACTTTTTAACATTTGATTTTCTCCCGGTGTACCCCATGCTTCTGTGTACAACCAGTAGGCCAAGCTGACAAAGACTGGTGAAGGCGAGAGGTGGCCACAAGTTCACCAGATACATAATCTGCTAAACAGTCTTACCTTACACCCTGAGGTTTCATATCAGAATCCTCTTTGTAGGTCCGGTCCTGGCCTCTTTTGCCCTCTGGCCCTCCTTCCCTTCTTATTGTCCCCTGGGAGGCAAACTGAACATCTGTGGACAGTGACAATCAGCAGCTTTATATACCAGAATTTCCTCTTTGTACACTGTACTGGTGCACTTCCATTTTGATGAGGTTTGGATACGGAGTGGAAATCTAGCTATCTCAACAAGCTGCTTTAAAGAGGAATCAATTTCAATGCCAAAACTATCACTCCAGTGGAACAACCAAGCTGATGACTCTGTCTTGTGAATGGGTTAAGCAGGAGCACAGCAGTAGGCACGGCTCGAGATATTGCTACCATGCAGTATAATGACTCATGGGCTTTAGCCTCTTCCCCCAGGATGAGGCCAAGAAGAGCTCTTGGGCTTCTAGACTCTGGTGCATATGTTTCCTTTGGGCCAGATGGTAGGTGGAATTCAGGTATCTGCGCATCTGCTCAGTGCAGGGTTCTCAGCAATGGGTGGTGGAAATGGACATCGCCAACATGGGGCAATCGTGACACTGTCGCTGCGCTAGAATGTTGGTAACTCCCACAGAATCATTCAGCCTCTTGAGCTCAGGGAAGAAGCCTGAGTAAGAAAACCATATGTCAATAGTCCTTTTGCCATATTTATTCACTGGAGCCACACTTTTATAACAGGCATAGGCTCAAAGGTGTAAATAAAGCCAATTATTTCAGTTTGTCATTGATTTTCATACATAAATTATCAATATAGCTTTGATTTAATAATAAAAATAATGGCCTGGAGCTTTATGCCCTGCCATGGCAGTTGTGAAGTTGGCCAGCAAGAGCCCTCTGCTCTTAGGCTGGCTCTGTGTACAAGGAAGCATGTATTAAAGTCATGCCTGCTGATTAAGAAAAGCTAGCATTTGTTGAGTACTTACTATGTACCAGGCATTGACAAAGTGTTTACAAACATTATCTCACTTAATATCACTGATAATTCTATGAAGTAGATTACTCTTTTTATACACGTCACACATGGGGAAACTGAGGCTCAGGGAATCACTTGTCCAAGACACCAGTTGGTAATTCTAAGGAATTCTTGAAATTCTAAGGCAAATCTGCCTGACTTCTTTCTCATCTCTTTGCACCATGTTTGTGAACTTCTGTAGGGCACTTCTCCTGGAGGGGTGTCCATTAGGCAATATTTTGCAGATTTGGCAGAGCTAGAGACCTGGAGCTAGAGCAGGAAACCGGGAAAGCAGGTAAAAGGGAGCAATCGCCTGGGAGACTTGGAAAATCTGAAGACGTTCTAGCTTGCAGAGGCCACTGAAGGGAAAACTAAGGAAAGAAGCTGGCCACTTAGCTATCCAAGTAAAGACAGCCTTGGGCCTGGTAGGAACTGGACAAAATGACCATAACTGGGCAGAGCTGGCCATGGGCCTGTCCTGGCTTCCTCTAAATGTCCCTTTTACCTGGCTTCTTTCTAATGGCTGTAGTCAAGCAGCTCCCTTGCACAAAGCCACATGACCACGTTCCTGAGGAAAGAGGGAATGGGAGTGGAGAGATTAGGTTCATTAGTGAGGCCGTCTCCTCTAGGGAGACCTCAAACTTGGCATGATGACTTTGGTGAAGGGAGAGTGTTTGAGCTGCCTTCTCCCTGCTGGTTGATATCTCCTCCCTGACCAGGCCCTTTTCATTCCTAGTTCTGATCATTGTACAGTAGATCTGAAGCCACTCTTCCTTAGGTCTCTGAGACTGGAAAAATCACAATGGCTCAGTTTAGTGTTTTTGTGCACAGAACATTAGGTGTAGAGGTGAAGGTACATTCCCGGTGCCCCGCTGTTCCCCTGGCCTTGGAGTATCAGAGTGAGTTTTCACCTGTTATCACTGTCTTTTGAAATATTAGTTAGCTTCCTAGAAATTTAGCAACAAATCTTCTTATAGAGGGAACAGCTGGTCTGCTCTGTTTTTTGAATCTCAAAGTTTATTTTGGACTGAAGGTTTGTTTTCCCAGGAAAGTGTTACTACTTTACAGTCTCCCCCTCATCTGTGAAACTAAAGAGAAGGCAGGCAGCCTTGCTGAATGAGCAGACCACAAACTGTGAGGGCAGAGGAAAGATGCATCTGGTTTTGCTTTCAAATCAAAGACAGCTACAAAGGTAGAATGACACCAACTTCTTGAGATAGGTTACCATCATTGTGCCGCCTGGTCTTTAGGCAAAAGCGATAAGCAGATTACATAAATGACTGTCATTATTTTTACATGTCTGAGGTTTTGTTTTTCTCCTCTCACTTGGTTAGTTTTCTATTAGCTATAGCAGCACCATGATAGTTTTTTCTGGCACTACGTATGGCCAGAAATCATCATCATCACCAGCCTTTCACACGTGCCCCCATTAAATCAACTCTTCAGTTGATTTCTCTAATTACATGTTATGCAGGTATTTTTTTTAATCACAAACAGTGTTTAATTCATTCAAAACAGGTCGCAATTAAAATCTATAAACCCTTTAAGCCTCTATAAAAGCTCCACCATCCACCTTACAGCTTAGCATTAATATTTACTCTAGACAAGAAAAACATCTCATCCTGTATTTCTCTGATGTACCATTTCTGTTATCAATAAAAACAAAAGACACATGTTTAATTGGATCTCTTAGGTATCGATTAAAAAAATACGAGTTGGATTCCTCGCTTGCCAGGATGGTTCCATAGAGCATTCTAGAACCATCCTTTGTTTAAAATCCTTTGAGGATGCACACATTTAATGTTTTCCTTCCAAACACCATGCTATGAGCTTAACAAATGCTATACACTTGAGTGCTGGCAGCGGAAGTTCTCTGGGAGAGTGCAGATCTGCAGCACGGAAGGTTCTCGTGCTCTTGAGCCCTAGTCTCATACTGGGCAAAGGGAGGAAGGAAACAGGCAGCCACTTGGCGCCCAAATCCGGCTGACCTGGGGGTCCGAGCTGTTGGAAGTTCACTGTGTCATCCTTCAGAGGACAATCCTAACAAGTCCTCTTTCCAAATCAAAAATGTTGATATTTCTTTCCATACTTTATCTTAGAATCAATATTCAATTTTCAAGGCAGTGAAACTAATCAAAGAATATAAAATGAATCCAGCACAAGACAAGGGAGGTAGGATGAGCAAGCTTCAAACGGGACTGAGCGAGAAAACAGGAAAATATTTGTAACCATAGGATGCCCTTGCTGTGGGTTACCTTCCACGGGAGGCATGAACCAAGCTCTTGTGACGTGGGCTGCTGGGTTTGTCCCTTGAAATATCAGAATCTGGAGGCAGGAACAATACTCAGGAACCAGGCAAGTTCTCGTGGCCCTTCTCTCTGTGGTATTGGGATGTTTCTAGTGATGGGATTGGGCGGTGGTTCCTATGGAGCCCATGATTGCAGACCATGGCATGATGGAGTTCTCCTGCACTATAAGGCGGGCTGTGGGATTGAGGCAGGCATGTGTGGAAGCAGCCACCATAGGGGATGGTGGGAGTGAGATGCTCTGGAGCACTGTTCTGGCATCTTCTGGATTCTTGAGAATTGGTTCTCTCTCCTACTCCACCTTACCTTCATCTTTACTGTGCGCTTTCATTTCAACATTTGCCAACAGGTAAGGAGCGCAGCGTGACCTCTGAGGTCTCTACAGGAGAAGCAGAATAATAATTCAGATTTATTAAGAAATTTTGAAATGCACTAGGCATCTCACACGTATTATCTCATTTAATCATTTCTAAAATCCTATGTGGATAATGATATTATCCTCACGTTACAGATGAAGGAAGGGAGGTTATACTGGCATACATACTGGTCACAAAACCGGTCAGTGGCAGAAGTAGATTCAACAGCTCAAAAGTGAAGGAGGGCACAGTGTTTCACATGAAGACTGACACTGAAAATGTTTGGGATGAAATAAAGTGGCCCAGGTATCAGTCTTTAGAGGCTTAACATGGGACAGCACTGTCCTACTCCATAGCACCTCACCTTTCTAATTAGTGTCTAATTAGAAATATTTCCAATCAGATAAATATTTCCAGAAACACTTGTAATTATCCCAAATCCTAACCACTAGTTTCTCTGAAGGTGCTTCCAAGGCCTAGAAACTCATCTCTTGTTAATGGTGCTGATCTTCTTAAAGATTCTTCCCTTGGCTGAAGTTCACCATTCACCACAAAGAACCAAGACGGTGCCTTACTCTTCTGATGGGCCACTAGAAAGAGTCAAAAGATAGTTAAGCTCGAGGACATAAATTGCTCATAATGCAGTGCCTGGGGGAATGGGCCTGCAAGAACTTTGTAAAATGGAATGGTGCTACTCTGATAATTTATTGAGCAAATATTTACTAAACACTTACTCTGGGTTGGGCCCCTTGCTGGGTTCTGGGGGCACAAAGATGAAGGAATTTTTACCCTTGAGAAGATCACAGCCAGCTAGGGGAGAAAAGAAGTAAACAGATAACTATAAAACCCTTGAATAAGTGCTGCCATGAAGATATGCAACTCTGTTCCCCGAGTGCTCCGCAAGTGTGGGTGCTTAGGATGCCGTGGCTGGATGGTGGCGGCTCTATTAGAAGATGTGGAAGCCTGTCCACGCTGGACTTGACATCAGCCTCAAACCAAACACTGTCTTCTAAAATGATTTTATTTTAACACAATCAGTTTTTTACTATGCTAACTCAAACGATATATTCTGCAGAGGTTTACCGAACCATTTTTTTCCCTTTAAAATAACTGTGCGTTTTGACATGCTTCAGGGGATACTTTTATAAAGCGGCACGGATGGGACAATACTGGAATACATCAGTGTGCTGTGAAGTCTGAATCAATAACACAAAGACAACTGCACCTTAAAAAATATGAAGACAAGCAAAATGCTAAAAATCATTAACTACAAAGAATCAGCATGGCACGGGGAACAATGACTTGCAAACAGGGAGACAAGGGTCCCTGCTGGCTATTCTGCTGAGTGACCCTAAGAGGTCCCTGTTCCTCTCTGAACCTCAATTTCCTGGTCAGTAGAGTGGGTGATGGATGAGAATCTCAATCTCAATCCCTAAATTCCTTTCAATCCCTAAATCCCTTTACAAATTGCTAAAATTCTGGACTTCCATGGTAATGCCGCATTGTTGTGAGGTTCCACACTGCAGCATGCAGTAGGCGCCTCTTTTGCTTCCTTCCTTGCATGTGCCCGGGTAGTGCCTCCGGGGGGCATCCAGCATTGGAGAGATAGGGGGTGAACTGAAGGGAAACGCAGCCCTCCCCTAGTAAATGGGGCATCCAGTCTCCACTTCTCCCAAATTTTTGGCCTTCCATTTCTGGCCCTTTCTGGACCTTCCCTCTGGAAGTCCAACTGGGATTCAATACTAGGTTCAGCTCCTCTTTCAGAGGAGTGAATGAGAACTTGCGTCTTCTCCTCCATCCCTTCCTTCTTCTAATGCACCAATACATATGCACACACACGTGTACACACTCCACCACCATACTAGAGAAAAAGAACTGGGCCCAAACTCTTATTTTTTACTCGAGAGTCTCAAAAATGACAGCTATACTTTTACACAGTTAGGTATTAAATGGAATTCCATTCTCCTTGTCAAGTTTCAGACAGGGGAAAGAGCCCAGAATTCCAATAGTGATGGTGTTCTTGGCAAGCACTTTTTACAGGGTGGTAAGGTAATCATTCTGCAGTTAGGCAGTCTGAAGGCTTTAGCTTTCATCTGACTTGGAAAATATAAGGGGCTTGGTATTCCGGCTTCCATCCATGTGATTTTGCTTTGAGGTTAACATACTTTTTCCCGTCAAATACGTAGTTCTCTTCATCCACCAAGAACCCACTGCAATCAGGGAGAAAAGACATGAGAGCTTAATTGAATCTTTGTGTCTTTTTAGCATTGGTGGGCCACAGACTTCTTGGAATTGGAGTTACTTTTATTCCTTTGAATTCAGCCCAATGCCCTCCTTCAGTCAGGATGCATATACTTTCACAGAATCCACTCTTTAAGGACAAGCAGGTGGGCTAATCAGGGAGTACTCAAGTTTTCTGGCTCAAAAAATGTAAAGCAGTTTATTTACAAATCCACCCCTTCACCTTTGGCCTACACTTTCCTTTCCTTTCTATGGTTTTAGCACTTTGGGTTTACAGTAAGCTCTCAGTTCCTTAATGTAGGCTGAAAAATAATAAGAAAGTGTGGCAGAGATTCACCTCCCACTGAAAAAATAGGAGGTAATTGACTCCAAAGGTTCCTTGCATTCAGGGACCTGAACAGCTCTGTCACCTTTGCCCCATGCGTTGGGCCTGCACCTGTAGACTTATTGCCGTACGTAGGGGAAATGGTTGAAGGTGGGTGTCTGAGTCCAGTGCTCTGCTTGCCATGGGAAGCCTACTGACTTTAATAGTGACCATCTGGCTGGACGCTTCAGAAGATGTCTCAGTTAAGGCCTATTTCATGACTGGACCTTTGTTTATTTCAAAGCCACACTGCTGTTCAAACCGGAGCATTGCGTTTTACGTAATGGGCACTGGAAGTACAAATGAAAGTTCTTCAGAAAACACTCCCGTTAAATCGACCAGTCCACGTATGATTGCCACTTTCAACACAATCAGGGCACAGTCACTCCCTTTTTATTGAAAACATATGGTGGGTACTTAGAGCAAACCTTAGGCCAGACCCGGTCCTGGTGCCATCAAGGAGAGCAGGAATTAAAAAGGGGAAAATGGTATCCAGGTGGCAGGAGGAATTCGGTAGGTGGGATGGGAAATATTTATTGTTAATGAGCTTTCATAAGGAGAACAGAAACAAGTTAGATGTGATTTGCAGATCCACTGGCAGGCAGTATCTTCCCAGCGGAGGGGAAAGTTGGAAAGGATTCTGAGCACTGTACCTCACACTTGACCCAAACCGTCCTTCTGTCCCTCCCTTTCCCCGAACATGCTTAATAAATATTATTAAGCTTTGAGAATTTATTTAAAATAATATCTGCCAATGATCAGTAAATGCCACATGGCAGGCATCATATTAAGAGTTTTACTTACATTATGTCATGTCATCCTCACAAGGATCCTGTGAGGTGGAGGATATTATCTCCATGTTACAGATGAGAAAACTGAGGCTCGGACATCAAGTTGGTCAAGCACAGCTGGGAAGTCACGGAGCTGACACTTGATTCCAGTTCTCTCTGACTTCAAGGCCCTTGCTCCGTACTATTTGGAAGTCCAGCAAGAGAGGAAAGGCACTTGTAAATTTGACAAAAGGATCACGGCTTTTCCTTGGGAAGGGCTTTGAGTGTGTCATCTGTGGCTCCTGTGCAGCCAGCCGGACCTGCCTAAGCAGCCCTGGGAATGGGAGCACACGGGTCTCTCTCCCAGGGAGGTTTCCAATCAGTCCACATTACTTCAGCCCCCAGTAGTGCAGTCAAGGAGATGTGAGAAGAATGCAAGGGATGACTCTGAAACACCCCCAGAAAGGCACTGTCATCATCCCCTTCCCTCCCTCAGTGGATTCTCAGTGGAGTGGAAGGATGGGGTGGTCCCAGCTAGGGAGGGGAGAGGGAAAAGCTCAAGACAGATTTATACTTGTCCAAGTTTAACTACCTTTCCCTACGTCCCCCTATGAATCCCACCGCCTGCAGGTTTCTAGGGAATGCAAACTGAGACTTCAGTCTGGGGCAGTGGGAAGGACCTTGTGCTAGGTGTCAGAAGATGTGACATCAAGGCCAGCTTTCCATCTATGAGGCATGTGATTATGGGCAAGTCACTTAAGTATAACATCTGCATTTGTACAGTGAACATCACAATCCTCTCCCATTTTGTGTTACTGGATCATTGTAAAGATTAAATGAGGAGATATGTGTGAAAGTATTTCAAAAGTCTAAAGCTCCATGTAAATATAAGTCATTGTGAGAAATTTAAGAAAGGGTAGTCACATAATTGACATTGTCCTTCAGATGAGCGAAAATTGGTGCTATCCTCCCCGCTTCGTGGACAAGCTTCCTCATCCTTAAAGCACATTTCCAGAACAGAAGGAAGCCTTCATCTAAGCCCTGGCACCACATTTCTGATATGAGACCTAGTTTGAGATTTAAATGAACCTGGTATCTCAAGACACAGCTTTGCATCTATTTTGCATTCAAATTTATTTATCTAGAGACTAAATCGTGCGTTCTTTAATTCTACTCACAGCGTATGCAAGCAGATCAAATGAGGTGCTGATCCAGCAAAATGGCGAGTAGCCTTTTGCTTCCTTGAAATTGCTAATTTTACAAATGGCAGAGTGTTGAAACATGGCACGGAATATCTATTTTACTAGAATCTGGCAACATGGGCACATATGGTCTTGTCAGGAATGAATCAAACACAATTCCAGGATTATAATTAAGTAGTTGAAATTCCAAAAAGAATAACTGAACATGAACAAAGTCAGATTTAGATTGCTTTTTGTTAGCTTTCTCTTAGTCTCCTTCCTTGGCACATTATCGGCAACACAGCTACTTTGATTTCTTGCTCTGAGAGATGTTTAATTGTAAAACATCAAACATTTTCACCCTGACTCTATGTACTTGATTTAACATCTGTATCCCATGCTTTAGGGTACCATATGTCATAGAATGTAAGAAGACTGAACATAGAGGTCAAGCCAAATGTTCCTATACAAATATTTAGGTTGAAGCCTTCTCTCACCAAATGTAGACTTCTGACCAACTCCCTAGCAGACCAACCGAGAAAAGAAGGAAGATAGGGACCATTAGAGAAGGAAACTCTCTCTCAATCTCAATCTTTCTCTCTGAGAGAGATGCTCTGCCAGCATCTGGCATAGGGCTTGACATATACAAGGAGTTGATTTGGAGATTTGCGACCTGTCTCCAGGAAACATTCCCAGGGATTCCCCTGGAGTTGTTGTGGACCTGATTTTGAGTCCTAATTGATAACTCGGTATCTATACATTAAAAACACATGTCAGCCAAAAGGTGGACACAACTCAAATGTCCATCAACTGATGAATGGATAAACAACATGTGGTCTATCCATACAATGGCATATTATTCAATTGTAAAAAAAAGAATGAAGTACTGAGACGTGCTACAACATGGATGAACCTTGAAGACATGCAAAGTGAAAGAAGCCAGACATAAAGGCCACATATTGTATGATTCCATTTATGTGAAATGCCTAGAATAGACAACTTCATAGAGACAGAAAGCAGGTTAGTGTTTGCCAGGTGATGGGGGAAGGGGGAAATTGGGAGATGATAGCTAAAGAATATGGAGTTTCTTTTCGGGATGTTGAAAGTGTTCTTCAATTGATTGTGGTAATGATCGCACAACTCTGTGAATACACTAAAAACATTGAATTGTACACTTTAAATGGGTGAATTGTATGGTATATGGACGATATCTCAATAAAGCTGTTATAAAAAGAAGTTTCTCCCAGATGATTTTGATGTGCCCTCCCAGTTCAAAAGCCTGGACTGGAGGCATAGATCCTGATCCCAGTTTTGATTCCTAACCCTTTTCTCTTTTTGGATCTTAGGACCTCCAGGCTCCTTCCAGCCCAACTTGCTGCTCCCTAGCTTTAGTTCTATTACCCAGAACAAAGATCTCTCGGGAAGAGAATTGATGCCGTGGTGGAAGAGGGGAAACAAGGACTTTCAGTTTCAAGCTGTATCTACACACAACCACCACTGCTAGTTGGGAAGGTGCTCTACCAGGAAGATTGGTGCCCAATTGTTCCCATCCTCATGTCTTCCCAGGGCCTTGCAAAGCCAAATGAGGTTACTCCCTTGTGAGATTCAAATAGCCTGGATAGTTTTCTTCCACAAGAATGCAGCAATTCTATTCATGAAAGCAGCTGCTACAAAACAATTTTTTATATTTCATGTAGGAAATTGTAACTTTCAAGGAAAAAAGGAATAGATTTTTTAACCCTGGTTTAACATGACAAACTGAAAACATTGAGCTGTACACTTTACTCATTATGTCTTTTTTCTGCTTATTTAAAGAAAGGAAAAGAAAAACTTTCTTATTTGTTCAATCCCCAAGCTACTTCCTGTTTCTGACGTTAAAGGGAACCAGTCCAAAGTAAAGAAATATTATTCAGATACCTGAAAAAGAAAATATTATTTTTATAAACTGGATGGTGATTTGTAATTATCGTTGATGAACATAAGTACCTTTTGTTAAAACCTCATCAATGAGCACATATTTCTAGGAAGATTATCTGGCGATTGAAATTATGAAGGAGCTGCTAAAGGCTCATGCGGGAAAGCCAATATGCTTTTAATTCAACTAAAAAATATTTATTCAGTAGCTAAAGATTGACTGTGGTATCAAGCATTTAAAATGATGGTGAAAAATAAGCTTTTATCAAAATAGATTATGGTCTACTTATAATATTTTCCTAGGTGGCTCCCTGAATATATTACCCCGAATACTTATATAATGAGACGTGATAGTCACCATTCCATGTCTTTGAACTTGAACATATCTTAACATGAGATTTTCTTTGAAGAGCATTTTTAAAAATTATTTAATCAAAATTTTAAAAAAATCAATGTACATTTCTAAAGTTTATTGTCAGCCACTCTTTCAATGGTCTCAGGTACCCAGACCAGTGATATTATTAGAGGTACGTATCTATTTTTAAATTCATTTTTGGTTGCAAAGAATGATTCTGCAAACAGCATGAAAAAAAGCCAAATACTAATACTTCAACAATTATTCAAGATATTCTATAATTAGTTTCATGAGCAAAAAGAAAGCAATGCCTTGGACGATTGAGAGGATGAATGAATGAATGGATAGATTAATATACATCATTCATTCGCTCAAAAATACTTCTAGTATGTAATTTCATTGGTGATAATGGGGAAGAATCAAGCGCTATGAGAGTATATATCAGAGACCCCTGACCTAGTGGGGAAGTCATGTTTAAGTTGAGACTAGAAGGTGAGTAGGAGCTAGGAGGAGTAAAGCTGGGGAGTGGGTCCAGGTAGAGGCAATATGTGAATCCAAGAAGGGAGGACAAAGGGAATAAGAAAGTAATAGAAATAGAGACAGACAGCAAGCAGAGAGACTAAAAGAATGATAAGGATTAAAGGTGCAGCTGTGAGGATGGCAGGACAGCAGGGAGAAGAATCAGCAAGCTGGGGGCGGATGGCGGACAGCTGGTGACTCCTGAGAAAATTTGAATTACTAAACCTTTGTAATCTGGAAAACTTGGTTAACCAGAATGACTCATTCCCTAGTTATGCCACAAATCCAGGATTTTACTGGAAAAGCAAGCAGACTGGCCCTGGACATTCTCAGCACATGCTGCTGTTTCTACTGCAACATCTGACAGAGGTTCTAGATGGCAGATAAACAGAACACAGTCATCGAGTTGGAAAGGAGCTTAAGAGTCATTTAGTACACCTTTCATTCTACAGCTAAAAACAGTGTATTGATAGCTAAACCTTACAAAGCAACGCTCACGTGCCAGTCACTGTTGTAAGTGTTTATATTAACTCATTTAATCCTCAGAACAACCTTATGAGACAGAAACCATTATAATTCCCATTTTACAGATGAAGACTGAGGCACAGAGAAGTTAAGTGACTTGCATATGGTCACTCGGCTCATAAGTCATGCCATAGACCTTGGGGATAATCACTGATCTGTATCTCTCAAAATCATATAGCTGTTTAGTGGCAGATCCAAGAATGGAGCACAGGTCTTCTGACTCCCTGTGCAGTGTCCTTTCTTCTATGCTAACCAGAACTCTATGGTGCTCCCCAGTTCGGCTTAAATCAAATAACATTATAATCCCACAGTAACTGCAGGTATGAAAACAAACTCTTCAGTCTCCCTGTCTCCATTTTTGTTTTGAGTGGTTCTGCCTCTGGGAGGAGGTGAACCCAGCCTATGCCTGGGACTGGGCTGTCCAGAATTTTGCCCTCCATCATGGCATTGCCGTTTGAACAGTGAGTGTTTTGGAGCTGGCAGAAGGTATTTTTGTGCTTCGGTTCAGTTCAGCAGTCATGTTAGAAGCCATCCTCCAAGTGTCCACCGATGTTAATGTGTGTCTTTGTGAGTGACTTGAAAGTATATGGGCTTCATTATAGGGTGATGTGCTGAACAGGAGACCAAGGTATGAAAAATAATGCTAGAGAGTCGATCTCAAGGGCGATGAGTAAACCTGCTGTCAGGATTTACGGAGAAGATTTGATTGGGAAGAAAAACACATTTTTGCTTCATCATTTCAAAGCAATTTCATGCTTCAGTTCTCTTCTGTCTTCTGAACACATCCGAGGGCCACTCTTGGTCCTCAGCATCAGCCTGAAGTCTTGTGTGATGGAGTTGCCATGCGCGGGCTCTCTGGGAGTTATGTAGAAAGCTATATGGCAACACTTGATTTTGATGGAACATTTAATCATCTTCTGCCTCAATTAAGTTGAAAAGACTCAAATGCAGCTTAAAATTGAAAAGTGTAACTGAATGAGGAGGTTTATATCAAATATTGAAAGGCTAAGAGAGAGCTAACAAGTGTATTAGCAGTGACTATTACATCTTGGACCTACAATCTGGAGTGGCTCAGGGGTCCATGGCTGTGGACAAAGATGTTCATTTTTCTGAACTGAACCAGAGAGGAAGTGGAATGGGATGGAAAAGGACAGATACCAAATAGCCTTCCCAAGGGGATGTCTCAGCCTGGTGGGTGGCGGAGTCCATTATGTCAAGATTTCAAATACCACCAATCATTTGTTTAGGATCTTGTTTGATGGTCTGTGGGATTGGTTTTTTTCCACCAGCTTTATTGAGATATAATTGACATATAACATTGTGTAAATTTAAGGTGTACAATGTGATGATTTGATACACATATATATTGTGAAGTGATTACCACAATAAGGTTAGTTAATACATCTATCACCTTGCATAATTACAATTTTTCTGTGTGTATGGTGAGAACGTTTAAGATCTACTCTCTTAGCAACTTTCAAGTATATAATACAGTATTGTTCACTATAGTCACCATGCCGTACATTACATCCGCAGGACTCATTCATCTTATAACTGGAAGTCTGTACCCTTTGAGCAGCGTCCCATTTTCCCCACTCCCTGGCAACCACCATTCTACTCTGTTTCTATGAATTTCGTTTTTTTAGATTCCACGTATAAGTGAGATCGTAAAGTATTTATCTTTCTCTGTCTGGCTTATCTCACTTCACATAATGCCCTCAACGTCCACTGATATTGTCTCGAGTGGCAGGACTTTGTAGGGTTGTTTCTTGATATGATGCCAGCCCAGCCAAATATGGTTTCCTTCAGTGGTATGGTTGGTGTCTGCTGAGAGAAAGAAGGGGACTCTCATTTATCCCACACGCATTGCGTGCTAGGACTGTGCTTCGGTGCTTTACATATATTGGAGCAGTTTTCTCAACTCTGGCTGCACATTTCAATCACCTGGGGAGCTTTTCAAAAATACGGAGGCTCGGGCTCCATCTCCTAAGATTCTGATTCATTTGGTCTTGGATGGGAGTCTGAGCATTTGTAATTTTTGAAAGCTCCTCATGTGATTCAAATGTGCAGCCAATGTGCAGAACCACTGACTTGGAACATCTCATTGAATTTTGGGGACATTTTCCTGCTCTGCTCACTCATCCTCTTGCAACTTAGGGGTAGAGTTACATTTTTCATTGTGACAAGAGTGAGAAGTGTATACAATGGTGTCAATACCAAGTACATGTGCCAAACTCCCTCAGATCGGTGGTTTGGATTGCCTCCATTTTGTGCCTCTGTTTCCAACTAATATTTCGAGCTTTCCAAAAGACTATTTTTAGTAACCATGCCATCTGTATACCTTTACAGAAATTGCTTGCCTTCATTACTTTGTAACTTGCCAATGTGGAAGAAGTCTGTGGAGAGGAGGCTTTTAGGAGGCCCCAAGAAAAGAAGCCCTCATCTTCCTTCCATTCAAGGCTTCACTCCCAGGACACTTCCCAACAATACGGGCCTTCTGCTCTCCCTGGCCAGTCTGCCGGGAGAGGATTTCTGAAGGCAGGGATTTGGGGGCCTGAGGGAGGAGTTCCTGGAGAGCAACAATTCCAGACTGAAATTCCCTGGCTCAGTGTCTCCCTAGGAATCCCCTCAGGAGGCCCAGGGGTGCACCTAGGTGAAAGAAAGCTATTGTTGAGGAATTTTGCTCTGCCAGGGACCCCAGAGCCCAGTTTGCGTATGTGTGGGTGGAGATGAAGGGGAAAGTCCCTGCTGCTTCAGATGGCAATGAATGACTTCAGCAAACAGGGTCTGGGGCTTGGAAAAGAGACAGTGCATGTCTGTGCAGGTTTCAGGTTCCTGACAAAGAGAAAATTTCAAGAGAGATTTACAGACACCCTCCCCACCCATCACATACATCTGTGTCAAGATTTTGAGTTTGCAAAGCACTAGTTGCATTATGTCATCATCTCTGTGATTTGAGAAGTGAGTTTGAACCCTTATAGAGTACCTACTATATGCCAAACAGTGGGATATGTACATTCACCCATATGTTACCTTAGTAAATAACTTAATCCTCATAGTACTCCATGAGGTACCTATGATTACTATCCCCATTTTGTGAATTTAGAAACCGAGGCTCAGATCATTGACATGATTTACTCATGGTCACACACACTGGGCAAGACCTTGGGTCGACCTAATGTGTAATTGAAGCTAGTCCACTTTGGGGAAATACAGACTAGCTTTCATGCTTCTTTTACATCATCTGTCATGACTCTTCTCTCCCATGTCTTCTTTTTAGGATAAACACCTTCTGTTTCTTCAGATTATTTTTTCTAAATGTTTTCTAAATTTGCTCTCTCCAGAGCCTCATGTTCCATTCTTCCTTAGTTCCCTAAATCTGGCTTCTTTTCCAACATCTTCAGTGAAACTCTCCTCCCCTACGTCACTGATGACCAAATTGTCAAGCCCAACCCTAATCAACCTGTATCCAATCTGTTTTCATAGCATTTAGCACCAATGCTGACCACTGTCTTTCTTGAATTGGGCGATCTCATCCATTCCCATGGATGTATCATCTCTATGCTAACAACTCCCAAATTTATGTCTGCATCCCTGACCTCTTTCTTGAGTTTCAGACCCCTCCATTTAAGTGCTTGCTGGACTTTTTCATTTGGGACATCTCACAGGTACCTCAGACTCCACACCCACCAAAAAGAAATTCAGCATATCCCTTAACCACCACCCACCCCAGTGTCACTCTTTTCTCTATATTCCTTATCATGCTTCATTAGTGGTATTGCCCTTCACATGATCTACCAAGCCAGGAACTTGGGCATATCTTTTCCCTCACCCACTCATCTAAATCAATCCTTCAAGTTCTAAGGATTCTACTTCATGAATATTTCTCAAAGATGACCTCTCTCTCCTCCATGTCCATGACTCCTTCTTTACGTAAGCATCTCTTGCCTAGATTTTTTCAAGAGCTTAGTAATATATTGCCGCAATTCCATGTCATCGCGCAAGTCTGTTTTCCTTGTTGCTTACAGAGAGATCTTTCAAGGCCCTATCTAAACTGTTCAACAGCTCTGCGAACCTATGTTTCCCAAAGTACATTCCATTGCACCCTAGTTTTACAAGATACTCTATGAAAAATGGGACTGTGGGCAAGTAGCGTTGGGAAAACCTGTATACTATACATTTCTCTTCTTGGAGGTTCAAATGCGCATTAAATGTCCTGAGAAGTCCTTTGGTTAAAACCATGTTTAACTATGTATATTTCAGCATCCCAAATGGATTTCATCATGGAATCACCTCTCCTCCCCACATTCACTTATTTCAGCATAGGGCCCACCAACAACCTTCTGTAGAACACCTTTGAAACCACAGGATGTCTGTCCTGCTCCTTGGTGTGGCATAAAAGTCTCTTCTTCATCTGACCTTTACTCACCTGTCCAGCCACTCTTCCCCCTTAAATTCTCATTACTTTCATCATTCTTGAGAATACCCTTCTCCCTCACACACCTTTGTGGTTTTGTGCTTTTCCTTTGCCAGAAAAGCCATTCCCCTCCCCTCCCCACCTCTACCTACCTCCAGCTCATCATTGAAGATTCAGCTCAACTGTCTTCTATGAAGTTTTCTCTGATTCTCTCCAAGGGAGAGTTAGTCACCCCTTTTTTTTTTACTTTTAATGTTTGTATATATCTTGAATATTACATTTAGCACATACAAAATTATTCCATTTCTATGTTGCCTTTTAACATTTCAAATCAACTGGATTATTCTCTATATCTTTTGATTTTAATACCACCCTTATCTCCTGAAGGGAGTTTGGACTCATCGCTGATCCAACCGGGAAACAGTTCCATCTTTTCTAGTTTGTGGTAAAGCAGCATATGTGAGAAACCTTATAGCCAGGTATGGTCTAGAGCACATAAATCCATCATGCTTGCTAATGAGTTCAGCTACGCTGCATGTGCCACTGTGTGCTGCCTCTCCTAGATGGTGCAGTGATAGGCTTGACTGTAGGTATAAGGTGGGTAATGACACCTTGGGGCAGAAATGAAACCCAAAGCCACCTGAGCCCCTGCTCCTGAGAGAGAAGTTCAAGGCTCAGCTCCAGCTAGTTAGCTTGGATCTTTCTCTAGTCATCTTGAGGCTGGAGTCCTGTGATTAGTGGCCCACCCCATGAAGCTTACTCCTCAGCAAGGAAAGGAAAATATTCATTGTTGAGGGCTTACTTTGTGTAGACGCTGTGTTGTTTTTGCATGCATTATCTCATTTCATCCTCACAACAACCCCACTAGGTGGGAACTCTTATTTCCTTCATGTTACAGATGAGGACACTGGGGCTCAGCCAAGTGAAATGACCTGGTCAATGCTGGTCTTACAGCTCCAGGCTCTAATCCTGCCTGCGGCACTTCCTTGCTATGTTACCATGGGCCAATCCGTTAATCTAGCTAAGTCTCGGTTTCCTCACTTGCACAATAGGAATAATACCAGCGTAGGCACCTCGTGGAATGGTCATAAGGTTTCAGTGATAGGATGTATGCAAAGTGCCTGGCATGGTGCCTGGCATGTGGTAAGAACTCTATAAATGGTAGCTATTATGGGCCAAGATGAGAGACATTGTTTTCAGCCAAAATGAAGGGAATCAGGACAATTTTGTGTTAAAGGAGAGTTTGGGTCCAGAAATGATTTGAGCTATGAAAAGGTCACACTTCTCAGGGAACCAAAGGAGGCTCCCTTCTTCTAATGGATGATGGTTACGCTTCTCAAGGAGCCAAAGGAGGCTCCATCTTAAGGGAAATGGGGGAAATGGCAGTCAGGCACAAGAGCTCTTCATGGGAGAAGGGCTGGCCATGTGGAGGCTGAAAAAGATCAGTAAAGCTTTGCTCTGATGCAGGGTAGGGATGGACTCAGCATATACTCCATGCATCTGACCTTTGCATGTGAGTGGTGGTGTCTAATGCCTTCCCTATAAGGGTAGCTGCATCTACTCCTGTAAGACGTGCAGCTGACAGATGTGGAGGGCCATCTGGGGGAAGGGATACAAGTGAAAGTGGGTGACTTATGGAGAGTAGAGCTACAACAATGGACTCTGGAGCTAGACTTGCCTGGGTTGGAATTGTGACTCTGCCACTTGCTAGCTGTGTGACTTTGGGTTACCCGCTACCTCTCTGAGCCTCAGTTTCCTCATCTGTAAACTGGAGATAGTAAGAGTACCTACCTCATAGGGTTGTTGGGAGGAATAAGGGGATTTATCCATGTAAAATACTTCGCACAGACCAGACACATCAAAAAGGCTCAAGAAATACCAGTTATTGTCATCATTATTGTGTGTGCTAGATGTGGCAAGGGGGAGAAGGGAAGGGACCATTGTGGATGATCAGAGGGCTTGCTTAAACAATCCCAAATGAATCTTCCCCAAATCGACTTCTGCAAATATTGCATTTGCTTCCATTAATTAAACGAAGCTTTGCATTCTTTTCTCTCAAGTTTATTTTGTGGCTCAGATCTTAAGGAGATTTTTAAAGGACTATAGAGGTTTTCATTCAATTAAAAACTATCCTCTAAGATAGCAGCATCTGACAGTTACACTATACTCTTTTGGACATTTTCCTTGAAATGATTGTAATGTGATATTTGTATCTAGGGAAGATTATGAGTTTTCACTAATTCCTAGATTAGATGGGGTTTAACTGCTAGGATGCAGCCTGCACATTTAATCTACTTTAGAGCAGCTTCATTTTCTAGATGGTCTTTATGGGTTTGGGGAAAGGATATAAAGTATCATCAATGAGGTATGAAGCAAGTTTTAAAGGAAGGAGTCTCTTGTTTTCAGAATGGATTGAACTGCTGTGAAATCACAACCACTGCCCAGCTACACACAGTACTTATCCTAGCCCGAGCTCCAACAGGTTTTTCGTTTTGACTTGATCCAGTCCTCCTTCCTTGCTGGCAGTTTTTGTGCCCCTTTACTTCACCCTATGCTGCTGGACTAGGTGACCGCTGCCTAATTAAACATTCACACAGCAATTCTCTCTGCATTCATCTCTCCATTCCTGGAGACTATCTTATCCCTGTTTTTATGATTGTTTTGAAAAATGTATCAAAGAACCTTTTGAAAAAAAAGTAGTGTTGATGATCAGCTAAATGTTTTTATATAGCTCTTCTGGAAGTGTGAAACATTCTGGTAGCTGCCAAGTGTCAAGAAGGCCCTGGAGAAAAAGAAAAGGCCGATTCCACCTTCCTTAAGACAACTTTTGAAAAAGATCTAGGGCTTTAAATTCAGCTTTGCACACCACTCCCCAAGTCCTTACAAATTAGTAGAAGGTAAATACATTTATTGCTTAATCTAGTATTTGATATCCATTTTTATAGCGGCTATATTAGGTTTGAGTTGACTTCATAATTCACTGGAGTTGTATATTGCATGTTAAATATATAGGTCATTGTATCCAGAGATCATTTTTTATTTAAAGAACTTAGAGAACAATATTCTATGTGAATTTATTATAGAAGCTAGATTATGATTTGGTTATGATTGCCTTTATGTTACATGCATAGTTGTATCTGTGATACACTTGATGCCTAACCTCTGGTCAAGATTGTAGCATTGCTCCCATGGGAAAATATATGCTATGACAGTGACATGGCTTCTGGCCTGACATGGCTTCCAGCAGTGAATGCATCACACCAAAACCTGAGAACTGAGCCTAGCCCAGTGTTTGGTATGCAATAGGAGTTCATTAGATGTCTGTTGAGTGGGTGAATTGTCCATATTCTGTTCAGCCACAACTGAGTGGAAGATGAAAGATTGAGACTTCTATTCTCTCTAGTTCCATCATAATTGACAAATTTAGACAAGTCCCGTAACTGCTTGCTATCTTCATTTCCTTACTAAGAGCCATCCATCTCATAAAGGGCTTAAAAAGAAAGGACATTAAACATTACTTTAAAGTGACATTCTTTAAAGTGATATTTAAACTCCATTAGATGAAAGTAGGATAAAACCAAACCTATCATTTTAAATTAATTTTTCTCTCTTTACTCAACCAGATAGATGGTAACATATAATCAACACACATTTATCAAGGAATGCTATCATAGATACTCAGCACTGTGCTAGACACTGTGAATGACAGTGTTCCTGCTCGGAGAGCTTCCAACCCAGTTGAATAGACAACACTTACATATGTGTAAATCAAGGTTTCTCAACCGTGGCACTATTGATGTTCTGGGTGGGATAATTCTTTGTTGTGGGAAGCTGTCCTGTGGACATGGTGCGATGTAAGCATTGTAGGATGTTTAGCAGCATCCCTGACCTCAACCCACTAGATGCCAGTAGTGCCTCTCTCCAGTTATGACAACCAAAAATGTCTCTACACATTGCCATGTTTCCATTTCCCCTGGGATGCAAAATTGCTTCCCTTTGAAAACCACTGGTGTTACTGCAAATTAGTATGTGACTGTCAAATGAGGAAGTAAAAGGGAGGGGGGATTCACTGCAGTGAATGGGCTGGAGTGGTCAGAGATTTAACTGGACCTTATAAAGATTGGGTGAGATTTTGTTGAGCAGAGTGGTTATTTTAGATGGAAAAAAATGGCACAAGCCATGGTTCCAAACTGCAAGGCTATTGGTGGGTTTGTGGGAGGGCGTGGTGAGTAGACTGCCTGACTTGAATGGAGGAGAAAGAAGATAGTGGACGATTAGGCTGTTAAGGTAGCTTGGTTGCTGCGAATGCCAGGCTATTGTGTGGGAACCACTAGATTTCTGGGAAGAAGAGTTAACAGGATGCAAGACATATCTGGGTAGTGACTCTGACCATAGTTTGTAGGCTGGGTTGGAGGGAGGATGGACAGGAGCAGGGTAATAACTCTCTTCATCCCTTCTTTTACAAAGAGAGAGGGTAAAATCAAATTGAAATAGCACAGATACAGCGATGGCATCTCTTAGTTGTATGTGCACTGGACATCAGATCACTCATGTCATAGGATGAGCTCTGCAGATTTGTTTTTCTTTCTCTTGTTTGTCTAAGTTTTGGAGATCGGAAGATGTAGATGCTGCGGATTTGTCTTTGAAAGTAATTGTCTTGCTCTTCACATTAATATACTTCATTAGGTCTTTTAGATTAGCTCCTGGGGCTAAAATCCATATTCTTCAGACAGCTCCCTTTTCAGCAACATGTCTTCCAATAGTTCCCTGTTCAGCTATGTTGTACTTCTCTCATCTTTCAAAATTTTCTCAATCAGTTTTGCCTACACACTCTCTCCTCCAATGATATGGTAACACATTATCTGATTAACTGCTCACCTCATGATCATACCGTTGTTAAACAGACCTAAAGAAAACTTTTCTTTCATAGTTTATTTTTGTCAACATGTATAATATTCACGTTGATGAGATTCACAACTTTATGGCATGTAGGGTGTCCATAAAGCACATCATGTGTGCTTTTACATTTTAATAATTTAGGGGTTAGTCTGGCAGACCACCTATATGTAACTAGCAGCTAAACGTGAGTATATGAAAGTTTGGGGCAGCAACGTAATTCCAGGACTTTTTATTTCAAGACCTAAGACAAATAAAAATGGTTGCAAACGGTGAACCCTCTCCTGTGGCTCATATCAGTGAAGCACATACTACCTGAGAGAGGAAAATTCACTTGGTTTATTAGCTAAAAAAGGACAGAGATGATTTCTATGACAACTAACCTCAGAGTTATTAAAATTGAAAAGATAGGAAATGGCATGAGGACAGTGTAAAGCCCCATGGTTTGGTACCATGAATCTGAGCCCAATTAGCCTGCCATTTTAATAATGGAATGATGTGGCCTTGGTAGATAGTGAGTCAGTGAAGGTCTCAGGGTTATTCAAACTCAGTTTATTTAGGAAAGAAGAGGAGACTATAGCCCATTTTCTTTGATTGTATCCCATAAAGAAATCTTTTTGGTAATTTCACTTTGGAAAGGAAATCTCCAATGTGCCCTTTCATAAAGCTGAGGTAGAATAAGCTTGCAGAATCAGTGCTAGCTCTGAACCTATTGCACGCCTTCTACTGTGCGAGGGGAGGTGGAGAAAGAGTGGCAAACCATGTGATCCCTGCCCTCAGGGAGCTCACTGTTGAGTGGGGACCATTGAGTAGCTCTGTGTTTCACAGACCAAGGCCAGTACGGGCTCGGGAGCAGTGGAATTTCCTGGAGGAGGACGAACTTATGCTGGGCCTTGAAAAGTAACATGGAGAGAGTGGTGTGGGCATTTTGAGTAACATGAGAAGAGAACTAGCATGTTGTCTACAGGGAAAGTCTGGAGCCCTGCCTGGCCGGAGCAGAGAAGCGGTATATTTAGAGGAAGAACACGAGGTAAGGTTGGATGGACAGGATGCTCCTGGCTCTGAAGGTAGGGCCTTGAAAAACTACTCAGTATTGTCAGCAATGGTAACCACTGTAGTCCACGGAGCAGAGATGGTCCATGAAGACAATGGTACTTTGAGGAGGAAATTCCTTTTAAACAGGAACAGTCCTAGAGAGTTCTATGATACAAGTTTAAGTAAAATGAATTGTGGTGATTCCTGTAACTATGGCTCATGCTGATCAGTTCATTGAAGGTGCTTTAAACCAACCTCAGGTTCAATTGTCCATGCCTTTCATGACTCATTTCTATGGCTTTCCTCAAACAGATAAGATGCCCTTGCACGAGGAGCTGTAATTTAGCTTCATAGCCAGTTTTGAGCCACTGTCTGTAGGAGCTATTTTTCTAGAAGCAGGACTATTTGTGGTCGGTACTAAAAATAAATGTATGGGGTGGAGAACAGAAAAGAGAAAATAGCACTGTTTCATAAGTGAACAAGGAGGTTCAGGAGCTCTTTTCCCAACCCCCCAAATTTTCTCCTTGGGAGTTCCTCCAAACCTGAAGTCACATCCATCTGCCAGAACATGTAGAGCTGGGTCATTAGAATGTCCCCTTCGTAAGGGCAGGGACTTTGTTATGCTCATTTCTGTAGTCCCAGCACCAAGAATAGTGTCTGGCATTTCCCTTTGAATAATGTGCTGTTGAATTAATGAATTTTTAACTCTTGACACAGATGTTATTTGAATAATCATTTTTATTTTCAGTTTGTCCATTTAATATTGAGTTTTTAAATATAACAGCTTTATTGAGATATAATTCACATAACATATAATTCACCCTTTTAAAGCATACATTTGAGTGTTTTTTAATATATTCACAGAGTTGTGCCACAATCACTACTAATTCCAGAACATTTTTAACATCCTCAAAAGAAACCCTGTACCATTAGCAGGCATGCCACATTTCCTCCTCTACCAGCCCCTGGCAGCCACTAATCTGCTTTCTATATCTATGGATTTGCCTGTATTGAACATTTCATATAATCAGAATCATACAATATGTGGTCTTTTGTGTCGGGCTTTTTTCATTTAACTAAAATGTTTGCAAAGTTCATCAATATTGTAGCAGTATCAGTCCTTCATTTCTTCTTATGACTGAATAATATTCTGTTGTATGAATATACCACATTTTGTTTATCCCTCCATCCATTGATGGACATTTGGGTTGTCTCCACTTTTTGGCTATTATGAATAGTGCTGCTATGAACATTCATGCACAAGTTTTTGGGTGGACATATGTTTTCATTTCTCTTCATTTCATACCTACGAGTGGGAGTGCTGGGTCATATGGTGACTTTATGTTTAACTTTTTGAGGAACCATCAGACTGTTTTTCAAAGTGCCTGCACCATTTTACATTCCCAACAGCTATGCTCAAGATTCCAATTATTCTACATTTTTGTCAAAACTTTTTATTGCCTCTATTTTTTAGTATACCATCCTAGTGCTTCAATGTTGACTTTTGAATTATAAATGTATGGTACAAATATACTTATGAACTACAAGTGTGAAAAGCTTAAACTTTTATTCCTTTACATCAGAAATCGCCCTGTCAGTTCAATATTTTCCATCTTGCATCTTTAGTTTGAGGTGATGTTGTTTTACTTCCTCATAGAGAAAATGAGAGAGAGAGATTGGGGATCTGCTAAGCCAGATTTTAGCACTTTTCTGATTCAGAGTGTGGTGGTCATAAAAAAAGCACACACTGGGCCTTGAGATAGCATGGAAAATTCTAGAAATATGTCATTTCACGTCTTTGCAGAAACCACTTCTGAGCCAGTGTGTTACATTTGAAACCACATTTTGTATGTGTTCAACTTTTACACAGATCTTGAGAAAATGAAATTGAATTTTATGCCTCTTTAATTTGATTTGAGACCATGACCATGCTGTTTCTTTATAATAATTACAAGAATGTATCCAATATATGACTTTCATCTTTTAGTAATTACAACCATTTACCATTTATAGAACACATAGTTTAGGACACCATAAGTCACATTTTCATGCTAATGGCTTTTCTGAAAATAAAGGGTTCTGTTGTACAGATCCAAGAACAATGATAGAAGAAAAGAAAATCAATTGATACGTCACATCAAAGAGGAGATCACAATGAAGATGTCAAATATATTCCAAAGGCTCTCATAAATTATAAATTGTGAACTCACCCCAAACTTTATTTTTAGATAAAGTATCGTGAAGTCTTATTGTAAAAACTACTTCAAAGATGATTTGGCGACAGTATTTTCCCCAAGGCTTTGCCAGTTTTACATGCCAAAGGCTTCCAGTGTGAACAGGATTCTATGGGGTCCAAACCCAAGCAACCAACTTAGACTTTGAGATGTGCTCTTTCATTGAAGGACAAGAAGCCCATTTTTGTGATCTGCTTCCCATTTCCTTCTTTTGGGACTAACTGAAGAATTAAAAATTGTCTTCCTTTCTAAAGTTATATTCAGAGCACAAAGAAGGGGTTTCCACATCTGCTTCTTGTCATTCTATGGAAAGAACTTCTGATCTGAAAAATACCCACAGGTCCTCCAGATAGTTCTTACATTTCTCACTCGTATTTTCCCTTCCCACTAACAGGTTTGGCTCCTCCCCCTCCTTTATAGGTAATATCTATTCAGGAAGATTTTTTTTTTCAGATATTAAAAGTAATACATCAGAAAACAAATTTAAAAGCCCAGAAAATATAAAGAAAGAGCATAAAAATTGCCTGCAATCTCATGACCCAGAGAGTACCATTTTAACTTACTTTCTTACACTCTTTGTATAATTGCGTTTATTCATTCATTCTTTATTTCACACAACAAATATTTACTGAGAACCTACTATGTGCCAGGCACTGTGTTAGGATATACACATGGTTCTAATTTTCTTTATAATAATTATGTTTATAGTTGGTGTAATGTCTGTCTCCCCTCTTAGACTCTAAACTCACTAAACATCATAATGTGACCACTTACCAGTAAATATTCTTTGAAAATCATATTTTAATGGCTGCATAATATTTCTACCATAATTTACTATTTCCCTATTGTTGGTCATTTAAGACATTTTCATATATTTTGCTATTATAAATAACATAGTTTTGAACATCATGTCAAAAGGTATACACACTTTTATGGCTTTTGTTATATTAGCCAAGCTGCCCTCCAGGAATGCTCTACCCATTTAAGCACCTGCCAGCAGTGTATGAGTGTTTCTAAAATGCAGTTAAAGGATATTACAAAATGGCAGACTGGAGGAAGTGAAAGACTTATCAACCCATCCCTTTGCCTGCAAGGAGAGCCAGAATGACCACCACCACCTGGGGGGGAAGCCAGTTAGTTTAGGAGAATTGAACAACAGTTGGGAGGGCTCTCTCAGTTTAGTAGCATTGTCATTTGGGGTCAAGAATAGGGAGTGGTTCCGGTTGTTTATATAAGTTTATGAATTATCTTTACAAAACTAAGAGTAAGCTGGAGAAATAGTGTTGACATAAACTCAGAGAGGCAATCCAAGCATTTATTGATTGTCTGTTATATGTCAGAGCCTGTTAGATGCTGTGAGTGATACAGAGATGAACTGCACAAAGTTCTTGCCCTCAAAGAGGTTAATATCGAGTAGCAGGGAAAAGTGTGAGCACTGGAATTGAATGACCTGGGTTTCAGTTATGATTCTGCTACTTATATTAGCAGTGACCGTGGGGAGGTTACGTAATGTCTCTGATCTTCAGTTTTCTCATCTGCAACATGAGGTTAATAATAGAGTTGTAGTAAGAAGGAAATGAGATGATGTGTATATCAAGTGCTTAGCAGAGTGCCTGGCACGTCACACAGTAGCTCTCAGAAAATGATAACTACCATTGCTTTGGTAATAATTTTTCCTCTGTTCCAAGAACTTTGTGGGGATTAAATAAAATAATACTTGAAAAACACTTCGTACTATGCCAACATCAAGTTAAGATGTGATAATGATGATATTGACAACCCTTTTGGAGAAGAACAAGAAAATATATCATAAGCGAGTTGTACCAATCATAAAAGAGCAGCAGAAGGGTAGCTGCTCTTGTCGCAGAAAAGGTGAGTGTTGGCACATATTGCTGAAATAGGGTTGGCTCTCCGAGTCCCGTGACACAAAGACTTAGAAAGTTCAGCTGCTCAGAGCTGTTGCAAATTCTGATCTACTCAGCTGTTGGTCACCTCTCCCCTTTGCACTCACCTCATTCAGGGCACCTGGAGTGCATTTTGGCTCCGTGGAATTGTGAGGGTGTACCTTTTGCTTGCCTGAAATTGTCTACCAAGCCCAAAGCTTTTTAGGAGTGGATGGTATTTGTCTTTTGCGCCATCACTAAAGAATAGCTTTTGTAGTTTGAAATTAGACAGGGCATTCAAGAGCTCTAAGTGTCTGGCAAGAAAAGTCAGTGGCTGGGAAGGCTGCAGTGGATGTCTCTGAAATGCAATTGATGAACGTGCTTTTCCCCCCAGCCACTTTCCTGTTATGGAGTGGAAGCTGGTCTATTTCAGTGATGTGTGCTGACTTCTCCCCTCCTGAAACCCACACATTCAGTGCCCCCAGGTTTGAAAAGAATGAGGACAAATTAACTGTCTTCTGAAGTACCAATGCTGCAGGCCTTTGAGAAATAAAACCTTTGCTGAATGGAAAATATTATTGTCTTCCACTTTCAAAAGTTACTTGTTTACCTGTTGCTCATAAAGCGCAGAGTAATTCGTGGCTGGGAAAAGGTATTCTTTGTCTGATGGGTTTCATTTCAGCACCATAGACTTCCCTGAAGATTGCAAAGCTATTCTATTGCTACATATTTATAAAGCTCACCCTGAGGAAGGAGAATTAGTGTCTGGTAATACCTTCCTGCCTGCCAATTTTACCTCACTGATTCAGCCTTTGGAACTGATTTAATCAATGGATCAGCACATTATTCAAAGGGGGAATGCTATTACAGAAAAGCTTTCATAAGGGTTGATGATTCATACAGACACTATTCAGGACTTTTAATCATATCACATAAAAGAAGCAAATTTGAATGTTGCTTATGCCTAGAATTTTCATGAAAAGTAAAATATTAAGAAGTGCTTAGGAGAAGCCCATGGCTTGGATTTATGTGTGCAGATATTTCTTCCGAGAAAGAAAACTTAGAATGTTCTAGAATAAAGATCCACAAAAACCAAAATCACACCAATGGACAAACCTAATGAAAGTAAGAGAAACAAGAAGTTGAACGTGATAAGGAAGCTAAAGTGCTATGCCTTATTCCAGATGGTCAGTATTCTCCAGTGGAAGAAATTCCAGCTTTGGTGACAGAGTCCTGGGTATGTATAGCTCAGTTTTTGGGCAAGTGAATGTTCCTGACCCTCATTTTCCTCATCTGTCAGACGGGGTTAGTAATACTTACTTCCCAAGCTGTTTGTGAGGATTGGGATAGTAAGGATTTTATTTGTTTTATTTTCCTTATAGAACTTACCAGTACGTGTTCTTTATATTTTTTAAATGATTTATGTCCTCAAATTAGAATCTAAGTTCCATGGGTATGGTGGGTCTGATAAAGTATTTGGCATCTTTTTTACCAGGTAGGTCCCACTCACCCTGAGGGTTGACCCAGTGGAGTCCACTGTAGGCATGGTTGCCTTGGGTCATTACCAAGGCCTTCTGGATAAAGAGGAAGATGTTTCATCTCCAGGAGAGCCTGGCTGGGTCTACTCATTAAGTGGAAACGCCACAACATCATGGTTTTAAAAAAAGGCTTTGTGTTCAGTCAGGAGTAGTTTTGAATCCCAGCTCTCCTGCTTATTAGTTATATAAACTTGGTCAAGTTGCTTAACCTCTCTGTAGTTCGGTTTCATCATTTGAAATGTGAGAATGAAAGGGGAGCAGTGAAGACTAAATGAGATTAAGTATGCAAAGAACAGATCACCATACCTGGCATGGAGGCTCAATAAAGGGCAGTTGGGAGGAATGGCAGCTGCAACAGCACGGCAGCATTGCCACTTGAGGACACAATTTCTCTGCCATCTTGAAGTCTGCTGGAGCAATAAGCTCCATTGGAGCGCTCTTTGAGGGAGGCCACATTCCTAGTCCCTGGCCTTTTCTGCCTGCCTAGAACCTGCTGATCTCGCATTGACTACTATAGAAGGCCTCTGTAATTAGGCCGTTGAGGTCAGACAGATTTGAGTTCTAGTCCTGGCTCTGTCATTTTCCAGCTGTGTCACACTGGCCAAGTTAACTTACTTAACTTCTCAGAGCCTCATTGTTCTCAACTATAAAATGGTAATAAAACAATTATTTACTGCATAGTGTTATTGAGAGAATGAAATATGATAATCCATGTCAAAGTACTTTCCCTAGTTACTGGAACATGACAAGTGTCCAATAAAGGTATCTTCTAAGGTAATGGAAACAAGTCTTCATTACATGTAGTATCATTTTAAAATTGAGTGCATTTCATGGTATTAAATTTATGTGAGAATTGGTGATATGTACATGGCAATCACATCAACACAGAATGTTCTCTGGCTTAGAACTGCTCATTTTCCAGCCAATATGGATAAAGAAGAGTTCTTTATAGCCCATTAAGGTATATGTATTCGTGATAGAATGGGCTAGACTCTTGCTACTCAAAGTGTGGTCCATTGACCAACTAAATGGGCATCATGTGAGACCTTGTGAGAAATGCAGAGTCCAAGGTCCCATCCCCAGTCTTACTGAATCAGACAAGATCCCCAGGTGATTGACTTCTAATCCTGGGGTGTCATTGCTATAGTGTTCATTGGCACATTCTCTACGTCACTATTACTTGATTGCTATGATGCTCTAGTTTCTTGGGCTACATATACTACGTACTGTTCTCTTCCAGGAGGGGAATGAGCCCTAGAAAAGCTGAGTGTTTTGCTCTGGGTCAAATGGCCTACTTAGTGGCAGGGCCAGGATTAGGCTGCTGAGGCCCCAGCATTCCACTTTCTGACACTGCCCTCCATAGCCATTGCCTTTGCAACCCGATCTGCTTTCCTTTCTAGTGTCTGCGATCCATTTATCACTCTTTTTTTCTCTCAAATCCCAGATGGCCAGCCTTTTAGTGCTACCTTTCTTAGATATGATATCAACCATATCAGAGCAAAATCTAAATGACTTAGTAAATTAATGATGAAAAAATTCATTTATCAATAATATTGACTGCTGTTGTTGTCTTTTGTAGTAATATTCCAGCTTTCTTGGTGCAAATGGATGCTGTACTGCAGTGGGTTTCAAACTTTAGTTGCATTAATTTAACCTGGGGATCATGGTTAAATACAAATTCCTGGCCCCCCACATATAGGGATTCTGGTTCCTGTGTCTTGGCTGGGGCTCAGGATCTGTGCTTTTAACAAGCTCCCCAAGTGATTCTAAGGTATGCAGATCACACGTTTAGAAAACTGCTTGGCTTTAGAATTAGACTGCCTGACTTCAAATCTAGGCTGTGCCACTGACTAGCTGGAAGTCCTCAGGCCTTGGTTTCCTCAGCTTTAAAAAGGGAATGACAATAACTGCCAGTCGACACGAGGTTGCTGGATGATTACATGAGATAATGTGAAACACTTAGCATAGTGCTGAACCCACAGCGCTTAAGAAATGTTAGCTAGTATTATTTTTAAATCTAGGATGTGGTTTTCTGCTTATTAAATGGTAACTTGTATTAAAGGAAGATTGTCCCTGTGTTAACACACATGTATCTCTAAATAAACTGAATCAGCCTTTAAAGCTTAGCGATGACACTCTTTTGTCCTTGAGGTGTTTTTGATCTTCCTCCCAACTGGAATAATTGTTCCTTTTATAGCTCTCCCATTTGTGCCTCCCATAGAAGGCATTTTGTTCTGCAACAAATTCTAGTAAGAAGTTTGCATGTCTCTCTCCCCAGCCTGCAAGCTCCTTTAGGACAGAGGAGCTGTTGTAGCCATCCTGTAACCCCACTCCCATTTCACGCTGCCACAGCTCCTACACAGTGCTTAGTACTCGGTGGTACTCAAAAACCCGTTTGCTATATTGACCTGAAGTGAGAGAAGTGAGAGAAGCCTGAACTGAAATACACCAGATCAGAACTTCCTTACTCTTCCAGGCCTGAGCCAAGTGAGAGGTGACAGAATAAAATTAACAGATGTTGGATCTCCTCTGGCTTGTTTCTTCTGCAGTAGAATTGGGAGGAAATGTCCACAAGAAGTAGAATTGGGAGGAACACCACGAAAACCACCCCAATAATTACTGTTGTTTTTAAAGATCATAATCAGATGGAGGATATTTCCTGAAATTGCACCTTTGGTTCTTGAAGGAAGGAAAAGCCCATCCTTATGAGTGGGTGTCCATTAACTTGGTGGATAGGGGAGACTCATCTTGGCCTGGGGAGGATTTCTGCATGGGCACTCAACAGACAAAAAAAGGGAGGGATATTTCCCTTCGGAACACATAAAACAGGAGGCTGGTTGAATTTTCTACTTTTCAACTGGCTTCTTGAGGGTTTATGGACAATGTGTGCCTCCAGATCCTATACTCCATAGAACAGGAATTTGGTACCTGAGAGATGCATTGCAAATGTCACATCATAAACTCTTGGACTGCCAGGGCTGAAGGGATTTTAGCAATCATCTAAAATAAGAAGCAGAGATCACACACCATTGTTCTTTTAGTGTTCCTATAAGAACATCAGTGGTTGTTTAAAGGCCTTTAATTTCTGGTTTCCTGCATTGTGTCCCATTCCAAAATGGTTAGTATTTCTTTGGTCCAAACTCCAGCTCTGACATTGACCGGCTGTGTGACCTTGGGCATGTCACTTGCCCTCTTGTGGCTTCAGTTCCTTTTATAAAAGGAGCAAACTGGGTTGGAAGATCTTTAGGTCCTTTTTAGCTCTGAATACAGGAGATTCTCCCAGAAATAGAACTGTGCTATTCCTTTTTTTGGAAAATCCATTCTTTCCTAATGTTGCAGTGCTGGCAGTCCAGTGAGTCAGGTAACCATGCTATAAGAATTGTCTCAGAGTCTATAAGGAGATAGGAAGCAAGGATATATTCTGAAGTATGTTTCTCCTATTAAATCTATTTTGGTATGCCAAGTGACATTTGTTCCTGCACAGCTCACATTCCATGCCAACATGCTATCTGGCAGGACACACACTGATTAAGACCTGTTCTGAGAAAACATTCTCTCTGATTGAAATCCAAATGTATTGATTGTTTTATCTCTATCAGGAGAGATTGATTTCTATATGGTGATGGATGACAACTCTCCACACCACTTCATCTGCCAACTGGACAGGAGGTGACATAGGTGGCTTCCAAATCTTGTGGACTGAACCATTAGCTCTGACAGTTAGCTCCAAACCCTCAGTCACACTGTCGTGGCCTTAGCATGGTCACAGTGAGCAAGATTAGCTATGTCACAGCTACAAGATGATTTCTAAACTGATAGCTTGGTGGCAAGAACCCTTAAAAGTAGCAGGCCCATCTAAAAGCTTCTGTACAGGGTGGGACCTGGGGAGATTTGAGAGCAGAGCACAGCTCCTTGCAGAGAGGACATGTGGGGTCTGAACTGTGTGCTCCTTCTCCGTACCCCAGCATGATAGTAGGAAAGCCCCAGAAGGATTAAAACTCAAGTATTTATGAGCTAAATATAATGTTTCCATCTCTTTGGGAATGCCCAGTGAGAATACCATTTACATTTGCACAGAATGCTTGGATTTCACAAAGTACTTTCACATGCATTAGCTCATTTGATTCTTAAAACTTTAATCACGGGAAATAGATAGAGCCTATGCTTTTACCATGTTACAAATGAGGAATTAGCCATGCTCTTTCATCTCTGACCCTTGACCCCACAACCCACTCTTCAAGGCTTGAGCCCATAGTCCAGGGTTCTTTCTACTATTCTGAGCTGTTCGATTAACCAGGCCTAGAGCTAATGCCTGCACATAATCATAGCAGCTCACATTTATTGAGCTCTTACTATGGCCCGGGAACTTTACATAATTCTCATTTAATCTTCACAACAGCCTAATGAGGACAATATTATTATTGTAATCCTCATTTTACATATAAGGAAAATGAAACTCAGAGAGGTTAAGAAACTTGCTCAGGGTTACACGATAGTAAGTGACAGGGATACTACGTGACTCAAACCCAGTCAGTCTGGCTTCAGAATCCATGTTCTTAACCATGATGCTATGCTGTTGGCAACTCCCTGCCCTCTACCCTTTCCAAAAGGGTTAAGAATAGGAAGAAAAGGAGGGGGTTTTACTTCCTGGCCCATGTTAGCAACAGGGGCCCAAGGGGAAATGCTGTTTTAAGACAGCCTTCTGGAAAGAGCCACAAGGAGCTGACACAATGCCAGTATAGACTAATATTTCCACAGGCCCATTTCTGGGTCCTTTCTGGCCTCTGCCCTTCTGGCCTTTCTCGCTGACCTCCACAGTCCTTTCCCTCTGGATTCTCAGCAACACTGTCACCCCTCTTTGGACGTGCACCACTCTCCCTTTTAGGTGAGATGTGTAGGGTTATTGTAGAGAAATATTTCAGATTTAGTATTATTTATTTCCCACTTACTTCTAAAAAGAACCTGAAGACACTCCCAATAAAAACTGTCAATTAAGTAATTTGAACTTTAGAATGAGTTCTGAAACCTTGTAGAAGAAAGGCATAGAAGAAAGGGAGAAGAGGTGAAAGGGGTTTCTGTCAAGAACTTGGGATGGGGGCCAGCCCAGTGGCGTAGCGATTAAGTTTGCACGCTCCGCTTCTGGCGGCCCGGGGTTCACAGGTTCAGATCCCGGGCGCGGACCGACACACCGCTTGTCAAGCCACGCTGTGGTGGCATCCCATATAAAGTAGAGGAAGATGTGCACAGATGTTAGCCCAGGGCCAATCTTCCTCAGCAAAAAGAGGGGGATTGGCAACAAATGTTAGCTCAGGGCTAATCTTCCTCACACACAAAAAAGGAACTTAGGGTGGAAGTCACTTCAAACATTTCATAAGCACTGTGAACCGGGTCCTGGGACTGCCACTAAGAATGCAGAGCTGAGTAAAACATAGCCGCTGTCCTCAAGGAGCTCAAAATCTAATAGCATCAGAATGATTACTGAACTTGGCATTCAATTTGGCTTTGAATTCAAGCAAAGACAAGAAGTGGAATGTGATGGATCATCTAGTATTCATCTGATAAATGAAGTTACGTCTTTTCTTCAGAAGAGACAAACTTCTTTAAAATGCTGAATAATAATGATAATTATTTTATATCAATAAGAGTTAATATTCCTTGAGAGCTCACCATGTGCCAGCCACTGTGCTAAGCACTTCACATGCATTATCCCATTTAATCTTCACCAATATCCCTATGATGTCTATGTGGCTACCCACATTGTGCAGACGAGGAAATTAAGGTGAGGTGGAATTACCATGTGAACTCATATGTAATATAAGGAGTGATATCTTTAATGGAGTTTTTGCAGAGGATTCAGACTCGCCTTTCATAAGGCCAATGCATGCATTGCTCTGCCATTTCTGTCTTCCCAGTCATTTTGCAGGAAGTGGCTATGAATATACTGTCTCCAAAGGCAGTGACTGTAGCCATTGTGCTTCGGTATTGCCATTCGGGACCAAACGGTTCAGAAGATGCAATAACTCTCCTTACATGGACCAATTACAGAAAAACTCCCTTTGTAAAGCAACAGCATGAACCAGAACAGGCACTTCATTATCTGCCTCTGCCCACAGGGATGTAGAGATGCTGGTGAGAGGATGATTGGCCTGGGAAATGGCAGTTCCTGGGATCCACACTTTCAGGGTCAAAGAACTTCATGCCCACTTCCAGGATTGGCTTCCCAAGATGCCCTGGTGCTGGCGGGCTCCCTGCCGGGGAGGCCTCCTGTGGTTTCGCTCTCAGTGGGATCACATTGGCAGTCT
Organism: Tapirus indicus; assembly: GCA_031878705.1. Taxonomy (NCBI): domain Eukaryota; kingdom Metazoa; phylum Chordata; class Mammalia; order Perissodactyla; family Tapiridae; genus Tapirus; species Tapirus indicus. Next base: position 110,402,850 of record CM062942.1, on the reverse strand, counting down.
CTCCCCTCCCACAGCAGCAGCAGGCCTATTGACTTCTGGGCACTCATTTCCCAGGGCCCTTTTCAGTCCCTGAGAACCACAAGTTCTTTTCACTCTGGGAGTTTGCAGGCTGTGTCGCACCAAGGAGAACAGATGTACTTTCCCTGTGGAGGGCTTTAATCTAGTGAATTGTGCTCAGACAGGTAAAGGGTAATTTTGCTTCTTTTCCTGCATCTTTCTGAAAGTTTCTAGAGTCAATTAGCCAGGGCTCTGCAGGCTTCCCAGCCGCAAAGTGGAGGCAAAATTCATGTTTTTCTTTTTTCCTTGAATAAGATGAAAGATTCGTAGATGGAAAGTGATTTTTCCCCCATGTCTTATCCCAGAAACAATGCTATTTAGCTGAATTGAATACAAACCACACCACCCCAAATGAAGTAATTGTAAGTCTTGTTAGTTTTTCAAGGTTTTATTGGGTTTTATTTCTATTGGTCCCATATGGAATGTTTTATTAAAAAGGCAGTGCCTTTGGCCTGGGCCTGATTCCCTTTTCCCTCAGAAAAACACACTTATAAGTGAGGGATGCCCAGGTTTCAAGAATGAGTGAGTTATGTGTGTTGAGAGCAGAGTGGGAAGGCGGGCATTTTCCAACTCTGTTCCTCTCTATTGAACCAAAGAGTTCTCATCCTTCCTTACATTCGTGCTCTCTCTATACACACACACACACACACACACACACACACACACACATGCATACGTTTTCCTCACTAAAACTTTTTTTCACTTTGAATACATATTCTACTCCCTTCCTTGCCCCACCCCACATTACTGCTTCTGATTGCCAGTGCTGCTCTTCCTTACTCGGCCTTTTTATTTTTTTGTGTGGGGAAGACCAGCCCTGAGCTAACATCCGTCGCCAATCCTCCCCTTTTTGCTGAGGAAGACTGGCCCTGGGCTAACATCCGTGCCCATCTTCCTCCACTTTATATGGGACGCCGCCACGGCATGGCTGACAAGCAGTGCGTCCGCGGGCGCCCGGGATCCGACCCGCGAACCCTGGGCTGCCAAGCACGGACTAAACCGCTGCGCCACCGGGCCGGCCCCCCTTACTCTGCCTTTTGTGGTATGTGCCATTTCAAGAGAATTCTCTCCCTCTTGTATGCAAACGACTGATGGGTCACATATTCCCTCAGGAGATGTCAGCTGTGAGGAGCATGCACTCTGGAGTCAGACAGCCATGAGTTGGAGCCAAGTCTTTACTTATTTGCTGTGTGACCTTGAGTATATCGCTTAACTTCTCTTAGCCTCAGTTTCCTCAGGGAATTATAAATAGAATCTACCTCATAGGATTGGTGTGGAGGATTTGGTAAAATAAGGCATGCCATTTAGCACAGTGCCCAGCCCATAGAAATCAAGAAGTGCTGGCTGTTATCACGAAGCATTGTGATCTCAGCTGTTTTTGTTGTAAAGGATTTTGCATCTTCTTAGTTCTGTTTCTGTGCTGCTCAGGACTCAGAACAAGCTTCTCCATCACCAAATTATTTGCTTTTATTCTTGAGGTGAAATTCACATAACAGATCATTTACCATTTTAAATTTTACTATTCAGTGGCATTTAGTACACTCACAATTTTGTGAAATTATCATCACCCTCCAGTTCAAAAATTTTTATCATCCTAAAAAGAAACTCCATACCCGTGAAGTAATCACTCCCCATTCCCCTCCCCACCCCTTGCCTGCCAAATTATTTGCTTTTAAATCTATTTCTTGCATACTAGAAGCCATTGCAAAAATCTGAGGAGTTCAGGAAGGTGAGCATTTTCCAAAAGTCAATCAGAAACGTATTCAGTAGAAGAAATATACTCTGATATTGTAGGACTGACTTATCAGAGAACAGAATGAAAAATCAGAAGAGATATACTCTCACTCTGGCCAACACAGAAGTTGTCCCTTTGCTGCTTGTCTGTCATACTTCACATTATTTTGTCTTGTTGCAGAAAAAGAAAAGGGGCTTGAAACTTTGAGGGGAGGGATGGCTTGCTTTTCTAAAGCCCCTGAACACAAATTATGGGAAAGCCCGGGAAGGTTAGCAGGTCAGCCTCTTTGCATTTACTTTCCGTCCTGCCACATTCCAAGGGAGGAATTTTAGTCTTGGGAGTTATGGTCCAGATAACCCTCAGGGAAAATGCGACCCTTTGAAGTTTCTGGTTGTTTCTGCAGCTGCTGATTTCTTCACACTACCCAGGTTGGAGGGGCCCAGTTCATCACCACTCAGGTGCAGTCTAGCTGGCCACTTCTTCGAAGTGGGACAATTTATAGGCTTCCTATACCAGACTGTGTGAGTAGGGGGCAGGGCTGATGAGTCAGCAGCAAAGAACGAAGGAGGGAAACTCCAGTTGGCTCAGTACTCAAGTAAGAGGTGGGAAGAAGGACAAACCTTTGGGAAGGTACATTGGAGAAAATGGTCTCAGATTTGGCAAACGTATGTGAAGGCCTTGTGTGTTGGCCATTTTGCCTTTTGGGACTGTGGGGCTACCAGAGACAGCTTCTGTTGCCCTTGGGAGCCAAAGGGGAGGGCCTTTCCTTGGCAAGCTTCTCGGTGTAGGTGTGGTCAGTATTGAGGCAGGTTTTCTGCTTGTGTGGGGTTCAGCGCTTCCAGTCAGGCCTCTTTGGTTGCTATATCTCTTTTAAAAAAATCTTGTTTCTAGTTTTATTGAGATATAATTGACATATAGCATCGTAGATGTTTAGGGTGCGCAAAATAATGGTTTGATGGTTGTATATAGTGAAAGGATTACCACAGTAAGTTTAGTTAACATCCATCACCTCACATAGTTAAATTTTTTTCCTTATGATAAGAACGTTTCAGATCCATTCTCCTAGGAACTTTCAAATATACAATACAGTATTAACTATAGTCACCATGCTCTACATTGCATCCCCGGAACTTATTCATCTTATAACCGGAAGTTTGTATCTTTTGACCATCTTCACCCAATTTCCCCATCCCCATCTCCCACCTCTGGCAACCACCAATCTGATCTGTTTCTATGAGTTTGGTTTGTTTTAGATTCCATATATAAGTGAGATCATACAGCATTTGTCTTTCTCTGTCTAACTTATTTCACTTAGCAGAACACCCTCAAGGTCCATCCATGTTGTTGCAAATGGCAGGATTTCCTTCTTTTTTATGGCTGAATAGTATTCCATTTTGTGTGTGTGTGCATGCATGTGTGTGTATGCCACATTTCTTTATCTATTTATCTGTCGATGTACACATATTATCTTTTAAAAGAGCAACCTCATCCTAGGAAACCATGTCCCTGCCTTGGGCAACTTTGCATTGTTTATAAGATCAGAAAAGGGAGTAGGGAAGACTAACACACTTTGTCAACCTTGTTTTGATGGGTGGTGAATGGGGTTTCTCATATTTATTCTAGAAGTAGATATATAAGTGATATCTCTAATTTAAATATGCTTCCTCTGTTAGATCTTGTTGTAAGTCAGTGATCCTCACACTCTAGCTTGCATCAGAAACACCCAAGGTGCCTGTTCACAATTTAGATTCCTGGGCCCCACTCCTCTGGAATGAGAATCATAGTGGGGACAGAAAAACAACACTTGAGCAAGCACCTCCAATTGGTCTTTGAACTGAACTTAGAGAAACACTGCTCTCGGGAGTTGTATGGAGAGAGGGATCAGAATAATCTGGTTATTCACAAAAGTTGTATCAGGAAGTTACACCGAAAAGGAGTGACCCCGAAGTAGGGCTTCTCTCTCATTTCTGTTTATGCATAGTTCCTACTTTACTATGAGAGTTTTAAATAAGTGGCCATTATTTTTTATTGAAATACATTAAGTGAAGTTTTAGTACTAGTTTTAACAGTTACAGTTTTAACTTTATCCACGAGATTAAATTTGAAAAGTGTTCTTGAAGATCCCTGTTTGCATTTTAATAAATAGAAATTTCTGAAAGTTTCATGCTCAAGGGTATTTTGTTTTCTCATGTTTGTTCACTTTGTGAAGAATGAATTTGCCTCCTATTCACAGGGTAGGAGATTTAGTGGCTCCCACTGAGTTAGTCCTTTCTGTTCCTGGAGGAAAGAGCTTAATAAAAGTCAGACTGCATTCTGGAAATTGCATGATTTTTTATGTTGCTGCAGTTAGATTGATTCCTATAAATGAGCCCAAAACATACTGGTTAAATCTCTCTTAAAAGACAAATATTTCAAACACAGGGGAAAGTTTCTGAACAGCCCAAGTCTTATTTTGTCCCCTGGCATGTGTTTGTCTCAAAAAGACTTCTGAAAACATCATAAAAACACTGAAGCACTGCCTAAATCACCACTAAGACAGAAGAGAGACAGACAGACAGACAGACAGACACACACACACACACACACACACCCCCCCCAATAAGGCAGCCTCCACCTGGGGCTCCCTCCCCTTCCTCCCCATTTCACTCTCCAGGATGTCTCCACCCCATTCTGCAGTCTTACCACACCCATGCACGACCCAGCATCTCCCACATGCCACAAACCATGCTCCAACTCTGGTCCCTGGCAGAGAGTGGCCCAGAGAGAGGTTTCCGGAGGTGATTAAGTGAGCCTGCCAGCCTGTCTTGGTGCCAGAAATCAAGGCTTATCCAGTGACTCCGTCCTCGGGGCTCGTTTCTGAAATCCTGTAGCAACTCTTCAGAAGGCTCTCCTCTCTGCTGGCTGCTTCTCAGAGATGCTTGGCTTTCTACTGTGGGAAGTAGTTTTGCTGCTAACACACTTGAGGTGAGTTAAAATGTCTTCCTCCCTCGGCCTCAGCTTCCTGTTCCTGAGGGTGAGTTAGACAATTAATCTCAAATAGCCCCAGCTGTTAGGGCTTCCCAGGGGACTCTCCTTGTGAAGTGGTTTTCCCCTTTGGTAATTTTGATTGCTTCTAATGAGGCTGCCTGCGTTATCTGTAATAGACAAGCTAGATTGCACATCTATATCCTTACAGCACCTTTTGCCCCAAGGGTTTTAAGAGTTTGCTGAGATCACTCTTGAGAGCTATGGACCCAATGGCATTTTCCTTGTTGTGGGTGAAAAAAAAAAAACCTTTCCTGTTTTCCTCATAGAGCTGGCCTAGTTCTTCTGCTCTGGGCTACTCTGTGTGTTTAGGGAAATGACTCTTGGGCTCTGAAAAGACACACACACACACACACACACACACAAGGGAATGGGAAAGCAAGAGTGTAAGAGAGGGAGCAACATGGAGAGAGAGGGGGAGGAAGAAAGAGAGCATGAGAGAGAATAAGACAGCAAGAGTGTGTGGGAGACATAGAAAAAGAGTGCAAGAAGGACGGAGAAAGCTCAGGCAAGAGCACATCCAGGAGTGTGAGCAACCTCGAGAAAAGAGCGCCTGTAGAGCAAAGAGAATAAAAGGGGCCAGGAGCCATAGAGCAAGCAAGAGTGGGAGAGTGCAGAGCCCAAGAGAGGGGCAAAAGGAGGCTGGGAGGGGGGAGCGAGCTCAAGGGGCAAATGAGTCAGCAAGAGAGGTTAGCAAATATTTGTGGGCTGATTAAGAGAAAGTCCAAAGTGAGCAGCCACTTCCCCCAACTTGGTAAGTAAGTGAGAGAGGAAGAGAAGATGCTCAGGGCCCAGACTCAGTCCAGCTTCCCTGGACCCAAAATGCAACTTCTGGAAACTCCAGACATGCATGCTCAGGATCAGTATTGTACAACCATTCTAAAGACCCAGATCCCAGTTGGAGCCACACATACGCTCCCTCTTCCCTCCATTAATATTATTTGAAATTATAAAACAAATGTCATCATTAAACAGAAAGGAGAATATGATAATTTTAGAGTATGTATACATTTATCACACTGCCTTCTCATCCACAGACCTGCATTAGATGGCTTGACTTAGTGGTTCCCAAACATCAGAACTGGTGTCATAGTGGGTGATTGTCACAGACTCCTTCTTGTTAAAATAGCAGATTCCTGAACCCTCTCCCAGAAAGTATGATTTAGGACGGCTAGGCTGAGATCTGGAAATCTGTAGTTCTAATACACAGTTCCACTGGAGATTCTGATGCCCAGCCAGATGTAGGCCCTAAGCTGTACCCTTTCTCAGCAAGTAATCACAAGTTCAGCTGGGTCACTGACCTTAAGCCCGATTGCTCTCTAATAAGGCCCAAACTAAGGTGAGGTGAGGCCCTCACCTCAGCTACAAAACTTAGGGGTGTGCCAAACATCTCAGTGGTAAAATTAAATAATATTTTAATGATGTGTTTTAAAGACTCAAAATTAATGCAGAGAAATCCATGATGAACAAAATGTCAAATTTTAAAATATAGAGTCTCCAACTCTGCACTTGCACACCCCTGCCTCACTCGCCCCACCCTAACGCCATCCCTTGTTCCAATTCGAGTTTATTTACAAAAACAGGCAGACAGCCTGCTGGCCAGAGTTTGCTGATTTGATTTTTTTAAATACTGCATTAAAACATTATTTATCCAACTAGCACCCAAATCTTGGTTGCTAATACCATTCTCCAGTAAAAGCAACCAGGACTCCTTGGAGAAATGGCTGATTCTAGGGCTGGGGCAGGGAATATACAAGGTGAACCTGGAACATCTTATAGGGCCAGAAAGTAAGGAAGTGCTAAAAAACAAACCAACAAACAGAAACATAAGGCAAAACATAGATGAAGGTATGGCATAGGAGCCAACTGAAAGAGCTCCCAGTGGCCGAAACTGGAAAAATTTGAGAAACAAAATACATAAAGTAGTGTCGGAGTATAACCCAAAGTATAATATAAATATCTGAGTCCATATTGATATAAATAAATGGGTAAGAAGAGACAAATCTCTTGTGCAGGAAAATTCCAAATAATTTGTGTGGATACTCTGCCCTTAAGGAGATGGAGCATAACGCTCCACTCCTTAAGTGTGAGTGGTGAATAGTGACTTCCTTCCAAAGAGGACAGTGTGGAAAGGGAAAGGAGAGTAACCTTACGGTGGAGGAACTTAGCAAACATGACCTCAGCCAGGGTATCAAGGCCAACACCAGTAGTCACAAATCATGTTGATAGTATGTACGCTTGATATGATGTGATGAGAATGGCACTTTACCTCTATGGTCTTCCTCCCATTAGTCCATAGCCCCAGTCTAAGTGTGAGAAAACCATCAGGAAATGTCCAATTGAAGGGTATCTGACAAAATACTTGACCAGTACTCCTCAAAATTGTCAGGGTCATCAAACACCAGGAAAGTCTGAGAAATTGTCACGGCCACAAAGAGTCTCAAGAGATTGACAACTAAATGTAATGTGGGATCCTGGAATGGAAAAAAAAAGTAAAAATAAAGGAAATCTGAATAAAGTATAGACTTTAGTTAAGAACAGATCAATATTAGCTCATTAATTGTGAAAAAGGTACCTTCCTCATCTAAGATGTTAATTATGGGGCAAACTAGGTGTGGAGTATCTGGGAATTTACTGTACTATTATCACAATTTTTCTGTAAATCTGAAACTATTCTAAAATACAAAAGTATTTTATTTTAAAAAGTATCTTGATTACTGAGTGTTTGACACCCCCTTTAAGTTTACACCCAAGGTGAGTGTCCCCCTTTAGTCCTGCCCAGCTCTCTAAATGCAAAACAGATTCCTAGCGCTAGGTTTCCTGGGGCAGAACCATACACACTGCCCGCTTGGCCTGCACTTGCTTCAATTGTATGTAAATAAAACCATAGTCCTCTTCCCCCCACAAGCTTCTCCGTAGAGTAAGCTGAATTACACTCCTTGGCTTCTGACAAGGAATGGCTTTAGAGAAAGCTTAGTGTGCACTTCCGAAAGTTGCAGCCATACAGCCCAGTGAAGAGGACGGGCCGTGGTTGGAAGACTAACCCCAGAAACGGGGTTAGTCCAAGAAAGGTCGCCATTCTGTGCCCAGCCAGCCAGAGCTTTTCCTGCTGCTGCTTTATTCCCACCAAGGAAAGCTGTCCTCACAAAGACTTTGCTGCCTGGGTCTGCCCCTCAGATAGAGCTCTGGAAGCCAGGACCTTTGTTCCAGAAGGTGACAAGACCCAAGAAGGTTTCATCCTTCCTGTTACTCTCTTTCCTCTTTTCCCTCTTTTCACATCAGTACTGATAAGAGAGGACAAATATCCATTGAAGGCATAATGTCATAGGTATAGTCCTCTCCCCCACTGTACCCCTCCACCCCCCACTCTATGCCTAGTGGTGTAGAGGCTGCCAGCCTGTGGCAGAAAGCGGAGTACAGACACTGCTTTCACTTTATTCCCTCAGGTGGAACCGCATCAATAAAAGCACAATGTTCAGCTGACTTGAGCTTTTCCGGTTGCTGACTTGACTTTGGTGGAAAGGTTTGTTTTGAGGGGAGTTGGGATCCGGGAGTAGGTGGCTCTAACACTGACTCAGAGTGTACCATCTCATCTCCGACCGGCGTCTGTGTAAGAAGATCCTTCAAAAGCCAGGCAGCGTGACTCCCATTAGAATAAGTGGCTGAATCTGGTGTCTGTTCTTTAACAGCTCTGCCACTTGGGGGTTAGCAGGGGAAGTGCTAGAAAGTGAATGCCAGAGACTCCATCCGGTTTCATGTATAAGAACACTGGCTCTGGCTTCCGACAGACTTGGGTTTGGATCCCAGCTTGAGAGTTGCTAAACTGTGTGATCTGGGCAAGTCACCTAGCCCCACAGAACCTCTGTTTCTTCATTTGTAAAATGGGGAGGCTATTAGAGTTGCTGTGACATTAAGGAAGCTCATTGAAACACTGAGCCAGTGTCTGGTACAGGAGAGGTGCCTAATGGAGGGCAGCCATCATCACCCAAACTCTGTAGCTTGAGGCTGGGGTGGGGACACTTCCACTAAGTACAGACCCAGGAATTACTCTGGAGACATTGCAGGAGGCCTGCCGGGTTTGCAGAGGTATTTCCTTTTTGCTGATTAATAAATGAGAAATGGCTCAGGAACAAAATCTTGCTCTTGGGAGAATCCTGGAAGAGACAGCATGGAAAACAATGGTTTTCCAAGGTGGTATCCCCCAGGACTGAGGTTTCTTGTCCTTCCTTTTCCAGGCCACAAGAAGTAGGAAGGGCTCCTTGGTCAAGAAGGGGTTTCCAGAGGAGAGCAGCTTGAGGTGGGGGGGGGGGTGGGGCTTGCCCTTCCTTTCTCCCCTGTCTGGTCAGGCCGCATGTTGAAATTTTTGCATTTGGAATGTGCGATGACCCCTGTCTAGGCTTTGCACTCAGGTCCCTAGGAGCCCGGGGCAGCCCTGAGAAGGGGCAGCATCATGCATCTGCCTTCTCAGGTGCAGTCCTGAGAATGTGCTGATGGAGTTTAGTTTTAATAACAATCATAACTCAAGAGGCCTACTCTTTACTTTTTTTGATTGTGCAGCTGAAGACTAGATGACCTCATTGAAAAGTAGGGGATAGAGAGGGGATAGAAGCAGCTGTCACCACAGGAAACAACCCCCCCTTTCTGGGGCACAGTGCTCCTAAGGGTTCTTTGGGGGGAGGGTCGATCCAGAATGGCAGCTGTCCTCTGCCCAGATCTTTCTTTGTGTACCCAGAGGTTGGGCTGAGCTGTGGGTGACTAGACTGTGGATTAAAAAAACATGTAGAGCGTTTCTAAAACAAATCTTTGGCCTGTGAAATCTCCATCTGGCTTGCTCTACAAGGACTCATATACCTCGATTTCTCCCCTTCCCTCTTTCAGATTAGTGTCTGTGCCCTGGATCTCATCCTCTGATCAACCCGCCATCCCTTCCACAGGCTGCTTGGATCTGGCTGCCGTGCTCTCAAGGAGCTGAGTAGCAAAAGATCATGCAACCTGGTGTTTGTGGCTTATTATATACTCCCTTCCTTCATTGAATACAAATTCAAGAGATATGTGTTAAGCCTTCAAACACATGGGTGAATACTTAAGTCAAAAGCTCAATGTGTTACTGGTGTAGTTGTAGGTACCAGCTGCAGGTTAGGGGTGGTGGAGGTGGGAATTTGGGGACAAGGAAATTTTCCTGGGTACTTGTTAAATCACAGCATTTTGAGAACTGTTTTTTCTTCTGCAGACAATGCCTGTTTGGGGAACTACACGTATACATCCAACTTATTCTACGTAATTTCCAGACCCTTGGCCCATCACACCACAGAAATAAAGTACTGGAGCCAAAGAAACCCCAAACAGATGTCTGTAGATAAAAACAAAGCTAGCAGCACTACCGTGCAGCCCACATATTGTCGTAGTTTTAAAAATAGATTGCTGTGGCTTTTGGTTTACTTGCTCACTCCTTACCCTGTTTCCTGTTGGTTTGATACTGACCGGGCAAGGTGGCTTGCAGGCTTTCCTTGGCTCTGTTTGTTGATTGGTATCTTTCCCTTCTGATAAAACAAAACAAAACACCTCTTCCAGAAATTCAACATCTATTGAGCACCTACTAGGCTCATGGGCCTGTTGCAGGCACTGGAATTGGAGAAGGGTGTTACAAGTACGCATGCCCAGATTGGACTGTGTCCAGTCCAGAGATAAGGCCAGGTCCCCACAGATTGTGGTGGGATGCTGGCTGCGAAGAGGCTGTTAGCTCCTGGTGTTTCACGGGAAACTTCAAGAAGGGAGCTGGGGAGTGTGGCCTCCTAAGCCCCCACCCTGGTTGATTTACTTTGTTTCTGAAACACGCTGACCTATATCCAAATGGGCCTAGCTCATGTTCACGGCTGTGTGCTGAAACTTCATTAGCTCTTTTCAAAGCCCTTTTCCTATTGGTATAGAGGTTTCTCTTAACACTGCCAGTTTCCTTGAAAGGTTTGTCAGCTGCTCCTGATAGAATCGTTTCAAATTAAAATGCTTCGTTCCAGGGCATATTTTATTTACAGCCAGGCAACTGTAACTAGTGGCACTCCCCCCACCAGGCTGCAGTAACTATAGATCTTTGATACTGCTGAATGACTCTGCCAAGAGTTCCAATTTGCTTTTATACAAGTGAATCGCCCAATTCAAAATAAATGCACGCAGGCTGCCTTGCTCGTTCCCCACCCCACCCCCACTATGCCATTCCCCATAGGCATGTAGCCCACGGTTCGGGGCTGTCAATCAGCTGTCTGCCCAGCACAAACGTGTCACGTTGGTCCACCTTAACTAACCAGTGCTTGAGCTTGATCACAAAACATCTGGTGAGTTTATTAGTTGAGGGAATAGTTATTTCTGTAGCAGTCTCATGTGGCCAGAATGTGGACGTTCCCAAGCCCTGCAAACAAGTGTGCCTGTGGGGCCACATTTCATTTTTAGGGTCACAGAATTTTATATCTGTAAAGGACCACTTTATGACTTTGCTACTGAAGGCTGTGTTTACCCTCCCAACTCAGTTCAAGTTCTGAAACTTTTTATGGACTGAGCCCAGGGTTAAGTCTTCCGACATCAACTGTAGCCCCTGTCCTCAAGAAGCTCACAATCTCTCAGGGGTGACAGGCAGGTCACCAACTGGCTCTAATGTAGCATAATAAGTACCATGATAGCGGCAAGCACAAAGTGTGTCATGAGAACCCAAAGGAAGGAAGGATTACTTCTGCTCCGGAGGGCGAGGGTCAGGAAAGGCTTCTCAGAGAAGGTGATACTTGAGCTGGGTCAGATGGGAAAGCTATTCAAGCAGGGAGTAGTGTGTGAGTCGAGGCACGCAGGCATTTGGTGTATTTGGAGAACCTTAGTTGAGAGATGAGGGGCCTCCCGTAGACAGTGGTTTTCCAGGGAAGGAGCATCTGGCTGTGGAAAGGTTCTTTCCAACTGTGATCCATTACGACTCAGCCCCATCCTGGCCAGCATTCGTAGATGGGCAAGTGTGTGTAATTGTGGACGGCTCCTCCTCGGGTGCCAAAGGTTGGTATGCAGCCACCCTCCCTTAAATGGTGGCAACAGTGGTGGCAGCCAAGGACGGCAGCTTTGTGAGAGAGAGGAATTAAATCTGAGAAGATTTATTTTGGTCCCATTAGCAGCGGTCCTTTTCTGAGCAAGGCTTAACAAGAGATAAACTCCTAACGAACTCCTGAGCATCACTCAAGTGCTCAGGGTTGGCATGAAAAGCCAAAGAAGATGAAAAGAGAGAAAGAAATCAAAGGGTCCTTCAAAAGAAAAGAGGTAGACAGTAATGGCTATAGGATTTGGAATCACTTTTTTTCTGATTGGCAGGTTAGATTTGCAGCTTAGCTATGTTGCAGGGTAGTTCCCTTTTAATGCTATTATTGATACTAGACTCTCTGTTCCCACAGAGAGGGCTATGTTGGGGAATAAAGGAAATATTTGATGTCTGATTCATGGGCATGGACTGGCCCATGTATTGTAGCAGAGAAGTGGCAGCTTTATTTTGAAAAATGTCAACCTCTTTTCCTATTTTTTTTTAACTAGAGGAAATAATGTAGGACTTGTGTCACTAATGGTGTACCTTTCATGTGGCTTTATTTTCCAAACCTTGCAAGCCTGCTGTTTGCTTACCCTAGTGGGAAGCAGAATGTCAGCCTCCAATCTGGAGGATGTGGAGCCTCGAGGACCAGCATCCTCTGGTGGCCCCAGCATCCACAAAGAGATGACATAGGTGACTGTCCTAACTGACTGGGTTGTTGTTTTTGCCCCGTGCCTGTCTAACCTTGGGCAAGCAAAGAATTTGAAAGCATCAGAACCAGAAGGGGCCTGGGAGAGTGCTGAGGCCAACCCCTCCTTGTACAAATGGGAAAACCAAGGTCCAGAGAGAGGAAGGGACTTGTTCATGGTCACACAGCTCATGGAGGCAGAGCCGGGAGTAGAACTCAGGCTTCTTCCTCCTAGTCTTCTTTGCACCAATCACAGGCTGCAATCCCTCTCGCAGAGGCAGGCAAGAGCAGCAGATTGTTCTCTGGGAGGTGCAGGGGAGTGCTTTAATTGCTCCCAGTAGGGGAAGGTATGGAGAAGAGGGAAAGGCCTACTTGCTATTCCCCTCCCCAGGAAAACTGGCTCCTTTCTTTCTAGTCACGTTTCCCTACCAGTGAGATTGCTGCCTATTTCATACACCTTGTAAGTAGAGAATTAATGAACTTCCTCAGTTACGGAGGAGGTTCAGGTAGACAAAGTCTTATTATTGACCTAAGCCCCCCCTTTGGCACAAATTTGTCCTCAAACCGCCACAGTGGGAGGGAAGGGGTCTGCCTAAGTTTAGGCATCACCTCCTCCAGGAAACATTCCTTGATTTCTAAGACTGAGCTGCACAACCCCTCCCCACCTTAGCCCTTATCACGTGGTATGTCATTGTTTTCATAACTGTCTTCCTCACTGGGCCAGCTGTGAGCTCCTCGAGGACAGGGACCATGTACTCTCCATGTCCCCAGTGCACAGCTCAGGGTCTGGCCCAAAGTAGAAAACAAATGTTTTTTGCATGACTGAGGACTCAGATGCCCACGGTAACAAAGGTTGACTCTTGTTTCCTCAGCAAATTACAAAACAACCACTCCAGGGGGAGAAACGGGAAATCCAAATGAGCTCTTTGTTACTTCTTGGGCATGATACTTCCTGGGACTCTGCTAGCTCAGACCTTGAATAGGCCTTCTCTGTGGTGGTATGTCTGCCAGAGGCACACCAGTACAATCCTATGGTGTGTTTCTTTTGGGTGCCTGTGATTGTAGACTTCAGGAAATGGAGTGGGAGTTGTTCAAGAGATTTTAGTGATACTAGAAGGCCATGGCTGAATTCTATCATCCTTCATAAAACATTACAGGGGAGAGGCATCTTCCAAGGCAGAGGTGGTGGGGCAGGGGTGGGTTGATTATGAGGAGGCCAGACCTTCAGTCAGAATATGTTTTGCCTCTTAACTGAATGGTTTGTTGTTGGTACTCTGACCTTCTAGTGTGCTCTACAGCTTTGCATTAATGGTATTCCTATTCCTAAAAGCCACATACCGGCAGGATCCTGCGTCGTTGGAGGCAGTGTTTTCGGCTTAGACTCATTTGCTTCAGGAAAATGGGCCAAGTATCTTTTTTTTGCACTATAGCCAAGGCTGTAGGAGGAGAGACAGCTGATGATGGGCAACGAGAGACAAATAGATTGCTTTCAAATTATTCCTCGTCTGTGTTCGCCATTCTCAACACTTACCATCCATTCAAAGCCTTTAATGAAAAACTGAAAATTAACCTATGGAGTTAATAGGAAAAAAAATTGATGCTTAGGCCCTGCCCAGACTAATTACATTGGAATCTCATGAGTCAGGCCTGGGCATCAGTATTTGAAAAACTCTCCAGATGATTCTAATGTGCAGCCAGATTTGAGAACCACCTGCCTAAGTAGAAGGTGATAATGTGTTCACTCCTTGTTCCCAGTAGTTTCTTTCTAGGGGGTTCTAAAAAGAGGCAATCCTTTAAACCAGAACTCTCAGGATTTCTGCCAACTCTGGGAAGGTTTGAGGCACTGTAGATTTTGAGAGAGATACTAATCCTGTTCTCACGTGGAGCTTTGCTTCAGTTGGAGTTGTGTCTGAGTCGACGTCAAGCATGCGGGTAAGGGCACAGAGTATCTGGGTGAGGGAATTCTCTTCTCACCAGGCCTTATAAGGCCACCAGGCACTAATAACTTTGTCTTCGATTTCATTGGTCAGTCAGAGCATCTGGTTCTTCCTTGCAGACTACAGAATTTCACATGTACTAAAAAAAAATGCTTCAAAAGTACATTCAGAATAGTATAGCCAAAGCAGTTTTATGGCAAATTTTAAGTAATTTTGAACTGTGAGTTTGTATTTGCTGCCTGCTTTCCATTCATTCACTTCTTTGATCTGAATGTGTGGTGGAAGCAAATCTTTGACTTTGGGGCTTTTGAGGTTTGGGGCCTACAGAGAGAGCTCTTGGAGGGAGGGGGCCTGTGTTTACATAACCCTGAGGCAGCCTATCAATGTATTCTGTGCAGTCAAACAGGTCAATGAAGTGAAAAAATAATCCAGCCAACCGACTGTCGGACTGATAGGTTATTTGATTGACTGGGCTAGTGGAGTCACTCAGGAAGGCTGAACCACGGCACTGTAGCCTGGGAGCCTGACAACCCACTGATGCCGAAAGCATCTGCTTAGCAAGTTGGATCAAGCCATTGCAACTAGATTTGAGTAAAGACATCAAGTGCACTGGGACAGCACGAGGATGGATGAATCTTCTCCTTCATCATACTGCAGTCCTTTGAGTCTCTGGGGCTATCTAGCTCATTACCCCTAAGTTTTCTCTTGAGCAAGGAAAGAGGAAAGCACAGCGTTGGAATCGGACTCTGCAGCTTCTTAGCTGTGTGAACCTGAGTGAGTCTATCTGAGTCTATCTGAGAACCTATCTGAGTCTCAGTTGCTTCCTCTATCCATATTACATACTTCATGGGGTTGTTGGGAGGGTTCAGTGAAATTAGACATGGAAAATGCCTAGAAAAATCCTTGATGCATACACATAGAGAGCATCTGATAAATGGTAGCCCTCATGATTCTTATTAAAAATAATGCTGCAATGAGTGCAGTGGATAGGATGCAGGCTTTGTTGTCAGATGGCTTGGGTTTGAATTCTGGCTCTACCACTTCCTGATTAAGAGACTTGAAACAAGTCAGGTTAATATTTCTTGGTGGGTCCCATTCCATCACCCTCTGTCATAGCTGAAGAGTGAGATGATACAAGCATTTAGCACTGTGCCTGGTGTATAAGTGGTCAATAAATGATGGTTATTATAATTATCAATCACCATCATCTTGATAGTTGCTAGAAAATTGTCCTAGTTCTTCAGCTACTCCTCAGTATGACATGTTTTCTTTACTCCCTGCCATTCCAGTCCCTTTCATTTGGTCATGCTTCAACTTGCCATTTTCCCCCCCAAGGAGTGTGGGATACAAAATGGACCCAGACCTATGCTTCTCTGAAGCCTGGCATTCTTGTAACACTGCTCCATGCATCCCTCTGTTTACTGCTGCTGAGCTTCCTGTCAGTGAAAGCCCCAAGGTTCTACTGTAGGGACTGCTATGAAACCAGGTCTCCCCCGGATATTGATTGATATTCTACCTAATTGATATTCTAAACCTCGGGCTGCAGCTTTATCTTTATCCTTGTCAAATATCATTTGGGTTTTGACCCGTGAGTCTAGCCAGTCACCAGCTCCTTGTCGTCTGCTTTCCTGATTATTTTGGTTGGGATTTTTAGTAGGTGTTGTGTGTTGATATTTATTTTGGCTGGTTTGGGTCTGGCAGAGGCCGACTATGGTGCTACTCATACCAACATCTTTCCCATTGCTCTCTTTGTGGTTTTGTGAATCTTGAATTGACATACTTACTTCTTCACCTGGCCTTGCTGAGAACCCTGACTGCTGGATCTATACCCTCAAACAGGCATTGCTGTACATCTGGTGGCAGTACCTGAAATGTTACCGTTGTGCCTGGATAGGACTCTAGAGAGCTTGCCGTGTACCCCTAAATCTTTTAAGTGTTGAAAAATGTGTGTAATTGTAAATATTGACCTAGGCTTTATAAAATTAAGAAAATTATTCAGTGCCATGGAAAACCAGATGTCCATGCATGACTTTTGGATTAACCATACAATTGTTTCCTTAAATTGGTGCATAAAAAAGTGAGAATCAAGCTTTGAATGAACAGAGGAACAAACAAAACCCATATTTGCACCTCTTTTGGGGGGAAAATTTGGCCAGTTACTTTGAGGCTAAATGAGGATATGCAACAATGGCTCACCCAAATTTGGGAGAATCCTTGTTTGGCCTTTATGTAATGGACTCTATAGAGGACCAGCAATGTGGTGGCCTGCCTAGGAGGCAGGATATAGTGAGAGGAGCTCCCCTCGATAGCCTTGGAGTCTGGAACCCATTTCCTGCTATGCAATGACTCTTTCTGTAACTTAGGCAAGCCATTGCTTATCTCTGGGTCTCAGTTTCCAGAGGGGTTTGGCTTCAAAGGTTCCCTTCAGATTTGACCTTTGACGGTTTTAGTGACTTCAGGAGAAATGGCTGAATCCATGGGAGAACGTCTGTCTCCTCCTTAAGCCTTAAAAAAAGAACCCACATTATAGGCAAATGGCACACGGTTTGAAATAGCAGATTCCACCTTTGGATTGTATCCTGTGCTAGCTCCTGCAGATGTTCACTCTTTCTCATATCTACCTGGTTTCACACACTGGCTGACCACACAAGACCATTCCATCTTAGCACTAGATGTCAGGTCTTTTCTCTTGACTGTGCTCTCTGAAGACTGGTGACAACTTTTATGTAATGCTATTACTACCACTACGAATAGCACCTACCAATGACTGATTGTGTACAGGGTGTGAGGCACTGTGCTGTGTACCTTATGTACATTTTCTCTTTTAATACATATAATACCCTATGGAATAAGTATTATTATTAGTCTCTTTTAAAGAGAGGAGGGATGACTTATTGAAGGTAACACACAGCTAATAAGTTGCAGGCCCATATTAAGACCCAGGACGGTCTGATCCAAATCCGAGGGTCTTAATGAGTATTATATGCACTGCTTTTTGCATCCCTGGGTAGAACTGGGACATCATCATCATCATAATAACAGTAGTAGTTTTCCTTGTATGCTGTGAGGTAGGTACTGTTATCCTCCATTTCATAGAGGAAGACACGGAAGCTCAGAGATATATGGTCACTTGCTTTCCTGAACAGCCTTACCAGCATAGCCGGCCAGGCTTGGGCAATTCCGAGTCCCTACAGTGCAGCAGCATCCACCCCCCTACAGCTCCTGAGAAGCATACAGTACTTACTGACAATTACAAGCCCAAAGCAGGTAATTTTGTCTTCTCAGGCACAAAGAAGTAAATCAAACGATATCCAAAATAGAGCAGAAAAAAAGAAGGAACAAAGTAGGAAGAAATGCGTTCCCCTTCTCTGACCCTCCTCAGCTAGCGTCCACAAAGTCTCATTGTGTATAATGCATAATCTTTGCTTTTCATCTCCTTGCGCACCAGCGATCCATGTTCCCAGTGGTGTCTAAAGGCCACCTGTATTTAACTGTTAGCTTCCTTGATGTGTCTGTCTCTCTGTTTCAGCAGCTGCTTCCTCAGTTTCCCTAGCCTTGGGAAAGTTTAGCTTTCTGCGTAACCAATGGAGGATTGCCATCAAGTGGTACATACTGGGAACTGCATGGCTGAACATAAAAAAAAAAAAAGTTGTATTTTTTTCCCTTTCTAAAGGCAAACTCCACCCATTCCTCAATCCTAGTTAAGGGATTAACCATGCCCTTTCTTCTCTTTTTTTCCTAGTCTTTTGCCAGTTTTGCTGCTCATTAGCTCTTATACAAGAGGCAGAGCAGGAGAAGTAAAAGGAGGGAAACACAAATCATTGAGGGATTTCATACACACCCCTCTTCCGCCGGCTCTCCACCCCTGCTATTGTCAGTGATTTGCTAAGAGAGGAGCTCTAGGAGCTTCTGATGGGGTTGGGCTCATTCAGAACTCCCCTGTTCTCCTTTGGAATTGATGACTCAGAACTGATTACATCTGCAGAGCAGTGTGAATTGGAGGTTCTAAAAGGGGCTAATACAAAAGACAATTCACAATGGATTATGTACAAATAGCTAATAAACAAAAGGCCAAAATCAACTTCACTAGTAATCAATGAACTGTAAATTAAAACTAACAATGGAAATTATTCTTACATATAAAATTGGCTGAGAAATGTTAAAATCAGAATTCCCAGGGTTGAAGAGGATGCAGTGAAATGGATGTTTTTATACACTGTTGATAAGAGTCATAAATTACTCATAGCCTTTCTGGAGAACATGTTGGCAATGTGATCAAGAGAATTAAAAATGCTTATATGCTTTGACTCTATAGCTTTGCTACTAGAAATTTCACCGAAAGAAATAAGCAGATACAAATATTTATGTATAAGGATCTTTGTTGAAGTATTACTTGTAATAGAACAAACTACAGGACTCTGTCTAAAAAGTGTTAGTTAATTTAGGGTATAATCATAGACTAGAATCTTACTTAGCTATTTATCAAAAACTGCATTCTTAGGGAATATTTAAGGATTTAAGGTTATAGAAAAATGCTTATTTTATAATATTAAAAAAAATTGTCTCAGGGGGCTAGCCCAGTGGTGTAGTGGTTAAGTTCACACATTCCACTTCAGCGGCCTGGGGTTTGCTGGTTCGAACCCTGGGCGCGGACCTACGCACTGCTCATCAAGCCATGCTGAGGTGGCATCCCACATAGAAGAGCTACAACTCTGCAACTATGATACACAACTATGTACTGTGACTTTGGGGAGAAAAAAAGAGAAAAAGAGGAAGATTGGCAGCAGATGTTACTGCTGGGCCAATCTTCCTCAAAAAAAATTTTTTTTAATCGTCTCAGGGTACGAAACATCATATGCTCGTTTTGTAAAATATCCCAATTTGAAGAAGACAAAAATGCACAGAAAAATGACTGGATGTAAATATATCATGTAAACAGCAATCATCTCTAAAACAGAGGATTATTGGTGATTTTTTTCTGTATTATCAAAATTTTCTATAGAGTATGTATTAATTTTGTAAACAGAAACAACCTGATAGAAATAAAAAGACGAGGCTTGGAAAATGATAGTTCAACTCAAACACATGGTCACCACTAAGAAAATTATTAAGGCTGTACATTCCTAACTCACAGAGTTAGAGCCTAAAAGGACCTTAGAGTGCACCTAGTGTCAACCCCACCAGTGCCACCAAAATCCCCTCAGTGACTTCCCAGCACAAATATCAGGAAGCCTCTCTGGAAACACTGTGCTTAAGGAACTCACTGCCTCTGGCAGCTGCCTCTTCAAAGTATAACAATAGTGCTAATCCCTTATGTGCATCTAGTGATTTACAGTCCATGAAGCTTTTAAACGTACCACTTTATCTCACAACCCTGGGAGGCAGGAAGGGCAAGTGCAATTATCTGCATTTTCCAGATGCACATCCTGAGTTGAAGTGACTCCCAGTGGTAAAGTGACTTGTTGCATCGCTGGTCAATAGCAAAGACAAGACTGAAATCCAGGTGTCCTGACTTCCAGACTGAGGCTCATTCCACCCCTCCATAGTATCCAGGGTTTATTTTTATACAATGATCTCCTTTGGTTGAGTTTATGTTGGCCTTGCTATAGCCTGAAGCCCTCCCCAGGGTACCTCATATATAGTCTCTTGGGCCCCAGAAGATGTGCTTGGGTGCAGGGCTACGCGCTACCTAAGGCCCAGAGTAGGGCAAACATGGAAAGAGCTCAGGGGGAGAATGGGGAAACCGATGATTCTCCTTTGCTGCAAATCCTGATAGTCTCCACTCAGGAACCTGCAACCATATTTATGAAACGTTGTTTTCATAAACTGCTGGTTGTTCAATAAGGCATAAAATCGCCAGTATACGATAGTTATTTGCTCTACCAAATCGTTTTTGCGACACAGCTTCAATGTCATAGCAGTTACTGCATTTCGTTTGGTTTCTGAGGAGATGTGACACAGTAGATTAACTGTTGATATCAAAATGCAGAGGTTCCCTTATTGCTGTCACCAATCTTGTTCCATTCTTTTCCCACAGCTCTGCATCCCACCTTGGGAAAGCATATTTGTACACTTCCACTGCAAGATCTAGTCACAGACTCATCTGGATTTGTCAACTTCACGAGAAAGCAACAGGCAGGAAGACAACTATCTTTGACCTTGGGAGGGTGTCTGTGAGTTGGGCAAAACAAGCCGATATTCAGTCCATTATAGGATATTCCATGTACATGGATGGTCCCCATCCCATCCCAGGGGCTATAAGGAAGGGTAAACAAGACACAGTGGAGTAACCACTCTAGCTGGGGAGGCAAGAGAAACACACAAAAAGGGAAGAGCAAGCCAGAAAAGACGATATAGACTGACTCCTCAGTGTGCAGTGAGAGTTCCAAGAGGGAGATTACTCACTGAGGGCTGCCGGTTCAGGTCAGAACTAGGTCAGAAACCTGCTCTGGCCTAGACCCAAGGATTGTTGGAGAACAGAACCAGCTCAGTGGGTTTGAGAACAGGACAGGCACTGGCTGTGGGCACCAACACAGCGAGGTCCTGATCACACCCTGCTGGCGTCTCGCCTGGTGCAGAGGCGCCTACTTCCAGGAACTCAATCTCAGCCCTCAGCAGGAGGCTGCCCCAGCTCTCCCGTGCCTAATCTGCCGGCTGCCACAGCTGGCACTTCTCTGGCCCAGGTCTGGGGTCTTCAGTCTACCCTAGGGGGACAGGGCATGTTCTAGCCAAAGAAATGCCCAGACAGCTGTGCTTGCCCCTTCCGCTGGTTTGACTGTTTTCCCAGAATTGACCTGAGGGATTCAGTGAAATGATTCAGAGAAACAATTGGTTGATTCAATTAGAAAGTTAGTCAAACTGGTGTGTAGGCTGAATTTATTAAGGAAGATAGGCTCAGAGGGCTGGACCCATGCCGTAGTTCCTGACCATCTCTCCCAC
This sequence comes from Tapirus indicus, assembly GCA_031878705.1. Classification (NCBI taxonomy): domain Eukaryota; kingdom Metazoa; phylum Chordata; class Mammalia; order Perissodactyla; family Tapiridae; genus Tapirus; species Tapirus indicus. The sequence goes on along the minus strand of CM062942.1, from coordinate 110,381,422 downwards.
CATGTTGCTAAAGGTGGAAGGAGCTGACAGTGAAAGGGAGGGCCCCAGTCGAAAAGCTGGAGACAAAAAGAGCCTCGTGCATGTTTGCTACCACCCAGCTGCTAACTGTTGTCTCACTCCTCACTAGCCCCAACCCTGGCCAATTAGTTGTCATGCCAGCAATGCATGTCTCTTCTCGAGAGCACCAGAAACAGTTTTCTAGCAGATGTTAGGGTGTGTAAAGGGCCAAGTGATTTACGAAGAAGGGACTCTCAGGCCCATATATGGATATAGATATTAGCTTTGGAGCCATTTTTCACATTATTCCTCAGTTTGTCCAGGTTGCTGGAATTCAGGTTATCCTCAGTCTAAGATTCTTTTACTTGGCTCTCCACACAGTCTAGCTATTTGACCTTTGCCAAGTGGTACCTCCCTTCCGGGCCTCAGTGTTTCCATCTGTAAAGTGAGAGAGTTAAGTCAGATCAGCTCTGTGGTACCTTCCAGCTCAGATATTTATTCTGTGAGTTTAGGTTTGTCCTCTGTTGGTCCAAACTGCGGTTGCTTTCCTGGGATGCCCCAAGAGTCCCATCTCCTACTCATCTTCTTATAAACTCAGCTCTTTGGATCTTCTTTGTCCCCTACCAATCTGGACAATCTTCGTTCCTTTCACAAAGTGTCTTCTGCTTTGAAGTTTATTTTCAAGAAAGGCAAAGAGGAATCTTGTATTTTTCTAAGCTGCTCAGACCCATCACCTGATACCACTCTTCCGTCTTAGGTTTGTTTGATCATGCATTCATTTATGTATTCATTTGTTCATTCTCACACTCAGCAATATAAATGGTGTGCCTACTTTGTGCCTAGTGCTGGGCTGGACAATGCATATACATAAGAACGTGCAACACGATCAGTTCTATAAGATGGGTGGTGATTTGCCATGAACCCTTCTGGAGTCTGCACTACTGCATACCACCCCTGTCAGGGAACCCCACAACTTGCAGCGTATCATTAGGAATAAAGTCAGCTATCCTTATTTAAGATTATTGCAAATGATTAATTTGTAGGCTGAGCAAACTAGAATAGAGATTACGCAAAGGAGGTTTAATCTAAAAAATAGGAAAAGGTGTGCCAATAAGCTCATAGAAGCTCTATGTATGTGTTTTCATTCCCATGAAGAAACATTATACAATGTATCTCACTTAGGAGACTTTGAGTATCAGACCTAGTATTAACAGGGTTATTCTTATGTCTTTGGATTGAATAGGTGAAACTTGGAGTCAGACACTCTCAATGATATTCTCATCTAATTCCCACCCCTTTACCCATTTAACAGAAAGGGAAACTGAAACCATATGTGACCTTCACTATGATGTCTGGTTGCTCAGAATATAGTTGAAGTGCTGCAAAGCCCTCTTTTTAGGGAGATGGTGAATGATGCTCAATCCTGAATTATCAGGAAAAGCCACGGGACCCTCACTCTCCAGCTCCAACTGTTCCTTCTCTGCGGTGTCATCAGGCCCAAGCCCAGCCGTACCCCAACTCCATTTGGACTTCCATTGAAAGCATGAATGGGGGAAGCCTTGGGAATAGGCTTCCTATTTAAGCTCTGATGATTGGTGCCAAGAACTCCCCTCACACACCTTTATCCCAGATTGCTTGTATGCTCGGCCTTTACAACCTACCTGACCCCGAATGCATGATTAACTGCCTGAATTCCTTGTCACAAACTGGATTCTGCCACTTGGTATCTTACACACCCTTTTTTTTGGAACTTCCTGGAGTCTTTACATGTTCTTGACACCTGCTTTGATTTTCTAGATCCTTGACCTCTTGCCCAAGAGGCTTTCTAACAGGTGTCTTGCTTATGGAGCCCACCTCCTAGCCCGCCTACTTCTGCTGCCTTGATGCCATCCCCCTTCAGTGTGACAATGACCATTCTGAGCACGTACAAGCCTCCCTCCTGGGAAGCTAGAGCACCAAATGACAGCTGTGTATGATGAGTGGCTGAGTTGACAACTGATTCAAGACATTGACAAGATCTCATTATTTTTTGCTCTTGTGTTTACACCTTTCAAGTGTGTTTGAAAAATCAAGAAAACAATACGGTTTGGTTTCCCAAATTGAAATGATAATGAAATTGCCTTTTTTATTTATTTAGTGTTTGTTGTTCTCATCCTTTCTCAGGCCTCTTTGCACACATGCCACCTCCCCTGCACCCCGTCTCCCCGCCAACTTTCTCTCTGGAAAAGATAAACCCCATTGTAGCTGTGCTGATCTCTACTCACATGCTGTATCTTTCCAGGTCTTTCTGTCACTATCGTTTCTGTTCTCATTCATAGATGACACAGCTAATGATGGTATCCAGGCCTATGCAGGTTTGGTTGAAAGGGCCAATATGGCATATTCTTTTCATACAAATTGTGCTTTGGTTTGCAGCTGCTTTTGTTCCTGTCCCTATGCTTTTCAGGCATCCTGTTGTCTTTGCTTGTGAAGAGACAGCCTGTAGGACTGTGGTCATTCAAACTAGTCGGTGCAGTGTGATTCAGTCCATTGGAAGAACACTGAATGCCTACTACATCCAGGGCATCCAGGGAAAATTAGACCTTCACCCTTACCTTAGGAGCCCATGTGGAGAAAGACATGTCTTCAGAGAGGGGAATGGGCCATGAGGGTTCAAAAACAAGAGTGACTTGTCTCTCAGCTAGTTCTCACCACCTCTGACCACCTCACTTCACTTCCCATTTTTAAATCCTGTTTTCTCTTGGCTTGACTGACATTGTGCTATTTTCTCTGTTTTTGTTCCTTTGTTGCTAGGTCTTCCTTCTCCATACTTCTAACTGATATTTCTCAGAGGCTCTGTCCTCTGCTTTTTACCTTTCTTTCTCTCTACATTCATTTCAAGATCTCACTGACTATCACTGCTATGGGAAAAGCCCCAGTGTCTCCAGCCCAGACCTTCTCCCAAGTTCTAGTTCAAACGCCTCATGGACATTCCTATAGTCATATGTTGCTGATCTTCCAATCCCACCAATCTAAAACCAAACTCATCATCATACCCTCCCTTTTTGTAAATGAAGTGCCATTTTTTTCAAGATGGAAGCCTAAATATCATCTTGGACTATTCGATCACCATTATCTCTCTGCCATCTGCATATCTAATCAATTGGCAACTTTTCTTGATTCTACTGAGGATCAAAAAAATTTAGAGCTGGCAGTAACCTTAGAGGTTACCTAGTATGGATTTTTCATTGTCTCAGAGACTTAGAGGGTCAGTAGTAAGGCTGAGACTAGAACCCAGATGTAGAGGTCTCTAGGCTTTTTTTTTTTTTTTGACATAATACTATGCTAAAGCATAGGTAAAGTTCATGGGCTCTAGAAACAAATGACTGGATTCAAATCTCCACTCAGCTATGTCATTTGCTAGCTTTGACCTTGGGTAAATAGCTTAATCTCTCTGTGCCTCATCTGTAAAATGGAAATAATAATAATACCTTAAGATATTGTTAGAATTAAATGAAAAAAATATCATAAAGCACTTAATATTGGCTTGAGTCCATCACCTCAGTTCCAGATCCATTGCTGACACTCTTCTAGGATTTTCCACATTCTAACTATTAAATCTTTTTTTTTTTTTTTTATTGATGTCTTAGTTTATAACACTGTGGGGTTTTAGTTGTACATTTTTGTCCGTCACCTTGTGGATGTAACCCTTCACCCCTTGTGCCCCCCCACCCCCCTTCCCCTTGGTAACCACCAATCAGTTCTCTCTGTCCGTGTGTTCACTTATATTCCATATATGAGTGAGTTCATGCAGTGTCTGTCCTTCTCTCTCTGGCTTATTTCACTTAACATAATACCCTCTAGGTCCTTCCATGTTGTTGCAAATGGGACAATTCTGTCTTTTCTTATGGCTGAGTAGTATTCCATTGTATGTATATACCACATCTTCTTTAACCAATCTTCAGTTGAGGGACACTTGGGTTGCTTCCACTTCTTGGCTATAGTGAATAATGCTGCAATGAACATAGGGGTGCATATGCCTCTTGTGATGGTTGATTTCACGTCCATTGGGTAGATGCCCAAGAGTGGTATTGCTGGATCATACGGTATTTCTATTTTTAATTTTTTGAGGACTCTCCATACTGTTTTCCATAGAGGCTGCACCAGTTTGCATTCCCACCAGCAGTGAATGAGGGTCCCTGTTTCTCCACAACCTCTCCAGCATTTGTTGTTATTTGTCTTTGTGATTATAGCCATTCTAACCGGTGTAAGGTGATATCTCAGTGTAGTTTTGATTTGCATTTCCCTGATGATTAGTGATGTTGAACATCTTTTCATGTGTCTATTGGCCATCTGGATCTCTTCCTTGGAAAAATGTCTGTTCATATCCTCTGCCCATTTTTTGATCGGGTTGTTTGTTTTTTTGTTGCTCAGTTGTATGAGATCTTTGTATATTACTGAGATTAATCCCTTGTCGGACAAACGATTTGCAAATATTTTCTCCCAGCTGGTGGGTTGTTTATTCATTTTGATCCTGGTTTCATTTGCCTTGTAGAAGCTCTTTAGTCTGATGAGGTCCCACTTGTTTATTTTTTCTTTTGTTTCCCTTGTCCGGGTAGACATGGAATCTGAAAGGATCCCTTTATGTCCAATCGCAATTAGTGTACTGCCTATATTTTCTTCCAGGAGTTTTATAGTTTCAGGTCTCACTTTCAGGTCTTTGATCCATTTTGAATTGATTTTTGTATATGGCGATAGGAGATGGTCTACTTTCATTCTTTTGCATGTTGCTATCCAATTTTCCCAGCACCATTTATTGAAGAGACTTCCCTCTCTCCATTGTATGTTCTTTGCTCCTTTGTCGAAGATTAGCTGTCCATAGGTGTGTGGTTTTATTTCTGGGCTTTCAATTCTGTTCCATTGATCTGTGTGTCTATTCTTGTACCAGTACCATGCTGTTTTGATTACTGTAGCTTTATCTAACTATTAAATCTTATCTAGTCTTTCTAATATGGAACCTTTAGATTCAAAGGTCTTTTCCTGCTCTGAATCCTATTACCCTAACCATTTAAGAAATTCAAATCAAACCAGAGTTTCAACACATTTTGAAAAACAGAGTCTCTGTAAATGTTAATACCTCAGATTAGAGCAAAGAAAGATAAAACAGAACTCATTAGTAAAAACTTATAGGTAACTTACAGAATTATTCTTTGTTAACTCTGAGAGGGAAGTGAAACAGACCCTAATCTAGACTTATGCCATATCAGAAAGAGTGGGCTGATTGATTTACTTGTGGGGATGGGGACAATAAGATCATACTGGATATGCTATTTAACAACCTGTTCTTATTTTCATTTAACAAAATATCTTAGTCATGTATTGTCGATGAGCAATATTCCCTTTATGAATCCTAGTACGTGTGCAGATTTACTAATTACCCTAAGAGACTGGAGTATGCATGGGGAGAATAGATTTCTGGAACTGGTGGGGTGTCTAAAGGAGTGGGAGTAATCTTGGAGCCATTGAGAAAGGGACTGGAACAGCTGACATTTTTCTGAACATGGAGAGGACAGAGGGAGGAAAGCGAGAGGGAGAAGATTGCCTAAGAACCCATGGGTCTAATTTCCCTGCTGATTGCTTAACCTAAAGGACTTCAAACCTTATACATTGCTAAGACAAATCAGTGTCATTTAAAATCACCTCTAGGGATAGCCTTTCTATGTCTAGTTACCTTCTACTGTCAGAGGTGAAAGAACTTCACAGATAACCTTATACATATGAGGAAACTGAGGCCCAGGGAGCAGAGGGAATTGTTGAACGTTCTCCCAATGGTTTGGTCCGTAATGTCATAATGAGCACTATTTATGCGGCTTTTGTGTGTGGAGAGGGCACAGATGAATCATTCGTATTATCATATACATACGTAAAGAAATTAAGACATTTATGTACTTAAGACAGAGAACCAAAAGCTTGATTTTTCTCTTTTAAAGGGTGGCTAAACTGGAGTTGCAAGCCTACTTTGCCTGACCTTTTTGGCTTTGATAAAGGCAAGCTTGATTCATGATGCATGAGCCTGGGTCTTTGAAACCGATAAGAAATGGTTTGTTCACTGAACATGCAAACAAATTACTTTCCAAGGGCTGAAATTTAAACTGACACTAAGCTTTGAGAACATCTATATTTAATTATACATAAAGGCCAGAAAACAATTTGTAACCTTAAAGTAGTAAAATTAAAAGAGTAGTCCCACCTATGCAAATAATTTATTTCATTGCAACACTACCCTTTAGTTTTGCCATCATTTGTCTATATTAGCAGTGCTGGCTTAACAATATTTCCAGGGTGGCCCTGAAATATGAGCTTAGATTGGAAATAAGCAGTGAGAGCAGCTCCCTGGGCAGGCTGATGCTGTAGAGCCAGAGAGTGTGTTGGCTTCTAACAAAATTTGCCTCTTGGTAAGAGAAATAATAATGCAATACAATCTGTAATAATATATTTCTCTCAGGATGGGACTTAAGGGGTCAAACTGTAGTGGAAGAACACAGGCGAGAAAGCATAGAGATACGGGTCCTAAATCTGACCTGGGGCAGAATCTGACTCCTCTACTCTGGCCCTCAGGTTCCTCATCTATTAAGTGAGAGGCTTGGATCCAAATGATCAAGTTGGAAGAAGAAGGAAAGAATGTGAAATGAAAAGCATGAATCAAATAAAAATGGCTTGGTTATTTCTAAATGCCCCTTAACCCCCACCACCACCACACACACACGTGTGTGTGCACAAACTAGTTTTCCCCTTCAGTTGAGCACAGCCTGGAATTGTGAGGAAAGCACTGGACTAGGGGTCAGGATATCTGGATTCTCATCCCAGCTGTTTTTTGAACTCTGGTGTTCTAGGTAAAGCTCTTTCCCTCACCGTCTCTCAGTTTCCGCATCTGCTAAGTGAGGGAGTTGGATTCTCATTGGTTCCCCCGAGGAGTGCGCAGGAGTGCCATCCATCCCTGACTAACTAAAGCAGAATTTCCCCTGGAGCAGGGCCTTGCAGGCCTGTGTGTTTTAGATAGCTTCCCAGGTGATTCTGATGCGTACTTCTAATTTAGCACCCTGGCTAGCTGGTCTCTGTGGACCCTATCAGCTCTGCCATTTTCGGAGATGTGAGAATTTTTTTTGTCCTTTCCAGGCACTGTGTGCCCTGCTACTGCCACTCTGGTGGTATAGGGATTAACCCAGCAGTATATTCAGCTCACCCCTTCCCAGCAGAGCCTTTTCAAAGAATGGGAGGTGTGCATTGGGCAGGAGGCACAAAAGTACACTCTGTGGAGTCACCACGTGGCAAGCCTCCATGACGCTGCTCTTCACTTCCCAGTTGTTGCCTGTGTGGGCTTTCTTGAATGGTATAGGGACCTGATTAAATTAATTGGTTCCTGGCTTTTCAAAAATCCCCTCTCTGGTGGGTTGCATGCTGCTTATCAAGATGTGCCGAGGAAACCGGTGCCAGCTTGAATTCTTTGTACTGAGAAGGCTGGGGCTGGCTTGATTCAGAGGTGTATATGGTGGAGGAGGGAGATCATCCTGTTGCTTGCTTTCCTCCCTCTGTTGCCTTTAGCAAACACGGAGTATTATAGACCAAATGTGCTTGCAAAGCGGAACAAGGAGGCATGGAGGGTAGCTCGACCTGGGTTTTATAAAGTGCCTAACACAGTGCCAAGCACAGAGAACTCAACAGATGGTAGCTGTGATTTTTATTTTAGTGCAGTCCAGTGTAAGGAGAGAGAACTTGAACCCTGGACCGCAGGCAGAAGACCCAGATGTAACTCCAGCTGTTCTTACAAATCCATAACTCTCACCTTCCCTAGTGTCCTGGTCTCTAAAATGAGGGGGCTGGACTGATCAGTTTGAAAGTTTGAAAATTGGACCCTCAGTGTTCTGAGGAGGTATCCTGAGGGCTGCTTCAGGGGCATGGAAGGTTGGGGAGGAGGATGAGCAGGCGGAACTCAGACCCTCTAACCCACCGCCCAGAGCCTCAAGGCTTTGCACAACTCCCATTCACATCACAATCTATGTCCGTGGTTCTCAGACTTTTCAGTATCAGGACTCTTTTAGACTCTTAAAAATTATTGAGGGGGCTGGCCCGGTGGCATAGTGGTTAAGTTTGGCACAATCCACTTCAGCGGCCTGGGTTTGTGGGTTCAGATCCCAGGCATGGACCTACACCACTCATCAAAACCATGCTGTGGTGGCATCCCACATACAAAATAGAGGAGGATTGGCACAGATGTTAGCTCAGGGCCAATCTTTCTCACCAAAAAAAATTATTGAGGACCCAAAACAGCTTTTATTTTTATGGGCTACATGTATTGATTTACTGTATTTGAATGTAAAACAGAAATTTTCAAAAACTTATATTAACTTATTTAAAATAACAATAATACACCTATTACATATTAACATAAATAGCATTTTTAATGAAAAGTAACTGATTTCCAAAGCAAAAAAATTAGTGGCAATGTTTTATATTTTGTAAATCTCTTTGATATCTGGCTTTATACAAGATAGATGGATTCTCATATCAGCTTCTGCATTCAATCTATTGTAATATGTTATTTTGGTTGAAGTATATGAAGAAAATCTAGCCTCACACAAACATGTATTTGGAAAAGGGAAGACCTCAGGGACCCCTTGAATGGGTCTTGGGGACCACCAGTGTCTTCATGCCACACTTTGAGAACTCCTGCTCTACATGAATGGTTCTCCCTGGAGTTGTACAGTGCCTGTCCTGTGGGGCAATAAATGGCAGCTCTGCTCTCATCGTCTCTCCCTCCACCCCATCCCCTCTTCAAATAGAGCAGCTCAGTTTTTATGTGTTTTATATAATGGAGTTATGGGAAGATTTTGTTTGAAAAGAGGGCTCTGCTTCTAAAAGTGTTTGAAATCCACCCACCTAAATCTTAGGTTACCGAAGAGCCAAGGATTTGGGAGGTGATGGGGATCATTGAAATCCTTTCCATGAGCGCCTTCTCCCCTAAGAATGTGAACTCTCAGGCTTTGAGGAGGGGGCTTTGGGATCATACCTCAGCTCTTCCCGAACAGTGGCATATCATCTTGACAGTGACAGTCTCAGCTCATGAAAACGGCATCATATGGCTTGAAAGATTTAATGCCACTTTAGAATGGAGCTGACCTGCCCAGGAAGTGATATAGGCTGGAGGAGGTGTGGATTCAATGTTTGTTGAGCTGTCCGATCACTGAGAGAGAGAAACAGGCCATAAGGGCAAGTTTCAGTGATATACTATGTCGTCATCTTTAGAGCTACACATCCATCATTATTATTTATTTCCTAGATTTATATCAGATCTTTATTCCAAGGGACAGGAGCCAGTGCCAAATATCATGAGATCTAAGTGCCCTTACAAACCATTGATGCTTCTTCCAAATTCTTGTCCAATAGAGAAGGCTGTGCTATTCTTTCCCTTGCTGCCAGAGTTATTATTGATTTCATGTCATTTCTTTTATAAAATCATCTCCTGGGTTTTGCTGGGCTTGGCTTATAGCTGAGAATGCTCTCCTCCCACTTCTCTGCTGGGCAAGATGCTGTGAATTCCATTGACGTGGGTCAGGGGAGAATTCCACAGCGATCCTGCCAACCTGCCCACTTTCCCCTTTAGGCTGTGAGCATGCACAGAGGCACTCCCAGAGCTGTGGAGGAGAGCAGGGGAGCTCTTCTCTCTGCCCTCATTTGCTTTGTTTCTCTCACCAGCCTAAGCATTAATTAAGAGGCCCAGACACTAATGCCCAGCATTGGGGTCAATCATTTGGGCTAATTGGGTGTCTTCAATTTAATGGAACTTTTTTCCTGGGAGTAAGAAATAAAACTGAATCTCTGGGAGAAATTGGAACCCTTGTAATTTGCTGGTGGGAGTGTAAAATGGTGCAGCTGCTATGGAAAATGGTTTGGCAGTTCCTCAAAAAGTTAAACATAGAATTACCATATGATCCAGCAATTCCACTCCTAGGTATATACCTAAGAGAAGTGAAAACATATTTCCACACAAAAACTTGTACATGAATGTTTATAGCAGCATTAATCATGATAATGAAAAAGTGGAGTCAACCCAAATACTCATCAATGGATGAATGCATAAACAAAATATGATGTATCCATACAATGGAATATTGTTCAGCCATAAAAAGGATTGAAGTGCTGATACATGATACAACATGGATGAACCTCAAAAACTTTATGCTAAGTGAAAGAAGTGAGACTAAAAAGACCATGTATTGTATGATTCCACTCATATGAATTATCCAGAATAAGCAAATCCATAGAGACAGAAAGCAGATTGGTAGTTGCCAGGAGCTGAGGGGAGGAGGGAAGGAGTGACTGCCTAGTGGGTATGGGGTTCCCTTTGGGGTGATGAAAATGTTTTGGAACTAGATAGAGATGGTGGTTGCACAACTTGTGAATGTACCACATTTCACTGGATTGTATACTTTAAAATGGTTAATTTTATGTTATGTGAATTTCACCTCAATAAAAAAATGCAGAGCCAGTCCTGATGGCCTAGTGGTTAAAGTTTGGTGTGCTCTGCTTCAGCAGCCTGGGTTCGGTTCCCGGTGCAGAACCACACCACTCATCTGTCAGTAGCCATGCTGTGGTGGTGGCTCACATTAAAGAACTAGAAGGACTTACAACTAGAATATACAACTATGTACTGGGGTTTTGGGGAAAACAAAAAAGAGAGAGGAAGATTGGCAACAGATGTTAGCTCAGAGTGAATCTTTCCCAGCAAAAAAAAAAAACAACACAAAAATCAAAACAAACAAAAGAAACGCCTGAATCCCTGGCTGCTGCCCTCTCTTGGGCTAGTTTCTCTCATGAATGTTTGTAGGATCAGGAACTCAATCCCTGGCTGTGAACTCCTCCTGAGTGGAAAATGGGCTTACCATAACTTATAGGTACTTTCGGTAGTTATGTCCTGTGGAGCTATTATATATGATGCATGGTGTTCCACGCTGCTGTCCTCACTGTTTGCTCATGGAAGGCAGGGATCATGTCTTGCTCACCCTTGTATTCCAAGTGCCTTAGCAAATTCCTGGCACAAAGGAGATACTCAATAGATATTTGTTGAGTGAATGATTGGATGTGTTTATTGCATCTTCTTATTTATCTCCATGTCCTCCCATGGTGCTAGTAATAGATCTACCACAGCAGGTGCTTGGGATAGATCTGTGGACTTATTTAGTGGGTGGGGATGAAATTGTTTAGATACATTTCATTTTTTTAAATTTTGGATATCCATACAATGGAATATTATTTGGCCATGAAAAGGAATGCAGGACTAACACATGCTATAACATGGATAAATCTTGAAAACATTATGCTAAGTCAAAGAAGCCAGACATAAAAGACAACATATTATATGATTCCATTTACTTGAAATGTCCAAAATAGGAAAATCCAGAGACAAAAAGTAGGTCAGTGGTGGTCAGGGCCTGGGAGGGATAGAGGGATATGACAGTGACAGCTAAACAGTACTGGGCTTCTTTTCGAGGTAATGAAAATGTTCTAAAATTGAGTGGTGATGACTGCACATATCTTTGAATATACTGACAACCACTGATTTGTATGTTTCAAATAGGTGAATTATATAGTATGTGAATTATATCTCAATAAAGGTGGTAAAAATTTAGATATACATCAGAGGAGTAAGGAATAAATTTGAATCAAAGAGGGGTGTGCCCTTGTTTTGGGGGAGATCTCCATCCAAAATCTAAAATAGCTGCTGATATAGTCAAAGGGTTTCTCTAGAGAAAGATTCCTTTACATTGGGCTTCCGTTACAGCAGTGGCTTATGTGGATTTCCAGATCATTACCTACCTGATGAGGGGCTGGGGCCAGAGTAACTTAAAGCCAGAGTGTGAAGGGCAACTGCCAACTCTTGGACAGTTGGAGCTTGATCAGAATGAATGTCAGTGGGAAACCAGGATTTGGTTTACACAAACCCAGCTGCCTGGTGATTTCTCCGCTGCCTGATAATTTCTCCACTGCCTGTAGGATATTGCCCGCCCATCTCACCACCCCCATTTTGATCCGGAGGAATGAGCAAGTAGCCTGATGATATGCCAGTTGTCCAATTAGCAGTTCAGTGAGTCCAGCTTCAAATAAGCAGTTCCAAATTCTTCCTCCTACTCCTGGGGAGTGTCTCTACTACATCAGTGCCTATCAACTTTCCTGAAGGAAGAAACACTTGATCTGCTGCTTTGGAGCTACCGTAGTGAGGCCGAGGTGGGACTCCTTGAGGGGAGTTGTGTATGGAGGTGAGCACTACCTAGTGCTGGATGCAGACTTCAGCTGTATCCTTTGCCTTTAGGCACCAAGAAATTCCCAAAGCATCATCCCACTTAGCTGACAGCTTGGATGCCATGATCGGTGGCTCCTTAGTTCCTAGACAGGCAGCCTCAGAAGCCTGAGGTGACACCACCGGTTGCTATATGTGCAGGGGATTACAAAGTCCTCAGTGGTTATGAGGGAATTGATAAGCTATTCTGTTGGCTTCCTGTTTTCCTTGGGTCCCGAGGCCAAGGACAGTCCAAAGGTGCTCCTGAGAAGCCAAGAACCAGGCGCTAGCCAAGGCTTTGTTGGATGTGGGTTTGCAGATGAAGGCTTACCCCATTTTCACTACAATTAGAAAATATGAACACATTACAATTCACTTTTAACTTGGAGGGACCTCCTTTCTATCTGGGAGATGGTCACAGAGAAATGAGGGCGCCAAAACTTAGCTAGGGCGAAAAGCGCATAGGCTTTGGAGTCAGATCAACTTACAAGTCCCATTCTCTAAATAGCTGCAGGGCCTTCAGCAAGCTGCTTCCTCTCTCTAAGGTTCAGTTTCCTCACCTGTACAAGGAGACAGGAAAGAGCATCTTATAAGGTTATTGTTCTAATTAAACAACAAAGCTCAGTCCTCATGCCTGGATCCCTGCTGCCGGCTCCCAACTGGCATTTTTACTCCCATCCCTCTAGTGTAGATTTCCACATTCATTTTCTTGTAGAGGACCCTGGTGCTTATAAGACTCCTAAACTAGAAGTCATGAGGTCTAGGAGATGCTTATGGCCCTGTTATGAACTGGGTGACCTTGGACAAGTTCCATTCTCTCTCAAGGTCTGTAAAATGCAGAGGTTGAGCTTGATGGTCTCTAAGGGTACCTTCCAACTTTGATAGTTTTTTCTGGTATGTCAAGGTCAAATTGTGAACAGCCTGACTCACCATGCTTGAGGATGGACTCTATCATTTGGCAAACACAACTCTTTCCCAAGGCAACAGTTCTCCTCTTACCACTGTAATTGCCTGGGCCTTCTTGGAATGAGGCATGTACTCTAGCTTCTTACCATTATTTTTCCTTAGTCATCTTGCCTTGGGCTTTCTGGATTCTGTCTATATCTAATTTAATTATATTTTTCTTATAGAAGAGAAATATAGATAGAATAGCAAGAAGCACCCCTCACTCCCCATGCTCGAGAGAGAGAGAGACTTGATCTACCTGCCAACTTCCTTTTCCCTGCAGGCCTCTAGCTCACCCACCGCCACCTGATTTATGTCCTAGGGGAGCAGCATAGCCGTGGTGAAGATTTACACCAGGTTTTCATCTTCAAATGAGCTAGTACCTCTCTTCCTTGTATATTCAAGTGCTTGGCATTCATAGCCTGCAAGTTTATCCTGGAATTCAAAATGAAAAATGGCCCCATGAGATGCTTGAAGAGAGGCGCACAAGGAATCACTTCAGAGCAGCTTGCAGGCTTGTACAGTACCTAGAGTGCAACGGCAGCTCTCAGTGCAGGTGTTACATGTGCAGAGAGATTAGATACAGTGACCCTTTCCACATTAGTGCCTCGTGGAGGCGTGCAACACAACACAATGGGGAAGGCGTAAGATTCAGAGTCAGGGAATATTGAATAGTCCCATCTCAGCATGTTCACTTACTAGCTATGTGACCTTGAGCAAGTTCTCTGACACTCACCTGACTTACCTGTAAAATGAGAAGAATGATGCCTACCTGACAGGTACAGTACAAGTTAGTGGCCAATGAGCTTGGGTGCTGGCATCCTACAACTCTGGATTTGAATTATTAGTTGTGTGCGTCCCTCTGAGCCTCGGTTTTCTCATCTACACAATGAGTAAAGGCTTTTTTTCAGGATAAATGAGATAATTCCTATAAAGTACAGGATGCCTGGCATGCAGTAAGCACTCATTAAATGTTAGCTAATAGTATGATTGTTATTGTTCATCATTTAGGTATAATTTCTAATAATTCTAGAAAAGATATTCTGTGTACTCTTCCAGATGATTTGGTAAACTTGTCGCATTTTGTATTCTTGGGGCAGAAGCACACAGGGTCTCTCTGGTACCTGGTTTTGAAACTTCAGGTAAGACATGAAACTGGGAATCCTGCAATAAAAGGAGACATGTTTCCTCATGAAAACAAAGGCTTTGCCCTAACAATGGTGCTACATCTTCACATCGAAAGATGTCCAAAGCCCACAAAAATGTGAACTGGTCATGAATTTTTAAAAAGCAGCACATCCATCAATAGCAGCAAGGTAAATCCAACTATGAATATTACATCTGCCAAACAGAAAGAACTGTTTAGCCAGGGGTCTCAAGCACAGCCCTGGACCTTTTGATTTGTTACATTAACAGAGACTGGCAAGGTATATGTGCGCAAGAACAGCAGTGGCTTAAAGTCTTTAACACAGGTTTTTTGCAACGAATTCCATTATACAGATGTTTTATGTACTTGACCCCAGACACTTAGATCTTTGGCAGCATCTGGACAATGAAGGGTATTTTTCATGTTTTTAATCAAAATTGTTGGTCATATTAAATTCAGCAGGTTTTATCGAGCACGTGGTTTGTGCCCTCTGTTAGATATTATCGGAGATCACAAGGAGGTCACCATTCTGTTGAGAAAAATGAGACTGACAGGTTTGAAGTGACCAAAGAAAAGGGGAGGAGCTGGGATTCATACACAGTTCTGTCAACTCCAAAGCCTGTGTTTGCTCTGCAGTAGCACATTGCCTCTCCACAGACCTGCCAGTTGACTCTTTGTTTTGGGGCAGCTTGAGGGAAGTTTCAGACCCAATCCGGTGGCTCTTGCCATACTTTGACTTCAGCAGAGATAGAAGCTCCTTGCCGAAAGCAAGTGACATATGCCCAGATGGACCATTCCATGTGTCTCTACTGTCTGATCCTGTTAGTGACTTGGCAGAATATTTCCTGAGAATGATCTCAATCCTTATTTTAGCACTTGCCAAATCATTACTTGTTAGGGACTTTTTTATGCTCTGTGTTTTAAACATGTTAAAATGTGAATGAAGCAGTTATGGCTCGCATTGGGAGCTTGCCATCCTTTGTCTGTGTCAGCGTAAAATATTTGGGATTCAACAGAGTAGCAGCCCCTTGTGAAGCTGAATGTAAAATGTACAGTGGAAATCTTCCCAGCTCATTTGGAACCAGTGCTTCCATACCCCAAAATCTGAAATATGGAAACAAAATGGGATAAAATAAACCACAAAACACATTTATATTTATAAGTGAAACTGTTTCAGACCCTCATTAACAGAAACCAAGCCCTGTTATACCCAGAAAATTTCTAAGAGATTCTTAACGCTCTTCTCCTTACTTCAAAGCAAAAGTATATATACGATCAAATTGAGGAAATGCATTGCTGAAACCTAACATACAAACACAGATTTTTGCAGCTGGGGCGCTCTAAAACACACTCAGGAATCACTACTAACTTTCAGTTGATGGAATTGGCCTGTGTCTGTGCATCTTATTTTGTAATTCAACCAGCGCCTGTGCATCATGAGTGGGAATGCTTCTCAGGAAGGAGGACGTGCCAGGTTTTGTTTTATGGCCCTCCATTTTTGTTTTGTTGTGTTTGTTCAGTGGCAAAATACTCCTTTCACAGCTTTCTGAAAGACAAAATTGTCAAATAGGTGCTTTAGAGATGCTTTCAGAAAGAATCTATCTCCACAGAGCCAAGGACGAGTTACAGCTAAACCTACTTCCCACAAAAACCAGAATCCCTCGGTCTCCAGATGCTTAATTAGATCAGCACTAGAGGGCACTCTTATGATGCCAAAGTAGGAGAATTTTACTAAAAACTGGTGGGCGGGAGTGGGGGTGAGCTGAGGGGGCGGTTTCAGTAATGACTGCAGACAACAGACAGACAGCTTAGAGAAGACATCTGCAACTGAGAATTGACTGGCTCGCCAAGAGATAAGAAAACAGGATTTGAAAAGGGCTGTTTAGCAATTTTCCTCATCAGATCCACTTTGTTTCCAAAATGCGGTTGGTGTTTTGGTAATACAGGGCCCAGGTATTAGGCATTATTTCTCAGAATGAAAAGAATGTAAGAATCACTGATTGTTACCACGTGATGTAGTAAAAGCACATTTAGGCAGAAAACAAAACATGAGAGTGAAGCTTAGGAAAACGTGTTTACAATTTAACAGCTACTGATAAAGAAGAATTTAAAAGCCTTGGAGTCTTTTATGTTTTTTTTCTCAGTCTTTTGCAGCCATTGCTCTTTGAGTTGTTCTGAAGGGCCGTGTGATTGTGTCTGGAGGTTCAGATGCCTGCTTGCCTGCTGCTCCTAGGCAGGCTCTGGTGGACACAGGGTGGGTAGTGTGCTGTCAGGGAGAGGGACCGACAGACTTGGGTCCTGGTCTTGACTCTGCCACTGATATGTTCTGAGATCTGTAGCAAGTCCCTGCTCCCGTAGGGTCTCAGGGTCAGGAGAGTGTTGGGCACCACTAATGGTCTCTAAAAGATCACCAAAAGACATATCGCAGCCCTCAGAGTCTGTAGTTGATGACTGCAGAAAGAACTTTCAATGTCAGTTGTAACTCCTGTCTTGCACACTGGGCACTGACCACAATGTCTCAGGTGTGCCCACATGCGGTTCCCTGAGGAGCCAGTGGGAAGCTGGGAGGTCTAATTGGAAGAGTGGGCCACTGAAGACAAACTTGTCTACTCTGCCTTTGGCCCCAGAGTCTCTTAAAGAAATACAAGAGCATTTCCTTCTAGGCCTCGGTTGTAAGAACCCGGGCTATACTTCATAGGAATGTTCCTGACTGAGTCAAATTCATTATAAAGCCTTAGAATGTTATAATGAACGGGGGCCTTTGGGAAAGCACCTAGTCCAACGACCTCAATGGGCAGATAGGGAAACTGAAAGCCCTCTTTCCCCATTTGAGAATGGGCTTACCCAGGGTCGAACAGCAGAGTTGACATGAAGACGTCAGTCTTTCGACTTCTAGTCCAGGCCTCTTTCTGTTACCTTGGGCTGCATTTGTCTCTCTCCACTAACTTTGACTCCAGGGAATGAGAAACCAGTAGGTATTAACCTAAGGATTTTGACATAGCTAGAATAGCTCTGTGTTATATATTGTATATTGCATTGTATATATTGTATTTAGGTGGTATAAATGGAGAGATGTGGGGACAAATCCCTATCAAAAATATATGTCCTCTCTAAATGTCATAGGACTGGAGATCAAACCATTAGAGCTCATTCCTCTGGGTCTAGAAGAGTCTATAATCTTAAAATGCTTTTGCCCAAAGGCAAGGATAGGATTGAAATTCTTGTCAGCTAGCAGGGAAAGTAGGCCAGGAAGATGGGTCTGGAAGCCAGGTTTAATATCTTGGGGGAAAAGGGACACTGTGAGAGGAGTGGTCAAGACAAACTCAGGAGATCTACAGTTGTGCCAACTGCTGACCTTCAGAGGATTAAAACAAATACTCATAGAATAAAAGTTGGAAAGGATGTTCTGGATTCTAGCATTCTCAGGCCGACTGTGAGGAGCTCCCTATCTCAGAGTATGCCCAATTACTGGCAAGCTTGGCATGGAACAAGGAAGAAAACAGAGCAGTCAAACAGTAGACCATAGAAGCTGGGAGACACTCTTCCCCAGATCAATAAATGCGGTTGCTTTTGACGTGGCCTCTTTCTGTTTTTGGTGAGGAATATTCACTCTGAGCTAATGTCTGTTGCCAATCTTCCTCTTTTTTATGCTTGAGGAAGATTAGCCCTGAGCTAATGTCCATGCCAATCTTCCTCTATTTTGTATGTGAGTCGCCACCACAGCATGGCTTGACAAATGGTGTAGGTCTGTGCCTGGGATCTGAACCCGCAAACTCAGGCCACCTAAGTGGAGCGTGCTGGACTTAACCACTACGCCACGGGACCAGCCCCTCATTGTGGCCTTTTTACATGTAGGTGTCTGAGCACTGGTTTTGAAAAGCTGGTTCTGTTCCCAGGGTAGCAAGATAGCTCAGCAGCAGGGGCCTAGAAGCCCTGATCCTGTCCTGCTATAGACTCATTATACTTCTGAACAATTCTCTTACTCATCTTCTTCCCTAGATAAAAATAATCAGGCATAAAAGTTATTGAGTCCTGACCCTGTACCTGGTACTCTGCTACAAAGTTTCCATGCGTGATCTCATCTAATCCTGACAATCACCTTGTGAGGCACACATTGGCATGTCCACACAGGTTGTTTACAGTTGCTTTCTCTTCTGATTGGGCTGGCCTCTGGTCTAATTGGTCAGTGTCCATGCCATATTGGTTGTTAAACATGTTGAATATCATTACTGGTGTGGGTACTATACTTGTCCCCATTTTGTAGATGAGGAAATCAAGGTTGAGAGGTTAAGGCACGTGTTGCACAGTTAGTAAATGATAGAGCCTGGACTAGAACCCAGTCTGTGCGACTCCTGGGCTTATTCCATGGCCCCACACCACCTCTCAGACTTGTGTGTGAGCAAAAGGCTGAGGCCAAGCATTTTAACACTTTCTAAGTAAAGAAGACAAGTAGCTTTTTTGTCTAGGACCTTAAGAATCATCCAAGCCTTTGTCTGGCTTCTCTGTTTTTTCCCACCAGTTGGAACAAGAGTCTTTTGTCTGAGACTTTGTGGACATGGGACCCCTTCCCATTTAGGGGACCAGATTTAACATGCAGAATGATGTTTTTTCACTGGGATACTGTATTTGCCTTCAGAGACCAAATGAGGACATGGCCTGAGATACAAAAGGAGGTGGCAATAATTAAGCAGCAGTGTGCTAGGTCAGACCAGGATGAGGGTGGAAGGGCATCCAAAGTGAGGAGGAGGTGGGAAATCAAGGACACAGCAACTCTGGGTGTGGGAGTTGGCAAGAGGGCGAGCAAACCAATCCAGTTTCAGAAACCAGAGAGGTTGAATGGGCCATTTGCTTGGCAGGTCTGGAACAGTGGTAGGTAACTGGTTCCCACAGGGTGTATTATCTGCCACAGATTTGCAATCAGACTGAAACAGTGTTGGTGTGGGGTTTTTTTTTTAAACCGCTCTTTGCAAAATCTGAACATCTATGTAGCCTTTACCTGGGAGTGTGTGGCTGTGGAGGTCTCTGCTGATTGACAGCCATCACCAACATCCCAGGCTCCTGGCAGATGAAGAAGTTGCATGAGCAGAAAGAGAAACGGGGGGGCAATTATTCATCAGTTAGATTTTCCTTGTTATTCTCAATGAAGTGTTCTCTTATAACTTTCCATCCTAAAGAACCAGCCGCACTATATTTCAAATAAACAAAGCTGTTTCCCTGGACAGAATGATGATCAGCTGCATTTCAGTTTGGCTATTATTGTTTTGGCCATGTTCTCATTTACTCATAAGCTCAGAATGTTGGGCTCTGGGCTCTCTGAACTACTAATGGCATGTTGTACTGAGAAAATGACTAGAAACTGCTGTACTTTTAACTAACTTGGCACCAAAATGAAAGGCAAAGCTATTAGAGAATTACAAAATATTGGAACTGAAGGATTTTTAGAAACCACCTTGTGAAAATCCTTTGTTTCATATGGTTCCCTGATTGAATAGAGAAGAGAAATTGCCCAAGATCAAATGAGTCATTGGTAAAACCGGGATTAGAAACCAAGGATCCTGATTTTCAGGCAAGGGCTCTCGGATTTTTCCATCATCCTGTTTTTCCTAGGTCTTAATTTGGATCCTCAATATCAAAGGTAAAAGTGAATCATAGCTTCAGTTTTATTTCTGAAGCCCTAAGCACCAACCCCGAGAATATGAATGCCAGGGGATAGGTGTCATTGTTGGAGGTTTCTGGTTAGCGTGAATCCCCACCTGGAGTTTTGGGGCTCCCAAGCCTCTCCCTAATTCCCATTTTTCCAATGATATATATGTGTTCCCTTCATTTTCATCTTTTCCTTTCCCTGCTAATTTGACATTTAGGCGGTAGAGGTCACTTGAGGGATATTTAGGCACAGCTTCTCGGACCTGGGCCCCGAGGAAGCTTACTCCTACTGCTTCTTCTCCAGCCAGTGTCTGTGTCATGGGTGTGACAACCACAGCTCCTTTTGTCCACCAACTGCTCTTGCTTTCCCAAGATGTGGCTTGCTGAGGGGCGATGAGTCCAGTCTCAGGGTGTCCCCTGGGCCAGCTGTTACAGAACACTGCAGCATCCAATGGGAAAAACTCTGCCAGGATGTGGTACTGCAGTATTATGAAGCTGCCATTGAGAGACTTCTTGCTTTCACAGCATTTCAAGGTGCATGGACATGGCCCGTTCTATGGATAGTTCTATGGATAGCGAATGGCCCAGCTGAAAAACCTGACTTACAGCCTTTGGGGGGCTTTCCACAAGGAGAAATCATGAATAGAAATGATGTCCCTTCCAATCACAAAGAGAATTCTTTCTAATACAGGTGTTGAATCTGATGCCATTGGATATGTTCTCCATACATATGTAAGACACAAATAAAATGGGGAAAAACTTTTCCCTAGAGTTAATAACATACAATATATTTCTGTGGAACTATTTTCTAAGCAGATGGCCTAAAAAAATCTTCCACAAGATTGTAAACTTTGTGAAGGCAGGGATTTGTGTCTGTTTTATTCACTGCTCTACCCTCAGTACCCATAACAATGCCTGTCACATACATAATAAATTTTCTTTGTGGGGTGATTTTTTTCTTGAATATATTTGACATATAACATTGTGTAAACTTAAGGTGCACAACATGTTAATTCAATACATTTATATATTGTAATATGATTGCTGTTGTAGCAATATTTAGCACCTCTATCACATTACATAATTATTCTTTCTTTTTATTAAAAGGTCTTTTTATAAAATTTCATTTAAGAATCTTCCCAAAGAGAGAGGGGGAGAGAGAGAGAGAGAATGTATGTATAAAATGGGTTCATAAAGTTAATTCATTTTTTCTAATCGGTATGTCTCTCCTTTTTTGTTTTCCACCTTTCCCCCCATGGCCTTTGATTCACATCCAATGATGCCCACCCTTCTGATTGATGCACCTGTAACATCTTCCTGGATAACCGTTGAATACTCCACCTCTGGCGATCTGGACTCCCAGGTAAGGCAGTGAGCTTCCAAAAGTCTCCTCAGTACAATCACTGGGCAAACTTTAATAGGCAGTTGAGAAATTTACATAGAAATAAAAAAAATAATCTCAAGAGACAATAGTTCCCCTGATTAAACTTAAATTTGGTCCGATCCCCATATAAATCAATTATGTACATACTTATATTATTTGAGGATACTATTAGTGTGGCAAAATTAAAATTACAGTTTTGGAAAGTGCTATATATTTGACTTTGGAATTTTCTAGTACTAAGAATCAACATATGGCTTTAGGGTTTTTTTTATTGCTGTTGTATTTTTCACCCAAGGTTGTGTGATGTTTTGTTCCTGAGGCTGAGTGCAGTGGAAGGGGTACTAGCCTCTCTTCACTGTGTAGGGAAACTAAGTCATGGGGTAGGTCAGAACACTCTAGATTACTTCTTCCTCGTGGCTGGAAGAGGAGCACATTGGGCCCTGGATGGTAAGTCAGCTAATGGGAGTTTCTTGTCTAACAGATCTGATGTCAGGGCTCACCAAATACATCACTTTTGTTTTCTTATGACACTTGCTTCTCCATCAATCTTAACAATTCACAGAACCAGGGAAGCGGGGCTTAGCCACACCAGGAACTGATGATAAAAGAGTCTTATATTGCTTCTCAGATGGTGATGCAAGGGCACTGATGCTAGTCATGCTGCTAAAAGTCTCTCTTAACTCACTTCTAAAGCCTCCAAACATATTTGATGTAAAGAAACACTTATCCCAAGAAAAGTATAAGCTATATAACTTGCTTCAGGCACAAAAGTGTTATCACATTATAATATCCCTTGCTTAATATAAAACAAAGAGCCAACTGAGCCCATTTGAACCCTCAAATTAGCAATTGACCATGCACAAGTTCACAGTCCCTGCTAATGTCAGAAATTCACATTGCTAGAATTAGTGTTTTGTGATTCTTAAGACATATATTATGAAAACAGCTGAGCGTGTTTTTTTGAATGAAGACACATTGTTTACTTTGATGGATGTCTTGCGTTCAGGTGGAAGGGACTAGAATGATGATTTATGTATCACTTTCTGTGTGCTTTGAATTTTCATCTTTTTGAAGAGCATCAACAAAGTCGAATAATTCTTTTTTCCCTTTTCTTTTCCTTTTGTTATTTGTGTTTTATATATTCCTGATATTATGAAAAATCCCTGTCAATTCCTCCTAGGTCCTTTCAATCAGGCATTTCCATTTTAGTGATGCCATAGCATTTGGTTTGGTTTGGTTTTTGGTTTATTGACTTTTGTTTTTTGCTTAGATTGTCATTGCTTTTGTGAAAGGGAATGGAATTAGCATGACTGAGTGGTAGATCTATCATTCTGAGCCTATGTCCATCCAGAAGTCTGGCTCTCAGTGCTGCCCTGCCCCTTTCAGCCCTATGATTCGTAATCTCCCCACTACTTGAGAGGAGCGAATAGGGAGCTGCTTCCTTGCAGTTTGGGAAGCTGGAAAAATATGCTATCAAAGCACAATGGAAAACTTGTATTATTTTAACTCCTCTCTTACCAAGCTCTTGCTAGCACCTGGTTTTACTGTTCCTTTAACAGGTGGAGGATTTTTCAGATTCTAGATGCGTCAAGGTAAGTGACAATGTATTTTTAGTTTGAACCCAAGTAAGCTAGAATAAATAGACTCTTCGGCTGCCTATCAGTTCAATTTCAATACAATAAATGTTAAGGTTTGGCTCAGACAGATTCTTTCCAGCTGTCTTTTAGTTTCAAACAGCTGAAACTACCCAGGCATGTAGTCTCAGGTATGAAAGCTGACCTAGTTCAGAAGTGGGATGAGGGTTCAGGGCCAGCACCGCAAACAGTTGGGCAGTTGGTCATTAGCTCCTTTTTCTTTTTGCTGAAATAGGATGGCACAGTAGAGTGTTTTGTTAAGAAGAAGACCTCACCATCAACAAAGTATTCTTCACAGTGCTTCATGCACGCTGGCCTGTTACTAGGCTGGATGATGGTTTAGGGAACAACTGGGTCAGCATTTCATTGAAGAAAATCAATTATTTGAAAATATCAGGGCTTTTAAAGTATGTAAATATGTAGACTTGCAAGGTAGAGTAATCCCATAGGCCAGGGGCCTTATGAATGAACAGTGCAGCAGAGCAAATCTAATCAAACACAGAAAAGTTCCTAACTTTGGGAGTGGGGGAGGTATTGAGAATGCTCCAGGATAGTGCCTTTGCAGGCCACAACTGTCACCATGATCTGTACTGTCATATTGCCACCAGTGCTGAAGAGGCTATGAGAATCATAAGCCATTTTGTAGATGTGTGCTCTAGTTGCTTGGCACATGGTTTTCTTAGATCATGATGCTCACCAGTATTTGGCCTATTGTAGGCTTAATTGGCTCCACAAATGTTTACCAGTGTCTCTACTTTCTCTTCCTACCTACCTACATCCCATCCTATGCTCCCTGGCCAAATAGGTTAGTGAGAGCAAAGGCTGTAGCCTTGGGATTCCTCCTCTAGGGCAGACTCTCATTAAACAGGATAGATGGGCCATTTCTTAGATGCCCGGTTTAGCTTTCAGTAGCTGGGCTTCCATATTCCTATTAGGGCCTCAGTGGATTTATTTGACAGCTGAGAATAGTAAGTTCAGTGTTTAATTTCATAGTCAGATTATAATTCATTGAGATAAGTGGTATAAACACACATAGACACCCAGTCACATAATATTAGTATGGGAGGGCGTTTCAAGACCATAGATTGGATATATCATGGTGGCAAGTGTACTAGGTTCTGCTACTAACTAGTGGGTGACTTTGCTATAGTCCCATCTCTGCTGTGAGCCTTGATTTCCTCATCTGCAAAATAAAATGGAGTAGATGACCATTAAGATAATGATCAATAACTTAGAAACTATTATCCCTATAATTGCTTTCATGGGGGAAATGTTGAGAATTTTCTTTTATTTTTGCTTTAAAATTTGCTACATGATAGAACCATCTATCTATAACAGTTTTGTTGTATAACAAAGCAAATCTTGACATTCTCTTTATTTTTATTATGGTGCTGATCACTTTGACCAGAAGTTATTGTCAGAACAATTTATAACTGTTCTTCGTTTGTAAGAAAGGAAGAGAGGAGTACAGATAGTGAGATGGAAAAGAAATGGCTTTGGTAAATGTCCATGGGGCCATTTTTAATTCTGGTGGACTGAATGATGTATGAAAACTATTTGCAAGGCTAGCATATTTTTCAACCACTAGTAAAATAATAAAGCAACAATTCATTTGGTAATCCCCATTGTACATGCAGTTTTATAAATATACAAGATTATGATTATCTCTGCCTCATAATTAACAATTTGCATAAATGCTTGCTATTATTTAGTTGTCTGAGTGCATTTTGTAATCCAGTGAAAGAAGGGAACAATCAGTGGAAGCCATCCCAAATGCCTCGTATTATTGCTACACACATGCACAATTAACAGCAATGCTAATTGTTTCAGACCAGAACCTCATTTGTTTTTCTATAGACAGCAAAAACATTCATTGCCAGAATGTTTGTCACTCTCTCTCTCTTTTTCCTATAACCGGCTGTATCATAAAGTCTTCAGTTGGTTGTAAGCAAATTATTTGGCCGGATTTTTAGTGTGTCATTTTGTGATGGAGTTTCCAGGCTTCTGTTGAAATTAGCAATCAATGCCTGCAACAACCAAGGACTATTTTTATAATATTTTAACAGTAGTCCTCTATAAATTTAAGGAATAAAAGGATGCTTACATACAAACCAGTTCTGCTGCTGCATTTACATTCTACTTCCTATTCCATATCTTTAAAATTATTGGCATTAGGCCTCCATATGGGAATCATAGAAAGTCAAGGCTGGAGGAAGCCTTTAAGATCATCCTGTCAAATTCCCTCACTTTCAGATCAGTTTGATTGTCAGTGATTTGAATATCAGTAACAACCACCAAATCAATGACGCCACACTTTTTTTTTTTCAAACTATTGGGAGCTATTGTAGTAAGTACATTTAAATTATAACCGGTTGTTTTGGAATCATATAGCTTCAACTTATTTTCCAAAAAGCTGAATCAGATTTCTTTAAATATGCCTTCAAAAGGTTTACCTAAACATAGCCATAATGTTGATGGTATATGTGTGAAAGGCAATGCCCTGCGCAAATCACTTGGCAATAGGACATTCAACCAATATCAGCTCTCTTCCCCTCCTGCATAGATTACCTAGCTAACATCAGCATGATGGACATGTTTCTTCAGTGACTGAGAATATGGGCCTTTAAAGTCAAACCATCCTTGAGTCCAGTCCTAGTGCTGCCACTCTCTAGCACTGTGACCTCACGTAATTTATTTAACATTTCTGGGCTTTCAGTTTTTTTCACATGTAAAATGTAGCCACCTTATATAGTTGTTGTGAGGATTAAATTGAGATCAGGCATATCAAGTGCTTAGCACTGTCCCTGGCACATAGTAAACGTCAATAAATGGTAGTGGTTATTACTGTCATTGGCTGGCACACCCAGTACCAGTCTCATTCAATACTAATATTTAATCTTATGGTGGTTTGGAGTACGTGCATATACACCTGTACACGTCTGCGTATGGGCACACAGAGTCCACAAGAATGGCATCAGGAAGACTGCCTTCCCAAAGGTCATCTGTGACCACCATGTTTCAAAATCCCATGACTTCTTCTCTGGCCTCAGTCTTCTTGAACCCTTTGGAGGTTCTGGCACTTTTGCACATCTTCTCTTGCTTGAAAGCATTCATAGTTTATCTCGGTTCGTCTCCTGTCTTCTCAACACTTTTTAAGTTTCCTTTGTTGGGATCTCTTTTACACGCACGTACTCCCCCCCACACATACAACATCTCCCTCCCCCATGCCCCTTTAAACGGAGCAATTCCCAAGGTCCTGTCATTGATCTGCTTCTCTTCTCGTGCTGTGTTCTCATTCTGGGTAATGTCATCTCCTCACATAGCTTCACCTTTCACCTCTACACTGATGATTCCCAAATTGACCTCTCCAATCCTTTAACTCATTCCGGAGCTCCAGGCTAACTCCAATTTCCAATTGCCTGCTGAGCATCTCCAGGGCAGGATATCCTAGGAGGCTGAAGTGTAGTCTGGTTTTTGTCATCCTGCCTCAGCAATGCAGATGGGGGAATCTAGCTTCAAGAAGTATTCGGAGTCGAAAACAAGAAAGAAGTGCTGGGCATTAGCCTGAGCAGAAATAAAAGTAGTCTGAGTTAGGAAAGTTGTTCAAAATGAGCTTTCCGGGGAAAGCATGACAAGTAAACTGTGAATTTCTGTTATTATGAACTGGAGATATAAATTGTCAATTGAAACTTTAAAAGGTATATGTTTTCTAGGGAGGAGGGAACAGCTTTCCTAATGAAAATTGAGTTCAATTTTTAGGTGCTAGAAGGTTGGGATGTTTGAGGGAAATGTTAATTAAAATTATCTTCCTTGGAATAAATTGTATGGTTAATTTTGTTTCAGTGTTTTGTTATACAAACACACATGCCAAGAGGAAGGATAATGTGTTCAACCTGAGGGATGAGCATGTGGGAATTTTGAGAGCACGTGAATGCATAGACACATACACACAAGCTGGGTCAGATATATGCCTGAGATTTTGAATGTGTGAAAATAATTCTATCAGCGTGTAGATAATTTTTTTTCCTTTATGCATTCTGCAAATATCCACTGAAAACCCACTAGATGCCATGCTGTCTGTGGAGCAATGGGCTGTGAATATAGAACATATTGAATCTTTGTCCTTAAGTGTTTAATACATTTTTCCTTAGTTATGTGCAAGTACATTGAGAGTTTAATTTGGTCTAGAAATATCTGCAGCATGTGACAAATTGTTGGATGACTATAACCTTGCTGACAATCTTAATGACCAAAGAAGAACTTAAGGGAAATAAGACAGTGCTAAAATGGGAAAAGAATGTGCATAAATTCGAATTAGAAATTGATTACTTCCTTTAGATTTAGTAAATATTGAATTACTTCAGGATTTTACCTTTCAAGTTGGCTTTCGGTGTTCAGGCCAGAGTAAGAATGATTATGTCTAACCCTAAAACTTAATTAGAGCAAAGGGATAGACAAATCTTGGTTAATGCGTATAGTATTGTTAGGAGAATTCTTTGTAAATGAGTTATTCTTACAGAAACTACAGACCTGGCTTTAGCGTGGGGAACAATATTTCTTTTGAAGAAGGGTAACCCCATTCCCCCACCTTCCCCAAATTAAGTACAATCCCTTCCAGTTGAGTTACTGCCCTGTGGAGTATTAGAGGCCATCATACCCTCCAAAGTGTAATGGCCTAAAAAATCAGGTGATTTCTTTGCCTTCATGGGTGCATCCCAGCCTCCTCTTTAGACATTAACATGGCCCTTTGTTTGCCAGTCTTAAATCTAAGTGTTCTTGGTCCCAGCTGTCAATTTCAAAGTCCCTTTCAAGGTCACTCCCAGGTCCCAAAGATCCCTCATTGCATTTGTAATCCTGAAAACATACCTTGATGCCCTTGGTTATCTACATGGCACCCCCTTCCACTATGCCAGCACCCCCTTCAGGTCCCTTATGGCACAAAAGCTCTCATAATAATGGTGCACATACTGACCAGTGTTCCTGTTTCCTTTGCCTTAAATGAGTTAGAGACATTGATGTACTTCTCTTGTTCTGACTGGAAGTAAGAATCATAAAAACATCCTTGGATGCTTTTATTCTCACAGTTGCATCAACCATAGTCTAACTTCTTTTACCTTTCTCAAATTTATTCACTCAATATGTATCTACTGGGCACTTACTATATTCCAGGCACTGTTCTAGGCACTGGGGACAATAAGAAAGGCAAGGTCCCTGTTCTTGTGTTTATTAAGGGGCGTGTGTGTGCACGTGTTGGAGGGAAACAGAAAATAAGTATACAAGTAAATGAACAAGCTAGTTTCTGAGTGATAGTTACCATGAACAAAATAAAACAAAGTGGACAGAAAATGATTGGATGAGTGTGGAGTGATCAAGGTGAATTTTGCTCTTTACTTTTGTGGGCTTTATACAGATGTCACTAACACTTTGTCTGGGCCCTTTGGTTTCCTCTATTTCATACTTTCCTGGGTTTGGTACCAATTCTAATTTTGCTGCTTCTGGCCACTCCATCATTAGGACCACCTCCCCTTAGCTAGTCCTAAAGTATAACCCAACATCCGCTCCTTATTAAACTTCTGTTTCATACTTTTCTTTGTCAGCATTAGAATTTGGCAGTTCACCCTCTTCCCTGTCATAGAATGTAAATGGACCTAGTAATCCCTTAGGGATATTTTACTTGATTACTCAGGCATTTTTGTTACTCAAGGCAAACTATCTGTTGAAAGAAAAACACAAGCATTAAAGGTTAGTAATTGTGGTGGCATTTGGCTTTGCCTACTTCTGTAGTAGGAAGAGCCCTAGAATGGGAGTCAGAAGACCTGGGTCTCACCACTACAAATGAGCAATATGACCTTAGACACAGCACTTCCTCTCTCTGAGCTTGTTTCTTCATCTACAAATCCAGTGTTCAAAGTAGGTGATCCCTGAGGTTCTTTCTAGCTTTAAAGTGGTACAATTAGTTGTTTTCAGAGACATGGGCCAAGATTTCTTTCCAACATTCTGTTTAATTTTGTAAAGTGGATGTGTAGGAACATTTTCCAGTGTATCAGAACTGCTTAGATTAAGCATAAGTTTTCCAGCAAAAGCCAGCTTTACAATTCTTATAAATGTCACAAGAAGTTAAAACATTGCTTCTTGTTTTAACCTCTGCCAGCTAGGGCAACAATTCACCACCACAGATGCAATTATCAACATCTTATATGTGAACATCTGAAAGTTCACTGTCTTTTCAGCTTGCCCACAGGAAATCTTTCAAAAAGAACCAAATACCACTAAAATGGAGGAAGGCATTCTAAGTTGGCTTCAAAAATGACATGGCACAGGTGTTGCCCACTAATGAGTTAGGTGCCAAGAAAAGCATGTTAACTCTTAGAATGCCAGTAAGGATTCTTCCAGCCGTCACTGTGCTGTCTTCCTCAGCACCTATCTGAAGCCCAGTTAGGAATTGAAGTAGGAGTTAGAAAGCTTGCCTTCCCTAACTTCTTTATACCTTCCTAAATCTGCTGTACTGGGCTTTGTGGGAGAAGATGGGAAAGCAGAAAGGGTGGGTTTGGAGAAGATGGAATGGAAAGAAAGTTGCCAATATTCAAAGTACCCTTGCAACTTCCTTCCATGTTGTCACTATTCCACTTATTATTCAGATACTCGGCCGTGTTCTAAACAAAAGAATCAGTTCCATGACCAGATTTTAGGAAGGCAGTCTTTTAAAAATCCAGAGAAAAGCTGGGCATAATTCTGTGACAAGGGAGTCCGAAGGAGAAGAGGATCCCAGAGGGTTTGGAAACTCCAAGAAGTGCGTTGGTGATTTACAGTCACAGGATCTTGACGTAGAAGAAGAGTGGGGCTTATAGAAAGAGGTGAGGAAGAAAGCACAGGGAGTTCCTGTATGGCTCCAATTGAAAAGGCTTTAATGTTGTGCAGGTGAGGAGACAGATACCCACCAAGACAATGACTTATCTGAGTATGCATGGCTAGTTAGTGGCAAACTTGGGACAAGAACCCAGGGCACCGGCATCCTGTCCAATATTTGATTCATAATTACCTATGCTAGCTAGTAGTTTTTGCTTGCTTGTTTATCAATGAAGGTGGGAAACATCCCTTAGCAATAGGTAAAGTGCATTTTGTTTTGGAAGTTTTGGAGCCAGCTGAGAGGACAAGGTCACATGCAGGAGAGAGTGGCTGGATTGGAAATAGAGACTAAAACTCAAAATTTGGTTGAAATGAAGAAAGGGAGGACTGTGGCTTCCTCCTGGGGAAGGAGGGGGATCCACAGTTAAATGTATACATCATCTCTTTAATGTTCATTCTTAATTACAGCTGTAGCCCATTCTCCATCAAAAGATTTAAATGTCTTTTATTTTAGGTTCTTGGTACTTTGAATCCTTTTCCAGGTATAGTTGTTGCTTCTGCCTTATCTTTCTATTTCACTGTTCTAGATGTGTTTTTGTCAGCAATATTTTCCATTAGTTTAGTCTCAACCTCTTGTCCAGGGTATTTGTAGTGCAACTATATATCACAGGCGATCTTATGTGCACGTTAAAATGGAGAATACTATTTCACAGGTTAGAAATTACTAGATTATTTCCATTCCCCTTCCAGAGTTGAAATATTTCCTACTTGGCAAATGGCCCTTTTTTGAAATCATAAAATTGCACCTAGGAAAAAAACGGCTGTCACTGTGGTACGGTGGGGCTTCCTGTCCCTTCACTTTCATTGGCTTACAGTACAATTTGCTTCATTGATTTTTCCAGACAGCTCAGCATTGCCTCATCAGCCAGACACTGGAATTATAAGGGGGCTTCATCAAGGCCTTATGTCGCTTGAAAACTTTTCAACTTTCATAATTTTGGCATGGGTGTGCTAGAAACCATGTGTAGATGGCATTGGGCGGCTCATTGGTCTTTCTTCTCATGGCTTCTACGGTTTCTGATTTGATTTCTGCTCGCCACAGGGCCCAGTTTACCTTCTCTTCTCTGAGAGCTCTTGTTCATTTGTCAGGAGCCCTAAAAGAAGGCTGCTCATGTACAGCCGTGGCATGTCAGAGTCATCCTAAACTGGCATAAATGGCCTTTACTGATTGTTTCTATATTAAAATGTAAATGCATATGAGACTTTATGAGAAGCCTGTGCATAGTCTTTCTCACATTTTTTCATATGAATTGATTTTACAATGTCATAGATGATGAGAGGCAAAATACAGACTTTCTTAAGCTCATTATAGCTTGTTTGCTTGAAAGGGAACAAAAGCTATAGGAAAGAAATGAACATTATGTGATGCTTTGGGCAGGAGCCATTTTCTGACTAACAAACACCTTTTAAATGATAAGCCTACCTTCTGAACCTATGCAAGGGAAAGTGGTCACTATGATATTCTTTCGCTCAAATAACCTTTCTTAACTAATTAATGAGAATTAATTTCTGGTTATGTAGGAAACAGAGGGTTTGCTGAAATTCATAACGTGTGAAATAAACTGAGAGACCCTCAAAAACTTAATTATAATTATAAATGCTGGTATCTTTTATGAGAAAATGAGATAGGATGGGAGGATAGGAGCTTTTTGATGAGATTCTCTGAAAACCATGCCATGTTATATCATTGAAGAGCTGTGTGATTTAATACTCAATGATCATAAAATCTCGTGTTAAACCATCTACCAGGAAAGTTCCATAAGCCTCATTTATTCCGTTGTCTGTGAGCACCTTCAGTGTCTCTTTGGCAATGCTAGTAAAGTATTTATAAATAAAATAATACTCTTGAGGTTGATTTAAATTCAATCCACATGAACTATAGTTTAGTGTGAGTACCCAAGCACTGCATTTCTACTCTGAGTGCAAAGTGAAAGCAGGATAACTAGGGGATGATCCTCTTTCTGAGCCTTCTGTCCTACAACAATCTCAAGCATGAGATCTCTGATTTCCCTTTCTCGTGGAGGTGTTTCACATCTTAGCAATAGGTATTCTTATTCATGTCTTTTCATAGCCTGCGATCATAGGTCGATTGGCACTAAGTCATACTGAGACTGAATGAAACAGGTGATGGCCTTCCATAGATTTGGGGAAACCAGGAGAGGACCTCCAATTTGGTGATTATCCGGTACTGTGATTGAAGATTTACTGTTAATTGATTAATTCATTCAATTATTACAGATGTGTTTATTGAACGCCTACCATAACCCAGCACTATTCTTAGTGCTGGGGATTCAATAATTTAACAAGACAGGTAAAGTTCCTGTTCACAGAGCTGACATTCTAGTGGTGGATATAGACCATCCAAAGCAAGCAAGTCAATAAAGCATGTCCACACTGGGATAGGGGTTATGAAAGAAATAAGCATGAGTGCTTGATACAGAATGTGTAGCCTTTGGAATAAACTCCTTTGTGGGTGTATATGATTTTTGGAAACATCAAAAATGAGATGGAGCCAGGTCTCATAAATATAGTATAAGATCAAATTGATAGTGGTTTTGGCTCTAAATGAGGATTATATGTAATTAATGTAATATCTTTTGAGGTGCCAATAAAAATACATACTATGCTGAGTAGTGATAAGCACTTCAATGTTTTCAAATGCAGTGAAAGAGCTCAAGCAATGGGTGTTGTTCTTCAGCGATCATTTAGGCATCTGTAGCTATCAACAGCATTGTCTCTATTTCCCTGCCTCTCTTTAATTCTGGTCCATCCTGGTCATCATTGGTAAATGTACTTTAACTATTATCTTGGTAAAAATTATCATGGGATTGGGAGTGGGATATAAAGTAAACATTTAGAGATATTCCAAACTGTGTAATACACAAAATTTGATGATGACAGCTTATAATTTACTCCTTTCATTTTATTAGCCCAAATAAAGTGAAATTTCATTTATGCTATTTTGTATCAACTATACCTGTAGAATGCTAATATACCCTTTTGATGAGACACAATCACTTTGAGTTTAGGAAAAGAGAAAATGTTTATAAGCAGCAATGTTAAGATGGAGATGAAGGGACAAAAGGAGCCATGATAGGAGAACTGAAAACCCTTTGTGTGTTCCTTCCTGTGCTAACTTAAGTGGTTTCTACCACTTCTTTTTAGTGATTTCATATGTTCTAGAAATGTTGATTGTGTCTCCAGGTGAGGAGAGCTAATAAAAATGGTTTTGAAAAATGGGAGGAAGCCAATGATTGCCGTTTAATTACATCTTTAGTGCAATTGTAGTTCCCTGCTTTGAGAAGCACTGATCTGCTCAATGGGTGTTTACTTGAAGCATCTGCTCTGCCAGACACTGTGCCAGGCACTGGGGGTACAAAGGTGAATCAGTGAGAGATCCTGCCTTTATGGTACTCACAGTTGAATTGGGGAGACAGAAATAAACGTTGTGATGGAATATGATGCATGCTAATATAACAGTATACAGTTGGTGCCTCAAAGAGTCTGCAGTAGATTGAGGTTGTTGGGTCACAAGCTAGTGAGGGAACTATTCTATGAGTTGCTATAGCAAGTGATGGAGCAGTTATGCTCATTTTCTTTACCTTAAATACATCTCCTTGCAGCCTTGGCATGATTCACGTGCATATATATTAAATCTATTTGCCAATTTTTAAAGGCAAGTAGAATGGTGAGATCTAGCTTCAAAATAAGTGGGTTTTATAGGGAATATTCTAGAGTTTCTTCTTGAATGTAGAATCAGACTGGGTCAGAATAACTCTCAGCTGACCTGTTGTGAGGAGCCAACCTTGATTTTCTTTTTGCAACACCAGCTCCATTTCTAGCAGCAACTGCAGCTGAGCCAAAAGCACAGATTCATTGCCTGTTTACATCAGACGCTAAATAGGCACTGAGCAGAGGCTTAAGATAGCCCTGTCTTCTGGGAGCTTATAATCTAAAACAGACAACAAACTGGAAAGACTATCCATCACAGCTGATATGCTCACTTCCTTTCTCATATAAATTCAAAGAAAACAGAAAGTGGCAAGTCACGTTCTATAGAATTTGTAAAACCTCTAGAGAGTAGTCTCTCTTTTTTGTGACTTTTCAAGTTGAAAGTTATTTTGTATATAATATGCAATAGATTATAGTGTTATTTTTTAAATTGGGGATGAGAAAGCAAGCAATATTCTCTCTCTTTTTTTTTTTTTTTACTATCAACAAGATACATTGGAAAGTATGGATCAAATTAAAAGTGGATTCTCAATTTGCCATGGGGAAATATGTGCAGTATTTCAATTACTCTAAGGTCAGTGTAAACTTGAGGGTAGAAGAGGTATCATAAAAATTAATTTAAGAAACTAGCCTTGAGATATTTCCTAGTTGTATTAATCCCACCGGTGAAAGCAACATCTGTGGAATAACAAAGGTATTTAGTTTGACCTTTTTAGCAAAATAAGATATTACCAATAACATGACCAAAGCTTGGAGCTGAGGCAATGCAGTAAAGTAATGGGGGTTGACTAAGTATTTATAAGCATGTGACCATTTGTGAGAAAATGGTGAAAATGTAGGACATGTCCCAAACCAGGATTAATTTCTCAAAGCTTGCGTGTATGTGAGAGAGATAGAGACAAAGACAGAGAAAGCAGAAATGCAGACATAAAGAAAATAAGACAAAGTAGCAAGAGGCTGAGCCAGAGATAGACAGAGACCAAGAATTGAAAATCAGCCAACCTAAGGTCACATTCCAACTCTGCTGTTAAATTCTCTGTGAGACCCTGGTGAAGTCACTTCTCTCTGGGCCTAGGTTTCTCCATCTGTAAAACGAGGGAGTGTGCTACAAGCTGACTTTATAGAACTTACCAACTCTCTAGTTCTACTCTTGGGTACTAGGTAAATGAAAAGGCAGCCAGATGGGTAGGTAGGAAATGTATGCAGACAGGTATGCAAACGGACAGACAGACTGGCTGCATATATGCATATGCTAGCTTAACAAAAATAGGAGAAGACCAAAATTAAGGTCAGGCCAGTGGACCTCACCAGCCAGGGCACAGAATCGTCTCATCACTTTTGATATTGCCATGGTGATCTGAGGAATTGGCAGCTTTCCTTTGCCTGGCACTGGCCCAGCGTTCTGGGGGCCACTGTTGAGTCATTTTCTGACTGGCTTGGCCATCTCTCTTCCCTCCACAGGCTCAGAAGAGTAAGTTGTATGAGGATCCATAAAGGACCTCTGATGCCCAAATAAAAGAAGTCAGATGTCTTTGTACATATGACTGTTACCTCAGCTGCCCCAACAGAACCTCCTAGCGGAGGGAGGGATAGAGAGTGACTACTCTTTACACTTGAAGATGAGGAAACTCAATAACTACCTTGCGTTTTCCTGCCCAACTTTCTGTCTGGATACCTGTCTGTGTTTTTAAAGCTCTGCAAATAATTTTGAGCACACTGTGTTCCCCAGGCTTTCAAATTTTACCACTTTGAAACTTTTGTGACTCTTGTTTGCAGGGTCGGGGAACTGATGAGAATAGTTAGTACTTGTCAAGCTCCTAGCCAGCGAATGACTTTAGTAAGGAGCTAACAATGTACGTAGTAGACAAACTGCAGCTGAAAGATGAGGCTTCAGACAAGTTTTGTTATCTGGTTTATTTCACTCTCCTTGGTTTTTGCAAGAAACAAGACACCATGATTTTCTTACTTTGCTTACAATTTACCATCTCCCCCTAAAACAATACCCCAAGAGTTTAGCTTAAGGGTGCATGGCCTGGTAGTAGGTCCCCCTCCAGGTGAATTTGATCAGACGTTGGTTTCTCGAGAAACTTCTGTGGCATCTAGGATGCCATTTTGAATTTATCCAGATCTTCACATTCTGATGCCAGTACATGTTAGAAGAAAAGAAAGTCCAACAAAAATGTGTCTCCTCAGTGAAAGATAGCTTAGCAGGATAACAGAATCTATATTGTACCCATCACTATAGTACTTTCTTAAGTGGCGTTTGCCATCACTAGAACCCTCACTTTTGCAGGCCAAGTGAGTCCTGAGAACAAAGGCCAGGGTGAGCATGATGTGTGAGGAAGAAGGTGAGGAGGCCAGGCTGGCTGCAGGCAAGCTTATTCTTACACCAAGTGGCTGATAGTGTCAGTTGAGTCATGTGGGGCTTACTCGAAGAGAATGCTGAAAGGGTGGGGACAGGCTTGGCTTCCATGCGCATCTCCAGCCTGACCTCTCCCCTGGGCTCCAGACTCATATAACCAACATCCCACTCCACTGGGAAGCTTAACTAGTATCTGAAACTTCACCTTCCCCAAAACAAACTTTGGACTTTTCCCCAAAACGTCTCCCTCTCACAATCTCTACCATCTCAGTAAATGGCAACTCTGTCCTTCTGTTGCTCAGGCCAAAATCCTCAGAGTATCTTGCACATTTCTCTTTTTCTCTCAGGCCACATCTAGCCCATTAGCAAATTCTGTCTACTCTGCCTTCATAATATAGCTGGAATCTGACCGCCTCTCACCACCATCTACTCTGCCATCCTTGTCTGAACCACCATCATTTCTTACATGGGCTACTGTAAAGGGCTCCTGACTGGTTTCCCTGCTTCCACCATTGGTCCTTTACAGCCTATTCTCCACCCAAGAACCAAGCTGATAACCTTTTCAAAATGTTAATTCAGATCTTGTCACTCCTCTGTTCAAAACCCTCTAGTGGTACCCCATCTCATGAAGAATATGAGACTGAGGCCTCCCCATGGCCTGCAAGGCCCCTGTTCCTGATCTGACCTCATATTTTATTACTCTGCCCTGTGCCCATTCCTCTCTAATCACACCAGTCTCCTTGGTTTACTTTTAATAAAGCAGGCCTGCTACTACCTCGAGACCTTTGCACTTGCTCCTCTCTCTGCCTGGAAAGCTCTTCCCCTAGATATTTGCAGGGCTTGGTCCTTAAATTCGATGAGGTCTTTCCTCAAATGTCACAGGAATAAGATTGCCAAGAAGTCTGATTCTTAAAAAGAGGTCACTGGACTTGGCCAGCAGGCAGTCACTGGTGACCTTTAAGAGAGCAGCTGCAGACAAGTGGTAGAAGAGGAGACGGGTTGTTTCCCAGCCGTGTGCATCCCTTACTAGACTGTGTGCTGCTTGAGTTCACTGTTGTTGTGTCATTCAAACTTGTGTCCCTAGCATCTGGCACAGTGCCTCATACTCGGTAGGTTTTCAGTCAGTGTTTGCGGAATGAGGGCACCAGTCTTATTTTTAAACAATTTATTATTTTAAAACACATTAAATTATGGAATGTTGTGATGGCTGCCTCACTTTTGTCCAGCAAACATGATTGTAAACTAAGGCCTGTGCATTCATTGCAGACCCATTCCCTGAGAACTGACACGTGACAGTGTTAAACACATGATTTAGAGGGTTTTGGTGCACATGGGGTTGGGAAGGTGAAGGCTGGGACCCTCCTAGGTCTCTTAGGGAGATAAGACAATCTCTGCTTGTATATTAACTAGATCACTTCCCTTTTAAAATCCCCCTTTTAGAGACACTAGAAGGATTATTTAAATTCGAAAGCTATCCTTGGGGTTAAGCAAAAGTCTTAATGACTTTAGGAGTGTTCTTATAGTTAACACTCATCTGGGAGTGAAAAATACATTTCACGTGGATTCCCCAATAATTTCATTTGGGTTCAACCTTCATCCCCTTTATCTCCCCTCCTTTATTTAACAATGGTACTGAAGTTCAAAACAAAAGCATAGGAATGGCTTTTCTTCTCACATACTGCTCCTTCCTTCAGGCTCAGCCCTCTGAGATCTTTCCCTAAACACCCGTTAGAGAAGGTTGACCTTCCCCGAAACCCTTTATTCCTAGAGCCCGTTGATACTAGCAGTAAATGCTGTTTTCCTTGCTGTCTAAGAACTATATGAAGGTCACTTCACTTCTGCAGCCTGGGCTTACAGGGCCCTCTAAGCCAATGGCTGGCAAATCTTGGCAGGACACTGCTCCCATTTCTAGCATTGCTCTTAAGCCAGCTCTGCCTGCAAAAGTCATAGTTACAGACTCCAAACCCTCTATCTTCTTAAAGTGATTGTGACTTGTAGCCTATTCCTGAGGTCAGTCCCCAGGGACTGCCCTGCCTGCCCTGATGTCTATCGCAATGCTATCATGTGAGACGTTTACCTATATGGGAAGAAAGACAAGTGTGGCCAAGAATAGGTAGTCACTCTACCACCCTTTGAGGTTATTTCATACCCCTACAAACGAGTGACTCCCTCTGCTGTAAATCAAATGCATACTAAACAGTTATATGCCATCCAGGCTCATTCAACAAATATTTGCTGAGTGTCAATTGGCCTGGATGTAAAGGAGGTGGGGGAAATGCAGAGATGAAACATGGCCCACCTACCCTCAAAAAGCCCATAATCCTCAAAAGGTGGAAACAGAGACAAATGTGTAGACAGATCTTATGCCTCAATGTGATATAATCAGATCTAAACAAAGTGGAGCCAAGAGAAAGGGATTGATGTTGCCTGGGGCTGTAGAGAAGACTGCACAACAGAAATGGCAACACCTGTAGGTTTTCAAAGAGAAGCAGGAGTTTGTGGGAGAAGAAGATGGAGAAAGGCAGTCCAGGCAGAGGAAGCAGCATTGTCAAGGCCCAAAAGCAGAGATAACCACGGAGGATCTAGGAAGGGCAGTGGTGCGGCATTTAGAAGATATGTAAGCCTGGGTTTCATCATGAAGGATCGTGGAAGCCATGCAGAGATGCAGACCTGATTTGGTAGGCGATAAGGGGCCATCTAAGATGATCAAGCAGGGGAGGGGTGAAATAGCTGTTTTGTCCAAAGACAATACTGGCACAAGTGTGGAGGGTAGAAGGGAGAGGGTTGATGCTGTGATAGTTACTACTGTACTCTCACCATTGCCGTGCTGACCACACTGAGATGACTATTAGTGGGAAAGTTCTCATTTAAAGGCCTGTGTTGCCTGGGCAGAAGAGCTGCGATCTCATCGCTTATCCTGGTCCCTGTTACACTGTGCGTGGGATGAGAGCTCCTTGTTCCAAGGCAAAAAGCCCTCAGTAGGAGACTGTTTGTAATCATGCCTAAAATTACTTCATTATTGGAACCTGCGTTTGATCCGTGATTAGGAGCTGGATTAAGAAATCAAGTAATCAACCATTGAAATTGTAACCATAAATTGTTCTATAAACAACCAGCTTCCCCTGCCTCCCCCAGCCCAAGTAACAAACCTGAAAACAGATGCTTTTCCTGTTGTTTATCCCCCCCTGGGTTTTAGCCAGTACTTTGGAGCCGTGCACAAGTCAGAGAGCAATGCCTGCTAGCCACAATGCCCTTTTGTCCCCCACATATGGATCACTCATGTTGTACCTTGTCAGATTAAGACAAGACACCCAGGGAGTGTGGAACTGTTAAAAATATGCAACGTATTAAGATTCGCCTAGTGAAGGGGAAGAGGTTTACTTTTAACAGAACTGAGGAGAAACTGCCTGGAGTTCAAGATGAAGAATAGTTAAAGAGAAAACCCTCCGAGACTGTTGCCATTGGAATGATTTGTTGGAAGTAGTTTTTTTCCTGAAGGGTTTTATTCTAAGCCAAAGGCGTTCAGATACTACAGCCCGTAGAGATATTTATTTCTGTAAAACAACCTTAGGACTTATTGACTTTTGCTTGTCTGGGACCGCACTGTGCTTAACCTTCCAGACGTGTAATAAATAGTCATAAATTATAAGTAAGATCTAGATTTCGTTTTGGAAAGACTGGCAGCAACCAGGCAATAATGTTACATGAAGCAACTGGCTGTGCAAGAAAAGCGCAGCTACAGCCTACTCTGATCCCATAATGCCCAGAGACACCCAGGCAGGAGCAGCTTGGGCTGTTTATTTGTTTGATCATCTCTCTGACATTAAGAGGTAGCAAGCTTCACTTTCCTCCTTTGTCATCATTTCATTTAGAAATCATAACATGGAAGGATCCTTAAGGATCTTTCCAAACCCTTCCGTTTTACAAAATGAGGATGAAGGCTCATGGAAGTTAGGTGACTGACTTTTTTTTCCTCGGCTAGTCGTCAGCAGAAAGAGAGCTATAATCGGGTCCATAACCCAGGTGTTTTGCTTTATTAGATGAGAGCAGTCCTTCATCTGCCCCTTGGGAACAATTCCAGTAGCCCTATAATAACACTGGCTCTTTCACAAGAATTTGCCTTGACAAGTTTGCATCCTTGGCACTTGGCGTAATAATACCACCAACTATAGCTAACGCCTGCATAGTGCTTTACCGTTTGCACAGTGCTTTTCACCATAACACCTTGAGTGTAACTCCGAGTGTTGTCAGTGGCTTTACTGGTGGCATTTTATACAATAGTGTGTAGACTAGGATCTCTTTTCTGAAGAAGAGTTTGAATTCCATTATTTTTAAAGAGGACTGAGGAGGGTTTTACTTTATGTTCTTGTCACTTCCAAAAGGCTTTGTGAATAAAAACATTCAAATAGTCTCTATGTGAAATAAGACTACCTCAGAATTGGAATGAACTTAAGGTACAGTGAGCAGTTCTACAAGACATGTCAGTGGAAGATTCTAGGTCAGGAATAAATGCTGATAATGGATTCCAGATACTTCTCTTGATTTCTAAAAACACTGTGAAAAGAAATTGGTTACTGAACAAAATGGAAGAAAGGGAGAGGTGAAACAAGAGGCTGAGAAAGGGAGAAGGGAGGAAGCTAAGGAGAAACCTTTGTATGAAACTGGTACTAAAAAAAAGGCATGTCTCTTTTTTCCAAACTCATACATTCACTGGGGTAAACTGCTGATATTTGAACATAAAGCACCTGAATCTCCTAGAGCTTTCTGCTTGGAAGTTAGTACCTTGGGAAACTGAAGACTCCTTCCATTTCCTAGGGAAGTTGCTGATTTGGGTTTTACAGCAGTGGTCAGCAAATTACGGCCCCCGGGCGAAATCCAGTCCATTGCATGGCCTGTGAGCTAAGAAAGTTTTTTTACTTCAAATGGTTGAAAAAAATTAAGAACAATATTTTGTGACACTTCAAAATTGTATGAAATTCAAATTTCAATGTCTGCAAAGAAAGTTTTGTTGGAACACAACCACACGTTTATTTATGTGTTGTCTATGGCTACTTTTGTGCTGCAACAGCCAAAATCTGAAATATTTACTATCAGGCCCTATACGTAAAAAGATTGTCAACTCCTGCTTTAAACGGAAGTAGCGTCATGATCTGAAAGAGTTAAATAACTTTCTCTGGGCCCCAGCTCTTAACCAGAGGGAAATTTAGATACTGGGATACTCTGCTTCAATGTAACTTATTTCAATGACTTGCACTCTTAACCACCATACTTTTAGAATCGAATTTTATATAATGCTATAAATCAATGTTACCTCAATAAAAAAAAGAAGTAAAACCTAGATTCTAAAGCATACTAATAAAACCTGATATAAAATACAGATA
This sequence comes from Tapirus indicus, assembly GCA_031878705.1. Classification (NCBI taxonomy): domain Eukaryota; kingdom Metazoa; phylum Chordata; class Mammalia; order Perissodactyla; family Tapiridae; genus Tapirus; species Tapirus indicus. Next base: position 110,339,978 of record CM062942.1, on the reverse strand, counting down.
TTTTCATAACCTATAGTAGGTTAGATTTCTAATTGCATGTTCATGCCATCTCAAGAGCTAAATTATATTCATAAACAATTGATCAATCTAAAAAAAATAAAATCAAGTAGCCATAGTTACTTTTCTTTCCTTTTTACAACTCATACTCTTGTATTCATACTATATTCTAACCAATTTCTATTTACTTCATTTTTATATGTTGAAAATAATACTTTTTTTGATTTTAATTGAAAGGTTTTGGCATTCAAAAAAAAGGATGGAATCTTATGCTTTTGTCTAACTGTAAATTGTATTCTATACAGGTACGGCAGATGTTTAAATTTTTCTAAAATGTAATATTAAGTTTCCTAATGATTCCAAATGAGATTAAGAGGAAATTTTATCATCTGACCTTTGTAATGACCTGCTTCATATAATCAGCAGCAAGCAATTTGGGGTCTGCAGGCTGTCTGAGGACACATTTTGTATTGATTAGCTGCAGCTTAAGCCTGAATGGTTAAGTCAGCAATTTGACTTAGAAAAAAAAGCTGTAGATTCTAATACCTCTACAGCAACAGCTTTGCTATTGGGCAGGTAGTGGGGGCAGGCAGTTTTTTGTACTGATTTGTGGCTAATTACTCATCTATTCATTGTGGCATCTCTCACTAAAAAGCCACACAGAGCCAGACATTCCAAGGGCGTTTTTGAATAATGGAATTCAAGCAGAAATTTAAATACTCACCTAAAGCTTTATTCTGGATCTCATCACTATGGATGGAGGAGGGTTGATCCTGGCTTGGGACAGAGGCTCAGGAGATAAATGAAGGAGCTGAGGATTAGCACTGAAAGGTCAGGAAGTCACATTTTGCAGGTTGGGACATTCAGCGTATGAATCATTTCTCATGCAGTTTAAAGACATATTTTGCATTGATTAGCTGTCATTTAAGCCCATGCAGTTAAGGCAGTTTTCTGCTTTCTACCTCTTTTCCGAGCGCTTGTATTAGCTGCAGCTTAGATCCAAGAAAAAAGGAGATATTCTGGGCCTAGTTGAGATTTATTCTCCTAAGAAGGTCAAGGGCCTTTCAGTTTCACATTTCCATCACTGCCTCTTTGAACTAGATTACTTTAATAAGTACTGTACTTTGTAATTTCCCCATTAGTTTCTTATATTTCTAATCAATAGTTTCATGCAATTATGACCTTACATTTCCAATTACGTTTTATTCTGGGATCTTGCCATTTTTCATGGGTTTCTATAGTTCTCTTGCTTTGGGCTCTTGTGAAGGCTAGGAGATTTCCCCCCACCCCCAACCCCTGACTTTTATGTTCTGCTAAAGTTATCAGAACCAGCTTGAATTTGTATTTCAGGAGGCTTCTCTGAAATTAAAACAAAGCTATCTGCTGATGGGTCTGGTTACTAGACTGAAGATTTGTATGAGGATCATCGGAAATATCAACTGGTGTCTTCTGTTTGGGCAGGTTACAAACAATGCATCTTTCGTTACGGTTTCTTGTATGACCACTGGTTTAAATTCCAAATGTTTTACCTGAATACTCTAGATACTGTTGTTTAGTTGATAACCTTGAATGATTTCCAGTCGGCCCTTCCTTATCCCAAAGGAGGGTCACTTATGATGAAATTCATTCAGAGAAGTATTGATCTCTCAGCCATCACACTCCATTGATTCCTCCCTCCCCAACAGAAGAGTGTCCTTCATGGGCCTGGAATGTTCATATTGCCTCTAGGTACGATTGTTTATTCAGCAAGTGCCTTCATTAAGCCAAGCAACACTATAAGGTAATGAGACTTACTTTAACAAACATGGCAGAACTTATACATCCAAATGAGCTTCCCTGGCTCTCCTTTTTCATCATTCTGCTTCTTCCCAGGAGAAAGTAATAAGTTGGAGGGTTCATCCAACCCCTCCTCCCTTCCCCTACTGCTGAGTTCCCCAAGAGACCTGTCCTCAACTCCTATTCCAGATGACCCACAAAGAGAGATGACAAGTAGATAGAGGGCATCCAGGCAGCAGGGCAAAGAATCCCAAGACTGGCAGAGAAGGGAAAATCCTGAATATAGTGGGCACAACGGAGGACTTCTATTGGTGTGTAAGGGGTGCATAAAGCCAGACTGCTATGAAATAATTATTCCTTTATTGCCCCTAAAAGTTCCATGTCTGAGCTGCAAGGGGCAAGGAAGAGGGCTCATTTGAGTGTCTGAGAATTTAATATTACAACTCAGTAATTTCTTTGAGAGTAGGGAGCACGTAATAGATATTTTTGTATCACTAGAGCTTTGCCTGGAGCAGGTAGTAAGTGGATTGTTGTTGAAACAATAATAGATTAGAGCTATGAACTAGTACAATAAGGCCTATACTGCTATAATGAGTATAAAATCAGAATCACCACATATATTAATTATAGAATAATTAAGTTATTATAATCTGCCATTTCCCGTTTATCACCATCATTATTCTGTGAAGTCAGGTGGCGAGATTGCCTTGTTTTTACCCAATTTTCATTTGTGTGAACTGAGGCATACCAATCAACGGAGGGACTGGTGTGATGGCTTAGAACAAGGACTCCAGTTCTCCAACTCTCCATGTGGCACTCCTCTGAACAATCTGGATGAAATCAGGAGCTAGCATCATTCACGGTTGCTATTTACAAAAGTCTAATTAATACCTCTCACTCCCTAATGAGATACTTCTCTTGACTCCATAGACAAGTAGAGTGATGTCAGAATGCCAGAGTGAATTATTGGGCTTGTGTCAACCCAGGCAGGGATGAAAAATCACCCCAGTGAACTTAATCCAGGAGCAATCAAAGGGCCAAAGTTTTAATTAGTGAGAGTTGTGATTTACATGCTCATTCGGCATCCTAAAACTCCGCACTAGTCTTCCAACTCCTGCACTTCCCTGGTTGTTGTCTGACACTGGTTAGGATAGTTAATGTGCTTTCAAATAACGTTATGTTTAATGGACCTTTGAAGGCACTGACATATGAATCTATTTTGTTACGCATCAGGAGAACTATTTCCGTTAGAGAAGTCAGTGAAAGATCACATGTTGGGAGGAGCCAAAAGGCGGGGGGAGCATTTCAGCTTGGTACCTGGTTCTTTCACCTTTACCCACTAAGAAAATTCACAAAAAGTTATCTAGGACTACTGGTATTAGGACTAATTTCTAATCAAAAGGAGAATTGATGCCAAAGCACTATAATGAATAAAAGAGTGGAATGGATTTATTTTTAACAAACATAGCAGAACTAATATATGGAAAATGGTGCTGATTTCTTCAACATAGCCAGGCTTTCCATGTTGCCACATTGGTTACTACATTTGACAGCTGTAGCATGTTCTCTCGACTCTGCTCAGTGGGAAGGCATCTTTGTCCTTTGAGGGTGGATTAGGTTTTTGGAATCAGTCAAATGTCATCTGAATGTAGTTATGATGTAGTAATTGCATGATCAAGCTGGGCCCTATGGTTGGGGCCAAAAGTGAGGTGTGACTATACAGTCATGAATGATATTTCTCATGTGATTCATAGCTGTCTGTGAAGAGAGTTCCCAGGGAAGAGCTCTAGAAATGTTGTGAATCCTGGCAGCATCCTTGGAATCTGTATACAGCCTCTTCAGGTGACAACTTTAAGAGGACCAGCATGCATTAGGTATAATCTGGGCCCTGGTAGGCTTGCTAAAGATCTGTTTTAAGACTTTGTCACACCGCCTACATTGACTCCTCATTTGCCAAGTAACTCTGAGCCTGGTTCTCCTTCCAACAATCTGGATGGAGCTAGTATCTTTCATGAGGGTAAATTTACAAAAGTCTAATTAATACTTCTTACTTGCTAATGAGTTACTCCTTTTGACTCCATAGACAAGCAGGGCCAAATACATGATGTCAGAATTCCCTAAGTGAATTATTGAGCTCGTGACAACCTGGGCCAGAATGAAAAATCACCCCAGTATATTTAATCCAGGAACAATTAAAGGGCCAAAGAATTAATTAATGTGGGTTTTAATTTGTTAAGGTCTTGAAAGAGAGAACCTTTTTGTTTGCTCTGGTCTCTTTTTTGTGTTCTTTGATTACAAGTAAACATGCCTTTGGGGAAAGATATCTATTTCCTTACTCTGTTCCTTGGTAACCTCTGGGCAAGAAAGAAAAAAGTGGTGTCTGAGCCTGCAAAGAGCATCAAATCATTGGATTTGCAGTTCAGATGATCAGCCAGTGTCCTGCCTGAGGAACTGATGGGAGGCATAGAAGGAGAATTGCCAAAAGAGGGAGCATATGATGATAAAAGAGAATGGGTGACAGAATTTAACAAGAGAGCAGTGCCCCAGGAGTCCTGAACAAAGAATTAGAAAGAGGCCTAAGGGAAATTGGGAGAAGTGCTTCTCTGCAGCCTTTGGGTAACTCTTCCTAGCTCCCAAAAGGATGTTGACAGCAGATACAACTGCTGATGTGGGGGCAGGATCCAGGCAGGTGAGGCATGCTAGGGAAGGAAAGCCCCAAGCCCACTGACACAAGACAGCTCAATGGGATCAATCCTTCATGCTGTCCAATGAGCGGGTGGTTTGGGAAAACATTGATCTAGGGCCCATGTTTAAATGCATGCCTCTAGGCGTTCCACCCTCTTCCCCAGTATCAGGCTCCACCACCAGGAAGGCTGCACCTACACCACATCAGCTTAGCTGCCTACAGGTTGTTGCCACTGGCTTACCTTCTAGTGTGGTCTCCTCATCTACTAAACAAGTATGAATTTTACAGTGTGGAAATTATACTCCACTCAACTTGACTTTTTAAAAAGTCTATATAAGACACTGTCCTGTGAAGAATGCTTCTGCATTTCCAGAAAAATCTGTGCTTCTTAGATTCAGCACCAGGAATAAGTTTGACTCTCCTGACAAAATGATATCCTTCCTTTGTATCACAAGTTGAAAGTGCTATTACCCAGCATGTTTCCCTTATGGCCTTGGTTGCTAGGAAACTCAGAACTAACTCTAGCACTCAGTTTCAGTAATCCTGCTGTCCAAGATTTTGAGAATGGGTCTTTTTCCCTTTTTAAAATATTTTTATTGATCTCATTTTTTCCCAGGGCTACATTATTGGTGTACTTTAGAATAAGCTACCTTGAATATGGGGGAGTGGTAGGTTATAAATTACAAAAGATACCGCTGTGGCCTAGCCTGTGATGGTCTAACACTAACCTGCATTCTCCCTGGCCCATGCAACTAGCTCTGGCCTCATGCTCCTTGGAATAAACTGTGTTTCTTTTAGTCATAGCCCCGACTTTCACACCAGATTTGATGTTTTTCTCCTATATAAAGCTTTAATCATAATTTCTATATGCTTCCAAATATCAGAAAAAGTGGCAGGGGTGCATAGACCAGCATGCACCTCCCTATTTTTTTCTTATCTCTGGAGCCGGTTGTATAAAACTGCCAAGAAGGAAATTTTCACTTAAACTAGAGCCTTCCAGCACAGGGACTGCTGACCTGTGGCAGTTTCTAATGCTAGGATTGTTTTAGTTTGTGCTTTACTTGACTTTCGGTTTGTGGCCATCATTTGACAGAATTAAAAACTGACTCTGTTCTATCTGCTCATTTTTTAAAGGGGACAGTCTGTTCCAGAAGAGATGTTGTCCAGGAAACAAAGACTCTGTACTGTGTCCAGAAACCAAAATTGGATGGGTGAGGGCCCAGGCCTGCAAGCTGTTGGCTCCTGTAGCTCATGGTCTTGCACAGGCCATGAATAACGTTCCTCTAGAACCATGGGCAGTTGGACAATGTGCCTTGGCAAAGTCTGGCTGAGTTTTTACATCCTGGCAAGCAGGCAGTAAAGGACATGTCCCCTTAATTTAAAGAAAACTACTAAGGGAAATTCAAAGAAAGAAACAACAAAAAGAACAAAACTTTTTGAAAGTAAGAGGGTCCCACTTTCCCTCTGGGGTTTCATCTCCCTCTTGAGTTTCTGGAACTTTAATGCTGAACTGCCCTTCTGTAAATCCTAGACAAGCTAAGAATGTCAAAGGTAATGTTAATAAACCACGCTGGAAAAAAAAGAAGGAAAATATAATTACCATAGAGTAGATGGGGTCACAAAATCCATAATTCTAAGAATTCCAGGAAAAGCATTGAACAGCCTTTAAAAGCACATTTCTTTTGCCCCTAAGCCACAAAGGATTGTTTATATCGCTTTTAGGCAGCTGAGTGCCTCTCCTTCCAATTCTAGGTTTCCCTGAGATAAATGCCATCTTGTTTCCCTTTAAGTGTCAACTCTGCTTTCCCTGGTTGGAATCTTCTGTCCTACTTCCAAGGCACCCCCCTTCCAGATCCAATCTGAAGAACTGGTCTACTTCTCAAGGGCGTGATGATTAACTGACATTCTTGAGGCCAAATGAAGGTTCTAGCCCTTCACAACTTAAGTCACCTGCCTATCTCACAGAGTCATTCTTTACAACTCATCACTGGGGTGTCCTGAGCCACATATTCCCCATTGAGAGGGATCTGGAAATGGTTTAATATGGTTTAACACTCACGCATCCCTTCATAGACAGTGTCAATAAGAGTGAAGGCAGTCATTTTCTCACAAAGCTTAAGGGAGACAAGGAATAGGGCAAGCTCTTCCTGTAGTAGGATCTGCTCCCAGCCAGTAATAAGAACATTTTTCACAAGGCCTTTGTTCTTTTTTTCATTTAGACTTTTGCAGTAATAAGCTTCATTCCTGCCTTTCATGTTTTTATCACTGTAGTTTTCTACCTCTCCATTTCTCCATTTTTCCTAAGCCAAGAAGCGCCCCCAGACAGTGAGATCTTGCACTGTGATTTCAGTGTTTGGTATAGAAAAATGTATGGACACCCAGTTCATACAGGTTTAAAGAATTTATCAAATAGAAAGTTGATTATTTAGTGGCTGGGGAGAATCAGAGGCCATTATTTCAAAGCACAGAACCTGTCTTACAAAGAGGTGACAGAGATGATGTTATGACTTTCAGAAAGCCCAGGCCTTCCCAAATGCAAGACAAGTGAATCTTGGCATATCGTTGACTTGAATTCTGATTATTCCAGAGCCAAGATTTTCTTGAAGTTTTGAAGCCAAGAGGAGAGCAATAAGGCCCATTTCTGATTTTGCACATAATAGAGGAAGCAAACAACAGGAACAGTAATGAAAAGCAGACTAATTACTTCTTTGGGAGATTATAACCATATTTGCATAAACTTTAGTATAGTTGCTTCATCTAGTTTGGGCACTAAAACAGTTTTTTTGTTTTTTGACCTTTGTTGCAATAAATAAAGCCAGACTGAAAAAATATATCTAAAGCCTGTAATTATGGATTTGTTTGGCGAAAGATGCTTCCTTCAGCATACTTCATATCATCTTTTCCAGGAATTGATGAGAACAGGTTACATGTGATCAAGAAGGCTTATTCTCTATCAAATACTTTTGGCATTATAAAAGACAGCATGACTGATGAAATACCACAACTAATCAGAGAAGTGTACTAGGGGAAAGCAACATGTAGCAGCTGGAAACCCAAGACACAAAACTGTCTTATAATCAGCAAAAGAGTCTCTTATGGTTGCAACACTCATGCCCCCAGGTCCAGTTTCTCCTTTGGCTTGTGTGAGCCCACTTTCTCCACTCTAGCTTGTCCTTCTTAATCTTCTGCCCAGGCTCTTGTCTTCTCATCCTATACTCTGGTTTTCAGCTACCACCAATATGCTGAAGACTCCCAAATCTCTGGAGACTATTCTTCAGCTGAGATATCCATATCCAGCTAAGCTCTTCATCCATGTATCCAACTGTCAATCAACCCTGTGCCTGGGGTCCCACAGGCACACAAAACTCTACATAACCCAAAACTGAACCTGTCATCTCCTTTCACATACTCCCCCACCCAACAAAAGGCTGCCCCCCCTTCCTGTACTACTCACTTTGGCAAATGGAGCCACAATTCATTCATGTTACCTCATCTTTGGCCACAAACCTTCCTGCCTTGTTCTGTACTCTGTGGAGGCCATGGCCCTATTTGCTAGGTGCCAGCCAAGTTCTATCATTAACTTAATGTTAACATCCTTGGATACTTCCCTTTGGATACATCCCTTCTCCTCTCTGGACCTTATTTTCCTGTCTCTAAGGACCCTCCTAGCTTCGTATTTCTATGAGTCTTTCTCTTGACTGGGATGGGGTATATTCAATAAAGAGCCTCAATCTTTGGCTTAGCTAAGTGTTTTGGGTTAGACTAGACTGTTATTAAAAACTCAAATTTGTGGAGAGAAGTATATTGTTATAAATTATACAAGGCCTAGCATTTATCAGTGACCAGTGGGTGATATAGAACAAGACATGTTTTGTTTCCATGAATTGTCAGAATTATAATCTTCCATGAACATACACAGTAAAATAATGCTCAGTTTTCCAAATTGTAACACAACAGAAAGAAGCTGACTATTGGGTTTCATTTGGAAAAGAAAATTAGAAGTAGTCTGCACACATTATAGAACAGATAACGTTTGCCAAGGAGCCCCTACTTAGAAATAGCATGCATTCAAACAAATATGTGATATCTGAATGTGTGATGCTTGAGCAGTTTAAAAATCAAAATGTTTTCAAGTTTTAACTGTCCCTCGAAATATAAATGAAGAGAAAAGTGTAAAAACCTTTGGTGTAGAGGCTCAGTGCTGTTAAGAGACACATTAGAGCATAGTTGAAAGAACTTTTCTTTCCTTACTACCCCAGAAAGCGTTTTCAACACCATGGTGACATGGCCCTTTTACTTGATTTCTAAGGAGCCGCTGTGTTTTTAAATCGTGAATACATTCACCCCTTTAGAAAGCACTTAAGATGCCGAGTTCAGCAACAAGAATATATTTGAACGCTCCTGGCTTTGGACACCAACACATAGCTCAAGAATTGGTGACCCGAAGCTGAAATGTTAAGATCAGAGGCGTTGGTTAGGCAGGACCAACCCTGCCTCCATGATGCAATTTGTCCCAGATCCTTCGGCTGTTCCAAAGACAGAATACGAGCCCGGCTCGCCTGGTTCAAGTGCCCGTGCTCTTTCCACAGCCTCAGAGTTGCCTTCAGTTGGTTGGCGATGCCATTCTCCAAAGTTGCTGACTCCCACTGGTTTTACCGACTTGAGTTTCGTGTCTGTGGGCACTGTAATTGCCTGCCACCCTTTAAGGCATACAGTGTGGACTGACATGACTCATTGAAACAAAAAACCAAAGCCACATGATTCTGTTACTAAACCTCTAACCTTATATGTGTTAGTTCAGTTCAACAAACATATTAGAAGCCAAATTTGTCAGGATGGGTGTCAGTCAACAGGTATTGAAAACCTTCTATATGACAGATGTTATAAGAAACTTTGTGAACAGATTTGAACACAATTTACCCTTGTCCTCAAAGAATTTAATATATAATGTGCAGGCAGAGTGGACATTCCTGAAAATCCCCGAAGAACATACTTAGTAGAAAGTAAAAACAAAGTGATTATTCGCCAGAGAAAAGGAAATGAATAAATGATCAGCCCCCCCAACACCCTTGGTTCATATCATTCTGCAATATAAAATCAGACTCTCACTTCCAAGTAAACGGGCTGACTTTTCTTTTTTCTTTCTATGCTAATTCCTGCCATAGCAGTTGGCCTCTGGCTTTTCCTAAAAAGTTCACTGAGACTTTTCTGGCCTACTCTGGGGACTCCCTAATGTATAATGTTCACCAACTAGGCTCCAGTTATGAATTTTTAATTATGCCAGATCATTTTCAGTAAATAGAACTTTAAGCTCAATGCTGTCAGATCCAATTTTTGTCTCACCTGCTATTGAGCTCCACTCTGTGGTGCTTGTGGTAATTGCCACTTCCTCAGGAAACAGGAGCTTCTCCAGAGATGGATGTCCGCAGCCCTTTGCATCCTCCTTTTTCCTGATTCAGGAGCAGTACAGTGGGGGCGCTTCATCCAGCAGATTCTCATTGTGTTGTCTGGAAAGCAGCGACAATGGATACAGCTGATTGTTGTTTCTCAGTCGCCGCTAAGTGTGGCTGCCTCACACTTCTTGTGAGGCAGTGGTGCTCAAAGTATGCTCCACAGACCAGCAACATCAGCATCACCTGTGAACTTGTTAGACGTGTAAATTCTCAGGCTCGATCGTAGACCTGCTGAATCAGAAACTCTGGGGGTGGAGCCCAGCCATCTGCGGTTTACAAGTTCTCCAGGTGATTCTGATGTATGATTAAGTCTACGAGCCACTATTGGGAGATAAGTGTTTCAAATTAAGGATAGGTATAATTTCATTCTATTTTGTGAAAATTCTCATAACCTAGCGTTTATTTTCGGATTTATGATTTTTAAACACAAACTGAAAATCATAATTTTCATAATAGTAACTCAGCTTTACCTTTGCCTCCCTGATTCCCCCAAGCATAGGTGGTTCCTCCCCGATTTTTTTCCCTAGCTCTTTTTCACACTTGCCTTCTCTGATTTGGTACATTGTGTTGTTGTGTATCTGTTAACATGCTCGCCTCCTCTACTAGCCTTTGGGCCACTTGAGGGCAGGAACCTTGTCACTCTCATCTTTGTATCCCCAAGGCCCAACACAATGAAGGGCACACAAAAAACACACAGTAAATATTTTTTGAATGAATAAATTGTTTAACATTTTATAATTTTCAAAACTATGCTATGGCCTTAAGAAGTAGGACTGGCAGACGAGGAAACTGAGACCCAGAGAATTTAAGTGATTCAGTGGGTAGGTTGCAGACCCAGGGCTAAAGGCCAAAGCTTGCCTCAATTTGGGAGAGGTAATGGCCGCAGTTCCTTAAACATTGCCCTCATGAACTGAACTCAGCTTAGCAAGCCTGGGATCCTTTGGCTCTTCAAGAGCAAAGCCCTTGATTTGTTGCCAGACAGGCTGTCCCTACCCCCAGCTGTCGTGGTGTTACTACATTCTTGTACCACACTGAGTGCTAAGAGAGGGTGGCTGAGGGTGCCAGTTAATGAGGCACAGTGCAGAGACTGAGAACAGGAAAAGGAAACTGAATCATGCAGAAAATAGGAGTGGATTTTAGCACTATCGGAGATACAGTCCCTGACATTTGGTTAGTCCTTGGTAAAGGAGAGCCAAAAGGAAAAGATGTGAGCTGCAAGTGAAGCCAAGATTTAAAGCTCAGTTTAGCTCATCTGCAATGCTGTCCATCTTACACCAAGGTGGCAGCAGCGTGGAATGTACTTTGTGAGGTGTTTTTGTTATGGGAATGGGTTGACAATGATTGCCACCTGCCTCACCTCTTGGCCCCCAGCTCACCTTGTCATCTGTAAGCAATCTGGCTGTGCTAAGAGAATGGGGAGAAGCAGGCTACGGGCATGGAATGAAGAAAGTCACTAGCCTGGATAAGAATCAAGGCCTGCACTTTCCCTCATTAACCTTAGCATTGAACTCTACACAATTAAGTTAGCTGGCTCAGGCTCTTTTACTTGGGCCCCTGGGATATAAGACTTTGTAACACACTTGTAAATCCTCATAAACTGGGGTGGAAGTAAGCTGATTCTGGCACAGGCTGTCCCCCGCCCAAAACATCCGCTCATTAATCACAATGGATCGCGGTCCCATCATGCCTCACTGCTTATCTCATGGCTTTGACTACCACTTTGGAGCAATGACTGTACATCTGACCCTGTCTTTCTTCTTGAGCTGCAGTGCCATCTCTCTAATTGCCTGCTGGACACTGTCCATCAACACCTCAACTCGATATGCTCCAAACCAAATCCATCATCTCCTCTAGTCCAGAGTCTCCTCCCAACTAATCTATCTCTTTCATTGGCACCTCTGTTTTCCCAGTCATTCGGTTTCCAAATCTTCTCAGCAGCTTTCATTTAGACTTTATTCCCGTTCTCCAGATGTAGTCAGTTCCCAAATTCAGTCATTTTCTTTTGCTGTGCCACGGGCGATTTCCTTCTTTCCACCCCCATAACTACCATTCCAGTCCAGGTTCCCATCATATTTCAGGTCTCAATCGCCCTAAACCATCCAACAGCAGAACTATGATTTTTTGCTCCTTAATCCCCTATCTGATGGAGGAGCCCAGAGCTAGATGTGAAAGCAATAGTTATAAGATACGGTTCCAGTGATCTCTGATAGTCTGCAACCAAGGTCCAAGCTCTTGGTAAAGACGTAAGTGAATAGCCAGCTTAAATGAGAAAATAATATAATTTAGGAACTGATTCATGTTCTTTCTTGATCCCAGTAAGGCATTCAGGGATGTGACTTCCTTTCCTGGGCATAAACAGCATGTACCAGGAGGTGAGGAGAGCAAAATAGCAACAATAATCAATAAGCTTATTGCTCCAGTCCCTGATGCCCCTGCGGTGAGTTGTTAGAGTGAAAAGTTAATGGAAGGGGAGAGGGCAAGATAATGCAAGCGTCCCAGCTGCCTTTTCCAAGACCTCTGCAATTACAAAGTCACTGTGAGCTTATGTGTGAATGGTTTACCTGATCAGTTTAATTCCCTCTGCTTTATAGATGAGAATCCTGAGACAGAAAGAAGTTATATGCCTTGCTGGCAGCCTGGATTAGAACTCAAGATTCCTGAATAAATGCTTTGAACAAATGAGGTTGCTTCTGAGAGATCATAGTTACACTGGGCTTCATAGCAGTAAAGATGAACTTTTCTCTTCTCCTCTAAAAAAACCTCAGTCATTATCCACAGTTAAGCAAAGGGAAACTAGGGAAAGAAGCTAAACAAAAGCACAGCTTAGTGAACTGATCTTTGCTTGATGATTAACAGAAATACAGATAATGGGAACAGGACGCTTAAAGGGGCATAGACTCTTAATTTAGACATACTGGGTAGAAAAAAATGAAAAAAGTTTGGAGCAAAGAAAGAAAACCACTCAGGACACAACCTAGCAGGATAGAAAAATGAAATAAAGAAGACTCATCCGCTCTAATTAAAGGAAATCAATATTTGAAGAGCTGTCTTGCTCAATAACAGAACAAGGACAAAAATACTTCAGAAATGTGAGCCTCTTAGAAAATAGAAAAGCTAACTTTCATGGGGAAGCAATCATGATTTAAAAGCTTTTCAAAAGATGACCACTTGGTAGATATATTGTAAAGGGGACTCAAGCACCTGTTGGGGAGGCAAATTCAATGAGCTTCTATGCCTGGTAGAGTCTATGTATTTTAAGTGCATTTCCTCATCCTGGGAGTTTGAAGGAGCTGAGGGTCATCTCTAGAGAGCAAAGAGTAGCTACCGTTTTCCCAGAGAGACTTGAAATAACCCCTTAATAGCTTGGGTTTCATGTCAGTTACCACTTACAAGAACACACAATGGAAAACATTAAGAGCTATCCAAATGCAACAGATCTCTTGTTATTCAGAGGCACTAGCCAACCATCCAAGCAAGCTTGCTTGAGAATCTTTTCTAACCTCACCTGTCTTTGTGATCCACGTGATGATAAACCATCAGTAACTAGAATCCATTTCTCCCAGGCCATTCTTCTTTAGGGATGGAAAATATGTGACATGTGTGTCACCACTTCCTTCTCTCACATTGGTGCCACACACTGATAATCAATCATGGCACTTCTTTTCTACTGAGCCCAAATGCAGCTTCTTCATTTATTTGTTCAACAAATATTTTTTCAGCACCCTCTTAAGAGCTAGTTGGAGAGACAGATGAACAATAAAATTTACATAACACTAAAGTTCACATAAAAAACAGATTTGCATTGTTAAACTTAATTGACTGAGCACCAGAATAACTATGGACTGAAACCGGAAATATTATTAAGGAAGAATGTGAAAAGACAATGCTTGAAGTAAAAAAGAAAAGAAAAATCGAGATGGATGATGGAACAAACCCTAAAAATAGTTAAGGACAGCTGAGAAGCAAAAAGTAAAAGGTGACAAAAGTAGAGTTAGAATCATGAACACAGTTTTTCAGTGACTGGCAACGTAGAAATAAAGAAAACTACTATAATAGCCAATGCAAAGAGGTAGAAGAAAACAACAAAAAGGAAGAACAAGAGGTCTCTTCCAGAAGATTCAAGAAATCAAAGGGAAATTTAAACCTAGATTAGGAATGCTGAGCGACCAAGAGGGAAGCACATTATCTGATCAAGAGAAGATAAAAGGAAGGTGGAAACAGTACACTGAAGACCTACACAGAAGAGAAAAAGTATGACAGATTCCTTTGAAGAAGATTCCAATGAGGAAGAACTCATAATTTTAGATAGTGAAGTGAAAGCTGCCCTGAAATTGCTGGGGAGAAATAAGTCACCAGGGGTAGAAGGAATATTGGTAGAATTATTTCAAGCCACAGAGGCTGAATCTGTCAAAATCTTAACAAGAATATGCCAACAAATATGGAAAACAAAACAATGGCCTGCAGACTGGAAATGCTCAATGTATATCTCAATCCCCAAGAAAGGTGATGCCAAGGAGTGCAGTAACTAGAGGACCATTGCTCTAGTTTCCCATGCAAGTAAAGTGATGCTCAAGGTGCTGCAACAAAGGCTTTGACCTTGTATGGAGCAAGACATGCCTGATGTCCAAGCTGGATTTCGAAAAGGGAGAGGCACACGAGATCTAATCGTGATTGTTTGTTGGCTACTGCAGTGCTCCAAAGACTTTGAGAAGGTTAATCTGTTTTATAGACTACAGTAAAGCCTTTGACTGGGTGGATCATGAAAAGCTATGGGCTGCTGTGAAAGAAATGGGCGTGCCTCAGCATTGATTGTCCTGATGCATAACCTGTCCTGTGAACAAGAAGCCACTGTCAGGACAGAATATGGAGAGACAGAATGGTTTCCTATATGCAAAGGTGTCAGACAAGAGTGCATTTTATCTCCCTGTATGTTTAATCTGTGTGCAGAACATACAGATCATACAAAATCTGGGCTAGACTCAGATGAAGGAGGAGTGAAAATTGGTGGAAGATATATCAACAATCTAAGATATGCAGATGATACCATCTTACTGCCAAAAAGCAGCAATGACTTGAAACGACTTCTGACGAAAGTGAAAGAAGAAAGTGCCAAAGCAGGACTGCATTTGAACATCAAGAAGACAGAAATCATGACTACAGAACTACACAATTTTAACGTAGACAATGAAGGCATTGAAATTGTTAAAGATTTTGTTTACCTTGGCTCAGTCATCAATGTAAATGGTGACTGCAGCCAAGAAATCAAGAGTAGACTAAGACTTGGAAGGACGGCAATGAAAGAATTAGGAAAGACCATCAAGTGTAAGGAGGTGTCATTAGAAACTAAGGCCAAGATTATCCACACCCTTGCATTCCCCGTTACTATGTACAGGTGTGAAAGCTGGACAGTGAAGAAGGCTGACAGGAAAAAAAAAAAACTGGTTCATTTGAAATATGGTGTTGGAGGAGCACTCTTTGGATACCCTGGATTGACAGAAAGACATACAAGTGGATCCTGGAGCAATTAAGCCTGAACTATTGCTGGAGGGAAAAATGATAAAGCTGAGACAGTCCTACTTTGGGCGCATCATGAGAAGGCAGGATTCTTTGGAAAAGACAATAATGCTGGGAAAAGTAGAAGGCAGCAGGAAAAGAGGAAGGGCAAATATGAGATGGATTGACTCCATAAAGGAAGCCACTGGCATGAGTCTACAGGAGCTGAGTGGGGCTGTTGAGGACAGGACATTGTGGACATCACTCCTTCATAGGGTCGCAGGAGTTGGAGCCAACTTGAGGGCACATAACAACAACAAGCACCACATGCCAAGTGCCAAATAAAAGATATGTAGGCAATAAGTATTATAGCCAAACTCTCTCTTCTGAAATACAATTTCAATTTCCTACGACCCTGAAAATTAATTTTTAAAATTCCAGTGCTGTTGTAGTTAGGGCAGCACAACTATTTTTCATGGGTCTGAGATGAATTAATTCCAAAAACAGCTTATGAAATACTATAGGAAATGTAGACATTTCTGTATGCCACCCATCAAGAAAATGAGTGGAGTGTGTTTGAAACCACTAGGTTCTTCTCCTCCAAGTACCTCTCTGACCTAAGAGGAAAATCCAGATTGGAGTGGATCTGATTGCCATTTGGGGTTAAGTACACTGGATGCCATTTCAGCATCAGATTATTCAATCAGAAACACTTTGAAAATGCTGAAGAGTTGGGTTAGTCACAATTTTCCCACCTGAATACAATGTGTATAATATGGCAGATTTTTTTTTCACTTTTCTGGTGTTGGAGACATTTGTGGAGCCTGTAGAAAATGGCTTACTTGATAGATGGAGAGGGACAGCTGACCAACCAGACAGAAGGAGTGCTGGCACTCATTAACTTTTCCTGTTGGGAACTCACCTGGAATTGTTTTTATAGGCCTTTGATGAGGCTGGGTTGTGAGGGAAGGAGGAAAGAGTCTTATCCTCAGAAGAGGATAACGACTCAGGAGGAGTGGAAGAAGCCTGGATTCATGCCTTCTGGAATTTCAGACCACAGCCTTTAAGATGGTAACCCAAGAGGAGATGAAAGTAAAGAGGACTGACAAGTGGTCTAGAGACAGACAAAATAATAACTGGGGTAGGTCGGTTTCAGATACATAGGTTGGAAACTAGCTCTAATTCAAGGCAGCCCTCCCCAATTTCATATACCCCAAATTATCATCCTTATATCCTAAAAGCAGGCAGGGCTTATTCCTGTGTGGCCCTGGGGTGCTGGATGTTTCAGTGGCCAGTGTCTTTGGCAGCATCTTAATCTTTGGGTCCTCGACCCGTGGTTTGCCAGATCTCTGAGGCTCCCAGAGAGTCTGCAGATGTAGGATTTTCTTTCTCTTTCATGGGGCACTTCTGGAAAACTCAGGGTTTTTCTGTCTCAAGGTTTCAGAATTATACCATCTTGTCTAGACTGATGTACTCAGTCCGGAACTTTGGGGAGGAATGATGACTCTTTTCCCTCAATGTTTGCCAAGCCTTTCTATGTAACACTCCTCAGTATATCTACAAAATTAAACTTCTAGGATGCAAGGCTGCCACAAGTTCTGCTTGGCCTCTGCCCCACTTTCAGATACATTTTGCCTCTGTAAATGGACCTGCTATTTGCACAGAACAAACATTTTGAACTCTTTGATTACTTTCACCGCTAGTCTTGGTGCCATACCTCCTGTATGTGATTTTTCTCTAGGAAAGTTTTTGTTTTTATTCCCCTCAGATCTGCACTTACAGGATTTAGCAGTAGGTCAGAGGAGTCCTTATTCCCATCTTTTGAAGGACCACTGCTCCAGGACCACCCCCCTCCAGCACAACAGTTAACAATAAAGGCTGCCACTGCCAGCTGACAGCTTTCCCTGATGTCCTGAGGTGCCCTGCATTGAGCTTAAACAGGGTCACTTGTTATGCAGATTATATAGGACCCTTGCGCCCAAGGCATAGACATGGGAATTTAGCAATGGGAATGGGCG
Source organism: Tapirus indicus (assembly GCA_031878705.1). NCBI lineage: Eukaryota > Metazoa > Chordata > Mammalia > Perissodactyla > Tapiridae > Tapirus > Tapirus indicus. The sequence continues at coordinate 110,322,555 of CM062942.1, read as the reverse complement.
TTCTTTTATTCAAAAGAAAGTGGATGCCTGAACTTAATGACTTAGAGAGTGTTAAATGACCACCTTCTCTGAGCCTAGTAGCGTGCAAGATCAAAAGATCCCTTGTTTCAGAATGCTTCCAGTACAGTTTCCTACTGCCTTCTGGATGAATGAGGGGCTAGGAGGAGGAAGTCTCAGTGGCCAGTGACCAGGGTGTGAAAATGAGGAAATTGAGACCTGTTTGAATTGTGCAACAGATAGTATATTGCGTCCTTTGCATCAGACTGCACCGATCTTCTGGAAGAGACAGTTTTGAATTCTTCTGAGTTACAGTCTTTCGTCCAATTGTTCGATATTATCACTTCGTTTCTGAGCTTGGTTCTGGATGAGGAGGGTAGCTGGTATGGTCCCAGGGACAGTTAAGGAATTCTTTGCCAGGAAGCCATAATGGATGGGCAGAGGCAGCACTGGGTGAGTCCTTCAGTCTCCACTCAGAATGTAGCCACATGCTGGGAGTCTGTGAGCAGCAGAGGGAAACGGTCCTTGCACTGTGCAGGAATCCCAGCGCTTCGTCTCCGCGGGCTTCTGACACCTTCTCTGAGATAGAATGCGCGCCCACTCTCTCCAGAGCCACCTACCCCAGCAGAAGGATTGGAGCTCACCTTGGTGTCTCCCACTTCAAAGAACTGCTTTTTGGACCTCCTGGCCACTGAATCCTACCTGCTTTTGTTGTCTGTCTGATTAGCCCTTGTCTGTGCCCACACATATCTGTATTACTTTCACAATCACCAGGAACCCATGCTTATCTCTTGTTCCAATCACATCCACGTAGCCATTTAAAACTGATGGGTGCAGGGCAGAATATCTTTTGTGACTCCCCACCCCACCCCACCCTACATATAAGTACAGCTACTTGCAGGCACCTGTTTCTGAGGTACTTAAAAGATTCATAAATATCTGGAAAGCTCTTTGACAGTTTCTGAGACAATATTCTGTGCCTTTCGAAGGCTCTATTATATTCATTGAAAGCCAAGATATGCATTTTTCTTTTTTACCTTCACTTTTCATAAAAGGTTATGCTGACGTAGATCTTACTAACAAAAAAAATCTTTCTGATGAAATCAGGATAAATAATTCCACACATCATCAATTGGAGAGAAAGGCTTGGAATTGGTTTCCATGGAAATCTGAAGATGAAGTAAAGTAATAATTTCAAGGCAGAGCAGCTGAATTGAAGATAATGGCAAAAATAGTTTGATAAAGAAAATAGAATAAAGTAATCAAGAAGACTCCAATCAATTATTTCTTTTTGTTTACCTTCAGGTGATTAATTTGTCTGCATTTATTAACCTGATGAGATTAAGCAGACCTTCCTAGTGATTTATTTCATAATTGTTTCCAAGGTTTGACATAAGCTGTGGAGTTATTGAAGGTGGAGATTTAAATTCAATTACTCGTGAAGCAGGTGGTGCTTCTCCTGAAAGAATATCCGAATTCACGGCCTTCCCATGTTAACATTATGAGTGAAAATTATTAATTCATCTGATAGTATCTCCCAAAGACTTTTAGAAGTCATTTGCATCCACATACTTCACTAAAACTCAGCAGCTTCAGAACTGAACTTGTAATACAGAGAATCCATACACTGGAAGTAAAGGATTTTATGTTAAAGAGTAGTTATTTTTATACAAAATTTTTTTGCTAGAGCCTCCTATGGGGCCTGGGCTGTGGTGCTATCGTTAATGGAATCTACCAGATCAAGCTTTGAATGCCAAAAGGATAGCTTTCTTTGAACTTGACCAATGTTTCCCACTGTCTTTACCTTTGAAGGGCACCACTGGATACGATCATGCTTTATTTTGATAGGAGAGAGAGAGAGAGAGAGAGAGAGAGAGAGAGAGAGAGAGAGAGAGAGAGAGACAAGAGACCGACCTTGGAAGTCTTTAAATGAAATGACTAATTGCTTTTTTGTCTCTGTGGTCATTGTTGTGTATATTTTTCTATTCTTTCTGTGGATATAGTAAGGATAGACGGGATTCTCCAAAAACTAATCCAGGTGCCACCTCTCCAGCATCCACAAAGGCCCGGAACACATCTAAGAGTGGGAAGTAAGTGAAAAGTGGCCCTGTGCATCTAACATAGCTATCACAAAGCCATGTGCTGTCCTCATTGTGTCATTCATTCATATTCATTCAACAAAGATTTGGGGAATGCCTTCTGTGTGCCTCACACTGGGCTAGTCACTGGGGAATTTAAATAAGTAGGGCAGGTGTTGGGAATATTGGGTGCATGAAGGACTACAGAATGGGGAGGAGAGAGAGGAGACGGTCAGGAGATGACTTTGGAAAGATCGCTTTTAGGGCTGACTGTGAAGGGCAAGGACTTAACAGCAATGCAAGATTTGGACTATGAGTTTCAAAAATTAAAGAAGCAGCAGTGGCACTGATCAATCATTTTATGATTTGCAAAATCCATGAAAATCTCTCTGATCCATACACTAAGATGTAGCGTTGATATAGAAGACTCTAGAAAGCCATTCCACAAATGTCCTGGTGTAAGTACATTTACATTGTAACCATGTCACATGACATATATATTCTTTTCCTAGTAATTAGTGTGTACCATGTCCTCCCTGAAACTCTGTTTTTGGTATTGCCAAAACATATATTAGCTGAATATTTGTGATGTTAGATTTACCTCTCTGGGCTAATTCCAGAAAACAACAATGGCTGATCTCTCCCTTTGGATTCAACAGAGCATGGCAACCTGAAACAGTGTGATCCCATGCAGATGACATGCCTCCAATTAGGTGCTTCCCCTTCGAAGTGGCTGCAGCCCTTTGGTGAATGGCTTGGGTTCTCTGTAAGCTCTCTCTCTCGGGGTATGGGGCATTGTGACAGGCAGAAATACAGACCAGAAGGAGCACCCAGCCTGCATCTAGGAGAAGATGAAAGATGCCTTCATCATGCTAAAAGCTCTAATCTAGCAATAAGATATGTCACTACAAGAGCATGGCTTTGCAGTGAAAGGTGGATTTGTAATGGTCATATATTTTATGTATTCAGCATTGGACCGTAAATGCTGCACTTTGAATATGATCTTATATTCCATTCCCAAAGTGAAAGATCTATTGGCTGCCTTTTTTCCCCTCTTCTTCTCCTGAATACCATTTCAGGTTTGCATATAAAGTTGAATATGGGCTATCTTGGAGAATATAAAAAGCGGTGGTGAAGACATAAGACTAAATCTCAGAGCAGTTAGAACTCGTTTCAGTTATTTATCACCAAGCACCACAATCAAAATGCTGTATCAATTATGAAGGAAGGGAATTGGTGCACACATTCCCAAGCAGCTGAATCTTTCCAAATTAGTCCCAATTCATCGTCAGCGTGCATTCTCAGTTAACAGAGATGGCATTGGAGAATCGCTTTTAACTCCATGCTTGCAGAAATGGCAGGCCCTGTCTGGCCACCTTGTACACACCTGTCACACTGAAAAGTGCAGGGCACAATCTCCATTTATTAGAACTTGGTGTGTAATTATGGATGTTTGTGATTGCTGTTGCATTGTGAAAGGGGTGTTGTTTTGTTTCTTTTGGCTTTGTAGGAACCAAATCTCCCAGCTTTTGAGGGAAGAATCTGAGAGTGAGTCACAAAAGGAGCAGTTGGTAGAATTGGAGTTAAGATGACATAGAGAATGCATGCCTAATACCATACCCAGGTTGTTAACAGTAGGAGGCCTGCATAAATACATTCTTAAGTAGATAAACAAGATCTTATACCACATTTGCTGTATTTGGACACATCCCTAGCTTCTTTGCACATTCTGAGCCTAGGTGTCTTTTATTTGCCATGTACGTGACTCACAGACTGAGCCAGTTCTTTTTAATTCTTCATGATTTTTGTTGATTATTAATGAAAAATAAAAAGTTCTCCAATATCCGATATCCTCTTTATGGCCACGTGTGCCAGGTTCCCTTTCTCTTACTTATCTCCCATCAGCTTTCTGGAGGTTTTAAAAAATTCTTTCTCTGCACATTTTCTCCTTCTCAGGATATTTTTGTCAACAGAAGCAGTATTGACCTTCCATGAATATGGTGAGACTATCAGGGGCATTTTTCACACTTTCCAGAACAGTGTCTATCAATGTTTAGGCACATGTGCTGTAGTTCAGAGAGACTAGTTATTTCCTGTGTGTTTCCTTGGTTTTGGAGTGTGTGATGGCGAGGAAGGGGGATAGGTAGATTTCTGCACCCCAGGGCTTTTCCCACAATGCATTTTTGCAACAGCCAGCATTGAGGGCATTGAGGGTGCTGTTTTGCTGGGTTTTCTTATGTTATTTGACCTAATGACAGTGAGATATGGAGAAGTTTTTAAGAGTTTATCTATGTTATTTTGGGGCCAGATACAGGCTAGGAGCCAGAAGAAGTATTCTTTTCTTCTCTGAAAAGAAATTGGGTCTCCTCTTTTTTTTTTTTGGTGAGGAAGACCAGCCCTGAGCTAACATCCATTGCCAATCCTCCTCTTTTTGCTGAGGAAGACTGGCCCTGGGCTAACATCCGTGCCCATCTTCCTCTACTTTATATGGGACGCCGCCACGGCATGGCTGACAGGCAGTGTGTCGGCGGGTGCCCGGGATCTGAACCTGTGAAACCCCAGGCTGCCAAGCACGAACTAAACAACTGCGCCACCGGGCCAGCTCCCTGGTCTCCTCTTTTTTGAAGAAACAAAAAATACAAAAGTCAAGCTGCCTCAAATATACATCATGGCTAAAAATAATAATAACTAATACGTGTTGAGTGAGTACTAGGAGCCAACCTCTGTACCGGGCAGTTGATACATTTTGTCTCATTAATAATCTTCACCCACCAAAAGCTCATGAAATAGACATTATTATTTTTATTTTATACATGAGGAAATTGAGGCTTGGCGAGGATATCACGTGCCTACATAGGGTCTCCAAATGAACAACTTTGGTAAACCCTTTCTTTAGCACAATAACTAAAATGTATTGAGCTTTTACTTTGTGCTATTGTGCTAGACCCTGGGGCCACATAGACAAATAGAAGCTACAATAGGTGCCCTGAAGGAGCTGACAGACTTAGTAGAGGAGACTGAGGATGGCGATGTGGTGTTTACAGTGAGAGAGTCACAGGGTGCTGTTGGAGCCAAAATAGTCACCCCTAACCAATGGTTGGGGTGAGAAGACGTCATGTGGGGATCTCAATGAAGGCTTCTGAGAAGTGACCCCTGAACCTTTTAATTTTCTCCTCAGAAGAGGAAAATGCAAATTAGTCACTAAGGTGGGCAGAATCCTTTAATGTTGATAAGAACACGCTGAAGTTGTGGATTAGGTCAAAGCTAAAACTGAATGGCTAGTTCTGCCTTTTTTCCTACTTCAATCCATTTGGAGCCAACTGAGATGCAGTGTAGCATGCTGAGTAGCTTAAGAAACCTACAGCTTGAAAGTTTTATCAGTTCTGCTTGCTCTGTTTCATTGCCTGGATCTGAAGCTGGGTAGCCAGCCCTCTGTTTCAGGGAGGAACAGATGGAATGGGGTATGTCTAAGCAGCAGAGCCAGACTACCCTGGCAATGACTTTCAGGGAAGTACACGCAGTTTCTTCTATGCCAGCAGTGAGCCAAATTGACAGGACAGAAAAAAATCAGTGCAGAGCCATACCTCTGAGATCAGGAAGCATAGGTTTTGCAGAAATTGACTCGTGACCAACCAGACCAGGCCACTGCATTTAACCTCACATTTGGTTCCCGTTGGTAACGTGGATCTGTTATTCTGTCCAATACATCAGGCCTCAGTCAATCCATTTGCTGACCCATTCGGTTGTTCCCAGCAAGCACTTAAACTGTCAAGGCTGAGCATACATGGTAGCCACAAGGAGCTGTTACAAATTTTTATTTCATATCAGAACATTTTCATACTTTACATGAGACCAACTTTTTGCTGAACAGATAAGGATACTAAGGTTCAAGAAAGGTCAGTCTCTTTCCCAGAGTCACACATCTAGTTAGTAGCAGAGGTCAGCCTAGAATCCTGGTCTTCTAACACTTCTCCTACCACAATGGTATGCTACAGTTCTCCCACATAGCAAGATACCTCAGCTAATCACACCAAAGGAGGCTTGGAGCCTGGTCTCAGGATGTCCAGCTGAGCTCTATGACCTCCATATGCCACGACACCTGTGTAGGTGGGTTTTGTCAGCCACTGTGTAAATGGAGACTTTGGGGAGAAATTAGAATCATTCTACTTTTTAAAAAATGTAGCAGTAGTGATGATGAAAGGAAATCACATGCACTTCAAACACTTCACTTTTTCTCTAAAATAACATCATTCTGGTTGTGTATGGACAGTCACTCTTTCTCAACATTATTGTTGAGCAATCTCAAGCCTTTAACACACCCCTTCATCAAGGAAGAAATAAAGAGAACTCATAGATCACTGCAGCTATTCTCCCTCAAATCAGCCAATCAGGGCTGAGGGTGTGTGTGTGTGTGTGTGTGTGTGTGTGTGGGTGTGGGTGTGTGTGACATTCAGAGGCATCCATTTAAAAATTAGATTGCAGGCAGTTGCAGATGACGATGGAAATCAATCACTCTCCTCAGCCTGAAATGTTTTTTACATAGGCTCAGGCTATGGAATGACAAGGACCAAGTTCAATTTCCCAATACTAGTGAACGCCATGAATATTACAGGGCCAGGGCAGAGCACCCAAGCACAGTGCCTGGTAAATGACACCATAAATGTTGAACTAAGTACCATAAATTTTGGCTTAAATGAATTAGGCTAGGAGGAGGGAGGGATGCTAAAATGGAGAAAAAAGGAGTACAGAAAGGGAATATGAGATGACCAAGTCAAACCTTGCTCACTTCACAGATCTACCCAGAGCCAACCCTGGTAGCAGATGTCACAGGAAGACTGACTCCAACCTGTCTTTGCCAAAATTGTCTCATAACGAACAGATCTGTTTATCTGTTCAGCAGTCTCTAGATGAGAGCAGTCAGGAGCACATAGCTTCATAAATAAACTAAATACACTAACACTCCTTTGGTTTTGGTTGGCAGGAGCCAAATGAAAAACTTTCCTGCTGTAGAAAGAAGAGGCAAAGTCTTGTTTGCTCTGTATGGACTCAGCATGGTACAGTTTTATGTTCAGATTCAGCTGTTTATATGTGCATCACTGGAGTCCGAGTCCTGCATACGATGAACTTGTGATTATGTCATTTCCTCTAATTGAGAGCCATATATTTTTTCTAAGACAGTAGGCTGTGACTACTACTAAAACCCTATTTTTGCCTCTGTATAGGAAAGCGTGTGTGTGTACTTTCACTCCAGAATGGTTGTATGCTATATGAACATAGCAATCAAATGGCCAAATATTCAACTTTTCAAATAATTGCTCTAGTTTTATGTGATGAAGATGTCAGCAGTGCCTTAGTTTAGCTATTAGACCAAGTCTAATATCACAAAGGCTTATGATAAACCAAAGCATTAAACTGATCTCTCTCTCCCTCCTGCCATCTCTCTCTACAATTGCTCCTTTGTAGAGAAAGACAAATGACAAAAACATGAATTGGTGTCAGAATGTATTCTTAAAAACAGCTTTTAGTAGAGTGTGCCCAAGAATCAGCTCATTGGTAGCCTAATTGCCTTTTCTTCCAATATTCCCCATCCAGGATAGTATGAGACCTTTTCTCACAATGAAAAACGTCAAATCTGTCCCAGAAAGTGCATTCATTAATAAGGCAGGAAAGTAGCCTAAGGTGTTTGAAAAAGACTTTCAGTAACCAGGGGTAAATAACACATAGGCTTGACACACTTTGAGATTTAACCTAGTGCTAACCAGCTGCAGCACAGGACTGCTCAAAGATCTCTTTAGATAGATTAATCATGCAGCTTTGTGTGTATTTGAAAGGACATCAGCTTTGGAGTCAGATAGCCCTGGATTTGAATCCTGGCTCTACCACTGATTAACTTTGTACCTACCTCATTGGGCTGTTGTGAGGATGAAATGTCATAATCCACGTAAGGCTCTAATAGTGCCTGGCACATGGCAAATGCTTAATAAATGTCAGCTAGTGATTATACTTGATTCAGCTGCCAACATATTGCAGATGGGGACAGTGTGACCTGACCAGTATGATTCTGACCAAATGAGAGCTCTGGTTGGCACAGCTTGCCTGGTTATCTGCTTTGCCAGCTCTGGAAATGGTGAAGCAGAAGCCCCAGGACCACTGGCACTATATAAATAGTGCCCACAGATTGGATGAGGCACGAAATTAGTGGAAGATCCAGGAAGAAACAGTCCAGCCATGGAAACATTTCCTCGCAGGTACGCATGCATCTCTTGTGCTGGTTAGGATGTAGAATATACTTACTAATATATTAATGCCCCCCAACTATCTGACTGTCCGTGCTGGTCCTAGTTCTACAGCTTAGTCAAGGAGAGTGTTCTGCTAATGGAGCAGTGGAAAGCAGGAGCCATTTTTCTCCCTTCTCACCTGCCATGCAAAATCATGGAACCAACATGCTGCTCTCTAGAACAGGGTCCTCAATAACTCTTTTTTTTTCTTCTGTGACGTCCATGATTGAGAACTCTCATTTGTGTTGCTCTGGAAGAGCTCGGGGTTGTGTCCAGTTCCCAGGTGCTGGCTGGAATTCCACTCCTCTCTCTCCCACTCGAGAAAGCCTAGGAATGCAAGGAAAAGTGATGTTGAACAGGACTTCTCCATTTTCCTCCAAGTAGTGAATCTCTTTGTCTCTATCTCTCTATTTCTGTCTCTGTCTCTCTCCCTCTCTTCCTCTCTCTCTTTTTCCCTCCCTTGTTCCCTCTCTCCCTCCTCCCTTCATCTGTCTGTCCAGCTGTTCATCTATCAATGTTCCATCTGTCTTTTCACCCCAATATTTTTAGCTCTGAACTCAGCTCTTTCTGAGCTGAGGAAATTACAGAGGCCAAATAAATGACATCTCTTAATGCCTCTAGGCCGAATCTGTGTTTTTCAGACAACTAACCAATTAAACGTGGTCCACTATGGTTTGCAGTACTAAAAGAGTATGGGAACACAGGGCAAAACTGACGTGCTGTCCAAATAATTATTATGAATATAACAGTGACTAAAAATCTGAGTGTAGAAGCATTTAAATGATGAGTAGAAGTTTTCCTTTTTTCTCTTTTTTTGGTGAGGAAGATTGGCCCTGAGCTAACATCCATTGCCAATCTTCCTCTTTTTGCTGAGGAAGATTGGCCCTGAACTAACATCTGTGCCCATCTTCCCCTATTTTGTATATGGGATGCCCCCACAGCATGGCTTGATGAGCAGCGCATAGGTCTGTGCCTGGGATCTGAACCTGTGAACCGTGGGCTGCCGAAGCAGAGTGTGCGAACTTAACCACTATGCCACTGGGCCAGCCCCCTGAGTAGAAGTTTTTAATTTTATGAAATTCAATTTATCCTCTTTTTTTTCTTTTCTAGGTTATGCTTTTGGTATTACATCTAAGAAATCTTTGCCTAGCCCAGAGTTGCAAAGGTTTTCACTTATGTTTTCTTCTAGATGTTTTATAGTTTTAGGTTTTACATTTAGGGCAATTATCCAATTTGAGTTTAGCTTTCTATATGGTGCAAGGTTAGAGATCAAGGTTTTGTTTTGTTTTAAATATGGATATCCAGTTTTCCAGTACCATTTCTTGAGAAGGATATTCTTTCTCCATGAAACTACCTTGACACCTTTGTTGAAAATTAGTTATATATATACATATATATATATATATATATATATATGTATATATATATGGGTCTTTTTCTAGATACTCAATTGATTGATATTTTTATCCTTATGCCAATTCCATGCTGTCTTGATTACTCTAGCTTTATAATAAGTCTTGAAATCAGATGGTGTGAGTTCTTCAACTACATTTTTCCTTTTCAAAGTTGCTTTGGATATTCTAGGTCCTTTGCATTTCTATATGAATTTTAGAATCAGCCTATAAATTTCCAGAAAAAGAAAAAAAGCCTGCTGGGATTTTGGCAGGGACTGTGTTGAATCTATATATCATATTTGGGGAGAACTGACATCTTAAAAATGTTGAGTCTTCCAAGCCATGAATGCAGTGTATCTCTCCTTTTATTTAGATCTTTTAAAATTTCACTCAGCAATGCTTTTTAGTTTTCAGTGTACATGTATTTCCTATCTTTTGTCAGATGTATCCTTAAGTATTTCATACTTTTGATGCTATGGTAAATAGTACTATCTTGTTTCAATTTCTAATTGCTCATTTCTAGTATATAGAAATACAGTTGATTTTTGTATATTAATCTTACATCTTGCAAACTTGCTAAGCTCCCTTATTAGTTCCAGGAGCTTTTTTGTAGAGTCCATTGGATTTTCTACACAGACAATTATGTCATCTGTGAAAGAAGACAATTTTATTCTGCTTTTCCAAGATAGATGCCTTTTTTTCTTGGCCTTTGCACTGGCTAGAATCTCTAGTGCAATGTTGAGTAGCTATGAGTTTTTTGGTGTGTAAATAATTACCACCCATTTAACTTTGTAAAAAGATGCATATAACAATGGAGAGATAGTTGAGCAAAGGTAGTGTCCTCTAAAGATGCTATTTTGGGGACAAATGAATGATTGGTGCCTTTATCAAAAGGCCAAAGCTATACTCCCAAAGTACTACACAGAAATTTCATCAGAAAAACAGTAGATTCTATTCATGGGGAGGAAAAGGAGAACAAAGAGCAGAAAACAAAATGAAAAATAAACCCTAAAGTTCACAGAATCACACTCTTCCCATTATCCTCATTCTCTAATTCATATTTTCTTCCTCTCTCCTCTCTCCCTTCTCCCCTGTCACCTCTCTCTGTTTTCTCCCTCTGTGAATTCTTTAAAAGAAACAGTATAATATAATAGTTAAGATGGCAAACTCTGGAGCCTAGTTGCTGCTTTAAAATCCCAACACTTCCCCGGGCAAGTTACTTAATCTCTCTGGGCATTAGTTTCTTCACTTGTAGAAAGAAGATACTAACAATGCCTGCTTCATAGGATTTTCTTGAGGATTAAATTCCTCATTCATTCAAAAATGTTATTGAGTGTTTACTAGGTACCAGGTGCTATTCTAGGCTCTGGGCATACAGAAAAGAACAAAACAGACAAATTCCTCTGCCCTTATGTCCATTCTAGTAGAGAGATATAGTCATTAAATAAGTAAAATATATGGTATTTTAAAAGGGAATAAGTCATAAGAGGGGAAAACACAAGACAGGGGGATAAGGAGTGGTGCAGGCAAGAAATTTGTAAATTTAAATAAAGAGTTGAGGAAGACCTCACTGAAAGGTGACATTTGAAGAAAGATTTAATTTATTTAAATAAGGTAATACACATAAAGGAATTAGAGTAATTCTTCACATATAGCAAACATACAATAATGCTTTTATTAACTACAATATATCGAGTGCTTTCTATATGTCAGCCATTGTGCAAGTTGCTTTACATAATATTATCTTATTTAGTCATTACAATAGGCCTATAAAGCAAAGGTTATTATTAGCTTTTTTTACTGACAAGGAATCTGAGATGACATTGACTTGTTCCAGGTCACATAGTTAATAGGTGATGGGGCCAAGACTCATGGTTGTCCCATGAGGCTAAATTCATGCATCCTTTCTGAAGATGTCCTTTGTGATAAGCGACTATATTAGACCTAGATTCACAGAGATCAGAAGAGTGGTCCTGCTGCTGGGGGTTTTAGTTAGAGGGAATAGTATTGAGTAGATAGAAGGTTCTGCAGGGGCTATGAAGTGTGTTGAAATCTCACCTTGTCCTTAGTATTTCAACTTGAAAATAAGGATGATCTTGCCTGGGTCTCCACCACCAGCACCTGGCTCTGACACTTTCATTCTATGTGTGTTGTGTGCATGCATCCTGAAAAGGGAGGCATGGGGAGAACAGATATCAAACTATGTCATTGGTCAATGGCTATTACTTCATTACAAATCATGCTTTGGGTTTTCAGGATGGTTGCTTGCTAAAGATTAAACAAAAAAGAAAAATGAGGCAGGGCTCGGCTCACTGATGATTGAACTATAAATTTTGCCTGGAAAATGTTGGTGATGCTATAAACTTCAGGCCACCATCTGTTAGTCTTGTTTGAAGTAGCATTTATACTGGATGATTAAGATATCACATGCCTTTGAAACACAAATCATCAGTACACGGGTGCCTAGCATCCCTGGAAAGATTGCGGATGGTGAAGATGGTCCAAGAAGAACATCACGTTGCTTGAAGGATATATTTATATGATATTACAAGCCACTGTTTTTAGGTCACTTGAGTGGGGTTGAGTGTGGCAGGAGATGGGGACAACTGAGAAAACTGGCTGCTTGAATTGACTGGATAATTTAATCAGAATGATCAATTGGCTGGTCCTGTGCAGTCTGGCAGACCTAATATGTTTGGCCATCACTGTCTGCAAAGATCAGAGGGAATTGGGGGATACACATGAGGGGGGAGGGAAGTAAGTGTGGTTAAGCTCAAAATTCCCAATAATAATTTAAAAAGTCATTATTTGTATAGTATTATATAGTTTGCAAAGAGCGTTTTTATCCATTACCTCATTTACTTTTACCCACAACCCTATGGGGCAGGACTTATATCTACAACTTGCAGATAAAAAAAAAAAAAACTAAGGCTGAGAGAAATGACATATTTTCCCCAAAACCACATAGATAGTAAGTGGCAGAGCCGTGATTGAAACCATGGCCCGTTTTTCTCTAAATTCTACATTATTTTCCCTATTTCATAGAGCTCAAGAGTAGGCCACTCTGAAATTAGAGTCAAATAATTTTAGGTTGCTGATCCAAAAAAAAAAAAAAAAAGGCAAAACATACTTTACACGCAGGTAGAGAACTTACAGAACTCATTCCCAACAAAAATAGTAAAGACTGCCAACTACAAGGGCCAGAAATTTTAAGATGAGCAGGAATGTTTATTGAGTGCTTCCCATGCACCAGGCCTATTCTAGGTGGTTTAACTATGTGCATTTTCTCATTTAATCTGAAAACTACCCCACGACGGTGGTTCAAGAACTCATCACTTGCTTAGATGGCATGGATCGTACCCAGTCCTGCAAGTTCCCTTTTAGGGTGGATGTCCAGGGACCTCCACAGAGACAAGCTCTTAGCGTGCCTACATTGTGGAGCTGAGCCAGGGCAGTGATTCTCCAAGCCTTGAAATCTAAAGTGTTTTGCTTTTTTGGCATCCAAGATCATAATTGACAGAAGTAGGAGTGCTGGGCTGGCTTCCAAGTGGCTCCTCCACAGTGTCCCTCTTTTTCATCATTGTTGGAGAGGGGATGTGTTGCTCCACGGGCTTTAATGAGATGCTGTCTACCCAGCCTCTGCATGTTTACCTTCCTTTCCCCCATTCGTGCCTATGGAACCTTCGAGGGTGATCAAGCTATTTTGTGCCTTCATAGTAGGCACCAAGGCACCTGCTTCAATTGTGATCTTTCTCAGAAAATAGTATGCTGCCACTACCCACCCACATTGCTCTCCCAGGACTGCTCCTCCTCCTCCTGGGAAACACAGATAATCCTTCCTGTTGCTCCTCCTTGCATCACCAGGAGGGTGTGAAAACCAGCAATATCATGTCTCTAAAGACCTTGCAAAAAATGACTAGTCACACATACAGTCTCTTTAGGGATTTTCAGGAACTTTGGGGAGAAGTGCATCTCCACATAAGCAGAGTTGACAGGTTCATACCCTTTTCCCTGAGAATGTTTACCATTCTTATGCCAGGTCTGCGATGGTTGCCCCTATTATCCCACAGGCCATCATGGCTTTTCCCAACCACGTGCCTGGTGCCTCACCAAATATTCATTTCTCTACTATCCTTCTTCAGCAGCCATATTTCAGGGGTGAGTTAGACATAACCAGCTTATTCCTTGTAAACACATCAAGTCTGGAGACTGAGGGTTTCTTTATTTGAGTATCTGGATCTCTATTATGCACTTGGTGGCAAGAAAGAAACAAATGCATAGTATTGTGGATAGCTGTTTGTTTATTTCTTCTTTCTTGTGGTATGGGAGTCCATGTTGCCATTCATTACCAAATACCTACAAAGGACGAGGCATTTTGTGCTAAGACATAGAAGTGCCAATGAAAAAGCTTCTCCTCCCTCCGCGGCTCCATGCCCTGCAGGTGCCTCCTGGTGGGGAATCTGCCTGCAAGTCACCATTCTCCATTCCTATTTTAGCTTCTAACAGATGAAAAAGGCTGAAAGAGATCTAAAAAAGCTGGGCTCATAGAGCCATTGCAGTGCGCTTACCATGTCCTTCCTTTGTGTAGATCAGTGGTTTTCAATGTATGTCCTGTACAGCTCTTGGGTTCTGAGGCAGGACTTCAGAGCCTGCTGAAAGCGGGGGTGATGGGGAGTCTGAAATGGTAACTAGATGGGGCTCTAGGCCTCCACTCCACCTCTTCCTGAGTGACTCCGTTTTACACTGTTTTATATAGTGGGATCTGACTATATAAAGCCCTGCTGCTTAAAATAAGTTTGATAACCACTGGTATAGATCCAGCCTGAGAAAACTCAGGGAGCAGAGTATGGAATAACAGCCTTTATCCACCATGCGCCGGCTCCCCAATGGCAGGCACAGCAGCTTTGGCTGTTGGGCAGTCATGCAGTCCCCTTCTCAATTCTGCAAGCTCTTAAAAACAACAACAACCAAAGAAAAAAAAAAGAAATGCTTCCCTTCATATGGCCAGATTGCTCTGAACAAATGAAAGGAACCAGACTGACAGGTGATTGTTCCCTGAGATTACAGCCTAAATCCAGGCTGAACCTGAAATACTCGGAGGGAAACCAATGCTGCAGGTTTTGAGTAATGCTCCCCAACTGGCTTCTGCTCTGAAGACTAAATGAACACACACTGTTTCCACTCCATTTCTTTAAACTGGGCTCTGTGCTAGGCTGTAATGAAACCTGTAGGGGAAGAAAAGACCATTAGCTTGGAGAGAGGATTATTTTAGTTGCTTAAGCCATCCTCTTCTGGGAAAATAGCCAGGCAGATGTTTAGGCCAAAGTCTGTATTGTTAATTTGAACACCATTAGAAGGCTCATGGGTTTTTCTAATATTTATTTATGCATTGTAGGTATTTTATATAATCCTATATACAATTTTTAAGCTCACTCCAGTGTTTTGTTTTATGTTCACTGACTAATTCAATGTTATCACCTACTATATAGTGTCCTCATCAGCTCCAGCCCCGTCTTGGTTATACTGATCTCCTCCTTGTCTGCCAGATGCCGTTTTTTTTCATACCATTGCACCTATCTTGAATGATCTCCATCCTTCAACTACACCTGTCTAAATCCTAGTTTACTGGAAAGAACTCAGTCTTTCAAATTAAATAGATGTGGGTTTGTATCCCAGCTTTAGCACCTTGGGCAAGTTGCTCAACTTCTTTGAGCCTCAGTTTCCTCATCTGTAAAATGGGGGTAATAATTGGATCTCCCTCTCTACTAGAGAGTTTTTGAGGATTCAGTGAGATAACTTGTGCAAATCTTGTGGTCCACATTGGTACTCATTAAATGGAATTATTGTTACTACTCATGTTGCAAAATACAGTTAATATGCCACTTCCTCTTTCATGTCTCTCCTGATGCAGCCCGAGGGCACCCCTCCCTTCCCTTGAACAATACCCATTTAGAATTTAACCAGGCACTAATATGTGTTTATTAAATCAATCAGCAAATATTTATTGTGAATCTAGTATGTGATGGGCACAGTACCAGGTGCTGGGGTGGGGTGGGAGTAGAGCGGTCATGAGAGAAGGAGGGGAGGATGTGGAGATAGTGGGGCTGAAACAGTCACAAATTCAGTCACTGCTCTTAAGCATCTTATTTTCTAGTAGAGAAGATGCTCATATACACAGACTAGAATCCAAGGAACAGAGTGATGTGCTCTGCAAGGAAGGTGCAACCGGAGACAGGGCTGGAGGACTGTGGATGCTGGGCAATGAAAGACAAAGTTCTGGAAATAACAGCTGTCATTATTGTTAACTTTCCCCCTGTTTGCTGATCTCTGTAGCTAATGTATGGCTATGGCTCCTTAAGGAAGAGTTGGCGTAATTCTTTTACCTTCCACAGAGCATGCCAGAGTACATCATGAGCTCTCAGTGTATGCACTGATATGGAACACTTCTGTAATGTGTCAGTAGTAAACAGAATAAAATGTCTTCAACACACTTGGAGAAAGACCACCTATTCTCTTGTTTCATCTTACTGCAAGGGCAGAAGGTGAATGTGCTGTAATTCAGCAAGTGGAAATGTTAAAATGACTTAGCCCTATTTTTTAAATGAATAGATGAATAAATAAATGAAGCCTTCTCCTTGAACCGTAAACGTCTTCAAGCTTATTTTAAACAAAGAACATGGTGTTGGGGATTCTGGTATTGAACCAAGTGCAGGATTCATTGCTTTCCCCTGAACCCATGATATTACAGACAGGTGCAGAGAGCAGTTCTGGGATGCTCTTACCCCACAGGCCTGATTATTTCAACCCACCACTTGTCCCTGCCTTTCCAAACTAATGTCTGGGAATTAGTGCCTGACAGTGCATTTGGTGGACGTTAGAACCATCTTGGTTCTAACCATCTTGCCACAACAGGCTGCTGCCAGGCCTCTTTGAAGTCAGATTCCCCTCCTGGTCTCAGCACACAATCCCTCTACTTCTGTTTATGTTCCTCCCCCCTCTCCCCACAGAAGTCCTTAACTTCATTAACTGAGTCCCTTATTTAATAGTATACCATCCTTTTAAGGCAGATTCCAGTGACTTGGAATTTGTCCCTATTGAGCCTGGGCTGGACACAAGCAGCAATGGGGGAAAAGAACCCTGAAAGTTGAAAGACTGGGGTTCTAACCCCAGGCCCGATTCTTACTAACTCTGCCACCTTGAGAAAGTCACCTAGCCTCTCTGAATCTCTGTTTTCTCTGCTGTTAAATGTGGGGACTGGCATTGCTGACTAAAGTAGAAACAAATAGCTAGACAACCCCCATCACCACTATCCACACAGATAATGGAGCTAGAAACATGAGATCCTTTCCAGGTAATTTACTACTCCTGCATTTTAAGGGTGGTGGGCTGGGAAGATGAGTTTTGAAAGGGGGGGGAAAGTAATTCACATCTCCCAAGCTAGTGTTTATAATGGTCTCTTAAGAATGCATTTAAAAGAAATCTCCTGATTCTGTAGTATTCTACCCAGGACAACAGGCCAGTTCAGCCAAAGTGGTTTTTGAATAGGGCCATAAGCAAACCCCTTTTAGTGAAACCTAGAGCTGCTTTGCAGAAAGCAGAAAAGTGGAATTTTCTCCTAATGCATTTAAAAATGGTCACTTCACCATTACCAAACTTCGTTACCACTCCTAAGAGCTAAAGCTTCTTGAGATTAATGATCCTCATCCCAAAGAGAAGGCAGTGACTGTTCAAAGAAAAAAAAATCTGCAGCACATGCTATTTACTATTCTGCATTCTTTGAAAATTAATGTCAATAATACTGTTGCAACATTTTTCAAGCTAAAGGATGGATTTTCTAATTGTCTAGTAAAAAAAAGTTCCAAGGCTGAATCCCCAGAGAAAATACCTGAGTTTAAATCATTAACACCACAAATCTCGATAATTGTGGAGTGTTTGTAAGTGCCTTAATCACAATGGTATGTCTGAGTGGCCTGTTTTAATTTGATCACACTGATTAAGTTTCTGTAAGCTAATATGTGTTGCATTTCCAATTCAATTAAATGAGAATCTCCTGCCATTACTAGATATTACCAAAATGCCCTGATGGGTGAAGGCTAGGCTTGGTATTTTCAATTGCTACTGAATTCCTGATTGTATAATCTTTGTATTAAATGAAATCAATGAAAGCTCAAATTAAATTCAGCAAACTTTAAGGAGTAAATATGTTTTCCCCATACTTTTGGTATATTTTCACCTCGAGGTGTGGAACACATTAGCTGGAACTCATTGATTACCTTTAGTGATAAATTTTACAGGACTCTCTCCCCTCATATACCAATTCTTAGAACAGTCCATCCTGTTCAAAGGCACTGTAAATGTGGATGATGAATAGGTGCTCTCTCTATTATATATGTATTATGGTTGTGCCTCTTTGGGTTGTAGATAAGAGCTATCTTATGTAAATGCAATTGCTTTGTAGATGTAAATGCCTATTGGGTCGTCGATCACCCTGGAGATGGAGGAAACAGAACAATAGGGGGAGGTGTGAAGGAAACTAGGGACAGGAATGAAGAAAATTGCTAAGTGGGTAAGGGAGTGAATCGATGAAGCTAGAGAACTTTGTGGAGGGGCTGGGATGGAAAGAACAGTGGGGAGTTACTGGGAGGGGAGTGGCTTGCGCATGCTGAACCCTCCAAAAGGCCTGGTTTTCTTGAGGTCCTGAAGACTGACTGCTGACAGGGAAATGCTTCTAGGTTTGAAACAGGAGGGACTGAAAAGGAAAGCTCAACTTAATTAAGTGGGACCAGGGCACTGGGGGTGCCTGTCTCCAAGTCTTTCCCAATCTCAACAAGCCACAGGGGTTGTGACAGTCTTCTCTGAAAACGGCCCCGTAGGGGTGACAGTCTCTTGCCTCACCCTGGAGGAAGAGGGTACTGAATAGACCCAATGCTGCTAGTTCCCATGTCCTAGCAGCATCCTCAATTCCTTGGAGAGTATCAGGAGGCAGGCAAGCCCAGCAGTGAACACAGGAACCATCTGGGTGAGAGGGCCCCTAGAATTTTCTCACAATATGCTAGGTCCTTTTTATGGATTCTGGATTTCAAAACCTGCTGTAAGCCAAATGTGTGACTCACGGAGTTACAAAGCCCTCTGAATCAATTTGTAAGACATCCTGAAGACAAACAAGGGGGAAAGGCTTTCTATTTTTGCCACACTTTTTTTTATATCCCGCCTACTTCCAAAAATGATTTGAAGTGACTTCCAAAAGGCTTCCTTACTCACGCCCAGGAGTATTTAAGAACTATTTCTTAAAGTTGAGCCCATGTGTTATCATATAAATAGAGAAGAGTGATTATATAAGGGTGTGAATATATCAGGAATTTTTCACTTTATCAAATAGATAAACTCGGGGGAATTGTTAACTCGGTGAGGTATTTTGGGCACTTACTCCATTCTTTCCTTGCGTGTCCTTTGGGTTCCTTCCCCCAGCGTCTGCGGTCTCCAAACAGTGCCTTTCCTCCCAAGTAAAACCTCCCTGTCTCATAGCCAATACCTACAAGGATATTTATTTGTTTTCTAATAAAGTTGTTGTTAGTGCCATCAGGTGTATTCTGACTCCTAGTGCCCCTGTGGACAGCAGAGCAGAACCCTGCCCAGTCTTTTTGCTCCATCCTCTCACCTTCTGGCACTGTATCAGACAATGCTCCACTGCTATTCACAGGGTTTTCATGGGCAATTTCTTTGGAAGTGGGTGGCCAGGTCCTTCTTCCTAGTCTGTCTTAGTCTGGAAGCTCCGCTGAAACCTGTCCACCATGGGTGACCCTGCTGGTATTTGAAACAGCAGTGTCATAGCTTTCAGCATCACAGGAACACAGAGCCACCACAATGTGACAACTGACAGAGACAGACGGGTGGTGTGGTTCTCTGACCAGGAAACAAACCCGGGCTGCGGTGGTGAGAGCACTGAATCTTAACCACTAGACCACAGAGCTGGCTTTCTAATAAAGTATGTGCTAATAAATATGAACTAGTGATTATAAAAGGCTTAATATGTCAGTCTCCCTAATGCTCAAAGGATTTCCTGTAATGGTTGGAGAGAGATGTGGGGACAGAAATAATGCTGTAAGAGTTTATCCCAACACCTAAAGAGTGTGCAGCCTAGTTACAGACAAAAAAAAAAAAAATAGCATGTGTAAAAATTCAGCAAAAAGAGTCAAGTACTGACTGTAAGTGCACTTGGAGCTCAGAAAAGGGAAAGAGCAAGGTTATCTAGATGGAGCCCCATGCAATGTGAGAGCCGTTTA
Organism: Tapirus indicus; assembly: GCA_031878705.1. NCBI lineage: Eukaryota > Metazoa > Chordata > Mammalia > Perissodactyla > Tapiridae > Tapirus > Tapirus indicus. The sequence continues at coordinate 110,302,525 of CM062942.1, read as the reverse complement.
ATGTGCACAACAAGTCAAGGACAGCTGCTAGAGGAGATGAGAGGATGAGAGCCCATGTGGACAGGACTCGGATCATAGAAGGGGGGAGGGAGAGCATCTCCATCTGCCTTCCCCTTCAGTGTCCCTCCTCTTAGCCACCTCCACACCCCACCTCATGCCACTAGCATCACCTCTTTCTTTTTATTCTACTTTCTCCTCCCTCTCTGCTCTTTTCTTTGTTCTCCCTTCATCCTTTTCCTTACTGACCCCTTGAATCCCCCTTCTTCCCCTTCATCTCCACCCCTCTAACCTCTACTTCCCCTCATTCTGTTCTTCTGATGAGTCCTCTTTGCTCCCCCATCTCTCAATCTCCCTCAGTCTGTTGCCAATCAGCTTAGATAAGGCCCAGGAGGAGCTATGGGACCCAGGAACCCTAAATATGTGTACCCCTCCAAAGCTTAAGCCTGGTGGGGGACAAGTGGATCCTCAATATCCCTTTGAGAAATAACTTTTCCTCTGATTCCCCAGCTGGAGGGTCCAAATGCTCCTAGGTAGGCATAGTCTTTGCCAAACTGTGTCTTTGTCACCCATCTCTCCCCCACCCCCCACTCTTTGGATTTAGCCTTGCCTCTGTAGCATCTGTGCAACCACTGTTAGGAAATGAATGAAACTAAGTCGTTAGCTGCAAGAAACTGACAATGTGAGGCAGCAAGAGAGTGCTTGGTAAATGTAAACAGAAAAAAGATTTTCCCAAGAGCTTCAGGAGGACAAGAAAGCCTTCCTACCACAGGCATGGGACACTTGGGGAAGAATCCAGGCAGTATGTCTGACAAGAGAGGGCTTTTCAAAAAAATTTCTTAAGTAAGGTAGTATAGCATAGAGGTTAAGAGCATGAGCTCTGCAGCCAGCCTTTTGGGGGTTTGAATCCCAGCTCCACCTCTTACTAGCTGTGTGACTCTAGGAGAGTTCCTCAGCATTTCTGTTCCTCGGTTTCTTCATCTGTAAAAAGAGGATGATAATACTATCACCTGCCTCAAGGGTGGTGATAATAATTAAATGAATTACTTCATGTTAACCACTTAGACTCATGCCTCACACATAGTAAAGGGTCAGTGAGCACTTGTTGTAATTGTTTGAATATGGGTGAATGCAGAGACTTCGTTGAGGCCTTTAAAGACTCCTTGATCTGTGAGTCAGATTTACTCACATGTTTTGTGCAGAATGCTTTTCTCAGTACCTGAAGAAGCTGACCCAGGGTAGAGTACGGATCACTGTAAGCCATTTCCAATGTTAAGGGCAGTGGCACCTGTCCCTTTGCCCCCAGAACCACACAGTTTGCATGTGTACTTCCCATGGGTCTCAATGGATGAGGACCAAGTAAAAATTGCCCATAATCTAGCCACACCTGACTCTGAATAGATGGTTCCCTCAATATGGCCATAAAGATCATCCACAGTCCTCAGCTAAACTGATTGCATTTATCATTCTGAAATCAAATGTTGAACAGGTGGATAGCTTCAGAAACTTGGGCTTCTGACACCATTTAACCATGAAAATTGTACCTGGAAAGAGACAAAGAAATGCTTGGGCGTAAAAATATAGAGAGCAAATTTAAAATGTAAGCAAATGTAGAGCAGTCTAATTTCTCTTTTGTAAGCCTTCAGCTTCTAATTCTACCTAATATATACCCATGCCCTTTGTGGCTGGCTAACAATTTGACAATGAGGGTGGAATTCTTGGACTCATTTTCCTTGATTCCCTTTCATATCTTTAATCTGGTGGCGTGGGAAAACATAGATCCAGCCTCCAACCGAAGACCAAATTAGAAGATGTGTTGGGCCATTGCTTTGTCTTAGAATCTAAGTCTTGGTTTGGTCAATGGAGGTATCCTTGTGAATGGCGAACAGCTAACTGGCACAGCCATAACATCCCGGAGCCTTGGGAGGGGTTTTCAGAGCTAACTGTTTCCTTAAAAGATCCTGAAACGTGTGTGGGGTAACACACATTTTATCATAGTTATTCTGGCTCTGCGAGTGCAATGAAAATGTTAGCCTTGGCATATCAATCGTGTTTTACAGATGACTGTAATTTCCTGAATGTCAAAACTCCAAATTTTTCTACTAAGCAAACTTTTCAGTGGCAAAACAGATTGCCTCCATAATGTATCACTGTGGGCAGGAAAAATGAAATCTTTATGCACTGTATTATGAATCAATGAGGCATTGAGATTCTTGGAAGGGTGAGTGGACTCTGGAAAATGAAAAACTGCCACTATTCCATCTCTACAAACCGCTGCTCAGGGAGTGGAGGCTTCAGCGGCATTCAGCGTGTGGGCTACAGAAATATCGGATTCAAGTTGAAACCAGTTCCTGCTTTCCCTGCATTTTCATAGGGTAAATGTCGCTATAAATATTTTGTGAGTCAGGGCAGTTAACAAACCCTCCTAACACAATTCCCTTTGCTTCTGGGATAATGTCTCTGTTGGGTTATTGATAAAGGGAGTCTGAGAGGACTGTACATTTCATTAAGAGAAAAACAATACTGATAGCAGATAATTGTGGAATGAGTACCAGGTGTCCTGCATCATCATACTAAGCACTCTACATGGGTTATGTCATTGAAAAATCACAACGCTGTGAAGTGGGTGCTTACAGATGAGGAAACCAAGACTTAGAGAGGTTAAGTAATTTGCACAAGGTTACATAAACTGGGGCTTGCTTCCAGAACTTTCTGACGCCAGAGGCTGAGCTCTTAACTACAAAGCATTTATCAATGACTAACTGTTTCTCAAGAGTCTGGGCCAGCTGGATCCATGGGGAGAGAGGAGAAGAGATATAAAGAGAACTAATCCTGCCCTCTTTCCAAGATGCCCACAGCCCTGGAGGGAAGAGAGGACTTAGACATGAATACCTACATTACAAAGTCAGATGAACAGGGTCCCCTAAGAGAAGTCCAGATAACCCTTTCTGGAGGTTCAAAGGAAGGCATGCCTGCTTCATCTGTGGACATCAGGAGGAAGGAAGCCTTGAGAAGATAGTCCTATTTGGAGAGACAGATAGAGAGGAGCAGGCAGTGTTGTGCCTGGGGGGACCAGCATAAGCAAAGATGTAAGGCAACAATGTGAGGCGTAGGAAAGAAGAGTTTGGTGTGCTTAGAGTGTGGCAGTCAATGTGCAGGGGAGCAGTGACAGGATGGGAAGATACGACTGGACCAGTAACTTAGTGATAAATCATGGACATTATTCGACTACAAATGAGTCTGCTAATTTTCTCTGCAAAGCCTTGTGCTTTTACTCTTAACTCGGTGCCCATTTCTATACATGCTCTACACACCCTCTTCCTCCGCTCCCCACTGCGGGATCTGATTATTAAACCCATAGGAGGGATATCTTAGAGGTCGTTTAGACCTTCCCCCATCTAAATGATAAGTCTCAGTGGCTTATGACCCCCTCAAAACTCCCCCCAGACACACACACAAGAGGTAGATCCTTAAACCAAACGAATACCTCACATTGTGGTTTCCTGGCTAACTGTGAGAGAGGGGGGCTGTGCTTCTCAGCACCCCTGCAAATCATGCCACCCCACATGGTTGCACATCCTGTTAGGATGTTGCAGAAAGCTCTGCAGTTCTTCACGCAAAATTCCTTTCATTCCCAAATAAATGAGCAGAGTGGCATAGGGGAGCAGAATGAGTCTGAATGTCTAGACGTGGGTTTCAGACATATGTAACTTGATCACTTACTAGCTGTGTGACCTTTCACCTCTCCATGCACTAATATCCGCATCTATGAAATGGACTGGACCTATCTATTTCACGGGCATGTTGTGAGGATCTAATGAGAGAAGAAGAAAATGTGCTTTGTTAAAAAATCTTTACCATAGAGAACTTTTTAGAAAAAAGAAGGAGGCTATGCCTTCAAAAAGGTTTGGAATAATAGCTCTTTAATCCTTGAAAATGAACTGAGAAATATAAATATTTCAAATTATTTGAGAACTTCAAAGGTGGCTCACTTGTCACCTGAACTGTGTTTGGTACACTGAAATGCAGCAGTATCAGCATTTCTAAAATGTACCTGCCCATATTTCAACTGTCAACACCTTCTTCCCACCATGTAGAAGGTGAAGGTCGATGTGTTCTCCCTGCACACATTTCTAGTAACACCTTGACTGGTGAATGTTAAATGAAAGGAGGTGGGGTAGGGGAACGGCAGGACTTCAAAAATAGCCCTAGGGTAATCAAATCTCGTTTTAACTTGTGTATTCATGACTGATTCACGATCCTGAAAAGGAAAAAAGTTTGATCAAAACTGTCACCAAATGGCCTTATTTTAAATTCCTGTGATTTCTTTGAGCAGAAAGGAACAGGCTTCCTGATTGTGACTATTGAAGCAGCCTTTCACCTGCATGCAATGGCCAATCACCTAAGGCTGTGATTTCAGGAAGACCTCCTGCCCCATAGTACTTGCCCTGCTGCTGCCAGAAATTCTCCTGTAAGTGAAGAGGGTACAGCATTGCCCCTCAGGGGATGCTTCTCTAAAATGGAAATGGCGGTGCTAAGTACCTGACACCTTAATGATAAGAGTTTTTCTAATCACTTTCCTTCGAGATCTAAGATTTTGAGCAGCCTAAGCTGAGAGAGTCCAGCAGCAGGGAAAGGCTGGAGGAAGGGGGAGGTACAGGACAGGGGATGGAGAAGATTGGAGGACAACATCTTCTGGTTACCATGAAGGACAAAAGAAATAGTAACCAAGTGTAGGATCTGAGGCCTCAGTGGGGAAATGTTTGAGGAGAAGGGGTCTTCTTTACTCTGTCAGGTGGCATCGTGTGTGCAACAGTCTCTCCTGGCTGGGGAATGCCAACACTGGGGCCTGGGGAGCTATAGCAAGCCAGAGGCAGGGTAATGTTGGGAGTAAGTGGCCTGTGTGGCTTAGGGAGTAATGTCCTTGGGCTCTGATTAGTGGTGAATGACCTGGGAGGACCTGATGTACAGCGAGGCGGGAGAGGACAAAAAGGAGCATCCTGGGCAATTCCAAGGGTTCATGGTAGATGGTAGATATTCCATCAACTAACCCACCAATCTGCGTTCCCATAAGGTGCTGGGAGATAGGAGAGATGCCAAGTAGTCTTGAATCGAATGTATAGCCTGGTTGGAAAGACAAAACAAGAGAAATGGACTGTTAAGACATCCATTTGTGGCTTAATGTGCAACAGAGGGTAGTGGGGAAAACACTGAACTGGGAGTTAGGAGACCCAGGTTCTGGTCCTACACCCACTGCTGACTATTTATGTATCCCTGGGCAAGTAACTTCCTTTGTTTTTTGGCTCAAGTTGCTCATCTGTAAAATGGTAATTCTATTTCTTGTCCTGTATACTTCAAGGGATTGTGTGAAGAACTAAAGATATAAGAACGGTGAGCCATTCACCATTTCACGTGAAACTTCTGATTGTTATTAACCAGCTTTCCCTCCTTCCCTCCTTCCCTCCCTCCCTCCTTCCTTCTCCCAGGCACTGATATCAATGGATTTTCTTCAAATCACCTTTCTGAAAAACTTTTGTGGGCAGAGGGATGTCATTTAGAGTAATCATCTGTGGCCTTAAATCCAACTTGCTGTGGGTCACTATCTCTGAGAATTAACCTCACTTGCAGGGAGAAAAGCCAAGCCACGAGGGAAAGCTCTGTAGGTCGCTCATGCAGCATGTAAGTGAATCTGACTCCCCATTGACATGTCCTCAGAGTGAATGATTAACAGGAGATTCTGAGGGTGGTGCCACCCTCAAGCATTTGCCTTAAGTTGGAAAATCAGAGTCAGACATCTCTCTTAGTCTGAATATTGACTTTTAGTCCTTCTTTATAGCTTTCAGATCTTGCAGTGGAGAATAAGTAAGCTTCTACCAGGAGAGCTACCTTTTCCTGAAGCTGATTCTTGTTTGCCAGTCACGTTGAGCATGATAATCTGAAATCTGAAGAAGGAGTCAGAGACTTGGTTTTGGATCACAGCTCCGCCACAAACTGGTCGTGTGACCCTGGACAAGTCCCTATCATTCATCTCTGGGCTTCGGTGTTCTTGTTGGTAAAGTGATTGGACCGAGTGACCTCTGAGGGGGCCTGCCAACCCTGCTACTCTGTGCAAAACGTGGGTCTGTTGCCTTCACCTGTGGGTGGCTCCCATCAGTCCCCTTCCCAGGGGCTTTGCCTTTCAGTGGGTGGGCTGGGTTACATACATAGAACATGGCTCTCACCCATCTGGAAAACAGCCCAGAGCTCAGTCTGTGCATGGAGGGAGCTGTAGAGCACTCTTAGGGTCCCTGCTCAGTGAATTGCCCCCCACCATGACTATAAGATGGCCCCACCCCTTCTCAGTAACATAGGGTCCCATTCTGCAGAAGATGGTGCTTGTAAAGTGCTATTTAAAAAAAGAATTTCTCCTCTGTCAAATAATTGTGGGATTTTTATGCTTTCACCAACCCATGACTTATATGTCACAACATACATAGTTATCTGATTTCAAGTATTATAAGTTTTCCCACTCTGTGACATTTTGGACAGGTACAAAAATATCTTTTCTCTAGGACTCAGGACATTGCAGTGTGATATTCAATTGCAGCCTGGAGGAGCATCCTGTTCCTGGGGATGGGACGGGAAGGGTACTTGGCTTCCTGGCTCCTCAGTGCTACACCACTGATTCCAGAGTAGGTCCTCTTTTTGCCTTAAAGCAGAAACACAGCTATCCAAAATCTCTCATCTACACCGTGAAAAATAAACCTCTGATGCACAGAACTTACAGAACTCTTGTAAGCTTTTAGCACTAACATAACCTTCAAAATAATTCCCTCTTCTTAAGCAGGATCTTCGTGTCTTCAGTACCCCCCACCCCCCGTACTCACTCCAGTGTGACATCAGATTCTTTTTTAGGTAGAGAGGTTTGGTGTGGGATGAGGGAGTTATTTTTCCATTCCCAGTGTTACCATTGTAGAGAAACAAGGCTGTACCTGGTACTGGTACTGTATATAATGCTCATTTCCACACACATACAGCACAGCCACATTATCCAACAATTGTGCCTTTTGTAGCCTGAATACCTGCAGAAAAAACTCTCCCAGGGGAAAGGAGACACGACCCTACCCGCCCTTGAAATTCGGAATGGCTCCAATTTTTTACAGTTTAAATGGTTAACGAGATCTGCTTCCCCCACAAAAGCCGGGGTTTGCACTTCCTCTCTCTCAGCACCTTAAAACAATATTAGAGCTCATTAAAATCAACCCAGGGCTCAAGAAGGGCAGCCTTCATTTGGGGGAAAACTTTTCCCCTGTGCTGTTCTGGAAACTAGCACGATGCTGAGAGCAGGCATTTATCTTGACTAGTTTTCCTCTTAACGATTTCTCCAAAGCACACCTGTGCCTGCCTCCCAGCCAGCACATGTACGGCAGGCCCAGGTGAGCCAGAGCAACTGGCTACAGCCTGCTCAGAATTACCTTAAATGATATTTATTGACTGCCTACCATGTGAAAAAGCCCTGTTACTTGATTCCTTGTCTTTGTCGAGGTCCCTAAAGAAATCATTCCATGTGTCTCTGGATTTCTCACAATCTGGAGATGGCAAGGGAGCTGGCTGTCTGGTTTCCTCATCTGTGGAATGGGAAGCTTGGGTTAAAATGGTCACCAACTGCTCCCCACCCCGTCCCCCAGCTCTGACAGGCTCAGATTCCATCCCTAAGGCTCTGTTTTTGGACCCACAAAAACTGCAGAATCGGCCCCTCCTTTTGCATCCTGGCGTGTCTTACTACCTCCTACTTTAAAATTCCTGCTCCAGCCAGGCCAGTTGTGCCCTTGGCCTGTGGCTCTGAGGCTATGCTCAGTGCCCAGCCCCAAGTGAGGATGTACACCCCAGTGAGAGCACACAAGCTGGAGACTCAGACACACCTGAAAGTGAGGATACAAAGACCAAATAGGGCACTGGCCAGGGCAGTGGGCAAGAGTTTGGGCTCAGGACCTGACAATCACTAAGTAGCTCTGTGACTTTAGGAGACATCAAATAACATCTTTTAACTGAAGACCCTTATCTGTATAATAACAAGAGCAACAGCCATAACTAACATTTGCTGAGTGTTATGTTCCAAGCACGGCTCTAAGAACTTTATATATTTTACCTCATTTTATCTTCATTGAGACTTTATGGTTTTCCCCCGCATTATAAATTAGAAAAACAGAAACACAGAGAGATTATTTGCCCAAGTTGACACAGCTAGTGACTGCCGGAGCTGGAATTTGAACCCAGGCACCTGGCTCTAGAATAGCACCGTCCAACAGAAATATGATGTAAGTCACATTTGTCATTTTAAATCTTCTAGTAGCTACATTAAAAAATGATAAGATACGGGGCCAACCCACAGTGGCCTAGTGGTTAAATTCAGTGTACGCTGCTTTGGCAGCCCAGGTGCGGTACCCAGGTGCGCATCTACACCACTCGTCAGTGGCCACGCCGTGGCAGCAGCTCACATACAAAAAGAGGAAGATTGGCAACAGATGTTAGCTCAGGGAGAATCTTCCTCAGCAAAAAAAAAAAAAAAAAAGATACCAGTGAAATTAAATTTAATATATTTTATTTAACCCAATATATCAAAAATATAATCACGTAATCAGTATAAATAATAATTAATTAATGAGAAATTTTATCTTCCTCTCAGTCTTGGAAATCTTGGTATGCTTGAAAACACTTAAAGCACTTCTTATTTTGGACTAGCCACGTTTCAAGAACTCAGTGGCCACGTGTGACTGGTGGCGGTATTGGACAGCGCAGCTCTAGAACAGACCCTCTTCATCATTACATTCACTGCGCCTAAAACGGAGGCATTAGCGCCAATATAATGGGGCTTTGTGAGGAATCCTCTAGCCTAGTGTCTGGCACATTGTAGGTGCCCGTTAAATCATAATATTTATTACTGTCCCTCTGGTGTGCTGTCTGTTCATGTCAGAATGCCTCCTACCCTCCCCACCACACAGCTACTTAAATCCTTTCTATCCTTTAGGGCCCAATCAGCTTTCTCCTCCTCCTCCATGAAGCCTTCCTTGATGACCATAGCACACAGTAAACTCTTTCCTCTCTGACTGATTTTGCACTTAGATTCTGTGTGTGATACAATTAGCACTTCACTATATTCTACCTTTACCCCCATCCTCACTGAATTGTGGTCCTGTCTCTCCAACTAAATTCTAAGCTCTCTGAGAGCAGGTGCCCATATTCACATGGCTTCCTCACTACTGTGCCCACAACTCTAATTATGGCAACTTCTAGGTCACCCAGAGTTGGTGCATTGATCATGGATTGATTAAATATTTGTCTTACAACCCAAGGCCAAGCCCCTCAACTCTAGGGCCAAAAAAGCACTATGTCCCCAATTTGTGCATGCCTGTCCCTGAATTGAATGTCATGAGGTACCAGTTTTATTCTTAGTTGAGACCTTGAACATGCAGGGTTTTGTAGTGGATGTACTTTCCAATAAAAAGGCAGCACAGGAACAATAGATTTCCAGGGCAAGAGATACTAAGAATGCTCATCTGAAGAGCAGGACATTAACCATGGTAGTCCCAGTGGCAGCACTTAGACATTTCCCTAGCCTCTTCCTGTCCCCTGTGGGTTGAAGCTTACCACTGCGCACCTCTGCTCACTCCTTTGGAGGGAGGAAGACAACCAACCCCTCTCCTTGGCTGCCCTAGATGCCAGCCCTCAGGGGATGACAGTTTGACACGGGGCATTCCACATAGAAACACTTAGGAAGCTGAGAAGTACCATGCAGGGAGGGAGCAGTACCTGGAAGGGAAGTCAGGAAGCTGAGTTTGTTAATCAGTGGCAGAACTGGTCTCCATGTGACATGGGCAGATCATACCCCTTCGTGGGGCCCCAGCTACTTCATCTACACACTAAAGGGATTTTTCTCTAGAAGTTCTTTCCACCTCAAAAACACACTGAGTATTAATGAACCGAGACTCACAAAATAATTTCAGAATGCAAACAATTTCAGGGGGCAATGTAAGCTGCAAAACTTTTCATGCTGTCAAGCAATTGAGTGGACTCTGGGTGAAGGCTGGTAACTATGGGTCATAAAGCTTGGAATTTCACATCTTGTTAAAGAACTCAGCTATCTCACTGTTTGCAAAAGTCCTTAGATTTATGCACTTTGGAGCCTACTGGGCTTTGGGAAGGAGGAAAGCTAGATTTCTTTTAAAAAGAAGAAAATATCACCAGGACTTATTGTATGAAGAATTCCACATTGGGTTTGAATCTACAGACATTAGAAATCTTTTCTTCCTTTTCAATGAAGAAGAACACATCATTTTCCTGCTTTGTAAAAGAAAGAAGAGAAGAAGAATGGCATAGAAAAGCGTCCTCCTGTTTCATGAAAGCCCCTTTGTGCTCCATTGAGTGTTCCTCCACAAAACACACAGATGGGTTAACCTTCAGTTAACCAGAGGAAGGAAAATCAATTAATTAAGGTGTTAATTAAGGCATTACTTTATATACACAGAACTGCTCCTTTGGGTGACGTGTGAAGAACAGCAGAAAACCTCTGTAAGGAGAACTGAATAACTTGTTTGGTGGTTGCGACACCTTCAGCCTCTTCCTAGTTGATTTTATGTCCAGTAGATGTTTTTCCTAGAATGGTTATGTCCTGCTAAGGACTCTAGTTAATCCATTCAAAGAACCACTGAAAGTCTTGGTTGTCTTATAGATCAGTGGGCTCCCAAAGATTTGTCCTTCTCCCCACCTCTCCTGGGTTGCCCCAGAGAGCCTGGCCTAATCATGAGCCCGCAGCATCGACTTGAAGGGGAAAGGGAGAGAAGTTCAGCATCCACTTAGGTCTTCCTAGTGTTGTGAAGACAGTCAAATGAAATCATGGATGGCACTGCTTTAAGTAATCCACTCTATGCGAATGTGATGGCTCACTCTTCTCGGCAGATAAAGCATGACTACTAAGCCACAAGACTGTTTTGACAAATGTACCAAAAACAACACACCTATATGAGCGTCCACACACTTCAAAGTCGTTCTCTTTCAAAGTCCCACACTTCTTTTATGAGGCTACTGCCACTGCTGATCACAGCGTTTATGGAACTCCTCTTTGGGGACTTCCAGTATATAAGTCACACAAGAAAAGCAGTTAAAATGGCAACTCCAGGGCTTGAGGGATCCAATCCTGTTGGAGACATATTTGCCTTTGATTCAATTAACTATACTTTTATTTAATCTGTGCTCACATATTAATGTTGTTTGATCTGAAAGCCATCCTCTTTGCTTTGACTGAGTCATTTACACTCAATAGGAGGATGGGTGCAGTTGGTTTAGACATCATTAACTGAGGAAGGTGAGCAGACCTTCAGCATTAATGACTCAACGTCATATACAACTCCCACTGACTGCAGAATTTGCTCAGGACCACCAACCACAGTTCTTATTTTTCTACCACTCATCATCACTCCAAGAACAAGATGTGCAGAGGCTGAACTTTAAAAAATATGTATATATATATATAACTAAACTACAGGTATAATAAAATGTTCACTCCTATTGATTTGGGCTAAGAATTTGTTTCTCTCTTAAATTAACTTTTTATTGATCACTCCTATGACCTTAACTTGTACAGTTTTGCTGGCCTTCCTCCATAAAAAAAGTGGCTTTGATATTTATTTCCCCTTTGAGTAGTGCAGGAAAAACCTTATTGTGGCCTTTCGTGAACCTGTGGCCTTAAAGGAAAGTAAATGTTTACAGCACAATCCTCATAACTTTGCTCAGGCAAAGTTTCCTGAGCTTTCCCTAGACAGAAATGGGCATTTTTAGGCTTGTCTAAGGAGTGCAGCAAGGAATTGGGGCTTGCTCTTGGGGGCTCACTTGGCTTGCCCACACTCTGGGCAACCCCTGGGATCTCTGAGACACTTTTGATCTCTGAAGCCACATGCCTAGGAGAGTGTGTCTCAAACTCTAGCATGCATGTGCATCAGAATTTCCTGGAGGGCCTGTTAAAACACAGATTGCCAAGCCCTAACCCCTGAGTTTCTGCTTCAGTGGGTGGACCCAAGAATGTGCATTTCTAACAAGTTCTTAAGTGATGCTGATGCTGCTGGTTCTGGGGCCACAATTTGAGAACCATTTTTTTAGTTTGTTCGTAGAAGCAGAAGTCCTGGATTTGTGTCCCAGCACTAGGATGGGAAGGGATACAGACAGGTTCTGGAGTCAGAGAGAAATGGGTTGAAGTTTGAGCACCCCTACTTAACTTGTGACGTGACACTGGGTCAAATCATCTCTCTCTTAGTCTCAGTTTCTTCATCCTCAAAATGGGAATACGGTCATGCGCTGCATAATGACGTTTCGGTCAACGACAGACAGCATATATGACGGTGGTCCCAGAAGATTAGTACCATACAGCCTAGGTGTGTAGTAGGCTATGCCATCCAAGTTTGTGTAAGTTCAGTCCATGATGTTCTCACAATGACGAGATCGCCTAATGATGCATTTCTCAGAACGTATCCCCGTCGTTAAGCAACACATGACTAATAATATCTGATTCACAGTATTGTTGGGAGTTAGTCCCAGGCACAAAGCACCTCCAGCTCCTGGCTGTGCAGTAGGTGTAAGGAAGTAACCTCTCTCAGCAGCCAAATGTTCCCCCTTTGTGAGCTCTTTCAGGTTTACTGTGCCGTCCTAGGTAATTAACAGACACAAAGACAGGGTCCAATCAAAATATAGGCCTTCAGCCCAGGAATGTTCCTTGCAGTTAGACTGATTCCCAAGGGCTATTGGGAACTTGTGACTTGTGGGCAAATCCTTGCCTCTCTCAGGGCCTAGATTTCCCCACCTCTAAAGTGAAGGGTTTGACCTAGATGATTTGCCATCTCAAAGGTTTATTTGTTGCTCTGACAAGTCTAGGATTCTGTGACTTCGAACTCAGGTAGTTCTTTCAGGATAATCTTTTAAACTAAAAACAAAAAAATATGGTTCTTGTTTTTATCCATTTACTTACTTTTAATATCCTTAAACTTCCCAGCCTTCTTTAACATTGGGCTACTGAACAGAAAGTCAGGGACAACTGCTAAATATAACTAGATCTCCTTCATAGCTGGATCTCCTTAAAATGGTCCATCACAGGTATAAAATGGTATATCTGTTATTTAATAGTGACATCTAGTGGCTTTTCCTTATCAAAAAAAAGATATGCATTTTCCTATTAGCTCATCCTAAACTCTGCTGCTTCTGCTGCAGACATTCATTCAACAATCTTTTATTAAACACTTATTTTATGTCAAACATTGTACCTACGTTGATAAGCGATACACAGTCCCTGCCCTCCCAGAGCTCATAGTCTATTGGAGGAAGCAGAGAAATCACTGGACAATCACAGCACCTTGTGATAAACACTACAATAGGAAAATACCAGCTGTACTGGAACAGAGGAATACTGGGGCAGTTAACTCCACCCAGGAAGGTCAGGAAGATTTCACAGAGGAAGCAGTCTTTGAGGTGGGTTTTGAAGAAGTTTTCCAGGTAACCTACAAAGGACAGATAGAAGCCATTCGAAAGAGTGGATACTCCATATACAAAGGGAAGGTGCCTATAGGATCATCGCCTGGGACCATTTTGGAAAATTAAGATTACTTTTACCTACCTTAAGCATTGAGTATAGAGCAGGGTTTCTGAGCCTTGGCACTATTGACACAGATAATTCTTTGTCTGCATTGTAGGATGGTTAGCAGCATCTCTACACTTGACCCACTAGATGCCAGTAGCGCATGTCCCCCAGCTGTGACAACCCAAATGTCTGCAGATACTGCCAAATGTCCTAGAGTCAGGGGAGGGGAGGGGAAAATGCAAAATCACTCGTGGTTGAGAAAGACTTGTGTAGAGGGAGCTTGATAGAGATAAGGCTGAAGAGAAAGAAAGGTGATTGCAGAGTCCCACAAGGCTGTGTCTAGCATGTGGAAGAGCGTGAACTTCCTGTCTTCGTTGATAGGAAGCCATTGAGAGGTCTTAACTATGGAATGGTGGGTCAGTTGTGTGCCATATGGGAGTGTGGAATGGGTGTGAGACTGGAGGCAGGGAGGTGGGCCAGGACGCTGCTGCAGTGATCCAGTGAAGAAGTGATGAGGGCCTGACCCCAGGCAGTGGTAGAAAGGATGGATTCGAGAGCTATTAAGAACTAAAATCAGTAGCTTGGGGAAAGTTCAGATGTTAGTGGTGAGCAACATAGAGGAGTCAAGATCGCCCCCAGGTTTCTTGCATGGACAAATATTTCATTGGTTTTCATTATTGTTTCCACAATTGCTTATCAATGACAGAAAAAAAATTGGCCTAGAGTTATAGAGGGTGGCAAACCTTCCACCATGTTCTGCCTGTAAAGGCACCATGGGCGTACTGAGGTGCCGAATAATGGCCATTAGATTAACCAGGTAACTGATGGAGAGTCATGACTCCAATTTAAAGATGTGACATCTGGTCATCCTAATTAAGTGACACGTTTGGTCACAAGATATTTCTGTACAATTACTACTAACTGAAACAGGCTGAATGTGATTTTCCTGTGACTGAGCTAGGCTACTCATTTAAAATTGAATCGGTCCATTTAGCAACACCCTTCGGGTTTATGTCAACCTACATCGTGTTCTGTTTTGATCAATGCCTGAATATGGGCATTGCCAAAAGGAATAAGATGGTGAAGATACTGGGGGATATAATCAGAATCCAGATGCGTTTTGACAAGCTTAGGTTTACTCTAACAAGAAATTAAACAGGGCCACAAATAAACTGCATCAGTCCAGGATAAAGTAAATTGGGTTTCAAAGTGGCATATGTGCAAAAGAACAAAAGAATGTACTTGACTGTGTATCAATGGTCTGGCGTGTCTGCCAAAAAGGCCAATGTGATATGATGCCAGATGAAGAGAAATGGTGTCAAGAATGAGGGAGGTGATAGACTGTCCCTACTTGTTACTTGTTAGACCGTGCCTGGGGGGCATGTTCCAATAAAGTTGAATATATTCAGAGGCAAACCAGAGGACAGTGATGGGACTTGAAGCAGTGTAGAGAATAGTTGAAAACCATATTTAGCCTAAAAAAGGGAAACCTTGGGGTACTTAAATGCTGTCTTCAAATATCTGAAGCCACACGTTGGAATTAAAAACCGATTCCTAAGTAGGTCCTCACCGTCTGAAACTACTACTTCTTGCTGACAACTCCAGTCTTTATCTTAAGCTCAGATTGCTCTCTGAGTACTAGATCTGTCCATTCAACTGTCTTTCTGGATGTCCCACAGGCACCTCAAGCCTTCCACCAGAGACCTGAGAGGCATCCTTAATCCCTCCTCCTTCCTCTCCCCTACATTCATTTTGTCACCAAGTCTTGTTAATTCTACCTCCTAAATGTTTCTCTAGTCTGCCCCCTTTCTTTTGTCTTGTTTTCTACAGTAACCTCAACTAATTTCCCTAATTCCATCTCCACACACCATGCACAGTGGTCTTTCTAAAACACAGGTCTCACCAAGGCCCTTCCCTGCTTAAAGCCCTTCAAAGGCCTCCCTGTTGCCCTCAGAAGTCTAAATTCTTTAATTTGGCAGCTGAGGCCTTCCATAACCGGGTCCGGGGCTACCTCTCCCTCCTCGATTCCTGCCACTACCCTTTAATTCCCAGTAAGACATTTTCAGTGCACTTCCTCCACACACAACAGGCTAGTTTATGCCTCTGTGCCTTTGCTCATGCTGATCTTTCTGCCTCATACTCTGTTCCTCTCTTCTAGCCTCATTTAATTCTTACTTGTTTTTCAAAATAAAGCTACAGAAACTCTTCCTCTATCATTAGGCTAGGCTAAGAATCACTGCAAGGTGCTTTCATTGCACCTTGTACTTGCTCCAGTCATTAAGAGCATACTCTATTGAAATGCTGTCCTTCCTTAGGTTCTTGCATCTTATCCCTGTTGGTGTCCCCAGTGCCTGTCTCACTGCCAGGCACACATTAGGTGCTTGAACTGAACGGACCATGGGGGAGTGCTGCCCACGCTTCTGTGCTTAGTTGCCTTCCCATTCACATTCCCATCAGGTTGGGCTTTCACATCCTCAGTTGCTCTGGATGGGAAGAGCTTCTCGGGGTTGCTTCTCTGACATTTCCCTAATGACTCTTCACTCAGAATAATGAGCATCCTGGATCTTTTGTCCAACAAAACCTCCCAGATTTTATCCTTACCTCTCTTTCTACCTCCAACACACTATGCAATTCAGAAGGCCACTGGACACTCCTGGAGACCTACCCTTCAGCAGATCTTCCTTTTCATCCATGGGATCATTTTTTCAAACAGCATCAAGTGTTCCCAATTAAGGCAGTCTGGGATCCTGGGCCTATTTTCCCTGGAAGAAGGGAGTTGTTGGCAATCACTGAATCCCCAGAGCTGTTGTCAACTTAATGTAGGGTAGCTCTTATCACCAGGGCAGTGTGTGTGTGCACACATGTAGGCTCCTCTAATTCCTCTGCTGCTGTGATAATCCCTACAGTGTAGAGACTTCCCACACTGGACTGCCGTTGTCTCATCCAGGCATGAGGAGACCTTCAGGTAGAAGGAATCACACATCCATAATACGAGAGACTCTCTGAATGTCTATCTCTGCCTTTCTGTGGTGCCTCCTCTCTCTCTCCATGTGGGGATGATGCTTACAAAACATTGGTCCTGACACTAACCCTGGTGGTTGTGATCTGTCTGCTCTGAAAGACAAGGAACAGCTTTTAGGAAGGAGAGCCTCAGACTTGCACGGCGGTGCACTCCAGGATTTACCAGAAGATGTCACTGTAGGCTTAAAGCAGTAAAACAAATTAGGGCAGAAGGACTGTCAGCTAAGCATGAAGGTGACTCCATTATGGGGCTTTAGAACACCCAGGAGCCCCCATTATAATGCATGCCTGGAAACACTGGTTGAAAGATTAATCCAAATGTGTCACTGGACTTCATAAATTTCTTCTTTTCCAAATAATCAGCCTAATTGCCACTAAACTATCGCCTCAGGCCTAGCATAAAAGCTCCATAAATGTGTACTGAATGAATGAATGAATATCAAAACAAGGAGTGGAAAGAGGGGTCCCGTGGGAATAGTGGTCACATTTGTTGGTAAAGGCTATTGGGGAACAAAAGCTGCTACTTGTTAGCCGTGAGTCTTTATGGAGCTGAATTTTAGTGGCACCAGCAAAGTCAATTCCTAGGAAAAGCAGTGAGACAGGTGAAGGTGGTCTTCACTCCCTCTCCATCCTCACTCCCAGATGCTTCTCCTGTGCCTCATGGTTGTTTATTCCAGAAAAAAACATATAAGATGATTTAAAAAAAAAACCTTTCTATGATTTTTGCAAGGCACTTAGAAGATTATCCAGAGTTTTTATATGATGAGGCATGGCCTTCCCAGTTCCCAACTCTCTCTCTTCTCTTCCCTGGAATAGTTCATTAAATAAGCAATTAAAGGAGTTACTGAGATTCTGCTTTGTGCCAGGTATAAAGGCCAAGAGACAAAGCTGGAATGGATAGGATGAGAGTTATGGAAGAATAGCACAGAGCCACTGTCCTGGAAAACATAGTTTAAGCAGAAATGTAAACAAATGATAGCAATTCAATATTGAAAGTGTTTTAACAAAGACTAAGTGTGGAAGTGCTATGGTGACACAGAGGAAGGGATGGCTGGCAGCAAGCGGTGGGGTAAGTTTTCTCAGAGGAGAGATAGCACTTGGACTGGAACTTGAAGGATGAGTAGGATTTTCCAGTTAAAAAGGAAGGTCACACCAGGCAGAGGAAGCGCCATGCACAGAATAGAGGCATACGGGATAGATCGTAGGGTGCCCGAGCTGCTCAAAGCTCAAGACTTGGGAGAAATGTCTCCTCAGAGGACAGCAGCCAACAGACTCAGCTAGTCGGGTGGTTGAGTTGGTTCCCTCTGGCTCCTCGTGCACGTGTATAGAACCACCACTCCCTCATATGGGAATGAATAAACTTCAGAAAAGCCATAAGCCATTCCCCAAGTTTCCTTTAAGAAACTAAATGTTAATATTAAGTATTTCTTGCTGTTTTCCTTTCACAAAATGCCCTTCCATGACCTCATCCTTCATCCAGTGAACCAGAGTGGAAACTCATTTCTTATTAAAAGCACAACTCTAGGATCATTTCTCCCCTCGAGTATGCCTGATCACATCATAGGCCTTCACGTTTCTGGGGTGCGGTGTGTGTGTGCACCTGCTGTGCATGGGTGTGTGGTTTAATTGTTTGCTAGACAACTATTTGAGCAAAGAACTTTATCAGTTTGCAGCTTTAAAGTGAAGATAGCTGTACAGCAAAGCCTCCACACTTGCTGACATCCAAGTGTCCTTTCAGAGGGTAAAGAAAGGGCCATTTTGGAACTGATAGAGTTAACTTTCCTATGTTAACTCTAACCATGTCTATTTCAGTCAGCAACTAACCACAATGTTTATTTCAGGAGGCACTGGGCTGCTCTGCCTATCTCTACATTCCACTTTCATAACGTATGAGCCATGATGTTATGACAACAGCCAGAATCAAAAGTGATATATGCAACACTCTTTCAGTGAGCTTTTGTTTTTTAATAAGATATCCTGATTAGACTGAATATTGAAAAAATGCTTTTGTATATTTAGTAAGATACATTAGAATTTGAGATCACTTATCAACTCCATGTCACTTCAATAAAATCACTTGCTTCCACTGAGTCTCCATTTCATGATCAGTCAATGGGAGTTTAGTGGTGGGAGGTATGAAATAAAATGGTTGCCTGCTTACCAAAAGACGTCATTGGGAGGATTTTGTCGTTGGTTAGAGAGAGAGAAACAGAGGGGAGGTGGGAAGGGGAAGTGAAGAATGACAAAGCTGATGTCCTGGGCCTAAACTTTTCATACCTGCTTTAACTGCAGTACCAGCAAATTGAGTGAAACAATTAGCTATCTGGACAGACTAGTGGGGCTCAGAGAGGGGATTACAGCACAGTTCACAGGACAAATTCCACCAGATCTCCATCATTCGCCTTTTGCCTTTGTTACTGGCCAGTGAACATCACATATGCCATGCACCTCCCTAACTCATGTCATCCACATCCCTGACTTTTGGTCTTTTTGCTTTGTCCATAGGAACTTCCACTACATCACCATCCTCCGAGACCCAGTGTCTCGGTACTTGAGTGAGTGGAGGCATGTCCAGAGAGGGGCGACATGGAAAGCATCCCTGCATGTCTGCGATGGAAGGCCCCCAACCTCCGAAGAGCTGCCCAGCTGCTACACTGGTGATGATTGGTCTGGCTGCCCCCTGAAAGAATTCATGGACTGTCCCTATAATCTAGCCAACAACCGCCAGGTGCGCATGCTGTCTGACCTGACCCTAGTAGGCTGCTACAACCTCTCTGTCATGCCCGAAAAGCAGAGAAACAAGGTCCTCCTGGAAAGTGCCAAATCGAATCTGAAGCACATGGCATTCTTTGGCCTCACTGAGTTTCAGCGGAAGACCCAGTATCTCTTTGAGAAAACCTTCAACATGAACTTCATTTCGCCGTTTACCCAATATAATACCACTAGGGCCTCTAGTGTAGAGATCAATGAGGAAATCCAGAAGCGTATTGAGGGACTGAATTTTCTGGATATGGAATTGTACAGCTATGCAAAAGACCTCTTTTTGCAAAGGTATCAGTTTATGAGGCAGAAGGAGCATCAGGAAGCTAGGCGGAAGCGCCAGGAACAACGCAAATTTCTGAAGGGAAGGTTCCTTCATACCCATTTCCAGAGTCAGAGTCAGGGCCAGAGCCAGAATCCAAGTCAGAATCAGAGTCAGAACCCAAATCTGAATGCAAATCAGAATGTGACTCAGAATCTGATTCAGAATCTGATTCAGAATCTGACTCAGAGTTCGAGTCAGAATTCGAGCCAGAAGGAGAACCGGGAAAGCCAGAAGCAGAACCCAGGCCAAGAGCAGAGTGATAGCAACACCAGCAATGGCACCAATGACTACATAGGCAGTGTAGAGAAATGGCGTTAAATGGCTCCCAAAGGCTTTGGCACACTTCTCCCAGAGCGCCAGTAAAAATATGGCAAATCTTAAAAGATGAGAGTATCCACACACATCCCGCTTCCTTAAGTTTGGAAGTTAAAAAAAGTTAAGATGTTGCCTTTACAGTTGCCTTTCAATTAAATATTATACTGTGTGTGGGTAAAACCAATTTCAATATGTAATTAAAGTGTCTTTTTTTTGGTTTGTTGGAGTATTTATAAAATCCAAAAGCCAACCAGACTCACCAGAAATTGCTGTTTAGATATTTTAAGAAGTTCTTAAGTTAGTTACAGAATCAAAATGAAAACATAAACTGTCAGGGCCGTTCAACTTATGGCTAAGAAATGTACTTTAAATTATTCATGATACACTGTTAAAACCCAATCTTGGTAGCAAACATTTTTTCCAGGGGTAAGCATGAATATAAACATAAAAAAAACCCACTAAAATGAAACACGAAACCTTTCATTTTCTTCTGATTTTAACAAGGAATCTATTTAAATAGAATAAGAACTGATGGTAAAGTTTACCAAACTGTAGAAAATGAAAAATTTCTCACCCAAACATGGGTGGTTTTATGTAAAAATATTGGCTTTTCAAGTAGAACAGGACTCATATCTTGTTATTTAAGAGAGATTTAAAATTTTAAACTTTTTCTACCTTCTACTGTTTAAAGGTTTTACACAGGGTGTATCTCATATTAAACAAAACACTTTTTTCTCCAAGTGGAATACCAATGTAAAGATCTAATTTCCAGATGCTTTCAGGCACTGTAATTTCAACAATTCTGGAATTTTTTGGCGCTGCTTCTCATTCATTTTAAGGCTTCTCCGAGTTGTGCTCATTCCAAACTAACCCATTTATAGAAGCTTTCTTCATCATCTAAATGATGTGTGGCTGAATTTATTGTGATATATAATCCTGGATTAAAGTCAGGACTTTCTCTCTATAGAATTGTCTTATCAATGTTTGTGTAGTGAGGTCCTTATCAAGAAATTCTTGAACAGGATAATGTGTCTAAAATTATTGCTGAAATTATTCTTGATCAGATAGAATTGAACCTGAATGTGAATGAATTGTTATTTACTTTTTGTACATTTTTATTGTAATGTTTCCAGTTGGGCTGGCTATTTCTTGCCCATCAGTTCTTTTTCGTGTTGGCAGATTGTAGACAATTATAAGAGAAAAACATGGTAGAATAAACATTAGAATAGCCAGAGTTATTCAGTAATACCAAGAGCTGTACCTCAATACTTTGGGTTAACCGTATACCAGGTTTTCTTTTAAAAAAGAATAAAAAGAAAGAGTGTTATACAGTGAGGTTAAATATCAGCAGCATATGAGTTGAGGAAAGTGATTTAGTGTTGGAATACTACACCTAAGTACTTTTAGGGTATCAATTATGAATTGAGCAGGGCAAAAAGAAGTATGTAACCCACTGTGCTATCAAGCATCATGATTCTGGTCAGTTTCCATTTTACGGGTTTTGCTATACTTTTCTGAGGACTTACACTAACCCCCTGGCTGTCAATCAAACAAGGCAACTGGAAGTGGCATTTATGTCTTCAGGAGGGACATGCTTAAAAGCGTGAAAGTCACATCTTGTACAATCTGCCATTTGCATGATCTAGTTTCATCTGTAATAATATGGCCACAAGCTGGACAAGAAGCTGAGTATTTAGGTTTTAAAATAAATTTTCTTGACTCTGAGCTTGTATCAATATATCTAAATTTTGTTTTGTCTGACAGTATTGCAGTCCTGGAAATTCTGAGAACTGAAAAACTGAAAGGAAATTTAAAAAAAAAAATCACACACACCTTGAAGTCAAAGTGTTTTAGAGTGAAACTATTTTGTGTATAATGTGTTTTTAAAATAAAGATTCTGTAGATCACTGTGGTATTTCAATTTTGTTTAGTTTTAATTGATAATGTTTGCTCTTAAAGCTGATAGGTACTGCTGGAAAGCAGGTTGAAGCCCGAGCCAGTGGAAAAGCTTGTTACAGAAAAAAATATTTTGTGTTATTGCTGTGGTGTGCATGGTTTTGCAGAGATCAAGTGCATTTTCTCTGTCTATACTGATTATTGTATATAGGGGATGTTATAAATATACATTTTTGTCATCATGTAAATCCCGTGATTTCAACTGTAAACATCTGTCCAATGGTGTCGCTTTACAAACCATTCACTGATTTTGTGTAATTTAACAATAGAGATGAAATAAAAGTTTAAATTACAGGCTCTGAGTAATTTCATGATTTCAAGGTTTGCAACCACTAGGCATTATGACATCACAGACAGAATTCTCTTTTCTCAAGTTTTCTTTTTTCCTCTTGGCCACCAGGTATGGAAATGAGATGACCCATTCTAATCTGCCACACTAAAATGCCCTTAGCTTTGGGTGCTTCCTTCTGGAGGCCACACTGTTTCCTCTTTTGGGTAAAACAAAGTCATGAATGAAAGACAAGGTTTGCTGTCTTAGTCAGCTCGGACTGCTGTAGCAAAATACCGTAAACTGGGTGGCTTATCAACAACAGAAACTTATTTTCGCGCAGTTCTGGAGGCTGAAAGTCCGAGATCTGGGTGCCAGCGCAGTCGGGTTCTGGTGCGAGCCCTCTTTCCAGTTGCAGAAGGCCATCTTCTTGCAGTGTTCTTTCATGGCAGAAAGTAGCTAGCTAGCTCTCTGGCCTCTTGTAAGTGCACTAATCCCATCGTGAGAGCTACACACCCTCATGACCTAATTCCCCCCCAAAGGCCCCACCCCCTAACACCAGCACATTGGGATTAGGGTTTCAACATACAATTTTGGGGGGACAAACATTCAGTCCATTACATTGTGCAAAAGAAATGTATGTGTGTGTGCGTTTTAATTTAAAAGTTATTAAAGTAGATACTTGCATGTCTAAGAGCATGCAGGAAAGAAAAATAGTGCTCTTTATTTCTAATCTATCTCCTCTGTCCACAGGATAGAGGTTAAAGGTAAGCATTGAAGTATTGGCTTTTAAAGTTATGAACACAATATGCTCTAATTATATTCAATGTACATATTTTTCCAAACAAACCTATGGTTAGGGCTATGGATGAGGATGATTTGTCCTTGCCCCTTTCCAAAGAGAATTTAGATATCAGTTCCGTGGGATTAGAGGGAAGAAAGCTACAAATTTGGGGGATTTAACTCAACTCAGCCTGTAACATATTTATACTTAGAAAATTTTGCCCATTAACTGTTTATTGAGCAATAATTGGATGGCCAAAGGTCCTGATTGTATAAGGGTCCCATGGCCCCTTGGGAGGAACTGTGAACAGGAACATGGAGGCCAAGAACTTGAAATATTTAGGAAATAAAGATTGTTTCTCTTTTCCCCTGAGGAGGGTACTCTTGGAGAGCATGGCACTCTTACTGAAGTGAGGAAAAGGTAGAAGACTTGCACTATGCTTCAGGACACAAGAGCAGGGTTGGCTGCTAAGGAAATGGGCTATTGAGGGAGCCCAGAGGAGCTATAATAAAGAAATAACTAATTGGTCCAGTTCCTAAGGACTTAGGATTCACAATGGGAGTTACAACCAAGAAAGAGCAGGGCTATTTGGGAGGGAGGGGTAGGAGGTCTAAAAGAGCTGTCACACTTGGAGGGATGATTTCCTTCCATGGGGGGATGAAAAGAAGCATAAAAGAATCACACAATAGGCTTGAGACAACTATAGTTTGCCCATGCCTGAGACTCAGAAGAAGAGACCAACAGAGTAGTCCAGGGTGGTGATGTGCAGCCCACAGCTTTCTTGCCCTGTCCCAAGGAGGAATTCCTTCTCTCTTGTCTTCACTGGGGATTAAAATAAGCAAACAAACAAAACAGCCAGGCATTTTGGGAGCCGGCCCGGTGGTGTAGTGGTTAAGTTGGTGTGCTCTGCTTCGGCAGCCCAGGTTCGGATCCCGGGCACGGACCTATGCACTACTCATCGAGCCATGCTGTGGCAGGCGTCCCACATAAAGTAGAGGAAGATGGGCACAGATGTTAGCCCAGGGCCAATCTTCCTCAGCAAAAAGAGGAGGGTTGGCAACTGATCTTCCTCACCAAAGGAAAAAAAAGACAGGCATTTTGTAAAAAGTGTAACAAGGCATATACTGACTCCAATTGTAACCCCATGGGACTGTGGAATAAGACAATCCTAATCTCTCAAATGGCAAGAATGAGGTAAACTGACAGTTTTAAATGTCAAAGGAATTAGATCAACACCTCTAAAATTCTAAAGTAAATTTGTAACACATCGATCAGACCTTCACAAATGTGCAAAGCCTTTGGAACTGTAGGAGAAAACTGTCTTGAAAACAAAGCAAATCAGCTGTTTCTCAGTGAAAGTGACACTCTTCTGAGAAGCTAGAGCTGGGGTCCAAAAACTACAGACCTGGGGCCAAGGGCAGCCCCCCACCCGCTTTTGTAAATAAAATTTTATTGGAACTCTGTCACGCCCATTTCTGTACATATTTCCTCTGGCTGCTCTCACACTACAGAGGCAGAAGTAGTTGCAACAGAAATCTTATGACCTGAAAAACCTAAAATATTTATTTTCTTGCCCTTGAGAGAGAAAATTAGAAATTCCTGAGCTAGAGAGCCAATCAAAATTTCCTAGATAGTGAAATCTTGGCAGACTTTATAATGATCCCAGAGTCTGAGAGAATAAAGAGGTGCAATTCAAACAAACAACATACTTCCCAATAGCACAACAGTACAAACAACATTTACTGAATACCTACTATGTGAAAGTCACTGTATTAGGCCTGAGAACAGGGAAGAATCTGATCTTTTCTCTCAGGATTACGGAAATTGACACCAAATGCTGTGTCAGAGAGTATAGTTAAAAGCTTAATTAGTTCTTCAGTGTGTGTGTTTGATCACATGCTTGTAAAAAATTAAAACAATATAGAAGCATGTAAAGTAAAAAGTGAAATTACCTACACAACTTACTTCTCAAAACTAAATAGTGTAATTACGTGATTTCTTCCAGACCTCCTTGTTTTATTCACATTCATATCTAATCTCTCTCTCTTTCATACACACACACGCACACACACACACATAATATTGATAACAAAAATGAAACCATATTATTCTTATTGTTATTCGATTTCCTTTCTTTAAAACTCAACAGTGTATGGTGGTTTTCCTTCCAAAACTGGAATATAGTGGATGGTTTACCTTAAGTCCCCCAAACTGATTACTGCTGATGTTATAGGTTGAGTGTATAGGCTCTGGCTTTCTACTGCCTGAGTTTGAATCCCAGCCCCACCACTCACCAGCTCTGTGACCTTGGCAAAGTCACCGACGTCTCCATGCCTCAGTTTCCTCACCAGCTGTAACTTCAGAGGGTTGTTGTGATAATTAAATGAGTTCATATTTGTAAAGCACTTAGAACAATGCCTGACACAGAATAAGCCGCATACGTACTTGAGAGTATTTTCATTGTCATGATTATTGTTATTAGTAAGAAGGCTAGATGTCTGATGAATGCTCATGTCTCTAATAGCTAAAGACTGACTCTGAGATCAAGAATTGAAAATATTGGCAAGAAAATAAACAAAAAGTAGTATATATCCTATTGTGATTAATAGAAAAAAATCTTTTCTAAAAATGTAAAATATATATGTTACAAATGTATAGTATATCAATGTGTAAAGACCCATCCTAAGGTTTACTTTTGAGTTTTGAGTGTAGCCAGTGACAGAAGTATTCTGAAAGATCTAATCCACAAAATGTCAAGTGAGTCACCTTACTCTCTCCAGCAATGAAAACGCATTATCTGATGTCCCTGGCTGATGTGGGACTGACATTATCGCACTTAGCTAAGGATGACTCACCACCAGCCCCCTTGCTGTCCCACCACCTCTCCACCCAACATTGCCAGGGTAAGGGCCTGTTTGCATGATAACATCTGAGAGGGCCCCAAAGGTCTAGCTGCCTCCCTTACAGGTCTGGGTTGGTGCCTGGAATTCCCACACTCCAAGTCTCTACTCTGGGTGAAAGCAGCCTGTCCAGAAGACCCTATTAAAATGCACGTACGCCACCTAGGAGGAAGGAGAGGGAGTAAACCATTAAAAGTTAGCACATACTAGTTTATCAGATTAGCAGTCACGAAGGGCCCTCAGGGAAGGCGACACACCAGTCTTGTAAATTCAGGTGGTTCACTTCACTTTGAAAAAAGAAAAGGAAAAAAAAATAGTTTGCTTCTATCCCATTTGAATTTTTAAATTTTGATCTTGCTGCCTTAAGGGCAGGATAAGGTTCAACAATCCTCATCAAGTCTCATTAAGTTGTATAAATTCTATTCTCATTATGCTTGGTTAAATCTTGTGACTTTACTAATCTTGGTAAGATTTAATGATGCTTAACTGGGTCTAAGAAAAGTTTAACAGTTTTTGTGACTTAAAAATGCTCTACTGGATTTCATGTGACTTAAGAGGACCTGAGAGGAATTGTCAAGTCTTAAAAGAGAGTGCTATACCATAGCATGATAGGCCCTAACCAGCCGGCTGGAGCCAGTTCTAACCAGCCTTTTTATGGATTAGTTCAAACACAAGAGTGTTTTTTCTCAGGCCTGAAAGAGGTCTTCTATCCCTGAAACTAAGCTAGAGCAGGATCATGTGCTGATCAAGGTCCCTGCGAGTACATGGCAAAGACTTTGTGAATTCCATCAAAAAGGCAGATTTAGGCTTCCCAAAACTGAAGAGGTAGGAAGGAAGTTTAAGCAAGGAGCTGCGGCATTTAGTCAAGATGAATAGGATTTATCAAGAATGAGCTCGATCTAACAGGCATCAGTAGTTTCCTAACACTCCCCAGTGCCCATTGCGGTTGAAAACATGCTTTCCCCAAACTCCCAGGAACTTGGCAGAGTGGTCGTTGTTTTGATTTCCCAGCACTCCCACTCTAGGTCAGGTTTCTATGTTACCCACCTGGATGGTCACAATGTCTTCTTAACTATTCTCCTGTCCTCAGCCTCCTTCATGACCACCACACTCATCTTCCTAAATCTGTGTCTCAAAACCTAATCCGTGGACTTGTGGCCTCAGAATGTGTTTGTTGAAAGATGAAGATGCCCTGGGCCGCACCACAGAGGTGCTGAATCAGAATCTCAGCTGCAAAGTGAGAGATTCTGCCTTTTTGGTGAGATTCTTAGATGATTCTAAGGTGATTCTAAGATGCTGAGGTAAATTGGAGAGTTACCGTCCTAAATCATAGGTCTGATCATTGCACTGTCCTTCTCAGAAAGTGTCGGGGGCTCTCCACTATCTGCAGTTGGAAGTCCACACTCCTCTGCTAAATGCACAAAGCTCTCTATAATCTGACCCCTACTCTCTTCCCGGGCTTGCCTTGAATGCCAGCCTACTTGAACTTGAACTTTTGCTTCCGGACGAAGTTCTTTACTCCTTGTCCCAGTCATGGGCCTTCCAAAATGAATTTGAATAGGAGGTTTTGAGGCATCGTTGATTCTAACTGGCTATATATAAAATCTTCCGTAGGCTGATTGCCATCTTAATAGAGTTTTAATGAACTCTAATAAGCCTTGGGTCAACAGCAAGTAGCAACCAATTAGAGCAAGCAAGTAGAGCAGGTGAGAATTTCCACCCTGAATGTGTCTGCACAGAGCATAGGAAGCCAACCCCAGACAGGCACAGTTCAAGCTCCGTGATGCGTGAAGACTAATGGGTCATTTAGGTCACTGGAAGCTCTACGCTCATTCTCTGCTTGATTCCCACAGTTCGGGCCACCATGCCCCACATGGTGGCTAGGCCAGCCCCAGGTTCTGGAAGCAATCCCATCCTGAGCCTGAAGGCTTTTATTTCGCCAGCTTCAGCTTGCTGACCCAGTGCCTAGCTTCTGGTAACTTGTTTTCTGTCCTATAGTCCATTAATTTGACAAACCTGCATTGAGCACTTTACTGTGAGTTGGACCCAGTGAAGCAGGAAGCCAGGAAGGGGAGGTGAGAGAAGGCTTTATATAGAAAGTGATTCTCAGCTTTCCCAGGGCCAAGAGTCCTGCTCTATCCCCCCCATGGATGAAACCCGCTGGTAGAGCTGTCTGTCTCTAACCGTCTTTAATCTCTGATTCTCTCCTGCTTACAGAAGCTCTGTAGAGGAAGGCTTTGACAGCTCAACTTGAGGCTAGTTAATCGGTCCTGTTCTTGGGTGGAAATTCCTGAAAGTGAGAGGCTAGAGATAGGTACAACAGCTCCACCCCACTAAGGGAAAACAGTCCTTATTCAGCCAGGAGACTTCAATGCCCATATCTGCCAACATCCTGGCCAGATTAGGAGCTCAATTGAACAGTGCATTCTGACTAGGTGTGAAGAGCTCAACCCCTGAAGATGCTGATGATAATTATGATGATGATCAATACTATTTATTAAACACCTATTGCATGCTAGGGGCTCTTGGCCTTTCATAAAGTAATAATAGCAATAATAACAATGACAATGACAACAGCAGCAGCTAATATTTTTTGAAATCGTATTATATCTCAGACACTGTACTAAGTCTTTTATATGCATAACCTCGTTTAATTTTCACAACCACCCCATGGGGCAGGAATAATTACTTCCCACATTTTACAGACGAGCATGCTGAGACTCAGGGGAGTTTAATTAACTCGCCCCATACTTGAGAGTCAGAGGCAGGAGCCCAAATCAAACCTAGTTGGAACTCCAGAGCTCAATCTCTTCACCGTATTCATTATTTCAAACATGTCAGCATGGGAAGAGTCATACCTCTACAAAAGTAGAGAGAAGAGCATAAAGGACCCCCATTTCTCTATCACTCAGCTTCAGCAATTATCAACTCTTGGGCAATCTGGTTTAATCTATGTCCTCACTTTCCCTACAATCTGTAAGATTTTGAAGCAATTCCCAGACATCATCTGTAAATGTTTCATTATTTCTCTCTCTGAAAGAAGCTTCATCTCATCTTTCTAAAAATGCTGACAGGGAAGTTTTATTAGCTCCCCATTATACAGAGAAATAAATTGAGGTTCAGAGGTGTGTCCCAGGCCACATAACTAGTAAGTGGCAGTTTCACATCCAGGTCTGTCTGACTCCAAAACCTTCGCCCTATCCGCGGTGGAGTTCTCTTGTACCGCAGAAGCTTCCTCCTGCCCAGCACTTGGGCACAGAGGGCCTTGAGCTCCTGGTATAGGCAAGCTAGGAAACCATTTCTGGCTTCTCTGAAATTTCATTAACAATGTTTCTTTTCCAGTTAGGAATCCTCACAAAGCAACTGGCTTCCTTCCGGTTCTTTGGATTCCACCTTGCTCAGCACTTGTCCTTGGACCCACAGATACCCAGTCCACACTCTTGGAAGGGAATTTCCTGGCCCCTTTGCCCTTGGAGAGGCAGCCTGAGATCCTCTGACCCTTGAACTCAGTATTAAAAGACCCATAAGTATTCTTCTAGGTCTCATGCATCATCAACCTTGGCCCTTGATGTCAGGGTTTTTGACCAATAGTTCTGTGCTGTCTTTCCACAGGCGTAATTCCTGGCTCAACTCTGGGGTATTAGAGAATATTTTTAATGTTCAACTAAATGATTTTGGTCTCCAGTCTGAGTTGGGCCCTCTGTACTTTATATATTACGTTTTGTTTTAGAGACCATCACTATACACAATCCAAATATACACTGTACTTCCGTAAATTGAAGAGAGGATGTGGTTTCCATACTTGGTGAGTAAGATGCATCTGGAGCAGCAAAAATTCTTTTGAAAGCATTTTTAAAAACTTCTTTCGGCTCTAACACCATCAGGCAAACCCATATCACATTTCCACTCTCTCCCCCATTTTACAGGTTTACCTAGAGGCCCAGAGAGGGTAAGTGACTTGCCTAAGGTCACACAAGGAATTAGTGGCAGAACTGAGATGCCATCTCAGGTCCCTCTGGCTCTGGCATGCACAGCACTGCCCTAATGTTTTAATAAAAGATTTTCAGCACTTCCACTTTACTTTTCCTTTGCACTCCTTCTATTCCATTTCCCATTGGCCTTCAACCTAAAGCAGAACCTTTCCTGGGATTCCTGCTATAATAATCAACCTCCCTGGGTTCATAATCCCAGCTCGATCTCTTATTACCTGTGTGACCTAGGGTAAATGATTTCATCTTTCTGAGCCAAACTTTCCTCATTTCTAAAATTGAAATTATAATAATACCTAATCCATAGATTTGTGGTAATGATTAAATGAGTTAAAATATGCAAAGCATTTTGGAACTAGTTCTGGTGCTTTGTAATTTGATTGGATTAATATAGGTAAACATTTTTAGCACTGAAACAATTATTATTTTTGACTAATATTTTTATTCATTCAGTAAATTTTTATGGAACATCTACACTGTTTTTCTTAGTAATGTCTTACATTCTTCCCCCACCCCATTCATTATATTCTGGTAAGTTACTCAGTAATTGGATTCACTATCACTAAAAGGAAATATTTCCATCTAAAATCCCTGCAGTAACTAAATTTCTAATTTTTTTGTTTTATATTTTTCTCACTCTCCCCTCTTGGGGTCCAGTGCTGTATTTTATACATAGGGGGCACTTCATTAGACATACTAACATCTGTGTAAAGTTGGCAGATACCTTTTATTTGATAGATAAGAATAATGCCTATTTGTTCTCAACAGTGCTAGGAATTACTATTTAGTAGACACACGTGGTGTACTCAGCTCTGTGCTCAGAATTTCCTGTGTGTTGAATACAGCTTAGCTAATACACACATCAGCCACATGCTCTCCATGTTCCATGCCGATCATGATTTCTATTATTCTATTCCATTGTCAGTCCATATGTTCTGAAAACTACGGCATCTTTAGTATTCATACTAAATTTTAGCATTGTTTCACGCATTTAATTTTAATCCTTGATGGAGTATAACCGACAAAATGGTACCTTTGTAAATAAAGCACACTCAGTGAATATCTTTGAGTGTTATTTCAAATTCTTTAGTCTGGGGTTAGGAGCTTTCATGGTCTGGCCCCTGCTGACTCGTCTGTGTCATCTCTCAACATTTGCTCCTCACACTCCATGCACCAGCTAAGAGGAGTCATCTGGGTTGTCCCATCATCTCTCTTCACCTCTAGGCATTTTGCATATGCTGTTGTCTTTGCCTTAAATGCTATTCCTTATCCTCTCACTCTTGCCTTCTCTTGTATCATTGCCTGTTCCCCCACCCAATAACACACACACGTAAATGCACACTCTTATCATAGTTAATCCCTGCCCCTCTTTCGGAGTCTGCTTTGATGTCACCACCTCCAGCAAGTTTTCCCTGCCCCTCTCCAAACTGGCTTTAGTCACTTTTCCACTGTGCTCTTCTCAGCCCCTGTGTCAACCCCCATCTTAGCATGCATCCCAATACAGTAAATAGTCTTTTGTGTGACTGCTTAGGATCTCATCCTCTTTGACTTCTATACACTGTGGAAAACTTGATAGGGGGAGCCATATCTCTGCGAAGTGATGAGTTAGGTGTCACGTCTGAGGTCATTTCTATCACTCATTTTTATGGTTGCCCGTTTACTTCCCTGAGGAGAATGTGAGCTCCAGGAAAGCAGGGGTGTGGCCTGTCCCAATCATCTTTATAATACCAGAGCCTTGGTAGTCATTTATTCATTCAACAAATGCTTATGGAGTATGTAACCTACTCCATGCTGGGGTCTGTGCTCATACTGGATATTCAGATCTGAATAAAATAGATCTGATACCTGCTCTTGTGGAGCTTACAGTTTAGCACTGGAGACTGACATTAATAAAAATATCCTAAAAGTCAATTTTAATGCCAAACCATGCTAAGTGCCATGAAGGAAATGTATAGAGGAAAGTGATAAAGGGTGAACAAGCAAGGCTACTCTGGGAGGTGACATCTGAATTGTGACATGAAGGATGAGAAGGAGCTGATCGTGCAAAGAGGCGGGGTGTCAGGAGAGAAAGAAAGCACATTTGAGGTACTCAATACATATTTGGTGAATGAATTAATGAATGACTCATGAATATTTAAATGAATTCTGCTGTAAGGCTTTTGTCATGAAGGCTCACTTGTAAAGGAGAGAATCACTGCTGATCTCTGTGTTTACTATCTTGGATTTTTCTCTACAGGCAGCCCTGGACTATCAGCAGTCTAACATCAGTCCTTCAGCTGGTAGTCCTTGAGATTATGGCAGACGCTTACAGCAAGGAGCGCCGCGACTCAGCCATCCACTCAGCCCACTTCTTCTTCTTCTTCTCCTTCTTCTTCTTCTTCTTCTTCTTCTCCTTCTTCTTCTTCTTCTTCTTCTTCTTCTTCTCCTCCTCCTCCTCCTCCTCCTCCTCCTCCTCCTCCTCCTCCTCCTCCTCCTCCTCCTCCTCCTCCTCCTCCTCCTCCTCCTCCTCCTCCTCCTCCTCCTCCTCCTCCTCCTCCTCCTCCTCCTCCTCCTCCTCCTCCTCCTCCTCCTCCTCCTCCTCCTCCTCCTCCTCCTCCTTCTTCTTCTTCTTCTTCTTGTTCTTTCTTTCTTCTTCTTCTTCTTCCTCCTTCTTCTTCTTCTTCTTCTTCTTTTTTTGGTGAGGAAGATCGGCCCTGAGCTAACATCTATTGCCAATCTTCCCTCTTTTGCTGGGGAAGATTGGCCCTGAGCTAACACCCGTGACCATCCTCCTCTATTTTGTATGTGGGATGCAGCCACAGCATGGCTTGATGAGTGGTGCATAGGTCTGCACCCAGGATCCGAACCAGCAAATCCCAGGCCGCTGAAGCAGGGCACACAGACTTAACCACTACACCAGCAGGCCGGGCCCCCCTCAGCCCACTTCTTAACAGGCCCCCATGCACATGACACAGCGTCCTGGCCCCTGGCCTTGGGCAGCCTCCCAACCTAGCAACTCCTCTCTAGGAGCCTCTCTTCCAGCAATAAATAGCCTTTTATGTGACTACTTAGGAATTTGTTCTAGCTGATTTATATACACTTTGGAAAACTTTAAAGCAGTAGGCATATCCTTGGATGTGATGAAGTAGGATGTTTGTGGTCATTTCTATACACAGTTAGATATTGGATGCTTGGTCAGGAAAATAATCTGACAACACTTTGAACCTCTCTTACAAAGCTTATCACATATTGCCTTGAATTTTATTTTTTGTGTGTCTGCCTTATGTCCCTTACTGAACTGTAAATATATTCGTTCAAGTGTGCTTTTTATACATTCTCTGTCTCCCATTATTGACTTGCCCATCGTAGACACTCAAGACCTGCATATTTGGAGTAAATTTTTCCTGTGAGGAAATGTATTGGGACTTTTTAAAAAATTGTATTCTTGGAAAAGCTTCACTAAGTTCAAGGGCAGTTTGCGATGTAGTGGATTTTCTTTGTCTGTGGCCCATCTATAATGTGGCTGTATCAGTCAGGGGTTCAATCAGAGAAGCAGAACCACAAAGACGTATATCTATCTATAAAGAGATTTGTTTCAGGGATCTGACACCACACAGTTGTGGGAGCTGGTTAAGCCATCTCTTTGTGTTTGATGCTGAAGCTTGAAGTACACAGCGCAGGCAGTTGGGAAGGGAAGATGGATGTAAGGCGGGGGAAAGCAAGAATACTGTGGAACCCATGAGGATGGACTGAAACCCATGTCTACTTGTTGCCTTGACCTTGATGTCCTGGGTGTCCTGCAGAGACCGGGACACTTTGTCACAGAGCTAAACACATACACACCTGGTCCAGAAGTTGGAGAAGCTGAAGGAGGATATAGGGAAAGATGGAGCAGTTGCAGGCCCAGTCACACCCTCACACCAACAAAGTGAGCCAGCAGATAAGCGACAAGGTATGTGAGCTGCAGCATGGTTGCTGCTTCCCTTCTGCCCTCCAAATCTCCCACAAGAATCTCTCTTGTGGACCACCCTAATCGAAACATACAGGAAAGGGAATACTGGGAAATGTAGTTCAGCCTGAGCAAGTGGCCTCATTACAAGGCCAACACAATGGCCTTGACTCAGCCCTCACCCTTTGGAGCCTATAAACTATCAAATGCTCCTTACCCCCTTACGGTAGAAAACAACCTGTTTCCAACAATCCTGCTTGAGTGTGTCAGAGTTGCCTGTTTGACTGACTCAGCCTCAATGTACTTTGATCCAAACATTGTTACTCCTTTAAATATGTCATATTCACATCCCTCAAAGAGATGCCATTTTACCGACGTGATAAGGTGATTTTCTTCGGCAGTGTGTAAACTGATTTTTGTTTATTTATTGCTGTTGTTTTTAATGAGGGCCTTTCCTTGGGTGGTTTTGCTGATGAAGCAAAATGTATCTGGCATCCTGTGCCTCTTAATAGTTCTTCAGGGGCTCTACAGTGTTATAGGGGAGTTGTTCAAAAATCAAACATAGACCTGCTATTTGGGGTAGGTGGTACTGGTGATTGAAGGAAATCGTACCTTTGTGGAGAATTTATCCTGGAAGACCTTTTACCTGACTTTCAGGATTTCTGATGGAATCTTCAGTGCTGGTTGAGGCACTGAGGTAGTCCTGACAGGACTCATTCCTGTGCACGCGCACGAGCACACACGCATGCTGAGAGAGAGAGAGAAGGAAATACAGTGGGTAAGCTTTGCTAGCATAGCCCTTCCTTTCCAATTTGGTGACTGGAAAGAGATGACAAGATGGGGATAGACCTTTTGCAAGGTTTCAGCAGAGAGGATCTTGGCAGGTTGCCTACTAGCAGGGGATGTGCAATTTACAGGTATGGCCACAAGATGGTGCAGTGACTGTGCACATGGTGTGCACTCCAGAGGGGGAAATCAAGGCTCTCTAAACATTCAGGTTTTTATTTTTCCATATGAGTCTTAAGCACTGGGAAGATAGCAAATGTGGAAGGGAGCCAGGGAATTTGAATGTTTTACCAAATATTATCCGCAGTGTTTGAGAATGAAGAAAACCTATTTACAGCTGTACTTGGCTCTGAAATCCCGGTGATGGGTACCGGGTATGCAATCTGTAAATCTGTCAGCTAATTATGAACTCTTTGCTTTGTCAGTTATACAGCAAGCTAACAAACTGTGGCATAAATTGGCAATTTTTATACAACAGATTCTGTTGCCGTTGGACATGCTCAATGGGCTGTGGGGTGGAAAGGGACACAGAGTTTTTATCCCTCTAACTATGGACTATTCTCTTGAGGCCTGGATTATGAGGTTCATTTATTTTATGCCACTTAAGTCCTGTCCAGGGCAGTGAAATAACAGTGGTCCAAGATGGCTTAAGCGTCTCAATTCATGTAAGTGTTGCCGTCTAGCCTGTTTGGGGCTTAATGGAGGTAGATGGGTTTATAGTACCCATTAGCAGCATGATTCCTAAAGGCAGGCATATGACCTGGAGGGCCTGGCTAAAATTTCATAAAACATAGGATTTCAAAGTGATAGCAAACTATCTTTAAGTGCTTTAGAAAAGAATGCACAACTCAACAGGTAAAGCCTGGCTTGGCTTTAATTTACACACTGGTCAGAAAGATTAGTTATACGTATATAATAGAGAGTGTAAAGTGGGGTAAATTTTATTCTATTAAAAAATAAAACTTAATTTAATGAGGTAATATTTGAAAATTGTTGGCTTTCTTCATGGAAAATCCTATATAAAGATAGTTTTAAGATGTTTCAAAAGACAAGTGACAGTCTAGAAGAAAATAACTGTACCATATATGACAAAGGGTTACTAACCATAATTACAAGGAACTCATAAATTAATGAGGAAAAGATAAATAAACCAACAGCTAAATGAATAATGGTCTTTGAATAAGCAATTTACAGAAGAAATATAAAATGGTCAATTAACATATGAAAATGTGCTCAATCTCACTGGGTAATGCAAAATAGTCCCTGGGTACTAGTAATAGGGAAATGCAGATTCAAACAAAAAGGTAGTATTTTTTTGCCTTTCAGGGGAAAAAATGATAACATACAGGGTTGTTGATGGTGTAGGGAGAGAGATAGTCTCACATACTCTTAAGAGTAAATTGTGACAGCAATTCTGGATGGCAATTTGGCAGCTTCTGTCAAAACTTCTAAGGTGTACGCCAAGAAATTCTACTTTTGGGAATGTCTCCTGTCCTATAGAAATACTCAATATGTGCCCAAATTCGTGTATATAAAGATGCTTATCACAGCATTGTTTATGCTGGAAAAGATGGAAAACAATGCAATTGTCTATCAATTAGGCCAGTAGTTAAATCAACTGGCATATCAATACCAGGGGATATGCAGTTATTAAAAGTAATGAGGCAGAACTACATATACTGACATGAGCCAATCTCCAGTCTATGTAGTTAAAAGAATGTGTGTGTATGTGTTTGTGTGTAAATATACAGAAACAGATCTGGGAGGATATACTCCAAACTGATAATACTAATTAGCTCTAGCTCTATGGAGGCGATTTGGATTGGCGATGTGAAGGAACACTATTATATTTTGCTTTATATACTTCTCTCTATATTTTTAATAATAAGCAGGTATTAATGTATTATGAAATTTAAAAATAAATTTATTTTAGAAGATATAACTAGGATTATAAAAGTTACAATTTCCCTTCTCGAAGCTTCACAGGTGCCCAGATAATCCTCAATAATGAATCCAAAAGCTAAGACCTACACGAGATGGAGATTAACAACTGTGTGCTCCTAATACCCCTTAATTTTGCTCTTTTCAGGCTCACAGAATTCACTTTTATTATGAGTTTTTCCTGGCTGCCATCTGGTAGTAGCTTTCCAAGGGACGATGTGAGGGTTTGGGGTGAGGAGCAAGAGAGATGGCTAGAATATGTTTTTCTTTCCTTCGGTCTCCTTTGTTGCCCTAACTAATTGAAGAACGTTTTCCTCTTTACCTTTTGTGTCCTTTCTTATTTTAGGGCTTTCCACATCGCACTCATACACAATTATGCACTTTTTAGTACTTGTCAATAGAATTTCGTGACCTGGCTAGATGTGGATTTTTATAAAAGCATTTCAATTTGCTTTCCAGGGCTCTGGGGAATTGGCACTTCAGCCAAATCTACTACTTGCTCTCTCCTTTTTTCCTGGACCCAATAGAATTGCCCCACACTTCCCTCATGACCACCTGGGACCTTCTGTCATGGTTTTTGGTTTGTTAAAAACGTTTGCTTTCTTGGAGCCAGCCTGGTGGTGTAGTGGTTAAGTTCACGCACTCTGCTTTGGCAACCCAGGGTTCACGGGTTCAGATCCCTGGTGTGGACCTACGCACCGCTTATCAAGCTGTGCCGTGGCAGGCGTCCCACATATAATAGTAGATAAAAGATGGGCACGGATGTTGGCCTAGGGCTAATCTTCCTCAGTAAAAAGCGGAGGATTGGCAACAGATGTTAGTTCAGGGCTAATCTTCCTCACCAAAAAAACATTTGCTTTCTTATACTGCATTTTGTTTAATGTTCTTAATTTCTGAATATCCTATATGTTCCTGAATCACAGTAGCGTCCATCAAGGCTCCATCCACATTCAACTCCTTAACTATTTACCCTCAGAGGAAAAATTGCCATGATGAATGACATCCATTTTATCTGATTATTTCACTTTCTTTGCTGAGCTGTTGCCTTAAACACACTCCCAAGGTATGTTTAGCAATTTGTGGCCTGGTGTACTTTTTTTCCAACAGGCATATAGATTGCTAGTCACACACCACCATCAGATTCTGACCTGCAGTTATATTTGTAAATGACTTTTCAGCCTTTTCCACTAGCTCCCCTGATCTGTATATCTATAAAGAACTCCTTCTCTGAGATCCTCGTCATTTATTTGCTCTCCCACCTTAACTCCCTATGACCTCCTTTTTGTCTTCTCCTCGAAAATAGTATGTGTCAAAGACTACTGTCTTATCTTCCTCTGCCCATCTTTCATATCCTCTTCTAGATCTATTTTCTTTTGCTGTTGGAGGTAGAGGTCAAAACTAGGTACCATCTATTATGTAATTTCTTATCTCTGGGTTAAAAATCTTCATTACTTTATTTTCCTATAATTAACAGGCATATTTTGTCTTCTACCCACTGAAGTATTGATGAAAATATTAAGTAGTGTCAGCCTTAGGTCAGTTCCTTGAGAAACACAGTGCAGTGTGCTTCCCTGCCTCTGGTTCTTATGGAACTGTCAAAAACTAGTTTGTCAATATCATCCTCTAGTGTCAATTGTATATGGTCTGAACCATATTTTTCAAGCTGGTTAATGAGTAGGTCATGGCTGGGAGCAGAATCAAAAGCCTTTCTAAGGTCAATACATATTATGTTGTTTGCTACCCCAGATCCATTAGCCTTGTCATCTGTTACCAACAAAAATTACATTGGGTCAGCAGGATTTTTTTTCTTCATAATGTAATGTTGATTGTTACTCAGCACTCTGTACTGTTCTTACCTTGCTTTTTATTTATATTGTGGAATTATTTTTTAAATGTTGTCCTGTGAGTAAAATTAGGTTTATTTTACCTTTCATGTCTATGTTGACTCTACCCTTTCTTAAAAGGTAGATGGTGCCTTTGTCCTTTTTTTGATCTCCAGGAACTCTGCCTTCCAAGAATTTCCAGACATGGTACAGTAGTTTTTAAAAGAATCGAGATGATTCTTTAAACACTTTAGGATGAAAGTCTTAAGAGACTATTTTAATGCTCAGTATCAATTGAGATTGCTCAGTATCACATGACGAGGTGGCCGAGTGGTTAAGGCGATGGACTGCTAATCCATTGTGCTCTGCACGCGTGGGTTCGAATCCCATCCTCGTCGGCTGGCTGAGATTGCTCAGTATCAATTCTGTGCACATGGAGCTTTAGGCAGCCCGTGTTACCTGCTGTGAGCGTCTGTGTGCGCATTCAAGTTTCTTTTTACTTTAATGTTATATTTTCAACTGTCTTCCCACACAAAGAGCCACAGTGTTTCCTCTTCCTTTCATACAATATATATTTTCCTATCCATCTGTTGCTAGCAGGATCTTATTCCATGCTTTGGCTCTCCCCATTTTATCTTTAAATGTAGCTGTTTCAAATCTTTTGTGAGCAGGAGAAAGGTATTAAGAAATAAATCTACTTTCTAAATGTTCACATAGGTAGTTTTGTTACAATCCACATATGCCAAGTACTGCAATTGTTAGCTCCAGGAAATAGTGCTCGGGAGAAGGATAATGCCTGAGAAAGCCCCTTCTAATCCTGCAGTGGGGCTTGGCATCTAGAGTTTAAATGACTAATCTTCAGTTACATAAACCCCATGCTTTTCTTCTACAGAGTATGATAAGTCTTTTAAAATAAATATATAATAGGAATGTGTTCTCTGGCTCTTGCTGTTTAGAGTTCCTCCTCCTCTGTGTCATGATGCTTTTTTCATTAATGTAAGTAAAGTGCAAAAATTAGACAAGTAATTTTGTGTATGCAGGCATAGCGTCCAACCCATCTTCATATTTTGGCAGACAAAAAAAAAAGCCCTCTTGCTTGAAGTTTTCTCTACTCGTCTTTGTTTTCTATCAGAATTAGAGGGAAAAACATAACAATACTGTTGCAAGCAATAATAGCTAACTTTTATTGAGTGCTTACTATGAGCCAGGCTTTGTGTTAAGCTGTTTTATGCAATTAGCTCCTCTTTTTTACTTGAAGTAAATGGAAGTTCAGAGAAGTGAATTGCCCAAAGTCATACAAGTAAAGAGTGGCAGAGTTGGCCACTCTTTAGGCCACCCATTAGTAGCACTGGAGTTAGGTAGTCTAAGAGTCTGAGATATTTTTGATATTTTATTGTCCATGAAATCAGCATCCATCTTATAATTTATGGCATACTAAATTCTGTTAAAGAGTATTTTAAATAAACAGTATTGTTTCTCTTATGAAAGAATTATGTGCTCATATTAGAAAATTCGGGGAAAAATTCACAGCAAAGTACCACCATTTTGTTATACTCCCTTTCAATCTTTCCTTCATGCATAATTTTTCTTATGATTTGTTTATTTTACATGGTTGTAAGAATACTCTACATTCAATTTTGTATACTTTAAAATTTTTATCTTTATAGCATAAACATTCTCCCTGCTATATTATTTTTTAAAGTCTACTTGGTAATCAAGTGAATGGATTGTATAGTTCACTTAGCCTTTTCCATATGATTTAGCATTTAGGCTATTTCTGTTTTCATTATTATAAATATTGCTGTATTTAAACTCTTCATAAAGTTTTGCTGTATTTTGAATGATTTCACAGAAATGAAATTGCTGGATCAAAGAATGTGAACCTCTTTAAAGTTTTTGAAAAATGTTGTCAAGATAGATTTCTGAGCTGGTTGTACCAATCAACAATGTCAGGGCATGAGAGATGAATATCAAGCAAGAAATATTTCCATGGCTGCCTGAAGGCGTGCCTGCATTTTCACTATTTGGCTCATTTGTAGAATCATAGAAGGTTAAAGCCAGAAGGGATGCCGGGAATTATATACTATAATCTTTCTTTGTATAGACAGAAACAGAGAGGTTGTGATGATGAAAGTTCTCCTAGGGAGTTAGAAGAAGAGCCAGCAATTGAAACTGGGTCACTTGACTTCCAGTTACATGTTTTTTTTCACTACTGTTCCACAAATTCCCATCCTGAATCCTGCCACGTTTTCCATCTTATAAGGCTCCCATGAGTATTTGAATTTTTAGAAAGCGTTATAGAAAGAGGGAAAAACCTAAGACACAGACATGGATTACTGATGGTGGAGTGCCTGGCCCTGATGAGGGAAACATTTTGGACGAGGAGGTCTTCTTGGTCACGGCCCATTGTACTATGTAGACTGCCACCACCTCTGCCGACACACAAGGCTAACTGTATTCAGAAATGGTTCTGAGAGAAGCTTGACTCTGCTCTTCTCACATCAGGTAGTCGTTCAGTTCTTTTCATGGGCTTACTGTGGGGCATCTCAGAAATAGAAAACACAATTCTGCCCTTCGAGATCTAAAATTGTATTCATGACAAAATTAAAGGTGTGTTAGAGTGTATACCATGAATAATTCAGGCTATAAGGAAATTTTAGGGTGGATGTATGTGGAGAAGGTTCTGCACTGGAGTTGAGTAGAGCGAGCCTTTAACAGATGGGCAGGATGTGGATGGGCTATAAGAAAGGAGGC
This sequence comes from Tapirus indicus, assembly GCA_031878705.1. Classification (NCBI taxonomy): domain Eukaryota; kingdom Metazoa; phylum Chordata; class Mammalia; order Perissodactyla; family Tapiridae; genus Tapirus; species Tapirus indicus. The sequence goes on along the minus strand of CM062942.1, from coordinate 110,261,378 downwards.
ATTCTCTCTTTAAATAAGTTAAAAGAGTATGGGTGGCCTATAGTGAGGATCTAGCCATGGTCAGGGAGAGGCTCAGGTTAGAGGGAAAGAAGAGTCTGGAAATACACTCCATCTGACTCATTGACTAGATAATAACAACCATAGCAAACATTTATATCACACTTACCAAGGACTCTCCTAAGTCCTTTACAGATATTACATCATTTAATCTTTATCGAAACTCTATAATCATTGTCCGCATTTTACAGATGAGGAAACTCAGATGTGGAGAGATTAAACAACTAGCCCAGGGTCACACAGCTAGTAAGCGGTGGTGTGTTATTTGAACCCAAGCAGTCTGGCAACAGAGTCCATGTGCTTAACACCATTGTTGTGCTGCCCTACATGTGGGAAAGAAAATCAAGGCCCAGAGGAGGAAAATGGCCCACCTGCTTGAGACCACCCAGCAAGTTAACACCAGACTTGGTATTAATGTCCATGTTATTGAGCTTTCCCCTCTTCTTATTGTAGCTGGCTCCATCCAGTGTATTCAAGTAGCTAATGTGGAATGAAAGTGCTGGCAGGTAACCAACCAGAACGTCTATCCCTCCTATTAAAGTGAAGTGGACCACTCTGTTACCTAAGGCTTCCTCATTGCTTGACAAGAATCGAGGAAGTTATCTGGGGCTGAGAGGTGTTCCCCATTCCCTGGCTAGAGAGGCCACATGGCCTCATTGGTGGCACTGGCAGAATTGATGCTTGCTGCCACCACTCTCCTATTCTATCCCCACCATCGTATAAACAGACTTTTCCTTACTGCCACAGCATATTACAGCATGCTTTCAAAAATGAATGAATAATAGCTTTCTACTGCTTCATGATCTCCTTCCTAGACAGCACCCCCCCCCACCTTTTTTTGAATCTAGAATCATGCTGAGGAATAGGGGCAGGGAAGTAGGAGGAAGGAGAAGGGAAGCAGCAGAGCCTTTGTGAAGATTCTGGAGACAAGTGACTCAGAATTCCGGAACTTTTCTGATAAACCTGTTTGCCAAGTCAGCAGACACTTTAATGATTTATGCCCCCTGTTCTCAGGTTTCGTCACTGAGCTGCTAAAACAGCTTCCCAACTGGCCTCCCTACCTCCAATCCTGATCTTCTGATTCAGTCCCCATACTTCTGCCAAAGAGATCTTTCTATAATACACAACTGATCATGTCACTCCGCCACCGTAAGTGCTTCCACAACTCCCTATTCCCTTAGTGTAAGGTCTAAATGCCTGAGCTTAGCCATCAAAGCTAAGCTTGGGCCCTGCTTATTCCTCTAGCCCAGTTTCTCTCACTCCCCAGACACACCTCAGCTGCACTGAATAGTCCATGGTCCCCCAAACTCCTCATGGCTTTTCATGTCTCAGAGGAGGGCCTCAGTACAGCAGAATGAGTCTGGGCTTTGGAGTCAGCGTGCCTGGGCACTCCAGTTCCAGCTTTACCACTTGCATGGCTCTATTGAACCTTTAGAGTCTCAGTTTGCTCACCTGTGAAATGTGCATAATAATGCCTACTTTACAGGGTTGTGTGGGGACTTGAAATAAAAGCATCTACTATAGTGCCTATAACATAGCAGGTACTCAAAAGAGAGGTGTGATAATGATGATGATGATGATGTCATTTTTGTCTCTGGGCCTTTGTGCATGCTATTCCCTCTATATGGAATGCCCTAACCCCCTTTCTTGGTCAGCTGTATTCACCCTTCACAATTCAGTGTAAACATCACCTCTCTAGGGGAGTTTTCCTAGGCCCTTACTCCCCGTCTCCTCCTTTATGGAAGCTCCTTTGAGCTTCCATAGCACCCTGGGCTGATTTGAGTGACATTACATTTCCTATCCAGGTGTTAGTCATGTGGTTCCTTCACTGTCTAAAATTTCAAATGCCCAAACTCTGGAGGCCACTGCTCTGAAAATTCATTCTGAACACAATCTTTGTGTTTTTTTATTTCCCAAAAATGAATGTCTAAAAGTGCTCATATTTGAGTCCCCTCTTTTCCATTAACTGAAGGTGAATAATCCCATTTCTTCTTCACCTTCCTCTTCCGTGAGTGCTGTCCCTGTACTGGGAATTGGCATTAGGTGTCTCCCATACTTTATTCTATTCAATGCTCTTAAGAACTCTGCCAAGGCATATTAGTCCTCTTTACAGGTGGGAAAACTGAGGCTCAGAGGATTTATGTTAGTTGTCCAAAGTGACAGCTGGAAACTTCATGTGGTGCCCTGCCTGAAGAAAAGTTGCATATAGATCTTTCACATTTGTGTGTGGGCCAGTGGCAGTTGATAAGGGATAACCATTTGGAGGCAAGACCAAGAAACATCAGTCCTCCAGGCAAAGGTAGGCAAATATCCTGGCCCTGCCACTCACTGACTGTGTGATCTCGGCCCACTTAATTCAACTCTGTTGCCTCATTTCCTCATCTGTAAAATGTGGATAACAATAGAACCAACTTCATAGAGTTATTGAGAGAATGAATACAGTCAATACATTTAAAATATTTAGCACAGTATCTGGCACATGAAACACTCAATAAATGTTAGCCATTATGTTTAGGAAACAGAGGAGGTGAGGAAAACTTATTAATAATATTATTACTGCTAATAAATCCAATGGAGCATCATCGCATAGTAGCTCCAAGCTAAGTCAGGTAAGGGGTTTGGGCACCAGGAGGGCATTATGACCTAGGCATGGTGTCAGCAGTTCTCAATGGTCAGAAGCAAGTAAAGAGTCAAAAAGCCAAGAAGGTACTTGAAATAGTGACAAGTCTTGAGATAAACTACTTTGTCATTTTATCCTTTCACAGAGAGGCCAAGCCAGTTAGAGGCATACCCCAGCTTTCGGAAGGTAGAGTTAAATAAGGGCTGGGGATTTTGAAAGAGAGGATAGCTTTGAAGAATAGGAACGTCTCAGAAGTAATACACAGTCACTGTGGAAAAATAGAAACCATGGAGACACAAAAAGAAGTTTAAATAGCAATTAAGGGGGCCAGCCCTGTGGTGTAGTGGTTAAGTTTGGTGCGTTCGACTTCAATGGCCTGGGTTCGTGGGTTTGGATCCCAGCGCAGACCTACACCACTGGTCAGTCACTCTGTGGCGGTGATGCACACATAAAGTAGAGGAGGATTGGATGGATGTTAGCTCAGAGCTAATCTTCCTCAGCAAAAAAAAAGCAATTAAATATAACCACTGTTAATATTTTTACATTTATCTCTTTCTATATTTTTTCCTATGCATACATAATGTTTTAACAAAATGGAAATTGTGCTGTAAATACAGGTTTTGTAACCTGTTTCTCTTAAAAATACATCTTGAGGGGAGGATTGGCAACAGATGTTAGCTCAGGGCTGGTCTTCCCCACCAAAAAAAAAATACATCTTGAATATCTTTTCATGTCATCAAGTATTCCTCCACAGTATGATTTCTCATACCTGTCAAAATGTGCTTCTGATTATACAACCACAAATGATCATGATAAGGAAGAATAGAGGGAGGCACCCCAAGGAATGGGTGCATTCATGTGGGGAGCTCATGGATGTGTTCACCTTTGAAAAAGGGGACGTTCAAAACCTGCAGGACAGGATTCCAAGCATTGCGTCTCAGTGTCTTCTGCAAATTTGATCATTTTGTCTTTTGGATATTTTTCCACTCATTGATTGTGGCAGTCATGATAACGTGCACTGCAGACCTCTAACTACGGAGAACATAACTGATCCAGGGCCCCAGCTGCTGTGCTCTGAGATCCTCTGCCAAATTTGACCTCTCTCCTTCGTTTCACGGGGTCAGACCTACATTGCAGTCTGAGGCCACTCCCAGCCTCTCCGACTCCCACCCCATTTTCTCTCACAGGTGTTTCCTCTAATGAAATCCTTGCACGTTGAATCCCATCTCGGTATCTGCTTCTTGGAGGACCTGGACTAACACACTTATTAACAGGGGAACAGATGAGGGCCTGGGTTAGAGGCCTACTGTACATGTGAGTAATCTCACTGCAGGCTACCCCTGAGCCGTCAGACAATGACACTGACCCATAATGATCCTAAAATCCTCTGGGTGCTGACCCACCTCTACCTGGTCAGAGCCATTGCTGAGACTGGCAGAAACCAAATCTACCTCTTGCATATTGACAACTAAAGCTTTGTAGAAAATAGTTTTCTCTTTTAAATTGCAAGTGTCCTAGCTCACTTATGGTTTATGAAACTAGCCAATTCTACTTGAAGGCCAGCCTGAATGAGCAGCTACTAGCCGACTTAGATGATAGCATCAGCCCATCCAGCTCTTTGGTCAAAGCCATTGCCCTCAGTATCACCACCGCCCTTGCCAATAATTACAATAAGAGCTAACCCTTATCAAGCACTCAATTTGTGCCAGGCAGCGTGCCAAACACCATGCATGGATTATTTTATTTGATTCTCATAATTATTCTATAAGGTAAGTCCTATTTATTTTCCCCAAAGAAGTTAAATGTTTGCTGAAGGCCACATAACTAATAAATGGCAAAATTTAAAATCAGGTCAATCTCATTTCACAGCCTGTGCTCTTAACTACCAGAATGAGCACACCTGCCAGTGATATGTCTGGGTCAGGAACTCAGGCTTGACTCACTCGACCTGATTGCTTCCTAGTGACCTTCCTCAACCCCAAATCTCATTCAGGGGCGGGAGGTGGGGCTGGATGGGGTGAACCTGGATGAGGAGTTGGGTCTCAGTTTTCCTGCAGGGAAGTTTGTAGCTGAGAAGACAGCAGGAATATTCTAATCCCAATAAGCCAGCTGGCACAGGAGCTGGGATTAGAGGAGAGCCTGTCCATTTTACTCTTTACATTTGGGGACACCATGCTCATGAATGATCTAATTGAGCAATCAAGGGCTACATGCACAAAAAGTAAACAGAAATTATTTAGGCAGGGCTCTTTTTCCCCAAAAGTCCTCAGTGATTTTACCCAGAGACAAAGTCCTCATTTGTTCTGTTAATACCACTTCATGGCATCGTGACGGCCTTAATTGCTGCCAGTCCTCCTGTGGCTGATGAAGTATCTGTTCTCTTATGACCCGTGGGATGCACAAGAATTAGCATAATAGTACCGCCTCCACCCCCATGGCAGCTCAGCCAGCACCCAGGCACACACAGACCATCATTTGAGTCAATTAGGAAACTACTGAGTGTCTCTTCAGCCACTCAGCCCACGCTGATGCTAGGTGCTTGTTAATTTAGTATCAGCGCCATGACTGTAACCGACGGCTTCTACTGCTCCTGCTGTTCTCTTCCTTCCCGACTTCTCCACTTCAGCAGTGTGGTGACGTAGCTGCTTGTGCTTCAGTGAGTTCCCTCCTGTTGACACTGACGTCAAAGTGGGCTAGTGGCTGGGTCCCCACACTAAATAAGCAGTAAGTGGCAAATAAGCAAGAGGGGTCAAGCCTGCAGCTTTCTAGGGAGTGGAAACCTTGGGGCAATTTGGTAAGTGTTTATTAGGCTCTTATTATATATCCCTAACTGGGCTAAGTGCTGAAGGGAGGGGATGGATAAAATTCTTCATCATCATCATCATTACTGCCATTTATCAACTACCTATCACATGGTACTGGCATACATTATCTCAGTACTCAGAGCTGCCTTAGACTACCCTCATATTACAGATTAGGAAACTGACCCTCAGAGTGGCCGAATCATTTACCCAAGTTCATATATAGCTAAGGAATGGCTAAGCTAGGAAAAGAACCAGTGCTTATCCATAGATAAATCATGTTCTGTTTGGGATTTAAAAACATGTAAAGATAAAATAGTTTTAGTCAACTTTATGAAAGAGTATATGGCAAATTACCAAATGTAATAAAACCCAGGGCTAAAATGCACATTGTTGATAAGTGCCATGGTGAGGGCAGAGGATGGTCCAGAAGGAGAGAAGTTAAAGAGCAGTAGATATGTCATGGAAGACTCCTGAAGAAGATGGAGTTTCAACAGTTTGGAAAGATGTGTAGAACCTAGATAAACCGAGGGAAAGTGGAGGAGGTCCCAGATGGGAAGAACACCATCAACGAAGGCCTGTGGCTGAGAAGGAACCCAAGGAGAGCAATTGGCTGGGAGCAAAGAGTGTGATAAATAGCAATGACTGTCATTTTACCCTGTTTATTATTCAATTCAATTCAACTCAACAGATATTTATTTTGGGCCTATGTGTGCTAGGCACTGGACTAGGCAAGTGGGATATTGTATTGAACAAAACAGATAAAAATCCCTGTTTTCTTGGGGCTTACATTCTATTATATTATTGTCATAGCATTATCACTATTTCTAACTATCTTATTTATTTGTTGACTTATTTATTATCTGATTCCCCACCCCTCCCAAAAATGTACCCTCTATGACAGCAGGGACTGTAGAGAATGATTTTAGTGGCCTTTCTTACTTTCATTCTCCTTTCTCCTGGCAACGGTCCCTGATTCATGATTTGGGCAACACCCCAAATACCATTTTCAGCAATGTACTTAGAGTTAATATGTTGACCCCATTACCTACTCCAAGCCCAGCAGCATAGTTTACTCCCCCTCCTGAAGTTCTACTGATTGTTTCAGAGATGGGAATATAACCCAGGCTTAAGCTGGTCCAAGGAAGGTAAACCTCAGGACATTCTCTGTGCATGCCAGGACGCAGACTCCCTCTTCCATGGGGCACGTGGCTGCTACAGCTAGTTATGGCCAGGAGGGGAACATTTGACGCTGCTGGGGGTATCATGTGAAACCTGAAGATAAAGCTGACACTGCAGGGGACGGGACAGAGGGACAGAAAGAACCTTGGTGACATTATTGAGTTGCTAGATCAAGCCTCATATGAGGCTAAACCTGCCTGTAGACATTTCAGTTAAATAAGCCAGTTTGAGGTAGATTTTCCTTCATTTGTAACACAAAAGGTTTGAGACGCATTTTGTCGTCTTTATTGCTGTATCTCCAGTGTCTTTTCTAGAACAACACCTGGCACGTAGTAGGAACTCAATATTTGTTTAGTGAATCCTTGATAAATGAGTGAAAAAGGAGTTTAGAGGCAGTGACCCCTTCTTTTCTTGCTGTTTTTTAAAATTTAAATATTTATTTAGATTTAATTTTTAGGAAGTACATCACACATGCAAAAGTGCAGGTAAAACACAGGCATACCTTAAAGAATATTATTAAAGAGAACACTAGTATAACTTTCACCCCAGTGAAAAAGAGAACAGTGCCAACCTCTCGGAAGCTCCCTTTGCTTCTTCTTCAACCACATTCCTTCTCTCATTCTTCCTCACAGGGGTAACCACAATGCTGACTTTTGTGTTAATTATTCCCTTGCTTATCTTCCTAGTAGTACCACCTGGGCACGCATCTCTAACGTTTAGTTTGGTTGCTTTTTCAAAACTTTATATAAATGGAATTATACAGTACGCTTTTATGAATGGCGCAGTTGACTCATATTTGTGAAATTGATCCACGTTGCTACATGTACCTGTAGTTCATTCGCTTTGATTGCTGTGCAGTGTTCCATTTAAAAAATATCCCACAATCTATTCGTCCACATTATTATTATCATCATCATCATTATTATCGACGTTATTATTACCCACATCGGGGCTACTTCCCGTTTTGAGCTATTACGAACAACAGTGCCACGAACACTCCTGTGCACATCTCCTGAGACATATGTGCAAAAGTCTCCAGGGTATATACCTAGGAGTGGGATCACTGGGTCATAAAGTGTGCATATGTTCATGTAGGTAACTGTTTTCTTTTTACCTTTTTGTACCGATTTACAATTTAATCAACAGTGTAGGAGACTTCCCCATTGCTCCACAGACTCACCAACCTTTGGTATTGTCAGACGACTTAATTTTTGCGAAATCCGTGGGTATGTAGTCGTCTCTCGTTGTGGTTCTCATTATCCTTCAGTTCAAATTAGTTTCTAATTTTCATAATAATTTATTATTTCACCCATTTCAAAATGTTTCCTAATTTACAAATGTATTTTCTAGCTATCTTTTGGTTATTGATTTCTAGCTTTATTGCATTGCTGTAATATAAAGTGAATTGTGTGGTTTTGAAGACTGAAGATTTGTTGAAGCTTTAAGTTTATAAAAATGTTCCTTGTAAGCTTGGAAAAAATGTGTACTTTGCAGCTTTGGGGTGTCAAGATCTCTATCTGTTCCTTAGGACAATTTGTTATATGTATTTCTCAAATCTTCTATATTCTTTTTTTTCCCCTCCTTGTTCCATGGATTACTGAGGTCCCACTACTGGGGGCCACCCGGTGGTGCAGCGGTTTCGTCCGCGCTTGGCAGCCCGGGGTTCGCCGGTTCGGATCCTGGGCGCCCGCTGACGCACTGCCTGTCAGCCACGCCGTGGCAGCGTCCCATATAAAGTGGAGGAGGATGGGCACGGATGTTAGCCCAGGGCCAGTCTTCCTCAGCAAAAAGAGGAGGATTAGCAACAGATGTTAGCTCAGGGCTGGTCTTCCTCACAAAAATAAATAAATAAATAAATAAAATGTCCCACTATTGTGGGTTTTTCTATTTCTCTTTATAGGCCATTTATATTTTTGAGGCTCTGATGCTAGGAGATGCAAATTTAGAATTGTCATATTATTCTTGTGAATTAAGCTTATTGTCATTACAAAGTGACCCTTATCATCTTTAGAAATACTTTGTGCCTCAAAGTCTATTTTTACAGATATTAACCAGCTATACCATATTTCTTTTTCTTTAGTGTGTTCGTGGCGTATCTTCTTTCCATATTTTACTTTCAACCTTTCAGTATCTTTATCTTTCTGCTGTGTCTCTTATAAACATTTAGTTGACCTTTTTACTAATCTAGTCTGAAGGTCTTTCTTATTACCTAGAGCTTTTAGTCCACTTAGGTTAGATATAATTAATGATCTCTTTGGACTTATATCTACCATATTATTTTGTGCTTTCTAATTGTCTGAGCTCTTCTGTTTCTTTTGTACACCATTCTATGTTTCTTTCTCCATTATTTTAGATGGATTTAATATATTTTACATTCCATTTTCTCCTCTACTAATTTGGAATTTATAGACTCTGTTTCTATGCTTTTAACGATTATCTTTGAAATGGCAACATGCATGCTTAACTTATCAAAAATATTTAGATCATATTCTTACTCTCCTGGGCAATTATTAGACCTTATAACACTAACTACATTTACTCTTCTTCTGACGTGGATAGATAGATGGAGAGGTAGAGAGATATTTGCTATATATTGTTTAGTTCTATTCTGTTCTTTTGACCCCATAACGCATTATAATTCTATAGTCAGTATGAGACTCCCCACTCTGGATGGCTCTGAGCTTAATCTTCTGTCACCCACACCTCAGGGCGCCATGAAAATTCAAATTGAGATTCTCCAGGTTCAGTAAATGCCCTTAGTTGAGAAGTACTATGAATGCTCAGCTACCTCTGTGAGTTCCAGCCTTCACTTACATTTTGGCCTGGTAACTACTAACTCTTCTTCCAGCTCCTTGATGCTTTTAAGATGTTTGAAATATTTCATTTAACATTTTTATTTTAGTTTAGTTTAGTGTGTGTGTGTGTGTGTGTGTGTCTGTGTGTTTAAGGCAGGAGGATCACTCAAGATAACTTTTCTGCTAGATTACCAGAAATAAACGTGGCCTTGTCTTTATCTACACAATTTCATTTCAGTCTCTTTCTTAAATTTTTGGGTACATCTGCTTCAACTACCTTTTAGTTGTTTCTTTTTCAATTCTGAGTTTACCTCAGGACAGTTTCTTTTTTGTCTCCCTCTGTACTCATTTGTGTGTCAAAAAGAAAAAAAAATAATGATCCTGATCGGGTCTAAAAGGTATGAGTAATTATAGTGATGCACTTGAATCAAGGAGAAATTCATAAATTGTTACATGAAATTATACAGAGAACCAATGCGCTAAACTGCTAAAATCCTTGAAACTGTCTGAAGACCCCTTCAGAACGTCAGCAAAACTATCTGTCTATCTTTCTCATCTTCCTCTAATTAAATCTGCTTTTCCTTAAGCACCACCAGCATTCAAGAGAAGTAAGAAAAGTCTCTTTTTTCTATTTTATTGGGACACTGTAGTTTTATACTGCTTTTCAATTGAAAACTCACAGTGTTTAAGTTATATCTTGGTTAACTCCAGTAGGATATTTTGAAATCATTTGAGACTCCCCACAACCACCATGCGTAATATTTTGGTGTACTAGACATCTGACTTACAAAGGAATCTCAAGACTGTAATCTGTTTTTAAGATAGGGTCCACTTATAATTTAGTTCTTTTTTTAATATATTAAAATAATGTTTTAACAACATTAAAGACATTTTAAAAGAGAGTGTTTTCAACCTCTACCAACTAAATATAACTATTTTCGTTTCCCCTCATCCCCTTCCAAACTTTATTTATATACTTACATAATTTAGTTAGGTGTAATCATTGTAAATATAAAATGCTGCATTCTCCTTTTGAAACCTTCTAGTGTTTCATAAATACTCCTTCCTGTTGTTACACAATTTCTTGTCTATCATTTTCAATGGCTGCCTACTATTCCACCAAGCTGATGTATTATAATTTGCTTAATAATTTCCCTATTGTTGGGCTTTTAAGCCATTTCAATAGAACTTCTCATTATACTTTTAAAACTGTGTTTGTTACATATATCCTTTTTCTTCTTTTGACTTATTGCTTAGGAGAAATTTCCAGAATTGAGTTAACTGGGTTTAAGGCTGGTAACATTTTATGGCTTTTGATACAGATTAGGCCCTAAAAATATTGTACCAATGTATACTGACACCAGTAGCTGATGAGTATGCTTGATTCCCTTGACAGCAATCTAAAATTTATTTTTCTTTGTTTTTAGTTAGTTGAATAACGTGTATAAATGGTGCATGTATTCAACATATGTTTATTAAACTCATAATGTGTCAGGTATTGTGCCAGTTACTGTGATCACTGAGATGAATAAAATATGGGCACTGCCCAGGAGGAATTCACAATCTTGTTGGGTAGATAAGGAGAAGAGAATGTTGTAAGTGCTATAACAGAGGCCTGTACACATTTTCATAGGAATGCAAATGGGGATGGATTAAAGATATGAGTTTACCTCTGTATTTCTGGAACATAAGCAAACTTATCATGGAAATTGGTTTCTACAAAATAAGTAGGAGTTTTCCAAACTGTGAAAGGGCACCTCATTTTGGTTTTCATTTTAATCTACATTCCCTTATTTGTTACATTCATTCCCAAAATGTTTGTTTGCTTTTTGTGGTTTCTCTTATATGGATTAACTAAAGAATCCTGGCGGGAGACTCCCCATACCACAAAGACGGGGAAAGCTATGTTATGAAAACATGAACAATTCAATAAGATAATGGAGACGTAGCAGCTCTCAAATATTTTTGGGGCAAGAAGAGTGCTAGAGTGCTACCTCCACACTCTGCATGCTGAATAAATGCAGAAGTCAGAAAGCCTGCAAAGTGTTTATTGCTTTCAAGCAACCAATCAATTTCATGTTTCAAGTGTGTGCTTCAGTAATATCACCTTTCCATTTACAAACTGAACAGAAGCTCGGGAACATTGAAAGAAGGGCCTTTAAGGCCCTTGAGCCCAAGACTTTCATTTTCTAGATGAGGATACAGATGTCATCATTGACATCATCCTGCTACTTAGTGGAGATTTGATTCAGAGGGAAAAAAATTAGACTTCCTCACTCTCAGGTTCGTTTCCATTAGATCAATGGTCTCCAACCTTTAGAAACACAAAGAGGTTGAGAATTGGTTGGAAGCGCCATGGAGCATTTGGAAAATGGACTGAAAGCAATTTCTGGGTGTGTTTTGTAATGGTTGTTACCAGGTGGGGATGAGTCCTTTTTGTTTAGAGTCTCTCAAGTGTGTATGCTCTGACAAAGGCTGGCACTAAAAGGAACATACATGTGAAAAGGCCACTTAGCATCACTCTCCTCGCTGCAGTGCGAGAGCAATTACTTTTCATTAAATAAGTAATATTCTGAGCAATCCACTTACTCATCATTAAGGGCCATTAGTAGCTACTCTTTGTCACACATAAACCCTAATGGAGCTCTATCAAGGGTTTTTACTAAAGAGTTGCTAATTTTCAAAGGGAAAATTAGTAATGCTGGAAGCAGAATTTAGATTTTTGTCTAAAGCTCTTCTGAATATCCTCCCCTTTCCCCTCTGCCCTGGAAAACAAAGCAGCCACACAGTAATTATGGTGAGGCCTTAGCAGGAAGAACCTCTGCTCTGGGTCTCTTCCCCTGGGGCTGCAGTTCAGTCTTTGGTCACAGGGGAGCACACTGATCTCTCCATTGAAAACTCACAAAACACTTGCCACAAAAGACTTCTCTGGTCTCTTTGGACCTCAGTCTATCCAATTTGAGGGCTAGGTCATTTAGTGTGGCCACGAGGCCACAGAAGAGTCCTCCTTTAAGCCAAACAGATGCGAACTCTTGCCTGTCCCAATATTTCTATAGGAGAGATTTTCCAAGGCTACTTTGGAAATGCGACTGTAAAATGAATGAATTTAGTTTGGCTGTGACAAGTTGTTTTTATCTCCTGATGCCAAATCTGCTTAGTGGGGCTAAAGGGGTCCTAGTTAACAGACATGGCAGCGACGTATGGTGGTTTCCTACACGACTTCTAGGTAAGATCCATGAGAATTCCCTCCTCAACTCCACTTTCTCCTCATTCATCTTCTCTTTGATTCATCCCATTGATTTAATTAGTGTCCTCTTTCAAAATGGAAATTCCTCTAGATTTTGAAAAGCTTGGTGTAAATTGTTTGAGTAGATCATTCTGAAAGTACTAGCATGGGTGTTGGTGCTATTACTTGGCTAGAAATTCAGAGATAAGTAGGACCAAGGAGTAAGAAACCAGAGGAAATTAGGGCAGAAAAGCTTAAACGTTATTTTCATTAATAAACCCATAGAAAAGCATAGTTGATTTCCTTGGCTATCTGGCCTTTCAGCAATCTAGTTTTTGGTTTTGACGTGATAAATAACAGACCAGTGGGTGACTTTGGATAGATCTTGTTTCCTTTGCTGGGTTCAGGATTAGGAGACAATCCTGAGACTGTTCATTATATATTCTCAACACGTGTAGACACTTTAAGCCCATCAGGAGGCAGGACACTTTGTGTTTGCCAAAAGACAATTCCAGTGGCAAATGCTTTTTAATTACCAGGGCCTTTGTATCAGCTTTCCTATCTACCCAGCTAGAGTTTCCATGTCTGGGCAGGTGCATCCTGTTGTGTATTATGGAACAACAAAGGGGAGTACAAGGGCAGGGACACTTCAGACAATTATGACTGAATGAGTGCATGCTTCCCTGCTCCCTGCCTCCTGCTGAATTTCCCAAAGAAGTTTCATTTAAGCAAACTGTAGTTCTGGTTGTTAATCTGTTCATTCATATGTTCAACAAATATTTGCTGAACACCTGCTCTGTGCTATGTGCTGTGGTAGGCCCTGGGTGTACAGTGCTGAACAAGGAGCGCTCACTGTCTAAGACAGAAGGCTTGGAAACCTTCTGAAGGTTTGGGACTTTCATGAAACTATAAAGGTAAAGTGAGATGGATACTATAATGCCAGAAGTCTTTGAAAAATTTCCCACAGGAATTGACCACCCTTTCTCCCCAATAGTGTTCCTTTCTCTGACTTTAAGGACCTGCCTCTCTGATGAAAATGGACTACCCAACTCTATGATGCCATGGAATCTTAGAGAGGATGTCACTGCCAACACTGCCCACCAATTTGATGTGGCAAGCAGTTCTACCAAAGCCTAGAGCTAGTAGTTTCATAGAACCCAGAGTCAGGACTACTGGCACACATATTATATACAGCACACAAGCAACTGAACTTAGCATATAAGGTCAGGCTGAGGTAGTTGTCTTCCTCATTCCACATTTTACCTACTTGGCCCAACCAGCAGACTCACTGAAGCCTGATATCTGGGGCCAATCCTGACCTCGAGTGGGGAGAGGAAAGGGTGGGAAGATAGTGAGTAATTACACATAAGGATCATAGAATTTCAGAGCTGGTCTGATACTCTATACACTTGATACTCATAGTGTGGTTGGTGGACCAGCAGCATCAACATCACCTGGGAGCTTGTTTGGACATGCAGAATCTTAGACTTCACCCAAGACCTACTGAAGCTGCCTTTTAACAAGATACCCAGGTGATTTGTAAGCATATTAAATTTTGAGAAACAGTGCTCTAGATTGGTAAGTTTCAACCTTTCCCCCTGATACCCACACATTAGATGAAAATTCTGTGCAGGACACATTTCCCTAAATGTGGCCAAGGTTGTGAACACTTCCATACCACGAGTGACAAATGATAAGACAGCACTGCAATACACCAGTGCCATATTATGGTTGAGAACAACTGATCTATCTCAACCCCTTCATTCTATAAATGAGTGAATTGCCTAGGTCCCGTACTGTAAGCTCATGGCAGAGCTGGGACCAAGAACCCAGGTCTTCAGTTGCCCTTTGGATCAGTCTTGAGTCAGGGGCTTCTTGTTTTTCCCATACGACCCAACTCCTCACAGCTGTGTTTCTGTCATTTGTGTCTCAGGTTTAAGGTGCCAGCTGCTGATATCTACAGGCAGCTAATGTGACTGCTTAACCACCTATCTTTGAACAGCTTGGTAATCTTATCTCTGTTGGTCACAGTAAGGCATTTGCCTGCCTGGGACACCCTTTTATCTAGAAAGACCATTCTGTTCTGACCTTTACCTCCCAATTACCCTGCGTGGAGCTCTTGGCCCCTGGGCTATGCCTTAAGCTCTGTGAAGAGCACATATTGTCCAGTAGTTTGCTTTGAACTAGCTGTGAGAACTCATATCTCCATGTGAACATCCCCCATAAAGCAGATTCCATAGTGAGGCACCCATATTTAGACTTTTCCAGACTTTAGAGCCTACTTGAGCTCTGGACTCTGAGTCCAGATTTTTCTGTTTGGTCCTATCCAAACTCCATCTGACGTTACTAAGGTCAGATCCTGACCATCCTCTCTTTTTTTCTTTTTTCAAAGAATGTACAAGCCACAGCGATAAGAAGAGAGCCTGGAAAACACAGATGAATCTTCAAATTAACAAAGGGTGGGGAGAAGTTAAAGAGAATAGCTTTCCTTTTCCAAAGAGGAAAATAAGAGGGCCTCTTTCCTATGTTAAGGGTATAATTCAATATCACCCAGACTGATTTAGTATTGAAAGACTTTAGATTCCCCAAAGGTCAACATTTTAAAGAGACATGGTAGGTAGATAGTATCTTCATTCTAAGGCAATTTATTTCCTCTCATATCTTGATATTTTTTGCTATTAATGAGGAATGTGTCCCTGAACACAGCTCTAACAAACATGGCAAAGTCTCTGAACCACTTTATCTTCACTTGGGGCCCAGGGTCTGCTCCAGGTGACCTGGGAAATAGGTGAAGCTGATCTAAAACATCCTCCTTCCAGAGTCACTTCTTCTGGGGCTCTTGCCCCTTTGGGTAATGCTCCCCTTTTACTTGGTTCTCAATGCTCTCTCCCTGCCTGTTCTCTCCCCTAGCAAAGAAGAGGCCACCTGCTAAAAATATCCAATGCCATGTAACCTACTGCTAGAGTATCTACACATGAAAAGACCCATGGAGAGGACAAAACTTAGCCCAAAGGAATGATTGCTTAAGCTGGAACTTGAGGCATCAAAGATAAGGGAGGGAGGGGGTCTATTGGCGGTGGGGCCTTAAGATCCCATCACTAGCTGCCTGTCTGCTTCTCTTATAGATAAGGTCAGATCTGAGGAGGGTGCCACCTGCCCCTGCCTTGCTTCATAAGGGGATTAGTAAGGAAAAATTAGGGCAGAGATGTTAAAGTGCTTCTGACACAAATCAAATCAGGGTTTTGATTTTTCCCAATCTAATATAGCCCTGCCTTAGGGTCAGTTTCTGCCTCAATCTTTCCATCTTTCAAAATGAGAATACTGTATTCTTGCACTTCTTTGCCAGACTCCTGGGTGAAAAGGAAACAGTTGTGTTTATTATAATGCCCATTGGATCAAAAATGTGTGAGACGATTGCCTTAATGGGACCAATGACATTGCAGAAGGAACAGTGGTTGTTTTCAGCCTGCATTTCAAATTGGTCTTGAGCTAAGGCAGGTGAAAATTTGGCACCTTGGAACCACTCACCAGAGAAATGAACACTCCTTTGTTTGATGGCTGGAGGACTGAAACAGTTCCACTTCATTTCAAGAACAGATCCCATGCCATTTACTTGGTTTGTTTTCTCAAAGCTAACCCAGATGCCTTCAGAGGATGAAGGGAGTGGCTCCATGGTACTGTTTCTGAAGGTGTGGTCTTTAGACCCACTGCATCAGGATCACATGCTAACTACAAATGCAGATACTTGGCCCAAGCATCTTGCCAAACTCACCGATTCAGGATCTCTTGGTGTGGAACCAAGAACGTCATATATTAAACAAAAAGATGACTCTCTGGCATACTAACATATATGACCCACAACCACCAGTGGATTGAATTTCTCAAATATTACTATAGGGCAGTGGTTCTCAACCCTGGCCACACACTAGAATCACCTGGAGGACTAGTGAAAAAACACCTATGATGGGCCAGCCCTGGTGGCCTAGTGGTTAAGTTCAGTGTGCTCTGCTTTGGTGGCCCAGGCCCAGTTCCCTGGTGTGGACGTACACCACTGTCTGTCAGTGGCCATGCTGTGGTGGTGGCTCATATCCAAAAAAAAAAAGAGGAAGATTGGCAGTGGATGTTATTTCAGGGCAAATCTTCCTCAGCAAAAAAACAAAACAAAACAAATCACCTATGGCCAGCCCTACGCCAGACAAATGAAATGAGATTTTCTGGAGATGAGGCCCTGGTATCTGCATTTTTAAAGCTCTCTGGTGATTTTAGGTGTACAGTCAGGATTGGGAACCACTGATGTCGGTCCGCGATTGGGACCACTCCCCCACTCCTCCTAGGGTTGCAAGGGCACTCACAGCACAGGTATACTGACTCCTAGCCCTTCTCAAGCTTCTTTTCTGCTGACATGTTAAAGGTCAGAAGAATCTAAAGAGCACCTACTATGTGCTGTATACTGAAGAAATCAGCAATTAACCAACAGAAATATACTCTGCTCTTAAGGAGCTCACAGTCTAGTGGGAGGGCCAGACTCAATCACAAAAGGTGAGTAGAAGAAGCGTTAATCTCTCTAGGACCACCCACCTTGACCCGCTGGGTCCTTGAAATAAGGACGTTGGTCTCCCACACACCAGAGAATTCTTGCTTATGAGGATCCCTTGCTTTACTCTCCCCCATCTCCTGTTCAAAACATTTTTTAAAAGATCTGATTTTGAGGGCTCCTAGAAGACACGGTAGTTCTTAAGGTACTTTGGACCTCTGTGAGTTTCTACCCAGATCCTGAAGATTCCCCAGGTATGAGTTACAAACTAAGTCTCACCCCTTAGGCACTTGCCTGTGTTCGCACATGAATGTTGCAGCATAATGGTGGAAGACTGACAAGTCCTGACTCATGGGATTGAAGAATGAGCTGATCTTCCCTCTGCCAAAAACATAACTCTGTCTTTGAATTCAGTGCCTGTGAAAAACTGTTTCTTAAACTAATTTTATTGAATTCTATCTGGAGATAGCAGAGCTTTTAGGCAGCTCTTCTAGTTCAGGCTAATGTATGGAATAATGTATAATCTACCCCACTCCTATAAAAGTGCTTAATTCAAGTTAGGATTTTGCTCTTTAATCACCTAATGCAGAACACAGGACACAGCCATTAGATAGCTCAAAGTATCAAAATGTGAAATCTTTCAACTGGCAGCCTAGTTTTTAATATGTTACCTTTTGCTTCTTTCTTTTCCCTTAATTTATAAAGTAATTTACTTTTTATCACTTATCAGCTGATAAATTATTTGTGAACTGTTACGTCACTTCCTACATAGCACCAAAATGTGCTCTTCTCATAAAAAGGGAAAGAAAATTTTCGGCCACAATGACCTTGTTTAATTTGACAATTAAAGGAACCACTAATGAACCTTTCCCGTTTCATTTACTGTTTTCATATGCTCTCAGTCCTACTCTGATCTGGTATATCTTTCTGAAATCTAGCTTTGTGAGAAAAATCTTTTTATTTTCCAACTCCAACTTGGAAATGGTGTATGCTTGCCTAGAACAGATAATTGAGGCTCTTAGCTTCTCATTTAACATTAAAGCACATCCCTTTTATTTATACCCATTTAGGGAATGGTTACAGTTTTAATAGCAACAATTTGAAATTCCTCAACTATTCCATGAGGAAAACTGGCATTAATACTTGACTACAGAAGTAATAGTAGGCTGTAGCAACAGATCTAGGCAAAATTATAAATTGGGCAGGCAGAAGGGCACTTAGGTGAGCTAGCACTCAGGACTATGTAGGAAATTAATTAACCTAGCTAAGGACAAATAAGGAACTTATTCCTAGCTAAGGAACTTATTCTGAAAGTCCTTGAACACAAGGCAAAGAGATTATTTTTATTGTTTACAAATATGTTGTACAATAACAATGATTAGGCTTTCTGCTTCCATTTGCTTGATTAGTTATGTTACCATACATGGTAAGCAGTAGGGATAGAGAAGGGATTTGTTCAGGAGCAAAATAAACATTCTAAATCCCAAGATAGTTAATTATAAACATGGAATGAGCCAATGGGACTATTTAGCAGCTTTGTTGAGATACAATATAGTTCATACTACATGCATACAATACAGTTCACCCATTTAAAATGTGCAATTCAATTGTGATATATTCACTGGGTTGTACAATCATCACCACCATCTAATTTTAGAATATTCTTATCACTCCAGAAAGAAACCCTATACCCATTAAGCAGGAACTTCACCATCTCCTCTCCTCTCAGCCCCTGGCAACCATTAATCTACTTTCTGTCTCTGTAGATTTACCTATTCTGAATATTTCAGATAAAATGAATCATACAATATGTGACCTTTTGTGTCTAGCTTTTTCACTTAGCATAATATCTTCAAGGTTCATCAGCACTTCATTCCTTTATTCCATTGTATGGTTATACCACATTGGGTTTATCCATTCATTAGTTGATGGGCATTTGGGTTGTTACTGCTTTTTGGCTATTATGAATAATGCTGCTGTGAACATTTGTGTACAAGTTTTTGGGTGGACATATGTCTTCATTTATCTTAGGTACATACCTAGAATTGGAATTGCTGGTTCATGTGGTAACTCTATGTTTAGCATTTTGGCCAATGAGTTCTAAAGTCATGGCTTTTAACATTCTTCTTGAAGTTTAATTGAATTTAAAGAGATTGTAAATGAGTATGCTACATAGGCTTAATTGAGTCTAATTTTTTTCTTGATACCGTTTGTGAAGTTGAATTTAAAACTCAAAGTAAGTTCATATAAAAAACATAAATCCTTCAACTTGCCTAATTAGATGATTAGTCCTATTGGTACATTTTAATATCTTATGAAGATACAATGTCTAGAAAACAAGACCATTATCTTCTTGATAATGCATGAACTAATTTTCATGGTTCACTGGATATTCTTCCCTTAAAATGTATTTGCCTGGAGAAGAAGGAAGGAAAAATTTCCTCATTTGACAGGTAAGTAGTCTGCTATGTTCCTAGTTGTTATGGCCACGTGTGACAATACAGGAGGTTGGGGGCTCTTACTAAAGGGCAGTTAAGTCAGACTCAGATGGAATGATGTCAAAGCGATAGAGGTAAGGAGGGTTTGGAAATAATCATCGGGAAAATGGGGCCAACTTTGAGGCTTATTGCTCTTCTATGACAATTTTGGCAGACAGTGTTCAGACAACAGCAATAGCATATTGACGAAGTCCATTTGGATGTGCCTGGCACTGTGCTAAGTGCTTTACATGCACTATTTCATTAAACCCACTTTACAGCTGGGGAAACTAAGCCCTGGCAGTTAAGTAATTAGGCCAAAGTAACACTTATAATGAGTAAAATTCAAAGCCCAGGTCTGTCTGAATCTAGAGCCCACTCTCTTAATTACCTAAGCTCTACTACAATGAGAGCCTAACTTCACAGCTAGTAAGTCTTCTAGCCCACCCGAGAGCTTTGGAGAATTGTTTTTTCTTTCACACATTCTGATTACCAAATGTCAATGGAGGTAGGTGGTCTCAAAATGGCCCTTCTATTTACCGAGGTACCATACAAATAGCCTAGAAAGGAATAGGAATTTGCTCTTCTGGTTATAACTACAGTAACTACATGTTCCTGATTTTCCAAGAAGGGAAGGAGAGGAAGAGGGCTTTTGAATACTTTCCCTGCCCACATCTCCATTCTCACCTCCAGCAACTCCTTCCCTCATATACTGTGCTTTGGCAATACCCAGATGGTCATACTACCTTGTACATACTGTTGTTTCCCTCCTTTCTCACCTCTGGGCCTTTGCTCAGGTTGCTTCTATTGTGTGGAATGCCCTTCCAGTCCCCTTCACCTGGAAGAGCTCCCAATTAATTAAGATTCATCACCTACTTCAGGGAGCCTTCCTTAACCCCTCCTCTATTCCCTCGTAATAGCCTATGCATAGCTTTATATTGTCAGATTTTCCATACTGTATCTTAATTGTCTGTTTCTGGGTCTCCTTGTCTTAATTGTGACCTCTTTAAGAAAGGGCACTCTATCTCATTTGTCTTTTTAGTCCCAATACCTAGCACAATGATTGCCACACACAGAAAGTGCTCAATAAATGTTTGTTGAATGAATAAATGAACTAATATTTGTGAAACACTTATTATAGGCCATGCCCTTTACAAATATCAATTCATTTAGTCCTCAAAACAAACCTGTAAGTTATGTAGCAATATGTCAATGTTGATAGGTGAAGGAATTAAAGCACAGATTACTCAGCTAGTAAGAGCAGTGCTGGGATTCAAACCCTGGCCTCGATGACTCCAAAGTCTGGCTCTGTCCATGTATCCTTACTGTCCCCTACCATAGAAAATTGATTCTGGATTTCAAACACCTGTTCCCTGTGGCCATATACCATGGAAATGGTCCCCAAGTTCCCACATTTCCATGTACAAGTTATATCTCTTATATGTTCTCTCACACTTAGGAGTAGTCACAATGCCTCTGTCATGCAGCATACCCTGATTTTTATTTTATATTTTTCTGAATATGGTCACAGAAGTTTGACTGGAAGTCAAGACCTGATTCATATGAAGTTCTAGTACTGAGAGCTTTAGACTGAGATTGGTCACCTCACTGCGTGTGTCAAAGGCTAGCAGAGATGGCTACTTACAAGCCTGGAAAATGAGGTGGAAGGACCTTAGCAAAAGATAGCAATAGAGATTCAAGGGCAATATACCACTTACTGGCAACACCTTCATATGATTAGTTTTAGTTAAAGAATTTAATATTCTTTAATTCACACAGAATCTAATTGCGTCATCCAGTGGTGAGCAAGGGATACTGGAAAGGCTGAGGCTTTTAGAAGTCCTTGTTAACGCTAAGATATAACATCTCTTCCACCTCCCTTCTGATGTCATTGAACACCTTCACCTGATTCTATCAAGTGCCACGGAACTGGTTTATGGTCTCTGAATCATTACTGGATACCACCAGATTGGTTCTAAATAGTTTGCTTTGACATAGATCATTGCACTCAACCAGCTCAGAGCTCATTCTTTTTCTATCTAAACAAGAAATCATCTCAGGCCACCTCCATTTTAGAGGCCATGAAACTGTGTTCCTCTAAGTTACTAAAAGGCACTCTTCCTTTTTCCTCCTCAGACTGTTTTCAAGGTAGAAACAGAAGTGGCAGAGCCAGAATTAAATGCCTTATCTGACCCCAAGGCTCATGTATGTTCTTTATACTATATTAAGCAGCCTCAAGTTCAAATGCGTTGTCCTCACAAGCCAATGGAAATATTCATAAAATTCTAACATTTCAGTGTCCAAACCACCTCTTCCTTGTGGTCCCTCCATTCCAAGAAGCAACAGGAAATATCCTCCGTGCTTTTCTTTACCAGGAAGATTTTGTTATGTCATGCAGAATAAGGTTCATTCTGCTAACCATGGCAGTAAGATATTTAATTAATCACTTTGAGTCTTTTTGAGGACTCTTCTAGGATAATTGCAGAGGATGCTTCATCTAGCTTGTCACTAATTACATAGAAGTCTTCTTGCCCAACTGTCAATGTATCTTTATCTGAGGATAGGAATGCTAACACCTTATTTCCTTCCTCAAACATCTGTGACTGTGCTGTGCTGTCATTCCTGGTCTTCTGGTTCTTTCCAGCCTTGGATATATTTTCCTGCACTGGAGCAGAGAGTTCATTTTCTTTTGATTTTTAATCTATGTTTAGTCCTCTACTCACTATCTAGAATCAGACACCTCTGTTTTCAAATAAAAAGCTTAGAGTTACAGGTGTAGGATGGGGATGATTGTCAAATAAAAGGGAGGAGGAACTTCAACATTCCAAACTCCCAAATGATGGGGAAAATGGTGTGATGCTTGTAAACATCACATGACTGTCAAAAGTATATGAAAAACAGCTATGTGACATGTGATACATTAATTTGCTCAACAAATATTTATTGAGTGTCTATTATGTGTCAAGCTCTGTTTTAGATGCTGGAAATACATTAGTGAATAAAAATGACAGGGATTCCTGCTCCCATGGAGGTTATTCTAGAGGGGAAGGAGAGACGATAAGCAATACACATAAAAATAACTAAATTATGCAGTATGTTAGAAGATCATAAGTGCTATGGAAATGTTAACAAAAGATAGAGCTGGGTTAAGGGGATTGGTAACGCAGGGTGGATTGGGTAGGTTGCTGTCTAGAACAGGATGATTAGGGTAGATCTTACTGAGAAAGTGGCCCTTGGACAAAGACCTGAAAGAAGGATGGGAGTTAGCCATCCAAATATCTAGGGAAATAGAATTCCAGGCAGAAGGAAGAGCCAGGAACAGTGTAAAATATATCAGATTTCCATCAAGATAGAAAACCTAAGCCTACTACTATTACATCAAAGTAATTAGTACCTTTGTCTCTATTTATATTTATTTAGTTGCTTTATGCCTATATTTGTAATTACAAAAAGCTCAGTGGTTCTTGAAACTGCTATCTAAAAGACTGTCTTCCTTATGGACTATATTATCTTAAAATGACATCTAGGCAGAAAAAATATGTTTTTTAAGCAGAAGTGCCCATAGCCAACTGTGTTGACTACTCAAACTCTTATTGCAGCTGATGAGAGAACTGTTTAAACTAGATTTTTCAGGCCATTAGGATCTTTCCTACCTGTGTTGTGACTGAACCTCTTAAATTATCGAATACTTGACCACATTTTTATTTTTTGTTTTTCTCTCACACTCTGAAACAGGTATAGCGATCCCAGGAATGGCTGCTAGGAATTCTGAACCAATGCAAAATTGAGAAGCCACCCTTCTCAGTACTATGCCAAACTTTCTGTGCAGTTTTCCTTTGGCTAACCAGCTGCCTCTGCAATATATCCCACCACTCTGTCAGCTTTTGGAGCAGTAATTGCTACTTGTCTTCTACTTGCCTCTGGGTGTGCATGCTGCCTTTCCCTCCCCTGCCACCTGCCCCAGGTTCTTATTCTACCTTCCCTGTACTCTCATTCTCTTAGCCCTGACCACGTGCCTCCTGTCAACACCTCTTCTCTGCTTTCCCTGGATCCAGTCTGCCCACCTATCCCAGAGTGCCTCTTTAAGCCTGCAGACCCACTTCTTCCCTCCCACTTTCCATAAAGGAACCTTTCTACTACCATCACCCTCTGGGCTTTGTTGGATTCCTACTCCATGATGTGCAGATTCCCTTTCCATCACCAACATTTTCCTCTTCTACTCCCTTCGCTGGCTTGTCCTAACTGAAACTTGGCTTTCCTCAGACCCAGTGACCTCTCTTCAGACCATTTATCCAACACAATTATTCTGCTGTTTTTTACTATTTATTTTTTTAAATCATAGGAGTGTGTGTGTGTGTGTTCACAGTGGGAGGGGAGTTATAGGATTACCTCTGATTCTCTTTTGAATTAGGTTTATTTACATTATTTGCTTGTTTATTGAGATATAATTCATATACCATAAAATTCATCCATTTAAAGCATTCAATTCAGTAGTTTCTAGTATATTCACAAAGCTGTGCAACCATCACAACGATCTAATTTCAGAATATTTTCCTCACCCCAAAAGGAAATCTTGTACTCATTAAGCAGTTACTCACCATCTCCACTTCAAAACCTTGGCAACTGCTAATCTACTTTCTGTCTCTGTAGATATGTCTATTCTGGACCTTTCATATAAATGAAATCATATGATATGTCATCTTTTGTGGCTGGCTTCTTGCATTAGCATAATGTTTTTGAGATTCATCCACATTATATCATAAATCAGCATTTCATTTATTTTCATATCTAAGTAATATTCTATTATATGCATACACCACATTTTTTTATACATTCATCAGTTGATGGACATTTGGAGTGTTTCTACTTTTTTGGCTGTTGTGAATAATGCTGCTATGAACATTCATGTGCAAGCATTTGTTTGAATACTTGTTTTCAGTTCTTTTGGGGTATACATGTAGTAGTGGAATTGCCTGGTCATTATGTTAATTCTATATTTAACTTGTTGAGGAGCTGCCAAGCTTTTTTCCACAGCAGCTGCAAAATTTTGCGTTCCCACCAGCAAAGAATGACGGTTCTAATTTCTCCATATCCTTGTCAACACTTGTTATTGTCTGTCTTTTTGATGATAGCCATTCCAGTGGAAGTGAATTGGTATCTTATTGTGGTTTTGCGTGGCATTTCCTTAATGACTCAAGATGTTGAGCATCTTTTCATGTGCTTATTGGACATTTGTATATCTTCTTTGGAGAAATGTCTATCCAAAACCTTTGACCATTTTTAATTGGGTTATTTATAATTTTATTTTTAAGTTATAAGTTCTTTATATATTCTGAATATGTCTCTTATCAGATATATTATTTGCATATATTTTTGACACTCCGTGGGTTGTCTTTTCACTTTCTTGACAGTGTTCTTTGAAGCACAAAGTTTTATTTTTGATAACATTCAATTTACCTATTTTTTCTTTTGTTTTTTATGCTTTGGGTGTCATACATAAGATCTTGCTAATTCAAGATCTCGAACATTTACTCCTATGTTTTCTTCTAAAAGTATTATAATTTTAGCTCTTACATTTACGTCTTTGATCCATTTTGAGTTGATTTTTGTATATGGTGGTGTGTAGAGGTCCAACTTCATTTTTGTGCGTGTGGATATATAATTGTCCCATTTGCTGAAAAGACTATTCTTTTCCCTTTGACTTGTCTTGGCACCTGTCAAAAATAAATTGACTGTAAATTTGAGGGCTTATTTCTGAACTTCAGTTTGATTCCATTGATCTATATGTCGGCCTTTATGCAAGTGCCAGACTGTTTTGTTTATTGTAGATTTGTAGTAAGTTTTTAAATCGGCAAGTCTGAGTCCTCCAACTTTCTTCTTTTTCAAGATTGTTTTGTCTGTTCTGGGTCCCTTGAATTTTCATATGAATTCTGGGGTCAGTTTGTGAATTTCTGCAAAAAAGAAAAAGTAGCTAGGTTTTTGATAAGGATTGTGCTGAATCTGTAAATCAATTTGGGAAGTATTGCCATCTTAACCATATTCAGTCATCTAATCCATGAACACATCACATTTTCCCATTTATTTAGGTCTTTAATTTCTCTCAACAATGTTTTATAGTTTTCAGTACATGGCTTCCACTTCCTTTGTTAAATTCTACATAAAGTATTTTACTCTTTTGATGCTATTGTAAATGGAGTTGTTTTCTTAATTTCATTTTCAAATTGCTTATTGACACTGTACAGAAATACAATTGACTTTTGTATATTAATCTTGTGTCTTACAAACTTGCCGAACTTCTTTTTTAGCTTTAATAGATTTTTAGTGGCATCTGTAGGATTTTCTATATACAAGACCATGTTATCTGCAAATAGAGATTATTTTCCTACTTCCTTTCCAATCTGCATGCCTTTAACTTCATTTTTTTCCCC
This sequence comes from Tapirus indicus, assembly GCA_031878705.1. Lineage (NCBI taxonomy): Eukaryota > Metazoa > Chordata > Mammalia > Perissodactyla > Tapiridae > Tapirus > Tapirus indicus. Next base: position 110,235,258 of record CM062942.1, on the reverse strand, counting down.
TAAATGCCCCGGCTAGAGCCTCCAGTAAAATATTGAAGTGGCAAGAGTGAACATCCTTGTCTTGGTCCTATTCTCAGGGGAAAAGCTTTAAGGCTTTCATGTTTAGGTATGATACTAGTTGTGAGTTTTTCATGGATGCCCTTTGTCAGGTTGAAGAAGTTCTCTTCCATTTTTAGTTTGTTGAGTGATTTTATCTGACAGTGTGTTGGAGTTTGTCAAATGTATGTTTTTCTACATACATTGAGATGACCATGTGATTTTTGCCCTTTAATCTCTTCATATGGTGTGTCACATTGATTGATTTTTGTATGTCAAAGCAACTTTGCATTCCTTGGATAAATCCCATTTAGTCATGGTATAAAATCCTTTTTATATGCTGCTAAATTCAGTTTATTAATATTCTGTGAGGATTTTTGCATCTATATTTACAAGAGATATTGGTGTGCAGTTTCTTTTCTTTTGATATCTTCATCTTGTTTTGGTGTCAGGGTAATAATGACCTCATCGAATGAGCTGACAAGTGTTCCCTCCACTTCTAATTTTTGGAAGAGTTTGCGAAGACTTGGTGTTAATTTTTCTTTAAACATTGGTTAGAATTCACCAGTGAAGCCATCTGGGCCTGGGCTCCATTTATTTTTATTACTAATTCAATCTCTTTACTTGTTTTAGGTTTCTTCAGATTTTCTATTTCTTCTTGAGTCAGTTTTGATAATTTTTATCTTCCTAGGAATTTTTCCATTTTACTAGATTGTCTAATTTATTGGCATACAATTTTTCATAGTATTCCCTTATAACTCTTTTTATTTCTTTAAGGTAGGTGGTAATATCCCATCTTTAATTCTTAATTTTTAAAATGTGAGTCTTCTGTGTTTTTCGCTTTGTCAGTCTAGCTAGAGGTTTGTTAATTTTCTTTATCTTTTCAATCAACTTTTGATTTGTTTTTATCTTCTGTTTTTATTTATTTACACTCTAATCTTTATTTTTTCCTTTTTTCTGCTTGATTTAGGTTTAGTTTTCTCTTTTTCTTCTAGTTTCTTAGAATGGAAAATTTTGTTCTTTTTAAATTATAAATATTAGCTAAATTTTTACCCCCAAGTTACCTGGGAGTTACCTTCCTCAATTATTTTGGTGATTGGTTCAGGTTTTTCTCCTCTTCCCTGTCTTCCTTTGGTATATACTTGATGACTTTAGCAAACACACTGGCATCCCATCCTCAGTGCCGTTGAGCCCAAACTCCATGCCACATTAGCCAACTATCACACTGGCGACTCTCAAAATCCCAACTCCTTGAAGAAATGCTCCTCCTCTGAGATTTTGCACTCAGTTTCCCTCCATTAAGAGCAAATTCCATTCCTGCCTCCAATTGCCATTTCCCAACCACACTATACTGGCGGCCTTTTACCTTTTATTTACTTTGTTTCTCTCTCTCTTTTTTTTAGTTCATAATGTCCATTAACATTCTCCTGCCCACAATTAACTCTAAGTAGTCTGGACTACATGAATTACCACTTTAGTTCTTCCTTACTGTTCTGTGGTGCATGGCTCTGTCCCTAAATCAGCCTCATTGCCCTCTGTCTATCCTCCTCTTTCCTGGAGGCAGATCATGGCTGTAAGGAAGCATGAATACATTCTAATTTGGACCAATTGCTCCTTTCAAAATCTCATTGCTGTTATTTGTCTGACAGTTCACTAGTATGGTGCCAGGCACATAGTAGGGATGCTGTGAATATGAGTCCCTTTCCTGTTCCTTCTTATTCTTTTTCTTGTTGATTCTTGTCCACACACTCCTCAATGCCTATGTCTAATCTCCATGCAACTCATACCTCACATGTTCTGCCCACATAACTCTCTCATACGCTTGTCTGCCTGTGTTCCAAAGAAGATAGAAACAGTATGGTGTGAGTTTTCTATTCATCCTTTCTCTATCTTTGCCTGTCCTCCAAGGTCTTCCCTTATGTCTCAAGGATATTGATGCTGCTCTTCCAATAGAGTATTACATTTCCTTCAGTTCAAGGCCAAACCCTTCGATTGAGTGGTTGGCAACTGCTCCATTATGGAGTGGTAGTTCCACAAGGCCGGATGGAAGGTTGGTGAGAAGGCTCATTTGGTGAAAGGAAGTGGGCTCTGCCTCTGCTCCCTCTGCTTTTCACCATCTATTCTCTCTTGAATCTATACCTTTGGCTTCCTCCAATACACAACAATTTTTTTCAAAGATATCCAGTGATATCTAAAATTTTGAAGCCATAGCCTTTTCTTCTAATTCAGTTCTCCTCTGGGACTTCACTATAAGATTAACACTGAAAGTCTCTCCTTTGTGCCTTTTGGGACAACATGTCTAGAATTCCCCTATACTCCTCCCTGTCTTTTTTCTTACTCTTACCCCATAAATATCAGTGTTTCCCAAAGTTCTATCCTATGGCTCTCTGTTTTACTCTTGTTCTACTCACTTTATCAAAGTACATATGCATTCCTACCACTTCGACTGTTCCCTAGTTCTGGAACACTTATAATTCTTCCTTGTTACATCTGCTCTCCTTTCTGTGCTTAAAAGCCTATGTGTCCAGCTATGTGCTGGACATTTCCACTTACATGCTCAGTTGCCACCCAAAACACACATGTTGAGAACACAACATAGCCTCTCTACTTCAAAATATGCTCCTCTCATAAACTTTCCATTTCTATCAATGGCTCCACCACACTGTCAGTTATATAGACACAAAGCTATTCTTTGCTTTGTCCTTCCTAACCATTCAGCCATCAAGCCCTGTTGATTCCAATTCTCCCATTGAAATAATGGGCACTTCTATATGTTCTTTTATTTCAGTTCTTAACATCATTCTTTTAATTCAAATCCTTGTTGTAATATGCCAGAATTAATCAAATAGTCTAAGTATTTTCTTTCATATAATTTCTCCCATATCCTTGTCCTTACTGCACAGAGTCACCAGATTTTTTTTTATGCTGCTTTGACCCTGTCACTTCCTTGCTCACAGAGCATCGAGGACACTCTACTGGACAATGTACAAACTCTTTGTGAGGAGGTTATGTCCCTGTACTTTCTGGCCCCAACCTACAGCACTTTGTTCACACATCTGTTCGAGACTTACTTACACTTGTGGATAATTATCCATTAATGTGCCTGTTACCTACACTGAACTATGAGTTCCTAGAGGCCAGGAACTGTGCCATATTCATCCTTGTAGCTCTAGGCCTAGCTTGTATTGGATCTTGAATACACAGAAGTTAACGTGAATAAAATTGTGATTTTGGAACATAGAAGTCACATGAGAGTGGGGTGGGTTCAGTTTGGTACTTGTCCTTTGTATGAAGGAGCCCTTCTTTCTCACTTTTCTTCCTCTCTTTCTCAGACCTTCAGAGTTCAGGATTCCAGTTGGTTGTTGTGGATTTTACTACCCTGCTTAGTTCTGGCACATCCAGTTGCTCCCCACTTGACTCCATAAATGATCTCTCACCAAATGAGACTACCAAAGCATGGTCAGGGTATCCTGACCAGCAGTCTGCAGGTACACTCTGATTGCCCACATCCATGAATGGCTCTCAGGAAGCCATGTTCATGTTTTACCTTGCATCAAACGTTGGCCGGTGTGACCATCTTCAAGTCTGAAATACTAATGACATTGCAACCTGGATGTTGCCACAGATGTTGGGAGTTCTAGATAATTTTTAAGAGTTCAGTCATGATGAGCTAAATTTGTAAATGTTAGTAGTAAAGTGAGAGAGCAAAAGGTTCTAAGAAAAAAATCTTAAATGTAGTCTTGGGAACATTCAATTACTTTGAAACTAACAAGTAGTATTCATAGTAATTAGTTTAAACATCCATTTTACTGCAAACCCATTTAAAAGTGATAATGAAAAGATGGCATCAATAATACTCTTTTATGTACTTTAACAATAGCTGTAAATATAATTAGAAGTGAACCCTGATTTAGGAAAATCTGAGGTAATAAAATCTGAAATTATGAAATGGATAAATCAGAATCAACAATTATTTCTATTAAAGAAATATTCTTCACTTACACTAGAGGGTTGCTGATCTTATGCTTCTCTATGCTTCGCCACTGTATTTACCTCTATCCTTTAAATAATTTGTATCCTTTGAAGTATTAGTTAAGTTTGATAAAGGATAAAATCTCTGATTCTTCTGAATCTTAATTGACATCTAAAACTTTGTGTTAGCTCAAGGTCATATTAAAGGTTTTGCTGTTAATAAGCAATGTTTCATTGAACAATCTTAAAAAAAAACCTAACATCTCCTCTTCCTGTATTTCCTGGCTCAGTGAATGCTGCCACCATCCAACCAGTTGCCCCAGCCAGAAACTAAGGTGTCTTATTGGGCACCTCCCATTCCTCCTTCACCTCCCCCCGACATACATCTAGTTGACCACCAAATCCTATTGATTCTCACTCCTAATATCTTTTTCAACTCCTCACTTATCTCCATCTTCCACTGCATCGTCTCTTACCTGAACCACTGTAATTGGTAATTGGTCCTTCTACATCTGCTTTTGCCATCCTTCCCATTCCCCACCAATTTCTTTGACACACAGCCAGAGTGATTTCGTAATTTCATTCCCCTTTTTGTAACCCATAGATGGTGTCCTATTGCCCTAAGACTAAAGCCCAACTCCATGGCCTAGAATGTCTTCCCCAACCCCTGTGGCAAGCCTGGGTCAAGGGCCCCTCTGTGTGTTCCTTTAATAACCTGTGATCAGTTACCCTCTCGGGACACTCTCAACTTGGATTGAAATTTGCCAATTTCCTTGTCCCTCTCCTTGACTACGCTGAAGACTTTTGGAGGGCAGGGACTGTGTTAATCTTGTATCTCCAGGGCCCAGCTCAGTCTCACTAAATATTTGTTGAATGAAGTGACTCCTACAGTTGTCTGTACTTATATGTTTCTCTTCGTGATACTGGTTTAGATTAAATAGTCTTTAGGTACCCATTAGTGGCAAAGACTGAGGAAGCAAATGGTTGATGCTTCTGAACTGCTTAAAGATACTACTGATTGGGCAAGGAAGCAGATGGAGGGCGTTTTGCTTTCAAGAACTGAGGGACTAACTATTGGGCCCCTACTGCCAGTTCAGAGGGTTTAGTTAATGTGGGAAGTTGTATATTTGAAACTGTGTGGAATCTTTTGAGTTCTGAATGAACACAGTATATCAATACTTTCTTGTTGAATTAGCAGAAATGAGCACTGAAAATCTCCCCTGGTCCTCTTCTCTCCAGCTAAAGTTTTCCAACTTCTCCAGCAAAATGTCAGATATACAAAAAAGGTAAAAAATTATTTTGTAAAAAACAAAAATAGGGGCCGCCCGGTGGTGCAGCGGTTTAGTTCGCGCTTGGCAGCCCGGGGTTCGCCGGTTCGGATCCTGGGCGCCGGCCGACGCACTGCTTGTCAGCCACGCTGTGGCAGCGTCCCATATAAAGTGGAGGAAGATGCGCACAGATGTTAGCCCAGGGCCAGTCTTCCTCAGCAAAAAGAGGAAGATTAGCAACGGATGTTAGCTCAGGGCTGGTCTTCCTCACAAAACAAAACAAAACAAAACAAAACAACAAAAATAGAAAAAAATTTATAAACAAGTCAATATCAGAAGTGTAGGAATTTTTCATTCCTCACTTCCAAAAAACAATATCCAGTTGCATAACTCAAGTTGTAGAAAATTGAAACTTTTCCTCAGAGCTGTACTATGACCATGCTGATGAAATCTTATGGTCAGGATATGCCAATGTGAGGAAATGACAAGTGACAAATTATGTCAGTTTCAGTGATGAAGACTGCCTTAGCTTGTCACTAGATAGAAAGCTTCAAGGTAGAGTGTAGGTGGGTGTATTTTCATACAGAGTACTAAATGAAAATTAAATCAATTATCAGAATAATTCAAGCTCCAATTCCCCAAGGTTTGCTTCAATTAGATAATTGATGCAATTTGGTGAAAGGTTTTGGGGTAGATTTTTCTGGTCTGAATTATCTCAAATTACTTTAATTCTCCACTTCACTTTGATTATGTAGACCCAGCTCATGCTTGAGTGTGAGTGAATTTAAGTAACTGTTATGCTGCTAGTTCAGATAATTCCTTACGTCTTTTTTTCTCCCATAAAATGTGCTCTGCACACTATGTTTATAAGCTAATTTCAGTGACAAAACCACCACTTTACAGAATAAAAGTGTAAGACTTGCTATTAATGCATAATGGGAAAAAATTACTGAAAGGGAATAGTTTAATGAAACCTTCTGTTCAGGAGTGGACGTTTCTGCGTCTAATATTTTCCTCTTTTTGTTGGAAAGGCTAGGCTTGGGGACAAAGTTGAGTCAAGACAAATAATATAAACTTTATGTAGATTTGGCTTAACTTAATAATGTAAAGTTATTTTTACATTGATAAGAACTTGTTGCATTGTGGTGGAAACACCTTGATTATCTTCAGGTCAGATTGTTACCAATCTCAACCAACTATATACAGATGTCAACCAAGAAGTCAGGGTCAAAGGATTCTGAGAAGTGATGTGCAGCTCTGGAGTGAAAGTGGCCTCAGGTCAGATTCTTTTGACTTAGAATTGGATATAAATTATGGATTAATAAATTTGATTATTGTTTTTTCCTCAGTTCTTCCTGCAATACCATATTAGATGATTGATGGAGGGAGAGGGGCAGAGGGAAGAAAAAAAGAGGGATGTTGTATCCCACACACTAGGATATGGTAATGCAAGGAAGATAGGAGAATCTGGAGCCATTTAGTGTGGGAGAAAATAGTCCAGAAAAACTCACCATGACTTGAATTTTCATTAAGAAAGTAATATTGAGGGGGCCAGCCCAGTGGCATAGTGGTTAAGTTCACAAGCTCTGCTTTGCTGGCCTGGGGTTCACAGGTTTGGATCCCATGCATGGACCTACACATTGCTCATCAAGCCATGCTGTGGCAGGCGTCCCACATACAAAATAGAGGAAGTATGGCACAGATGTTAGCTCAGGGCCAATCTTCCTCAGGAAAAAAAAGTAAGGTGATTAAACTATATTGAGCACAATCTTTTTAAGAAACCAAGGGGTAAAGATATGTTTTAGCCCAAGTAGCTGAAAATTACTTGGTATCAAAATGGTTATGCTTCAGGTATTTGTAAATTTTATTTACAAGGAACTACTAATTCCTCGATGGTAGAATTTAAATGATGTCATCAAATCTCGAAAGTAGACTTGTAGAGCTTTCTGCCATTGATCTTGCCTCAATAGTAGGCTAAGCAAAATATAAAATGCACATGTCCTTTGACACTTCAATCCCCAGTCTAGGAATTTATCCCAAGGGATTTTCACCCAAAGGCAAAAAAAACACATGAATCTCATTTTTTTTCATTATAATGAAAAATAGGAAAGAACACTAATGTCCAAACATAGGGAGTTGGTTATGAAAATTATAATAAACTCATACAACAGATACTTAGGGGCAATTAAACATGACATTGTGGAAGAATATTTAGTGAAATTTGAGAAGATATTTATAATATATTTTTAAGTGAAAATTTAAAAAATATTGCAGAACAGCATGTAAAGTATGATCTCATTCTTTTTTTTGTGAGGAAGACCAGCCCTGAGCTAACATCCATTGCCAATCCTCCTCTTTTTGCTGGGGAAGACTGGCCCTGGGCTAACATCCATGCCCATCTTCCTCTACTTTATATGGGACGCCGCCACGGCATGGCTGACAAGCAGTGCGTCGGTGGGCGTCTGGGATCCGAACCCGCGAACCCCAGGCTGCCAAAGTGCGAACTAAACCGCGGCACAACTGGGGTGGCCCCTGATGTCATTCTTGTACAGACGTGTTTGTATGTGTTTAGATCTAGAAAGATATTTAGAAACAGACCTCCAATGTGTTTAAAATTTGGTGGTTTCAATTGTTGAATCGAAGTGGTAGATGTATGAGTCTTCATGGTGCTATCCTTCAACCTTTCTGTATGTTTGAAAAATCTAACAATAAAAAATTGAAAGAAAAAAAGTAGACTGAGGCCGCTAGCATTTGGCGTGGGCTATGTGTCATATCGCAGGGTTTGCTGATTTGTGAGGAGACTGAATCATAACCCAAGTGTGTTTAAGTACCAAGTATTATTATAGAATTATCAATGTCAGGCTGTCCAGCTACCAGTGAAAGAAATTTCACAATTCCATGCCAGCCCTCCATTCCCCAATGCGCACATCACTCCATGGTCATCCAGAGCGCAAGCCAACTGAAGGTCCAGACTTTGAAAACATCTACTCAGCTCTACACAATATCACAGGACTCAGGAGATAGAGCAGTTGCCTGGCCAAAATAATCACAGCCTTTAATTTTTCAGACACCCAACAATGGGCTTCAGTGAATCTGGTAACTGGCTGTTTATAGAAAACAAAACGACAATGATGACATCTATGACAATAGAACCCAAATAATATATTTCCTTTCCAAACGCAGGTGTTTCAAAATAAAAAACAAACTAGAGTTGCAGATAGGCCAAACAAAAGCCTCACTTTTTTCCCAAGTCTTTAATTACTAGTGAAATTATCTTTTCATGTATGAGACTGGACATTTATATATCTTCTTGTCTGAATTGCTAGTTATATTGTTTCCCTACTTTCTATTGGGATATTCATTTGTCATTTATTTGTTAGAGTTCTTTTTATATTATATCTAATAACTCTTTGTTACATGTGGTGATTATTTTTGTCCTCAGTTTGACATTTATCTTGACTATGGTGTTCTTACTATATATAAATGTTTTTTATTCTTATGTATTCATGTCTATCAATCTTGAATAGCATCTGCCTTTTATGTCATCTTTGGAAAAGCATTCTCCACTACAAGATTATAAAAATACTCACCTATAGGTTCTTCAAGTACTTTTAGTGTTTCTTTTCCTTTTATAAAAAATTTAAATCTTTAACTTATGTGGAATTTATTTTGCTTTAAGGCATCAGATAGGATTTAACTTAATGACTAGCCATTTGTTCCAGTATAATTTATTGAAAAATTCTTTCCTTTCCTCCACCATCGTCTTATACTTTCTCTATATGCCAATTGAAAGGAAAAGGTTATTTATTTTAATTTTTTTAAGAAAGGATACCAGCATTCTGATGTGTATGGACTGGAACTCAGACCTTATGTATAAGTCAAATGATAATTTCCGTCCCAAACAAAAATTAACTTTGTGATTTACATGTCTAATATTTGGTTCTTCTTCTAACATTAGTATATGTACAAATGGAAATTTAACTTTTTGTGCAAAATTTCAGGTTTAGATTAAATCACACCCACATTAAAATTGTTTTGGCAAGTCACTTCAATATTATTGAAAATTCTGTTTGCAGGCAGGCATGTAAATATTATAGTACACTCAGAATCTGTGTGCAATGATTTTCCATACTACTTCAAGATTTTTCATCAGCCCAGAGGTTACTGTATCATCAACTACAGAATATGACATTTAATTAAACTGACAATATGTGAATCAATGTATAATTTTTGATGTGCCCAAAGTCCATGAAACCTCATCCTGGGAAAATAGCCAGCAATGTGGCTTTATCATATTTCTTAATAGGAATAGAGTCACCAGCAAGTTGCAAATCATTTGGCCAGGTAATCTTTACTATCTTTCAAGGTTTATTTTTTCTTTACCTGGTAATCAAGAAAATGAGACTAAAAACTCAATCCTGGTGACCAACTAGAAAAATGTAGTCTAGCATGCTGTATAACTCAGAAAACTCACCTGAGGCTGAGAGTAATAAGGTCAGCCTTTATAAGAAAACTATCAGAGATGTTTTCCCTCTATTCTCAAGTTCCTTATTGACACTTTTGAGGTTGTTTATCGGCAAATGTGCCATAACAATGCTACCACTTTTCATTTCTATGGAATAATAATATGTCTGTGGAATATAAGTGGATATAAAACTCTTTTGCCTTTTTTTGACTTGGCCCATTCATGAAGGCTACATACAAAAATAAGCACTGAGCTGGGAGGACGCCTGAGTTCTAGTCTTGGCTCTACTTCTTTCTAGCTTGTTCTGTGTCCTTGGGCAAGTCAGCCCCATTTCTTTCTTTTTTTTTTTGAGGGAGATTGGTCCTGTGCTAACATCTGTTGCCAATCTTCCTCTTTTTCTTTTTTCTCCCCAAAGCCCCAGTACATAGTTGTGTATCATAGTTGTCTCCTATCTTTGAGCCTTGTTTTTTTAATCTGCAAAATGAAGAGGCTGCTTATGTAAATTTAAGATTTCTCTCAGTTTTAAAAGTCCACATTTTAAGTTCACTGATACAGTTGCAAAAGTTTATTTCTTTGCAGAATCTGCCTGTAGGTAGAATCCAGCAGGTTTTGAAATTCACATTAAGTGGAGCAAGCACACACAGATATGGATTATGTATTCTTATGCCCAAACGTGACTTTATGAGTGATATGCAATTTTCCCTATCAATTAAACAATGATTGATTGTTAGAGTTTGACAGCTGCATACAAAGCAAGCAAAGGACATTCCCCAAAGGCTTGGCTCTCCTTTTGCTTTAAAAGTGCACAAAGTACAGGCTGCACCCTATGCCACTGGGCATATGTCCAACTGACTTATGAAAAGCCATAATGTGATTTTTAGACAGACTCTAGACAGTAATATTGAATCAGACAAAACCAACGCTTCAAACAAATCCTTCAATTTTTTTCATACTTAATTTCAAAATGTTGAAACTTTTTTACAGATGAAGAACTATGCATTAGTGTAAGAGTCTGGGAATCTATGGTTCCTATTAAAATGAACAAAAATAGGAAGAGAAGATTGATTCACTTGATTATTTACTTCGTATGGAAAAGAATGTGGGTGGTAGGCTTGAGGAATGACCAGGGACCAAACAGGGCTGCAAAAGTGAAATTGCACTTCTCTGTCTCCATTACTTTTCCAGTTTCCCCATATCATACTTCCTGCTTTGCACAATACCTCAAGATGAAATGCCCAGAATTAATTCACAAAGCAAAGAGCAATTCTAGGATATTACAAATATTAGATCATTGGCTTTATAAATTGAAGACCTACATATTAAGCTCTAATTAGATCCTTCCTCATAAATCAAAGTAGCAGCTTTGTGACTCCAGACTATGTGATCTTCAATAAAAGAATCCCTCTAAAATAACTCTGGGCTGTAGAATTTGAGTCAGATGTTATTTTCACATCTGCTCCTGTCCAGTACATCGAGAACATTGCCTTTTTTGTGAGGTCAACCATGGGGCAGTGAAGATGTTTCTAGCAAAGCCTGCATGTCTCTGTATCTGCAGAAGAAAAAGAGAGAACTATAATCATTTGCCAGCTAAATCAGGCCAAAATGTACCTGTCCCTAACCATGGAGAAACGGAAAGCAAAATGGATTTGAATTAGATATTTCTTGAGCCTCAGGAAACTGCCTTGCTTCTTGATTTCTTAGTATTCACTAATAGAGTTGGAGACAGGATGGGCCTGTGCATTTAGCAGTTTTCTCTTCCATATCTAGAGCTAGGATCCAGTTTATCCTATTTAGTCTTCACAACAGCTCTACTAGGTATGTACTATTATTTCTATTTTACAGATAAAAAAACTGAGGTTTAGCTAGGTTACATAGCTTGCCCAGAATTAATCAACTAGGAAGTAAGACAGCCAGAATTTTTAACCCAGGTCTGTTGAACTCCTGTTCTTCTCTGCAGGACTTGATATTTAGCTTTGATGGGAACTTTCAAAATGTGCCTTTTATGGAGACTTGCAGCATATCTTCTCTGATGGGAGGAAAATACATGTATCAATGTAATCATATTACAATACTCAGAAGTATAGGCTAACTGAGGAGGGGAAGATGCAGCTCAGCTACATGGGGACATTCTTCATCATCTTAAACAAGAAGGTCTCTGAAACAACACCACCTTATCACTTTGATTTAGCCATCTGCACACGATTTTTCACATAGTAAGTGCACAATTAATATTTCACCAATGAATAAAAAGCACTTACTTCAAAAGGGTCTTTTCAGCCCTATAACACCTAGATCTTTCAACCAGGGATGATGATAATGGCTGACATTTATCGACTGCTTGCTATGAGCCAGGCATTATTCTAAGCATGCTTTCCTGCATTATTTCATTTAATTTTCACAATCACCATGTATAGTCAGTATTATTGTGACTGAGCAAAAGGGGCTAAATAGCCATCTTAAAATCATACAGAATCTTGAGGCAGTTATATAGGGGAAATGGGCAAGGAAGGAGGGAGTTTAGGGTTGTCGACCATCCAGTGTGACGAATTTCAAGGTGCCACATTATCTCTTTCTTCTGTCATTTGTGATGGGTACCAGTGCAGAGTTTTTCTTTTTGGAGGTCGTCATGTTCCTGGGGAACTCAGAGAACAAAGTTATCATCTTATCATAAGAGTCATAATACTAGCAGATCACGTATTTTGCAAAAGTGAGACGTGCTTAATCATCTGGACTATGTGCAGGCTAGAATGTACTCACAGAGACTAGTGGGTCAGAGTCATACTCACAATATTGCCTCCTTTCCCTAAGATGGCTTCCCTCATGCTCACTTAAGATCTAGCTGTTACATTATTATTATATTCATTTCACAGATAAGGCAACTGAGACTCAAACATTTTAAATAGCTTGTCAGAGATCTAATAGCCACAGAGTGGCTATCTAGAGTGACCAATCTAGGTCTTCAAAGACTTTACTCTCAGTGTAACTACCTCCTAGGAAAGCCAGAAAAACCAGAATCCATCCAAAATATTATTTTCAAAGAATACAGGGTAGCAGGCATTTGCAGGATTCATTCACTTAACAAAGAAGCTAGTTGTTAGATAGCTGTGGCTACCTGTCTTAGTTAACAGATAACTCTAGATAACACTGGTAGAGATCCTTACCTTTGTCTTGACTTCCCTGATAGTTACAAAATCACTCCACATCTGCATCTCTTTCACTGTACCTTTGCCTGGTAATGGAGCAAGTCAGCCAAGTCCTGCAATACCTTGCATGGTACAAAAATCATATCACCTGATGCTTACAAAACAAAACAGAATACAACAACAAAATTTGATGGGTCTCTTTGCCAGCCAAATTAAATGTCAGTGCCTTAGCATAGAGTTCAAGAGCCTCCATAATCTGACCTCATTTCCCTTCAAGTCTTCTGTCCCCTGCCTCCTCTCTACGGACCCCAGCATCCTGCTGTCTCCTGTACGTGTCCATGCAGTCCCGCCTCCTTCACTTATGTTTTCTTAGCTTAGAATCCCCACACACCCCTTTTCCCACCTGTTTCCACCCTACACATTTTTCAAGGCTCATCTCAAAGGACTACTACTTGATGCCTGTCCTGATCCTAGCTAGATATGATGTCTCTCTCTCCTTCTTTGTAACACCCAAATTACTCTGCACCTTTCTTAGTAGAATTTACCTTTCTTCACCTTGCATTATGGTTATTTTTCCATGTCTTAAACCCTTACTAAATTTTAAATTTCTTTTTTACATCTTGTTTTTCCAAACACAACCAACAGGAGGTGTTTGGTAAACACACATTAAATTGAAATCAAGACTCTGAGAATCTGATGCCATTGTAGTGCTTGTGGTATGTTCTATTACTATACAGTCTTGGGTGCTTGAATTGACTTTGGCGACTTTCTACTATAATCAATTCTGATCATGTCTCAGCCTCATTTAAAATCCATCATAGACAATGTTTTTTTTTGTGAACAGCAATTTTCAAAGTGTTGTCTGTTGACCCCCGGGCATCCCCAAGACCCTTTCATGGGGTTGAAAAGGTCAAATCTATATTCACAGTACTACTAAGACATTATTAGCCTTTTTCACTTGTTCACATTTTTACTGATGGTGCAAAAGCAACAGAGGGTAGAACTGCTGGTGCCTTGGTATAAATCAAGGCAGTGGCACCAAACTGTACTAGTTAGTAATTGTATTCTTTACCACCATGCACTCACAGTTAAAAAACAAAGCCATTTTTATGTAATAGCGTTCTTGATAAATCAGTAAATATTATTCCTTTGATTAAATATTGACCCTGAGTACATGTCTTTTTAGTATTCAATGTTATAAAATAGAAACTATGCATAATACATTTCTGTCGTAGACTGAAGTGTGATTGTTGCCTTGAGGAAAAGCACCTCTGTGATTGTTTGAGTTGTGAGCTGAACTAGCCACTTTTTCCATGGAACACCATGTTTACACAAGGGAGCTACTGGTAGAAAACTATGGTTATTCAGGTTTGGGTAATTTGCAGACATTTTCTCAAAAATGAAATAAGTGAGCCTGACACTTCAAGGAAAAGACAATGTTTTTGCCAATGATAAAATTACTGCTTTCAAGTGAAAATTAGAATTTTGGAAAACTTACATCTGCAACTGTGAGCATGAAAGATTCCCAATACATAAGACTTTTCTGATGAGATTGGTAGTGATATAAATGAACGTGATTTTTGATATTGTATAATATAATATGTCAACATCTGCAAGTTCTACATAAATCACTGAACCAATATCCTTCAAATGACCAAGGAAATGTGTTGCAAAATCATGCAAGGGTAAAAACATACATTCAAAGCGCAAGATAGCCCAATATATTTTTTAATGGGTATAAAAATTTTGTTGATATGGTTTCAGGTTTCACATTGCAGTTAACTTTTTAGAGCCTGCCTCTCATTTACTTTTGGAGTAGTATCAAAGAATATCCACAATTATCTAAGATGGCTCTCCCATTTGCAACTATATGTCTTCGTGAAGCTCAGTTTTCTTCATATAATTCAACCAAAACAGCAGCACAGCACACTGAATGTAGAAGGAGAGATGAGAAGCCAGCTTTCTTCTGTTTAGCCAGACATTAGGTAAAACAATGCCACTCTTCTCACTATTTTTGTTTTGTTTTAGAAAATATAGCTAGTTTGCATAAAAATGTTAATGTATAATGGGTTTATTATTGTTTTAAAATGAATTAGTAAGTAAATATTTTTAAACATTTCCCAGCTTTCAATTCTAGTAGAGTAAATATCTAAAGATATAACTCATAGAAACAAAAGCTTTGGTAGTAGCGGTGGGGGTTCTCAATAATTTTTAAGAGTATAAAAGGGTTTTGAGGCCCAAATTTTCAGAATCACCACTGTTTTAGGAAAAAAACTTTTTACCATGTGGCCCACAAAGCGCCTCATGGCCTGGCTTCTGCATCTCCCTCCAGCCTCGCATTGTGCTGCTGTCTCTGTCTCTCACTATGCTCCAGTTGCACTGGGTTTTTTTCAGTCCTCACTCCTCCATCCTTCCTCCTGCCCAGAACTGCACATGTTACCCTGTCTGCCTATAACAACTCTGTCTCCTCCACCCTCCTCCATCCTTTACCAAACTGATGCCTATTTAGCAGCCATCAGATTTCAAATCTGTGTTAGTTTTCTATTGCTGGGTAAACAAATTGCCACAAACTTAGTAGCTTAAAGCAACACGCATCTATTGTCTCACACTTATATAAATCAGAAGTCTAGGTGGGCTCAACTTGTTTCTCTGCTCCAGGTTTTATAAGACATAAATCAAGGTGTCAGTGGAGCTGTACTCCTTTCTGGAGGTTCTGGGGATAATCCATTTTCAGGCTCATTCAGGTTGTTGGCAGAATTCATTTCCAAGTGGTCGTAGGAGTTAGGTCTCTATTTCCTTGCTGGGTACTGACCAGGAGTCATTCTCAGCTTCCAGAGGCCACACACATTTCTTGCCTCATGGCCCCATCCACCCAGCTCAGCCCATGCATAATCTCTATCCCTGCCACCATGGCCACTTTGTTCATGAGCCCATTGAGCAATGACAGGGATGGCTGGGGAAAGAGGCTGACTGGTGTCCACAGGACAGGTCATCCTATCCACTTGATTATTAAAATACTCCCCTGCTGAAGTCACCCTTTGGTGATCATTCACATGGGACAAAAATTATCTTCATGTGTTTTGCCCATTCAGAGAGGTCGCGCCATATACCTCTTTCCCAAATTTTTTTGTCACCAATTTTCCACTCATGTTCCTTCCAAATCCCTGATGATCCAGCCAAACGATTGGATACAGTCCATGAATAGGTACATAATCACACATGTGGCCATTTCTCCTTCTAAGCAAAGTAAACAGGTATACTGCTTGGAGTTCTGCCTACTGAGAGGACTTCTCTTCACTGCTGTCCTTCAGAGATGTCCTAGAAAGAGGCTGTATTGCTACAGCTGTCCACTTTTGGGTGGTGCCTGCTTATCGTGCAGAACCATCTGTAAACCAGGCCTGAGTCTTGTCTTCCTCTGTTAACTGATTGTAGGGAACTACCCATGAGACCATAGGTGCAGGCTGGGAGAGAGAAGACATTGTAGCAGAAGTGGGGACCATGGGCATTTGGGCCACTTTTTTATGTAACTTACTTGTACCATTAAGGCCCACTCCCCACTGATCACATATATACCACTTCCATTGATGATGAAGTGCTGCTGTGCATGCCCAACTTATGGCTTGCTGGGTCAGATAACACCCAGTTCATGATGGGCAGCTCAGGTCACATGGTATCTTGGGGGACCAGAGTTAAGCATTCAGTCTCTACTAAGGCTCAATAGTAGGCCAAGAGCTATTTCTCAAAAGGAGAGTAGTTATCTGTGGATAATGGCAGGGCCTTGCTCCAAATCCTAAAGGCCTGCACTGCAATTCGTCTAGAGTTGCCTGCCAAAGGCTCCAAAATGCATCCCTATCTGCCACTGACACTTCAAGTACCATTGGATCTGTTGGGTCACATGGTCCAAGCAGCAGAGCAGCTGGAACAGCAGCCTGGACCTGTTGCAGAATCTTCCCTTGTTATAAGCCCCACTCAAAAATAGCAGCTTTTTGAGTAAGTTGGTAAGTGGGCCATAGTAACAGACCCAAATGAGGAATATGTTGCCTCCAAAATCCAAAGAGGCCTGCTAGACATTACACTTCTTTCTTGGTTGTAGGAGGGGCCAGATGCAACAACTTATCTTTCACCTTCTAAAGGATATCTTGACATGACCCACACCACTGGACTCCTACAAATTTCACTGATGTGGAAGTCCCCTGAATTCTAGTCTGATTTATTTCCCACCATCTGACATGCAAATGTCTTAACAATAAATCTAGAGAAGTTGCTACTTCTCATTTATTAGGTCCAATCAGCATAATCTCATCTGTATAATGGACCAGTGTAATATCTTGTGGAAAGGAAAGTTGATCAAGATCTCTGGGAACTAAATTATGATGTACAGCTGGATATTTGATATATTCCTGAAGTAGGACAGTGAAGGTGTATTGCTGACCTTGCCAGCTGAAAGCAAACTGCTTCTGGTGGGCCTTATGGACAGGTATGGAGAAAAAGGCATTTGCCAGATCAATAGCTACATATCAGGTAGCAGAGGATGTTTTAATTTGCTCAAGCAATGAAACCATATCTGACACAGCAGTTGAAATTGGAGTCAAATTCTGGTTAAGCTGATGATAATCCATTGTCGTTCTCCAAGATCCATCTGTCTTCTGCACAGGCCAAATAGGTGAGCTGAATGAGGATTTAGTGGGAATCACTACCCTTGCATCTTTCAAATCCTTGGTGGTGGCACTAATCTTTGAAGTCCCTCCAGAGATGTGACATTGATTTTGGTTTACTATTTTCCTAGGTAAAGGCAGTTCTAATGGCTTCGATTTGGATTTTTCTACCAGAATAGCCCTCACTCCATGAGTCAGGGAACCAGTGTAGGGATTCCGCCAGCTGCTAAGTATGCCTATTTCAATTACGCTTTCTGAAATTGGGGAAATAACTGCAGGATGGGTTTGGGAACCCACCAGACCCACTGAAGGATGGACCTGAGCTAAAACTCCATTGATCAACTGACCTCCATAAGCCCCTACTCTGACTGGAGGGCCACAGTGACGTTTTGTGTCTCCTAGAATTAGTGTCAATTCAGAGTCAATTCAGTGTCTAATAGCCTCCAAAAGATCTGATTATCTTCTTTTCCCCAATATACAGTTACCCTGGAAAAAGTCCATAGGTCCCTTTGGGGGAGGGTAAGAGAAAGATTAACAGTATAAATTTTGGTAGTATGCCAGGGTCCTTCCTCAAGGGGAACTGGCCTCCCTCTCATTCAAGGGGTTCCAGGTCTGTAAACTGGCTCAATTCTGGGAATTGATTGAGCAGCTGTGACTCGGTTTTATAATTCAGGTTGGAATTTTGTTGACTTGACCTAGAACTTTTCTGCTTATAGAGATCAAGTAAGAATTTAGTAGGCTTCCTATCTATTTCACTTCTAGGAATGCCTTGATAAATTAGCCAGTGCCATAGGTCTATGTGAGTTAGACTATTCTGATTGCTGTTTTGACTCTGCTGTCCATTACAGTAATTTTGCCCACCTTGCTTTTGGCGGTTGAGTGCCACCACTTCGCCCCTGACACCCTAGAATCCAATTGTTCCCATGGCAATTAGGTTTCTCAATTTAGTGACTGGTTCCCACTGTAAGATCTGGCTTATGAGAAGAACAATCACAGAGCTCTTCAACAGAGCCTGAGTTCCCCTCACAAATTTATTCCTCACAGTATTGGTGAAATGTATGTCTTCCAAACCTTCCCAGCATAGGTGAGTAAGTCTTAAATGGCAGATCCAGTGACTGGCTGGTGGGATAGCAATTAAGTTAATGTGTTCTGCTTCAGCAGCCTGGGGTTCACCAGTTCGGATCCTGGGTGCGGACCTACTCCCTGCTCATCAAGCCATGCTGAGACGGCGTCCCACATAGAAGAACTAAAAGGGCCTACTACTGTGTACTGGGGCTTTGGGGAGAAAAAATAAAGAGGAAGATTGGAAACAGATGTCAGCTCGGGGCCAATCTTCCTAAAAAAAAAAAAACTCTTTAAAAAAAATGACAGATCCACTCTAATATTCCAATCAATCCCCTCCTCTACATTAAACCAAAGGATGTCTGGCATTTCCAACTTGCCCAACAACGGGCCACCTTTGACTCCATGTTTTAGCCTACCAACCAAACAAATTGTTAGAGCCCTTTCTAACTCGGCAAGCTGCAACCTTAAATGCAGAATCTCTTCTTAGTGAGCCCATGTCAATAAATTCGGCCTGATCCAACTTTATGTTCCACTCTTATACCATCTTCTTAGTATCCATCCCTACACATGTTCTCTGGATTTCTGTCTGTATAAATTAGAAAACTCAAGTAGTCTTTTTGGAGTGTAAGATATCTCCTTATGGTCACATATTGTACTTCACCTTTAGGGGCCTGCTGGGATTTGAGTCTAGTTATGGATCTAGAAGGAAAGAAGGATGGTGAGCGTGGGTCCTGAGGAGAATCAGCATTGCCTTGCATGACAAATTCATCAGGGAAGGCCATTAAGGTTTCCTCAGGTAGTGTAGCTGGAGGTGGAAAGGTCCATACCGCTGGGGTGGAGATGCCACTTCTGCTGGGGTTGAGGAGGGCACTGCTGCTGAGGGGTAAGGAGATCTCTTCCACTGGTAAAAAAAAAAAAAAGGCTCATCAGAGCTTAGGGGCTCCATGTCTCCAGCTTCATCACGATCTTTCCACACATTCTTATCCCAACTTTTAGGATCTCATTCTTTCCCAATCAATGTCCTCACTCTAACAATAGACACCCTGGGAGGTTGAGAGTTCAACTTGCGCTATAATTCAGATAGTCAAAAGATGAAGCTCTGCATTTGATTTTCAGCTCTGCAGGTATGGGGGATAAGAGTCTCCTTCAGGGAGAAGGAGCTTTTAGGTCATTTTAGGTCATAGAAGCTTTTAGGTCATTTATGCAGCACTTGAGCTGGGAATTCAAATCCCTGAGCTCATCCTTTTCTTTCACCACTTTGTTCAGGGACATTAGGAGCAGTAAACCAACATGATTATACTTGTTAGTTTTCCAAAAATGTTCAGAAGTATTATATACAGAGTCACCTAGGTCCTTGCTTCTTCTGAATGTTTAATAGGAGTATCCAATGGAGATATTTTGCATATCTCCATTGCCAAACCACACCATGAATGATCAGTGTTCTTTCCACTACTGGAAATAGAGTTGTTAGCATCTTTAAATCTAACCGGATTACAGAATCAACTCTAGAAACCCCAGAACCAATTCAGAAAACTCATTCTTAATATTCTGTTCCACTAGAACCACTCTCAGTACCAAATCCTGTCTAGGACCAATTTGACAACAGTTATGTGGTAGTTACTTCATTAACTCTAATTTTGAAAAATATTATTTTGATCACTTTCCTTGTTCATATGATGTGCCTTACTAACTTTTGCTCTTACTCTCTTTTTTTAATAAAAAGCATTAAAACAATGGGTGCTTGATTTTCCATTCCAACTTCTCTTTTCCAGAAATAAGAATGCCAGTGTGTACTTTAAATGTCTTCCTATTGGACTCATCCTCCTCTTAATCTACACTAGATATTCTTCTTGATGTAAAGAATTCTGATGTTATTAGTCACAGGCATGATCTTACGATTTTTTCTTTTTCCCCTTAGAGTACCTGGTCCAATGATTTAATGAAATCATTAAGTGTTCTAAGATAATTGCTGTGATTTTTTTTAATTCTTAAAAGAATAACATTCAATAATGTTTATAACCTATTTTCTCCAAATACAATACCCTGGAAACCAGCATAGCCTTCACAAAGTCCTGGAAGATCTGTTGAATTGAACGAAAAAGAAAGATAGAAAAACTCGAAGAGCACATAACTCATGTTGCCCAAACCCTCAATACCTTCTACTTCAGTTACCAGAGCAAATGGGAACTAGTGTTAGATCAGATTCATGGTTATCTATTTATTTCAATTACCTTAGGACAATAATCTAAATTCACCTGGTCCTGGTGTAGATTCAATTCATTCCTTCCTTCATCCTTTCCTTCATTAATTCTACAACTATTTACTGTTGATTTCTCTATGCCTAACACTATGCAAGATGCTATGGAGGATACAAGGAAATTTAATGCAAAGCTAATTCCTGTTAACGTTCTTAAAAAAAAAACACATTAAATGCCCTTGTGGAAACAAGAGACACATTAATTTAATTAAAGTTTGTCAGGCTTATGGTGATTCACGCTTCAGAGGACCTAGTTCTCTGAAGTCCAGATTATGTGATACTCTTATGAAGCATTAGTTGCTGAGATACCAAAAAAAAAAAAAAAAAAAAAAACCACACAAATGTCAGAGGAGTGCAAAATGGTGCTAGTAGAATTAATTATATCCCTGCCCCCCAAATTGACCACTTTGAATTTGGAGAACACACTTTGGCCACCCATCAAATATTTGAATTATTTTTGTTGAATGTTGCTCAAACTTCCGAGGAGCACACTATATTCATTTATTCCTTCAGCAAAGTTTTATTGAGTGCTTACCATGTGCCACACACTGTCCTTGGTGTTGGGGATATAACAGTGAAAAATTCCTGTTCTTCTGGAGCTTACCTTCTAGTGGGGGTATATAAACAATAAATCATATAGATAAATGAACAAAGAAAGTCTCAGATAGGGATGTGGCATACAGTTCTGAGAAAAATTGGCATGCTCCTTCTCAGGCTAGGTGAGGAAAGGTGTGAACCTCACATATAAGCTATTTTTTTGCCCCATCCACCTAGAAAAAAGGAACACAGAATTAACAATGGCTTCCTTTTCCACACCTTTCTCTACATCTTTAGTGTTAACAGACTCTATTTGCAATACCCAACCCTCCTCTTTGAGAGATGTTTTTATAGCTTCAAAGATTCATCGAAATATGGGCTATTTCCCCCTGACTCCACCAATTAGATAATACTGAGAGTGTATCATTAGTATCTAAATATTGCCAGCTCTGCCAGATCCCACTTATTTGACTATATAACCAATATGGTCTTTGACAGATACCTCAAATTCTTCTGACAATCCCCATGAACGCTGAGAGTTGATGACAAATTAGTCCTAGTTGTCAGTGACAACATCAGTTAGCAGAGCTTAGAATCCACAGCTGCAGGCCCCAGAGAGATCCACCATAGTCTCCTCTGAGACTGGCAATGTGTTTTAATCACCATCATCACTACTTACGCCTAGATATTGGTGGGACTGGAAATCTGCTGTGTTTGATGTTGGTGATGCTGAAATACAATGTGGCACCCTGATGCTGAAGATCCATATCACTATTGTTGCAAAATGAGAACACTCTCTCCATTATCAAGTTCAGTTAGAGAGGCTACCCACAGCAAAATTCCATTCCCCTAGGGTACACATATTCTGTCTGGGTGTTACCCTGAATTGTTGCTCTTTTCTAAAGCCAGGCTCTTTTGGGGGATTATTGATTCCTTATTCTTTTATTCTAAGATCTCTCTGGGAATCTGTTTTATTTCTTCCTGCAATATGGCCTCAACTAGGGTCATTCCAGTCCATGAGACCACCCAGAAGGTGGACATAAGTTGAACTACTTTCTTTCAGTAGGCTCTTCAGCCCCATTAATGAAAAGTTGTTGGGTTTTGGCTACCTAGCATCTTGATTTTCTTATGGAAAATTATCTCTTTCCTGTGATCTGCTGTCCTGGTGCACCTTTGCCGAAGGAGTGGGCACACAACCCAAGCTAAGCCAACTGGACTCTCCCAAGAATATTAATCTTGAGAAGAAATACCTAAGGGTAGGAAAATGGCTGAAACTCTGTTATTTCATTGTGCTCACCCTGACAGTACTGTTGAGTTGTTCCTGATTCCTACCTCTAAAGCTACTTATTTGTTCTTTTTTCTGAAAGCTTGGTTTTCCATTGATACTATGAGTTACTTTATATCATTTCAACAAATTTTCTACTTAAATTAGCCAGAATTGGTTTCTGTTGCTTGAAGCCAAAGAACCCTAACCAATAGAGTCTGAATATAAATTAGTTAATGTCAATATTTATGGGGCAGAAAGGGTAGCTCCTAATCCACTCACCAGAAGCATTTGAGCCCCAATGTCTTCCCAGTCAAAATACCTTATTACCAAACGTCAGAGACTGACTGCCTCCTAAAGGTATTGTAATCCATACCCCTTATTTCATAGATAAACTAAGGCCTAGAGAAAGTAAGAGACTGACCAAAGATTGGTCAACCAATTTATAAACCTCAAGTGTCTATTGGGCACAGGCATTGATGTAAGTACTGAGGGCATAGAAGTTAAAAATTCAGACCTAGCCCATTGGCAGATGAATGGGTAAATAAAATGTGATATTACTTTGGAACACTAGTCAACCTTAAAAAGGAATGAAATTCTGACACCTGCTACAATGTGGATTAACCTTGTAGATATGCTAAGTGAAATAAACCAGACCCAAAAAGACAATTACTGTATGATTCCAATTCTATTAGTACTTAGTATAGTCAACTTTATAGAGAGTAGAATAGTGGTCTCTAGGGGTTGGGGGGAGAGAGACATGGGGAATTATTATTTAAGAAGTGCAGAGTTTCAGTCTGGGGGGATGGCAAAGTTCTGGAGATCAATAGTGGTGATGATTGCACAACCGTGTGAATGGACTGAATGCCACCGAACTGGACACTTAAAATGGTTAAAATAGTAAATTTTATGTATTTATTTTACCACAATAAAAATAGGGAAAAAAAGAAAAGAAAAATCAGAGACAAGTATTGTCCTTAGGGAGCTCAGTCTTCTGTGGCATATAAGCCATGTACATAAATAATTGACAACTTATGGTTGAAAGTGTGAAGTACCAAAGAATAGTCATTAAAGTGCCCTGGGTGGGAAAGTTTTAGTAGGATGTGTCAATTGAGCTGGCTGTGGAAGGATGAGTTGGAAATGGAGGGAAAGATAATATAGGCAAACGTATAAGCAAAAGCATGTCTTAAGGATAGAGCAAGGTTTGTGTGGGATAAGGATGAGTAATCCCATTGGGTTGTCATCAAAGAGTCATAAAGTAGAGTACTAGGACGTGGTTGGAAAAGTAGATTGAGGTCAAATAAAGGAAGGTCTTGAATACCAGCCTAACAAGCATAGTGAATGAACAAAATCAATGATCATGGAAGTTTCTGAAACACAGAAATGAACTAGCACAATCAAATTGCAAATAAAGAGAAAGGAATCAATACCAGGGATTTTGAGAAGGTAGAACTGAGAAGATTTGAATGCAAAGGCCAAGTGAGACGGAGGAATGAAAGATGACTCTGGATAACTGGAAGGGCAGTGCCATTCAAAGAGAGAGCAAACACAGGAAGATGAACACTTTCTAGGGAAAAGATGTTAAATTAATTGGGGGATGTTCTGCATTTGAGGTACTGGAGAGGCATCCAGTGATGAGGGGCCAGAGTAAGGCAAAGAGAAGAGCAGTAGAGATTTTGGAACCATCCTCCTGCAAATAATATTTGAAGGCACGAGGTTGGCTAGCTCATCCACAGACAAGGGAAAGGCTGTCGGCAGAGCCTCTCTGAACTCATTCATCTATGAAGAGGAGGGAAGAAAATAGCTGGAGAAAGAGAGGGGGCACACAGCCAGAAGAGACACAGCCCAGACTTTGCATTTGTATTGTCCTCTCCAGGGTCTACTGCTGCCAGGGTGGTTTTACCAAAATACAAATATAATCATGCCATTTCCCTGCTTAAAATATTTTAATGCAATCTTGGTAAAGATTTAGTTTGTAGAAAACATGCATCAGAATTACCTGAGATGTTATTTAAAAAGGCAGATTTCCAGGCCCACTCTAGAGATTATAAATTATACTCTTGAGTAATCTTTATTTTTCAGAGAGTGGATAAGAAAAGAAAAGCTCAGGGGCCGCCTGGTGGCGCAGCGGTTTAGTCCACGCTTGGCAGCCCAGGGTTTGCAGGTTCGGATCCTGGGCACCCGCCGACGCACTGCTCGTCAGCCACGCCGTGGCGGCGTCCCATATAAAGTAGAGGAAGATGGGCACGATGTTAGCCCAGGGCCAGTCTCCCTCAGCAAAAAGAGGAGGATTGGCAACGGATGTTAGCTCAGGGCTGGTCTTCCTCACAAAAAAAAAAAAAAAAAGAAAAGAAAAGCTCATAAAGAAGGCTGAGGAAGAGTAGTAAGAGAGGAGACATAAGAGTGCAGTGTTAAGAGACTGTTGTTTCTCAAAGCGTGGTCTAACTTTATCAGGATCACTTGAAAGATGAGTTAAAGTACAGATTCCTGAGCTCCAGCCCAGACCTACCGAATCACACTCTCTGGAGGTGGGGTCTAGGAAATGTGCATTCTAAACAGCGATTCTGGTTTGAGAGCCACTGGCCTTGGCACCTCAGACAGCCTCAAAATCAGATGCAATGGGTTCTGTACTGGAAAGGATTGAGCAGGTTGTAGGTGCAGTCTGGGGTCTAAGAGATTGGGTTGGAAAGGGAACCAAGGTCCATATCAAAAAGTCACTAGAAGAGGCCAAGATACAAACTGAGGAGATAGCACAAATAATCAGAGGTGAGGATCAGAAACTAGGAGAAACAGCCAAGGCATTTTTTTTATCCCACAGCCATTTTAAACAGACCATTGGCTGCCTTATGGTTGTTGCTCTGAGGCCTCTTAAAAACATTGCCCAGCAACCAAAATAAGGTTCATCTAACCTCAAGATTCTCTGATGATTGAACCCTTAGATTTCCATTGAAAATAATGCTTTGTATTTTGTTCACAGCATATGATGAGCACTTAAAGTCTGAAAAGAGCAGTATGGGGCACTGGTTATGATTCTAACTTTACAAAGTATAAGATAAATCTAAGAACACTCATTTAAAGTAGTGAGTCAGCCTCTAGGATAAGATCTGAGAAGAGAAAGGAATCTGGGGTGCAAGGGGAGTGTGAGGGCAGGCACCTGTAGAAAGAAATACATTAAGGATAGAATGTTCTTTGTGAACATGTTCAGTTTCAACCGGGCATCTCCTGATTACAAAGCCCCGTGTGACATTTCCTTCAAAGCCTAAACAAGCACATGGAGCACAGTGTTTCAGTAAATGTTAGTGTCCCAGGGTCTGTGGAATTGTTGGCAACACAGCAACAGGATGTGAGGGAGCCAGAGGATTAGGTGGAGAGGAGACTAGGAAAACAACGGGAGGGTTAGCAACTCCCCCCGATGCTGGTGGATAGGAAATGCCACGGCCAGTTCCACCCAGATTTTTTTTTTGACAAGACTCCATCTTCCTATATCTCGGAAGCATTACACAGTCAGGAGGGGCCAAATCCCTCCCACCAAGAGAAGTAGTGACTGTGTTCCATGGCACGGGTGGCAGAGGGATTGCAAGGACATTTTTTCTTTCATTGCTCAGGAAGTGTGTTGAAGGCGGGAGTTCAATAAAGAAACAACCTTCACTACAGGGAATGGAACAGAAATTTTCCTGGACTCCTGCTAGTTCCTCATCCTGCTGTCCTTGTCAGTGCCCAGCACTGGCTACATAAATCAAGGGTGGGGAACTCTTTCTTCTGATCATTGACTTACAGGGGAAAAAAAAAATTCAGGGTCACATAAGTAAAAAGCAATTTTATTCTCCCCCAAGAGGAACAAATATAGAATTTTCTGTCCATCTGGTTTTTAAATTAAAAGGTTATATTACACTTGCATATTATCATTTTTTCAGACCTTGCTGTATGTTATAGCCAATTAATGGAGGATGGGCACAGAAGGATGGAGGGAACAGAGAAGATGATACCAGAACAAGGATTGGGTGAGAAAGAAAAAGAGACAGGTATTCACATGGTAACATGTGAGGTATGTTATAGGCATGAGGTAAAAACAGAGGGATGGAGACTGCTGGGGAAGATGGTGGAGGGACTCTCTGATGTCTTGGTGCGGACAGTGACCTTTGAAAAGTTGATTAGCATTTTAGCAGTTTAAAAAAATCTAGTAAATTTAAACTCTCTTTTCAGCATTGTAAGATCACATTTCTGCCTTTATCTTCAAATTTCAAAATTGATTTTTAAAAGAAGCCTTTATTTTTTTACAGGACCTGAAAGGCATTGCTTGTGTGAAAAAAAGAATGTGTTGGCTGTTTCTTTTGGAATCTTGGAGGTGTTTTAAATTTACTAGCCAGGCCTCCAAAGTCTTGTTGTGGTGAAAATAAATTGCCTGGTTACCTTATGAGCTCTCTTTTCTATTTTCATTTCTTTATTTGCTGGTTTTGTTTTCTTTTCTAGTTGGACACTCGTGGAGAAACAGTGTGACACAAAGATGAACTAAAATTCAGTGTCATCACGTTTAAGACCAAGTAGGCATTTTTCATGACTGGTTTCCATAAATTGAAAATCTTCATTCTGATAAGACCTCACTAGATCCGGTGACATTTATGGAACACAACAGTCTAGAGACTGGTTAGCATCTCCTTGGTACCACATCTGTCATTTAGGTCACTGCCCTATTAGTGGCACGTGTTAGTGTAGCATATGTCTCTGTAGTTCAGTTCTCCCCAGGGTTACAGAATTGAGAAGCAAATTAAAAGATGCAATGCAATCAAATGTTGCTCCTTTTCTTTGCTTTTTTAAAACCATCTATAAAAAATGACAATATGTATGTTATCTTTCGAAGATGAGTCAATATAAAAATGTAAGCATGAATTTTAAGATACAAAATAGATAAAAATTTATACTTTTCCTTCAGTCTCAAATATTGTACTAATTCTACCCTGGCTTCCCTTTCCTGGCTAAGCAGCAGCCTCTTTAATCTCACCTTGGTCTTAAACTCAGAATAGCCTCATAGCCCTGCCACTGTTCATCCAAACTCTAGTTTTCCCATTTACACAGAGAAACAACCTTGCCAGCTCGTGGAGCATCAAAACCTTGTAAATGCCTATTTCGTCTCACTTAGGGTGTCACTCCTTAAAATGCCAACTTACTCTATTTTTTCCGTGGGTCTACTGTGTACCCATTTAGGGTCTTCTGATTTTATGCTGCCACAATATTCCCTCTTAACTCCACTCAATATCCAGAGAGTTACAGGAATTTTTAGAGAAAGGCCTGGTTTACTGATCTGCACTGCATGAAAAATTCAAAACTTTTGTCTGTTACCAGAAATCATGTAAGTAGTAAAATAGCTTATCATTTCTATTTTATTTTGGAGAGTATTAAAACCACTTGAAAGCACCAAATATTTTAAACCATAGTTTCTAGTTAATATCTTCACAGTAGGCATATATCATTATGCTTATTGGTACCTGACCCACGGGTTGGATGGAATTAAGTTAAAACTTGGATTTAATATTTGTCTTGCAATTTTTGCTCATTCATTCATCTTTCAATCCTTTACCTTTATTCTGCTACTTATTAACAATATACATTACTATGACAACCTCGGTGACCCATCTAAGGAGTTAGAATAAACATGGACAATAATCTATCTTTGGATGCTCTCAGTGATATCTGATGAACCTGTGCAGACAGGAACTCTTCCTCAGTACTAATGTCAGTTCCCACTCAGAAGAGGATCAATGTTTGCAGAGAACAAATATTTTATTTAGCCTAAAACTTAGCATGAGCATCATAAATGCCTGTGCTTTAAGCAGAATTTCCAAGTTTAGGAGCAAGAACGTAATTTTCATTTCAAATCGAGGCATGAGGGGGAACCCCTTTCTGATCTACCTCAAACTCATCCTACTCCACCCCATCCCACTCTTCAACTAAGAATAGGACTTCAAATAAGCATGTAAGAACACATCCCCCAAGAAGAATAGAATAATGTGCTGCCTCCCTGAATCTCCATCTCCATGAAGAAAAGTAAGGAAGAATTAGCCCCTTTTCAATTTGTTGTTGTTGTTAATAGACATGTGACTGCATACATTCCCATGCATTTTTGAGTTGCAGATGCTCTGAAATGGAATCCGAATTTTTTTTTTGCTCTTTAATTGACCTGAAGGGTCTTATCCCAAGGTAGTGGCTGTTGTTTCCGTTAAATCTTTGCAAAACCTAGCTGTCGGAAGACGAAGGAGGAGGAAGAGGATGAGGAGAGGGAAGGTGGGGCACGAGAAGGAATCATCATTTATTCATTTGTGTATATCTTAAAATCTAGGAAAATGGTTAATTGTCACTCCTTTTTTGTAAACAGAATTAACTGATGCTTAGTTTTTGTGTATGCATTTTGTTGTTTATGTTTTTGTCTTTAAGTTTCTGAAAAAAACTGCTGTAACAAAAATTGGTGTTATTTGGTACTACTAACTACATAGCAACGAGTGGGGAGTGGGGATTCATAGAGGAAAGAGATGAGAATCTACATGTAGTGAATGCCTGCTGTGAACCAGCCACTCTGCTAGCCACTTTTTTTTTTTTTTTTGAGGAAGACCAGCCCTGAGCTAACATCCATCGCCAATCCTCCTCTTTTTGCTGAGGAAGACTGGCCCTGGGCTAACATCCATACCCATCTTCCTCCACTTTATATGGGACTCCTCCACGGCATGGCTGACAAACAGTGCATCCACGGGCGCCCGGGATCCGAACTCCCGAATCCCGGGCTGCCAAGCGTGGACTAAACCGCTGCGCCACCGGGCGGGCCCCTAGCCACTTTTAAAGACAACTTTATTGAGATATAATTGACACAAATTTACACACAATAAACAAAGTGGAAGTGTACGTTTTGATACCTTTTGGCACAGGCATACTTCCGTGAAACCATCTCCACAATCAAGATAATATTCATTATCATTTACTTCCAAAAGTTTCTTCATGTGCCTTTGTAATCCCACCCTCCCCTCCTCCCCCTCTTCTTCTGTTCCAGGCAATCATGCTTCTGCTTTCTGTCACTATCAATTAGTTTGCATTTCCTAGAATTTCATACAGGTGGAATCATACTGTATATACTTTCATTTGTCTAGCTTCTTTAACTCAGCGTAATTATTTTGAGATCGTCTAAGTTGTTGCATGTATCAACAGTTAATTCTTTTTTATTGCTGAGTAGTTTTCCACCACCATTTGTTTATCCATTCACCTGGTGATGGATAGTTTCCAGGTTTAGGCTATACAAATAAAGCTGCTATGAACATTCTCATACATGTCTTTGTGTGGAAATATGCTTTCAGTTCTCTTGGGTAAATACCTAGGAGTGGAGTGGCTGGATCATATGATAAGTTCAAGTTTGCTGTTTTAAATACATTTCAAAACATTTTCCAAAGTGGTTGTACCATTTTAAATTCCCACCGGCAGTATGTAAGAGTCCCAGTTCTTCCACATCCTCACCAATATTTGATATGGTCAACCTTTTTTAATTTTGGTGAATGTGAAGTGGGGTCTTATTGTGGTTTTCATTTGCATTTCCCTAATAACCAATGAGATTGGTCATCTTTTCATCTACTTATTTGCCATGTGCATATCTTCTTTGGTGAAGTATCTGTTCAAATATTTTTACCATTTTTATTGGGTTTTTTGTTTTATTATTTAGTTTTGAGAATTCTTTTCTCTATTTCTAACATTCTGTATTTTCCACCATTCTCTGCATTGCCTGAGTTCCTTTAAGTAGAGGATGGTGTTAGAGACCAGGTCTAGATCAGCTTTTTAAAAATTTCCAGTATTTATTACCTTGGACGTCATTCTGAATTCTGGATTCAAGTCTTTTATTTGGATATGTCTTTCATATGGTTTGCAAATATTTTCTTCTATGGCTTGTTTTTTCATTCTCTTCACAGTGTCTTTCAAAAGCAGAAGACTTTATCTTTGGTGAAGTCCAATTTACCAATAATTTTATGGATTGTGTTTTGGGGATTATATCTAATAAGTCTTTGACTACTTAAAGTTTTTTACCTTTTTATTTGGAAATAATTTGAAACATACAGAAATGTTGCAAAAGTAAGATAGTGTAAAGTATATGTGTATAACCTTTACCTAGCTTAACCTCTTGCTAACATTTTACCTCATTTGCTTTATCATTTGCTTCTCTCTCTCTCTCTCTCTCTCTCTCTCTTTCTCCCTCTTTTCCTGAACCACTTGAAGGTAAGTTACACATAAAATGTTCCTTTACCCCTAAGTACTTCAGTGTATGCTCCTATAGGAAAGTTATTGACTTCATGAATTTATCTACTGTTGTCTAATCTACTATCCATATTGCACTTTTTTCAACTTACCTAATGACATTCTTTATAGCATTTCTCTCCATCCAATACTGAATTTAGTCTATGATCAGATGTAGCATTTAGTTGTCATGTTTCTTCAGCCTCCTTTAGTCTAGAACATTCCACAAGCTTTCTTCAATTTTTTATGACATTTACAACGTTTCTTTTTTGGGGTGGTTAGTCTGATTCATGATTAGATTCAAGCTACGTATTCTAGGCTGGAATACTACATAGGTGTTGTGATCTCAGAGCATCACATTGAAGGCACACAATGTTCATCTGTCCATAATTACTGATGCTAATGTTGATCACCTGCCCAAATAGCTGTCCAATTTCTCTGCTGTATAATTACTGTTTTTCCTCTTGCAACTAATAAGCAGTCTGAATGAAGACACTTTAATTCCGTGCAAATATCCTACTTCTAGCCAAAATTTCCACCTAGATTTAACATCCATTGATTTTCATTTTATCCAATCTTTGTTATGATGCTTACAAAATACTAACTTTTCAACTCCAACACCTCCTCCACATTTATTTGTCAGCATTTAGCATTCAACTGTAGGCAAGAGCTTTTCCTTCTCCCTGTTTATTATTGTTATGATCTCATGATTTTCTTCTTTTTCCACAATGGTCTATAATTATTAATTGTCTTGATGCTCAAATTGTCCCAGATGTGACCAGTGGGAGCTCCTCCAAGCTAGCTCCTATGTCCTTGTCACATGCCCCCATTACTTTTTTAGCACTTCATTACATTCTGATATGACAAGAGGTCCCAGGCTCATCTTGTACCTTCCCTGTCCTAGCCCTGGAATCAGCCATTCCTCTGTGTTACCCTTGTTCCTTTAGGTGGAGAATGATGTTAAAGACCAAGTTCTTGGCTCAGATTTTTAAAATTTTCCAGTATTTATTATCTTGCAAATCTTTAGATGCTAAGTGTAAAATAGCTATTTGGAGAGTACTAGCTTAATATGATTGTGTATTTTTTGCCACAAATTATATTTGAAACATATGTTTTTAAAAATAATGCCGTTAGTCTCAATTGACTGCAATGTGATCTGCACACAGAATCTGAGAAAGCAGAGCTACAAGAACCCTTCGTGATCAGCTACTCCATCACCTCATTTTATAGGTGAAGAAAGTGAGGCTCAGACAAGGTTAGAGTGTTATCTAAGATCATAAAATCAGCCAAGAGTAGATAGCCTCTGATTTCTGTCCAGTGCTATTTTCATGATACTGTACCACTTGCTACATTTTCCTTCACCAAACAATCATAATCATACAATATTTTTTAAATCAAAATACTTGAATGAAGAAAACCCCTGTGAAGTCTAAAGTTCTCCAGAGGCTATAGGCACAGTTAATAGCTGTACACTTTGGTTCTAATCTGGGTGTAGCTATCCACCAAGGGGTCAGCACTGAGCACAATTTCTTTAATAACTTTATTAATGATTTCAAAGGGGAGGGCAGCTATTCATCAGCTTTGTAGCCTATAGAAAACATAAGTTCAGAGCCACAATTTTAATTAGCTAGGCCCCACAGTAGCCTGTCAATTGCTTTTGCCTCCATTTAACAAACAAGGTTACAGAAACTCAGGGAGCTTAAGAAACTTGTTCAAGATCAACACATGAAATGGCAGCAAATAGCATTTGATGTTAAACCTGGTGTCTCTGAACCTGTATCCCTGTAACTGGCTCCCTGCTGTTCACCTCTGCAACATGAGGGTGGGGCACATAGGCCATCCCTTGAAGTAACTGCATACATTGGCTCAGAGAGAAGCAACAGTCCTGGAGAAATGAAAAGCTGCCCTCAGTTACTGCCTTTGGCTGACAGAGATGTCTGAGGCTGGCAGAGAGCCTAAAGCAAAGGAGTTACTAAGTGCTGCCACATTAGCTTAGGGAATGGGAAGGGCAAGCCTGTGGAATCTTTGCTGGAGATGTTTAGGATTGGTTACATAAGCCTCTTTGGAGTTACTTAAGTGAAATTTACTTGGAATCAGGGATTAGCCTACATAATGGTTCTTCTAAACTTTGGATCACAGAGCTCTTGGAGGATGGTGGGTGGGATGCTGTTAGAGAAGTTGCCTAGAGTTATATGCCCAATAGATGTTGTCTGGAGATTGAAAAAATAATACATCTCTCACATATGTATACTCCTATTCTTTAAACCTACCTAGATATTGTGATTGATACAACAATTGTTACTGAATTCATAGTAGGGTTTTTTTGGTCATTGTGCATTTTCTCATTCAACAGATAGCAAAAGTTCAAAATGCTATCAATGGAGGATCCACAACTTTTCTTATGCTCATACTCTAAAAGGCCAGTGTCCTCTGGGCTATACAACCACCCAAGTTTCCTTATGCAAAAGAATATTTTCTCACTCAGACATAAACTTCTGGTTAATTTTACAGAAATCACTCCCACCCCTGAAATAGCAAATAAATTGTTCAGGGATCTTCGGGTCCACAAAGATAAAACAAATTAGAGAGAGTTCTGAAAAGTGCAATGGCATGGTTAAATAACAGATGGATTACAAAGACTTCTTATAAAGAAAACTGAAGTGGACATGAATTTGAATAAGCATCAGCAGGGGAATAGACAAGGAAGTGGTGATAGCACCATGATTACCTGGGAGACATAAATGTCAAGAATACAGAAGTATTCTTTTGCTGCATATGAGGTAGAAGTAGGCTATGTGGGATTAAAGTAAGGAAGAGCAGGAAGTTTGCATTTCCCACAGGTACTTCCTATTTCACAGTAATCACCACACAATGAAGTTCAGAATAGAAAAGCAAAGAAATAAATCCATTGTGCATTCAGTATTTGGAAAGGAGAACCATGGAAAAATTGTGGACGTCAAGGAAAAAACTGAAAGAAGAGTTTATAAATTTAATAACTTACAGGATATCTAAAGACTATTTTAAAACAACTTATTGGAAGGTCAGAGCAAATGTTTGCCAGAGTTCAAAATTATTGCATGCTTGAAAAGAAAGTCCCGTATGGCTTGCTGGTTCATGAGAGACTGCCAATGTTTTTTAATTTTCAATTGTGGTAAAAAAAAAAAAAAACACATAACATAACATTTACCAACTTAAACATTTCAAAGTTTAGTGTACAGTTCCTTAGTGTTAAGTATATTCACATCGTTGTGAAACAGATCTCCAGAACTTTTTCATTTTGCAACTCTGAAACTCTACATCCATTAAACAACAACTCCCCTTTTCCCCCTCCCCACAGCCCCTGGCAACCAACATTCTAACTTTCTCTTTCTACTCATTTGACTACTGTAGATACTTTAGATAAATAGAATCATACGGTGTTTGTCTT
This sequence comes from Tapirus indicus, assembly GCA_031878705.1. Lineage (NCBI taxonomy): Eukaryota > Metazoa > Chordata > Mammalia > Perissodactyla > Tapiridae > Tapirus > Tapirus indicus. The sequence continues at coordinate 110,200,907 of CM062942.1, read as the reverse complement.
TTGTGATTGGCTAATTTCATTTAGCATAATGTCCTCACAGTTCATCCATGTTGTCATATGTGACAGGATTTCCTTCCTTTGTAAGGCTGCATACTATTTCACTGTATGTATAGACCACATTTTATTTATCCATTCATCCATCAATGAACATTTGGGCTGCTTCTACTCAGCTATTGTGAATAGACCTTGCCAATGTTTTTTACTTGTACTTTTCATCTGAGGCTTAATCCATTTATATAAACACATATAATGTTTGCTATTCCTTCTGAACTCAAGGGATAGAAGATTACCTGTTCAAAACTGGTCTTTTCCTCTCTTAAGCAAGCAAGCCAAAAAAAACCTCCCACTAACAGCTGAAAGAAGGAAAGAAACAAACAAAAAGAACCCTGAATGTTTGAGTGTTCTATCACCAAACAGCAGTAGATCCACTGGGTACTTGTTAAACTATAGGGTCTTAAAGTTATGCTTTGTCTTGAAAAGAGAGGGGATTTTATGCTCAAATATCATAGATTTTAAAGTAAAAATTATCTGCAAATTTTAAATCTATTATATAACTCTTTTTTCAAAATAGTGGGATAATATAGCCTAGATAAAATTCAGGTCGTTTTGGCAATTACCTTCTTCTAAAACATTGGTTACCAAGGCTAGTCAAGTATCAGACTCTCCTAAAGACCTTAAAAATCTGTATTCCTGATTCCTGTCCATAGCTACTAAATCAAAAACTCCAGGGTTGGGAACCACTGCTTCAGTTTGATCCACAGGCTCTGACTAGAATGGATCACGTAAATCATCAACTCATCCTCTTTCTTTATCTTGGAGTCTAAAGCCCTTCCAAGAAGCCTCTGGCTTCTTCTTTATCAGCTGTGGATATAGCTATTTTATTTTACTGTGGCTTTAATGCACTCTGGGCTTCCCCTTCCACACCCACTGCCCATTGCTCTCCACAGCTACCCTTGACTTGTTGTGTTACTACCCCCTATACAATATCCTCTGTTCCCTTCTCTTGATCAGAGCCTCTGTGATTTTCAATGTGGCAATTAGTCAAACTGTTAAATTATTCATTGAAATCTGCTGATAGGTTGCCCCTCTGCTCCCAAGTGACATGTTCCTTTTTCAGAGTCTTGCAATGACCATGCCTTTTACTCTAGAGTCTCTTTCTCTCTCTCTCAAAGCCAGTAAAATTTGTGTTGCCTCATCTGGGAAATATATCCTAGACTAGATGGGAAAGGGAGGGAGAGAAAGATTTAATATCTTTCTCATTATGATTTAAATAATCAAATCCCTGGCCTACACCCACCCATACCCAGCTACAGATGTTCTCTAAATTGTCACATGTTCGTCATTTCTCCCCCCTCCTCTAAATGTTCCCAAACTAACAGGACATTAAATGAGAAAATGTCTCCCCATAAAATTTGCTTATTTTACTATTTATCTCCCTCAATGTAGCATCCTTCTCATCATCTGTAATGTGCAATCAATTGCATACACCCGGGAAGGTTGTTCATTGGTCATTTACATGATTAAAGAATGGAGAAAATGAGACACTTCAAAGAATAGAGGTGTTTTAATAACTTCCAATTTGAATCTCTTCTCACTATCTACCCCCTACTAAAATAATATGGCAAATATCACTACCTTCACCCTCTCTCTGAAAGGACATTTCAGATTTCCCCCTATGTGATACAGTATTTTATTTAGTAAGGATGCTAGAAATATGCCAGGCCATTAAGCCCGATCGGAATCCCTATTCTGGCTGAAACAAGAAGATCACCATGGATACATCTCTGCTGCAATGGATGATCAGCAACAGCTGTTGAGCCAAGCTTGGGAGCCCTCTCAGACTGCTTATTACACAAATTGCATTAGATAAAACCATAAATGCCACATCTCACTTAGTGTCATAAGAATTAGACATCTTTCAGTACCTTTGCCTGAAAGGAGAATAGTCAACTGTTCCCAGAATCTCCCATACCTGTCTGAAATTCCCTGATCTTCAGTGACTGTCCTTGCTATCAATTAGACAGATGGAATTCCTCTGTAATCAATCTCCACCCAAAAGTTCACCCCAAGCCCTGAGCTTGGCAGGTGGGGGAAAGCAAGAAGGTGGGGGGAACCACGTTCAGAGGGCAGCCTAGAGTCCTTGCTCTTTGATATTATATGACACAAATATATGGCTTCAGCAAAACATACATTGTGCCTTGTAAGAGTACCAGACTTGCTCTACAATGTGTTGTGACCCACTTGCTTTCCGAAAGTATGGTGAATCCTGCAGAATCTGAGCTGAATTGACAACCAAAAAAAAGCAAAAGACCTTGAGTGTCCTGTAAGAATTTGGTAAGCAATTAATTATGGCTACATAACATTCACAGCGAGCTCCAACCCCAGGCTGATTTATTTATAGACCTCACCACTTCTGCTGTGCTTTTGTGTTCCACACTTGTAACCAGCAGACTCAGCTCTACTATAAGTGAGAGTTTCTTGGTTGGGAGGGAGGAAAGTGGTACTAGGAAGTGAGAGTGAGAGTGAAGTTCATCTCAGAAATACCAATGAGTAAGATTCTACTTCAGAGTAATGATTGACTCTTAACTATCTACAGAGTCTGATCTCAGACTTGAAGCAAAGGTGGAGTCTGGGTTCTTTGCTATAAAATCAAAGAAGGACAAGAAAACCCGGTTTTCTCATAAGTAGTGTCCCCATGAAAGGCCTTTCTTGAGAGCCTCACTGCATAATATAAGTACACCTTACAAGAAATCTTCCCAGATAGCTCTCTACATGCATAGCTTTGTACTAGGCACTGAAACTTAATAAAAAAAAGTTTCAGGGATATTGAGATATGTGATGGGGCAGTGTTTGTGGAGATAGCAAAAGTGTAGAAAAGTAATAAAGTTCTAAACAAACAAATCTATGAAAGAAAAGGTCAATGAAGAAAACACATTAGCAGGGAAATCAAGAACACTCCTATTTTCTCTATAAACAATGCAATCAGAGTCTTCTCCAAGTGAATATACAAATGCTGACAAACGTGTGAGTTTCAAGAGCTCCTAAAGAGAAAAATCAACACAGCCTGAAAAAGATATTCAATTAAGCCCATCTGTGATATGAAAAGTTTAGCAGATCCTCAATCCAATTATGGGATAGTTGATGAAAACTCAAAACTTTAGGCTGTAACAATTAGAGCAAATAAAGCTATGTATGGAGATAGGATTAGCGTCAAAAGGAAGTTCCCAGGTTAAAAGTGAGAGAAGGAGCTCTAAGATTCAAGTTTAAAAACCCATAATCATAAACAAAGGAAGAGTTGTGTATATTTCTTGATTAGAAAAAAAAATGCACTCTAAAAGCAAACTGTTTAGCACAAACCTTGCAACTAGAAGGAAGGGCAGTCCAAATGAGAGTAAACACCTACTGAGTAGGGGCTTTATCATCAAAGTTCAATGCACACCCAAAGGATATTTTAGCAAGGTTTTTAAATACAAGGATCAAAGACAAAATCTGAAAGGAAGCAAAGGATAGAGAATTCTTACAATACCAAAATAAGCATATTGCTCTATTTCAAGATATAGCATAAGAGACATTAAGAAAAGGACAGGAGATGAAAGACATAACAGAAGTCCTAGTCACTGCATAATGTTTAAGACAATTGGACCGTTGACTCAACACAATGGTGACATTTTATCTGCAAAGCTTCCCACATTGGGGTTCTATAAAGCTAGGAACAACACCTGCTTTCTGGATGTGTGACTTATGCAGTCACACAGGGCTTCACACTCAGAAGAACCCTGCACTTGGTTTAATGGTCTCCTGTTTATGTCTTGAAATTCTTAACAATTTTTGAACAAGGGATCTCATATTTTCAGGTTGCAGTGGGCCCCACAAATTATGTAGCTAGTTCTGGCTAAAAAGCTCATACCCAAGAAATTTTTGAGGATGGTAAAAAGAGAAGCAAGGAAAAAAATCATGGCCTGATGATAATAAAACTAATAGAAAGTTGCCATTATTTCCACGTTCTAGTTTCTGTAACAGTTCTTGAAACTACTTGTCTGTGTATTAGAAAAGACACCCCGGATTAAAGACCTTATTCTGAGATTTCCTCATTCCTGTTAGGAGTTTTTTTTAAGGCAAATCTGCCTTTTCTATGAGTCACATCTCAAAATCCGGTTTGTAATGTTTTTTGGTACTGAAAATGGATTTATAACCAAAGACCTATCAATTATTTCATTAAGTAATATTTGAGGATTTAAAATCCACACCAGGAATGGAAATGGTTGAAGTCACAATTTGAAGAATTGAAGCTAACACAATTGAAGAATTTCTAAAGGAAAAACCTGATATGGTTGTGTTACAAGAAATCCACAGCAAATTGTTTTCTCAGCCACTACTAAATTATAAATAGTTTAAACATCAACTTATTGCTTCAGGGATCTCAAAAGCAAGAGGTGCTGCCATTCTAATTGCTTAAAAATTCTCTTTTCATGTCCAAAGGCTTGAAACAGAGCCTGATGGGTAATTTTATCTTAGCTAAAGGAGATCAGCTAAACAAATCATTAACAAGATGCTCACTTTAAGTGCTGTGCCCACAAAAGGCATTCTATAGCTCAATCCTTTGAAAAAGTATATAAAATTTGGTGACGGCCAATGGATAACTAGCAGACTCTTTAATGCCCTACTGAATGCAAAGAACGATCCATCCTCCTTTTCTGTCACTAATATGGAAGCAAGACACTGGGGATTCTTACACTGCAATCTCAGCTGCGGAGTGCACAGATCATTTACAAAAAGTTACTCAAGGTTGCATTATATTTTAACTTCCTCAGTTTGGCATGTCTTTGTCAGCTGAGACAGGAACAATAACAATGGCCAACATTGCCTGGGTCTCCTACAAGCTTTCTGGAAATAGAAACATGAAAAGGCTTAGAAAGGAGGCGTCACAACTTTATTTTGTGAGGTGACACAGTAGTAGTCAAGCTTTCAGCAATAATTACTTTTGATCTTCATCCCAATTCTTCATGTGGGGTATCATGTGGTATGTTTAAGATGCACTTAATGTAACAGTTAAAAGGATCTGCACTATTGCCACCTCCAAGCATGTAAAGCTCTGAGAAAAGAAAATCATTCTTTCTGGCTGAGAAGCAGGCACTCCCTCAAGAGACCAGCAGGACTTCCCCATAATTCTCCATAATAACTGTAATAATGGCCAACATATATTTTGTGCTTAATCCATGTCAAATACTTCCCACACATTATCTCCCTGAATCCTCACAACCTGACTTTGCAGATAAGGAAACCAAGTCTTAGTGAAAACACACCACGAGTAAGTGGTAGAGCCAGATTTGAAAGAAAATCTGTCTGATTCTAGAGCCCTTGCTTTTGACCAGTCCATTCCACTGCCTCTCGGCAAATGGCTAGAGATACTGTGAGCAGGAAGATAGACATATATTTCATATGAGGTAGGTAGGCTCTACGATAACTAAGTTTGAAACATCCACTTAAATATCTATGGATTTTGTCACTTCTCTGTTCAAAAATCTTTACTTGTTTGACATAACAAATTTCTTACCTGGAATTCAAATCCCTCTATGATGTGGCCCCAGCCACACTTCTACATGTATTTCTTCCTACTCTCCTCTTTCACATATTTTCTGACTTAATCATTAATTGAACAAAAAGAGCAGTAGGAGCCCCACTAGTTAGTCCCTCAGTAGTTGAAAATCAAACACCCTCCTTCTTCCTTCCTCAATCACTAGTGAGTTTAACAAGTTCAAAATCATCAACCATTCGCCTTCTCAGACTTTGCCACTATGACTCTTTGAGGACTATTCAAATCAAATTATTATCACAGAGAGAAATACATAAGTACATATAATTGGAGGGATTATTTCATTCAACAAACATTTAGTGGGACTGGACTGGGTTTTGAGGATAAAAGCAAATGCAGCTCCTGCCCTCCAGGAGTCTTCAGTCTAGAATACCATGTTCTCTTCCAACTGCTGCCCTGGTGTTTTCACCTTTGTAGTTAGACTTCTTGAAAAGTTTATATTCATTGCATACATTTCCTTTATCTCCATAAGCCACTGCATTCTACCATTTCCCTCATAGTAAAATCCTTCTTACCAAATCATTAACTATCTCCCCCACCTTTTTAGTATAAATCCAATAGACTTATTTTTTGACATCTCTGGAATATTTGGCATTATTGACCTCACCTGCCTACTTGAAATTCTCTCTTCCCTGCTTTTTTCCTGGTATAATGTTCCCTTGGTTTTCTTCTCTATCCTTCCCTACTTGATCACCCGTATGGGTTCCTCTTAAATGGTGATATGCCCCAAGGTTGTGGTCTTAGCTCTCTTCTAGTCTGACTCTGCACCATTATTTTTTAAAGTGTAGTTCTGGGAACACTTTTGTCATCATGCTCGGTGCTCAGTAAAAATGCAAATTTCATTAGCCCTTACCATTTCAGAATCTCACAGCACCTTAGAATCTGCATTTTAATTCAGCATCCTGGGCAATCCAGATATACTCTAAATATTGAAAAATCAATGTTCTATACACACTATCTCCTAGATAATGTTAATCTTTCCCATGGCTTCAGTTACCAGCTACATACTGGATATAGAAGCTGGTGCTTTTGTAATTGGCACACAAGGAAGTCAAGAAAATTTCTTGGAGGTGGCTTCTAGTTTCTCTGTGAAACAGTAGTTGAAGTCATATTCTAAAAATGAGAGCATAGGATTGGAGTGAAAAAGAGAAAAACAACAGACCAGAGAAATTTAGGTCTGCTGAGTAGTGTGGAAGCCCCAGTTGAGGTTGAAAATTAAGAAAGTATTTCTTCTGTATATCGGGGAGATTTTTTTCAGCAAGCTTGGTACAGATGTAGAGAGAACAGATAGATTAATCCAGAAGTTGAATTTTTGCCAGGAGGTGTGAATAAAAAATTATGGTTTGAGTAATTGAGAATACTACTAATAATATGGAAGTTCTGGATGATAGGATCTAGACTACATAGAAAAAGAAATCATGAGAGGGGACTGATAGAGGTCTTGAAGCCATCAAAGTACAAATGTAATAAGAGCAACAGAATGAAAAAAACTGGAAAAATGAGTGGCTGTTGATAGAGTGGGGAATCTGAATTTAAGATTTCAAAGATGAAGCAGTGTTTGGTAATGACAAAGTCCAGAGTGTTGCCATGGAAGAGGGTAGTTGAAGGGGAGAGTTGGCAAAGATTAAAGAATAGAGAGGCCAGTGTATTACAAGAGTTGTCTGTTGTGGACATTGGAGTCATCAAAGATGATGGTGGCAGGGCTTGGTACTGAGAAGAAGGCTGTGAGTCAGTCTCTAGTGAATGAGGGAGAGTGACCAATGGTAACAGAAGCGATTGAGTTTGAGTATCTGATCCATAGAAAAATATCTATTTCTTGAAGTGCCAAGTTCCTTATTGTGGCATCCAAAATTTTTCATATTCTGATACCAACTTAAATTTCTAGCCTGATTGCAATCTATTCACCTTCACACAAGCTCCATTTCAGCCTCAATGGTCTATTGTCATTCCCTAAACAAATGTTATTTCCTGCATTAGGCATTTCCTGATCCCTTCTCTGAACTTTGGCAGTACTTTATTGGAGTTGCATCTACAATTTAGGGCTTTTATTACAGTTATTTGCATACATGCTTTCTCCCCTACTAGTATCTTTGATTCCAGGAATGATGTCATATGCACCTTTGTAACACCCACCTTAGCACCACTACAGTGTCTTTCACATAGTAAACAATTGACAAATATTAAAATATTGGTTGAATATTTATAAGGTCATGAAATTATAACCAGAATATGTTTGGACTAATTGTAGAACAGATAAGTAAGTTAAGCAAAGATACATGTTTATTCATTCATCTTAAAGAAGGAATTTAGTTTTTATGGCTGGAAAATTCTGCAAACTAAAGAGTGGCACAAGAAGAATCTGTGCACAGAGTCTGGTTCAATAAGATATGGAAGTTTTTGATAGATAAACAGTCATAAAGATTGAAATATTCTTGCAACTCCAAGTATAATAGGGATTTCCTAGAATGTTGGCTTCTCTTTAGCAAATGTCATCGACAAGAAGGTAATCTATATTCTATGAATATATCAAAGAATAATGTAAACTGGATGAGATGACATAAAACAAAATGAGACACAAATATCCTCTGTATTATGTTCGCTGCACATCCTGCTGTCTAATGCTGCCAAAATTGTTAAGGTAAGTTAAGCAGCCTGGATTTGTGTTTAGCTTTTTAGTAAGTAAATGTTAATCTAATATATATCTATGTATATATATATTAGATTATGTAGAAAGACTGTATATATAATATATACATATTTTTAAATGAAAATAACAGTCTTTGGTATTTTTCACATGAAGTTATTCTTACTGGAAATCTAAATTTGTGAGAGAAAATAGTTATAGTCCCCTTTAGGATTCTTCCTTTCGTTCTAGAGAAATCCAGTAATTTATTTAAGAACACACTTTCTCAAAGCAGTCCTGAAAATGCATGGATCAAGTCAAATGATAATGAAATCAGAGAGTCTAGTCTTTTTATTGTCTGCTGTTGCTTGGAATAAATAAGCTATAAGCTGTAGCTTTTTGTTAAACTGCTTTATTGAGATATGATTGACATACAAAAAGCTGTACATATATAATGTGTGCAACTTGATGAATTTGGAGATAAGTACACACCCGTGAAACCATCACCACAATCTACTCCATGAACATATCCATCACCTCCAAAAGGTTCCTTCCACCTCATTTATTTATTTATTTAGGTGATAAGGACACTTAACATAAGGTTTACCCTTTAGCAGTAGACAATACAATATTATTAACTGTCTAAAATAGTCAAACACATAGAAACAGAGAGTAAAACAGTGGTTGCTAGGGGCTCTGGGGACGGGGAAATGGGGCTATTAGTCAAAGGGTACAAAGTTTTACTTATACAAGATGAGTAAGTTTTAGAGATCTACTTACAGCGTAGTGCCTGTGGTTAATAATACTGTATTGTATACTTAAAAGCTGGAGCTTTGAAATGTTTTGTTATAGAGGTGGTAATTTGTTAGAGATGTACATTAACCTTTAACATGGAGGTTAGCATTCTCTCCCCTAGAATAGATGCTTTAGCTTCTACCCAAGCTACCAGAGGACCTTGGAACATGGGTAAAGAAAAATGTGGAGGTAGCAAAGTTTCAGTTGGGAATTTAAGAGAGAAGCACAGGTTGCAGGAGTTTGCAGTTGTAAAGACTACAGTTATCATTAGGTGAAATGATGGGTTGAAAGCAAGAGAGTGTTTGTATTTAAAGTTGAAAACTAAATTTCACATGCAGCCCACCTCAGGTGTTCCTAACCTATAATGGTACCTTCCACATCTGGAGTCAGAGACCATTTATTAATGTTTTACTGAAAATACACCTAGACTATTGTCCTGGGAATGATATATTCAAGGGAGTCATGAAACCATCCCACAACTAACTCCTTTGCCTATGTGAGATCTGGCATCTGCTCTGAATGTGTACTCTTCACAAGGGTCCGCTGACCTCCCTTAATGTGGAAGAAGCAATTATAGGAAAATGGCCACCACCACGGGCTAACCAGGGGACTCCTTTTTGAAAAATAAATAGGGCTGAAGATTTCTACCTTGATAGCTAGCTGAGAACTGTGGGTTGTCAGAAGGAGACATGGGGCAGGTAAATTTTGATAATAAGGTTGGAAGAGAGAGGGTCAGAAATCTTCTTAAGACAGGCCTGGGAAACATAATGCTGGGAGTCTCACAGAGTAAGCCTTGCACAGTCAGGTACAATGGGCAGACAGTGGCCCCAGATGGAGAGCAAAATTGTTCCAAACCAAACTCATGTTCTTTCCAATTTTTTAAAATTAGGTTTATTTGAGGAATAATTTACATAACGTAAAATTTACTCTTTTAAAATATACAGATCAGTGAGTTTTGAGAAACATACACAGTCATGTAACTACCACCACAATCAAAATACAAAACATTTTCATCACACCAAAGAGTTCATTTGTACCCCTGTGAAGTCACTCTCCTCCTTGCAACCTAAGCCTCTGGCAAACACTGATCTGTTTTCTGTCCCTATAGCTTTGTCTTCTCTTGAATACCATATGAATGGAATCATATAACACGTAGTTTTTTGCGTCTGAGTTCTTTGACTTATCAAGCTTTTGATATTTTCCCATGTTGTTGTATTAGTAGTTCATTCCTTTTTATTGCTGAGTAATATCCCTTTGTACAGTTGTATCAAAATTTGTTTATCCATCCCCAATTGATGAATGTTTGATTTGTTCCAAATTTTTGGCTTTTATGAATAAAGCTGCTGTGAACATTTGCATACAGGTCTTTGTTTTGAAATACGTTTTCATTTTTCTTTGGTAATTACCTAGGAGTTGGATTGATGGGACATATATGTATGTATATATTTATGTGTATAAGTGTATGCTTAACTTAATAAGAAATTGTCAAATTGTTTTTTTAAGTGGCTTATTATTTTGCATTCCCACCAACAATGTATGAGAGTTACAGTTGCTCTGCATCCTCACCAGCACTTAAAAGTTTTTGTCTTGTTTTAGATATTAGTCATTCTAGTAGGTATGTAGTGGTATCTCATTGTGGTTTTAATTTGCACTTTCCTGATGACTAATGAAGTTGAGCATCTTTTCATGTACTTATGATCATCCATGTATTTTCTTTGGTTAAGTCTCTATTCAAATATGTTATCTTTTTAAAAATTTGTTTCTTTTTCAACCATTGATTATAAGAGTTTTATATGTCTTCTGCATACAAGTCCTTTATCATATATGTTTTGAAAATGTTTTCTCCCAGTCTATGATTAATCCTTTCATTTTTTTAATGGACTCTTGAAGAGCAGCAGGTTTTGATTTTGATCAAGTCCAATTTATCTGTTTATGTCCTTTTATGATTCTTGCTTTTGTGTCTTATCTAAGAATTCTTTGCCTAATCCAAAGTCACAAGATTTTCTCCTGTTTTCTTATAGGGATTTTATAGTTTTAGCTCTTACATTTAGGTCATGATATATTTCTTGTTAATTTTTATATATGGTATGAAGTAAGGTCTGAGGGCTCATTTTTAGCATCTGGGTTGCTAATTATTTCTGCTCCGTTTGCTGAAAAGACTATCTTGTCCCCATTGAATTACACTGGTACCTTTGTCAAAAATCAGTTGATCCTATAAGTTTGGGTCTTGTCTGGAATTTCTATTCTACCCCATTGATCTATATATCGATCCTCTTATTTACTTATTTACTGTAAGTCTTGAAATCAGGTACTGTGACTCTTCGAAACTTGTTCTTCTTTACCAAAATGGTTTTGGGTATTCTAGAACCTTTGATTATTATATAAATTTTAGTGTCAGCTTGTAAATTTATACCAAAAAAGCCACTTATGTTTTATTATTAAAGAGTACTTTTCTCTACTAAGTGTATCAGGATTACATGAATGATAGTAGGATTATTTATGCTTTGTAGTTACTTATTTTTCACTGTGGTGGAGGGCATTGGAATCTCTTTTTTCACAAAACTGGTGCTGTGGTCAGATCACACTAGTTGGGAAGATTTTCTGAACCTGTGGACAGTAGAGCCAAATGCCATTCTTTACCAAAATGGTTTTGGGTATTCTAGATCCTTTGATTATTATATAAATTTTAGTGTCAGCTTGTAAATTTATACCAAAAAAGCCTGCTAGGATTCTTTTTTGATTGTGTGGAATCGATAGATAAATCTGGGGAGAACTGACATCTCAATGATATTGAGTCTTCCTATGTCTCCATTCTTTTAGATTTCTTTAATTTCTCTCAGCAATGTTTTACTGCTTTCAGCATATAAATCTTGCACGTATTTTGTTAAATTTATTCCTAAAGTTGCCATTTCTGATGCCATTATAAATGTGACTTTAGAATTTATTTAAAATTTTCTAGTAGTTCATTGCTAGTATATAGAATTACAATTGGTTTTTGTATATTGACCTTGTATTGAAACCTTACCAACTCACTTATTAGTGTGCTTTTGTAATTTTTTCTGTAAAATTTTTGGATTTTTATGCAAATGATCATGTTCTGTAAAAATAAAGATGGCTTAATTTCTTCCTTTTCAGTCTGGATGCTTTTAAATTTATTTCTTGCTCTATTGTAATTGCTAGAACTAAGTACAATGTTGAACAGAAGTGTTGAGAGTGGACATCCTTACCTTGTTCCTGATCTTATGAGGAAGCATTCAGTCTTGCACGACTGAGTATGATATTAGCAGAGATTTTGCATAAATGTCCTTCATCGAGTTCCAGAAGTTCCCTTCTATTCTTAGTTTTCTGCGTTGATTTTTTTAAACTCAAGAATGGGTTTTGAATTTTGTTAAGTAATTTTTCTGAATCTATTAAGAAGTTCATATAAATGTTTCTGTCATTCTGTTAAGATGGTGAATTATATTGATTGATTTTGAAATGGAAAACTAACCTTACATTACTGGGTATGGAGGTTTCTGTATTTTCTGTGCTTTGGAAAAATATTAAGGTCATGATATTAACCTGGGTTGAAAATCCTCTTTTTGAAAAATATAATATGAACATGGGGTCACACAAAATTTTAATAATGGAACATAGACTGAAGTAGAATCAAGCATCTGGAAGAACCAAAAGAGGGTTTTAAAAAATAAAATAGTAAAAGCCACTTATGTTTTATTATTAAAGAGTACTGCTCTCTACTAAGTGTATCAGGATTACATGAATGATAGTAGGATTATTTATGCTTTGTAGTTACTTATTTTTCACTGTGGTGGAGGGCATTGGAATCTCTTTTTTCACAAAATTGGTGCTGTGGTCAGATCACACTAGTTGGGAAGATTCTCTGAACCTGTGGACAGTAGAGCCAAATGCCAGAAAAGAGGTACACAGTTACGTGGTGCATTCTCTGTATGTGTGTGTGTCTAGTTGTGGTTCCCAGATGCAAATGCATTTGAGGTACTTTTCTCTATTATTAGTAGATAAAATTCAGTCTACTTTAAAAACTGTTTTCATCACAGTTTTGTTTGAAAACAAACAATTGGAATAATCTTAAATGCCCAAAATAAAGGATGATTTAAAAGAAGTATGGTGGGACAGTGACATGGAATACACTGCAGCTATTGACAATGATGTTGTAAATGTACATTTGCTAATACACAGATATAGTCATGATCTTTGTTAAGTAATAAATCAGGTTATAATAATAGCACTTAGAAGTGAATCCAGTTCTTAAAATGGAACATATGTCTACTGGTGTGAATGCATAGAAACTATTTGGGATACATACATATCCCAAAAGGTTAACAGTGGTTTTCTATGAGTTGTGGTACCACAGGAAATTTTATTTTTGCATTCACTTATCTACATTCTTGTACATTTGTACAATGCAGTGTATATAAAAAGTTAAAATTTTAAAGCATTTTCCTATATAAAATACTCTTTTTAAATGTCTAATTTCTTTGAAAATGTGAATCAATAAATGAAAAGACATTTCATGTTCATGAATTGGAAGACTTCATATTGTTAAGATGTCCATACTATCAAAAACAATCTACAGGGGCTGGCCCAGTGGCATAGTGGTTAAGTTCATGCTCGCCACTGCAGTGGCCCAGGGTTCATAGGTTCGGATCCCAGGCACGCACAGACGCACCACTTGTCAAGCCATGCTGTGGCGGCGTCCCATATAAAGTAGAGGAAGATGGGCACAGATGTTAGCCCAGGGCCAGTCTTCCTCAGCAAAAAAAAAAGAGGAGGATTGGCAACAGATGTTAGCTCAGAGCTAGTCTTCCTCACACACACACACAAAAACTATCTACAGATTAAATCTAATTGATGAAAATAAAAACATTACACATAAAAATTTCTGGAATACCACTAAAGAAGTATTTAGGGGGAAATTTATTGCACTAAATGCCTACATTAGAAAAGAAAAAAGATTTCAAATCAATGACCTCCGTTTCTACCATAAGAAAGTGGAAAGAGCAAATTAAGGCAAAGTTAACAGCACAAAGGAAGTAATAAAGATCAGAGTATCAGTCAATGAAATAGAAAACATAAAAACAGTAGATGAAATAATGAATGCAACAAAAGGCGGGTTCTTTGAGAAGAGAAATAAAATTGATAAATATCTAATCAAGACTGATCAGAAAAAAAGAGAACACACAAATTAATAGCAGGAATGAGAGAGATGGCATCACTACAGATATTAACAGGACAATAAGGAAATATCATGAAGAACTTTATGTCAATAAATTTGACAGATAAGATGAGATAAACAAATCCCTTGAAAGACAGAAACTACCAAATCTCATTCAAGGATGAATAACATTAATAGCCCTATATCAATAAAAGAAATTGAACTTGTAGTTAAAAACCTTCCCATGAAGAAAACTTCAGACACAAATGGCTTCACTGGTGAATTTTACCAAACATTTAAAGAGGAAATAATACCAATTATATATAAACTCCTTCAGAAAATGGAAAAGAGGAAATACTTTTAAACTAATTCTGCAAGACCAGCATTACCCTGACATTTAAACCAGACAAAGGCATTATAAGAGAAGAAAAGTACAGACTAATATCTCTCACGAGCATAGATGGAAACATTATTTCCAAAACTTTAGCAAATTGAATCCAATGATATATAAAAAGGATACCATATCATGACCAAGTGGGATTTGTCTCAGAAATGCAAGCTTGATTTTATATTTGAAAATTAATCAGTGTAATTCACCATATTAAACAAAAAATGAGTACCATATGATAATTTCAATATATGCAGTAAAAGCATTTGCCAAAACCCAAAATCCACTCTTGATAGAAACACTGAGCAAACTAGGAATATAAGTGAATTTCCTCAACTTGACAAAGGGCATATACCAAAAACCTACAGCTAACATTATAATTGACGGTAAGAGACTGAATGCTTTCCTCCTAAGATCAGTAAAAGGCAAGATGTATACCCTCATCATTTCTATCCAACATTGTTCTAGAAGTTCTATTCAGTGCAATAAGCAAGTAAAAGACATAAAGTGCACACAGATTAGAAAGGAGAACGCAAAACTGTCTTTATTTGCAGATGACATAATCATTTATGTAGAGAACATGATAGAATTTACAAAAGCTACTGGAACTGATAAGTGAGGTTAGTAAGGTTGCAAAGTATAAGATCAATATACAAAATAATTGTCTCCCTATATATTAGCAACAGATAACATAAAATCAAAATTTTAAAATATCATTTACAGCAGCATCAAAAAATGAAATACTTAGGTATAAATCTGAGACTGAAACCAGAAAATATTGCTGAGAGAAATTAAAGGAGACCTAAATACATGGGGAGATGTGTCACGTTCATGAGTTAGAAGATTCAATTTTGTTAAGATGTCAAATTTTTCAAAATTGATCTATGGATTTAATGTGATCCCACTCAAACTCCTAGCAAGCTTTTCATAGAGTTTGACAAGCTGCTTTACAATCCACATGACAATGCACAGGACCTAGAATAGCCTAAATAACTTTGAAAAAAAGAACAAAGTTGGAGGGCTAACACTACCTGTTTTAAAGTCTTAATATAAAGCTACAGTGAGCAAAACAGTGTGGTATTGGCGTAAAGATAGACAAATAGACCAAAAAAACAGAATAGCGAATCCAGAAATAGACCTACACATATATGCTGGACTGATTTTTGACAGAGAAAACAAATGGTACTGGAAAAATTGGATATCCCACTGCAAAAAATATCAAGTTTTATCCATCCCTTGCACCATACACAAAAATTAACCCAAAATAAATCATTGACATGAATGTGAAACCTAAAGCTATAAAAACCTCTATCAGGAAATATAGGAGAAAATCATTGGGATCTTGGCAAGGCAAAGAGTTTCAGGTAGGAGTCCAAAAAGCACAAGTCATAAAATAACAAATAGATAAATCTGACTTCATCAAAATTTAAAACTTCTGTTCTTCAAAAGAAAGTGTTAGTAAAATGAAAATACAAACCACAGAATGGGGGGAAATAATTGTAAATTAAATATTTGCCAAGAACTTATACCCAATATATCTATATATCTATTTCTGTCATCTATTATCTATCTGTCTGTCTGTCTATCTAGAGAGAGAGAGGATTCTCAAACTCCACCAAAAAAAGCAAACAACCTAATTAAAAAATGGGTGAAGAAAATATAAAGATGGCAAATAAGCCATGAAATTATGTTCAACATTGTTATCCATTAGGAAAATGCAAATTAAACTGTCCTGACAATAAAGGAAAACTCGAAATGAAAAGGCAAGGGAAAAAAAGAAATTGAGAAGAGAAAAGGAGACAGTGGAGGAAGGGTATAGAAAGGAGAGAGAAGAGGAGAAGGAGGTGGAGGGGCATAAGAGGTGAGGATGTAGGCAATGGAAGCAAGACAACAGAAAGTCCTATCAGCATAGGGTCAGTGTGGGTCCCAGCAGCATATATCATAGCACAAACAGGGTCTATCTCTTCCTTCTGTAGGGCGGGAGTTGAGCAAGCTCCTTTGCTCCCTAGTCTCCCTACTGGGAATCCACTGTGGGCCAATGGGCCAAAATCTTTTCTGAGATTCTCAACAGCTGGCATCTTCAGAGTCAGTGGCCTCTGGGGTACGGTATCAATCAATTCATGTTGAGAAGTCATTTGCACTTGTTATTTTGTAGGGGGAAATCAATTTGAATATAGACAAGGTATCAAATGCCTTTATTCAATTAGACGAAAAGCTAGATAAGCCCCCTGCTTGAATTAACAACTGAGAACTACATCCTAGATGCGTGAAACTCTAGCTTATTACACATTTTTGTATCCTCCCCTCTTAAAGGCATAGGATACAGTAAACTCTTATGAAAGGCACACCCTAATGGGGAGATGAGGGAGCAAAGGTCTCTCATGAAGCTGAAGATAAGGGTAGAAGATACTCCTCTTTGCATTTGTTTTGGTAAAATGACTGTTGAATTTAAGATGGATTTTCAGGGTTTTCTTTTCCTCTCCAGCCCTTCTCTAATAGGGCAAATGGCAGACAAACACCTGTCACTGATGTTCAACAAATTATCACAATGTGCTTGTGTTGACTCTGAGTTCTGTGGTCAGTGGCTTCTTTAGCTATTTCTTTAGGGGCCTACATCATATCAAAGAAATAACTTTTAAAGTAACAAACAAGCAACTAGCATCAGGAATACAAGATTCGATACAGATAGAATGCATCTTATGCTTACAGACACCATTTAAATAGGCAAAAATCACCTAATGATGTCAGCAGTCTTATCTTGTGTGTTTGAGGGCACGTGAGCCTGTCCAGTTGGAGGCCCAGAGTCGGGACAGCTCTTGGCATGCAGGTCCTCCATAAGGTCCAGTTCGGATGAAACTGTTGTTCCAGAATCCTGGGTGCCCAGGAGCACTGCCCCTGCTTCCCAGCTGAGCTCCTTGTCAGTCTGCTGCCCTCAGAGTGGCTGCTTTCACTGTAACATCTTATCAGGTTCTAGAAAGAGAGACAACTGCTCTCACACTGACCTGGCCTCAGAGCAGTCCTGGGAGTTGAGCCCTAGTGAGTACCCTCTGTTCCCTCCTCTCCTCCCCATGTATGTCACTCCAGAATTGCTCTGGGAAACTTCCAAACTATCAGCCTGCATTCTGCTCCTTGCCCTGAAAAATTCATGCAGAAGCTCCCCAGAAAACTCTCAAGAGTCAACCTATGTCTGCTGCACCTGCTCTGCTAGCCTTCCTCAGAGTGGCCTCTGCTCTGATCTCTGGGGTTGTCTGTGGGAGACCCTCGAGCCAGACACATCAGACACATGTGTTCTCCTGCTTGGAATGAGAGCACAGCCCTCCCAGGATTGACTGGGAGACATCCCGGTTGAGTCAGGCTACCACTGTCAGTGGTAAGGCTCAAGAGGAATACACTTTGCTGTTTGCTCACTGGGGAGCCTCTGCCTAGGTTACTTGGGTAAAGAATGTACATCCTAAATATACAAATTTCTATTTGTCAATTATACCTCAATAAAGCTAGGAAAAAAAAGAAAAAGTAAATTTAAAAAGAAAAGCAGAGGGCCCGGCCCCATAGCCGAGTGGTTAAAAGTCTGTGCATTCTGCTTCAGTGGCCCAGGTTCGCAGGTTCGGATCCCGGGCACAGACCTACTCCACTCACTAGCCATGCTGTGGTGGTGTCCCACATATAAAATAGAAGAAGAATGGCACAGATGTTAGCTTAGGGCTAATCTTCCTCAGGAAAAGAAAAGAAAGAAAGAAAAACAGTACTTTATACCACTGAACTGTACATTTAAAACTAAGATGGTAAATTCTACAGTATATGTATTTTACCACAAAAAAATTGAAAAATAATAATGCAAGAATGTAGCTTTAGGGATAATGAAAAGCCATTAGAACGCTTCTTAGCCCACATCATTATGCAAGAGGCAGCATAGTAATTGACAGTATTGATTTTGAAGCTGGTCATCTTAGTTTTTATGCCAACTCTGTTTGGCCATGAACAAGTCACTTTTCTATGCCTCAGTATCCTCATCTATAAAATGGGAATAATAATCATAACTACCTCACAGGGTTGTTGTGAACATTAAATGAATTAATCCTTATGAAGCACTTAGAATAGGGTTTCGGCATTATAAACACAATGTAATTCTTAATTATTATTATTATGATTCTTGCTGATTTGTCATGACTTATCTATGAACTTCCAAGGCCACATTCAGACCCCTCCTCCCAAAGCAAACACACACACACACACACACACACACACACACATCCTTTATCCACTCTCAGCAGACTCTGAGGCTCATACCAATTTCATGAACAAACTCTGCGATTGGGAAACAAAATGTCAGCCTAGAACCAAACAACTACATTGTCGATCACTGATGGACATTAACCAGTTCCTCTTGGCTGCAGCACAGAGTTCCGCATTTCTCTTCTAATGGAAGGAGGTTAATCCAGCCCAATCATAACACATTTAGACTGGACAGATTTACTCAATTGCTTACTTTGGGGAGGATATGAATCTTTTTAAACACTTACATAAAACAATTGTCCTTTGACCTCCATACTACCAATTTAGTGAATTGTTTCACTATTTCTGGATGCTCTGGTAACTGACGTTAATGGGACAGCCACGCAAACAGGCAAGAAGTTGGATGGAAGTAGGAACTCCAGTTTCACAAACTAGGACAAAGTGATCAGAAATCCAGATTATATCTATCTTCAAGGCAGTTCTTCCCTTTTAATAATATGTAAAGTACCAAATTTGACATTAGGTAAAGCACAATATCACACAAAGTACTAAGGATGTGCGTCAATTGGACAGCATAATGTCCAAAAGAGATACCATCAGGAACAAGAAACTAAGCAACAATCTGCAGAAAAGGAGCAGTGAGTGAAACCCTGATAACTAACTTCTCTTTAACAGCAAAGACACTGAGGATGGAAAGGAACTGCTGCAGACTGTCCCTGTTCCGTGCCAGGCTCTATACACACCTGACTACATTGATTCTTCACAAAGTTCTATAGGGTATTATTCCCATTTTTCAGATGCGCAAACTGAGCTTCAGAAAGATTGTCCATCATACCTGAGAACACGCAACCAGGAAGTGGCCAAGCTGTGGTCTGAAACTGAGTTTGATGTCAAAGCCTAGATTCTATTTCCTACACCAGCCCACCAGTTCCAAATTTATGTTTGATAAGCTAATACTCACCAGAAAGGCTCAGATCTAGGTGTGCCTTCTCAGTAGAATAATTGTTCTGGAAATTTCAGCACTGCCCATAGGACCCCCTATTTGCAAGGGGTAGGGTGGGAGATAAAATGGGGAGAGGGAGGATCAGTGAAGCACAAAAGAATCAAAATAAAAAGCATCAAGGAAGCAGTAAGGTCACTTGACAACACATTACTTTAGTAAACCAGTTTTGAACTTGGATTATTGCATCTATCTGTGATCTTCACCCTTTACCTACATCATATCTCACGAGGAGAAATGTAAAACCACTGGCCATTTTACTTGAAGCACCTGGAATAGTGGAAAAAACACTGGATTTGGGTTCTGGTCCCAGTCTCATCACTGTATAGGCAATTCACAATTTCTCTAGGCTTCAATTTTATCCTGCTAATAAAAGGGCGGGAGGGGGAGCAGAAATTCTGGAATGATGGAACAAATGGCTCGGCAAACCCTCTCTCCAGTAAAATGACTATTCAACTCCATGCCTAAGGGTGTTCTTCAAAACAATGGAGATCATGGTGGAGAACAAGAGGAGGCTGGTAACTCCATGATATAACCAAAGTAGCAGAGCAGCAAGAAGTGTAAGAGAGAAAATCAGAGAAACAGTCAAGAAAAGCCCTCCTAGCATCATAGTTATATCTGTTGGGTTGGGAAGGCTATGAGTGTGTACTAGGCTATACCCACTCAGGAGCAATCAGAGCATAACATGAGGCAGACTTGAAAGCATCTCCAAGCCAGATATAGACCCCTCAACATAGGGCAGAAGCCTCGCTGGCACAAGGGGCTTAAACACACCTCTGACCAAACACTCAACAATAAAATACTGTGACCCAGGTGTGACTCCTATGAAGCCAGGCCTAAAAATAATATCACAGTCATCCCTGGCTGTCTGTAAGATTGTGTGCATACTCAAAACTGTGCTCTCTCAGGAGCTAGCTAAGAGGGAACCTCCAAGATACTAGTCCCTGGCAGAACATGGGGCTAAAATATGTAAACTCTTTGAACTGTGATAGTAGCATCCAAGCCACACACACACACATCCAATGGTAAAGGAAGAAGATGTAACTGGCTAAGTGTGCTGAAGTACAACCTTTGGCCTAAAAGTGGCTTATGCTCACTCAGGGGTGAGTGCTAGGTAGCCAGGCTAAAAGAAAAAGAACAAAGGGAAAAAAACCTGATCAGGGACATCAGAGGCTGCACTTTGTAGAGGAAATAGATTTTGCAGATTTAGTTTAGCCAAGTCACTAAACAAATAATCAATTGACCAAACACTAACAACAACAATTCTCCCTGGGGGAGAATCAGTACCCAGAGTTGTTGCAATATATTATCTCAAATGTCCAATTATCAACAAAAAAATTACAAGACATGCAACGAAAGAAAAAATTGCAACCTATAAACAGGAGAAAAAGCAGGCAAAGCAAGTTGCCTTAGAAGGGTTCCAGATGTTGGCCTTAGCAGAAAGAGACATCAAAGCAGCTATTATAAATATATTCAAAGAAAGGAAACCATGCTTAAAGAATTAAAGGAAGGCATGATGACAACGACTCATAAAATAGAGAATATAAATTAAAAAAAGAAATTATTTAAAGGAACCAAATGGAAATTCTGGAGTTAAAAAACATAATAATTGAAATGAAAAATTCACTAGAAGGGCACAATAGTCAGTTTGAGGTACCAGAAAAAAGAACCAGTGAACTTGAAGATAGATCAATAGAGATTATGCAATGTTGTAGTCTGTTACGACTTCTATAACAAAATACCATAGACTGAGTGGCTTATAAACCACAGAAATTTATTTCTCACAGTTTTGGAGGTGGGGAAGTCGAAGATCAAGGTGCTGGCAGATTCGGTGTCTGGTGAATCTGGTTCACAGACTGCTGTCTTTTCACTGTGTTCTCTTATGGTGGAAGGAGTAAGGGATCTCCCCAGGGTCTCTTTTGTAAGGGCACTAATCACATTCATGAGGGGCCCACCCTCATGACCTAATCACCTCCCAAAGGTCCCGCTTCCTAATACCATCACATTGGGAAAGAGGATTTCAGCATGTGAATTTTGGGGGGACAAAAAAATGCAGAGCATAGCATGAAATCTGAAGAACAGAGAGAAGTTAAAAATGAAGAAAATTGAACAGATCTTCAGAGAAGTATGGAATATCATTTAGTACACCAAACTATGGTTGTTGTTTTTCTCCACTGGTTTCATTTCATGCTGGTTATTTCTTTAAGAGTAAGGATGAAAATACACAAACAGTCATGCTTCTGAATTTTCTAAAAGAGAAACAGTTAAAACACAACTGCTTCATGACAGGCTTAAAAGAACAAGAGTGAATTTGTTACTTGTAGCCATGATTGTCTCTTATATTTGCCAATTCATGAACTGAAGGAGCAATCCTTTGTGAGTAGAGCTAAGTCGTAGATTTCTAAAGCTAGCATTTGGGAGTAAATTTGCCAAAATTTAATTCATATTTTAGAATTTTAGGTAAGTCAGAAATTTAACTGTCACAGTATCTCTTAAAAACTCCAATGGCTATTATGTATCTATTGTCACCTTTCCAGAAATTATTAATCATGTTTAAACATATGAAACTGAGGGAATGATTAGAATAATAATCTAGCTCTAACCAAAGAAAGAAAAGGTACAGTATAAGAGAAGCAAATTATTTCCAGACTAGCCCCTAAATCACTTTCAGAGTCCTATTTTAATAGTTTGGCCAGAGACAGGATTGAGAGTACTAGTTTTGTTCAAGGCAGGCTGCCTAATAGCTCAGCCTCTCAAATTACTGACCAAAGGCTGGTCATTTTCAGAAATGGGACTGAAAACAAAATGGAAAACATTATGCTCCATTTCTTGTATAAAATCATTATTCTGCCACACGTGGACCACTATATGTGCAGGTCTGGGGAAGATTCAGAAAAAAAAAAGTGAAATGAGAAAACTTCCTCATAGCTTCACATAAGGGAAAGTAGTAGAATTATATACAAAATAGAAAAGGCCCCTTCAATATGAAAAGGAAAAGAGGGTGTAAAAAATTATCTATAACCAAAAATGGCACTGTGTTAAGTAGTATAGAGAAGGCCACCATGGGATTGTCACCAAATCCTGGAATATTAACAGTGTAATACCTCTTCTTAAAACCTGGAGAAGAAGGTGTTAGGATACATGAAATTAAAATAAAGTAGCAAAAGAAATGACAATCAATATAGAATAGTGATTAAGAATAAAAACTGGAGTCAGACTGCCTGGTCTCAAAGCCTGGGTCTACAACTTACTAGCTGTATGACCTTGGGCAAGTTACTTACCCTCTTACTTACCATCTCAGTCTCCTCACCTATAAAATGGGGGTGATAATATTATCCACCTCAATAGAATTGCTATGAAGATTAAATGAATCACTATTGCTACACAATAAACACTATGGAAGTATTCATAAAATTTAAAAATAATTTTAACAGTGACTTTACTTTCTCAGAGAACATTAGGGTTCGCATATCACTTTTACAAACATCATCTTAGTTAATACCCTCTGGAGTATGCATAATTAATGCCATTTTAGAGGTTAAGAAACTAAGTTCTAAGTGCAAATAATGACAACAATTGCTAACATGTATCCGGCATCTATAATGTACCAAGCACAGTACTAATCCCTTTACACAATTTTCTTTTTAATCCTTAAAAGATCTCTGCAAGGTAGGGATTTCCCTACACATGTATATTATATACATATATGTTATATATAACATACATATATATTATTTTCATATACATGTTGTTATGTCTATCTTTTGGAACCATTTGAGAGTAAGTTTTAGACATGATGGCCCTTTATCCCTAAATACTTCAGTGTGTATTTCCTAAAAGCAAAGACATTCTCTGACATAACAACAGTACTATGATCAAAATCAGTAAGTTAACATTGACACAATATTATTTATCCATCTACAGACCTCATTCAGATTTTGCCAATTGTCCCCATGATGTCCTTTATAGAAACAAAATACAGAAACACATGGTGTGTTCAATTGTTATGTCTGTTTAGTCTCCTTTAACCTGAAACACAATCTTTCTTCATGTTTCAGGACATTGACATTTTTAACAGTACTGACTAGATCGAATATCTCTCAGTTTGATGTTTACTTCTGATTATATTCACGTTATGCATTTTAGGCAGGAATAACCCTGAAGCGATGTTGAGTTCTTCTCCGTGCATCATATCAGGAGACACATGATGTCGATCAGTCCCATTACTGGTGATGTTAACTTTGATCGTTGGTTAAGGTGATATCTGCCAGGGTTTTCTCACTATAACCTATTTTCCCCTTTGTAATTAATAAGCTTCATACGGGGAGGTGTTTTGAAACTGTGTAAATATCCTCAAAGTTTTACACACTAGATTTAGTTAATTATTGCTTGGAAATGTTATTACTATTATGGTTGTTAAATGATAATTTTCTAACTCCATCATCACTTCTACATTAGTTGGCTTTCCACTCTAAGAAGGACCTTTCCCTTCTCTGTTTATTTCTTATTTATCAATATAGACTCATGGATTGTTATATTACTTAATGGGATAAAATCTTTTACTATCATTTATTTAGATGCTCAAATTATCCTCCATTTGGTCAGTGGAAGCCCCTTGCAAATGGCTCCTGTTTCCTTTTGACACATCCCCCTCAGTTTCTTACTTTCTGGCACACCAAGATGTTACAGACTCACTGTGTTCTTTTCCTTCCCCAGCCTTGAAACTAGCCATTTCTTCAAGGAGGTTCAATTCCTCCTTAGAAAACAACATCTGGGCACTAGGTGTGCTCATTGTTTCTAGGCTCCCTCTGCTAAAAAAGCTAGAAAATAGACCCATATACATTGATATCTATTTACATATCTATCTATATTTATGTTAAAATCTATTAGGTTACACTGATACCTCCAAATGCAATCCATCACTACAGGGTTCATTCTATTTCTCCCATTTTCCGTATTTGTAACTTTCTTCTCTGACAACGAGAAAGCTGGCTGGCTTTATCCACAATATAGCTATGTATCTGGTGAATCCCAGAATACACAAAGTAATTCAGTATGGCTAACCCATGCCTCTGAGAAAAAAGCCTAAAACTAGAGTTAGATATTTTTTAGAGTTCTTTTTATCTTAGCCCGGAGTCATATTGTCCAAATACTGTCTTCAAAAGTTATTGGAGGACAGGAGGAGGGGCAGTAGCCTGACAGCCTCGTTTCAAGAAGCCTCCCTTCTTTAAGTGGCCTGCAGGCACCCGGATTGTGCCCTCCTCACTGCCAAGATGCCCCAGAGGAAGGTCAATTCAGTAGAAGGAGCAGCGAAGGGAGAGCCCAAGAGATCTGCGAGGTTGTCAGCTAAATCTGCTCCTGCAAAGGTGGAAACAAAGCCCAAAAAGGCAGCAAGAAAGGATAAACTCTCAGATCAAAAAGTGCAAGCAAAAGAGAAAAGGAGAACAAAGGGCAAACAGGCTGAAATGGCTAACCAAGAAACTAAAGATTGACATGCAGGAAACAGAGAACTGAAAAGAAGAATCCAGCTTCTAATGAAGCAGGAGAGAAAGAAGCCATCTGATTAATACGTATCCCATGTCTTAGTGGTTGCTGTATCCCTGTACAATTATAGGAATATCTTTATCAACTATTTTGTAAATGCAAGCTTTTTAGCAGCTCTAGAAACATTTTTAAGAAGGGAATGCCACTTCATCCCATTTGTTAAGTATAAATGCTTTTATTTAAGAGTTGAAATCATTTGCTGGTTGGGTTTTTTGGTTTGGATACAAACAGAAAACGGTGGGATATTGAATTAGGGGACTGTTTGACTATCTTAGGTGTAAAGTTAACATTCCATAGATTGGGGGAGGGCAGTTTTTATATCGTATAATACAAAGCATACAAAATAGCAATCTGGAGTCACAGTCATGCATTTAATACGTCTTCAACATTTTTAATGGCTTCTTTTCCACGTTGTTTTTTAGTAGAATTGTTTCTTAAAGAAAACTACTCCCTGACTTTGGCTTTCCCTGTCAGAATTGTGTGCACTTTGTAATGTATGGTTGTGGTTGTCCAGTTTTCCTAATAACTTTGTTGTATGCTGGGAAAGATAGAAAATCTGTGTATGTAGTATGTATATTAAATTGTGAATTAATGAGACTTATAATACAGCAGCTTATCAAACATTTGAAGGTAGTGGTACTAGATATCCTCTTAAGGAAAATTTGCCTCCAAATTTTAAGTTGGAAAAATCACTGCAATAACTGTTTAGAAAAGAATTATGAGTACGTGGCTTTTTAGATTTTCGTTACATACATTTAAATTTGAACAAATTGTTCATAATATCTGTGTATTGATCCTCAAAACAACCCATAGAATCTCAAGTGCAAAAGAAAAGTGACTTGAATTAGTTCTCTTCTTTCACTCTTCAGTGCAGTTATGTTATTCATTTAAAAATAAAGTTCAGTTCATTTGTTTCTATTTTTAATTTTTATTCCATTTTAGGTTTTTCCCCAATCCTTATTGATTTTCCTTTTTTAAGTATGTGAAACATTAACATGGTTCCAAGAGTTAGAAATGTTCAAAAAGAAATTCTCAGAGAAGTGTCACATCCACTTCACTCCTATCTGTCTTTTCCACCCTGTTCCCACCCACACTCTGTAGGAAACAGATCTCATTAGTCTCTAGTTTATCCTTCCTGTGTGTTTTATTTTTGCAAATGAGCAGATGCATGTACACTTTCTTATTTCCCTTTCTTTCTTAAACAGAATGTAGCATACTGCACATGCTGTTTTGCACTTTGCTTTTTTTCACCTAACACTATATCCTGGAAATGATCCCACATCAGTTCATAGACATTTTCCTCATTCTTTTTAAAAAATTTTATTTTACAAAACTGCATAGTACTCCACTGTATGGATGTACCATGGTTTATTCAACTACTACAATATTTTGCAATCACAAACAATGCTGCAATGAATAACCTTGTGCATATCTATTTTTGTATTGGTGGAGGTGAATTTTCAAGGTAGAGTGGGATTGTTAGGTCAAAAAGCAAATGCACATGTAATTTTGTTAAGTATTGCCAAATTCCACTCCATAAGTGTTGTACCAGTTTGCATTCCAACTGTCAATACATGAGAGTGTTTGCTTACAGCTTCACCAACAGAGTCATTTTTTCAGTTTTTGCCAATCTGGTACATGAGAAATGATATTCCAGTGTAAATTTTACTTTGCATTACTCTTATCACAGGGGAAATTGAATATATCTTCATATATTTAAGGGCTGGTTAAAAACTTGGGGGATAATTGTCTGTTCATGTCCTTTGCCCATTTTTCTATCAGGTTTTTGGCCCTTACTCTCAATTTTTAACAATTTTTTGTATTTAAGAATTATTTATATAAAATTATATTTTATAATTTATAAAAATTATAATTTTTAAGAATTTAAATTCTATATATTTAAATTCTTTAAATAAGAATCTAGGGATATCAGTTCTTTATTATGATATATTTTGCAAATATTTTCTCTCAGTTGTTTTTTTATCTTCTTTGTGGTGGGGGGTTACATGCATTATTTGGGTTTTTTTTGTAATCAAATTTATCAATCTTTTCTTTTATTGCCTCTGCATCTTAAGCCATACTTAGCAAGACTTTCCCCACACCCAGGTTAAAGAGGAATTCACCCATATTTTTTTCTAGGATTTGTTTGCTTTCATTTCTTACATTTAGATCCCCGATCCATATAGAATCTATCCTTACACATAGTATAAAATATGGATCTAGTTTTATCTTTTTCCAAATGGCTAACCAATTTTCTCAGAATCATTTATTAAAACTTCCATCTTTCTTGATAAGAACTCTCTTTACCTTCATTTCCTTGATGAGGATACTGAGGCTTAGAAAAGTTGAGCAACTTACCCAATGCTACATAGCTAAGTAGATGGAGTCAGAGATGGCCCTCTCTGAGGAGGTGACTAAGACCTGGAATGTGGAAGGGCTACTGCTATATAAATATTTGGGGAAAGAACAACCCAAGCATGGGTAACAGCCAATGCTAAGACTCTGAGGCAAGAGCAAAATTGGCCCATACAGGAGGATAGTGTGTCTGGAAAATGGTGAGTATGGAGAGAGTATATGAGATGGTGGAGAGGTAAGCAAGTTATACATCATGGAAAGCCTTGGTGAGAATTTTGCTCGTGTTGTAAATGCCATGGGAAATTTCTGGAAAATTTTGAAGGACTTAAATAGTGAGCCCTAATTTATGATTTTTTGTTTTGTTTTTGTGTGAGGAAGACCAGCCCTGAGTTAACATCCATTGCCAATCCTCCTCTCTTTGCTGAGGAAGACTGGCCCTGGGCTAACATCTGTGCCCATCCTCGTCTACTTAATATGGGACGCCGACACAGCATGGCTGACAAGCAGTGTGTCGGCGGGCGCCTGGGATCCGAACCCGCGAACCCGGGGCTGCCAAAGCGCGAACAAAACCGCTGCGCCACCAGGCCGGCCCCTAATTTATATTTTTGAATAATCAATGTTGGCAGCTGTCTGAAGAATAGATTGAAAACAGGGAGACCAAATATGAGCCTGTTGTAGAAGTCCAGGAGAGAGTCAGTGGTAGTTTGCACCAGCCTGATGGCAGTAGAGGTGGGGAAAGGTAGACAAATTCATTAATCATTTAATGTAGTGAAATCTGGAGCAGCTTAGGGCTTTGCCTTGGCAAATAGTGCATCATATCCCACCATTTTTTCTAGCTGCAGTGGAATTGAATTGAGTTTTAGAGTGATAGGCAGACAATTAAACTTAAGACACCAGGTCTACAAGAACTTTATTATTAGCTCCAAGTATGAAACAGTAAACTCATACAATCACGTTCATCTTTGACACTTTATGGTTTATGAAAACAAAAGCTGTGTGGTTTTCATTTAAGCAACATAAATATTGGTTTACTGAATATAAGATATATGAAGCTGTGTAAGCCCTATGACCCAACAGTAAGTGTCTCTGGTAGTGATACCAAGGGACAGTTTTGAATATAGAGCAGCAGTGTCTTTTATGATACTCTTTTCAGAAGGTAAAGGCTTGCCCCTAGACATTCCAGACTTCTCCATATGCTGTTCTAGATGGAAAATTCATGAATATATCTCTCCAGCCTAGATTTCTCTGAGTTCCAAACCCATATACCTATTTTCTTGATTTCTTCATTTATATGTCAAGTATGCCCTTCAAAACTACCGTGATCAAAGTTGAAGTCATGTCTCCTTCCACATTTTGCTTCCCTCAATCTTCTTTTTCTCCCTTAATCGTACCTCCATCCATCCATCAGCTAAAGCCAGAAATGTGGGTATCATCTTTGATTCATCTCTTTCCTTTTGCATCCACCTTCATTCTATCCTTCAGCAAGTTCTCTAGTCACTACTTTTAAAGTAAAAGTTGAATCCCTTCACTTTTCTCTGCTACCACTGCCACAACCCTAGGCAATTCCATTATCATCTTTTGCCTGGACTTCTACAAAAATCTCTTAATTAGTTTATCTATACCTAGTTGTGTCTCTGCACCATCAGTTCTCCACAATGACGTCGGGCATAAGACATCAATCCTAAAATACACGTAAGATTTGACCACTCACTTACTTAAAACCTTTCAATAGTTTCCCATTACCCTTAGAACAGGGTTTCTCACCTCAACACTATTGACATTTCAGGCCAAAAATTCTTTGTTGGTGGTGGCTGTCTTGTGCACAGTAGGATGTTTAGCAACATCCTTGACCTCTATAGATGCCAGTAGCAGCCCACCCCTAGCTGTGACAACCAAAAATTATTCTAGACATTACCAAATATCCTCTGGGCAGAGGGGTGTGCAAAATCGCTCCCGGTTCATAACCGCTACATTAGAGTAAACCCCAATTTCTTACAATGGCCTGTAAAACCTCACATGAGCTGAATTCTGCTCACCTCTCTGATTTTAGTGTGTATCATACTTCCTTATGCTCACTACATGCAGCCACAATAACCTTTTTGTTGTCGTTATTGTTCCTGAGATGTGCTCTAGCCACAGTGCTTTTTCTTAGGCATAGGCTAATCCTTCTTTTTGGAATGCTCACCCCAAACGTGTCCTTGCCTTGCACCACATTTGCTTATTTAACATTTGCTCATGCTTCAAATTTTAATGCAATGAAGTGTTTCTTGATCCCCTAGACCAGCCAAGTTCTTCATTTGTACAATCTCGGCTCATTGGTACACTTTCCTCTCAGAAATTTTCCCAGTTTGTGTCCCACAAGGGCAGGGACCATGTCAGGCTGGCTCACAATTGTATCCCCAGTGTATGCTCTAGGGTTGACTACCTGTTTTTCCCCCCCAATTTTATTGAGATATAATTGACGCACAGTACTGTATAAGTTTCAGGTGTACAGCATAATGATTTGACTTATATATATCGTGAAATGTTTACCACAATAAGTTTAGCTAACATCCATCATCTCAAATAGTAAGAAAAAGAAAGAAAAAAATATATTTATATTGTGATGAGTGATGAGAACTCAGCATTCACTCTCTTAACAACTTTCATATATACCATACAGCAGTGTTAACTATAGTCATCATGTTCTACATTATACCCCTCCTAGTACTTATATTATAACTGAACATTTGTGCCTTTTGATGACCTTCATCCAGCTCCTCCTGCCCTCACCCCCTGCATCTGATAACCACAAATCTTTTTCTATCAGTTTGTTTCTTTGTTTTAGATTCCACATATAAGTGAAATCATACAGTATTTGTCTTTCTCTGTCTGGCTTATTTCACTTAGCATAATGCCCTCAAGGTCCATCCATGTTGTTATAAGTGGACTGCCTGGGTTCTTGACCCAGCTTTGCCTCTTACTAACTATGTGACCTTGGATGCGTCACTTGATTTATTTAAAATTTACTTTCCTCCTCTGTAAAAGGGAGGTTCTTAATAGTTACTTCATTGGGTTATTGTGAAGATTAAATGAAAATTTTTTAGCAGAGTGCTTAGCATATAATAATAACTCAATAAATGCTCATTACTATTATATTATTATTACTAATCATTAGTATTATCTTCTCATCCAGAAAACATGACCATAGGTAGCAACTCAGCTATAGCTTTCCAAATAGTTATTTCCCCTTTAGCCCAAGAGGAGCAGCTCTTTTCCCTTTAAAATATATTAATAGGTTGTTCTATTTTCTGATTTGATTTCTTTTTCCCTTTAAGGAGTAATTTGATATTTTACTGCTGAGAACAAAACAATAATGCTAAGTCAATTCAGCATGGTCCTTGCTTGGTTAAGAAGTTAATTTCTCAGATCTGACTTCTCCTGGTACTTAATCTCTCCTCTCAATGCCTTTCTACCTGTGCTTTTCTCTTCAGCACCATCATTGGACGAACAGAAAGCAACAATTAGGTAATGCTCAAATAATTTCTTATTAGGGAATACTCCCAAATTCATTTTACAAGGCCAGAATTATCCTAATACTAAAGCCAGATAAGGCCACTAGAAGAAAAGAGAACTACAGACCAATATCTTTGAAGAATATAAATGCAAAAATTCATGACAAAATATTAGCAAACCAAATTCAACAGCACATTAAAGGATCAAATATCATCATCAAGTGGGATTTATTCCTGGGATGCAAGGATGGTTCAACATATACAAATCAATAAATGTAATACACAACATTAATATAATGAAGATCAAAATCAAATAATTATCTCAATAGATACAGAAAAAAAAAACTTGACAAAATACAACATGCTTTCATGATAAAAGCTCTCAACAAATTGGGTATCGAAAGAACATAACCTCGACATGATAGAAGCTATATTACAATAAGCCCACAGCTAACATCATACTCAGTGGTGAAAGGTTGAAAGCTTTTGCTTTAAGCTTAGGAACAACGTTAAGGGTACCCACTCTCACCACTCTTACTGCCAGTCCTATCAAGAGCAATCAGGTGAGAAAATGAAATAAAAGGCATCCAAATCAGAAAGGAAGAAGTAAAGTTATCTTTATTTGCAGATGATACGATCTTATATATACAAAATCTTAAAAACCCAGCCAAAAAATTGTTAGAATTAATCAATGAATTCAATAAAGTTGTAGGATATAAAAGCAACACACAGAAATCAGTTGCATTTCTATACACTAACAGTGAACTATCTGAAAAAGAAATTAAGAAAACAATCTCATTCACAATAGCATCAAAGCCAATAAAATACTTAGGAATAAATTTAACCAAGGAGGTGAAAGATCTGTACACTGAAAACTACAAAACTCTGATGAAAGAAATTGAAGAAGACACAAACCAATGGAAAGATATCCCACATTCATGGATCAGAAGAATGGATATTGTTAAGATGTCCATACTTCCCAAAGCCATCCCAAAGATTCAATGCAATTCCTATAAAAATTCCAATGCCATTTTTCAAAGAAATAGAAAAAACAATCCTAAAATTTGTATGGAACCAAAAAAGTTCCTGAATAGTCAAAGCAATCTTGAGCGAGAAGAACAAATTGAGATGCATCACACTTCCTGCTTTCAAACTATTCTATAAAACCATGCTAATCGAAACAGTATGATACTGCCATAAAAATAGATCAATGAACAGAATCAAAAGCCCAGAAATAAACCCCATATATATAGTCAACTAACATTTGACAAGGAGCCAAGAATACTCAATGAGAAAAAGATAGTCTCTCCAACAAAAGGTGTTGGGAAAACTGGATAATCACATGCAAAAAAGTGAAATTGAACCCCTATGGCAAAAATTAACTTGAAATGGATTAAAGACTTAAATTTAAGACCTGAAACCATAAAACTCCTAGAAGAAAACATAGGGAAAACACTCCTTGACATTGGTCCTGGCAATGATTTGTGGATATGACATCAAAAGCAAAAATAAACAAATGGGATAACGTCAAAGTAAAAACCTGCTGCATAGCAAAGGAAACAATCAACAAAATGAAATACATCCTCTGGAATTGGAGAAAATATTTGCAAATGATGTATATATATTGATCAAGATACATCCAAAATATATAAAGGGATTAATATCCAAAATACATAAAGAACTCATACAACTCAACAACAAAAAAACACAAATAATCCAATCAAAAAATGGGCAGAGGACTTGAACAGACATTTTTCCAAAGAAGATATACAAGTGGCCAACAGGAACATAAAAATATGCTCTGCATCACTAATCATTAGGAAAATGAAAATCAAAACCACAATGAGATATCACCTCACCCCTATTAGAATGGTTATCATCAAAAAGACAAGAGATAACAAGTGTTGGTGAGGATTGGAGGAAAGGGAACACTTGCGCACTGGAAGGAATGTAAATTGGTACAGCCACTGTGGAAATAGTACAGAGGATCTTCAAAAGATTAAAAATAGAACTACCGTATGATCCAGCAATCTCACTTCTGGGTATATATCCAAAGGAATGGAAACAGGATATTGAAGACATATCTGCACTCTCATGTATATTGCAGTATTATTCACAATACCAAGATATGGGAACAACCTAAGTGTCCATAGATGGATAAATGGATAAAAAATGTTATATATATACTTTATATATATATATATATATATATATATATATAATACACACACACACTGGAATATTACGCAGCCAGGAGAAAAAAGGAAATCTTGACTTTTGTGACAATGTGGATGGATCTTGAGGGCATTATGCTAATACTTATATGTGGAATCTCCAAGAGCCAAACTCATGGAAATAGAGAGTAGAATGGTGGTTATGAGGGGCTTGAGGGTGAGGGAAATGGATAGAAGTTGGTCAGAGTACAAATTTACAGTTAGAAAGTGAATAAGTACTGGGGATCTAATGCACAGCATTGTGATTATAGTTAACAATACTGTATTATATACTTGAAAGTTGCTAAGAGAGTAGATCTTAAATGTTCTCACTGCAAGAGAGAAATGGTAATTATGTGATATGATGGAGCTGTTAGCTAACTATTGTGGCAATCATATCACAATACATAAGTGTATCAAATCAACACGTTGTACACCTTAAACTTACACAATGTTATATGTCAATAAAGCTGAAAAAAAGAAAATTGCCTTAACACTGTGCAACCAAAATTTAAAAAAAATCTAAAATTGGAGTTCCAAGCAGATATAAGATTCTCATTTCTAGTTTTGTGTTAATCAGAAAAACTTCATCATTTCCATTGGTTGATTTTATAATAAGTATACATTACAACTTTTAAAAAACCTTTATACTAAAAAAATTTCCTATTGCTTTTTATTAATTGTCACTAATTATTATTGTATTAAGTTTAAAAATAAGAGGTTGTATAGTAGACAAACTAACCACCCACCCCTTCCAAATATCTCCACATCCTAATCCTCAGAACTGGTGAATATATTACCTTAAAAAACTTGCAGTTGTGATTAAGTTAAGGATCTTGAGATCAAGAAATTATCCTGAATTATCTGGGTAGGCCCAACCACAGGGATCCTTATAAGAAGAAAGGCAACACGACTATGGAAGCAGAGAGAGAGAGAGATGGGAAGCTACTCTACTGGCTTTGAAGACAAAGGAAGAAGGGGCCAAGAGGCAAGGAATTAAGGTGGCCCCTAGAAGCTAGAAAAGGCAGAAAAGGGATTCTCCCCAGAGCATCCAGAAGGAACCAATCCTGCCGACACATTGATTTTAGCACAGTAAGACTCATTTCCAAATTCAGACATCCAGAATTGTAAGAGAAAAAATTTGTATTGTTTTCAGCCACTAAATTTATGGTAATTTGTTAGAGGCAATAGGAAACAAATACAGATTAACTTCAATAACTCTTTGGATTAGCTGTACATTTTAACTATCAAAGAACTAGAGTCTGTCTTTTTAGGTTAAAATATCAACCTACTTGAAATTTGGGGATTGTACCTTCTTATTAATAGAATTATCAGTTTAATTTTTTGTTTAGTTAATTATGAAAAATTTTAAACACACAAAAAGTACAGGAAATAATATAGCCACCTATGTATCTACTATATAGACTTAACAAGAGTTAACATTTTGCCATATTTGCTTCAGAACTTGCTTCCTTTTTAAGAAATAAAATATCAT
Organism: Tapirus indicus; assembly: GCA_031878705.1. Classification (NCBI taxonomy): domain Eukaryota; kingdom Metazoa; phylum Chordata; class Mammalia; order Perissodactyla; family Tapiridae; genus Tapirus; species Tapirus indicus. Next base: position 110,166,001 of record CM062942.1, on the reverse strand, counting down.
TGAAAAAATTAACATTACACTCCCAACTTTCCTCCATCTCTTCTTCTCTAGAGTTTGGTATATGTAATTACAATGTATATTTTTACACTGTTACTACACATGCATATATTCATAAACATTTCATTTCTATGCTCAAACCTATGTGTCCAGCTACGTGCTTGACATTTCCACTTAGATGCTCAATTGCCACCCAAAACACACATGTTTAAAACACAACATAGCCTCTCTACTTCAAAATATGCTCCTCTCATAAACTTTCCATTTCTACCAATGGCTCCACCACACTGTCAGTTATCTAGACACAAAGCTATTCTTTGCTTTGTCCTTCCTAACCATTCAGCCACCAACCCCTGTTGATTCCAATTCTCCCAATGAAATAATGGACGCCTCTATATGTTCTTTTGTTTCAGTTCTTACCATCACTATTTCAATTCAAGTCCTGATTGTAATATGCTAGAATTAATCAAATAGTCTCCTAAGTATTTTCTTTCCTATAATTTCTCCCATATCCTAGTCCTTACTGCACAGAGTCACCAGATTTTTTTTATGCTTCTTTGACCCTGTCACTTCCTTGCTCACAGAGCATCAAGGACTCTTGACGGAGTCCTTATTTACTTATTTACTCTCTACTGGACAATGTACAAACTCTTTGTGAGGAAGTTATGTCCCTGTACTTTCTGGCCCCAACCTACGGCACTTTGTTTACACATCTGTTAGAGCCCTAATTACACTTGTGGGTAATTATACATTAATGTGCCTGTTACCCACACTGAACTACGAGTTCCTAGAGGCCAGGAACTGTGCCATATTCATCCTCGTAGCTCTAGGCCTAGCTTGTATTGGATCTTGAATACACAGAAGTTAACGTGAATAAAATTGTGATTCTGGATCATAGAAGTCACATGAGAGTGGGGTGGGTTCAGTATGGTACTTGTCCTTTGTATGAAGGAGCCCTTCTTTCTCACTTTTCTTCCTCTCTTTCTTTCTCATTTGGAAACCAAACTTTTGAGATATTGGTCTATAGTTTCATTTTCTTATGATGTCTTTGTCTGGCTTTATTATCAGGGTAATACTGGCTTCATAGAATGAGTTGAGAAATGTACCCTCTTCTGTGATATTTTAGAAAAGTTGTGAAGTATTGGTATTAATTCTTATTTAAACATTTGGGAGATTTCACCAGTGAAGCTATTTGGGACTGAACTTTTCTTTGTGGTATCTTTTAAAATTACTAATTCAATTTATTTACTTGATATAGGTCTATTCAGATTGTCTGTTTCTTCTTGAGTCAGTTTCTGTAGCTGGCGTCCTTTAGGGATTTCTCCATTTCATTTATGTTATTTCATTTGTTGGCCCACAATTGTTCATAGTATCCTTGTATAATTCTTCTTATTTCTGTAAGTTTGGTAGTAATATCTCTCTTTCAATCCTGAGTTTAGTAATTTTAGTTTTCTCTCCTTTTTTCTTGGTCAATCTAGTGAAAGATTTGCTAGTTTTCTCTGTCATTGCAAAAAAACAATATTTGGTTTTGTTGATTTTCTCTATTCTTTTTCTATTCTCCATTTCATTAATTTCTGCGCTAATTTTTAGTATTTCATTCCCTTTGCACACTTTGGGTTTAGTTTGCCCTTCTTTTTCTAGTTTCTCAAGTTGGAAGGTTAGGCTATTTGTTTTAGATCTTTCTTGTTTTTTAATAAAGGCATTTACAGCTATAAATTTCCCTCTAAGTTCAACTTTTGCTGCATTCCATAAGTTTTAATTTGTTGTGTTTTTATTTACATTCCTCTCAAAATACTTTCTATTGTGATTTCTTCTTTGACCCATTGTTTATTCAGTGTGTTGTTTAATTTTTACATATGTGTGGTTTTCCCAAGTTTCTTTCTCTTATTGATTTCTACTTCCATTCCATTGTTGTTGGAGAATATACTTTGTACAATTTCAACCCTTTTGAATTTGAGAGGTATTTTATGACCTACCATATGATCTACCCTGAAGAATATTCCCTGTATTCTTGAGGAAAATGTGCACTCTGCTGTAGTTAGGTGGCATGTGCTATGGATGTCTGTTAGGTCTAGTTGGGTTACAGTGTTGTTCAAGTCTTCTATTTCCTTTTTATCTATCCATTATCGTTTTATTGATCTATCCTAGTTGTTATGGCCATGATTGCAAGTGGGGCATTGAAGTCTCCAACTGTTATTATTTCTGCCTTCTGTCAATTTGTTTTATGTATCTTAGGGCTCTATTGTTAGGCGACTACATGTTTATAACTGTTCTCTCATCTTACAGGATTGACCCACATATCATTATGAAATGTCTCTCTTTTTCTCCAGTAACAATTTTTGTCTTTAAATTCATTTTGTCTGATATTAGCATAGCCATTCTAACTCTTTTTTGTACAATTTGCGTGTTATATCTTTTTACAGAAGTCTAGAAATTAACAAAAGCTTTCGGCAATCCAGGGTTCTGAAAAAGATGATTCTGAAAGTTTTTGCAAATTTTTTCATTGCTTTTAGGAAAGAAAGTTCAGAGGTCCCCACTCTGCAATTTTTGCTGTTGTCACTTCTTGACTCATTCTATAAGGACATTTAAACATTTTCCTGAGTATCAAGTTTTAAGAGAATTTGGTTGTTAATTTCTGACATTATTACATTGTGATCTGAGCACCTATTCCATATGAATAACTTTGTTTTGTTAATTGCTGGAAGTTTTTATATTGACTTGGAATTTTAGAATTAGAAGAAACCATAGTTAATTGAAGTTTAAATGGAAGGCCCTTTTAATTTCATTTCTTGCTGAAAATATTTCTGATGTATATGAATTACATTTCATGGGCCACTCGGGACATAGACACTAATGAATGCAATGGAATATTTCAATGTTCTTTGGTGTCAAACTGACCTGGATTCAAATACCAGTCTTATTACCACTAACTATGTGACCTTGGACAAGTGACTTAACATCATGTTCTTGGACAAGTTACTTAACGTAACTAGTCTTCAGTTTCCTCAACCATAAAATTGAAATATATGACATTTTTTATGGGGTTGTTGTCAGGATTCAACAAAATGGCAGATTCTCAGAATTGCTGGAATAGAGGATATGTAAAGGAATAAGTATAAAATGTTAGCCAGAGCCAGATCACAGAGATATGCACATAAGAAGTGTTTCATAAATCTTTATTGCTTTCCTGGTTTCCTTATATAGCTATCATAGAAAAATTGTAGAAAACTAGGCTCAATGTAAAACTAAGACACCCTCCCTTCTAGAAAATTTGGTAGTATTTGTTAACTAAATTGGCTGACTTTCATTTGCTTTTTTGTTATTTGCTTCTCTCTGAGTAAAAGTTAATGACAGCAACATTCCAGTAACTTGAGAGTTCTAATTGGTTGACATCCAATTAATTGAATTTTTACCTACCACCAGTCATTGAGAGTTCAGTTTAATTAGAGAAATATCTTTATGATCTTTTGAGTATATAATTTTGAAAGGAAAAGAAAAGTATGAAAACTAATCAGTCACTCAAAGGTCTGTATTTCACTATTTTAAGGGTCCTAAATGGCATCAAGTATTATATTTTTGAAAAAGAAAGACATCCAGTAAAATTTTGTTCAAGTGAACTAAAATTAAGCTTCTCAATTCATTCATTTAGCTTCCTTTGGTTAAATGTGTTTTTTGTTGAAATACCAGTATAAGAAGAATAAGAAATCTTAAGTCAATTTGAGAGTAATTAGGCACCATTTGCAGTTACTGAGAATTCCTCTTTCAATATATTTAAATGTAGTTCTCCCTTCAAGGGTTTAGCCTTTTTGTAATAGCCTCATTTGGCATTAAGATAGGAAAAGTGAATCATTAGTAAAATTCAAGCCACCCTATTCTACTTTTAAATCTGTATTCACCTTTCTACTTTTTAAATCTATCTAAGCTCAACTGTTCATTCCTTTCATTTCCATTCTCTTCAACCTTTCCTCATGTTTCCCTTATAGATAAAAGACAGGAATACAGTAGCATTGATTTCATGTTGGGTGTAGATGTGTGTAAATACTTATGTGTATTTATCTACATACACATGCATCTTACTCTTGAATGTCCACTTTGGGGTCTATAAAATATGTCCATATATCTAATTTATTTATCACAATAGCCCTTTGAAGTCAGCATTTTTATCCCCATTTTCATCTTTAGAAATGAGGGAGCCTAGATTTTTTATCCACTTTAAATTGTTTTCTTACCCCTTTGGCACTATTTAAATAACATTCCATATATTAAGCATAGAAATAACTGTTTTCCCTTTGGGGGCCATACACTTATTCCAGTGGGGCCCAAGGGTTCCCAACATTTTGACCCTCTTCTTTGGGAACTGACTTCAGAGCCCATTCTTATGACTTTCAGTGGTGTAAAGTTTGGTCTTTTGAGAGTGGATTTAATTTTTGTAAAGAGCATAAGCCTCTGAAAGCCAAGTCTGATGAGCAATGCGGGGGGGGGGGGGGTGGATCAAACTGGGTAATGCTGTTTTTGTTCAATGACTAGGTGTGGATCTAAAGGAATGAGTGTGCTTTTCTTGTATGACTCAGATACTGGCTCTAAAGGCATTTCCCCAAGAGGAGTTCCAAAATGTGAAGTACTGGCATTGAAAAGGCTACTGTTGAAAGACAAAAGTTACTTGGATGTTTTAAATGCTGAGAGTTTTGTTGAAACAAAGTAGTCTTGCTTTTTAGACAGACAGTGGTCATTATAGGGTAGAAAGACCAGCCTGTTCCCTGAGAATTTAAGTATAATTTTACTTTCAATGACCACACCTACTATAAAACAAAGGCTTTAACCACTCAGCAGGAGTCACTTATTTTGAAAAGCCTAGGCTCCACCTACTTAAATAACACTTAGCCTCTTCAGTTCCCTTAGTAGGCATTAATGATCAAAACGAAGAATGAATTGAATGTCCTGATGATGTAGGAAACATCTTAATGAAGAAAAGTGCCTCAGTTGATTGGATTGAGGAATCTCAAAAATCAAGTAACTTATTCCAAATCTTCCAAATATAAAGAATCTGGTTGCATGCTGATTGTACTGTGCTGATAGAAACAGTGACTCAGTTCAGGACTGAGAAACAAATGTAATTGGCAACAGTCAACATCCTTTTAATTCTGGGTGGCCATGGTGTTAAAAAGGACTTTAAGCAAGGATCCAGTAACAGAAGTATGCTGAGAAATACATGATAGAAAAAATTACACTCAGGTGTATTAATGAATAGTCTTAGGTCTGCGGTGTCTTTCTTCTTTGCCATTGAAATGCAGCCAATTTTTGGTGGCAGGGCATGCAGCCCACTTGCACACAGCACAGCAGGAGTGGAACGAAGAGAAAGAGAGGAACCGTCAGGGCCTTTCCAGAGGGTCACCAAGTTTTCATACTCCTGTGAAGAAAACCTGATGCCTCTCCTTGTAATGCTTTGTCTGGAAAGAGCAAGCATCTGGAAATTGACCTTGGTTAGGGTTCTTGGAAGCTACAAACCCAGGGCTACCAGCTTTGGGTTTTTCCATTATGTTATGCAATGACACAGTCAAGGGGTTCAGTTTTTGGACCATTGTGCAGTAAAGGAGCACAGAAGTACACCTTTAAGAACGTCCACTTGTGATTAGAATTTGCTGCTGTGGCATGTTTCCTTAAAAGACAAAGAGCCCTACAGAGGAATGGTCCTGGCCAGAGAAGTCCATCCTTAATGTATGTTTTGACTTTTGACTTTTACAGCCAAAGCTGGACTTTTCTTTGGGGCTTTGATCTAAGCCTTAGTCATTCATTACACATTGTTATGAACCATCGATTTAAATTCCACTGCCTTTCCTCATACTGTCCTCCTTGATCTGCCTTTCTAGGTCCATTAAAGGAATTGTTTTACAGAAACAGTATGAAGAGAAACCAACAGTCCTTCTTTATTTCCATATTTCCCTCCTTCTCCACCCTTCTCCCTCTCTATCTCTCTTTTTAGTAAAATTACCTACATTATGAGGTCTTATATTTGTACCTAAGTGTTTGGACCTTTTAAATGTCACATAATACCAGAAGTATATTAAAAAAAAACTTTGATAAATGTACTACTTAAGTATACTCCATTTTTTAAAGTTGCTTTTTCCTCTGACCTTACGTAAAATGTAAAGGTCTAAACAGTGTTATATTCACACTCCCACTTAATTGTCACCAGGGCAACCAGAACCTACAAGCAACTGGCAGAAGTTGCAGTTGCAGTGCAGTGCAGGCCTGCACTCCAAAGCTGGCTGCCTAAGTCTTCCCACACAGGGAGAAAGAGGTTGACATCGCCCAGAAATATTTCCCATATGCTAATTGCAGCCATCAATGATTTTGAAAGTGAAGGGATTCTGTGGCTTTGATCTGCTAGTTGTGGCACATTATTGGTTTCTGTGCATCTGGGGGAAGGGGTGCAGGTTAGTGTAAAAAAGCCTGCATTGGGGCCAGCCTGGTGGTGTAGCAGTTAAGTTCGCATGCTCCGCTTCAGCAGCCGGGGTTCACAGGTTCGGATCCTGGGCACGGACTGACGCACCGCTTGTCAAGCCATGCTGTGGCGGCGTCCCATATAAAGTAGAGGAAGATGGGCACGGATGTTAGCCCAGGGCCAGTCTTCCTCAGCAAAAAGAGGAGGATTGGCAATGGCTGTTAGCTCAGGGCTAGTCTTCCTCACAAACACACAATAAAAGGCTGCATTTACCAAGGAAATACTGTATCATACATGGGCTGTCTTTAAGGAGCTAGAAGTTTTTTGTTTTTGTTTTTGTTTTTTAGAATGAACAGTGACACAGTCTGGTGGAGAAGTGCAAATGTCAAAGTTTTCTCTCTTTGCCATAGAAAAGAGGAAAGCAGATCTTAGTCCATAGGATGAAGGAGACAATGATGGGGGAAAAATTGGGGGAGGCAGCATATGAAATATGAGAGATTTAGTGCACTCACCTATAATTTCTTATGTTCTTCTGAATCCTTCTGTTATCTATTTTTGAACCTGTAAAAAATTTGATTTTAATTGGAACGAGGAGGTATTGATTTGGCCTATAGAAGGGAGCTCTCAAAAGATATCTAGTCTACGTTTTTCACTATTCTTTTGTTCTTTCATTTGTTCTTTCCTTCATTCATTTATTCATCAAACATTTTTGAATGCTGACTACATTCCAGGTGGTAGTGATAGAAATATATCTAAGGCATAGTCCCTGCTGTGAAAGACTTCACAGCCTAGTGGCAGAGACAACGATGTAACAGCACATTAGTAGACAGAGTGGAAAGTAAAGAGATTGAGTTGTGTCCAATGTACAGTGAGGGCACAAAAGGAGGGATGACCACTTTTGCCACAGCAAGTTTTAAAAGATAATAATAATCCAAAGAGCAGGTGACACCATTCCTGATAAAGAAACAAGACCTGGAGAGGGGAAGTGAGCTGCCTAAGGTCTGTGTGAGTGGCAGAATTTGACAGCACCTTGCTATTACCTTAAAGGCCTTTGGTGTCACACCTCAGCACAGTAATAACAGGTTGGCCTTGACCCTGTAAATACTTAAAGACACCTGAACAATTTTCTCAAAGAACTCCACAGAAACAAAATTGCATTCTCAGTCCTCTTATATTTATCCTCTTATATTTATATCCTCTTATATTTATATCCTCTTATATATATCCTCTTATATTCTCAGTCCTCTATATTTCTGACCTCTTTCCATGCCAGTGTTCATAGATCTATCTCTGTTTTTATATATACATATATATATTTTTTTAAATTGAGGTAACATTGGTTTATCACATTATATAAATTTCAGGTGTACATAATTATACCTGGACTTCTGTGTAGACTACATCATGTTCACCACCAAAAGTCTAGTTGCTATCGATCACCATACACATGTGCCCCTTTACCCCTTTCACCCTCCCACCACCCCCCTTCCCTCTGATAACCACCAATCTGTTCTCTATGTTTATATGTTTGTTTGCTGTTGTTGTTTTATCTTCCACATATGAGTGAAATCATATATGGTTTGTCTTTCTCCATCTGACTTATTTCGCTTAGCATAATACCCTCAAGGTCCGTCCATGTTGTCACAAATGGTGAGGTTTCATCTTTTTTATGCCTCAGTAGTATTCCATTATATATATATACCACATCTTCTTTATCCATTCATCCATTAATGGACACTTAGGTTGCTTCCAAGTCTTGGCTATTGTGAATAATGCTGCAATGAACATAGGGGTGCACATATCTTTTCAAATTAGTGTTTTCATGTTCTTTGCATAAATACCCAGAAGTGGAATAGCTGGATCATATGTTAGTTCTATTTTTAATTTTTTGAGGTATCTCCATATTGTTTTCCATGGTTGCTCTTCTAATTTACATTCCCACCAGTGGTGTACAAAGGTTCCCTTTTCTCCATATCCTAACACTTGCTATTTTTCGCTTTTTATTAATAGCCATTCTGATGGATGTAAGGTAATATCTTATTGTAGTTTTGATTTGCATCTCCCTAATAATTAGTGATGTTGAACATCTTTTCATGTGCCTGTTGCCCAACTGTATATCTTCTTTGGAAAAATGTCTGTTCATATCCTCTGCCCATTTTTTGATCACATTGTTTTTTGTTGTTGAGTTGTATGAGTTCTTTATATATTTTGGATTTCAACCCCTTACTGGATACATGATTTGCAAATATCTTCTCCCAGTCGGTAGGCTTTTTGTTTTGTTGATGGTTTCCTTTGCTGTGTAGAAGACTTTTTGTTTGATGCAGTCCCATTTGTTTATTTTTTCTATTGTTTCCCTTGCCTGAGGAGACATTTCCAAAAAGATATTGCTAAGACCAATGTCAAAGAGCATGCTGCTTATGTTTTCTTCTAGGAGTTTTATGGTTTCAAATCTTACATTTAATTCTTTAATCCATTTTAAGTTATTTTTTTGTGTATGATATAAGATAGTGGTCTACTGTCATTCTTTTGCATGTGGGTGTCCAGTTTTCCCAACACCATTTATTGAAGAGACTTTCCTTTCTCCATTGTATGTTCTTGGAGCCTTTGTCAAAAATTAGCTGTCCATAAGCGTGTGGGTTTATTTATGGGCTCTCAATTCTGTTCCATTGATCTGTGTGTCTGTTTTTCTGCCAGTACCATGTTGGTTTGATTACTATAGCTTTGTAGTGTACTTAGAAATCAGGGAATGTGATGCCTCCAGCTTTATTCTTTTTTTCTCAAAATTGCTTTGGCTATTTGGGGTGTTGCGTTATTCCATATAGATTTTAGGATTCTTTGTTCTATTTGCATGAAAAATGTCCTTGGGTCTTTGATAGGGATTGCATTGAATCTGTAGATTGCTTTAGGTAGTATGGGCATTTTAACTGTGTTAATTCTTCTAATCCATGAGCACAGAATATCTTTCCATTTCTTTATGTCTTCTTCGGTTTCTTTCAACAATGTCTTATAATTTTCAGTGTACAGATCTTTCACCTTCTTGGTTAAATTTATTCCCAGGTATTTTATTCTTTTTGTTGAGATTGTAAAAGGGATTGTATTCTTGATTTCTCTTTCTGCTATTTAGTTGTTAGTGTGTAGAAATGCAACTGATTTTTGTATGTAGATTTTTAAACGTTTATTTTAAATCAAAATTTGTTAATAAAGGGGAGAAGCGGTTACATGTTTATCTCCCAGAATTATTCAAATGGAATAGATTCATTTTTTCCAATAACAATGATTAAATTTATAAATATGTGGAAATTAAGCAACACACTCCAGGAAAACCAATACAAAGGAGAAATCAAAAAGGAAATTTAAAACAATATCATAAGACTAGTGAAAATGGAACCACAACATACCTAAACTATGAGATGCAGTAAAAGCAGTTATAAGAGGAAAGTTTACAGTGATAAATGTCCAAATTAGGAAAAAAGAAAGATCTCAAATAAACAACCTAACTTTACACCTCAAGGAACTAGAAAAAGAACAACTAAGCCAGAAGTTAGCAGTAGGAAGGAAATAATAATTATAGAGAAGAAATAAAGGAAATAGAGATTAGGAAAACAATAGAAAAAAATCAATGAAAATAAGAGTTGGTTTTTTCAGAAGATAAGCAGAATTGTCAAACCTTTAGCTAAACTAAAAAAAAGAGAGAAGACTCAAATAACGAAATTATAAATGAAAGAAGAGGCACTACAACAGATATCACAGAAATACAAAAGATTATAAGAGATTACTAGGAACAATTATATGCCAATGAATTGGACAACCTAGAAGAAATAGATAAATTCATAGAAATATATGACCTGCCAAGCCTGAATGATGAAGAAATAGAAAATTTGAACAGACCACTAACATAAAAAGTAAGGAGATTGAGTCAGTAATCAAAAACCTTCCAACAAAGAAAAGCTCAGGACCAGATGACTTCACTGGTGAATTCTAACAAACATTTAAAGAAGAATTAATATCAATCCTTCTCAAAATTTTTGAAAAAAATTGAAGAGGAGGGAACATTTCCAAATCCATTTTACTAGGTCATCATTACCCTGATACCAAAGATAGACAAGGAAGTTACAAGAATACGAAATTTCAAACCAATATCCTCAATGAACATAGATGCAAAAATCCTCAACAGAATACTAGCAAAACAAATTCAACAGTGCGTTAAAAGGATTATACATCATGATCAGGTTGAATTTGTTCCTGGGATGCAAGGATGATTCAACATCCACAAATCAACACATGTGAAACACCACATTAACAGAATGAAGGATAAAAATCATATGACCATGTCAATAGATGCAGAAAAAGAATTTGACAAAATTCAACACCATTTCATGATTAAAAAAAAAAAACTCTCGACAATTTAGGGACAGAAGGAATGGACTTCAACATAATAAAGACCCACAGCTAACTTCATACTCAATGGTGAAAAGCTAAAAGCTTTTTTCTTCTGAGGTCAGGAACAATGTAAGGATGCCCACTCTCAATGCTTCTATTCAACATAGTATTGGAAGTCCTAGTCAGAGGAATTAGCCAATAAATAAATAAATAAATAAATAAAAGGCATCCAAATTGGAAAAGAAGAAGTAAAATTATCTCTGTTTGCAGATGACATGATTTTTTTATATAGAAAACTCAAAACTCCACCAAAAATCTATTACAACTAATAAATGAATTCAGTAAAATTGCAGGATACAAAGTCAATATACAAAAATCAGTTGCATTTCTATACACTAACAATGAACTATCTGAAAAATAAATTAAGAAAACAATCCTATTTGCAATAGCATCAAAACAATAACATATTTGGGAATAAATTTAACTGAGAAAGTAAAATATCTGTACACTGAAAATTATAAAACATTGATGACAGAAATTAAAATACACACAAATAAATGGAAAGATATCCCATGCTCATGAAATGGAAGAATTAATAATGTTAAAATGTCCATACTATCTAAAGTGTCCTGTAGATTCAATGCAATCCCTATCAAAATTCCAATGGCATTTTTCACAGAAGTAGAAAAAACAGTCCTAAAATTTGTATGGAACCACAAAAGTTCCTGAGTAGCAAAGCAATCTTGAGCAAGAAGAATAAAGCTGGAGGCATCACACTTCCTGATTTTAAATTATATTACAAAGCTGTAGTAATCAAAACAATATGACACTGGCATTAAAAACAGACACATAGACCAATGGAACAGAATAGACAGCACAGAAATAAACCTCCACATATATGGTTAACTAATTTTCAATGAGGGAACCAAGAATACACAATGGGGAAAAGATAATGTCTTCAATAAATGTTGTTGGGAAAACTAGATATCTGCATGCAAAAGAATGAAATTGGACCCTTATCTTATACCATACACTAAAATCAACTCAAAATGGATTAAAGACAAACTTTAGACCTGAAACCATAAAGCACCTAGAAGAAAACACAGGGAGAAATCTCCTTGACATTGGTCTTGGCAATGACTCTTGGATATGATACAAAAAGCTAAAAATAAAAAATAAGTGGAATTGCAACAAACTAAAAAGCTTCTGCACAGCAAAGGAAACAATCAACAAAATGAAAGGCAATTTATGGAATGGGAGAAAATATTTGCAAACCACATATCTGATAAGGGATTAATATCCAAAATACCCAGGAATTCATACAACTCAATAGCAAAAAACCACAAATAACCTGATTAAAAAATCAAAAAGACCTGATAGATATTACTCTAAAGAAGACATACAAATGGCCAACAGATGTATGAAAAGATGTTCAACGTCACTAATCATCAGGGTAATGCAAATCAAAACCTCCACTTGTTGGGATGTGCTATTATATTAAACAAAAGATAACAACTGTTTGTGAGGATGTAGAGAAAAGAGAAACTTTGTACACTGTTGGTGGGAATGTAAATTGGTACAGCCACAATGGAAAGCAGTATGGAAGTTCCTCAAAAAATTTAAAATAGAACTACTGTATGATCCAGCAATCCCATTTCTGGGTATATATATCCAAAGGAAATGAAATTAGCATCTTGAAGAGATATATGGATCCCCATGTTCATTGCAGCATTATTCACAATAGCCAAAACATGGAAACAATCTAAATATCCATCAACATATAAGTGGATAAAGAAAATTTGGTATATACATACAATGGAATATTATTCAGCCTTAAAAAAGAAGGAAATCCTGCCATTTGTGATGTGAATGGACCTGGAGGGCATTATGCTAAGTAAAATATGCCAGACACAGAAAGACAAATACTATGTGATACCACTTATATGAGGAATCTAAAATAGTCAAACTTATTAATGCAGAGAGTAGAATGGTGGTTTTCAGGGCCTGGGGGGAGAGGGCAATAGGGAGGTGATGGCTGTTTCAGTTTTGCAAGATAAATAAGTTCTGGAGATCTACTGTACAGCATAGTGCCTATAGCTAACGAAACCGTATACTTAAAATTTGCTAAGAGGGTAGATTTTATATTGTGTTCTAACCACCAAACAACAACAATAATAATAATAAAGAGGAAACTTTGGGAAGTGATATATATGTTTATGGCCTTGATGGTAGTGATGGTTGCATGGGTATATACTCATCCCCAGACTCATCAAGTTGTGCACATTAAATATGTACAGTTTTTATGTCAATTATAACTCAATAAATTCTTATTTTCAAAACAAACCTATATTGCTTTCTCAGTAATAAAAGGTAAAAAAACTAAGGCAAATTGCCAATTTCCATTTTTCTGAGAATCAATGTTTATGGTATGTCATTGATCCTGACTTATCTCCAACCCCATCCTTCTCTCTGACAATGAAAATGTACAGGCATACCTCATTTTATTGTGATTCACTTTATTGCACTTCACACATATTGTGTTCTTTACAAATTGAAGATTTGTGACAATCCTGAGTCAAGTAAGTCTATCAGTGCCATTTTTCTTCAGCATTTGCTCACTTTGTGTCTCTGTGTTACATTTTGATAATTCTTGCAATATTTCAAAATTTTCCATTGTTATTATATTTGTTATGGTTATCTGTGATCAGGGATCTTTTTTTTTTTTTGAGGAAGATTGGCCCTGTGCTAACATCTGTTGCCAATCTTCCTCTTTTTTCTTTTTCTTCCCCAAAGCCGCGGTACATAGTCGTGTATCATAGTTGTAGAGTTGTAGCTCTTCTATGTTGGACGCCGCCTCAGCATGGCTTGATGAGCAGTGAGTAGGTCTGTGCCCAGGACCTGAACCGGCGAAAGCCGGGCTGCTGAAGCAGAATGTGTGATCTTAACTGCTCTACCATCCGGCTGGTCCATTACCAGTGATTTTTGATGTTACTATTGTAATTGTTTGGGGGCACCATAAATCATGCCCATATGAGATGGCGAACTTAATCAATAAGTGTCGTGTGTGGTCTGACTGCTCCACTGACCACTGTTCCCCTGTCTCTCTCCTCCTTGGGCCTCCCTATTCCCTGAGACACAACAATATTGAAATTAAGCCAATTAATAACCCTACAATGGCCTCTAAATGTTCAAGTGAAAGGAAGAGTCACATGTCTCTCAATTGAAATCAAAAGCTAGAAATGATTAGGCTTAGTCAGGAAGGCAAGTTGAAAGCCAAGATAGGCCAAAAGCTAGGCCTCTTGCCCTAAATAGTTGGCCACACTGTGAATGCAAAGGAAAAGTTCTTGAAGGAAATTAAAAGTGCTACTCCAGTGAACACACGAATGATAAGAAACAGAAACAGCCTTATTGCTATTATGGAGAAAGTTTTAGTGGTCTGGATAGAAGATCAAACCAGCTACAGCATTCCCTTAAACCAATGCCTAATCCAGAGCAAGGCCCTCACTCTCTTCCGTTCTGTGACATCTGAGAGAGGCGAGGAAGCTGCAGAGAAAAGCTAGCAGAGATTGGTTCATGAGGTTTAAGGAAAGAAGCCATCTCCATAACATGAAAGTGCAAGGTGAAGCAGCAAGTGCTGACGTAGAAGCTGCAGCAAGTTATCCAGAAGATCTAGCTAAAATAATTAATGAAGGTGGCTACAATGAAAACAGATTTTTAGTTTAGACAAAACAGCCTAATATTGGAGAAAGATGTCATCTAGGACTTTCATAGTTAGAGAGGAGAACTCAATGCCTGGCCTCAAAGCTTCAAAGGACAGGCTGACTCTCTTGTTAGGGGCTAATGCAGCTGGTGACTTTCAGTTGAAGCCAGTGCTCATTTACCATCTGAACATCCTAGGGCCCTTAAGGATTATGCTAAATCTACTCTGCCTGTGCTCTATAAATGCAACAACAAGCCTGGATGACAGCACATCTGTTTACAACATGGTTTACAGAATATTTTAAACTCACTGTTGAGACCTACTGCTTAGAAAACAAGATTCCCTTCAAAATATTACTGCTCATTGACAATGCACCTGGTCACCCAAGAGCTCTGATGGAGATGGACAATGAGATTAATGTTGTTTTCATGCCTGCTAACACAACATCCATTCTGCAGCCCATGGATCAAGAAGTAATTTTGACTTTCAAGTCTTATTATTTAAGAAATACATTTCTTAAAGCTATAGCTGCCACAGTGATTTCTCTGTTGGATCTGGGCAAAGTATATTGAAAACCTTCTGAAAAGGATTCACTATTCTAGATGCCATGAAGAACATTCATGATTCATGGGAAGAGGTCAAAGTATCAACATTAACAGGAATTTGGAAGAAGTTGATTCCAACCCTCATGGATGACTCTGAGGAGTTCAAGACTTCAGTGGAGGAAGGAACTGCAGATGTGGTGGAAATAGCAAGAGAACTAGAATTAGAAGTGGAGCCTGAAGATGTGACTGAATTGCTCCAATGATGAAATTTTAACTGATGAGGAGTTGCTTCGTATGGATGAGCAAAGAAAGTGGTTTCTTGAGATGAAATCTACTCCTGGTGAAGATGCTGTGAAGATTGTTGAAAGGACAAGAAAGGATTTAGAATATTACATAAACTTGGCTGATAAGACAGTGGTGGGTTTTGAGAGGACTGACTCCAATTTTCAAAGAAGTTGTACGGTGGGTAAAATGCTAGCAAACAGCATCACACGCTACAGCAAAATTTTTCGTGAAAGGAAGAGTCATCGACTCAACAAACTTCATCATTGTCTTATTTTAAAAAATTGCCACAGCCACCCCAACCTTCAGCAACCCCCACCCTGATCAGTCAAGCAGCCATGGAGGCAAGACCCTCCACCAGCAAAAAGATTACAAATCACCAGAGGCTCAGATGATGGTTAGCATTTTTAGCAATAAAGTATTTTTAATTAAGTTACATACATTGGTTTTAGACATAATGCTATTGGACACTTAATAGACTACAGTATAGTGTCAACATAACTTTTATATGCACTGGGGAACCAAAATATTCGTGTGACTTACTTTATTGCTTTATTTGCTTTATTGTGGTGGTCTGGAACCAAACCCACAAAGTGTCTGTACTATTATTGGCTTTTTGAAAGAACACAGTAACTACTGTGTGAGGGATTACTGACTATTGTCTCAGGAGCAAAGTGGACTTGGGGTCCCTGTATCATGACATACCAGATCTGAATGTTATTTACAGCTCTATGTTCTCTTTCCCAAGACTTCTGCTGTCTTTTGGCTAATTTTAGTGGTGTGAAAGAGGAAGACTGATGGATCCAGTTGCTAAGGCAGACAGAGTGTGGACATGCAGTCTCAAGTTCATGCTGTAACTGGTGATCACACCTCAGTAGAACCTTGCAACATTACTTGTAATCCCAGCTGGGCCTCCCCTGAGCAGAGACAGCAATTACGCATAGTGGTTTTCAGATGTAAACAAATGTTCATGGGGGACTGACTTATAATCAGCCAAGTCATTTCATTTATGCCTTGCATCAAATTGGAATGAAGGTCTCTGATCAGTGAAATCGAGCACATTCATTTACTGTCTCATCAAGTGTTTTTAGAACTTGGGTTCATTTCTCTTTCCCTTCAGAGATATGACTGTACAGTATATTTAAGGCTCAGAAAGCACTTTAGAAGTAGATTGTATCTTAAAAATAACTCTATATCTCCTTTTGTACTTAGCTCAAGTACACCAGTGTGCATTTGGCCATTTTCCATTGCTATTATTTCTTATGACTCAGTGCCATATGCCTGGAAAGGGATAACATAGAAAATTATGTTTTTACGGGAACTTTGGTAGTACCATATTGCTTCTCTGTCTCTATCTCTTATTAACGATACTTGAGTAAATGCTTTAAAATGATGACAGCTGAGAGAATCTTTTAAAAAAAATCTAGAGAAAAGGCATGCTAACACTTTGTACAGAATGAGTTAAAAAACATAATATCATTTCTTTCAGCCATTGGTTAGCGTGAAACCAAAACTGTGTAAACGAATGGACAGATGTGGAAAATGTGGGCTACATAGACCAATGGATTCTGAACCATTATGACCTGCAGTATGCTTGTCCCACTCAAAACTTTGTAAGACCACCACTCCATTTAAGAGCTATGGGCAGGATTTCAATTCAAAACACAGAGAAAAGCTGAGCACTTTGGAGGATGAAAAGAAGTGAAGTCCTTAAGAAGAGATGTATAAGCTAGTTTGGGAATCAAAGTAGGCAGTGGTCAGGGGAAGTTTCCTGGGGGATTGAGGACTTCAAAGAGTCCTTGAAGAGAAGTAAGATTTGGGCTCCATGGAAGTTTATTTTATTTATTTCACAAACGCTCATAAACCATTCCACATGTGGCAGGTACTGTTCTAAGTGCTTTGTAATAATTCTATGAAGTAGGCATTATTATTATCCTCCTTTTTATGGAAGAGGAAACTGAGAAACAGAGAGGTTAAGTAACTTGCCCAAGACCACTCAGCTAAAAAGTGGCAGACCCAGGTTTAGATCCAAGTCGATGCACTTAGCCACTACTTTTCTGATGATCAGTTTTCCCATTTGTAAAAAATTGGAGACAATAATTCCTTTGGTCCTATTGTGAGGAATGAATTAGATTAGATCAGTGAAAGTGGCTGGCACAAAGAAGGCACTCAATAAAAAGCTGCTTCTTTTCTTAATTTCTTCTCTCTTGGAAACTCAGCTTTGTTCTAGTTCTTGGAATGAATCCTGCCTTGGTATTTTCTTGAATGTGTACCGCCTCTCTGCTTGGATCTTCTACGCCTGCTTGATTCTCAAATGCCTATTGCTATACTCCACTTTTTAAAAATACTTTCTTAGCACATGCTATGTTCCCAGCCGTAAGTGCCTGCCTCACCCTATGGAGCAGGTCAACCTCCAAAATATAACTCCTCCTAGTCAGTAGTTATTGAGTCATACCTCGTTGTGTTCAAGACTGCACATTCTTGAAGCAATTGAAGACTTCTGTTTACCATAGGCACTTATTTACTCAGCAGATACTTCACAAATATCTGTTGATTGTGTGCCTGGGCCTGCACTATGTGATGCACGGTACATGAAAAAATAGAGAAAAAGAAAATAAAATGAGATAAAGGGTGTAGGGAAGACAGTAGAGGTAAGGGAGTTCTATGCCCCATCCAGGGGTGCATGCAGACCCTGGCTTTGTCTGGCGTTAGTCCTCAGTAGCCATCAGCCTGCCTCCAGATGCCCTTTTCCTCTTCCTTCCCTCCAAGCACCATTTAGCTATTCTTCATCTGCTGACTTCAGGGTCCAGCTTCCAGAAGCTAAGTAATCTGATAAAAGTAATCTGTACTAAAGTGTTCATCGAGCTAACAGGTTAATGTGTTATTCTTCCTGGGTAATTTGTTCATTTCGAGAAGGGTTTTTTGAAGACATTAAGGCATGATGGCAGAAAATTTCAGGTCTCATTGCAGCCTGGAGAGGAAGAAAGTGCCCCCACACGACCCAGGCTTTCATGATTAGCCTCAGTCTGGTTTCTATGGTCATTTTCAAAGTTTCCCTGGTGCCAAAGCCACTGTCTTATGGCTTTTATTATGCCCCACCCAAGTTTGGATCAAAGAGAAAATGAATGATCCTCCTCTCTTGTATTTGGGATGCATCCTCCCTGGATCCAGGAGGAAAATTCTCCTGATCACAGAGAAGCTTAGAAATGGGCTATTTGTACATAGATAAAAATGGCCAGCAGTCATGATCTGGTAGGCAGCCTTCTAAGTGCTTTATGTATGTAATCTTATTTAATTCTCACCACAAGCCCCATTAAGTAGATACTATCATTGTCTCCACTTTCAAACAAAGAACTGAGGCACAGAGAGGGTAAGTAACTTGCTCTAAGTCACATTCCTAGTGAGTGAATGCAAGCAGTGTGGCTGTAGGATCTGTGCCTTTAATCACTACACTATACCAATCAGTATCTCAGGTTCAAGCCCTCCCATCCTGGATAGCATCAGCAGATAGACCAGATACAGCCATCGGCTCATAGAGACTCACCATTCTCATCCCATATCCAGGATATTGCAGCCATGAGCGCATTTGGCATGGCAGAGACAGGCCACTGATCTGGCACTCTGACCTTGCTAATAGGAGCCTAAGTTACTCTGGGGCTGATATTACCTTCTTCCTTTCTGTGCTGCACAATATTGACAAGGAACTGCCTCTCAAGCCCTCTCTTCTCCACTCCACCCCAAAAAGGGAAGGAATGCTTAAACCTGGTGACTGCCCTGAAGGTCTGATAAGGAACAGTTAAAGTGTGACTAATCCTATTTTTTAAAAGTAAAAGAAAGATTTGCCAAATTAACCCTTAAGTATGACTTTAGCCAAGCCAGTCTCTGTTGCTGACATGCCCTCTGAATTCCCACGTCTAAGCCAATGTGCACACTGTGCCTCCAAATCGCAATGCCCTCCACCTTCTCTCACTGATTATTTAATCCTACAATATATGCTACAAGGAAGATTCTAAAATTATCTGCATTTTATTTATGAGGAAATTGAGAAAGATTAAATAACTTTCCCAAGGTCACTATATTACCAATAGATATGTTTTAGCTTCTTGTCCTTTCTCTGCATTTGTTCATTTCCATTCGGTATCATATCAGGTTCCATGACTAAGGGTACCTGTTCATACTGATATTATGTCCACAATATCATGAATGCAAAATACAATGAGATTGTAATTATTGTATTGACATGTTGCATGGAGGTTAGAACATGTCTTAGTATGAGCAAAAGTCAGATATTTGAAAACTCGAAAATTGGAATAGCAAGGTTGTCCTATACATGCAAATGTAAATCTTTCATATTTATGTTCATTGTTCTTTCTGTGATGATAAATCTAAGAGAATTATGATAGAGTGTTTTCCACTTGATAAAGTGTAGGGTCTTGCAGAAGTGTTTGATTTGGACTTGGCCATGCAGAAATAATTAAAAGACAACTCAATTCAGGTGCCTTTTTAAAAAAAGAATTAAAAAATAATGAATTAAGCTCATTTACTTTTAAAAGGGACAAAAGCAATGCTTTCTTCTTCAGATAAAACACATTTCTGTCCCATATTTTAACCATTCCAAAAACAGAAGCACTAAAAGAGCAAAGAAGCATAAAAACAGGTGGAGTAAGGAGGATTATAACAGAGAAAAAGGGATATAACTGGAATAGAGAGAAATGAAGAAATAGACAAAGGGCCAGAGAAATATTCGTAGAAGATAAAAGAACAGATGTTGAGAAATGCGGGGGAAGATAGAAAGAAATGGCAGAAGGTGAGAGAAATAGAAGTAGTTTATCAGAAATAGAGGTCTAATTCTCACATTGAAATATTTATTTCTCTAATTTAATAGTTTTATTAGACAGATTGCCAAAATAATAAAATTTAAAAAAATTTCCCCAGTGTTAGCTTTCTGAAAAGCCTAGATATAAATCTTTGGACTCTTTTGAGCATTATCCTTATGAATACTCATGGATGCAATCAAAGTGAAAACACAATTTTGCATTGTAACCTTTTGTTAATGTTATTTCCTGTACAATTTTCTGTTTTTCTACAGTGCTCAAATCATCTCATTGCATTAATATATAATAAATAGCTCCATCATTCCCCTATTGTTGAATAGTTAGGTTGTTTTAAGGCTTTTTTTTTTTTTTGGTGGGGAAGATTCACCCTGAGCTAACACCTGTTGCCAGTCTTCCTCTTTTTGCTTGAGGAAGATTGTCCCTGAGCTAACATCTGTGCCAATCTTCCTCTATTTTGTATGTGGGTCGCTGCCACAGCATGGCCACTGATGAATGGTGTAGGTTCACGCCCGGGAACTGAACCCGGGCTGCTGAAGCAGAGCATGCTGAACTTAACCACTAGGCCACAGGGCCAGCCCCAAGGCTTTTGATATTCAAACTAAGGCTGCTTTTTTTTCTTCTTTTGAATTATTAGCTTAGAATAATTTCCCAGGATTGGGATCCCTGATTCGAGGGCTAGAAACACTTCTATGATTCTTGACCCGGTTGGCAATGCCATCATCAAGTTCAAAGAGCCTGTTCTTCCAGAGCCTGTATAGTATTGGATTTTGTAAATTGTTATTTTGGGAAATTTAATTAAGTTTCAAATAGTGCCTCCTAGTTGGAACTATATACATTTCTTCTAGCATGAGGATACTCTTTGATCATTTGTTCCCTGGGGATCTGGCGATGGTCTTGTAAATTTGTAGCACCTCTGTACACAGTTTCAATGCTATTCATTTATCTGTGATCTTCCTAGCATTTCCACTATTTAATCTTAGTTTTGATAATGGTTTTACATTTTTGTATTATGTTATACTCTCTAACCAGTCATTCCTTTGCAATGTTTTTTATTACTTCAAAACTTAAAAAATGCTTACAGTTGCATTTAATAGTCTATTCTTAATATATTTTAAAAAAATTTTCTTAAAATATTTATATTTTTAGTTTATATAGAAAGAATTGTTATATATGGTAAGAGATAAAGGTTTACATTAATTTCTCTCCATATTCATTATCAGTTACCCCAGGTGAGTTTACTAAATAATGAATACTTTCCCCATTGTTTTGTTATGCTTTGTTCATCAAACTTTCAATTCTTAACACCTATTAGAGCCTTTTCCTGGTCTCACTATCCCGTTTACTGATTGATATTTCTGATTTCCATCAGAATTCTGCCATTTCAACCAATGATAATTTATAATACATTCTAATATTTGATAATTCTTTTAGACTTTTGTTTCCCTACAATAGTCATGTACAGTTGTTACTACAAATTAATATGGTATCACTTTTGAAATAAGAGATATCTTCATTTGAATTGTCTACAACTATACATCAACTTGTGAAGAAGTACCAACTTCATACTATTGGTCTCCTATTCGGAAATGTAGTATGACTTTACATTTATTCAGATTTTTCTTTATTTCTGCCATTAAGGTTTTATATTTTTTCTTTTTCTCACACTCTTGTATATATTGACTTATTTCCAAATATTTTAATGTTTTCCCTTTATTGTAAATGTGTTACTTTTTCTCCTTTTTGTTGGCTTACTGTTAGATATTTTATTGGCTTTCGAAGACTACTTATCTTGTATTTTGGGACTTTGCTGAACTCTGTAGTTGTGTCTAATCACTTGAAGTTAATTCTGTGGCTTTTCTAAGTATATACTAATGTTGTCTAAAAAATTCTTTATCTTTAATTTATTCCTTTCCAATATTTACTTCTAATTTATTTTCATACCTTATTACCAAAACAAGAATTTCTCAGAAACACTAAGGTTATAAATGAATAAAAGCTCCCTTGTTTTGGCTCAGTTTTTATGGGAAATGACTTTAT
The DNA here is from genome assembly GCA_031878705.1 of Tapirus indicus. Taxonomy (NCBI): domain Eukaryota; kingdom Metazoa; phylum Chordata; class Mammalia; order Perissodactyla; family Tapiridae; genus Tapirus; species Tapirus indicus. The sequence goes on along the minus strand of CM062942.1, from coordinate 110,143,783 downwards.
TTTTCCAGTAGATCAGTTCTTCATTTTTTGAATACATATTCTTTACCGTGTTAAAGAGGTAGTTCACTGTTCCTATATTTAAAAGATGTTAACCATTAAAAGGAGTTGGATTTTATCAAATGCCTTTTTGGTATTTACTGAGATGAACATACATTTTTCTATAATATTGATATTTTCCACTGAAATCATCTTTACATTTCTGGGATAAACGATACTTGATCAAGGCTTAAAATCATTTTGATAAGTTTCTGTATTTTATTGATAGCATTTTGGCTAAAATGCCATCAATGAGAGGCAGTATGGCATACTAGAAGGAGCAAGTGTCTGAGTTCAAATCCAGCTGGACCCCATAACAGCTTTATTCAGTACTGTGTAGTAGCTAAAAGCATGAGCCCTGTTATCAGAGATAAGGAACTTTGAATCCTGGTTCTGTTACCTAATAGTTTTGTTAGTTTGTTACTTTGGACGAGCCTCACTTTCCTATTCTTAACGTGGGGACATAATAATATTTACCTTATAGAGACTGTTATGAGGGTTAAATGAGCTAACTTGTGAAAAATGCTTAGCGCAGTGCCTGGCATGGAGTATTTCCACGTTAAATAGTTGCTATTATAATTATCATATTTCTAGGTGACAATAGGCCATGGCTTTTTTTTTATATCATAATAGCTTACAACACTGTGAAATTTCAGTTGTACATTATTATTTGTCAGTCACCATATAACTGTGCCCCTTCGCCCCTTGTGCCCACCTCCCAATGTCCTTCCCCCTGGTAACCACCAAACTATTCTCCCTGTCCGTGTGTTAGTTTATCTTCCACATATGACTGAAATCATACGGTGTTTGTCTTTCTCTGTCTGGCTTATTTCACTTAACATAATACCCTCCAGGTCTGTCCATGTTGTTGCAAATGGGACGATTTTGTCTTTTTTTATGGCTGAGTAGTATTCCATTGTGTGTGTGTGTGTGTGTGTGTGTGTGTGTGTGTGTGTGTCTTTATGCAATAATCTGTCAATGGACACTTGGGTTACTTCCACTTCTTGGCTACCCATTAGAATGACAATAATCACCAAGACAAAAAGTAACGAATATTGGAGAGGTTGTGGAGAAAAGGGAACCCTCATTCACTGCTGGTGGGAATGCAAACTGGTGCAGCCTCTATGGAAAACAGTATGGAGATTCCTCAAAAAGTTAAAAATAGAAATACCTTATGATCCAGCTATCCCACTACTGGGTATTTATCCAAAGAACTTGAAATCAACAATCCAAAGAGGCTTATGCACCCCTATGTTCATTGCAGAATTATTCACTATCCAAGAAGTGGAAGCAACACATGTTTTTCTTTTTTATAGCATTCTTACCTTTTGTATTATTCTTACATTTTTGTATCATTTTAATCTGTATCATTCTTACCACACTTCCTTCTGAGGATAATTTTAAGAAATATACCATACTTTTCAATACTCAAGGATAATTTCTGTAATATATTCTTCAAAGGCTTGGGGGAAAAATCCTCTTATAAATCCATCAGGCCTAGGTGTGTTAAGAAATACAGTCTACATCATTTTACAAAGGGGTTACTTTGGAAGCCAACATTTATTTGATTTTCTAAACCTTTTTAACAACCAGATTCTGCTTGTTTTCCCCGTTTATTTAATCAGAACCTTTGTGTGAACCCCAAACCCCCAATTCCCAATTTTGTCTGTAATTCTCCAACCACACTTAAATGTGCCTTAGTTTAACTTTTCACCTATCCAGATCTTTAGAAACAGCAACATTTGTTAGGTTGTAGATGACAATAATTCTTTTGTTACTAAACCATTACATAGCTTTGAGAAGTCTTTCCTGCATCAAAGTTAATTATATTTTTTGGAAGAACATGCCACTTGAGAGGTTGCTATAGCCTTACCTACAATCTTAGCCTTATGTTTGTATGTGTAAGTGTCCATTTTCAGCATTAAGGCATAGAGCACAGGGAGCATGTTCCCTGATGTGTTTAAATGTTTGCTTACATGCCTCTATTTGACCGGGTGGGAGAGAGGAACAGGACTGAAAATTTAAATCCAAGTGTTGTGAGGCACTGACCTTTGAAGATCCATCAGGAATAGTGGTTCTGAGACTAGCCCCAAATGCAATTCAGAGACTACAATCTACATACATTATTTTAAGAACTCATCTAGTGGATCAGTGGGTACATAACTCAGTTTTTCCTGGATCATGCCCCCAATCATGCCTAAGGGGAAGAAAAGCAAAGAAAATGTTGGCTAATTCTAACTACTCTACTAATAATTCCAAGGTGAGTCCACCCCAGAGAGCAAATGGGCCCTTTTAAAATGCTGAGGAGAGGGGACAGCAATTTCCTACCACCTTTGAAAACACTCCCTAGTGACCTGGTGGCATGGAAATTTGCCTAGCTTCATTTGTGGAGGTCATACCACCCTGGATAAAAGAAGGACAGTTTACCAGGCAAAAATTTGTTTATAAGATTGCTGTCAACCTCCAGTGTGGAAAAGGGAGAATAATAAAGACTCATTTGCAACTTTCACTGGTCAGAAATATCAAGCAAGAGACAGTGTTGATGCTATGCTATCCCAAGGACTAGCAAATTGACCCCTATTTATGACCTTAAATTTATGATAAAACAATTATTTCAGCAATGCAATGGCAGTAAAATCATGCCAGTTTGTGTGGTATTAAGGAAACTCAGAGTGTCCCACAGGAGATGTGGTTTGCAATGGTGGACGCAGGTAAGAGAATTGGTGTTGACCCAAGTTATGTTTAGTATAAAGACTCCTTTGTTGACTCACTGTGATAACAGTTCCTCATTTGTTAGATCATTGGGTATAAAGTTATATAATTCAGCCTTGCCCTTCTCTCCAGCCTGCTGTGGTAGCCAACACCTCCTACTTTTAGCTGTGGTAGTTCCTGGACTGCTAAAGCCACTTCCTATATGTCTGCCAATTTGACTTTTAGATTAGTGCAGGTAACTGGCAAGTTTGAAGGGAGGTGGGGAGAGGTGGTTAGGAATTAGAATCTTTCTTTTTTCCCTTTTTTCAAGTAACTAGAAACTCCTGATTTCTGTTTGATTTATGCTAGGATTCTCCCCATTATTACAAAAGTATCAGACACCGTCCCTGCACATTGTCCTGATAATTTTCACAATGCTTGCCAAACGCCATGGGGGGGAAGGTCTCAATTATTTAAAGGGCAGTTTGTGCCAGTGTTCTACTTCCAACAATTATGATCCTGCTCCTATTATCTCGCATTTAACAAACAGAGATTGATTTCTTGCCTAAAATTAGCTGGAGAATCTATTTGAATCAGTCCCCCAGAATTAAAAAATATAATTAACCGGAGAATTCACTCCACTCCTCAACCTAGCTGCTGCTTAAATATCTCCTGTGATGTGTTTGCACTTTCTGCAGAGCGGGTAGAACTCTGTACTGGGGTGAAGTCGTTCATTGCAGGAAAGCTGCCCATGAATTGCTATGAGCTTGTCACTGAGGATCCTGCATATGTGTGTGTTATCAACTACAATTGTCCTGGTAAAATTAAATAAAGCATGCGTTTATTATTGTGGCGCTCCAATTAAGGGACAGCTGGTGTTCTTATTACACTTGCATTAAATCAAAACTTGTAATTTGGCTGTCCAGATGCACATTTTTTAATCAAAATATGAAATTATATATGCTTTGTCCATTTCTCATTCAAAGTATCTGGAAACCTACCTTAGGACTCCTCCTACCCTTCAAACTCCGTGGAAGAAGGGGAACTATTCACACAAATCAACATTTCCTTCTCTGAAGTTTTTAAAGGAAAATAAAAGATTAGGGCATTTATAGAAGGGGGAGGACTCAGGAAGGCAGCTGGTAAGTATTTTTTTTTTCTTCAATGAGCTGATCCATTTATTGAGTAAGGTCATTTTTGGAATAACCTATTTTACCTTACCTGTATCTGAAGTGACTATAAGGGTACAGTTTTGAGCCACACATTTGTCATTGGCACTTCAGTTCCTGAAGCTCTAGAAACTTTGCTGCCTCCCCCCTCCCCGCCCGGGGATGTATGCAAGCTCTGCTTGTTTTCGCTTTTATAAAACCTGAGCGTTATGATTTATCCCCCCCTTCCCTTAATAATGAAATGACAAAGAGTATTTGCAGCGGGGGCTGGGCCGCCGGGTTTGGGGGAGAGGCGCCACACCTCCGGAGAATAAAGCCCGCGCTACGCTCTCTTAGAACTGTGAACGAATGAACGAACCACACAAAGAATATATTTGGCGACGAAACAGCGCCCTACAGGAAGAAAGTGCCCGCACTCGGAGCGTGATCAGGAGCGCGACTTTTTGGCGCTCTTTGGGAGCAGCGAGAAGGAGGCAGAGGACAGAGAGTCCCAGAGTGGGCGCGGGTGCAGGGGCAGCACGCGGCCGAATTCCCGCCCGTTCGGCAGCGGCGAGCAGGGGCTGGGAAGCGGCGCGCGCCGAGCCAGGTGAGGTTGGCGGCGGCGGTGGCGATGCGGGGCGCGCTACCTGGCCGGGCGGGGCGGGGCCGGGCCGGGCGGCCGCGCTCACTGCTTCCGAGCCCGGCTTCCCTGCTGCCCGCGCGCGGCTCCTCCGCTTGGCAGAGTTTCGCGGGAGTTGCCGTTTTGGCGCCCAAAGCCCCCTCACTATTGCCGTTTCCTCGGCGGTCCCCGTATGCCGGGCGCGGGGCACCGCCAGGGCGGGCCCGGCGCCTGAGCTCAGGCTGCCCGGGGTCGGCAGGCTCTGCCAGGGGACATCTGTGGAGGGCACGCCTTTGGCTAGGGCCGGGCGGGGTTTGGGCCGGGGTTGCCATGGCAGCCGCTAGCCCGGGCCGGAGCCCCACGCCCGCCCGCCGCGAGGGAGCTCCGAGGTGTGCTCCAAGTGGACTGAACCAAGAGCATGGGAGAAGGGGGGACGGCGGGCCCGGGGCCCTCCCCTGCCCCCCAGCCCGCCGGCCCGCCACGGGAAAGGGCCCCCGAGTAGTCAAAAAAAGAAAATATTCTTTCCTTTAGATCTGAAAGGAGGCTTGCAAGAGCGTGGGGGATTAGGAGGGAGAGGGGAGCTGAGGGATTGTTGCCTCCGTCCGGGAGTCCTCGTGTGCGTGTTGCTCGCCTTGACATTTTATACCCCACAGCGGCCAACTTGGAGCCGGGTTGCACGTCCCAGCCGTGAAGTTATGTAGGTGGGGCGGGCTTTAATTTGCTTATATCTAATGATTTCAGGAGCCTCGCTTTAAAATGGCGGCATTGAGTATACACCCCTGCTAAAGGCTCTCCCGGCACCAGGGCCACCTCGCGCAGCGCTGCTTTTGCTTCTGCCGCTAACAGATGGCATGTGCCGCTGCCGCTGCCCCTGCCGCTGCCCCTGAGAGCAGGACCCCATAGCCTCTGGGTTTGCGCTAGCAGCATAAGGTAAGGCTGGAGCTCAGTTGGGGTTTGTGAAACTGGCTGCCTTCCTACGAGGTCGACGAAATAAAATGCCTTTTAAACTTTCTTTTTCAAAATGGCAAATAGAAGGAAAAGTAATCCTGCAACTTTGTTGCAATTTTAGGGCTTTGATCTTTCTTCTTCTTCCTCCTTTCTTTCTTTCTTTTTCTTCTCCTACTTCTTCCTTTATATACATACATATATATATATATTGAATTTAAAGGAACTTCTTGCATGACATATCATCAGCAAATGCCTTTAACAACTAATGTCCCCATGGTCGTGCGATATTGTGAGCAGCGCCACAGCTTCCTTGCAGAGACTTCTCTCTTCCCGCTCTGGATCAACACATGTGGGCAGCTTGCTTTTACTACCGGCATCTGAAGGGCATGAGGGTAGATTTTAGGAGACTATTAAAAAGGTAACTTTAGTTTTTAGCATTCACACAAGAAGCTTTTATGCTACGGAAAGGAAATTAAATCAAGACGAAATGAAAGTTGACACTTAGTGATTCATTTGTGTAGATGTGTCAATACTACTGTGGACCTACTGTGTGTTTTTCTGACTACTGTCCACTGATTGGTATATGTAGATACAACAGTAAGGGCGAATTTATTGTGTTGCTATAATTAAGGTAGCGTGTTTTAGACGAGTTCTTTTTTTCTTAGATGTTCCTAAATTGCCAGTGTTTGTAAATTGGGCACGGATCCCCACAGCCTATCTCTACACATGTTTTGAGTTCATAGGGAAGCATCAATTAAAAGAAAACTATTGCAAGATTTAATTTTGAAATGATTGCTAATTTTTTATGTTGACTCCCTGGTTTAATCAGTAAGTCTTTGAGTGATTACTGATATAATGGTTGGAAAGTGGACTGTTGAAATAGTTGTAGAAATGACTAGACATCAGTGTTTAATACAACTCATCTGAGTTTTTTTTCTCTGATGACTTATTGACAATGAGGCTTACCAGAGACCTCAGATTTTTCTGATTGTATTCATATTTTCTCTTTTACTTGTGCAAATCTAGTCATTAATGTTTAAATACTTTTTTAAATTGTTTAAAAAATTTTCCCCAATATGCAATACTTTTGGGGGATGCTTTCACATTTATTGAAACTTCTCTAAACATAGCCTAAAAGGACTTTTGCCCATAGCCCAGCTGATAATTATTCTACCTCTGTCCACTTTTTATTTCTCCCAGAGCAGTAGAAGCTACTTGGCTGGCAGACTCTTCTGTTATTAAATTTGGCAAGCTCTGGAAAGGGGGGAAAGAGATTGTTTTGCACCTATTAAAGAATGGTGCAGTTTTCCTGAAAGAACTGAACTGAACTGTTTACAATGGAATTTACTATGTAACAAATTTTTCATCAGTTTTTCAGATTATTGTTGAGAGAAGTGTGTGGGGCAATTCATTGCTTCACATCTGAAAGCAGAGTTCAGGCAGAGCAATAGATGCTTGCATTTTTGCGAGAGGTGTGTGTGTGGGGGTGACCAAAAGCAACTTCTCCCGTTTTTAGTGATCACATACATAGATCCCAGTTCAGTAAGCTTTGCTTCCTGATGTGCTGCCTTGTTGCTGAATGACTTTGGACCAAATGCATCCTTTAAAAAAAGTGAAAATATTGAACCTTGTGGCCAAAATAGACAAGCCAAACTAGTGTCTATTAGGAGGAAACTTTGCTGGTTAACATTCTGCGGCTTCAAATAGTGATGAGATTGGAGACCTTGTATGAAAACACAAGTGAAGGAGTTTGTCAGAAGAAAAAATATTTTGAGAGAAAATTGATATAGTGCTAGGCTAGAGGTGGTGACTGCATGTTTTGCTCTACTTCTAAGAGCTACTTCATTTCTCTAATTTCCTTTGCTGCTTTAAGCACTCGTAATGATTCCCGGGACTATGATAAAGTACCTTTTTTCCCTCAACTGTCCACTCCAGCCATTTCACAACAGCTGCCTTTTTAAGAGGGATAAAACCTATGATTATGAGCTGGTATCCAAAGTGTCTTCGGTATTCCCTTGCATCCACCCCTTACCTGAGCAATGCTTTGCACAAAGTAGGTGCTTAAGAAATGTTAAATTAAAAAGAAAAATGAATAGTTTATAAACTCACAGAGGAGCAGATTTTGTGCACAACTTTTAATTTAAACAGAAGACATTTTTGTGCACTTGCAAGAACCTAAGAATTTAAAGTAGATTAGGATGTACATTCCCCTATCTGCCTGCATTCTGTTTGCCTCAAATGGGTTTTCTTGCTTCTTATTGTACTTTTAGGCATTTGTGTAATTTATCCTTTTGACCAGTAGGAGTATTATTATCTGCCCAGCTCTACATTATGAAAAAGTAATCACAGCAGCTTGGGGAAAAAAAGGTTTTGTCTTTTGAGGCTGTACAGTACTGCACGTGCTGGAACAGTGACAGTCTCTTGGCTGCTGTGCACATGCTGACAATATAGTTCGAAGTACAATTTTGTTCTCCACGCAGCTGTCTTTAGATCTGAGAGGGACGGGAAGGAAGGAAGGGGGTGAGAAGCCCTAAAGTGGTGAAGATTTTCATTCCTCAAATTTTACACTTATCATACTTATAGCACAATAAATTCAGGAAAGTGGCAGAATTCTTCTGTTTTAAAATACATAATGTTGTCTGATAGGATTACAAACAGGGATTGGGGCATAGCAGATAAGAATAAGTTACAGTACATGTTTGACAAGTAATTTGATCCTGTAATTAAAGTTAGATAATGGTCGCTGCCATGTTAAAACTATCAAGTGTCTGAAAGAGCACACAGGCTACACTCACCTTTACTTCAAGCTTCTCCTATGCTGTTGAGTTTTCTTAGAACAATGTCTAGTAGGTTGAACAGATGGGTTTCCCCCATTGTAAATGGATGTGGTATCAAGAAAATAGAAATCAGAAGTTTTGCTTCTTTGTGAGATTTTTCTGCCTCTTACTAGGTGTGATAGAGGTTCTCACTTCAAAAATAGAAAGAAATTTGTGCCTCAGATAAAATGAGATGGGCATTTTTCCTCTAAGAATTTGAACTGTGTTTGGGAGCAAGTAGTTTGGTTGCCAACCAAACAGCAAACAAACACAAATTATGACCAAAAAGAAAGCAATTAGCTCTGTATTAATGTGGGCTTTTAGATCTTAAGAAAACCAGATGGTTCCATGGCATCCTGCTCTTCCTGAATGGTTATACACTGCTTCAAGGAAGCCAAACGACAATGTTGGAAAGGCAACTTTGAGAATTAGGATAAATAAGATATCGTTTACATTATCAGGTGTTAATGACATCCATGTGACCTAAAAGGAATCAGAAAATATCTTTTTTCCAGATCATTCTAGTAAAGACACAATACACATCCATCATTTAGTTCAACTTCATATTAAATTGAGTAACAGTGTTTTTAAAAGATTGATGGGGAAAATAGTACAATCTGGGAAGAGGGGCCTTATTTTTATTTGAGAAATAAATGTACTCCCAAGTTGTCTGGGCACATACACACAAGCACACGCATGTATGTGCACGAGCGTGCAAATTAGTCATCACTTTGGAACAATTTATACAGCTATGCATTGATTTCTTCCTGGAAGATTATAGAAAAATACCTATTTTTGATGGCATTCCTGAAATTCTAAGAATGAAAGGAAAAAAGGCTCACAATAAACTATAATAAATATCTGTATTAAGCGATGTCTCTCTGAGTGTTCACCTCCAGGCAGCTAACGTTTAGAAAAAGGATGCATTGCTCAGATCTCAAGAATCTCAAGATCTCAAGAAGCAGGAATGAAAGGACCTTGATTTAAATAGGGGTGTGTGTGTGTGTTCGCATGTATGTGAATAGACGTAATATACATATCTACACACACACATATTCACGTACATACATCACACACACACACATACTCTCCTCTATATGTATATGATGCTTTTCAAGAAACTCAAGCATAGTAATCCCAGAAGTCCTATAGCAGCCTTGAGAACAAAGTGTTAAGGAAAAAGAGGGAGGCTGATTAGAGATTTAGGAATCAATTAGGCACACTTGTTAAAATATTATGTCCACTCTCAAGTTCTTCTTCCATCAGCATTAAGCTGGCTCGTGAGTAGGAGTGATTTGTTTCTGACTTTAGGCAGGAGGTTGTTTTATGCCCGCACAGTGGGTGAACCGGAAGGGCCCAGAAAGAAAGGGCCTCCAACTGAGAAAAGCAGTCTGGACAGAAATGCAGGGGGTTGGCACGAGAGACTTCCGGCAGGCTATTTGATCTCCTTAGGCCATAGGAGCATCCTAGAGACCGACAGTTTGCTGGACCTTGTTTTCCATTTTGGATCACTCTAATTGGCTTAAAATTGTCCTCATCAGATTCTTTGCATCCTGAGCTTCCTGCCATTGCCCACGAGTGGTGTGGAAATTTGAGGAAGGGTTCTTCAGGCTTATTCAAGTTTCCCGAAATGTACGAGTAGCTCCTTATTAGGCAGGTTACTGGGTCTCCTTCCTCATATTCCCAGTGCCTGGCACATAGTACACTCTCAGTAAAAGTTTGTTAAATAAATGGAAGAATAGGTTAGTCTTTCTAACTTGTTCTTGTATTTTATGAACATCCTTCCTGTGATTTCAGGAAGCATTATCTCTATTTTTATTGACCAAAGAATCAGCAACAACAAACAGACTGAACACTAGGTTAAATGTCTTGCTGGAGGTCACAGTATAGCAACTGTCTAACAAGTTCAAGGAGAAGCAAGCAATGGCAACCTTTGGGCTGAGACCTCGAACAGTGGCCTGAAAGCCGGCTGCTATTTTTCTGTCACCTGTAGTTGCATTTAGTATATCTCCCCCACATCCCAGGGAAATCAGTCTTCAACATGAAGTTGTGTAGAAATAGTTATTCAAAACATTTTACCAGATAAAAAAGGAGCAAATTAAGAAATACTGTGACTCGGATGCCTTGTGTCATGTATGGTTTAGAAAGTGATGAAGTCACAGACAAAACCCAAGAAGCACATTGGGAGCTGTCTCATTTTCAGTCAAACACTGATTGCCCATTTAGAGGTTGAATTTGCATAGGTTTTTATTTACCAAGATACAGGTATGAATAGCGCCTCTTTTTACTGATCCAGAAAGCAAAGTCCACAAGGTAGAAGAGACAAGAGCTGCCATTTCAGATCCTCCACAATCATCTTTTGTGCCCAGAGGACCAACAGCCTTTAGGTACAACTTTTGCAGTCTCCCCTTATGTGGCAGCATGAAGAAACCAAACAAGGGGGTGTTTTTTAGGGAGGGGTGGCCTGTTAGCAAAATAAGAGAGTGAAAGAACCAGAGAGCTTGCATTTCACCTTTTGTTTTGTAGTCTTCGACCTTTATGCGGGAAAACAAAACAAAGCAAAACAAAAGCACCACATATAATATTAGCTTGGCCACATATCCCCTAATATAATTCCTCAGCTTTTTGCTTTGCAAACTGAGAAAATGAGATTGTCACAGGATATTAAGGTGGCAGCTTTATTATGATTGGATTCATGTAATATATAGTGGTTTTTCTGAGTTCTATTTAAAATATATAGTGACATTCAACAAGACTCATGGCACAGTGGTGGAGATCACATTTCGCCCCACTGCCCAAGTGGAGTTTGCATTTGTCCTCTGAAAAGTAGGTGTTCAGTAAATGGTCCAGTTGTGGGTGCTATTTTCTTAAAGGGCGCATTGATGTTTCTCAAAATTCTTGCTGTCTGTGATCGATGAGGATCCCGAGAAGGGGAGTGTATTTCTTTTCAGAAGTGATTTTGAGAAAAATTTAAACTCCCAACTCACTTATGTCAGCATTTTTTCTAGGTAATTGGATAGCATGAAGAAAAACCTTATTAGCTCACCCAGAAGTATGAAGTGAAAAATGGTACACATTATAGGGTCACATATTATGTCTAAGGGCTTCAAAATACAGAAAGACGTTGGGAGGGACACGGGGGTGCCCCGTAATCTGATCCGTTTCATGAATGCCTGTAGCAGTGGCCTCAGCTGCCCACAGAGGCTGTGTCAATAAGAGCCAGGCCGGCTTTCTGAAGCCATGTGTCTGGGCTGGACGGACAGCCTCCCCAAGGGAGGGCCTTTTTTGAGAAAGCTCTTGGGCTTTGGCGGAACTTCTGACTGGCCAACTAGCCGCCTTCCTTCCATTTATTAATCCTCTTTCTCAGAGAGATAAACCTGGTTTTGCATGGGGCCTCGTTTGGACGTACTGAGAGATTCGATGTAGCAATAATATGAGGGCAAAATGCTTTTACTTTCTGACTGCAACTCCCCCTCCAAAGCTCTTTTGTGATTGAAACGTTGACAGGCTGGAAACATGTGGCACAGAGCTTGGCATTTTCCAGTGCTGGAAAAGGATGAGAATACCTCCATGTGTTGTGAAGAGTGTGATAATAATAAAAGGATCTAAAATGTGATTCCCTTAGAGAGCGCTCATACGTGCACATACTTTGAAGTTACATGAGTCATGTTGTAGGATGGTGAGAGAGAGAAAGAGACAGGGAGAAAGAGAGAGAGACCAACTCTAGGAAGCTAGTTCCTTTTGTAGTCTGCAGTTCTATCTCTTACTAATCAGGTGCATGAAAACTGTGGTTCTGAAAATTGATTCTAAATTATCAGGAAACAGCTAGGCTATCTAAGGTCTGATTCTAAACACTTTTACTAATGTGGTCTATTCTTCCTGTATTCATTAAAATGCAAAAGTTCAAGTGACTGGTTGTGTGACCTGTGCTAAGTAAATTTTTTTGGTAAATGTTACATTTTTCACTTTCAAGCCTAGATCATATAATAGCCCTCCTTATTGCCTTCCATCTTTCCCTAAAGAAACTTCTGTAATATTTTTAGCCATCTAAGAAAACGGTTCAAACAGAGGCACGCAGAAAAGGTGACAAGCAATGACAGGAAATGCTGGTTGCACTGGTCTCCTTCATAACTTAGTGAGGCCACAGCTGGCTGATTTGCTTTTAACTTCCTGTTTGGGGGCTATTTGGGTCAAAAGTAGCAGTATTTTCCATATAGAGGTTTTTTTTTTTTTTTGCTTTATTCTGTAAGGCCACAATAAATCTGTCACTGGATTGCATGTTTTGTATATTTTATGGACTGTATCATGTGGTTTGAGTTTAATTTAGAAGGCAGCGCTTTTACAATCAAGAGTCCCCCACACACACGTGCAGCTTTAGGGTCTGGGATTGCACGGGGGCCTTCAAAAGTTTATAGCTCTATTTACACAATAGTGATTGCTGGGGAGGGCATTTCCTGCCAGTTAATGACTGGTTGGAAAGGCCAACAGTCCAAATCCAGGGAGAGAGGACCATTCATTAAATGCCACGAAGGACCAGGGTGCTTTTATCGTGAAATGGTGAGGAGAAAGTGAAACCACATTCCGCCTTTTGAAGAGCCCAAAGCAGCGTGGGCAGAGCTAGATATGGATGTGGTGCCTAGTGGTATGGAAAATGGAGCTTCTTTTCATGACAGGGACCAACTGACTTTCCCATAGGTTGCAAAATCAGGACTTGGGTGGGGAGGACATTTCCTTTAGGTTAATGATCCAGTGGAGAGAGGACAAATAAAGATGAGGGCCCCAAACTAGCTAAGTATTAACTGCCTGAAAATGCTCAGTTTACAGGTGTTAGAGCTACCTTAAAAACCTTTAAGATCACGTGACTGAGTTTCCTAATTGCTTGAATAACAGATCATTGCTAAAGTGGACAAGAACTTAGGAATGGAAAGAATTATCACTTTTCAAGGTCAGTTTAGGAGAACAAGATATTCCATTTTAATTCCCTAATATAATGAAGGTAAATAATATACATGAAGAGTGCTTTGCCTTTTATGAAAGCACCTTTGAGGGCTGCAATAGTTACCATTTAACCTAAGACATTCCCAGGAAAAAGTTTCACCCCCAATATAATTCTTGCCTGCTATAAAGCTGCTGAGGTGTGAAGAGTTTGGCATTGATTTAGAGCAAAAACAGAGTAAGACTGAGATTAAGTTCACATCCAGGAATTCCTGACTTCCTGGCCTGTCCTTCACTCCCTTAGATTCCTAAGCCTTCAATTTGACAAAATGTTAAATGTTTATAAAAGATAAACATCTGTTCTAAGTTTTTTAGTAAATACCTCCCCATAAGGGAGGTCGTGTGACACCCCTACTCCAGAACTTGGCTTGGTCCTTTACCTTGAAATTTTAATTTCTTTCATATCTTCCAAATTTGGTGGGGGATGGCAGGGGTGGGCTGGACCTCTACAATACAATCATTATAGGCCAGACACCTGGATTTCTTCATGGGATTGAGTAATCTGTCACATGCAGAACAAACCAAATATTAAGTTTCATTTTTGTGTCTGGAAAATGTCATTATATACTTTTAAAATATTCAGTAATCCAAGGATTGCTGGTAATTACCAGTTCACAGAATAAGAGTTTTCTGAAGTTTAGAACACTCTACAAATAAACTATGTACCCATTATTATAGTTATTAGTAGGTGATGCCTAAAGCAGATTTATAAACAAAAAAGTGACTCGATGAGACACACACACACACACACAGACACACATATATAGTATTTATGTATAAACAAGATTACATTTTTTGAACATTCTTGAGTTTGAATGTTAAGATACAGTAAAATTTGCTAGCTCAGATTAAAGACAATATTCTGATTTACAAAATGTTTTAGACTAAGAGCAAACAAGGTTTTTCTAAATAGATGTTCTATTAGCCTGAATATTAACACTTATTTATAATTAGCAACACAGTTGCATTTAAATAATGATTCAAAAACCTTAAAAGTATCTTGTTTTAATAGATTCAATACCCTTTCCATCTTCTTGATATTATTATTTTGTTTAGCAAACCCTTTCTTTATAGGTTATCAAAAAATATATTTCAAGATGGTTCAGGTTTAGTTACCATAGTATGTACTAGTGGCGTCAAAATTAATGAAGATTTACCCTACTGTATGTGGAGCCAACAACGTTACCTTGTGGTATGAGAAAAGTCTATTTGTTCTATCATTATAGTTTTCAAGTAGCAGGCAACAACTCACTAGTGCATAATAAAATCCATTTAGTAGGTTGTGACTAGCACTTCTTTTAAACAAAATTGAACAAAATAGACAGTATGAAAATATCAGAATATGTCATGTAGTAAGGTTAGGTATTTTTGGCAAGACTGTTATTTCAGATCCATGCATGTATGCACTTAGGATGTAAATGTTTCTTACTATTTGTTGCTGTCAAAAAGGTTTAAAAGTCAATGTTTTAGTGGATGTTATTTCAAACTGGATCAGAAATGTTTTTTCCTCCTTTTTTGAAGGGAAGGTGGTCAAAGGATGCTGGGGTTCTGGGTGCTGACATACTGAGTGATGTTGGTTAAGTACCTTGACAGTTAAGTGTCTGTTTTTCAAACTGAGAACTGAGACATATTGTTATAGGAATGGTATAAGATTTAGAGTCTATAGTATTTTGTAGTCCTGAGGGGATACACTTTATGTAAATATTACGTATTTACAAAGTGGTATTACTAGAACACGAAACACAGAAAATAATGCTAGCTAGGAACAGAAGCCAACAAAGGACATCTTAGGAAAAAAAAAACAACTAAAAATCTTGAGATGGCTGGGTGTGAGGTGCTTCTAGCAGCAAAAGAATTGTAAAAAAATTTAAATATAGAAAAAAAGCCCACATTTTAGGATGGGTTAAATGTAAGTTAAAAGAGTTCAAAAATGTGTTTTGTTTTCTCAAACCAAAAATGGTCATATCAAGAGAGAATATGTTTGCAAGAAAAAGGCTGATTTTTAAATAAATATAAGTGTACACATTTACCGTACATTACAAGAAAACCTGTGGATGGCTTTTTTTCTGCAGTGAACAAAGGCACGCATTAAAATGAATTTAAAAATAGTGGTTGGGAGTCATAAGCGAGAGTCTGTTAAATATACCTAGGATGTTGATGGGAATAATTATACAAATAAAGAAGACAATAGCCACATAGCCTTTCTAATTACTTTTTTGTGCTGATGAGAATTAAGCCTAGTACTAGGGAAAAAAGATTTACTCACATGAAGTACTGAGTATAATCCATTAGGAGATTGGAAACATCCTTAGAAGTCTGGACAATTTCTGCATATTCCTTTGAATTAAATAATTGTTAGAGGGAAGGAAAATACTGCCTTCCGGGGTACTGTTACATCTCCGGTAGGGTCATAAGGATCTTGTCCTCACTCCCACCCTCAGTTCTCCCCCAGTGCCATTAAATCTCTTTTAGCACTGGACATGTTGACTTCATTCCCAAAGGTCTCTTCCTGTGGACGTCTTTCAGAGCCTTAAAGCACTGCTGTTTTTTCAGCTCTGAGAATTTGAAATGCTATTAGGCTTTTCATCATAGACATTAAAATGTTACACTTAAGTTACTGCTCTGAAAATAAAATATAATCTCAGCTCTAATAAGTCGGTAACTAAACTCTATCATTGTAAAAGAGTTCTTATCTCCCTCTTCAGATATACCATATTTAAAACTTGTTAAGAACAGAAAAAGACTTACACATCTAATGGCTGTGTAATTAGCAATCAATTTATGAAATGAGATGTAAAACAAATTAAGCACCATAATAAAGTGTTATACCTCACCAGAAAAATGTTACATACGTTACTGTATTCATGATGATAAAAACTAAACATGTTGATGGGTGAACCTGCATACGTTTCCAGATCTTGGGAGTGACAAGATTTAACTACTTTTTTATTCTGTTTGTTAAAGCTGTTTAGACCGCACTAATAGGTATGTTTTTGGCCCGGAGGATAACTTCGCCTATAGCATCTATTTCACTGTAAACAATGTTTACAGGGTAGCATAGAATAGGTGTGGGCAGTTTAAGCGTGTTATTCAAGATTTTCAGCTGCAGCAGGCGTTGTGGTTGGTTGTGTATTTTAGGCAAACAAAATTAGTCATTGGTTTGGGGTGTCAGCTACTTTTTCCACTTTAGCTTTCTGGTTTCTTTGTTATGGAATACTCGACATATTAATAATGATAAGGGAAAGCTATGTGAGAAGGTGTGCTACAGCCAACTAAACCCCAAGCTATCATTCATTTCACACAGCATTCTAGCTTTTCTCAGTCTGTGTGCGAAATATTATGATCCCTTGTGTAACACATCTGCCAAATTACATTTAAAACTGTAAGATATACACAGAACTCAAGACCTTTGACAGGTGAGCTTATTTTGTTTATTGTAAATGAAAATTCCCTCAGAAGGCAAGGAGACTGTGAAGGCAAGCTGCCTTCTAGAATGAAGAAGGAAGATGGAAAGGAAGTAAGCGATGCTAGATCTGCTAGTCTTTTGCTTGGATAATCCATTATACCATATTCCTCATTTTCGTGGAACTCTATCGGACAAAAGAAAATTGAGATGTTGGTATTGCTGTTGGCAGTTTTTCCTAACTGATAAGTGAGGAAAACCCCTTGGTCCCAAGAATTTCAGCCATTAGAACTTTCAGGAAGCCTGCAATGAGTGGACATAAGGAAAACAAAAGCCTGATCATCTCAGCTCCAGGACAGGAGCTCTGGTTCATATTGTTCCTCATGTTGGGTAACAGTTCAAACAAAACAAAACAAAACCCTCTTGAAATGAGAGGTAGGTTTGTTTGTTTGTTTTTATGTGAAAATAAGTTGAGTTTCTTTGGATCCCTGTAAAGGAAAAGTCTCATCCAGACATCTGAGACTTCATACTTTCAGCTTCCTAGAATTAAGACAGACTTAGGAAATAGGAAGGCAGAAAATAGATTAACAACCATTGCTTTTGTGTCATTAAGGGTCCCTTTCTGATTTGCTTGGTGTGAATAGTGCTATAGAATTGAACCACGTGAGATGTCAGAAGTCTGCAGCTTCTCTTGACACTTCCTTATGCTGGCAGGCCCAGACAGGGCGACATCTGCTCTTGGAGTTCTTGGGTGGCAGCGTTTACCACCACCTTCACCTCCAGTAATGTATTATACCTTTATATCAATCTTAGTATCTGTAGGCAGGAGTTTACATATAGGAATAAAACTTGAACCCCCATTTTCACACCCAATAAAAACTCCTATAATAGGTGTTTATTTAGAGTCAACTGACATTCATCGAACAGTTACTGTATGCCAGATGCTCTGCTAGGTGCTTTCATTTTGTTATGGCAAAATTTCCCTTGGGTATGAAATATCTATCCACGCAAGTACTCTCTTTGTCATTTAATAGATATCAGGCTAAAAATTGCACCTTCAATTCTTTGCTCAATTTTTAATCCAACATCAATCACCCTCAAACACACAATGATTTCTTCTTTGTCTTGTTGCATTCTCTTAATCATTTGGGGACCATCTCAAGACCGATGGCCTGCCTCTTCCATCAGTGAAAACATTTATTTCTTTATAAGTCAAGCCAACATTAATCTCTCACTCATCTGGATAGATCAAAGGACTAGTTTAGCAATCTGGTGGATGGTGCCGCAGTAGTATAGGAAATACCAGAGAATGAAGTATGAGGAATCAGGAGTGTGAAATAATGTTTAGTGAAAGTGCTGCTGAAACAGCCGTGTAGAAAAACCTAGACCAAAGTTGGATTAAACTTGTCCAGAATGCAGAGAAAATAACAGAACAAGACCTTGGAAGTCAGTCTCTTATCCCCAGCAGTGGCCAAGGCAGCCAAAGGAGAGCACCAGAGGAGGAATATTTTTGTGTCAAAGAAGCAAAGGAGAAAGGAAGTTTCCAGAAGACGGGGGCAGTCAACAACTACTACAGGAATTATATAAATTGAGGCCACTGGTTTTGATATTCAAGAAGTCATTGGTGACTTTTTAGAGACCAGAAGCCAGTTTACAGAGGGTTGAGGAGTAAATGAAAAGTTGGGAAATGAAAGTGGTAATTACTTTTTTGAGATATTTGATGATTAAAGATGAGAAATGTTGGAATTTCACAAGGATATAGGATCAAGGCAAGGAAGACTTTTGTTGTTTTTAGGGTAGGAATGACTTAGATATGCTTACTGGCTGACAAGGAGGCAGAGGTGAAGCACAATTTGATCTTTGATCCTACTTTGATCCTCATCAAATGTAGAATATAAGAAGTGTCTGTAAATCACCAAATATGTATTGAGTGCCTATCCTATTTGACCAGCATCTCTGTTAATGTGCACAGTATTATTTGTGCAGTCTGATTAAGTAATCCAGTCTCATTAAGTAAGCATTGCCCTTTAGGTACAGGATTAAGCTTGTCATTAAAATAATGGGATATGTCTGGACCCCCCCCCCCCAAAAAAAATCAGGGTCAGCCCCAGTGGTCTAGTGGTTAAGTTCGGTGTACTCTGCTTCAGCGGCCTGGGTTCAGTTCCCAGGCACAGACCTAGACCACTCGTCTGTCAGTGGCCATGCTGTGGTGGCAACTCACATACAAAAAGAGGAAGATTGCAGTGGATGTTAGCTCAGGGCGAATCTTCCTCAGCTGAAAAAAAAAATCAGACAGTGTAATTCAGCCAAAATAATAGATACAATTGTTTTTAAATGGCTTTAGAGAGTAGTCAGTGCTGCTGAATTAGTGAAAATATGACTGACATCTTTCTATGGGTCAAGTTCAATGAAAACAAAAGAGAAGGTGGGGGAAAGCTATAAAAAATAATGAGGATTTGAATATAACTATCAAAGATTTACTTTAACTCTATGATTTCCCTTTGGATTAGGATTCAGTGTCAGTCCTTCATAAAGTTATAAATTTTAACATAGGCAGCACCTTCCCTGTGTTGCATCTGGCAACTTCAGTTTTTCATGGGATTTATATTTTAACATATAATTTAAAAAAAAATAAACCTTGCGTCCAGATTCAATTCCCCTCATTTTAATCATCCTTCCCATTCTCTCTGCTAGAACATATTTTGTTCTTCCTTTCTCAGAAGCTCATGATTATTGGTACAAAATATCTCTAATGTACACCTCATATTTAATGTCTAAGTTGATATTGATTCTAGTCAAAGAGAAAGGGTTGCTGCTTTGAGGTTCTGAAAATCCTTTTTACTCTAAAGACGAAAATGATGCAAATTTTGTGACATGTTGAAAAACTTAAATCTTTGAAGTTATTCTAAAGGTACTAATTATCTAAACCAGCATTTCCCAAACTGTGTTTATTTTGCCACATGTTCCAGGAAAAAAAAAGGTTTCTTAGGTGGAATGCCTGGAAATTGATGGTTGAAACAAATATCACATTGTGAGGATTAAATTGCATTAAAGCTACATTCCCTCCTTCCCCCAAAATATATATACATATATATGAATATATATGTATGTGAGTGTGTGTGTGTGTGTGTATATATAATTTTTAAATTTCAGCTTTTGCTTTTTGGTGCTTCAAGTTACTGTACAAACATTGCTTATTGATAAGAATTTAAGAATACTCCATCAAGAGGAATCAAAATAGCTTAATAACATCTTCCTGCCAAGAGAATACACTGCACAAAATCAGGAGTAACTTAGATTAAAAGATTTCCCCCACTCCAGGGAAAATGTTTGTTGAATGTATTTCTAAAATGACTATGAAATTTTTGCTTTTAATTTCCTGTTTATTATTTCTAGTTTAAACTTCTTCCTTACCATTTTATATTGGAGAAAATAGATTACTATAGTATCTATTACTATTATAGTATAGTAATAGTATCAATACTATTTACTAGTATCTTGTTTACTAGTACTATATACTATTACTATAGTATCTACTATAGCAAAGCAAATTGTTTCACATTTAGGTTATTGAGGATATCCTTTTACTTTGTTCAAGTAAAAATATTCAGCAGATCCAAACTTGAAATAATAGCATGAATGGGCTTATTAAATCTGTGATCAACATTTTCAACTCTTTTCTTGATAATTGGAAGGGTTGCAAAGGAAGGCAAGTTTATATGGTTGGTTTAAATTAAGGCTGTTGTTTTGAGGGAATCAAACAGCTTGGTAATCAAGTTGTGAACTCTGTGCATCTCCTAACTAATTAATTTAGTCTAATATCTCTTCAAAGGCCTTGTTCCATATTACCAACGAACTACGCCTCATAGGCATCTCAGCTACTGTTCCAGGGTCTGCTCTCTGGTTTATTATTATTACAATTACTTATTGGATTCAGTAAAGAAATTGAATTTGCAGATGGATCCTTTTTGGGTTTAATTAGTATCAGTAATAACACATTCTCAGAATCCTTTTGCTCAGTGAAATTACATTTTTTAACAACAAGGTTTACACATTGAAATTAAAATGATTAATAATGACTAAAATCATTAATAATTGTTAATGAAAATAATTAAAATTAAAATACATATAGAAAAATGTATTTTTTCCAAAACCTTTACTGCATTATCTTTGTGTGTGTGTATGATTAATATTGTAACAAATACTAAAGATGTGATGATTTGTTTGTTGAGCTTAAAGTGGAAAAATTCCAGCAAGGAAGACAAAAGTGAGTGACATGAGAGGATTTCCAAGCAAGCCCCCCTTAAAATGGCTTTTCAGTAAAAGCCTTTGCCTTCACTTCTGCCCAGCTGCATTAAGTTGAGAGGAACATTTGCTTTAGGATGCCAAGTACCTTGGTTTTTTGAAAACTAGGGAAGTCTGCTGTCTTTGAGAGGTATTCACTTCCTCCGATTCAGATTCTATTCAATTTGTCTTGTGTACGTTCATCATTGCAGCTCCTTCGTGTCTCAAAAAGTAAGCTTACATTTGGCCCCTTAGCCCCAGGTTCTGGTACAACATTAATGTTCCTAAATATACGTGTCGACAGGAATTTGACTCTTCAATATTCAAATTGAAAATTGAAGCCTTATATGTGTAGAGCGGTTGGCAAAGAAAAAGGAAGGAGGCCAATTCATCTGACTCCAGTCAACAAGCTACACAAATTCAAATTAAAAAAAGCAAATCTGCAAAAACACAGGGAGAAAAGTCAGGTATACTCGTTGTGTGTGACTTTTGCAAATTGACTTTCTATAGCATATCAACTCTGGCGTCCTTCCAAAGCAGTCTTTGACCAGGAAATCACTATACCTATAGCCCTGGAAAATTGCTTCAGCAATAGAATATGTTAGACATGGTGTCTTCTTTTTGTTTAGCACATTTACAGGCTACATATTTATTAGGAATTTATAATAGAGCATCCTAAATGCTCAGTGTCTTCCCCTCAACACATATGCACACAAACACACACAGAAACAGTTTTAAATTATATTTAAACCTGAGTTCTGTAGTAGATTGCAGTTGTATTATAGATATGTAGTGGCTGTGGATCTTTTTCAATTATATCTTCTCATGTAATATCTGATATAAAACAAATCCATCATGCCTTTTAATTTAAACATAATATTAATTGATAACCAGTTTTTAGTGTCAGAGCAGGCCTAACTCTAGAACAATCTACTAGGGAGAAAAAATGAAAATAAAAGGAATATTAAGATCATATTAAGAAATGATATGAAGAGGTGAGGTAATTATATACTCTTCGAAAAGAAACAGCTACTTACTGTCAGGCACTGTGGTAAGCACCTTACACATATTATCTCATCTAATCCCCACTGCAACCCTGTGAGGTTGGTGTTATTATTTATCTCCTTTTTACAGATGGGGAACCTGAGACTCAGAGAGATTAAATAGCATGCCCAAAGATATGCTGCTAGTGTTGACCTTAAACAAATAAACAGCCAGTTATTTCTCTGGCAAAAATGGGTTTATTCGACATCATCAAAGAATTGCAATTCGGGGTCTGCAACCACAGTGAGCAAGCCATGTGCAAGTCCTGAGCAACAAAGGGACGAGAAACGCTTTTATAGAGAGGAGGAGGAAATTGGGAGGGCTGTTGTAAACCGAGTCCATTGGAGGGATTAAGAGTTTGAAGTGTAGGGGCTTTTCATTGGCTGAGTTGTGACAGTCTCTCAGTGGCTAAGCTCTTGCGGGCAAGAAGAGGAAGTCTTTCTTCTTTCTGTTGGGTTCTGCAATCATTGTAGGGGAGGAGAGCTCCCCTTTCTGGCCTCCTGATTCCATTTTAAATGAGGTTTCTCTTATTAATTTGACATTTCCCCCCTTTGATTGAGATCTTTCTCTGAAAGCATCATTGATCAAGAGTCAGGTTTTTCCAGTTTCATTGGCCTTTTGTCCCTCAATGCCAAGAAGAACCTTTGCTGGTTGTCATGTCCCATGTCGGAGGGAAAGTGCACAGATTGAAAATCTATTGAGATTACACTCTAGTAACAAGAAGCGGTAAGCAGGAGAAGTCTCAGGCATTTTTTTAAAAAGTCCATATGTTATCAAGATCATAGGCATTGGAGATGATCTGAAGCGTTATGTCAACATCAAAGGTTTGACAGACAAGCTTCCAATAGGCCTGGTCTGGATATTTTGGGAAAGCTGTCTCATCAGATGTTGTGTGCTTCAATTCCGGGTAATCTTTACTTTTAGGTCACCAGATGATGTGCAGTTCCAGTCAGGGTTTGGTGCTTTATTTAGGTGTGTCATATGAATCCAAGAGTCTATTCCCTAGAGTTTTGTGGCACAAGGTTTAGTTAGCAGTACCTCACTGGCCTTTCCAGTGAGGTTGAAGAGAGTCATTCTGGAGATGTCTTTTCCAATAGACGAAATCTCCAGGTTGCAATCTTAAGGTTTCCATCTCCATGGAGCACACTGTGAAAAGATTGCTCTACCAAGACATGGTTATTTTTAATAGAATCAATTAGGCCTTTGCAACATTGGAGTATATCTCCTTTTATTAGCTGTGGGTCAAAAGAGGCAGGAACCAAGTGCATTGGATGTCCTGTGACTGTCTCAAAGGGTGAGAGTTTATGAACTCCTAAAGGGGTGGATCTGAGATTTGGAAGGGCAAATGGGAATGTTTTTGACCAAGGTATTTTGAAAAGTCTCTACAAATTTTGCCAATTGAATCTTAATAATGTCATTAGTGTGTTCAACTAAACCAGAGGATTGAAGGTGGTAAGCACAGTGAAAGTGTTGTAAAACTGGCCAAACAGCGCTGACTTATCAAAGTACCTGACCAGTAAGATGGATTCCTTGATCAATATGAAGTTTGAGAAGAGTGCCCCATAATCTTTTTCAAAAGGACTTGAGCCACAGAAGAGGCAGTAGCCTGTCTGCAAGGAAAGGCTTCAATCCAGTGAGAAAACATGCAGACTATGACTAAAACATATTTATATCTATAAGGTGGGGGGGAGTTGTATGAAAACATACGCAGGTTTGGCCATAAGAGAGAAATTTATAATCCAATTTTGGCAATAACCAACTAGCCAGAGAAAACCTCATAGTTGGCACTTACTTTTGGGAAACTTAGGACACTGTGAAGCTTATCTGGATCTAGATGTAGCCCTTGTTCCGATATCAGATGCCCTAAATGTCAAACCTGGGTTTGGACAAACTTCAGTTTCCCCTTGGCGACCTTGTGTCCCTTTAAGGCTAAAAGCTTTAGCAAGTGGATGCTGTGTTCTTGGGAGGGAGAGCAAAGAAGCAAACCGTCCACATATTGCAACAAAGTAGAACCCCTAGGGACTTTATATCATCCAGATCAGCCTTCAGGATTTGTGAGAAATAGAAAGGACTCTCAGTAAAACCCTGAGGCATTACTGTTCGGGTGAATTGTTTTCCTTCCCAAGTGAAGGCAAAAAGGTACTGACTAGCTTCATCAATTGGAATGCTAAAGAATGCACTATGTAAATCAATTCCCATAAAGAATTTTCTTCCAGTGGGAGTGGATGTTAGTAGCGTATGAAGGTTAAGAATAACAGGGTGTTGAGGAATAACCATGTTGTTCATTGCTTGGAGGTTCTGGACAAACCTCCACCCTCAGCCCTTGGGTTTTCTCACAGGTAAAATAAGAGTATTACAGGGGCTAGTACAAGGGATAATGAGGCCTTGATCCTTGTAATCTGTTGTGGGCTTTATAGCTTGAAGGTCTTCTTTATTTACGGGGCATTGATTAATTCTAGGGAGAGGCTTTGAGGGATCTCTTTGAATGTTGATGGGAGGTGCACTGTGAATTTTACCGGTATCAGTTGAAGATTTTGCCCATAAAGAGGGTGGCAGCTGAATCAAGAGAGACCAATGATCAGTGTTTTCAGAATCAGCTCTAGTACCATCAGAGATGAAACAAATTAACGATGTCAAAAGGTCATTCAATTCACTTGGTTGGCTGTTTTGATGACTACTGTCAAATTGTAGAATTATTTCCCCTCTTGGGAGAAATTCTGGCATGACACTTTTCCAAGAAATCTCATCCTAATAAATGAATAGGGGTGGGGGAACTAAGGAGAAAATGGTGTGTGTCTCTCAAAGGGCCCAAACAAAAGGGAAAGGGTTCAGAGACAGGAATCTGTTGAGGTTTATTAGAAATCCCCACTATTTGAACTGTTTTACTACTCTGAGGCAGGGGCTGCTTTATGGTTGTAGGGTTGAGCACTGAGAGTGTGGCTCCAGTGCCAATTAGGACATAAAGAGATTCATCTCCAACCTGGAGAAATGTTTCTCCAAGCCAGTTAAGAGGGAGGATTGGGAAGAGTCCCTGTGGTTCATCGGAGCCTCGT
Source organism: Tapirus indicus (assembly GCA_031878705.1). Lineage (NCBI taxonomy): Eukaryota > Metazoa > Chordata > Mammalia > Perissodactyla > Tapiridae > Tapirus > Tapirus indicus. Next base: position 110,118,746 of record CM062942.1, on the reverse strand, counting down.
CATTGGGAATTTGGAGGACATTGGAAAGGCTGATTGAAGGGCTGAAGATGCCTGAAGCACTTAAATTTGTGACCAGTCTCTTTTCCAGTGTCCTGGCTCTTTGCAACAATAACAAAAACTAGGAGGTTTTGGGTTTTGTTTAGGGGCCTTCATCTGCTGGAGTTGAAGATTAAGAATTGTACTGGTCTTTCTTTTAGGTGAGTCATCTAGGGTTCAAGAGAGCTGCTTTGCAAGATTAACTAAATCTGGAGTGGATATAGTTTCCCATTCTATCCTCGTCTTTTTTACTAGAAGGGAAAGGTGTCAGTTCAGCCCATTAACAAACACAAAGTTAAAAGCTACCTGGGTAGAACAAACATATGAAGGAAGAGCAGAATTTAAAAAAATAATAATCTGAAGTCGATTGTAATAGTCATGAACAGGTTCATCAGGTTTTTGTGCACAAGCCTGAATTTTTTTCCAATTAACAGGTTTTGGGAAAGCCCTGGGAATTGCCCAGTGAAATTGCCTAGGGATCGCCCGAGTCTGATCATCTAACAGGTCAGTAGGTTGGACTTCCGGTTGTAATTCTAGAGACCTTTCAGGATTTTCCAGTTTGCAGTTTTCATCCAGTGCTGGGCCTGGCCTTCACCTACAAGCATATGAACTAGCTGATATAAGTCAGAGAAACCAGGCTGATAAGTTCAAATGACTATATTAAATTCCTCAGCAAATCTGTGAGGATCTTCAGTTACTTTGGGAAAATCTTTGACTATGGCATGCAGTTCAACTTTAGTTCAGAGAATATAAGAAATTAAGGATTTAGCCTTTGGATCCTCAAAAGGCTTAATTTTAAAGGGACAGGTTCTTCTTTTTTAAAAAATGTGTGAGATATTTTATCAGTTGCACACGTGGAAAAAAATATAAAAGTCTTAAACTCTTTTAAAAAAAGCATTGTTTCCTTTATTTCCTCACATTATACAGACTACCTGGGCTATATAGTCACCGAATATAAAAGATATATTTGAATGATATGACTTAAATATAGTATTATTGGTATACCTGGAAATCACCTCGGAGGTCATTAAGGGTACAATTAAAATATTTTCTTCTTTCATATAGAATAACGTGACACATTGGTTTAAATATTCCTTGGTATCAGTTCAAATTTTTTTAATATGACCCTAAAGTTATTTATTTATTTTTTTATTGAGGTAACATTGGTTTATAACATTATATAAATTTCAGGTGTACATCATTGTATTTTGATTTCTGTGTAGATTACATCATGTTCACCACCCAAAGACTAATTACAATCCATCACCACACACATGTACCTAATCACCCCTTTTGCCCTCCTCCCTCCCCCCTTCCCCTCTGGTAACCACCAATCCAATTTCTGTCTCTATGTGTTTGTTTGTTGTTGTTTTTATCTTCTATTTATGAGTGAGATCATACAATATTTGACTTTCTCCCTCACTTATTTCACTTAGCATAATGCCCTCAAGGTCCATCCATGTTGTCACAAATGGCCAGGTTTCATCCTTCTTTATGGCTGAGTAGTATTCCATTGTGTATATATACCACATCTTCTTTATCCATTTGGAAAGGGACAGGTTCTGGTAGGTTTAGAGGAAGGGAGAGTGGGGAAAGATTCAGGGAAAAGGGGAAGTTTAGCAAGAGAGTTAGTATTGCGGAACTGAGGGTATAAAGGAGGTGTAGACGGTATAGAAGGGAAGGAGGAAGATGGCACTGGAGGCAGAGCCTGAGACGAAGAAGCCATGGAAGAGGCACATGAAGCTTTGGAAGCTATTTTATCTTTCTTTAATCATTTGTTTGCCTCAATTAATCTTAAAATTTTATTTTGCAAAGAGGCAATTTTAGACTCCTGATAACATTTGGAAGTCTCAAAATACCAATTGAAGTAGGCATTCCATTCAGTTTGGGAAATTACAGAGCTATGGTTGTCCAATTCAGTTTTAAGAAAAGTAACTTCAGGGAGTTCAAAAGTTCCCCATAATGGTCATTGGTATTCTAAATTATTTTTGGCTAAGTTGGTCTATTTAGTTAGAAATGCACATGAAGAATGACTGCAGTTTTTAAACATAAAATTGGCCAGGGCCCCTTTGGAGGGGGCCTTCAAAATATTTAAATAACTGGGATCCCATTTCTCAGAGGTTTTTCTCTAGAGTAAGAGAGTAATTTTCAAATAGCCTAAACAACTTGAACAGCTTAAACAGCTTCAACAGCTCAAACAGTCAGCAGGCTTAATACCAGGACAGTTCTAAGGGAACAGCCTAATCCCAAAGGAGTTAGGCTGAAGGCTAGACAGCACAGTTCCAATAGGACACCCTAATCCTGAAGGGGTTAGGCCAAAGGCTGAAAGCACAGTTCCACTAGAACAGCCCAATCCCGAAGGAGTTAGGCCAAAGGCTAAACAGCGCAGTTCCAGTAGAATAATCTGGTTCCAAAGGAATGGGGCTGAAAGCTGAATAGCACAGTTCCAGTGAAACAGTCTGATTCCAGAGGCATCAGGCCAAAGGCTGAGCAGCGCAGTTCCAGTGGAACAGCCTGATTCAGAAGAGTCAGGCCAAAGTGTCAACCAAGTACTCACAGACAAAACAAGGTCTTAATCAGAAAAAGACAAAGCCTAAATAGATCGTGAATAGAGCCTAGAGGCTTCAAAATGCAAAGAGTAGAGGCTCAGATCCAGGAGAAAGACTTACCCTCAAACTCCAGGGTCAGCAAGAAAAGTAGTGAGCTCAATGGGGTCTGTGGGCCCCAACACCTGTTTTGTTGCCCACCAGCTCAAAGTTGTTGGGAGTCTTCTCTGGATCCCCATATGGGCTGCCAAATGTCGACCTTAAACAAATAGATAGCCAGTTATTTCTCCAGCAAAAATGGGTTTATTTGGGATCAGCGAAAAGTTGCAGTTCGTGGTCTACAACCATGGCGAGCCATGTGCAAGTCCTGAGCAACAAGGAGAGGAGAAATTCATTTATAGAGGGGAAGAGGAAGTTAGGAGGGCTATTGTAAACAAGGAGTCCATCAGAGGAATTGAGAGTTTGAAGTGTAGTGGCTTTTCATTGGCTGAGTTGTGACAGTCTTTCATTGGCTGAGCTCTTGCTGGGCAAAAAGAAGTCTTTCTTCTTCCTGTTGGGCTCTGCCATCATCATAAGGCATGAGAGCTCCCCCTTCTGGCTTCCCAAGTCCATGTTAAATGAACTTTCTGTTTATTAATTTTCACACTAGTAGACAACAGTGTCAAAACTTGCACTTAACTCTCTTAACTTCGCAGTCTATGCTTATAAGCCCCATGGTCATATTAGGGAAATATAAAAAAGATTTCACTGGGAACTTGAGTTTGCTGCCTTTTTCACTACATATTAGTGACCTAGGACTGGATAAAGACAGTGCTGCCTGAATGACGTAAACATCTGGAATGACCAGATGCTGCAGACTTTACAATATACTTCTGAGCTATAGAATTATAAACTGTTAGAAGTGGAGGGGAGAAAGCATCATTCACTTCACAGTACACTTGTGCAGGATAAGTCTGCTCTGCACAATATTGTCAGTAACAGCGACCAGACTTCCAAAAGTTATATTATGGTGGGATATACTATTATTTAATAGTGATAATTCCTGATATTTTTATAGGTATCTTTTGTTTAGGAAATTTTAATGTAAACTGTGTTGAATGCATGGAGCTATCACAGCACATTTTAAATCCCAGGTTGATTTTTCCCTGATATTTGACCTGCCAAGACTTTTGTGTTTCACTCTCCTTTCCATCCCACTGCAAAGCATTATTTTTTTTTGCATTGGTTGTTCATTCAGCATACCTGTTTTGAGCACATCCAATGAGAAAGCCATGTTTCTAGGTACTAAGGATATAATCCTGAGCAATATTCAAATAAGTTTTAGTATTAAGGTAAGGAACCTAGACTTTTTTCTATAACTTGAGCATCGTAAAGCATCATTATCTTTATTGCCTTGGATGTCCTTCTTTAGCCTCATCATGTTGTTTAAAAATTGTGCTGACTTATTCATAATAGCCAAAAAGAGGAAACAGCCCAAATGTAGAACAGCTGATGAATAGGTTAAAAAATTATGGTAAATCCATACAATAAAATATCATTCAGGAATAAAAAGGAATGGAGTACAGATACATTCTAGAGCATTGATAAACCTTGGAAACTTAGTGAAAGAAGCGAGACACAAAAGGCCACATACTGTATGATTCCATTTATGTGAGATGTCCAGAATAGCCAAATCCATAGAAACAGAATGTAGATTAGTGGTTGCCTAGGGATGGAGGGGTGGGGGGCATAGGTAAAGGGTACAGGATTTCTTTGGTGGTGGGGGGACCAAAATATTCTGAAATCGACTGTGATGATGGTTGTTCATATCTGCGAATATACTAAAATTACTGAATTGTACATTTTTAAAGGGTGAGTATTATGCTATGTGAATTATATCTCAATAAAGCTGTTATTAAAAATTTGGACTGACTTATGCATGATGAAAGTTATATTATTCCCATTTTAAGAATTACAAAAGTAAAGTAAGAGCTAAATTGACGAGGTTTTGTTGATCTATTTTTAAAGAGAGGCAATGGATTGGGACAGCTTTGGATTCCCATTTATTCTCTAACCTTTATAGGGAAAGTTGATTTCTTACATGAAGACCCACACTGACTATCTCTGTTCTTTGGGGTGCCTTTCTTGTTGGTCTCACCATGACCAGTCGGTTTGCCATGCTACCCTGCATATGGACCAAATCTTGTTTTTCCGCCAGCTAGCACAATGTCTTCCATATAGCAGATGCTCACTACTTCCATTGGTTTACCAAGTATTTGTTGAGAACTTACTATATATGAGGCACTGAGCCAGACGTTGAAGATTAATAAGACATGTCCTTGAGGAGCTCACAGTCAAGGAGAGAGCTAAGCCAGAGTTCCACTATACTGTGATAAGTGTTGAGATGGAAATGGGCAGACATGCTTGATGGGGATACTGAAACTGAGTATAGTTCTATGTTTAGATCTAGTTCATCCACTCATTTGATAGGCATATCACATCTGGGGCATTCTCTTCTACATTTGAACACATTCACTCACTTTTTACTAAGATAGTGAAATTAAACTGCATTTTTCTAATCTACCAAATGCCCATGTATTTTGACATCAAATCTATGAATAAAATGTAATTACTTATTTCATTTGTAAATAAAACTTAAGTAGAGCTGTTGCTAGTATTGCTTGGCACCTCCAGAAATTATATTATATTTTAATAGAATTTGGAATCATTTTAGAAAGTACTTGGATACATTATGTGCGAAAATCCCTAATAATATTATTAGCCTGTAAATTTTAGGTTATGTTTGTGCACCTTTGTGCCCATGGGAGGCAGTACAGAGCAGTGATTGGCAGCATATTCTGCAGCATGCCTGAATTTGATCCCAGCTTTTCCACTCATACACTGTGTGACCTTGGACCAAATTACTTAATCTTTCTGTGTCTCAGTTTCCTCATCTGTAAAATGGGGACAATGATGGTACCTATCTCACAGGATTGTTATGAGCAGTAAATGAATTAATGTATGTGAAAATGCTAAGATTAGTGCTAGGCACATAGTAAACACACTGTGCACGTTTGGTGTTATTATTATTTTTTAAGTGTATTTTATTTTATTTTTTATTGAGGTCACATTGGTTTATAACACTGTAAGTTTCAGGTGTACGACATTATATTTCAATTTTTGTATAGACTGCATTTTGTTCACCACCATAAAAAAAGACAAAATCATGCAGTTTGCAACAACATGAATGGACATTGAAGATGTTATGCTAAGTGAAATGTCAGGCAGAGAAAGACAAATACCATGTGACTTCACTCATATATGGAAGATAAATAAACAAACAAACACATAGATAAGGAGAACAGATTGGTGGTTACCAGAGGGGAAGAGGGTAGGGAGAGGGTGAAAGGGGTAAAGGGGCACATGTGTACGGTGATGGATAAAAACTAGACTTTTGGTGTTATTATATTTTTGATTCAACTGAAGTTTCATGCTTTATTATTCTGTTTTTGATAAATCACACAAACTCATCCTTAAATGGCCTTGAAGTCATTGGAGATTGATAAGGTTTCTCTTAATAGAGTCTACAGTCCTTTGAGTCTTTTCACACCAAAAGCCAAGTAGGTTCTCTAATATCTCTACTTGAAAATGAGAGACCAACTTTGACATTCCTTTCGGTTTCTTTTACTGGCCATGAAGTTTCACAAAGAATTCCATGGCTTTCTGCAATCAGCTTGATAGAATCTTTATAGCTCACTCATGATCCCATGCCAATAGTTCAGTGCTTTTAGAATGTTTGATGCATAGTATAAAATCTACAAGCATAAAGCATGCAACAGAGTTGGATTTACACTTCTTGACTGCATCAATGCCATTCTATTTGCCAGCCCTGTGATTTACACGGACATCTTTTTAGTCAGCTAAGAGCATAATTGGCCAGTATGCTGTCTGGGGGCCAAAATTTAGTAGTGACTTTCAGTCTCCTATTGCTGATAAATGTTTTTGGCAGTGTTTAGGAATTTTACTTGACCAAAAAAATTGACAAATATAAAATTGGTTAGAATAATAACAAATTAACATTGATATTACTGTTTTTGCCTTAATGTAGGTTATTGTTAGCCTTTCATATTTTTATATTGTTTCATGTTTATTATTTTCAGGACAGCAATGATATAGTCGTTTTCAGGATCAAGCACAGGAACATATGTTGAAACTGGCAGGAAAGAGTGAGAGAGGTAGCTTGGCACAGAAAATGGAAGCCTGGTGGGATAAGACCCTATAGTAAGACTGGCTCAGTCTGAGGTCCAGGGGAGATCCACTTTGTTCTTTCAACGCTTATGGACCAAGTTGTTACAATGTCCTCTTCATTATATTTAGATTACAATTTTATCTTTGTCATTAAATGGAAACATATTAATGTTGTGCTCACCGAGAAAGCTTCCTCAGTAGCAGTAAATAAATGAGTTAATTATAGCTCTCACATGTATGGTCATTATCAATTTTTATTTAGAAGTTCCCTTAAATAAAATACATTAAACAGTTAAGTTGAGTTTAGAAATTTGCCAACAAGTAGTCTTTATAACCTACTGTAATTATCTCCAGAAATCATCATGTGTTCAGTGACTAACTCTCCAGAGCTTTCACTAAAATAAATAAACAAAAGCAGCAATAACCAGTTCCCTTGTATTTCCTAATTATTGGCATGCCTTTTAGTCATATTTTTAGATTTAAGGAGGGCTCTGTCTCTCCCTAGGAATCCAAACTATGTTTTCTCTTAGTTAGCTCCTTGGAACATCTAAACCTCCCTCTTTCTCATCAACTTAAGTCTAACAAAGCTCTTGTACATCCTTTTACATTGTGCCCATTAATGTCAAGGGACCTGAACATGTATACTTTAGCAAGCACCTAGCACAGAGTAACAGTGTGATGGTTTCAAAGTAAACATCAGTATGGCCATATATTATTGAGATACTTATTGGAATACTTACTTATTGGTTGGTAAATAGGCAATGACTAGAGCGCCCTTTCCCCTGCTCACTTCCTGGACACCCCCATAATTCAGCAACAAAAATGGCTATGCCGGGCAGAACAGCATCACTCCTGATTGGCCATGCCATAAGTGTTGTTTAATATTTTGAGTATCATTCCTGGCTCATAGCCAATTGTGAGATCTATCCCTTCCCCACCATCCATGCCACTGTGACCTTCATGGTCTTTTCGTGGACTGTTTCCTCCTGGTTGCATCCTAAATGTTAGCTAGCTAGAAAGAAGAGTTGTGTCTCATAAAGAGATGGGGTACTACTTCCAGACCTCAGCTTCTAACAGACAGTTTAGACCTCATGACAGCCAGATCCTAAAGCTTTTGAACTGTACTGATAGGGAAGCCCCCAAGGCCCTCCCTGAGAGCACTCTGGAGCCCGTGTCATTTGTATTTTAAGACAGAAATCTAGCATACTTGGTTCAACACCTTACACACAGCCATTGTTTGCTACATTTTATTTGATTGAATCTGGTTTTGTAAACCACAGAAAATTTAGTCAGTGTGTTTGTGGGGAAGGTAATGGAGGCAGGTGCACTCTGAAGTCATAGCCAGCAAATAGCTGCCAGTGAGGAAGAAGACAGACAAATTAAAAGTAGACATAAGGACTCCAAACACACAGGTATTTGGGGCCATTTAAAAAAGTGCCCAACATAGCCTTCAAGGCATGAGTGTTTCTTTCTAATGATGACCTAGAATGATCAGAAAAAGCCTAACTTTTTTTTTTTTACTATCCTATGTTTAAGGGGGCAACAAGTTTTAAAAAGCATTTCAGAAAGATTTCTATCCAGATCGATTAAAAGAGACAAATATTAATGTTTAAGAGTTTTGTTTTTTGGAATTTCATCTCCTCCTTGCCTGACAATGTTGCAACAAATGAGGTGTTATTATAAGATTTTAATGTGAACTTATAACATTTGTGGTATCTGATTGGCCAGCAATATTAATAAAAGTTATTTGTGATAAAAATTATGGTGCAGAGGGGCCAGGCCAGCGGTGTAGTGGTTAAGGTTGCACATTCCACTGCAGCAGCCTGGGGTTCACAGGTTTGGATCCCGGGTGCGGACCTACATGCTGCTTATGAAACCATGCTGTGGCTGTGTCCCAGATAAAGTAGAGGAAGATTGGCACGGATGTTATCCCAGGGTCAATACTTCCTCAGCAAAAAGACGGGGATTGACAATGATGTCAGCTAAAGGCTAGTCTTCCTCACCCAAAAAAACCCAACAACAACAAAAATTTTGGCACTGAGAAAGTTATTTTGGGACCAGAACCAGCATTATAAAGAGGTAGCTGCTTTCAGTGAAAACACTTCCAAGCTCCTAAAGTTTGTTTGTGGGGGGAAAGAATACAGAATATTAATCTTTTGTGTTCTCTTTTTTAATGAAATATGATTGAAGAATTATTTCCTCACTAATAAGAGTATAAGGGAGCCTAGTGAAGAAGAGTCTAAAATAAACTGGTGTCACCACTGAATTTTTGCATGTGCACCTTTTATTTTTTCATAAATACGCATTATCTGGAGGGAAAATTATTTTCTTTCATCAATATCATACGTGCTCCAAAATATTTGTGCATTATTTAGAAATAGAAATGTGGACTTAAAGAAGAATAAAGATGAAGAACACTTTAAAATGTTTTTGTGAGGTTCAGTTTGCCAGTGAAAGTTTTTTCAAATAACAATAACACTTTGCTTATCGTGTGAGGATTTTCAGGTGCTGTGTGGATGTGAATGCTCACACTACCCCGTTAGATGTCGTATTCTCCTGAAAAGAATACTATACAAATAGAGATGTTGCTTGTGTGTGCTTTTAGAAAACAGCATTTCTGTTGCATCAGATGGTTTCTAAAGCATGCTCTTCCTACCTCTGCTTAGCATAACTAGTGTATTTGGATAGCAATAGGACTTTTTCTGTGATTCCTTCTTTAGCTGATACAGTACCACTTATCACTAACAGTTTTCCTGATTTTTCTATTGCCATGAATAGGCTGGTAAAGAAATGGGATATGGAATAAGTGTGTTTCTTGGGTTTTAAGTCTCATTTCTACTTTCCACTAGATGTGAGAATTGAGACTCCCTCCATTCTTTGTGTTATCTTATCAACCTTTGCAATTGTAAGGGGCAGATTTCCTTGTTTTTAGCTAGCCATAAAATATATTTAATTTTGAATTTACACTGTAGGATCATATTTTTCCTTTTACTGGGGGTTGTTAATACATTTTCTCAAATATGGTGAAATATTAATTAAGTGGAACTCAACTGTCTGAAACTCACAGTCAATAGGAACTTTATCTGCATTTGATCATTAGGAAAAATAAAATATGAATTTACTAGAAATTAAATATAAGAAAAAAATAGCCCAATTGTAGCCTAAGGTCAATTCATATTGAAGCTAAACCTCAACAGCTTCAATTTATCTTAACAAGAATTGATGTGCAGGAGTGTAGTAAATTAAACAGAGATTTAGTCATCACTGTACCTAAAAGAGGTTGGCTGAAATTTTTTTAAGGGATGAGAAGAGAATATGTGGCAGGAGATTATGAACATAACAATGGATGCATGAGAAGATATAGCTTTTCTTCATCAGTTTTATGAAAAGATAAAGCACATCATTGTCCAAAACAAGTGGATCATATATAATAGATTCAATTAATGAAAATACTGGGTGCATTTTTTTTAAAATAGTGGTCACTAGAAACTGCTTTTGATAGAAATGTTTTTAATACTTTTTTTGTCTTAATAAACAACATACAGTAAACCTAATTAAATCTTTCTCTCATTATTAGATATATTATAATACCTTAAGGACAGCATTCCTGGACATGGCTTTAGTTATTTGGTGACATTTTATGGATCCATATTTCTTAAATTGTGCTTGCAAGGTTAGCCTTATGCACTATGCTTGCAATTCTGATAGCTGCCACTAGGTGGTGCCCGGTTGTAAATTGTAACCATTTTGGCTTATGTGTGGAGAGCAGTGAGAATAAGCTTATACAACTGAATCAGGTTTTTTTCCTGTGGAAATTAATTCTTTATTAAAATGGTCAATATAAATATTCAATAAATTGCCAATTATAGACAGATTGATACAGAATTTTTAATAATATTTAAAGAAATGAAAGTGCATAATTATGAGTAACTTTCTCCCACCAACCTTTGTTATCAATGACCTCATATACTTTCTTTGGTTTTTCCTTTAAGAACTTTTCTCTTCCTTTTACTCAAAATACTTTGTATATTAAGAAGCTCTGGACCATATGCCTATATACAGCTTCCTGTAGGCTTTCTGCTTATACCTTCCTCTTGTACTAGCTAGTTAATTGTTTTGCTGCTAGTTCTGATTACCATAAATGACTAAAGTCTGATTTCTTTAGGTTTCAGGAGAAGTATTATTTCTTAGCACTTTTTATATAGGAAAGAACTGTGTTGTGTATTGAATACAGTGTCTCACTAGGTTTAGCTCCTTTTTAGCCAGCAGTCATAAGATTCTATCCCTTCCTCCAACCACACACACACACACACACACACACGTACACACGTACACACCATGTGCACGCACCCCTCCCTCCCCCCACACACTCGTTTCCAGCAGGTGGTCTCTCTTCCTCCAGGTAGCTGCCAGTTTCTGTCACTCTTTCTAACTCCTGCTTTCTTTTGGCCTTTGATGCTTGGGTTGTTTTAAAAGCTAATTTGCATCAAATAGTAAAGATTATCTATTAACTTCCCTAGCATGTTCCTGGCAGTTTTATAGTCTACTTTGTAAAAAAAAAAAAAAAAAAAAGGCCATTACTCTTTTGACAGCGTTTATTTCAACTTCGCATTCAAATAAATAGAATTGTTTTAAGTAGAGACATGGTGGCTTAAGTTCTTATGATCACATGTATTCTCATGCCATGAAAACAGTTTAAGTATGAAGAGAAAGGAGAGAGAATGAATCAGACACTGATGGAGGAAGCAAGGAGGAGAGAGACAGATTGAGATTAAAACTTCTTACAAGTGTAGAATAAAGTATTCAACTCTGGTTATTAGAACTGAGCTCTTGTGCTGGCTGTGTCACTAACTCTCTTTGTAACTGTGACCAAATCATTTACCTTTTATAGTCCTATTGTCTGAAAAAGGAGAGAATTGGCCTGTAGATCATCATTGCCCACATTGTAAGTCTGTGACTCAGGCTCATATTAAAGCAAAAATGTGAGGAATGCATCTTAGCTTCAGGTCTGCTTGAGTTCATGGCTGAACAACTCAACTACCAATAAAAAACCACAGATTTTTATGCATAATGAAAATGTATAGGTTCATTCTTTTTCTTTTTCTTTCCTGCATTTCCTGGACCTGCTGCTGTCAATGTAGTGCTTTGCATTTGGGAGACATTGATAGATATAACACTTTCATATTCACATTAAATGAAAACAGGAACCCTATGGTGGTTATTTCTTTTGTTTGCATAAATACAGTCATTGTGATTTACAAGAAATATTACCTTTGGATAAGAGAGAGTATTCTAAGAGGGCACAGCTTGTCATTCTATGTTTCCAGGAGTTTGTGGTTATAAAGCAAGTGAGATTCAGAACTTAATCATATGCTACCTCTAATAATTTTGGGGTGTAAGATTATCTCCCCAACTAGATTATAAACTCTTTGAGGGAAGAGAATCTGTCTTATATGCATTTTGTGTCACCCAAAGACCAAATGCAGTGCTACGCACATAGCACACAAGTTAGCAATGCACTTCCTCTCTGATACTGTGATAGAAAGCTCCTGTCTCATGGCATCTTAGCCTTGTATGGTGATTTTGATGTTTCTAGTCCAACTTCCCATGCAATGTGATAGAAACCCAGTGAAGAGTAGTGCACCACCTAGTGAAGCACTCCAATGCACTGTTGGGCAGCTCAAGCTGTGAGCCGTGTATTGAGCTAAAATGTGCCTCTCGGTGACTCTGTATAGCCAGCCCTGGTGGTCTAGTGGTTAAGATTCAGAGCACAGCAGCCTGGGTTCATTTCCCGATCAGGGAATCACACCACCCATCTGTTGGTTGTCATACTTTGATGGCTGTGTGTTGCTGTGATGCTGAAAGCTATGCCACCAATATTTCAAATACCAGCAGGGTCACCCATGGTGGACGGGTTTCAGCAGAGTTTCCAGACTAAGACAGACTAGGAAGAAGGACCTGGCCACCCACTTCCATTGCGCTGGAAGGTGAGAGGATGGCGCAAAAAAGAGCAGGCAGGGTTCCACTGTGCTGTGCACAGGGTCACTAGGTGTTGGAATCCGCTCGATGGCACTAACAAAATGACTACAGTTTTCACCTATAGATCCTTCTAGAGAACAAGTCAACTGCTTACCTTTATTTTTTCTTGTTTATCTCCAGAGTTCCTCATTTTTAAAGTATTCATATATGGAACTTGATGGGTTCACAGTAAATACATAGCAAAACATTTAAAAAAGTTTTTAGTCATTGTAAAGTAATGGGATGATGTTTGTCAGATTCCTGTTTCCATATTGAACAAGATGAGTTCAGGTGATTTATTTCAGAAGCACTTAATTAGTGCTTATTTTGTGTCAAGCACTGTTCTAAGTGCTTTATAAATATTTATATGTTTCAATCAACAAAACAATCCTATTAGATAAATACTATTATTGGCACCATTTTATAGATGAGGAAACTGAAGTACAGATCGTTTAGGTAACTTGCCCAAGGTCTTTCAACTAATAGGTAAGAGGTGGGATTATGAACAAAGCCTTCTGGCTCCAAAATCATATTGTCAACCCCTGTGCTATGGTGAGACATCTTTCATGGGTTTAAAAAAGATGCAGGGACTTTTTATTTTTTCTCTCTTTTGTTCTCATAAGTAAGTATCCAGTTGTTTAAAGTTTCCAATTTTTCATGAGACTTTATTTACTTATTTTTAAATTAAGTTTTCTTTTTAAAGATCTGGAAAGATACTGCTTTCATTTGTTCTGTTTGTTTTTGCCACCTTGAAGCACTATACCTTTATTGTGATTATATAAAACTTTTTCCTATTTGATTAACTGTTGTTGCTAATATCTAAGTTTTACTCTAGTCTCTAAGGATGCTGTTACATCAGCTCTGTTTTCTGTCCCTAAGGCAGTTCTTTAATTTTTTCCATCTAGGTCCTTTGCACTCTCCCACACTGGATTTATTTAAGTGTTCACTTTGGCTAAAGTCAAGCCAAAAACATCAAATAAATACCGTAATTTGCTCATTTATATTTTTTCATTGTCTTCAAATTCCTAATGACTCACCTACCATGTCTAATTCCAGTTCTATGTCATTAACTGGGATCTTGGGTTTATTGAGTACCTACTTCACATCAGGGGTTTTCACATCTGTCACATGCTTTAATCCTGCTAGCAAACTGAGATGATTTAGGTTAAATATCTTAACCAAGGTTGAAATCCAGGTCTTTCTGATTCTTTTTTTTTTTTTTGAGGAAGATTAGCCCTGCACTAACATCTGTTGCCAATCTTCCTCGTTTTCTTTTTTCTCCCCAAAGCCCCAGTACATAGTTGTGTATCATAGTTGTAGAGTTGTAGCTCTTCTATATGGGATGCTGCCTCAGCATGGCTTAGTGAGCAGTGAGTAGGTCCGCGCTCAGCGTCCGAACTGGCAAACCTGGGGCCGCTGAAGCAGAATTCGTGAACCTAACCGCTATGCCACTGAGCTGGCCCCCAGGTCTTTGTGATTCTAAAGCTCATTCTATACACTACGGAACAGCTAACCTTTCTTCATTTTTCTGGGCCTTAGTTTCCTCATCTGTGCAATAAAAATAAATGGACTGAAAGCCTACTAAGTGACAGGCACCAGGCTAGGTCTTGCCCTGAAGTGTTTCACAGAGATAGCAGCACAACTATGATCTAATGGGCTCATGGTGGAGAGTTCTGTTTGAACAGTGCTTTGAGAACCTGGTGATCCCTTCTGCTTCGTGGAGTTGAGAAGCTGGCCTTAGGGGAACGAGTGGGATTTCTCCCTTTCTAAGGAGGCACATCCCATAATTCTATACAACCTTTAAAATATGTATTTTTTAAAAACAAGTTTAAGAGTGTGGCATCAAAATTATGGTTTGCTAGACTATTAAAGTCCATGAGAACAGGAGCCATATCCAATACCTTGTATGTGGTACTTAATACTTATTTGGAGAGTGAAGGAAGGAAAAAATCAGTTTTTGCAAATATATGGACTCTTATCTATACATAACTGACAATTAAAAGATTTTTTAATGATTAACTACTATGATATGCATACTGCCACCTTTATTATTTCTATAATATTCAACTCAGGTAGCATTTATTGAGAACCTAGTTGTGCCAGGTACTGTTCTGGAGGAGGTAATCGTAAATGTACCTACAGTTCTAGCAATGTTTAATTCAAATTAGTGTTATTCTTGAATGCAGTGACTCAATCTCAGACAGTTTTAATAGAAGGGTGGAGATGGAAGCCATATTGTAGTCATGCAGGAGTGATTGGGAGTGAGGAAGAGGAGGTATCAGGTGGAAAATATTCCAGCAATGACGGTTTAAGAAGCCTTCCTTGAGAGAGAGGCAGAGCTGAAGTGTAGAAAAGTCACTTGACTTGATGTTTTTTGGGAGAGACAAAATTGCAGCTCAAGAGATAATGAGAAGACACCTGAGGAACATGATCAAGGAATGGTTGGGTTCCTTATGATATTATGGTTTGACCTATCTATCAGTAACCTTCTGGGCCTAAAACATAAGTTTTTGAAAAATGAAGGGTATATAACATCTGGATTCCTAAAATCATGTTGTCTATCCACTAGATTATCTTTTGGAAATTCACTTGAAATTTTGAAACTAAATGTAAACATGAGGGGCTGTGGCTTATCCCTGTTTATACCCTTGACATCTGGTTATGTGGTCCCAAGTTAGTTCTTAATAAATGTTTGTTAAGGGAATATATTTATGAAAGAGAAAGTATAGAGAACTATTATTGATATGCATTCATTAATTGGATATGAGCCATTCACCCCAAATGGTTTAGAGTCCTTCATTTACTTGCCTGAAGGTAATGAGCTACACATGATCTTTCAGGATTGCTTGCATCTCTAGAATTCTCGGGATCCTTATCCTTCAATGAAAGCGTCTTATTCGATTTTTGGCAAACCTGATAACCCAAGTTGTGTTGTGTCAGTGATTACTAATGTGAAAGCTGCTTTGTTGCTTGAGGCTTGAATGTTTCTAGTGGAACAAGGGTTTAGTAGTACATGTGGTTGATAATACTATCCATATTCAGACTTAAGGAATTTAAGCTCAGTTTTATGTAATGTGAGTTGAAGAAGTTTCTATTATGCTGAGAACCTTTATGATCTTTTGTGAGATTATACTGCTGTTCAAAATAGAATCAAGGCATTTTGGTCTCTTTCATTGATATATTGAATTATATGGCAGTCAAATTTAATCATTTAAGTCATTTAGTACTTGGTGATATGGATGATATAATGTTAACCTTAATTTCCTCATCACCTCTATAAGGTGTATGCACATGATTTTAAATGGCTGCATACAGCATTGTAATTACTATATACAATTTCATCAGCTTTGATGGACATCCCAGTCACCTCAGTATAAATGTAAGTGCTCTCTTTAACTCAATATTTAAGCCATTACTGCTTCTCCTCCTCCTCCTTTTTTGCTTGGCCTTTTAAGCAAAGTTGATTTTTTGAGTGATTCTTAATCTATGGGTATCTTCTTACTTTCCATACATGTTGTTGGTGCTTACGTTAGTGTACGGACTTCCTTGCTGGTTTGACTTCAGCATTTTCCTTGAGTTTTATTTTCAAATCCTTGCTTTCTTTTCAGGCTCTTACTCAGATCTTGTCGTGAAACCCTCATCTGGAGAAATCTTTTTTATTTTCTTTCTCTTTGTGATTTGCATACTCCAGATTTTGGTATAGCAAGCTTACAAATTAGTAGCAGAGAGAGGAGTTTTTGAAGGTGCTGGCTACCTTGCTGCAGTATTATGGCTTCACAGTTTTTTCATAATTTCTAAATCTTGGCTCAAAGTTTTCACATTGATTTCGATAATCATATTTTTTATAGAAAATTCTTATTATTGGGGAAGGGATTTAGTATGCCCAAAGGCTTTTATGCTTTCCCTCTGCCAGCTGGATGCCAGATTTCTGGGCCACATGTTCTCTTGAACGGGTAATTTTAAAGCCAACGTGTCAAGCATTTTCTAACTTATTTGCCAGACATGCATGAGAAGATATATTCAAAAAATTATGAGCTATTCAGGATCCTCTGGCTTCCATGGATAGGCAGTAATGAGCTTTCATGTTATAATTACAGGAAGCTGGGAGAAAATTGAGAAACTGGAGATTTTTAAATTAGCGTCCATGATTCTATTATTATGACATCTGAGGACTTCAAATATTGAAAAATTCAATGCTAGTATTTGGTGACAAGTCAAGAATTGAGATTTGTGACAGATTTTGTTTTGAAATTAAACTTTAACATTGCTCCTTAACATTATCTACTACATAGGGTATTGGAATATTGAATGAGATAATGAATATACAATGCTTAACACAGTGTCTGGCGCAGAATAGAGCTCCATAAATGTTAACAATTATTAACATCTAGGAATACCAATTGTTTAATAACAAAGATGCTGCTTTAGAATACATCATTACATGTCCTCAGCAAAGCAAATTTATCCTCCTCATTGTGTTTTAGTGGTTATTTTGTGAACCCTAAACTCGCTCTTGAAATTTTTACTCAATAAAATTCCCAGTATCCCAATTGATTAGAAATTAATATAGAGAATATATATATATATATTTTTTTTTTGGTGAGGAAGATTGGCCCTGAGTTAACATCTGTTGCCAATCCTCCTCTTTTTGCTAAGGAAGATTGGCCCTGGGCTAACATCCATGTCCATCTTCCTCCACTTTATATGGGACTCTGCCACAGCATGGCTTGATGAGCGGTGCGTAGGTCTGTGCCCAGGATCTGAACCTGTGAACCCTGGGCCGCCGAAACGGAGTGTGCAAACTTAACCACTATGCCACTAATCAATGGCCCATAGAGAATATTTTTTATGGAAAATTTTCTATGTATGTTTATCCTGAGCAGAGGATAGCAGGAGAAATGGGCTTTCATAGGTAGAAACAGGAAAAGAGAAGCCAAAACCAAATATTTGGTTAACAGGAGAAGTATGCCATATTATATGTTTTGGCTAGCAACAGACTGTGGCTAGGAGGGTCACATGGTTGTAAGCAGGTATGCTGGGCCCGATTCTAAAAGGTTTTAGAAATTAAAGAGGATCAAGTAGAATGTGGTAGAAAAGCAGAGCCCAAAGTTTTGACAATCTACAGTAGAGAGGCAGTTGGGACAAAACCATGTGTGCAAAGAAGATGGTGTTCTCTGAAACTGAAAGAGGGTGTCAAGGCAGTTGCATTGAAATTAATGGAAGACAGAGGGGCACAGGGGTCCATAGACTCTTATAATCTCAGAGACAAGAGACTGCCTTTCCCCAGGGATTCAAAGCTACAAAGAGTGCCCTTCTGGTTTTCAGTAGTGTGAAATGCCTCCATAGCCAGGAGTTAAGCTCCAACATGGATGAGTTGTCAATGAACGAAACTAGATGAATCAGGACAATTGGGTTAAACTTTTGGGAATCTGCCTACCCATTCTGATCACAGACTGCCAAGATATCAGGTATGATGAAATTGGATCATGAGCTCTTCATGTGTACACTAACAACTTCAGGCATTGTAGCCAAGGAGATGAACCTTTCTGGCCCTCCGTTCAAGGTTGAGGTAATCAATAGGTTACTTTGTTCCTCACTGGCTTTGATAACTCTGTTGTGAGCACATTTAGAGTTATTTGGAGTATTTTCATATTTGGTGTGGACTTGATTTTGCACACCGTCCTTTTTAAAATCTGAAACCTGGATTTAAATTCCACACCTTACAGAAGTAGGCACATAAGTTATTTCCCCATTTATTGAGACAAACCAAAGTTGAAATTGATAGAGTTCACAGAATTATTCTTATTTGAAGATGAGTATTACATTGCAGTGTTGCATTTCTTCTTTCCAGCTCCCCTCTACTTTGTGGGTTTTGTAATCTTTTCTTTGAGACTTGTTGAGATTGCCCTTGAGAGATAGAAGAGAACTATTCTATCTGGGCCAGGATGATGACTTTATAATGACTATATTGTAGTAACACACTCTTCTTTAACGTTAGCAAGGGCATTGACTAGTTGTCCAAAATTCAAAGATGTTAAAAAGCCAGCTTATTTTACATTTCCTCTAAATTTGTCTACAAAGAAAGGCATATAGTTTCCAATCCAGCATAAATCACTCTGAAATATCAAGAGAAAAATGGAATTCTTATTTTAGAATCCTTTAAGGAAGGATATTCTCAGGCCTGTGTGAAGACTGGGAAATGTGGAACTTAAGATTCTGTCCTGTTTATGCACCCAAATCTTCACTCCTAACTCTTTACTAAAGAAGGCACCTTTTCAATTAAGTCTAGGCAATTGTTAATTTCAATTAACTCTAGGCAAACATATGTATATACATATGTGTGTATATATATATATATATATATTTTAGTCATGTGTATGATACGAATGTGAAATAATGCCTCTAGCAGCAGTAATTTCAGACACAAAGGGTAGAACTCTTGTATACACTTGCCCAGAAACCTCCCTTTCCTGGGAAACTCCCTTCAAGTCTACTAGAAGTTTTGGCATTGATATATTAAACTCCTTGGTCCTTGAAATCAGGGTACATTTGGTCCTCTCCCAACATTTTCAGCCACAAAGCTTTTTTTGTCTATCCTTTCACTAGTTTTATAAGTGGTTCTAATAAGGAGTGGGGGCTTTGTATTGAGATTGAAAATCTGAATTTATTGTCTATGATACCAATGATGAATTCAGGTAAAGAAGACCTCACTAGAGGGCATCAGGTAAGGATGCTTACTAGATACGGTAGATGAATCCCCTTATACCATTACATCACTTAGATGCTTCTTTGGTTTACCTCTCTGATAAGTAGTCATCCTTATGTGACTCACAAGTTTGACTAGAGAGTTACTTGGGCTGTTTATAAGTATTTAAAGGGCAAATAAATATTTAGTGATAGCTTTTGATTATTGTTTTACAATTTGTGTGTATGTGTGTGTGTGTGTGTGTTGGTGAACAGTGAATGTTTAACCAAATCTTATCAGTGAGTAAATTGGCCCTGAAAATTCAATTGAATTTAATCCAATATGCACTTTGGGAGGAACATCAACACTTTCAAACCACTGTGGTGCTGGTTAAAGTCCTGTAGCGGGAATTTACAGGATGCCATTATAGCCAAAAAGTGACTATCTAAATTTAACTCCTGGCATGAGCTTGTTCTGTAACAAAAATATAACTGAAAAAAATCCTTGTTGAAGTTTCAATGACATTTTTAAAAGGAATTTCCATTGTAGAGATTATGATTGAAAAGTATTTGAGTCGGTTCAGAAAATAGGAATACAGTTATGTGTTCTTAGCGACTAGGGTCATTGATAAGTGGTTAGTTAGCGAAATGCAAACAAGAAACTGCAATTTGCAGTTTGTTTCTCTACCCACTTTTCATGTCCGCCTGACTTGAATCACTGCCTGTCCTGGCCTCACAGAGCGCATGAACTGGAGAGAAACACTCTGACCTTCATCTACTTCCCTTTCATCTTTTGTTCTTCCAGAGGACTATGTTGGATACATAAACTTTGCTGTGACTGTGTCTTGTGGGCTCCTTAAATAAAACAATTTTCCAAGGGCAGATTATTGTGACCATACTACATTTATGGCCACTAAGTTTCTACTCTGCTTAAAATCTTTGAGAGAGGCTTCTATTTCTATAACAAATATACACTGTTTGAGTCACTTTCAAGGTCCTTTAGAAACTACCCACACATTATTTCTCCTCTGCAGGAGGAACCTGCCATCCTAGCCAGCCCCCATCTGCTCACCATCTTACGGATAACTGGCACCTAGTCTTCTCTTCTTGCCCTCATTCACACTGTTCCTCTTTCCAGGAATGCCCTCTGCCCCCTCCACTCTCCCCTAGGCCCTTCTCATTCTTTAAGGCCCGGCTCCACTTTCCCCTCTTTGAAAACTCTCTTGACTATTCCAGGCCTGAGTGACATTCTCTTCTCAGAACTCTCATGGCATGTGTTGTTAACGTTACTAACTTTTGCTCTTAATTGTCTACATTGTTTCTTTTATGTCATATTACATTGTTCTTGCCTTCTCAACTCAATAGAGGCTTCTCGAGTGCAGAGGCAGTGTTTTAAAGCTCTTCTGATTCCCCAGAAACATGTGACACAAGTCTGTGCATATAGTTGATGTACGATAAATGTTTGTTGATATTTTCCCACATGAACATTTTTAAAGGCCTCATTTGCTTGAATTTAAGGGAATGCTAATAAATATTTGTTAAATGGATAAAATGAACAACAGATATGAGGTTTTTTTGTTTATTTTCACCCTCTCCCATCCCCATTCATGGCCAACCAATGGAATGTATGGTTCTCAGGACAGGGATTTTATGTTTTCACCTTTGCATCCCCAGCACCTAGATCAGTGCCTGGTAGATATTTGTTGAATGACTCTTCAGCAAAATCACCCTGCATATATTAAATGCAACCTGTCTTGTGACTCATTGTGTATTTCACTCATCTCAAATGCTTGAGCATTATGGGACTTGAATTGCCAAATATGTTAAGTTCCCATTGTCAGCAAGTTTAAATCCAGTTTTTGGTGAATGAAGATCTTTTAATGGCACTGGGACTTCTGTTCCATGCACATAAGCAAGCAATTAACGTGTTGTTTAGTAACAACTGTGTTTAGAATCCAGGTTATAAGTTGTTTTTATATTAAATTGAATTAGTTTAAAATATTTAAATGGCATTTATTAGCAAGTTCTCATAATTTCGTACATTGTTTAGAAAGAGACAGACCTTTAAAAAAAAAAGATGAACTCCTTTGACAAACAGAACAAGTCACATACCTTGGTTGCTAAAGCTGAGTTCAAAAGAGACACTGTAGCACCTGGTTTTTTTTCTTTCTATGACCATATGTATGAACTGAGGTGGGTCTTTTAATTGCTTTTTGAAAAGGAATAATTTGGCTTACCTGCTTTTTGTAAAAGGTATATTAAATTTATTACCCTGGGATAATTGTGAAAAAATGCAACGAAGCTTTAAAAAAAACTTAATGAAAAACTTCTGCACATAGGCAAAAATATCCTTATTTTTACAGCCTTTTTTGGGGGACAGAAAACTCAGTTTTCCACAGAATGCCTATGAAATCATGGTTTTCATCTGCAGTGCTGAGCACCTCTCACGTGCCTCGGAGAATGTGTATTAATGGACCACTAACCAGAACATGTGAGGGAAATAGAACTTGAAGCAAATTCGAAAACTTGAAAGCTTTTAAACCTTGTCAGCCTGCCAGTTCAAGCAGCGTGTGGCAGGTGTGTCATATATTCATAGAGCCAAAATAAATGGCCACAAGAAAATCCGAGGTAATACAGATGTAAGGAAAGCTTAAAATGAAAAGAAATAAAACATGGTTTTCATTGTTTATTCAGGACATTGATAAATGCAGTTAAAGAATTGCCTCTTCAGATATTGCTTTAGGTGCCAAATAGTATCTTTGTGATCTTCTGGACCAGGCGTTGGTAGTGTTTTTATGTTATGTGCTGCCTTGTGGAGGGGAGGCAAAAGAAAGGAGACAAGGAAAATGTAGGAAAAGTGGAGCAAAAGTAGCTGCTGGCAATGGCCTTGCAAACAATTCTGGAACAAGTTACTATTTCCATTAGATAAGTAGAAAATATTTGTTTGTTTTACCATCGAGAAGACTTCCATGGGAAAAGGAGTGAATCCTTAAAAAATATATAATGTACTTTCTTAAATGGAAGCACTTAATAATGAATCTAGTGTGTGTGTAATTTTAAAATAAAAACGTTTATATTTTCTTCATATTATGTCTCATCTAGAATTCTTTTAGATGAGCATTAATTAAAAGTTAAGATTAACTTTTTTTTCAAGGAAGAATGCTTAGGGAATGTTTCTTCCTGTGGCTCAGAGTGAAATCTCCTCCACCCCCACTCCCAGTTCAGTTTCATCACATTGACTGTTGGGCAAAAACATTCCAAAGATTAACCTACTATGCAAAGATATAGAAAGAAATCATTTGAGTATCCCATATTTTTACTCTAAATCCGGGATAAAATCTTGCTACTATCAAATGAGCAGGAATAGACCATTCCTTATGAAAACTGAATGCTCTATATATCAAGAATCCCAGGTATTAATGTTCCAATTTGAAAGCTAGAGTTGTGAAAAAATACTCAACTTTACAGGTCCAATAGATTCAAAACTGACAGAGGTGGACAAAGCTCAGCCAGCCTAGAGGGTGCTCAACTGACAAAACTCCTTGCTAGCATCATACAAAAGAGAGGTTGGTGTTAAATTACCATTTAATATTTGACCTTTCAAAATAGAAATTCTGGGGAAGGCTATAACATTCTAACTTCCAATGTAAAAATAGAGCCAGCAAAAAGCTAAGTAAGACATGATCTCTAACCTCAAGGAATTTACAGTCTATTAAGGGAGAAACGTTAAGGGCCAAAATAAAGAAGAATGTAATACATGTCATAAGAGAGACACAGTACTGTGACATGGTTAAGAGGGTGGGCTCTGGACTTAGACTGCCTAGGTTTGAACTACGACTTTATCACCTACTAGTTACGTGAAGTTGTGCAAGTTAATTACTTCACCTTTCTCCACCTCTCTTTCTCTGTCTGTAAAATGGGAGCAGTAGTACCCTTTCCAAGAGGAACCTTGAGAGCAGTAAGACTTGGTGTAATTCTAAGATATTTCTTTTGGTGATTGATTTCTATGCAGTAGTGTTTGTGTGTTTAAGAGTGTTCTTAAGTTATAGTGCTTGGTGTACCATTCATGGCAAATTAGAGGCCTGTGTTGAAGTCAGAATACCTAGTGTCTGCTTCCAGCCCTTCATAAACTCTTATAAATATTTCACTTCTCTGTGCCTTAGCTTTCTTCTCTATTTAAATGAGCATGGGAAGTTCCATAGCAGCAGGGACCTTAGTCTTGTTCAACATCTAGAACAGTGCTTGGCACATAGTACATGCTAGATAAATGTTGGTGCAGCACAACTCAGCGATATTATGAAGATGGTAATACAACAGGCATGAAAGTAATGTTGAGACGGCATCATAAGTACTACACAAAAATGACTGGCTTTCCTTGTTTAAGATTCCCAAGAGAGGTAAGAGATAAGAAATGATTTCTACTACATTTGGAGTCAGAGGATCTTGCCTTGAGTCATGGCTCTACCCCTTAAGGCTTTGTAACTTCAGATAAGTAATTGAACCTCTTTGAGCTTCATTTCCTCATCAGTATTTTTGGGTTATCAACCATGCTTTAGAATATTGTTTAGAGCTCCAAAGACCAATGAAATAAAAGCACTTGTAAACTACGAATAGTATACAAGTACAAATGTACTATGAAATGGTAACTTTTCATGCTCTACATTAGAGAACTATAAATCATAAAAAGCAAAATTGTATTCCTATCACTCATGTCTAAGGTAGTGAAGATAAAGCTGTATTGTCCCCCAAACAGAGTTGAACTTCTCTAAAAAACACAGGGTAAAATGGATCCCCTCCCTGTCTTTTATACACATTCAGACGAGCAGAGCTACACAAGGGAACTTCTCTCCATCGTCACACCAACTCCCTTTAGTTGTTGCACCTAGCTTCCTCTATGCTAGCTCCAAAAATAGTTCCAGTCTGAAGGAAGACATGCGCTGGCCAGAACTGTTTTGAGGAATTGGCCAGCATCCCATCAGAGGTTACAGGCCGATTTAAAAAAAAAAAAGAAAATTCCTTCTCTCATTCCCCTTATCTTACATAAAATGTATGGCCAGAGTCCAATTCCTGTTTGCATTTTTCATTTGTAAAAGTTCAAAATTCAAATTTATTACTTATTATTTGTTTCTATACTTGATGGATCTCTGCAGAAAAATGTTTCTCCAGACCCTCACTGTTTATATTCTGAGGAAATAGTTTATATATATTCTTTTTTGGTTATTTTTCTTTCAAATGTATTCAGGCAGCCTATATAATTTAGTTGTAGGATTAAATTTGAATATATCTTTACATATAAACTTACAAACTCGAAGAAAGTACTCTTTTAGAGTACTTTCCATAATATGCTAAGTCAGTTACAGTATGGAAGCTAATTTACTCTTGAAATTCAACTTAGCAACATTACTTAGAAGAATTTGTGTCTAACGAGACTCTAAGAAAGATTGGGGTAGTTAATTCCATCACTCATGAGCGGTTTTTCTTTTTTAGTTGTTATGTCTCTTTAGACTTTTAAAAAATATAATAGCTTTATTGATATATAGTTCACATACTATCCAATTCACTCATTTAAAGTGTACAGTTTGGTGAATGGGTTTTAGTATATTCAAAAAATTGTGCAACCATCACCACTATCTAATCCCAGAATATTTCATCACCCCCAAAGGAGACCCCATACCCATTAAGCAGTTCCTCTGCTTTCTCCCCTCCCCCAGACCCTTGTAACCACTAATATGCTTTTTGACTCTATGGATTTGCCTACTCTGGATATTTAATATAAATGGAGCCATACAATATGTGGCCTTTGTGAGTGGCTTCTTCCACTCAGTATAGTGCTTTCAAGGTTCATTCATGTTGTAGCATGTATTAGTACTTCCTTTTAATGGTGAAATATTCGATTTTGTGTATCATTCATCTGTTCATGGACCCTTGGGTTGTTTCTGCCTCTTAGCTATTGTGAATAGTGCTGCTATGAACATGAGTGCACAAATATCTCTTCTAGACCCTGCTTTTAATTTTTCTGGGTATATACCTAGGCGTACAAGTGCTAGGTTATATGATAACTGTTTAACATTTTGAGGAACTGTCAGGCTGTTTTCCACAGCAGCTGCACTATTTTACATTCTCACCAGCAAGGCATGACGATTCCAGTTTCTCCAATTTTTTCCTCTTTTTTATTATAGCCATCCTAATGGGTGTGACGTAGCATCGCATTGTGGTTTTCATGTGCATTTCCCCCATCCTGCTATTTTTTTGAAAAATATTTTAAGTATTTTTCTAGAGGTCATTTGCCTGACAAACTTAACCTTCCCTCTGGAACATGATCCTGCATGGAACATATTGCAAAAGGGCTCTCAAACCAGTAAGAGCAGTCATAGACCTTCTGCACGAAAGCCCTGCACTTTGCCCCTCAGGCCGCTTAGTCAGTGAGTAACTAACTCTTATTCCACATTCATGATTGGCTATCATGTTTTCCAGAAGGGAGCTGGACAATCGATTATGACAGATCTTGTGGCAGGAAGAGAAGTGACAGTAGAAGTGACAATTAGCAATCTGCCACTGAAGGAGGAGAACTATAATACTTCCCAGGACATTTATGACCCCAAGTCTTCAACCAGAGGCCAAATTATGTTCAGTATTTTAGAAGAAGTCAAAACTGTGTACAATACATTTTGGAAAGGTTTCCAGGAAGAACGACTCAGAGAAACACATGTTTTGCTCTTGAATGGATAAGCATGTGTGAATTTTCTAGATGCTTAATTTACCAATGGTATCTGAAAAATTAGGTGATATTGAGTTTTAACTTGAATGCCAAAAGGACAAACAGAAAATTCAGATTCTGTAAAATTATTGAAGATATTGTTTTAAAAAGTAAGTGAAATGTTTTCAAGAACTTTAACTCTACTTTTCAGATGAAGTTAACAATTAATTGACTTGTCGCTTACTTTTGCTTTCGAAAATCCCTTTTATTTCGGTATGTGTTCAGGGCAGTAATGCCAATAAATTAACCTTTCATCTGTCCTCTCAGCTGAGTTGCTAGAAATTGTTGCTGGTTGACAATGGGTTAAGCTGCAAACCTTAAAGCTGCACAATATTTAATGTATGATTGAACAGTGCTTTCTGTCTCATTTATTTCTATATGCTGAAACCTCCTTCTGAGTTGTTCCAATATTCCTTCACAGAGACTAATAACTAACAGAGCATACACAGAAAAGAAATCCAGCATCTTTTCAAAGGATTTCTTTCTTTATCTGAAGCTCATTTTACATTTCCGTCCCCTATCCTACCTCATTTGCAGTGCGTCTCCAGCTAGTTATGTCATGACTGTTTTATGTGAACATCAACAATTACATTTCAAATACACGCACAGAGTTACCTCCTGGAGCAACGTAAATTTTCTTAGCAATTTCTGTTTTCTGGATTTTGAGAGCAGATAATCAAGCCTTCAATCAGACCATAGAAAGCTAGTTTAAAGACAAGTCTTTGGTAGCCTCTAAAAACTGGAGACACGCAGGTGGATCATGACTGCATAAGGTGCTCTCATGTCAAGCTCTGGCACTTTCTGTGCAGTGGACCTCAAAATGAATTTCTGCCCCCAAACAGATCAAAATGAAGCAATGTTTTTTTTTTTTTAAGTTGGGTTGTTGCCCAGTCTTGTATTGCAACAGTAAATCTAAGCTTTTGCTTCCTTTTACTATGGACAATCCTACAGTGGGAAATGCCCTTTTTATTGACAATGGCTGACTGTACTATACTGCACTGTCAGTATCTAGATGCTTCCTGCTGTAAATAGGATATGGTTACCTCTTTTCCAGATCTAGAGTTTAAAACGGAAGCATTGTATTATAGTAGCTAATTTTATTTTTTTTCTTGCAGGTTTCTGAAAAGTGCCTTTTCTGAAAACTCTGCTGCCTGGATTCCACTCTAGAGCTGTCTCTTATAAAACCCTCTACCTGCCACTGCCAGCCCACTAAAACCTGGTGTGCTTACAGTTCACTCTCAGCAACTTGTCCATTCTTTTTTTCTTTGATTCTCAGTTTTCATAGCCATTTTCCCTCCTGATTTTGCAGCAAAAAAAAAAAATTTACAGTTGCACCATCCTTACCAATCTCAATCTTTAAAACCAAGAAATAGGGAGAAAAACTTTTCTCCCCTTGATCTGAGACCATTCCACAAACTGAAGGGCAGCCAGAAGCATATGCTTTTTGCGAGAATAATTGAAAACATCAACTGGAAAACCCAGAATTCTTTTGAAAGTCTGCCAGTTATTTGAAGTAATTTCGACAGAGGAACAAAATAAAACACTCAATGTTTTAACCTCTATGGTTGCCTTCTTAAAGGAGTTGGTCTCTAATTTGATTTTTAGTTATTCTGATACAATTTTTATTTTATGATTGACTTTTTGTTTGACTAGACTGAATTTGACTTAAATTTAAAACCTAAGTGCTAACAACGAAACATTTCACCAAAGCAACCTGTTATCTCTTCACATTCAGCTTGAATTCATTTTTAACCTTTTAACAACAGCAGTAATATTGACCTAGAGACAGTGCACTTGATTTTAACTTTGCTTTCACTATGACGGCTGTCAATGTTGCCCTGGTTCGTGATACCAAGTGGCTGACCTTAGAAGTCTGTAGAGAATTTCAGAGAGGAACCTGCTCTCGAGCTGATGCAGATTGCAAGTTTGCCCATCCGCCAAGAGTTTGCCATGTGGAAAATGGTCGTGTGGTGGCTTGTTTTGATTCTTTAAAGGTGAGCCTCATCTAAATGCACATAACATTTAATTTAAATTTGTTGATTTCTGTTTCTTGAAATATGATGTACTTTGAAATTAGTAAAGTTAACAATAACATGAAAGCAGTAAGTTTTGTTTGTCTGTTTTTGAAGACAGGATGTAGACTTGTGTTTGTAGACCTAAGCCAGACTAAAGCTTACCCCAGCAAAGCCCACTGATCAAAATAGACATACTTAAAAAAAATGTTCAAGAATTTTTGTAGTGAGAAATTGCAGCCTTGCCAAACTTTCTTTGTGTATGGTTTAGATTTTGAATACAGTGATCATAATCCTCATAGAACCTAGAGAAGCCCTTTACTGAATTATAACTTATTATCTGTTATCAAAATACACTTGGCAGGGACCAGTCGGCTTTCAGAGAATAAATAAAGAGTATAAGGTAAAAATCTCCCCATCCAAGAGGAAAATGATGGCATTTTGAAGTTTCTTAGTTGAAGTATAATTTGAACCTTTAACTTAAACATATTGCTGCAAAACTAGGTTCACTTAACTTTCTTCCTGAACTGCTGATTGACCAATCTCAGGAAAGTCCTATTGCCAAGGTCATCAAACCCAAATATTATGTACTACAATATAAACAAAATAGGAGGGCAGATGAGATATTATGTAGAAGAGAACATATATGATTGCAGAACAAGAAAATGTACTGATTTTCATGTTTTATTCATAGTTTCCCCTAAATTAAGGATATAGATGTACAAATTAAAGCAGAAAAGTAAAAAATGGTAATAGATTCCAGGTTTAATTAATAAGATTTGCTACAATACATTCAAGATTTTTTCAAAATGTATCAAAATGAATTTATCTTAATAAGAAACTTTTCAGTTTCTTGATATTGTTTTGTCCTCATCATAACCAATTTTACCTCATTAACATTTTTATTTATGGTTGCATTGGCTAATAGGGATGTATTCCTTCATGTGATCATTTCTTCAGAAAAACATTTTATCAAGTTGTGTCCTACTTAAGTAGTTACTTTTACTTATTTTGTGGTTACCAGTTTTTGTTGCAGACCATTCCAGTTGAAGAAAGGAAACTTATTATCATAAAGATAATGGTAATTCCTACCATTGAAAATGTCTGAATTGCTCTTATTTGCAGCAGATATTATGACTTAAAGGGGTTATTTTGTTTTCTTCATTTCAGTGTCACTCAAGTTTCCTCTACAATTATTTTGTGTATTATTTAAACCTATTGCTGTAGGACCGGGCAGTGCCGTAAAGTAGAAAAGAACCCTGGGCTAGTTGGGGGAAAAAAGGAGACGTCTTTCATCCAGTCCATATAGATTGTCTGGCACTGCACTAGGCACTTTCCGTATGTTGTTTCAGGAGATCTGGGGTACAGTCCCAGCCCCACTACTGTATCTGACCTCGGCTACTTAATCTGACAAAGCTTGAGTTACTTTAACAGATGGATGATTCTTCTCTACCTAAGTTCCACGATTGTTGTGAAGATTCCAATGAGATAACGTAAATGAAAAAACATGTATCACTATAAAAGTGAATTAAATGAAAGATTATTTTCTTACTAGTAACTAAAATGTTTCTTCTAGAAGTTCTTCAAAACAGTTCTATTTAGTTAGGGTTTATTATTTAAAACTACAAACGAATGTTCCAAATGGACATGCCCAAATCCAATTGCCATGAGTGTGATATTAGTTCTCCAAGCTAATTATTACTGTTTTTATGGTTTAGTTTTTGACATAGAGTTCCTTGCAGGCTTTGTAAATTCTATCTTTCCAGGCATCTGGGAGAAGGAGATGTGTAATCTTCCTAATCATTGGTATGATTTGGTGAGTTCTCCCATTTAAAGGCAAGAGTGCCATAAAGGAAACATTTTGAAGAAAAGTAATATGGAAAGCGGTTGTTAACAAAATGCATAAATGCACACAGCACTATCACTTTAAAGCTTGGAAAATATTTAATTCAGAGACTACATAGATAATGGCCAATGAATATTAATAAGCCACTTAATTATTTAAATACACTATCTACTCACTGCATGCAGTGTTTTTAAAATAATTTTTGTGTTATGTTAATGTCTTGATGACCAGTCACATAGGATAAAGACGATTTGCATAATCCTTACATTCTCACATTTTAATGAAAAATATAATATTTCAAATATACAAAGACTTTCAAACAATTAATTAATCTGCTATATAGATAGCACATTCATCACAGTTCCACGACTGCACCAAAGCTTTGTTGTTCTTTTCTTTTATATTATTCCTAATCCGTGATATGCATGAAAGCTATACTAAGTTGAGGGTAATTGACCTACTACTATTATATCTATAATACACAAATAACATACCTCAATAATTATTGCAGCATTTGCTACCCACCTTGAGTTTGTATAATTGAAACACCTTTGAAATGCATCTGTGCACCATTTCTTCCATGAGTGGTTAAATAACTGAAGCAATCATCTGATGAGTTTTGGACTGCTGCTTTTGTTTTTTTTGTTTTTTGTTTTCGTAAGGTTTCCATTAGGACTAGGTACTCTACCAGATGATGATGGTTCTTTGCCTTCATAATAGGCACAATAGATATAATTTTCTATACTCACCTCATAATGGGGGAATGTTAAGAAAATAAGGAGGTCAAGCTTGATGACTAATTGTGTATTGTGCTGAAGTGCTGTGCCCATCACTCCATGATGTTGAGTGTTCAGTGATGAAGTTTGTACCATTCTCAGATAGTGATCTCGACAGTGCAGCCCATAGATTAATTTCCAGCTACATAAAAGAGTCTCGTGTCATGTTGATATGCAGCTGTTTTTCAATTTATTTCAAAGTTTCTCTCCAAAGTATTGCTTAACCCATTCTGTGCCAATTTCTTGATATTACAGTTTGCCAATGATCTAGGTTGGTATTTTTAGTGAATGTCCCTTGGATTTTAACAGAAGATCATCACTAAAAATTCCAACCTTGAATCTTTGTGGTTGTTTCCATAGCCAAGATTGTTATCTTCGTGTATTTTGCTTCAATGATGTCATGATGTCCTGAACCTTCCCCTCCATACTCAAAGCAGTGTGATTTCAGCCACCTGTTATCCAGGAAGAATATAAATGCTGTCATTGTTTCATTATGACAGATCAGCACCCAGCACATCTGCCCATGCCACTCGCCACTTCGGATAGTTTTGTAATAAAAATCTCTTGGCAAAGGCCTTAGCAGCAGGCATGGTCAGAGGACAGTCATGTCAACCCATATACATTCCTAAAAGATGGAAACTGGGTGAGGAACTTGCATAAAACAACCCCATAGTATGTCTTCAAACATCACATATGATCACAAGCATAAGAATATTTTGACAAGTGAAACCTGTTGTATGCCAGGCATGTGGATGTGAGTCTGTCCTTGTAGGTCAAATTGTCCTGAGTTACCAGTATATTCTGTACTAGTATCACTAGTCACAGTAGTTTTCACTAGTTTAAAATTTGATTATTTTTGACTGAATATTTATCCCATCCCTGTTTGCTAAGGGAAAACTTACTAGGAGCAGAAGACTCCTAGCAACATACTCCTGAGGGTTTCTGGATTATGCAAGATTTAGAACCATTTATGAGCTCCATCAGAGAGGCCCAGCTGCACTCTAAAGACACATGGGCAGCACCTGTCATCCTGAGATTCAAAGAAAATAACATTTTACTTAAGGATATCTACCTTCTATGATACTGACCTTAAAAAGGAAGTGTCTTTGGCGAAAGTCAATGCTGTGTTGGACATTTCAAAAACCTCTTTAGAAAGAAGAATGAAATTACAATGAGTACCCAAACAAATACATATTTATAGCTCAGCCTCACTTTTTAAACTTTTTATTTTGAAGTAATTGTAGACTTACAGAAAAGTTGCAAAAGTAGTACAGAGAGTTCCTGCATACCCTTCACCCAGCTTCCTGTAATATCAACAACTTACATACCATACATAGCACAGTTATCTAAACCAGGAAATTAACTCTAGTACAATACTGTTAAGTAAACTAGAGATCTTATTTGAATTTCACCAATTTTCCCCATAATGTTCTTTGTAGTAGAATTTCCCCACAATGTTCCTGTTACTGGATCCAATCCAGGATCCCACATTGTATTTATTTGTCATGTCTCCTTAGTCTCCTCCAATCTGTGACAGTTCCTCAGTCTTTCCTTATCTTTCATGACCTTGACATTTTGGATGAGTACTGGTCAGTTATTTTGTAGAATGCCTCTCACTTTGGGTTTGTTGAATACTTTCTCATGATTTGATTGAGGTCATGCATTTTTGGCAAGAAAATCACAGAAATGATGTGCATCATACCTGAGTGTACATGACGTTGATGGATCTTATCATTCATGTTAACCTTAATCACTTGATTAAGATGGTGTCTGCTAGGTTTCTCTCCTGTAAAGTGATCAGTTTTCCTTTAGTGAAAATTGATAAATACCTTCATTTATTCATTATCTCCTACAACATACCTTTGATTGTAAGGGGAATCCCAATATCCAAGCTGTCAAAATGTGAACAAGTGTCCATTTTAGAAATGATGGGTAATGGACTTCTGTACTTATGGTCAATCAAGAAGGGTGGGCAGGGGAAAATAGACCC
This sequence comes from Tapirus indicus, assembly GCA_031878705.1. NCBI lineage: Eukaryota > Metazoa > Chordata > Mammalia > Perissodactyla > Tapiridae > Tapirus > Tapirus indicus. The sequence goes on along the minus strand of CM062942.1, from coordinate 110,085,854 downwards.
AGGGCATGACAAAGAAAGTAGCAGCAACAGGCCACCAGAAAGAACACTGAGAATGGGTAGCCCAAGAAGTTTTGTGATATGCATGTCCCTGTCACATACTCCTGTGGGGTGGCCCCTGCGCTGGAGTCAGTGCCTCTGGCTATCTCTGACTCATTCTCCTGCACTGAGAAACAGATTTTCTGCCTTTGTTTTCACAATAAATAACAGTTCCCTCTGATTTTAAAAGTTATGCATCTTTATGAAGGGAAAGGGAAATACAAAAGAAATTTTTAAAATCATACACAAGAAGATAATAAAAATGAAATGTAACAAAATGTAAATAAAATGACATCCCCACTATCCAGTACCACTGCTAACATTTCTGTGTGTTTCCTTTCAGTCATTCTTTTATATAATTGTATAAATGCTGCATAAACCTTACCTTACCTCCTGCCTCCTCGTAGACCTCACTCCCTCACTCATCCCTCTTGCTGATCCTGGAGAGTCAACCTCTCCCTCCATTTCTTCTTCCTGTCAGCTTCTCTTGTGGAGAAGAAAAAAAGGGAGAAAACATCAATTGGGCTATTGTTTTACTAAACCGAAAGCATCTGGCCCTTATTACGTTCAGACTGGCCCACAGGACATTGGGATGCACCGCCTGATCTCTTCCTATCCATAGACTTTTTAAAAATGTCAGTTATTGTGGCTATTTTTTCCAATCAGAAAATGAAAACATACCCTTGCTAAAAAACTGTAATATAGAGACAAAGATAAAAAAAAAAACCTGTAATTCCATCACCCAATGAATATCTTCACATGTCAGTGTATGTCCCTTTAATGACAACAGTTTCTTTAAAATAAAAGGTTTCATTTGTTCCATGGAATTCCAAAAGCTTTTCATACTTGTGAAGGAAAAATATTTTAGAAATTCACTTGCCTTAAAAATATACCATTTTTCAAATAATATGCCACCATCAGAAATTATGCTTGTGGGAACTATGCAATGATAATAATAAACCCTGCCATCTATTGACTGCCTACTGTATGTCAGACAGTTTACACATGCCGACACTAATCCTTACAACAACCCTGTGTAGGCTTTACCATTGGATGGGCCACATTTCACCAGCTGTAGGGTCGCAGATAAGGACCCAGCCTCCCTGTTCCTACGTTTCCTGACCTGGGAAAACAAAGATCCTCCCAGCACCTACGTCTGGAGTGATGGAGCATTCAAATGAGATGACCCATGGAAGGCGCTTGGAGCAGGGCCTGGCTCATCATAAGCACTCCAGAAATGTCTTTTCACCAGATAAATTCTGAGTGTCCTGAAAATTTATTTATTTTTTTTATTATTTTTGTGTGTGTGTGAGGAAGATTAGCCCTAAGCTAACATCCATTGCCAATCCTCCTCTTTTTACTGAGGAAGACTGGCCCTGGGCTAACATCCGTGCCCATCCTCCTCTACTGTGCATGGGACGCCGCCACAGCATGGCTTGACAAGCAGTGCGTTGGTCTGTACCCGGGATCCGAACCTGTGAACCCCAGGCCACTGAAGTGGAGCACACGAACTTAACCGCTACACCACCCGGCCGCCTCCATTAAAATTTAAACATGAAGAAGAATATCAAGCCATGACAGTACTAGAAGAAAGTATGGGTGAATACTTTTATAATTCTGGGTGGGGAAGACCTTCTAATTCTTCTGTCAAAGGCAGAAACAATAAAAGCAAAGAATTATTAGAACTGACCACACAATAAAAATCACTTCTGAGTGGCAGAAACCACCACAAAGTTAGAAGACAAGCAATAATTTGGCGGGAAATTTTGTAACTAATTTGACAGACAAAAAACTCTTTAATATACTGCAAGCTTTACAAATTAAGAAAAAATACACTTATGGGCATTTTCCTAGAAAAATAGGCAAAGGATATAAACAGCAGAGCAAGACAGTCTGATGTGGCCAGTTTACCCGTGGGGACATTTCGATGAGCCCCATCGACACAGCTGCTCTGATGCCGCTGCTGTGTGCCGGCTGTCCCGCCACAATCCACTCCTGCCCTCCCTCCCCCAACCTCCAGTCCAGAGGACCTCCACTGTCCACCTTCGTCCCTTCCGCATTGTGTACATTTTCTTTTACCAGTGTGTTACTTCTAGTCAGAAAGAAAAAAGAAGGAAAGAAAAACACCCTTTTCGACAGGGTTAGCCTCTAAGGGGAAGCTCAAATCATCTTTATCAAAGAAATTTTCTGACACTAACTGTAATATCTGCATACTCGAATCCTGAGAGAAAAGTTAAGGATTTAGTTGAGCATCTCCTCTGCAGTCTGGAGCTGGGAATCAGGAATCTTACTGTGTTCCAAATACCATCCGTCTCCCCCTCCTCTGTGTCTCTATCTGTATTGGATTCATTCACTCATTCACTGGATAGGTACCTACTGAGCACCTGTTGTGTGCCAGGCGTTGTGCGAGGCCCGGGGATCTAGCAGTGAACTAGAAACAGTCCCTGACCCCATGGAGCAGGCAGTAGTTGGGGGAGGGGTGGGCAAAAAGGAATAAATATTCAGGTTAAGGACACGTCGTCGGGTATGAAGAAAAATGAAGCAGGGAAAGGACACAGAAAATGGCAGGGACTGCTGTTTTAGATAAAATGGTCAGGAAGGCCGCTCTAATGGGGTGATATTTGAGGAGAGGTGTGAAGGAGGTGAGCTGTGAGGAGTTCTGAGAACATTTCAGGCAAAGAGAACAGTAACAGCAAAGGCCCCAAAAGAGGAGTGAGCCCAGTGTGTTTGAGGAACATCAAGGTCAAAGTGGGGGGCGGCTGGAGCAGAGCGATGAAGGGGGAGAGCAGGAACAGGGGAGGTCAGAGAGGTAATGGGTTGAGGGAGATCAGGTAGGGCTATATCATGGTAAAGATTCAGAGAGAGAGCATGTCCTGTGTGGCCTCAGATGAGGACGGACACTGCAAGCCTGTGCTGGGCTTCTCTGGACTCTCCTGATGGGTTTCTTTTTCCTGCTGCTTTTGCTCTGTATCCTTTGCTGTAATAAATCTTAGCCATTAATATAACCTTCTACTGAGTCTTATGAGTCCTCTGGCAAATTGCCAAGCAAAACGTTTCCATACATTCTTCTTTTTCATACATTATTTACCTAATGATATTATTTTTAACTTTTTAATCTTTTTGTTTTTAGGAGAGGGTTGTTTGTTTCTTTTTTATTTTTTAAAATTTAATTTGTGAATGATATATTTTAATAATTCAATATTTTAAGAAACAAATTAATGAATAAACAAAATATGGTTTGTACATACAATGGAATATGATTCACCTATAAGAAAGAATGAAGTACAGTAGTCCCCCCTTATCCATGATTTCACTTTCCAAGGTTTCAGTTACCCGAGGTCAACTGCCGTCTGAAAATATTAAATGGAAAATTCCAGAAATAAACAACTGATAAGTTTTAAATTGCGTGCCATTCTGAGTAGCTGATGAAATCTCACACCGTCCCGCCTGGGACGTGAATCATCCCTTTGTCCAGCGGATCCACGTTGTATATACTACCTGCCCATTAGTCACTTAGTAGCCGTCTCGGTTATCAGATTGGCTGTCATGGTATGGCAGTGCTCGTGTTCAAGTCACTCTTATTTTACTTAATAATGGCCCCAAAGTGCAAGAGGAGTGATGCTGGCAGTTCGGATATGCCAAAGAGAAGCCGTCAAGTGCTTCCTTTAAGTGAAAAGGTGAAAGTTCTTGACTTAATAAGAAAAGAAAAAAAAATCATAGTGAGGTTGCTAAGATCTATGGTAAGAACAAATCTTCTATCTGTGAAATTGTGAAGAAGGAAAAAGAAATTTGTGCTGGTTTTACTGTTACACCTCAAATATGTATGTATAGGAAAAAACAGTATATATGGGGTTCGGTACTATCCATAGCATCAGGCATCCACTGGGGGTCTGGAATGCATTCCCCGTGAATAAAGGGGGGCTACTGTACTGATGCACGCTGCAACATGGATGAACCTTGAAAACATTATGCAAAGTGAAAAAAGCCCATTCAGAAAGACTACATATTGTATGATTCCACTTATGTGAAATATCCAGAATTGGCAAATCTATAGAGACAGAAAGCAGATTAGTGGTTGCCAGGGGCATGGGGGAAGGGTAGAAGGAGTGAGGGCACAGTGGAAAGTGACTGCTAATTGGTACAAGGTTTCTTTTGGGGGTGATGAAAATATTCTGGAGTTAGTAGTAATGGTTGCACAACTTGGTGAATATACTAAAAACCCCTCATGTGTACACTTTAAAAGGTTAAACTTTATGGTGTATGAATATCTCAAAAAAGTAAAAAAAAAAATTGTGTAAAAGGGTATGCAGTGAAGTTTCTCTCTCTTTTCTCCAGGTAACCTGTTGCCCTCCCAACCAATATATTTAGTTTTCTCTCTCCCACAGATATTTTATGTCTGTACATGCAAATATATACATAACTGTTCGCACCTTTTTTACACAAATAGTAGCATAGTTCTCTTTGCTTTTTTTAAACTTAAAAATAGTAAAAGTAAAAGGATGGGAAAAGATATACCATGCTAACATTAACTAAAAGAAATCTGGGGGTCCTATATTTATATTAAAGGTGAACAGAATTGTACACAAATACGGAGCTCTAGTTATAAATCTGTTACAGGCATATGTAAGTACTTTATGTGGATACTAGGGTTGAACAAATAAGTAAATAGGGAGTAGATAAAGACAGCCAGGTTTCTCACCATCAGAGAAAAGAGTTAACAGTAAGGAAAAGGGGAAAGCTAGGATGAATTTGGTGATATGGGTTAAAATGGAGACATCAGTATGACTCATTTTTATTTTCATATGTATACAGATAGACAGGTACAGAAATAATAGATGCGTGTGTGTACATGGGTTAGTGTGCATGCTTATATTTCCCCGCCCTGTCTTATGAGGACCTAGAAGCAAGGACACCTCAATGGTAGAAAGCACACCTGGGGGCTGGCCTGGTGGTGTAGTGGTTAACTTCGTGTGCTCCACTTCAGCAGCCTGGGATTCACAGGTTTGGATCCCAGGTGCAGACCTACACACTGCTCATCAAGCCACACTGTGGCAGTGTCCCACATACAAAATAGAGGAAGACTGGCACAGATGTTAACTCAGCAACAATGGCAACAGATGTTAGCTCAGGGCCAATCTTCCTAAAAAAAAAAAGCACACCTTGAACCCAGATCCTGGTTTCTAATACCATTCTCCAATAAAGGAATCAGGGCTCCTTAGAGTAATGGCTCATGCCAGACTGAGGCAGGGAAAATACAAGATGAGCCTGTAATGTCTTATAGTGCCAGAAAGTAAGGAGGTGGTCAAAAAAAGGTGAGGCATGACAAAAGGACACAGGAGCCAGTCTAAAGGAGCTTCCAATGGCCTAAGTGTCAAGGTCATGAAGGTCACTGAGGAACTGCCACAGATTAGAGGAAACTAAGGAGACATGACAAGTAAACGCAATGTGGGATCCTGGATTAGATCCTGGAATAGAGACAGGACATTAGGCGGAAAATTGGTGAGATTCAAATAAGGTCTGTAGTTGACTTAATGGTATTGTACTAGAGTCAATTTCCTGGTTTAGATAACTGTGCTATGTACGGTATGTAAGTTGTTGACATTATAGAAATCTGAGTGAAGGGTATGCAGGAACTCTCTGTACCATTTTTGCGATTTTTCTGTAAGTCTAAAGTTATTTCAAGATAAAATGTTTTAAAAAGTTAGCTTTCTTAGTTTTACACATGCATCCCCTGTCTTTTGATGCTCAGAAATACAGTGGGTTATTGTTTCTTTTCATTTTTCTTTCTTTTTTAAACTTTGGGTATGGTAATGAGAAAACGCTGAGATTTGTGCAGTGGCTGATCCTGAGACTGATCGCAACGAGCTGAATGAGTCAACTAATTAAATAATTAAGAAAGCATTTATACCCATAATAGCACTTTACAAACCTGGAAAATCAAGAATTTTGGCTGTAGGAGGATGACCACTCAGTTCAAATTGTTACCATTTACAGATGAGGAAACTGAAGATCTAGCGAGAAAAAGTCACTTGCCTAAGGTCACAGAAGCAGTTATCAAAAGAGCCTGAGGACTCCAGTGTTCTTCCACTCATTTTAGGTTTCTTTTTCCCTTGTGGAGAAGAAAAAAAGGGAGAAAACATCAATTGGGCTATTGTTTTACTAAACCGAAAGCATCTGGCCCTTATCACGATCAGACTGGCCCACAGGACATTGGGATGCACCGCCTGCGAAGTTTTGTGGTTCTCCTTCACTTTTTGTACTTAAAAAGGGGGGTAAAGCCACATTTCCCTTGCCTAACCTCTTCTTCAGTTATTGTTTCATGATACTGTATTTAGATTAAGACTTTAAATTAAGGTTCATATTTAGTTATTTGACAATCATTTAGGCTATTAATTTTGAGAAGGAGAAAGAGATACAGTGTTTTTTATTTTTAGACGAAGTATCTCAGTAATACTAAACTTTGTTCCATCACTGAGAGTCAGAACACTGAGCTGTCTTGACTCCCTTGTCCATCCTTCTGCCCAAACCCTGCATTGCTAGTTGGCCAGACAGAAGTGGAGATTATAACTGGCTGTGGATAATGTATATCTTCACTGCATGAAACTCTTTGATGTCTGATTCCCTTATATCCTCATTAGTACAATGCCCTGGCCAGCTAGGGAGGTACCTGTCACAGATCAACTGAAATATTGCAGTAGCATTCAACCTTATTATGGGTCAAATGTTGTTTTGTAAAGTAACTTGGAATCTAACCCAATTCATTTAAAATGTTGTCTTATGGGAACATAGCTCAAGATGGTTTCTCTCTCCACCTCAAAGCCAAAGTTGCAATTGGCCACATGGTGAGAAACTACTTGTGAGAAAGTACAATTTGATGCCTTTAAGATTGACCCTTTGCTACAGGAACCCTGTTTAGTATGAGATTTGAAAATCTCAAGTTTGAGATCTACTATATGTCAACTCTTTTGTTTGGAGGAAGCTCTCACATGTTAAAGGAATATATATCTGATCCTACTTGATCATTAAGTAATTCTCTTCATGTCACATAGCTGTGTGAAATCATTACAAATATTGTCTTTTTCTCTATTTCAAGTTTTTGTGAAATGTGGATACAAGGTACTTCTGTGCATCTGGAAATAGCAATTAGTTCTTCTAGGAACATGACTTTATAGAACAACATTTATTTACTGCTCTTTTTGTGTGTACAGATTAGCTTTCTGCTTATAACATCCCCGAGGTTACTCTATTTTCCTCTATCTCAGTCTGCCGCTTGATTTTTGACCTATAGGGTTATGTATTTCAGAAGAATCTTAGCTGTCTGTTCTTTCCTCATTATTTGTAAATAATCTTTGCATTTTCTTTTGTATTTCTTCCTCTATGTAATCAGTCTTCAGTTTCTTAAACTTATGTTCTTTGTTGTTGCTGCTATATAATCCAGATTTGCAATCCTGCTTGGGTTTTCAATGCTTCTTTTTCTGTGCCTTCAATTCTCATCGCAGGGTCAAGTTTTACTGCTAGATGTAATTAGAAGTGTAACACACTTTTCCTGTCTTTCTTGATATTGTTTTCTTAAAAGTCAGTGAATGATTCCATTTGTCTCCAACCTTTTATTTTCGAAATAATCTCCACTATTTGGACTTAACCGTGTTGCCTCTGGAGTTAGAGTCAATTATCTTTTTGATATCTTGTTTGTGATGAGTTTGTATAATATTGCTTAATGTCATGTCTAATCTATTATTTTCTTAAGTAGATAGAGCTGTAGGATCCATCAATTTTCGTAGCTATAACTTGGTCATAGGCATTTTAAATATATGCTTTAAATTAGATGTTTTTTCTGTCGTAAATGGGGGTATGTTCTTCTGTTGAAGCTCAAATTTTTATTTATTCACTGGAAACTGGTAAAAAGGAAATTAGCCTTTTGCTCCTACCCATGTTCTTGTGGGTAGTCAGTGGACAGTGAAGGCAATTTCCACACTGTGAAAACCATCCATAAGTTTGAAAATGTAGAGTCCACAGTAGTATAACTGTTAAATATGACAAATTCCCTAAACTAAGACATATCCGATGTGTCAGCCATGACTTGCTAGCTAACTATATAGTAGCAAGGTTCTAATTTCTGTCTTTAGCATGCAGAAGCGCGAACAGAAAACCTTTTCTCTGTGACTTTAAACTCTTCACCCATCTTTTATATGCATCTAGTTATGTTGAGTAGACAGCATTGTAGAATCAGTCGTCTCTTACTCGGTTCTAAATACTTTTTGGAGACTACGTCTTTTAAGATGACATTCTTTTAAGACCACGTTGTCACATTGCCTTAAAATTTTTGTTCTTCTTATTTATGAAAGATAGTAACACTGAAGTAACAATTTAAGAAAGTTTAATATCTTCAAGAACTCTGTGTTCCTGTTTTAAACATTTGATACATACCTAGCCCAGAAGTTATTTTTCTGTTGTTAATGTTTATGCTTATCACATACTCCATTAACTGAACTTAAAATCTTTTCCAGCTTTGTAAAACCACAATCTCTAGCGTTTTTGCAAATTCCTGGTTATTTCGCTTTTTCTATTAGCCAAGAAGGCACTCTATATAGAAACAAATTCAATCTTAACTTCCAAGTATCTGAAAAATTTTAAAACTTTAAAAATTTTGTCCATTTTTATTCTGCAAGTACCCCACTAGAGGAAAGATTTATTTTTTCCAGCTTTATTGGGATATACTTGACATACAACCTTGTGTAAGTTTAAGGTGTGCAACGTGATAATTTGATACAAGCATATGTTGTGAAATGATTACCACAATAAGGTTAGTTAACACCTCCGTCACCTTACATAATTACTCTCTTTTATGCTGAGAACCTTTAAGATTTACTCTTAGCATGCTACTCTTTAGCATCTTTCAAATATATAATACAGTGTTGTTCACTATAGTCACCATGCCGTACTTTAGATCCCCAGAACTTATTCACTTCTAAGTGGAAGTTGGTGCCCTTTGACCATCTCCCCATTTCCCCCACCCCTCAGCCCCTGGTAACCTCCATTCTACTCTCTCTTCTGTGAATTTGGCTTTTTTAGATTCCACATAAAAATGAGATCATACAGTATTTATCTTTCTCTGTTTGGCTTATTTCACTTAGCATAATACCCTCAAGGTCCATCCATGTTGTCACGAATGGCAGGATTTCCTTCTTTCTCATGACTGAATAATATTCCATTGTATATATTTTGGAATATTGTCTTATTTTTCAAAGAAGCCCTAGAAGTAGTCTTGATAAATGCCTCTTTCTTGGGTGAACTACAGATGTAACCATGGAAATATTTGAAATTCAGCATGGTATCAGCAAGTGGCATAAACATAGAAAACGCTGCCTTGTAATAACAGCTCTAACAAAGGCTCCTTGTGTGGCCTCGAGCAAGACATGGGAATCCTACTACCTCTGTTTCTCTTCATACAAGAGCAAGCAGCAGCACTCCATTTGTAGGACTATTGGTTGTAGTTTACTACAAGGATTTCATAAATGTCAAGGGTCATTTAATGCTGAAAGTCCTGTTAAATCCATTAAGAGTTCTACATACATTCAATTCCCCAAAGAAATGATTCATTCAACAAACATTTATTGAAACCTATTACTTGTTAGGCACAGGGCTCAATACTGCGCAGAATACAAAGTCATGGAAGACATGGTCCTTGCCTGACCTCTTAATATGAAGCTGCTTGTGTTATGTGCCATAAGCCAGGTACAAACTAACCACTGAAAGAGTCCGAGGGGAGAGGCAGGGGCTGGGATTATGTCCAGCTGTGGTGGTTAAAGATGCAGTTGTGGGAGAGGTACTGTTTGAGGTATTCTTTGAAGGAGGGATAGAAACGTATTCCAGGCAGACGGGATAACTTGGGCAAAGCCAAAGAGGGAAACCTGTGATGTGTGTTTGGGGAGTTGAGTGTTAAGTCAGCCTAGCTGAAGCATAGAGCTTGTGTTGGCAGAGGAGTAGCCTTAAGAGTCAGTGAGGAGTTTAAACTTTATTTTGTAGCGCTGAGGAGTCTGACAATTTTTAAGTAGAGAAATGATGTCATCAGCCTATACAAGTTGAATTGGTAGAGCAAAAGAGACTGGCAAGACGGGAATCTCTCAGAAAGCTGTTGAAGTATTGAAGGTATAAAATGATAAGAATTTGAATTAGGTGGTGGCAATGGGAAGGGAAAGCCAGTGATGTAGTTGAGATGCTGCTAAAGTCAACATGGTTGAGTAAAAGGGGGTTGACATTCTACTCCAGCCTACTGCTATTCTATTCACCTTAGTATCCTATTTCATTGAACTTTAAGTGAAGGTATGCCATACTTTTTTTTTGGTTTCGTATTAGATGCTGTCTTGTTTACCAGTGTATCTTTTGTGCCCAGTATATATAGCACATATTAGGAGCTTGGAAACTACTTGTTGAATGACACATGAGCTTGTTGAATCACTTTGAGAGAGAGAGAATAAATATGGGCTCACCTGCAAGGTGCCCAGTCATCTCTCCATCTGCATTTGTACCTCCAACCCTACTTCAGTTTTTACTTACATGTGAATGAAAATTGTATCCATCCATGTGCCAACTTTCCTCACTTGACCACATTTTAATCTAGATTTGATGGCCTACAGATTGCTGATGTTTGCAAATTTGATTCTGTCCCTTAGCATTATAGAAATGTTCTTTGGCCAAATGCTGTTGGATGCTCTCCAAATGTTGCATTCTGAGTGCTTTTACCCTATATATGGATTTTTTAAAATTTTGCTGAGTGGAAACTATTAAATATTATTTTAAAGTAATTAGTGTGATAATCTAGTAATATTCACGCATTTCTTTTTACCTTAAAATGTTTGAAATTGAATTTTATAGCAGATGACTAGCTTGCAAATCAAGGTATTCTTGGAAACATGATTAGTGCTAATAAATTCATTTTGAGTCAAGTACAAGGTCATAATCTGCAAAAAAGTGTTTTGTGTAAAGTCGCACTACATCCTCCAATAAAAAAATATATTGACAGTTTAATTAATAATTATTGCTCTGAATGTACAGTGCTTTTTAAAAGTCCAAAGAGTTTGAACATAGAAAGGCAAAGAAAAATTCTCAAAGAGAGAATCCATGTATTGACTTTTTAAATAAACTTAACCAGAGCCCTCAATAACTAGAACTTAGTCCAAGCAATCTGCTTTTAAAAGAAATGGGAAAATAATAAGAAAAGGGAAAGTAATTTCAAGATTTTTTTTAAAAAGGATCTCTAGGTTTATGAGCTATGTCTTGGAGTTTGTGCAGTCAACTCAATCTCTTATACCTTCTTCACCTTCATTTCCATTTCTGCATAGTGATTTCTGTTTTTCAGAACAGGCAATCCTGAGTCCTTGGGTGCAATCCTCAGTAATCAAGATATGATTCAGGTTTGGGCAACTGACTCTGCTTTCAAACACAGGAAAGGTTGCTGGAACATTTTAGAAAAATGTTTCAATAAAGAAGGAAGCTTGAAATGATTTTAAGTATTTAGCAGCATTCAGCTGATGTCATTAATATTTTACAATAATATCCATAAGTATTGCTTGCATATGTTAATAGGCAACTGACAGCTAAAACAAAACCAAGACTCTCTCTCACTTTTCCCAAATTGTCAAGACCTCACTCTGGTGGCACATGACATTTACTCCATCGTTGAAATATTATTGATAAAACATATTTAATCATATTTCACTTGTTTCTCCCCCAAATTTCCTATTGTCCCACTAGAGAAACTCATAAGAAAAAATGACATTGCTTCCAAGTCAGAGATTATAGAGAAAAAAGAAAGAAATACTTCAGCTCCAATAATAATGTATTTGAAACAAAACCAGAGTGAAGGTGTAATGAGTAAAATAACAAAATAATGAAAAGGAGGTGATAGAGAAAGTAAGACTCCCCCAGGGAGAGAATTATTTGTGCCGTTTTATCACTTATTTCCCATTTTCCATTATAAACTCCTCGGCTTTCCTTGAAGTAAAAACGAAGAGCTGTGACTAATTATGGCTCAGAGAAGTCTCATTCTCCCCATCAAACTTGCTCCTCCTCCTCAATAGCACTACTAAACATGCACCCCTAGTCACCTTTGATTTCTAGCCCATGGTTTTTCTTTGATTTCTACCCCATTATGTTAAGCGCTAGAGCCCTTCTCAGCACCATTCTTCATGCCTCTGCAGTTGCAAGAGAGATAAGATATGTAAAGTCCTTGTGGTCAGGTTCCACGTCCTTTTCTTTGTGTCTTCCACAGTATCCAGCAGTCTTTTCACAGAGAGGTGCTCATTAACCAGTACACTTTCTTTTATCAGGCCGTGATTACAATGCAATTCAATACATTTTCCTACTTACTATGGTTGCCAGAAAGCTCAGAGCTACATTTAGGGCCCAGCTGAATCAATTAACCTTAGTCTAGATTTTTGAAAGTGTTTGTTTGTTTTGTTTTTTGTGAGGAAGATTGGTCCTAAGCTAACATCTGTTGCCAATCCTCCTCTTTTTGCTGAGGAAGACTGGCCCTGGGCTAACATCCGTGTCCATCTTCCTCTACTTTATATGGGATGCCGCTATGGCATGGCTTGATAAATGGTGCGTTGGTCCGCACCTGGGATCCGAACCTGTGAATCCCAGGCCACCGAAGTGGAGCGCGTGAACTTAACCGCTGCACCACCAGGGCGGCCCCTTGAAGTTTTTGACATAATTATTCCTATCATCCCACCTTCCTCATTATATCACCCTTACTCTTTAGGCTTACGATAATGATCTTATTGAAAATGTATCTTTCTTGTAAGTTATTTCCAAGCCTTTTGGAAAGAATGTAGTTGTATAACTAGTGAGAGAGCAAGGGAGCAAGGGAAGGGGCTGATTCTATTAATTTCTTATTTGTTGCTTATTAAGCTATTTGAGTGTTTTTCATTTAGATTTGTTAAAGTATTGCAGGCATTCCAGTGTTGCAAACTGGGGGTCTCCATTTTAAACAGGCTTCCAGTGATACTAGAAGTAAACTAAGTGCTGCTGAGACTACTCTTAATACAGAAAGGACAGAGCAACAAATACTTGGAACTCTTTAGAAAGGAGAAAGCATTGTATGGGATGTGCTGTTTCCTTACTGCATCACTGCAGGGTACAACTGATGAACTTTGTATTCGGTGCTTGCTTTGAGGTTTGGGAATCTATCAATACTTCAGCTTTTGATTATCCATGCTGAAATGCTGTGGTCAGCACTGGATTGTTTGCTTATTTGATGTGAAAAATATTTCCCTCTTTTTAGCTTGTCTTTTTCCAGATACATTTTTTGGGGCGAGGAGAAGGGGTAATGCTTTCAAATGATTGGAGTTTCGGCAGTGAATAAAGGTATTAATTTATTGGAGAGCTGAGGAGAATTTACTAGAAAATCTCTTATCTGCTTAAATTTGGGTAGATAGCAACCATTTAGAAAAACACTCTGGGGAGGTTTGTAGAGCAAATGTAAAGCAACATGTAATGCAGAGCTCTTATATACTTACCTTTACATCTAATAGCACTACTTTGTAAACAGAAAATGAATATGTTTCCTAGGAATAGTAGAATAGATTTTAAGAACCCCAATACTTTTTTTACATGACCTGGGCTGGCCTTCTTTTATAGGACGGCTCACACTAATACTGAGGTCGGAGATGTGGAAGTAAGATATTAAAATCCCTTCGATATGACCTTTTAGAAACTGAATTATCAGTAACATAAGAAAATGCTTAGTAAATAGCTAAATCCACTGTTGGGTAGGACAGTATTCCCATAGAGCAGAGGTTCCCAGAAGTGTGTTGGCAGACACTGGCAGCATCAGCTTCATCTGGGAACTTGTTAAAAATGTAAATTCTCAGGCCCCACCCCAGCCCTGCTGAATCCAAAACTCCACAGGTGGGTCTGACAGTCTGTTTTAAGAAGCCCTCCTGGTGATTCTGATGAACACTCAAGTTTGAGAACCACTGGCTTAAAGAAAACTGTAACAGTCCAGGAGAGTATCAACTAAGGATGATGTTTCTCAGTTTCAGAATTCTCAGCACTCTGGATTGTTCCCTCAATGCTTCTTTCTTCCTTTTTTCCACTTTTTTTCACATGGCCTCATTCTTGGGTTATTGTTTATATTCATATCTGGTGGAAAGAAAATGGCGTCTATTCTGAAAGGCTTATGTATCTTTGGGAAGCTTATTTATTTCTCCCCACAAGGAGCACCACAATGCTTATTAGCTGAGACGAGACTCTGAGACTTACTGCACACAAGATAGCAGTTTAGTTCTGTTTAACCAAATGGTTCTCAAAATTCTTTGACTACAGAACCCTATTTTTGTGGAGCATATAGAAACTTCTCATGGAACATTACATCACAGGTAGTCGGGCAAGAATAACATCAATGTCTAAATGTATAAAATCAAAAAGAAAAAATTATTTTAATATTTGTCTATTATAACCCCTTGGAAAATTAGTGACTTTTTTTTATACCCCAAAAGCTCTATTGTAGGTGTTTCTAGCTGCCACAAGTGGGCTTTCAATATTTTGTATGCAGCAAGTGTGGGGACAAAAAAGGCATATATGTAATATATTATATATTTATTAGTTCTTTACAATAGAAATATATATATGTGTATATAGATATATAACATATTCAAACATGTTTCACATTTGTATGAGTGAATCTTGGCTTCTTAGAGGTTGACCTATTGAGATGAAAAATAAGAAAAATGAAAATTAGCTGAAACATTTATAAACAGTTTTATAAACTGTTATAAAATACTTGTTAGCATTTTAAGCACTATTAACATCTTCTCTTATAGTCTACTATTTGTTTTGCTTTATCTTCCTAACTTACCAGGAAAAAATGACTTGCCTGATTTCTTTTGATAATTTTAACATGTGTTATAAATAAAATATAATGGCAGTTGTGGCAAAGTGAAAATTTAAAAGGACCAACCAAAAAGGGTGATGCTCCAAACTTTTTCATATAATAGAAATTACTTTGAATCTTTTATTCATTTTAATTCTAAAGTGAATTTTCATTGTGTGAGATCTTAAAGTAAGAAGCTTGTGATGATACAAGTGTCTCTTGACTTGATAAACTGGTCTCCTAAGTAGGCACTGGCTCATTGCCAGTTGAAAGGGGAGCAATAATTCTTTTGTTTTTTTCAGTTATTTGCAAGGATAAGATTAAAGCCTGGATCTGCTTCTTTATCCTCTGCCCTTTCACCTAACATACCACTGAGCTGTGGGAGCAGTAACTGTTTAACAATATCCAGTTCTATGAAGAGAAGTGTCCTTGGTTTTTTTAACATTGTATATAAATTCCCTCCCTAGGCACAAGATAATTTATATTACTCACATAATCAAGAATTACTCATATCATAATGCGTTATCTTTTGTGGGGAGGTAAAACATAGTTTGTAATCTGTCATATTTTTTATACTTAATTCACAGTAACAATTTTAGTTCTATTGTAAAGAACTGACAAAAAAAGTAAAATTTTTTTTTACATTTTGTAGTGATTTTACTTCCAAAGCATACTAAATTTCACTTTTTCCCTTTATTCTTTCAAATTACCTATGAGGTATGTAGGGGCAGGAATTATTGCTAGAAAAATTGATTAACAGAATTGGAAAATAATTTAGCCATGATCTAAAAGTAATTAGAATCCAGGGTACTTAAATCCCAGTCTAGTACTCTTTCTAATAAAATACTGCATTCATATTAAAATTTAGATTTATTCCTGCTTTGTCTAGGAACTAATGCATTAGAAGTCAAAGTATTAATAGCTTGTGACCTGATTCCAAACAGTTGATTCATTTCAACACTGGATTTATTTATCATTATTATTTTCCCTATCATGTTGTCTGTAAAAGTATTAAAAGTACACCTTTGGATTCTGCATGCTCATTTGTCCAGTCACTTATTATGAGATCCAGATTCCCTACTATCACAGCAAATATCTATAACACTTTGTCTTTTAAAAGCTGTGGAAAAACCTAAATGATAAGTTATATTGAATAGAATTGATATGTTTATATTATTGAGGTGTTTACCTGATGCATCCACATATTGATTTGCATTTGAAGTCTTTAGTATTATTTTGTGAATAATGTTTACTTAACCAAAAGTAAGTTGGCAATATGAAAAAGAAAATAAATAAACGTAACTCTTGTTCATAGGCTACAGTTGAAGCACTAAAAAAGTCAAACCCTATATCCCAGGCCCACAAATCATCACCTTACTTTGCACCATCTCAAAGTATATACATTCTCCGGTTGTTTAAGTCAGATCCCCACTAAAACAGAGTTTTTAGTGGTGTCGTCTTTTATGAGGTGGTGTGTGAAGCGAATGTGAATTCTCATTTGCCTGTGCTGTTAGTGGAATGAAATGCTTCAGAACACTCTGTACTACTGTGTGATAAGGTTGATCTTTTGTCGTTGTTTGGAGATTTTCTCTGCTCTGTGATAGTATTGGACATCCAGCACGTAGACATTTGTAGTCTGAGTAAACATGCTTCTAAATGGCACTACTCTGTTTTCAAAAGGTTCTTCTTCTAGAGTGGTAATAATAGTCACAAAATGCACACAACCGACTGTTTAACTGAGCCCCACTTCCATCCGTTCTCTATGTCCATGGGGTTCTGCTGGACTGTTACTTTTGTCAGGCCATGGTCATTTGTGCTTAAGCTCTCATAACCCAACTCCTGATACTATGACACTGGCAAAATTCTGTTGTGCAAACATTTGGTAAAAAGCTGTGCTAAGAGAAGACATGTTTGTACTAATTGTTCTGCTTCGGTAAGGATGAAAGACTTAATGCATGTAAAGCACTTTGAACAGTGTCCAGCACATGGTAAATACACAGTAAAATTAGCTGTGATTATTCAGGTGGATGTGGTATAAAAAAATTGGACAGTTAGTTTATCTTACTCCTTTTTAAGTCACCCAAGATCCCTAGGTACTGAACAAAACATCCCACTTTCCATACATTTATCTATTACAGTAGTTCCCCCTTATCCATGGTTTCACTTTCTGCAGTTTCAGTTACCTGCAGTCAACTGCAGTCGAAAAATATTAAATGGAAAATTCCAGAAATAAACAATTCATAAGTTTTAAATTGTGCACTGTTCTGAGTTGTGTGATGAAATCTTGCACTGTCCTGCTCCATAGCACCCAGGACGTGGATCATCCGTTTGTCCAGTGGATCCACGCTGTGCGTGCTACACGCTCCTGAGTCAGTCTTGGTTATCAGGTGGACTGTCATGGTATTGCAGTGCTTGTGTTCAAGCCACCCTTATTTTACATAATAATGGCCCCAAAGCACAAGAGGAGTGATACTGGCAATTTATGCCAAAGAGAAGCTGTAAAGTGCCTCCTTTAAGTGAAAAGGTGAAAGTTCTCAACTTATTAAGGAAAGAAAAAAAATCGTATGCTGAGTTTGCTAAGATCTACGGTAAGAACGAATCTTCTATCTGTGAAATTGCAAAGAAGGAAGATGAAATTTGTGCTAATTTTGCTGTCACACCTGAAATATGTATGTATAGGAAAAAACATAATATAGGTAGAGTTCAGCATTATCCGTGGCTTCAGACATCCACTGGGGGTCTTGGAACGTATCCCCTGCGGATAAGGGGGCACTACTGTGAATAGTTTCTGGACATACCTAACAGCCAGCTGATGCGCAATCTTTGTTATAATCTTAGAGAAATAATAGTGGCCCAGACAGTAGAAATACTTGAACTAGCTCATTCCTCACTTTAGCACATGCCAAAGTATTGCGAAGCAAGAGTGGACTGGTTAAGAGCATGAGCTCTTTTATAGGGGCCTCGACCTGGTCTCTAAATGTGTGTCAACAATTGTCACATGCCAAGTAACATGAGCTAAAACTGTGTATACAGTTATTCTCCAGCACACTCATAAATGGTCAGAATTAGTTCACATCTGAAGGGTCATATGACATTATATAATAGAGTCTGGTACATAAAGTCAATGAAAAAAAATAAACCGATTAAATGCTCCAGTTATCTTCAGTAGAAAAATAAGTTTAAAAGATTGGTACACTGATGTTTTACACTACCTGGTTTATTTCACTGTGTCACTTTATCAAATATTTTTCTAGAATGGAATTTGATTTACCTTATATAAGAGACACATAAACTGGGCTCATTTTACTCTTTTAGAAAGACGTGTTCTCTAATTTTATTCTGATTTTCAGGGAAGCACAATGAAGCTAGAGTAGATTTATTTTATTTTATTTTTCTGTCACCAAAATAAGGATTCCACTGACTAAAAGGCACTGATTAGACTACCTTCATGGCCCTAATGACCCTAGAAATCTTTTTGTGCTTAGTATAGATGATATCTGTTTTTAAAAAACACTACATTCTTACAAGTGTACTACTCTCCCAATAACTTTTGTTCCAGCTGTTTAAACTGACTTGGGGAGTACAATTAATAGATTTTAAAACTAATTAATTAACTTTCACTGTTCTTTGCTTTGCTTTATTTTTTCCTTGTTTTAGATTTAGAGATAGGCATTCTTTGGTAGAGGTTATATTTCAACTTCTTCTCTGTAAAGATATGAGACATTTATGATTGAGGCATTGATTTATTTTAAGACATAAAACCTCCACTTATCATTTTATCTTCTTTAAACTAACTCCATTTCTAGTTACACTGTTTGTCAATTGACTTGTTTAGTTCTTTAAATACTAGGAACAGTTTCATCATCATCAAATATTAACTGTTCACTGAAAGCAGAAGGTGAACTTAACAAAGTTTCTCTATTTACTGAGTTAGACTGAGAGAGGATCATTTTAAAACATATATTTTTTAAAAAGTAATCTCGGTAGTTTCATCTAGAACTTTGTTAATGCTGTTCACATCTCTGAAACACATTTTGGATGAAACTTAATATACTTGGTAGATATTCGGGCCAGGCAAAATAGATCTTTATTTTTAAAAGAGAAAATTTGTATCAATAATTGCTTGTTTTTATGTCTGCAGAACAGAAACAAACAGTAAGTTGCCCTAATTTTCAGATGCTTTTTAAAAGAATCACTTGGCTAAAAACACCACTTTATTTAAATACGCAGTGCATTTGGAGTTTGGAGTTTTCTTTGGGGATTTGTCTGATACTCTAAAATGCCTACAGTTTTAATAACAAGTTAGTACAAAGGTTTCAATAAGACTTTTGGTGATAAAAATATATTATCATTAACAAAATGTAAACTTAGTCCATGCCTCAAAGTATTTTAATGACAGTCTATGTCACCAAGTAGAACTTTCTGCTTGGGAATTGCGTATTTGGTATTAGTTTGGTAGTTGAGTAGGAGTGTGAGGAAAATGCTTATTTTAGAGTGGATACATTTGGCTCTATTTGGGGTTTGAACATGATTTCACACTTATGAATTTAGCGAGACCCTGTAAACAACCATTTTGGTATCATGCTTTTAAATTTCTTTGTCTGAAAGAAGACTTATGTTTAGCAAAAGGGACTGATTTTCATCTTTGTGCCTCTAATTTCAAAATGCGGAGGTAAATCAATAACTATATCTGCCCTTTATATAACCTCTGTGTGGAGGGACACGTGGCTGGCTATAGAGATGTAATTATTTAATCTATTTTTAGCAGTATACTAAGCCTTGCAAAGATAAATTATTTAAATCTGCACAATAATCTGTGCCTTTCTTACCTTATAGTCTCCTTATAAGTTTGCAAGATATTTGTCTAAATTTAATTCTTCTTTGAAACTTTTTTTTAGCTTAGAGACAGGAAATTTAATTTTGCCAAGTGGAAATCCCAGGGTTTAAGTTTAGTGCAAAACGAAGACCCTTAGGAATTGAGGGGATTGCCAGATACCTTCTTACTTCCCAAGTTTTAGTGCAGTTAAAACTCACTTGAGACTCTTAAGTCATGGAAAACTTAAGGTAACTGGCGTAGTTTCAAGGGATAGAAGTCACAATGTAAAAAAGCCAGTTAGAAAGAGAAGGCTTGAAGTTGTTAACTTCAGAAGTCGCCTGACTGAAGCATTCAAACAAAAGAAGCAAGCCCCAGCAGCCATTTGGAAAGATCTGACAAAACTTACAGTTTTGGCAAGGGGGGTTGGGACGGTGGTTGTGAGATCTTTCTTCGCAGCAATTATAGGAAAAATCTCCATCTTGTTAGCTTTTGGAAGATCAAGTATAGGCAAAAATGTTAAATGTCATTTCAACAGAAGATCCCATTCTTTGGAGTTCACTGTATTTTTCTATTTAGAAGAGAAATAGAAATTAAAAGTATGAAGGAAAACTAACTTGACCTATAAAGTGCCATGGGGCTTGGTCTGAGGTTTAGTAGGAGGGAGTTGAATTAGATCAGTATTTTCATTAGGATACTCCAATGAGATATGTTAAAAGGTGTTTTATGAAAAAAGAGGGATGGTTTCTATGATTAAACTATGTTGGGAAATGCTGAGTTAACAACAGCAAGCAGATTTGTTTACAGTGGGACGTATGAGAGAGAACCTTTACTATGCTCTGGTGTATTGTCAGTTTCCAAGAGAGGAGTATAGTATGTCATTTCGTACAAGTATTTAAGCAGGAAACTCAGTTTTTGAGGCCCCTCTCTTGGGAATAGTGGTCTGTGGTACATACTCTGGCAAATGCTGGACTATATGATCTCTAAGAGCCTTTCCAGCTTTACTATTTAATGTTTCTATAAACAGATTGTCTATAAATATATGGACTTCCTCAGTGTAGTACAATTTCATTGTTTCTGACCTTACTAATTCTGAATCTTTGATAGTTCCAACGAAGGAGTCTGTATTCTTAATGAATAAAAAATAAATTCAGGACTGTGTCTAGTAACTGATTACTAAATGTTCACAATTGCCACTTTTGTGGTATACATATTCTGTAATGTGGGGCTACTATAGATTGCCGTAGTTCCTGAATATATTATTTTGTTCATTAGAATTAACCATGCCCCTCTACCTCTCCCTCTCTTTTAATATGAGTAATTGAGGGTTGACTGAAAAAGACATCTATGCAAATAATGGCTATTCATGCCATTTTTTGCGTGTTTTGAATATGTATCTGCATAGATCTTAAGTGTGCATATAGAAGCATGATGCTGAAGCAGTCATTTTCCTGGGCTTTAATGGATGACTTTTTCTTGTATTTGAGTATTCCACAGACAGGGCTGAAGAAAAAAAAGCTAACCCATCCTCCTCACCCCCTCACACAAATAAAAACCTTAAAAACATAAAAGCCTTATCTTCCTGTAATAATTCATATGTTCAAAAAATTTGTATAAATTTAGAGTCAGGAGTTAGGCATGGTGGTCACTCACCATGCCCTTCTTCATCCTAACCTAAAGGAGGAGCTCCGGCAGGCATCAAAGTCATTTGAATATACAGTTGCGCCACTGTGGTTGGGAAAGTGGCTGACAGGGTAGGGAGCCGTGTGAAGCTTTTGGTGGGAGGAGCTATGGAATGAAAAATTGCTTTCTCCAACAGTCAACTTCCTTAAATTCCTTGCAGCTGGTCAGGTAAGCTGGGGCTGAGAGTGCCTCCTGCTCTGCTCTGGGCAACTGAAGGCCTTGTAGAGCCTGGGCCGATTCCATGGAGGGGGCTGCTTATGGCCTTAAGGTAAAGGGGGTAAAATGGGTTTTTGAGGATTTGACTTTCTTTAGCTCAACTCACCAGGGTAGAATAATACGTAGGGAGAGGGTTGCCAGAGAATATATTGTATGGAGCAAACTTATACTAAAAAGTTATTTATTGTTTGTCCGAAATTCAAATTTGATTGGGAGTCCTGTATTTTCATTTGATAAATCTGGCAACCCTAGATAGAATTCTAGGCAGAAGCCCTAGCCAGGAAGAAAGGGTGCAAGCAGCTGGTGTCCTCTTTGTCCTGGTTCTAATCACTGTGGTGGGTGACTGGATGGGGTGTCCAGAAAAGCGAAGCGAGGGAACCCTAACAGCAGGAGATTTGACTGACTATGGGCCGGGAGATGCCCCTTTATGTTGTTTCATAACGGAGCCTATGTAGTAAGTACCTTTTTGAAGTTGCATGATTTTATGTGTATTTTATTTCTTGGAGTAACAAATTGAATGCCATTATTTTTTCTTTCCTTTTGTCTGTATTTTAATGATGTTTTATGTTGGCAGCTATCAACTACTTTAAAGACAGCTTCCATGAATACTTAGCATCAAAAATACCTTCTGACTTTTGGTAACTTGGTACCAGTGTGCTTCAATTGTCTTTCGGTTTTAATATGATTCTGGTTGGCTGTTTTGTAAACTCTCAGAGATGACACATTTTTGAGGAGCTTATTATTGAACAGGTATTCAGTTAATATTTTTCTAAAGCAATTGAAGGTATTTTATTAGACCAGGGAGGAAAAATGGGGGAGGAGGCAGGAAGCAGATGTGGGGTATTGGTGAAGCAGGCTTGGTTTCACTGTGAACAGCAACTAAGATTTTTAGTGTTATTTGCTCTTCAAAAAATTTCAAAAAAAATTTCAAGCTCATTATTTGTAAATAAATGTTTAATGGGAATGAAGCTGAACATGGGTGTTGAAGTACAACAGGAACATTTTTCTTGTAAGAAGTCAGCATGTGCAGTAGACATCCACAAGAAGGCCCCACCCAATGTGATTATCCTAAAGCCCTGTATTCCACCTTTGTCTAAGTAGCTTCAGGGAATTTGACTTGCAGCTTGTTCGGAGAAATGCGGGCTGGGGGTGGAGCAGTTGAAGAAGGCAGTTTATTCTAAGCTGACCCTGAAAATGCAGTGCTCCCCTTGGGCAGGCACAGGTGCTGATTAAATATGAATCTGCTGCAGGTTCGTTTATTCAACTCTGAGGGGCCCTATATCCTGAGGGTTCTAGTGGCCACAGGCCACTGGAATTAGACCAGGGTTTGCGTCTGCGTATCTCATAAATTCCTGACATTTCTGGTTCAGTTATACTGAATTACCAGGATTTTTCAGCCATGAGGGTCACATACACCTCAGAGTCTACATTCACAGCAAAAAAAAAAAAATTATTATGAATTAGCTATTTTCTGGACCTGAATAGAATAACGGTTCATTTGGAACAGACAACCAGGAACAGCCCCAGAAACGAAGGAAGAAGAAAGAACTTATGAAAGGAAATAGCAAGAGAAGCAATTAGGCTTCTAAGGCAGACTTAGTGTTATGCCCTAGAAAATTATTCTCACAAAGTTTGTTCATTCATTCAGCAAACTTTTATGGACTGGCCACCACTCACCAGGCACAGAAACATCCCTGGAGATTCAAAGATACAGTCCTGCCTTTAGATAAGCTCAAAGTCTAATGGGGACATAGGCATGCAAACAATTTATCCATATACACAGTGATAAGTGCTAAGATAAAACTGAGTACAAGGTGCAGTTGGAGGCACAAAAGAGGGAGAGATAAATGGGAGTGGGGGTGGGGAGATGGGTTCAGGAAAATTTTTACAGAGGAAGAGTCATTTGAACTGAAAATCCATATTGGGTAATGAGAGTCTGGAAACTTGGCTTCTGTCCTTACTGAGCTGCTTGTTAATTAGGACGAGTCACCTCACCACTTTGGCCTTCACTTTCTCTGTAAGATAAAAATGCAAGAGATGTTCCTTAAAATCTGGTTCAGCCCTAAATTTTATGTTTCTAATAATCAAGTTATCTTAATGGGCTATTTCAGAACAATGCTGTGATTGTTGAGCCTACTCCTCCCTTGTCTTTTGGAGGTCACAGTTTGAAAGCTTTCTTAAGGCAGATAGGCAAGAAAATTCTTCTGCCTCCATCCAGCTTCTTACCTATTCAGACTTGGTGTCTGGTTTGTACTAAAGTCATTGCTCTGTGTATATGTACGTGGGATGGATTTCAAGAAAGCAGAGTTCAACAGCATAAGGAAGTGAAATGCAGTGCTGACTGCAGCGGGGGAGTGCACTTGGCTGGCCCTCTCCATGGGGGTCTATATTCAGCCTCGTTAATTTTGCCTGCAATATATTCAGGAAATGGCTTATTAAAACATTTTGTTCAGATTTCTTGTCTGCATCCCAAATTTAAATTAAAAGTTGTATGCAAGATTTTAAGGATGCTCTATGTGCATATTTATCAGTATTCGTAGATGGTACAATATTGGAGGAGAAAATGATGCAGATGATACCCATTTTTATAAAGATAGAACTTTAAGAGGAAGAAAGTGGGAAATTTGTCATTAGTATGCTGACATCTGGCTAATACTCAGTTTATGTTGATGTTGCTTCACTTTTAGCTCTTTCAGATTGTTCCTAGCCTTTAGTAGGTCTGTGATGTAGGAACCAGGCAACCTAGTACGTATGGCTTGTAATTCTGAAATTACTGTTACTTCCACTGAGAAGCCACGTCTATGTGTGTAAGTATGTTTCAGTGGTGCAATATAATCAATGGGATTTTTTATTTAACATGTACTCATTAAAATGGAATAACATAATTTTTTTCATAGAACAAATCATCTGTTCGTTGCCTTTATTTAACTTTTAACTCTTGGTAGTCTAGCAGAGCAGTGAGATGTCTTTGAAAAGGTAATCCGGTTAGTATTGTATTTGAGAAGAGGTTTTTTCCCCCCATAATTCCAAATGTATTTGAAGACGCAAATCGTTCTGCAAACAGCTGTTTCTGTTAAGATACTGTGACTGACAAAGAGTAATTTTCAGCTTCCTAGGGTCCTTTTCTTATTCTGATGGATGGTAGAGCTTTCTCTCAGGAACATAAAAAAGGTACATTTCACAGAGTTTCTTTTGCCACCGAGTACATGGGAAGTCTTGTATCTGACAGACTCACTCTCATAACTCCCAAGACTTGGGTGGGATTTGAATCTCCACAATGCTCCTTTTCTCTCTCAGTCAAAGGCTTTGTACTCATTTGTGAAAAGTCTGAAGGTAGGAAAAGGAAAGCGATTGAATTTTGGAGATTCTATAAATGCTCTGCAACTTTTTCCTTTGTCTGTCATCAACTTTTTGATGCAGATGTATTTCAGAGATTTCATTGGCCATTTTCTCCCCCTGATGCTTTTTGGGTGCCTTTTCAAAGAGAGTAGATGGAAAAGGAGAGCTGAAAAATTCATAGGTGTAGTAGCACTTATTTCAGCAGAGAATCACTTTCCTATTAAATCACTTTGCTATTTTCTTAACTCAGTAACATAGTGAAAGACCAGATGAGAAGGATTTGTTTTTAAGGCCAAAGGAAATGGAAAAGAAGTGAAATTGAGGCGAGCATAAATGGGCTTGCACTCTAATCTCTTCAATACTCCTTTAATGTTGTGTGTACATGTGGGGGAGGGAGAGAGAGGTTTACATGTCTTGACTAGCCTTTGTTGCTGTTTTTACAATGTAGCCAACTCTGCTAGTGGATGGCAACTGTTATAGGTACAACATGTGTAGAGTCATTTATGACATGGTCTGAAATTTGCACAGACCACGTGGCAACTTTGAATCTGTGGGTCTAGAAGGAGGGCTTGGGACACCGTTGACTTGACTTGGGAAACCTGAGGGGTGATATTTTTTAGACTAAGATAGTTTCTGGGCTGTTATAAACAGTGTGATAGGGTATCTTGCGGCTCATTCAAAGGCTTAGCTGGCCTAAGGAAAACATTGGAACCTTTCTAGTCCATAGTCATTGGTTTTCCAAAGACCAGAAACAATAGGTGATTGCTTAGCGTGCAGGGCAATCTGTCCCCTGCCTCCACCCCATCTCATCCATACATGTTTACCAAAGCCTTAATCCCCTACAAGAACTAAAAGCAAATGTTAGCAAATGTTGAAAACAAAGTTTGCCCCCCCCCCCACACTCCAATTAAAGCATTTTGGCCTATAATTAAGTTTGGGCTCCTTGAAGAATGAATACTATACAGAGGAGATTTATTATCACCAAGTGTTGTGCATGTGAATATATTATCCTGAATTCTAAAGTCATTTTGAAAAAATCTTAAGGGGCTTGGTTTTCTTTTGAAATATTGTTTTCCACAGATAACATTGATATTAAATTATTTGGTCTCCTCATCTATTGTTTGGGTAGAAAATGCAGATATTTTTTGGTTTTTATAAGCTTTCTTTAACATAAGCAGCAGTTTCTGGTAAGGCAGTATTACTATGCATTTGCGTTATTATAGAATTAAATTATGGATTCTGTCATTCAAAAGAGAATGCTTTATAAATCAAGTAAAATCTCATAACTAAGATAAATACGTTTTTAAAATCTATGCTGTCTCATAGTCCATACTTCAGTTTTATAGTCCAACTTATGTAATTTTTAAAGTGTAATTCTCTTTTTTTTCTATTTCTGTGTACTGTTTT
The DNA here is from genome assembly GCA_031878705.1 of Tapirus indicus. Classification (NCBI taxonomy): domain Eukaryota; kingdom Metazoa; phylum Chordata; class Mammalia; order Perissodactyla; family Tapiridae; genus Tapirus; species Tapirus indicus. Next base: position 110,059,485 of record CM062942.1, on the reverse strand, counting down.
TGCTTTGTAAAAATGTCATTAGTTTCCCAAGGAAAGTTATTATACGTAAAGGACAGTAATATAAAAGCACAAAGGCAGAGTGTAATTCTTTATCTGTAGATTGGCAGGAAATGTGCCAAATACACCGTGTTCTCTCCCTCCCTTCCTTCCTCCCTCCTCTCTCTGATTGCATTCAATATAAATGATGTTTAAACTCTAAATTATAACAAATGGTAAAATCCTAGTGTATTCCTTTTGCTTTCTTTTTTTTTTTTTTTTTTCTTAACCGATTTACTGTTTGGAATTCCTGAATATAAGAGACAGTCTTCATTATATAGCTTTTTTTGGAGGAGGGTTACAAATTTTGTACTGTATAAATGTCTATGGTTGTGTTTGCCACTTGTCTGGAAAAGCTATCAAGGTGGGTTTGCCATCCTAAGGCAATCCTGCTCAGCAGGTGCCTAATTTCTTTTTTCACTGTTGCTATGTAACTATCCCAAAGCATGGGAATTGGAGCAATGCTCCTAAATGTGAGTATGCAGGAAGAGGAGAAATAGTGTAAGGGGAAGGAAGGTCAGGAGTATGTTATTTAGACCCGGTTAGGGGGCAGGGTTTCCAAATGCAGCTGCAGTTGGTGATTAAAAGAGCTGAAATTCAGAAGAGGGGTCAGAGGCAGAGATAGAGATTTAAGATCTGAGCAATTGCTGTGATAAATGAAACTTTACAAGAACTTCATTTCTCTAGGGAAACGAGATTAGAGAGGAGAGCAGAGGATTTAGGACTGAACCTTGGGGAAATCTTTAATGTTAGGGTGTGGGAGGAGGAAGAGAAACCCAAAGTATAAACTAGCATGCTTGGCTGTGGAAGCCACCAAGTGTCACTGCTTCCCCCAGGCTGTTAATTTTGAGCCAGATAACCTCAGTTGTGCTGGGTGGAGGGTGAAGAATCTAGGGACTAAAATCCTTCTGACTATCTTTGCCTTGGTGCATATTGTGGTAGGTGTAAAAAGGAGCTTATGTTTTCTCTTAGGGGGCACATTAACAGGGAAAAACAATTACTGTGACTTTTGGCACATGTAACGATTTCCCTACAGTCCCTATATGTGCTGAAATTATGTAGCTATTCCTAGCCTACTTTTATGAATTCAGGAAGACTGGGTTAATACCATTCTTAACTCTTACTACCAATAAATTCTTCCTTTTCCAGGATTTGCAGAGAAATGTAAAGGTACATTGATACTAAGATATAATTTGATTTTATAAATCATTTAAGTTGATTAAAAATAAATTGCTCAATGAGAGAAACAAAAGGACAAATGTGACAGAAAACAGTAGTGGCTTCTTTAATTTTTCAAGCTATGTTTTAAGTTATACTCAGCTTCTTGCCAGGGGAGGTAAAATAACAGAGCCTCCTCATCCCAGGGATCTAATATTTAAAAGAGTGGTTGCAGTGCATCTGGTTTTGCATTGTCAGGGAAGAAAAATTTCTCCTCTACCCTTCCAAGTTCTCCTGGGTGGTCTAAGAATTAAATTGACATGAGACAGATTAACAGGAGAAAGTAAAATTTAATGATGTGTGTACGGGAACCCCAAAGATATGAGGTTTCCTGACAGTCAGGCAATTGAGGTTTATATGCCATCCTGAGTTAAGGAGAAGGGGGCAAGGGTCTGGGAGTTCAAAGGGGAGGAAGGCAATTCACAGCAAGAATGAAAAGAATAAATCTTTGGTAAACAAATGTTTGCTGGACCATCCGGAAACAATGGGACACAGAGAGGACTTTGATCAAACAGGCCCTGGTAAGTTTTCTCCAGTCTCCCACACCTAGCTCAGATTCATTGTAGAGATCTCTGGTGATAGCTCTTCTTCCTGGAACAGGCCCTTTATCTGAATTCTTTTAGGCAGTTAAGGGGGAAGTAAAAGAAAAACTTCCTCATGCCAAAGAGACACATTTTGGGGTGGCAGATTTTTCTCTAGCATTTTATGTAGCTCTATAAAGTTTTGAAGGACACACCTTGATGCTCAGTGAAATGATAGGAATGCTTTAATAACAAGATAACTAAATATGGAGACGTGATTGTGTAAAACGTTTAGGCATCATAAATAAGGAAAATTTATAGCATGTGTTGAAAACACTTGATGAACTAACTCATTTTCTCCTAGGAATTCAAGTGGCCTAGCAGCTTGCACTCTTGGGTTCAAAAAAAAGTTGTGTTTTTTCTCCACCTCTCCATCCTGTAAGCCCAGGCACCGTAAAGAATTTTAGCATCTGTGGGAAGAAGAATTGCTTGCAGTTGTGCTTGTCTTAAAAGGATTATGGTGAACCTAAAAGGATTATTGGTGCAAATAAGAGCATCATTAGCTGCTTTGTAAAGTGCTCATGAGTTAAACAAGCACAACAGGTCACATTTGACAATGTGATAAATACCTGTCCAGTGACGTCCTTTGCTACCACATAGTAAACACCGTAATTAGCAGTCCTGGCAGCATTTAGGCAACACCAAAGGCATGTTTGATTCCACAGGACTGACATATTATCCTGTCTGGAAGTGCCTAAACCATCAATAAAACATTCAAATATCTGAGACTCCAAAATACACTTTGGTCTCAATCATTCGAGTGATCTAGGGCCATTGCCTCTGGAACCTAAAGAACAACATGGCTGCCAGCTGTAGAGATTTGTTCTTTGATTAACAGAGTCTCAGTGGATTTCAGGATGTTTCTCACATTGTATGGATTCGGGAAAAAGAACGTTAGAGAGAAAATTGTCCAGAATAATGGATCTAAAATTTATGAGATATATTTATATGTATATAGTTATTTAATATTTTCCCTCAATGTTCTCGATTGTTTGTATATGTAGACCCAAATCCTGAATCTTATTTAAATGATGATTTTACATGTCATGTTGAAACATTTTTATTTAAATCTGTAATGTTATGATGATATCATACTATTCCTAACATTTTATATTTTAAACATAATTTGATGTATATCAAACTAGAGCAGAGCAAACTGGCTAAGAGATTGAGTTCTGGAATCAGACTAACTGGGTTTTCGTTCTGCTTTTGTCTCTTTGGCTGCGTGAGCTTCTCTTAGTCTCAGTTTCCTCATCTGGGAGATGAAGATTATAAGAGTATCAACCTTAGAGGGTTGGTATGAAGATTAAATAAGTTAATTCATGTAAAGTACTAATTACAGTACTTGGCAGATACTAAGAACTCGATAAATAAACTTTTCTTAGTTTCTTAGCCATACCAGATTTTTAGAAATATTAATAAAAATTTTCCTAATTCTTCCTCTTTAGGGTCGGTGTGCTAGAGAGAACTGCAAGTACCTTCACCCTCCTCCACACTTAAAAACGCAGCTGGAAATTAATGGACGGAACAATCTGATTCAACAAAAGACTGCCGCAGCCATGTTCGCCCAGCAGATGCAATTTATGCTCCAAAATGCTCAAATGTCATCGCTTGTAAGTCACAGCTTTGTCTTTGAAAAATTGTGTTTATGCATCTTTTTTTAAAGAATATATATCTACATTGGAATAACCTTGCAGGGCCTTTGAGAAGTGAGTTACAGAAGGACTTAGGATGCAAGCTAATATATTAATTGACACTACAAAGCTGTTGTGCATGTGAAGGGAGTGATCAGGTGTCTTGTATTTAAAACCTGGGTTGCGTTTAAGCACAAATTCAGTTTATAGAAGAATATTAATGAAGGAGCAGGGGCATTTTAAGATGAGGAGGCGGGTTGATTATTAGTACATGTAAACCTTCAAATTCTAGGATATTAATTCAAATTTCCTTGCTCTTTGATGCTGGTTTTGTTGTTACTTTTTAATAGGCTTTTTCTTTTGAAATAATTTTAGATTTAAAGAAAAGTTGCAAAGATAGTACAGAGAGTTCCCGTATTACCCCTCACCCAGTTTCCCCCACTGTTAATGTCTTATATTTCCATGGTATATTTGTCAAAACTAAGAAACTGACATTTACACATTAGTGTTAACTAAACTTCAGACTTTGTTCAGATTTCACCAGTTTTTCCATTAGGGTACTCTTTCTGTTCCAGTGTCCATCCAGGGTACTACAGTGCGTTTATTTGAATTCTGTCTCCTCTCTCTCCTCTGGTCTGTGATCGTTTCTCAGTCTTTCCCTCTTTCCCATGACCTCGACAGTTTTGAGGAATGGTAGTTATAACTTAAGCTAGACACAGAGTTCCCTTTGCAGAAATGAATAGACTATGGTGTCATTCTAGACCAGTGTCTAGTATTTTTGTGGATCAGTGAATTTAAATGGATCCTTTAAAAGTAATTTTTTCCTATTGAGAATTCATCTTGACCTGATACCTTAAAATATAAAGTTGCAATTTGATCTTAGACCTTTCAGTGGGGATTGAAAACTGTCCCTTTTCTGCTGAGTTCTTCCAGGTCTCAAATTTATTTCAGTGGTGTCGCATTCTAATTCCAGCAGGCTCACTTCCTTTAAGATATTGATTTGGAAGGGTTACACTGCTTTTATTTGTTACCCATTTCATCAGTGATTATGCAATAAACACACTGAAAGCTGAATGATGTATATATTATTTAGATAAAGTGAAAATGTGGGAGTAGGTTGGTCTGCAATCAGCAAAACCTATCCCATTATAAAGTTGATTCCCAGAATTCAGGGAGATCTCTGTAGATAGGGCATCCCCTGACTGGTACATCTTTATAGATACTGCAACAAACAGGTGGTAGGGGCATTGATGAGTCACTAAAATTTTGCCCTCTGATACTCTTTTTCCACAATGTCCAGACAAATTTAAGTAAAATAAATAAATTTCTTGTCCTATACTATTAGTTTGCCAAAAGCATTTGCCTTGAAACTCAGTGCTGATTAATTGCATTATAAATTAGTTCCCAGAAGGTCACCAGTGAGCTCCTCAGAGTGCCTCTTTGACCTTCAGTAATACTTTACATAGGTGAATTCCTTCTTCAAACTCTTGCCTGGGGTTTCACACACTGAAGTATTTCAGTTCCTCCCTACTTCTAAAGGGGTAGGGAAGAGAAAGTCTTCTAGAAACTAAGAATAGTATGAACAAAGCCACAGAGAAATGAATGTGCTTGGTGAGTCCAGAAAATGCTAGTAGATGAGTAATAAAGCAAGGGAGCTTTTCACCCACTGTTAACTACTCTCGGCCTCTTGTGGGATGTCCCAATTTCAGACTGAGTAAAGAATAGAGAACAGATTTTATCATACACCTGAGCCCAGCATTTCCTATAGACCTGGAGCATATATCTTTTCATAGGTCAAGGGACAGCATCAGGGCAACAATCAAATGTCCTGTTTCAAGGAATCAGAGAGCAAGGCCTGGGGTAAAATAGGGGTAAAGACAGAAGATTGACTATTCAGCTTCCAATAGAGTCTCTCCATTCTAAGTTTGAACCCTTCATGCATCATTGATCATGCTAGCTCTCACTGGAGAATAGGGAGTGGCTTTTTTAGAGTCTGATAAGAGATCCATTGAGTTTTCTGGCCTCTTGTGCTTTCTAATTTGATTCTCTATGCTTTCTATAATAGAATACATTTTTTTCTTTTCTTCAATGAGGGTAATTTCAGATTTCAGGCTACAGAACTTGACTGATATGACTCACAGGAGTACAATTTATTTCATAGCATATCACAAAATAAAAAACATTGCCTAGAAGACCCCAGGGAACAATCGGAAATTGCTTTTCTACCTTGTAGATTATTTAACGATAGCTGTTGTGATGTGATAAACTGATAAAAGATTAATTTCTACAGTTATTTTGTGTAGAAAAAAACTAACCCTGAGATGTTTGATATGATCCTCTTTTGTGATCTTGAAAGCTGCTTTGTAGGCGTGTTGTAATTGAGCAATTTTAAGTGATATTTACCAGTCTGATTTGAAAGAAATGTTCTTTATTATGGATCTTGATATTGCTATAGAAGTAAGGCATGATTTTGCTTAATTTCTCTGGTACTTACTCTCCCTAAGCAACTCTCTATGCCTTTTAACTTGCACCCTCCACCCAATAATCTGATCCTTTTCTCTAAAATAGTCACGCTTTTGTTTAAATTTCCAGTCCTGATGTTTGTATGATTGCATATTAAGACCCATTTGGTATCACTGGCTTGAACTTCAGGTCTTTCTGCAAAGCATATTTTGGTCTGTTTCTAGGATACCGGAAAAGTATATCTGCTTTTGGAAAACTGAGTAAGCTTTGCTTATTATAAGCCCCCAGATAAAGGGACTGTCAACCTAAATGGGATGGTAGCTAGAGAACAGATTCTGTTCAGTGTGACTGAACAATGAATAAAAGCCACACCTAGTCCATTTGGGTGGAATGCTTGCTGTAGCAGGCAAGTTGGTTCACTGTAGTTAACAGGTCTCAATTGACATTTGCTAGAATAAAATCCCACCTCTGAAAGCTTTTGTTAGCTTTATTGAGGAAATTTAGCAAGTGAGACAAAGAGTGTGACTCCCTAGTATTTTTCAATGCAGTTTAAGAGAGAGTTTCTGATGTTCACAAAAAAAATTTGTAAGTTTAAGAACTTCCCTTGGCATAATTAGGAGGCAAACATGAGCACCGTAGAAGAATTTTAGGAAAAGTAGTTACACTGGTTTACTCTCAAGCAAAGCTGATGTTTTAAAATTGCAGTTTCACAACTAAGAATTTTCATTATAGGGAGGAAGGAGTCTCACTGCTGGCTGTAATGTATGTATGTATAAAATTGATATGATGTTGTAAGGCTATTAACATATTTTTGATTTAGACATTTTGCATAATCTAGACCTGTCCATATCTAGTAAATTCCTTTAGTTTCTCTCTTTGCATGTGGTGATTCACATGGAAGCAGTTCTTTATGCACAGGTGAACTTGGCCCAGTCGAGTGTATTCACCTGATGATTTATATAGAGGTTGTTGGCTCAGCACATTTGGCTCAGCTGTTGGGGTGTGCCAAATCCTCTGGTCTGCTGTATGTTTTTCATGGCTTGCATTCCTGTGGCCAAGTTATGATGTTCCAAACCACGGAGGTTGTAAACATGGGTTTCACTTCAGGCTTTTCCTTTATCTTAGATAGAATCGTTTGAGGTCTGTCTGGACCCTCCCCATTTTTAACATATTTTTATAATTCTATTTACCAAATACATTTATGATAAACAAGCTTATATAGTAAGAATAAAGGTGATGTAACACTTCAGAACCAAAAGAAGAAAATATAGGAAGTTCCAGTAGATAGGGGGAAGGGAGATATACTAATGAATGAATAATATCATTATTTTTAGACTCCATTGTTTTTAATGTTTTCCTTGTTTTACTAAATAGGAGCTATAAGGTATTACAATAGACCCCCTATCCTTGGGGGATACATTCCAAGACCCCCAGTGGATGCCCGAAACCGCAGATAGTACCCAACCCTATATATACTGTTTTTTCCTATACATACATATTTGAGGTGTGACAGCAAAACTACACAAATTTCTCTTTCCTCCTTCCCAATTTCACAGATAGAAGATTTGTTCTTACCATAGATCTTAACAACCTCAGCATGCGATTTTTTTCCTTTCCTTATTAAGTTGAGGACTTTCACCTTTTCCCTAAAGGAGGCACTTTACAGCTTCTCTTTGGCATATCCTAATTGCCAGCATCACTCCTCTTGCGCTTTGGGGCCATTATTAAGTAAAATAAGGGTCATTTGAACACAAGCACTGTGATACCACGACAGTTCATCTGATAACCCAGAGGGCTACTAAGTGACTGACTACCATGTGAGTAGTGTATACCGCGTGGATATACTGGACAAAGGGATGATTCACGTCATGGGCAGGATGGAGCAGGACGGTGCGAGATTTCATCACACTATCCAGAACAGTGCGCAATTTCAAACTTATAAATTATTTCTGGAATTTTCCACAATATTTTTGGACTGCAGGTAACTGAAACCTTGGAAAGTGAAATCATGGATAAGGAGAGACTGCTGTATATTTCTCTTCGAAACTTGGGACTAGGACAGTTTTAAGTGAATAGAAGTAAAATTGCAAAATATTTATTTACTTTTTAATTTTTGAAAATGTTAAGTAGTTACATGATTTAGTTTGTTGTTAGTGCCATCGACAGGATTCTGACTACTAGTGGCCCTGTGTACAGCAGAGCTGAGCAGAGCCATGCCCAGTCTTTTTGTGCCACGCTGTCATCTTCCAGCGCTATGTCAGATAATGCTCTGCAGCTGTTCATAGGGTTTTCATGCCCAGTTTTTTCAGAAGTGGGTGACCAGGTCCTTATTCTTAGGCTGTCTTAGTCTGGAAGCTGTGCTGAAGCCTGTCCACCATGGGTGACCCTACTGATATTTGAAATACCCGCGGCAGTTCCCTGACCAGGAAACGAACCTGGGCCCCAGCGGTGAGAATGCCGAATCTTAACCACTAGACCACCAGGGCTGACTAAGTGATTTAGTAAAGACAAAAGGATAGTATCCTTCCCTCACGAAGATACGTTATACATTTTGCATATTCCCATCAGAGTTACAGTTTTTCTAGTTCACATGAACTGACTTTATTGACTGAAATATTTATGCTGTCTCCATATTGTCATGGCTCTTTTATTAAAAATTATGTAAAAGGTGGGCATGACATTTTGTAGATTTCATAGATTTCACTTTCCATATTCCAGATTACCAGTCTCATGGTCAGTACAGAAATTATAGTGTATTTTAATGAAGGTTCTTCAGTGGGTTTCTTAGTTTACCTACTTGAGAAATGATAAATGATGACATTCAAATCTTTCATCTTGATGTGGTGACTTTAAATATTTTGTAAAGTGATTTTTGCAAAGTGTTCAAGCCAACAGATGACACACATTATGTAATTATAAAGCTAACATGCTCTTAATATAGTTATGACTGTCGTTATCCTGTGAAGTTCCACATTGACTAAGGTTGACCAAATCATATCACAGGAGTGTGTGAAGTGATACCATGCCCAAAATGAGCACGGGTATGAGCCCAAAATTTCATCTGGATTTTACTACATTTTCAAAAAGATTAGGCAAGATTTTACTTTTACGTATACCAACTGAAGCCTAACATTTATGTATTCAACAGATTGTTCCCAGGGGTAGACTTACCCTGAGGTTAGTGAAGGCTCAGGACCCCTCCTTGGCACTGTCTCCTTCCAAGGCCCTGGGAGGAGACCCAGCAATGTGTTTACAATGTTTGTAAAATTTGCAAAAGATATTGTGTATTCTTTGTTCTTAAGGCTCCCCTCCCCCACCCAGCTGCCTAAGCTTCAGGCCCCACAGATCCTGGATTCACTCCTGATTGCAATTACTGGTCCAAGTAGCGTAGTTATTCAGGTCGTTTCCCGAGGCTGTGTATGTCACACAGCTTAAAGCTCCTTTTATAGTAAAACAAATGAAATCACACTGCAGTAGGTTTGCTGCCTTGCCCCAACTCTGTTAATATGCAATGTGAAACCTGTTTTTTCAAAAGTTAAATGAAAATGCTACACTTTTGCAGCCAAACAGAGGGCATTTGTACATGATATCTTTTACAGTGTTTGATAGTATTTCTTTGATAGTAACAAATCTCAACATTCTTCCTTTATCTTCCCTCATATATTCCCATGGGATAAATTAGACGTAATCTCCTCTCAGCCCATTTTGTGTCCTTCTCCTCTGGGGCTGGTTAGCTAAGCTGGTTAGAGCCTAGTGCTAATGAGACTATGTGGACCTGTTAGCTTCTCTGTTCTTGGTCACAGTCTGAGCTACAGCCAGCTACCTCAGAATTGCTTGTTGTTGATCATGAGTGAGATGAAGGCAGGAATTTTGGAGGGCTCTAGGAAAATATTTTTCACTGATGGAAGATTAAAAAAAACAACAGCAACAATAAACAAAACCAATGCCTGACAATCTCACCTATAGAGGATGATTTTTTTTTCTTAACAAAACCATCCCCTTGCTCACATCAATATAGTTTGGTAGTTTGTCACAGAAAGGGCCATCAGGAGAACTAGTGTAAAACCTGTGGTTGCGCCCTGCACCTAATAATAATCTTAAGGTTAAACTGGTCGCCCAAACAATCCTAACTTGCCTTAATATCCTTTATGGATCTACTAAATATTTTAAACCCTTCTTTGCCTAGTCTCCTCTCTTAAACCATTCTGTGGATACCAGTCATATTAACAATTCCCTAGTCCCCTGGAACCACACATTTTGTAATAAAAAGTTGCATATTTTGGTCTATAGTATCACTAAACCATTTTTTCAGAACTCTTCTGGTACTGATAATTTAGCCACTCCAATTAAAAAATGCATATATACATAAGTGTGTGTATGTGTGCGCACACACACACATGTGTAGGTGTGTATAAAACACCCTGTGCTTCTCATACTGTTTCATCTAGCATTTCACATCTATATCAAAAACAGTTTGGGAATGGCCTTCTGCTTAAAGTCTTCCTCAGTACAGAACAAAACTGATGGATTTGTTCAATCGCTCTGCCACTACTTTTGATCCCTGAGTGGTTTTTTTTTTTTGTACTGTGATATTTGAATTGGATTTTTCTGACTGGCAAACCTAAAAGGAATCAATGACTTAGGAATCGCTTTTCATTCAATTCAGTAAATATTTATTGAGCATCTACTCTGTGCCCAGCATTTAAAAGGGTAAGAGGTAGATAAAAAGATTAACTAGAAACAGTCTCTACCCTCTAGCAATGTGTGATCTAACAATAGCAAGACGGTGAATTAATGTTTTTGTGATCCCCTTAATTTCTGATTTGCCCCTGATCCTCTGTATTTTTATAGCTTTGGGCTTTTCTTTTTTTCTCCGTGGAGTTTTCTATTAGCCGTTAAAGGTTTTGTTTTGATTTGTGTTGTTGTTTTGGTGGTGGTAGTATTTGCTTGTTGAACTTCTGATAATTGTAACCTTTAGCATCCATTTATCCTGGACTTGCATTGAGATGTTTCTAGTCTCCAGGCTTCCTGTGGGTTCTTTTCTTTGCTCAGCTCTTGACATTCCCTGCCATCCAAATCCATATTTTCTTTTATACCGTTTGTTAAAATTGGGTAACCACAAGATTTTTGTGCTTTTCCTTTCCTAGTGGAATACTAAAGTTAATTGAATTGTCATTATTATTACATGACGGTTCACTGACAAATAATTTTTACGTCGGTTCTTGTTCACTTCTCAGGAACAAAGCCAAACTGACCTTGCCCAACTAAGGAAGAAGCCATTTGTCCTCCTGCTAGATTCTTACCTCTATGAATCATCTGGTGCTGTGCTGATCTGTGTTTAGGTACTCTGTTATAACTCCTGGACTGCTTTGCAGCTTCTCCTCCACCAAATACAGGCAGATCCTAACCGTGATTTACCCTCTCTTGCATGCTGTAGTTTACACCTTTTATACCCACAATAATGTATTGATCCTTTACCTAACTGCTTACCTTCAATGCTTCCTCTTACCTGGAGACTTCTGTGATTAATCAGGTCAGAGAAGCCAGGTCTAGGTGAGGACAATTATTCCCTTTTGACCCTTGAACTTATTATTTTTTTCCTTAGCTCTCTTGGGCCACGGTGACTTATTCATTAACAAGTATGATTAGTACATAAACACCACTATCAGCTTCCGTCTGTTTATGAAGTTAACTCTCAGTTACTGAGGGACCAATTATGGTCTGGAGGTTATGTGGGCCTCCTGCAGTGTGCCTTTTGGCCACTTCAGTTTCTGCAGAATATCACTGAAAGAGTGTGGAGATGACCAAGCAAAACTTGTGAAACAAAGATTGTTCAGTTGTGTTCTATGTGAACAGTTAGTGAAATCTGATGGAAACTAAAATTATACATTTCAATGTGTTTTGGGATTATCTAAAGATAAAAATATGCATGGTAACAGTGAAAGGAGCTTCCTTTTATACTATATAAATGCTTGTAAATAAGCAATAAAATTAAGGTATTATGAGTGCTAGTAAAAGTTGAGTGCTATTTTTCTAGTATTAAAATCAAGTCAACAGACTGTTACCAAATGTTTACCATCCTATAAAAGAAAATGTTTAGTAATATACCTTTAGACAGGAGCTCAGAGACGGAAGGCCTGAATTATTATGTTGGCTTCAGGCCAAGATTAGCAGAGGTGACGTAAAGTATTTTGCATTCATCCAACAATAATTGTAACTGACCTTGGATATTATTACAGTAACTACAGATACATCTAGGCTGTTGGGGAAACACAAAGATGGATTTAGCATAACATTTAATTTTTATTTCTTTATACTAGCTTGAGGAATAACCCATTTTAAGTAATAAGTCAATATTCCCAAAATGCGTGTGTAAACTAGACATATTTATTTCTAGTTTTCATGGAAATATTTATTTCTAGAAATAAATCAGATTTATTTCTAGAAAATAGTTTTTCATTGAATTGTATTATTATTCAAAAGTGTTTCAGAATCCTTTAAGACCAATATGTGGTGGCTCCTAGAATATTACCTTCACAAGATTCCATCTATCTCCCCATTCTTAGTCACTGAGTAGTTATTGTTTTATAAACAAATAGTTAAGAACCCTATTTTTAGTAAGTAAAATAACATTTTAGTGAATACTTTAGTATTGGTTTCTAAAGCCAAACTTTTTCAACTTGTAGAATCTTTCCACAAGTGTTAAATTCATGTCAATAGAATTATATATAATTGGTGCTTTACTCCAGAAACTGATAGAGTGCTTTATTTTTTTGGAATCCTCTAGAACAGGGGTCAACAAACTTTTCTGTAAATGACTAAGTAAATATTTTAGGCTTTGTGGGACATGACAAGAGAGAAAACAAGTATCTACAACTTTTTGTAATACAGGTCTACTAATAAGCACAGTGGAATTTATTTATGGATACTGAAATATGAATTTCATATAATTTTCATGTGTTGTGAAATACTATTCATTTTTGTTGTTGTTGTTCCACCATTTAAAAATATAGAAACCATTCTTACCATTTTGGCCATAGAAAAACAGGGTGGGTCAGATTTGGCTCAGGGGTGGTAGTTTGCCAACTCTTTCCCTAGAATACAAGCTCTTAAACAGTACGTTATCCATAACCCCACACCAGGGATGAGTTTCACTGAGGTCCTTGAATTTCCTGAGATCACACACAACATTTTGTGCACACATGAATTTTTCCATGGACATGGTCCACAGCTTTCATCTGACTCTCAGAGAAGTCCAGGACTCGAAAAAGATTAGGGGCTGCTGTTCTAGAGATGATTCATTGATTTTTAAGAGGCATATCCTAAGGCCCTCCTAGTTCCTCGGTACTGTGCAAGTCACTGCGAACTCATGGGAATTCCTACCCTAGGAGCTAATGCTGCTAGAGACACTGAGAGTAAATAATTGTCTAGGTGATCCTTTTATTCATAAAGTCAGTTGTCTCCACCATTTTTGTTGGTTTTGTAAGACTCAAAAAAAGATGAAAATCCACACCTCTGATTCTAGGAGGCAAAGTTTTCTCACATTTTCAAATATTTAGTAAATAATATAACTTCGAGTGATTATTTGAAACATATTTAAGTGTCCAGACCATTTAGGGCTATAAATAAAAATCAGATTCAACCTGTTAGGAACCTTTTTCTTTTATAAATATTACCCCACATATCAGTTCATGTTAGCTCAACTGACATCAAGGGCTGCAATATAGGCAGGATTAAAGTTGCTTATTAAAGCTGAATGTGTGAGCTTACAGGCTGCTTGACTTAACAGATGGATGTTAGCCAAAGGGAAACCCTTGAATGTCCAAATTCATGAAATGGAGTAGTTACCCTGGGGCAGGGGTGGTGGTGAGAAAACAGAAATGTCCATTTGAAAATAAATAAGAAGTTCAGGAGTTCCTGCCTGTGCCCCAGGGTTGGGAATAGAAGAACTTGCTTCTTCTCAATAAACAGTGTTAGAGAATAACGTTTATACTCAATGAGGAAATGGTCATAAAAGCTAATAATACTCATGTTAAAACCTAAAGATGGCACAATATGGTTTGTGGTGAAACCTTAAAAAAATCTAAACATTTTCAGCAAGCCCTTTGCACTTTTTACATAAATTTTTAATTAATTTACAGCTTGCTTTCATACACTTGGAGCATATAACAAACCTAAGAAAGTTAAAATATATTCACAAGAAAGCAGAAGTTAACCAGAAAGATTTCCCCAAAAAAGGAAGAAAAAAAATTACAGAAGTTCAGAGCTGCTGTAAATAGGAAGCATCATTTACATGTACATTGGGCTTAAATATTATTCATTGATCAGTATTTATTAGTAAATGATGATTTTTTAAATCTGTAAAATCCACTCACTTGCAGGTCTTTCTTTCAATTCAGTAGTTTTAAAAAAACGTAATAATGGTTTTTCTCAGTTCTGTAAAAGGCAAAAGCAAAAAGTATCCAGGAGGATAGGCTGGTGACTTCAGTGAGAAATTTACTATGAAAGTCTGAGAGAAAAAAGAAGTAAAACAGAGTACCATTGCGTTGTTCAAATATGGAGTTTTTACCATAAGAGATTCTTGCTGATTTTGAGAGAGCCAGGAATCATTGAATTGATAAAGTCTGCCTTATTGTTGAAGCATGCCTGGGTGGCTGTTTCCAAGAGATTCCTATCTCATTATATAAAATTATATCACATCAGCTAATTCCTGGAGCTTCATATCAATTCAGTGAGAAGTATGACATGACCCTATAACCTTACATCACAGTGCATAGTTAGGCTGGGTCAGTCCTTGGCTGTTTGTCCTTAAACCATAAAGCACCTCCTTGACTGCTCCATCATCTTTCCTGGCACCTAGTGTTGTCCCTTTCCTCTTAAAGCTCTTGGCCACCATGCCTTCTCTACTCACTCTAGTGGGTCTTGCCAGTTTGGGGGGTCCGGGTTCTTTCTGTCCTCCCTAATGCACCAGTTAGCTAATTTAATAAACTTATCTAAGGTAGAGTGCTAATGGGGAAGCCCTTCCTTCTAAGTTGAGTGGGGTTTATAATAGAGGCTTCATGTAGAATGCTGTGCTGGTGAAAATTACATGTCAGACTAGGGGCTGGGGCGGTGAATATATATTGCCCCTTACTTCACACTCCACAGCCTCCTATTCTACTTGTATTTAGAGCTATTTCTATTAATGTGATTTAACAGAAGGTGTGGGCACAGCTTGGCAGTGCAGCAGATTCATTATTTTTTTTTTTAGTGAAAGAAATAAAAAGAAAGCAAGAAAGAACACATGCTATTAGTAATACTCAGTGAGACACCACCAGTTGCACAACAATGCACTAACTACCTTACAGAGTCACTATTAGAAACGTACTACATTTAACCACGATTTATTAATTCATTAAAATGTTTAAATTCATTTTTAAACTTCATCATTGACTATATCAGTCAATCAGCCATTCACTAAATATTGGGTACTATAGGGGAGAAAAAAGAACTGTCAAAGAAATTATAACCACATTGAGAAGAAAAGAAACCCACATGTGGAACAAACTGGAAAACAGCATAGTGGAGTAATAAATTATGTGGTTACAGATAATAAAGGCAATGCATGTATCAAACTCTTTGAGATCAGGACTTTCAAAAAATAGACCAGTAAGAGCCCTTTGCATTTCTAAGGCTTTTCTTTACAAGTTATAGTCTAGTTTGTGTACCTCATAATAATCCTGTTATCTTATTTCTTCCTGTCTAAACAGGGATCCTTGTAGCATTTTTAGGGCCTCCTTTTGAACTGTGGATATCGCCTGACCCCCTACCTAGGCAAGTCAGATTAGTTTGTGAAATAAGACCCCTAATTTAAAAAAAATGACCACAGCAATCTCATTTTAGGTAGACGGAAAGAACTTGTTAGAGTTCTCACTCTTTTTAATCTATCCCTTTCTTCCTCAACTCCTTGCTGTCTTCCATAATTGAGCGGGCCAGAAAGAGAAGCAAGTGTTTGGTAGACAGGTGGGAACTGAGGTAGGACAGGCAGCCTTAGAGTCAAGCAGTACCGATGGGGAAGAGGAAGGAGGGGAGTGAAACAAAGAGGGCTTTCGAGAGAACCTGAAGTCGGCCTGCGAAGGCTATGCCTGTGTAAGGAGACAAGGCAGGTTGCCCATATGTATGATATCATTGGTGACATTTGGAACAGACTCCATCAGTGAGAGTTAATTTGGCTAATTCATGGCTGTTAAAATTATGTGGCTTGTTTTATCAGTTTACCAATAAATTTGTTACTCAAAGAGATTTGTTGGTTTAAAAGAAACTCCTATATGGGAATTAATATGAGACTAAAATTAATATCAGAAGATGCAATGGTAAATATTGATATGGCTTAGACTTTTTGAAAGAATGCCTCCTTGTGTAATAATAGGAATAATCTGCTTACCTCTAACACATTTTTTTCTCTTTTAAACATACAGGCTTCTTTTCCTATGACTCCGTCACTTGCAGCTAATCCTGCCATGGCTTTCAATCCTTACTTACCTCATCCTGGAATGGGCCTGGTTCCTGCCGAACTTTTACCAAATGCACCTGTTCTGATTTCTGGAAACCCGCCTCTCGCATTGCCAGGAGCTGCTGGTCCAAAACTGATGCGTTCAGATAAACTGGAGGTATTTGTGTAGAAATATATAAATATGTATAGGGTAGATATTAACCTTATGCATAAAGCAACATTCTCAGAGCCCAATGTTTTGAATGCTTTAAATAAGTGCGCCTGGGTTTTTTAGCTTATGGAGTATAACCTCAAAAAATGTTAAACATTTTACTACTGCAGTTATACCCTGTTATGAAGTGCATTGATTCAGCTATACAGTAGGTCAAACAACGTCTTGGTGTACCCAGCCACAGACTGTGCGTCTCCTTTGCTATGGCACAGGAAGTCTGGTGGGACTGCTCCTTTTACCCAGACTCCACCTTTCCAGACTGGGATTACTGCATTTGTTGATGAGTCTCTACTTGCTAGAATAATCAAACTGAAAAAAAAGTAGCCTAATCTAAGGATCTATGAATACAGAATGTAAATGAGTCTCGTAGTGTCTAAACTTTTTTATCCATTTTAAGAATGATGTACTAGATAATAAATATCCCTTGATGCCTAAGAAAAGAAAATCTAAAAGAAATTTCAAACTGCTTTTTGATTTGTGGAAGTTCTTCAAACTTCTCTTAATTGTAATTCTTCATAAATTGAAATAAATAACTAGTCAATTTCTTACAGAGTCAGCTCCATTGGCAGCTCCTTAAATGCTTTGCAGTGTATCATCATGGACTCTGATTGTACATGTAATTCAGTCATGGTCCACAAGTCTCCTTGTGGAAAAGCACATTACTGTGTGAAAAGGCTCATCTTGGACCTTAGCAAAATAACTCCCTCTTGCAAACTCACCTAATTACACTTCAGGCTGTGTGTTAAGTGGAGGATTAAAAATTGGTTTTCAACAATACTTTTAAGCACTTTTATTTCAATGTAAGGAAAACAGACAACTCTCCTTTGGGAAGAATGGAACTTTTTTTCCAGGAATAGAAATGTTGTCCGTTTATATCTCATAGTGAATATGGCTTTACATTATCTTTCAGCTTTTGAGAGTTCTCATTAGTAGATGACAAAATAATGTATGCTATTGCTCTTACATTCACTGGCAAAATAAATAAAAGTTAATCACCTTCCAGGCATCAATGTGATGTGTTTTTTTTTTTTCTTTGAGGTTTGCCGAGAATTTCAGCGTGGAAATTGTACCCGTGGTGAGAACGATTGCCGCTATGCTCACCCCACAGATGTTTCCATGATTGAGGCAAGCGATAATACTGTGACTATCTGCATGGATTACATCAAAGGTCGATGCTCCCGGGAGAAATGCAAGTACTTTCATCCTCCTGCACACTTGCAAGCCAAACTTAAGGCAGCTCATCACCAGATGAACCACTCAGCTGCCAACGTAATGGTAAGAACAGGCCAGGACTTGTGGACTGTCTGTTTTGGGGTAAATGATTAGTATATTCCTCAACTTGTCTAATATCCTATAACCATAATTTTGGATAGTCATGAGTGGGCCTTAATATGAATAGCCAGTGTTATAAGCTAGAAAAGAGACAACCTATTTATTCTATTCATTCACTAAAATTTTCTAAAGATAATTATTTAAAAGCTTTACTAATGATTTTAATCTACTGTGCTTTTCCTCCCATTTTTTGAGAAAGAGCAAATTATATAATTTCAACAGTAAATTATTTTTGAGTGTTTTTTATAGCCTAACTAAGCTTAATATCCTAAAAAGGCAGAAAATTGTCTCCCTGCCCTGTGAGTCACCTTCATGGGCACTTTGCTAGTAACATCCTTAATGCCTTTCAAAAACAGAGGACTTGGAAGATGGGATGGTAAGTAGGTTCTAATTTCCCATCGGTTAAGGTTCTCTTTCCTTTGTGGAGGAGTGGTTTCAAGATAGCATCCAGCCAAGACTGGCGGAAATTTCCAGGTGGTTGGAAGAAGCCTGGCTATTGAGTTGCCCTAGCAAGTCAGTTTGGGAGAAAGGTTAGTTCTACTTAACACTGAAAGGTAGGAGGTAGGAAAAATATTTGCATAACACCACAGTGTGATCGGTTGAGAAATGGGAATTGTGATTACTTACATTTGTCACAGCTGTCAGTTGTTTTGATAGGCAGCTTGCTATTTATTTCTTTTTCAATCAGGGCCTTTTCTCTTGTATTAGAGTATGACCTCAATAAGGGACAACACCCCAAGGAAACGTCATGTTTCCTGGTTCTGGGAAAATCATCTACATGACCCTGAAGCCTGTGACAGAGGCCTTACTTTTTCGTAAGAGAGATACATTTGTGTGTGTGTGTGTGTGTGAGGAAGATTAGCTTTAGCTAACATCCGCTGCCAATCCCCCTCTTTTTGCTGAGGAAGACTGGCCCTGAGCTAACATCTGTGCCCATCTCCCTCTACTTTATGTGGGACGCCTCCACAGCATGGCTTGATAAACAGTACATAGGTCTGTGCCCAGGATCTGAACCCACGAACCCCGGGCCACCGCAGTGGAGTGTGCGAACTAACCACTACTCCACCAGGCCAGTCCTAAGATACATTTATTTTTAACGTCCCTTTTTGTTAAGAAGGTTTTTGTCATATTGAGTTGAAGTCTATCTTGCTATAACTGGAATTTGCAGTTATTTTATTACAAAAATAAGTCAATCCCTGTTTCATATGAGTGTGACTCTCATGTCTTTTCTCTAAGCCAAGTACCCCAAATTTCTCCAAACTTTTCTCATAGATTATGGCTTTAAGGACACAACACCAATTTTGGACTTGTTCCATTTTCTTAATACCTGTGTTCTCTCAGAACTAAACCCATTACTTCATGAAAAATCTGAGCACCAAAGTAGAACAAACTTATTTTCTCCCTTGATCTGAACAACATAATCTGTTAACGAATGTTAAAAAAGTCTTAACCAAATATTTTTTTCTTAAATTCTTTTGAATGAGGGAATTTTAAGCTATGAAAACAAGAAGGTATCCAGAATGTTCAATGCAGAATATAAGCCTCCTCCAGTTTTTGGGTTATTTCTGTTGGTGGCACAGAGGTCAGAAACAGCATGAGCCTATTATACAGGAGAGGAATACAGTTGGCCCCCTAAAAATAAAGGTTCTCATAAGCATGGGATGTACAAGGAATGGCTTGCTTATGCCATTGTGCACCTGTCCCTTGCTTAGTCATGGGGCCTTCAGATGTATGTGCCTATTTCTGATAATTTGGGTGTGTTTGGTAGAATGCATATTAGTAGCCCCAAATTTCCATGTAGAGAGTTAAATATTATATAGTAGGCCTTTCATTGGTACTTTTGGATGTCAATATAAAATTCTTTTCTGAGTAACTGATCAGAGCAGTCTTAGTGGTAAGATCGAATTGGCCCATAGGAATTTGTTTGAAGTAAGATTAAACAAAGGAGGCTTCATGAAGAAATTTAAGCTTTCTATCTTTGTCAGGATTCAGAGTTGAAATGCTTTGTAAAAGAGAGATTTTTACCCTGTTTATGTTCATGTGCATAGTTCAGATTGACTTCACCAAAAGCAGCTTGTATGCATTTAAAAGGAAAAGACTTGAGGGGCTTCCCTGGTGGCGTAGTGGTTAAGTTCGCTCACTCTGCTTCAGGGGCCTGGGGTTTGAGGGTTCGGGTCCCAGGCGTGGACCTACACACTGCTTATCAAGCCATGCTGTGGCGGCGTCCCACATATAAAGTGGAGGAAGACGGGCACGGATGTTAGCCCAGGGCCAATCTTCCTCAGCAAAAAGAGGAGGATTGGCAATGGATGTTAACTCAGGGCTAATCTTCCTCACCAAAAAGAAGAAGAAGAAAAAGACTTGAAAAGTTGATATTTAGTTCTCAAATGAAAATAGAGATACGTTTGGGCCATCTTTATCCACAGAATCAGGAGGTCATGGCATGCCCCTTTTTGGCATGTGGAAGGGTAGTTACTCAGCACAAATGTTCCTGTCTCCTTAAGAATTTGGAGCATACCTAATTGTTGTTGCTGGGACATCTTTCTTAAGTAATACGCAATTTGCTGAGAAAAAAATGAAAAGTAATGTCAAACTTTTCCAATGAATCTGATCCAGGGGCACGTTTGATTGAGTATTATAAACATAGTGGGATTTTCAAAGAATTGTAGAGATGACAGGAGGATTTTAAAATGCTAATATGTTTTAGAATTAAGCCATATGAGGACTTAAAGCAAACGGTACATACCGAAATGCACAGCAAGCCTCTATAAATGAGAATTGCATATATTTTGCTAACTATCTGTGGTATCTGGATGAGGTGGGTGGTGGGGGAGGAATAATTCATTTGCTTTTTCCTTACA
Organism: Tapirus indicus; assembly: GCA_031878705.1. Lineage (NCBI taxonomy): Eukaryota > Metazoa > Chordata > Mammalia > Perissodactyla > Tapiridae > Tapirus > Tapirus indicus. The sequence continues at coordinate 110,038,657 of CM062942.1, read as the reverse complement.
TGTTAGTTGGGAAATATACAGTTATAGGATTTGGACCTGAAGTCCTTGTATAAATTGGATTTTGTTTTATGGAGCTATAGTATCAGACTCTGATTTACTGACATCTGTTTTACATCTATATACCATTTATCTCCTAGATTTGTATCAAAATATTAATTGGAAAAATCTCTTTTCTGCTGTATCTGTTGCTTTTGCTAATCTCATTTTAATAGATTAATAGATAAGCATCCCTGAGATGTTAATTTTAAATGATGATTTGCTGTTGACAGCTTCCTGTCACATCCTGCCCAAATGATGAGGTTCTTTTTCTATTTGCTTAAATTAGTGAAGTTGAAATGCTCTTTTTTCCCTGTATGTTTATTTTCTGGTTTGGACTAAGTGCTCATCTAGTGAATTGCTTCATCTCTGCAGTCGATTATCTTGCTCGATGGACACCCTTGCAAAGAGTTCCCAGGCTGTATCTTATCTAACTGCTGCTTGCTTGGTTCGAGTACATTTTTTACATTCTTTGGTACTATTTATTAATCCCTCCTTCCCTCACAGGCCCTACAGCCTGGTGCACTTCAACTGATACCAAAGAGATCGGCACTTGAAAAGACCAATGGTGCCACCCCGGTCTTTAATCCCGGTGTTTTCCACTGCCAACAGGCTCTGGCTAACCTGCAGCTCCCACAGCCAGCTTTTATCCCTGCAGGTGAGAACAGGGCTCTGGGTACTGTGAGTTTAGTGATGTTGTGAATGTATGCAATGCACTCCAGCTTCCAAAGAGCTTTTATGCAAAGACTGTCAACAGGTATCTTGATTAGAAATAAAACAAGGCAGTTATGATCTGCTAGCATATAGAACAAGCTGTTTTTCTATGATTCCTAAAAATTAATGGTTTGAAATCAAACTAGAAAAAACTGTCAACATTTTTCTTTTTGGCATTTCATAATTTTTGCTTCTTATAATTGATTCACTTAATTCAGTCTCAAACTAATTTCTTGACTCTTAGGTATCACTTTCAAAGGCAGTGGTCTACCCTCAAAAAAATGTTTCCCAGCTTCAGCATTGCAAAACTATGTAGTCTATATATCTTTGATATGCCAGATAGTTATAATAAAACTTCCCTTAAATTTATATCACAGTATAGTGTGTGTGTGTGTGTGTGTGTATATATATATATATATACACACACACACACACACATATATATATATATATATAACAGGTAGTTTTAGCCTCTAACTCTTAAATGAGTTAATATAAAAAATATAGCAGTTTATCATATTTTCCTGACACTTTGCAGCATATTTTTTTACCTGCCATATTCAACTATATTTAATAGCATAACAGTCTTACACTAAATTGAATAGAAACTTTTAAGCCAGAATTTTGTTCAAATAGATAGCATATATTGGTGGGAAATACTTTTCTTCCAGTGGTTCAGTACTTTAAGAACAAGCATATAGTCTCTTAGGAATAAGTTGAAAGTGCTAACTACTGGGAGTTTAGTACATTTTTTTTATTGCCAGAAAGATAAATGCCCCAGTTTGGAAACTATTATTAAATGAAAATGACATGCTTTAAAAATTAATTTAGAAAGTCTTGTTAATTATATAAACGTACTAAACACGTAGTATTGTATACCTGGACTTGAAGGAAACCGTTGGTTACTTGATAAATTAATCACTTAATTAATTTTGAAAGAAGCCATAAAAGAACAGTCATTTGTCTAGTTACTAACCACAGTGGTTTTTCATGATATCATTTAAGAAACACGTTTTTTATAGTTTTTATACTTTTTTGTTGGAGTTGGCTAATTTAAAGTCTAGATTTATGAACACAAATGTCAGAAGAATGCCTTTCTCCTTAATTAATAGCAAAATAAAAACCTGTCGGGCTGAGAACCCCCTCTTGCTGAAAAGCTTTTTTGCCATATGTTCACAGTCAAGTCCTCAGTTGCGAGGTGGAGGAGGCAGTGATAATAGATTAATGCTCTAAATAGAACTATTGGCACCAGGTACCAGATCCTGGTGCATATTTTGGAAATAATAGGTGTAGTGAATTAAAATTCTCCCTTTCATGATAAAAATTAATTAGGATGTATTTGTCCAAAATAAATATGTAATTTAAGTTAGGTATTTCCTTTAAAGAAAAATTAATGTTCCTTTTTATACCTAAGAATCCAAGAATTACTTTGATTACCGGGCTTTGTGATCTTAAAACTAAACTGTAATTGTAAGCATGGAAGATTAGTGGATTTGCATGTGCTGATTGATTCATATTGCAAAGAATATCTTTCTAGTTAAAAATTATTTCTATCAGTAAAGCTTTAGTAATGAAATATCTCTTTTCTTTACTTTTCACGCTTTTCTGCATGGTGTACAGGGCCAATACTGTGCATGGCACCCGCTTCAAGTATTGGTAGGTTTTGTACAAAAATTCTCAACTTTTTCTAATCTGAAAAAAATGTTTTTCTGTTGTGACTATGAAAGAGATGAGTGACTGAGTGATGTGGCTGGACGTTTTCTCAGTATTTAAGGTTTAATATGATGCTGTCTGTTTCACATCGTTGTGGAATCACAATAGTCCTACACTCTCAAGTCCTACTTGGTTGCCACTGTGGCTAAATACTGGCCCTGCCATTCCTGGGGGCAAATAACCCCAAAAGTTGCAGCTGAAATATTTTGAAACATTTTCTTATCTAGCCAGAATGGACAGTTTTGTTCTTAGCTTTACATCTGCTACTAAGGAATTGTAAAGTATTTCAAATGTATTATTTGTAAAGTACAACAAAACAATTCCTCCCCCCCAAAAATTATCCATAAGATATAAATGATTCAATACTTGAATCAGATGAGTTGAGCAAGGATGAGTTAAGCAATGTTGAGAAAGGATGAGGTAAGCAAAGCTAGAGCATTCTGTAGTATTCTGTGTTGAATTCTGTAGTGTTCTAGGATGAAGTGCCATCTGCAGAGAAATCAGGCACAACTGAATCATTTCAAAATCACTGTTTGGGGGCGTGTGATTTTTAACAAGTTACACACAAATTCTTTAATTAGCCACCAATGCAGTATGGTAGCCATTGCGAAACCATTTTGTATGTCACTAATACTGAAGAAGACCAGAAAGTAACTTGTTTCCCTCTTGAGAGATCCTAGGTAGCTCACAGCTCCTATAGTCCCCATGGCACTAGGCAAAGACCAGGAGAAAATAGCTCTGTTCCATACAGGGAGGAATTATCCCTCTCCACCCACCATCTCATAGCAATCCATCCTTTCATCCTTTTTGAGAGTTTGCAACAGCTTGACCTCTATCCCATCACTTGACCAGGGTAGATGCAGAGCCCAAAAGGGACTGACAGGTTTATTGAGATAAAACAGAAGGTCAAAATGACAACCACGTAGTAGCACTCACTAAGGTAGCAGGATGTGAACCCTGGCAATGGAGATGAGGCCTCTGTTATTGAGGGACTGGCTGTCCCCTATAGGAATTAAAAATATTTCCATTGATACTAACAAGAGCATTATATGCATATGATTGGAAGAACAGACTTCTGCAAGTTTGTGAAATGTGTCTCTGTCTTCACATTTTGTGACTCTACTCCCCTGTCCTTTCACCTAAGAGCTCTGTGTAGGAATGCAAAGTGCATGCTTCAGCGATGCTGCTTCCTGTATAGTTGCTGTGCTCCCAAAAGGAAAATAAGAGTGTTTTTAGAATTGGCATGTGATACAGTAGGGCATGGGTACAAGTAATAGATAACTAGAGATAGGCATAAGGGATAACTACAGAGTTTCTGTCAGTCACCATTTGGGGTACATTTATGGTTTCTGTGACGTTGCATACGTTGATTTTTCTCTCTCCGGGCCATTCAGTTTCTCTGTAGACTTTCAGAAAATCTGAATTCAGTCAATGTAGACATAAATTATTACATATGCATGCTTGCCATTCACACATTAATTCCTTGGTTTGCTTTCCAAAATGAGCTAGAAATGAGAAAAGCATCTAAAAAGCTTTCAAAATGAGACTGAAACTAGAAAAGGCAAAGAGAAAACATCCTGAAAGAGATGTTGCAGCTGCTAGCCATTGTAGCTGTAATATTTGCAGACAAGATGTTGTCGGATATTTACTATGAAGTACCCCATGTGTTTGTTTGACGAATAGCCTAAGTTTCCAAGGGGTTTGCCAGAGGTGTACTTAGAAACCTGCATGCATAGTCCACTGTATTCTTCATATCTGCTCCCATCCCATACAGCCACCAATCAAACTACCATTTTTTTTGCATGCAGATCAGGTAAGTATATGTAAAACTATCCCTTTGTATCTGCAATCTAGTGACAGCACTCATATATATAAGTTAGTGAACCCAAACACCAATTCACAGTTCCCTCCTCCCATTTTGAATGTGCAACCCAGTTACTTGTGTGCTGAACTAGCCATTCATATAGATAGCCTTGGTAAAAGTGAGATTTTTTTCATATGTACCCACTATAGCCCCTTCTACAAATTTGGCCTTTTAAGTCAACTACAATGTGATTCTGCTAAAAACCAACTAAATGTTGAGAATGATCCCGTTTTCCTTAATGGTAACTATAATTGGCTTTCACCTTTTCTCTTTTCAAATTTTCCCCCTTCCATGCTGTGTTGCTTTGCACTGACTGTGATTGCATGTTGCACCCTGGTGTATCCATCATGATGATGTCACATGGCTTGTTGCTGTGATACCTACCACGCCCCATTTCATCGTTTATGTCATGGTTGCATAAATGCTCCATCCTCCTGTGTGTTGCTTCCATGGTTTCCTACTGAAAGTGCCCATGATGCACGGTGCTACACCTACCACTGTGTCTGCAGCAACAACACCTGCCACCAGCGTTCCCTTCGCTGCAACAGCTACAGGCAATCAGGTTTGGCCATTTATTTCACCTGTTTAGATCTAGATAACGACAGTGTGTTGGTAAGGCACAGTATATGCTTTTTGGATTGGTGAAAGACATTGGTCCGTATTCTTATGTGTTTCTTAAGCAGTTGTTACATTTAGAAGTTTTATTTTTGTGTATACTCTACAGGGACGTATCTGCTTTGCTACTCATCATGAGATGAATCAGCAGTTTTCTCATTTTTAATCAGTTACCAGATGTCACTCTTGATATGCTATATATACGATTGTTGCTACCACACCAATCCTCAAATGTATATACTAAGTATTTCTTAAATGCTTCGTCATTAGTCAAGAGGAGAATTTATTTCATTTTACTACCATTTTTGATTATTGCATTTGAACTTTCACTTAGTACGATCATCATCTTTACCTTCAGATCTACTGGAAAGAAAGCAAGATAACACATTTCTTTCCAAGGCACAGATATCATTATCCAGTGATTACATCAGAAATTCCTTCTCATACTGACATTAGCTGTGCTTGTGTTCTTTTGATTTTCATTTGCTTTAGGTATTTACAGGCAGAGTCACATGGCAAATTATAAATTTTGGGGGAGTCTTGAAATTGTAAGGAGATACATACAATAATTATTGTGTAATGTTATGGCCTTTTTACCTTCTTAAAGTGGTAACCATGCTTAAAAACTGCAAGTTCCACTGCTGTTTCAATTACAAGTATGATAACCCTATAGCACATAGAGCATTAATTCATTGGAAGAACAAACCACATTCTGATCTGTGCTTTGCAAAATTAACTATTAGTGGATATGGTTAATATGTCTAAATTTTTCTTAGAAATTGATTATAGTTATTAACTACCATGTCCAAGCGGTGAACAAAATAAACAGAATTCTCTCAAGAAATTGTTTTAATCTAAAATCTTTTTTACTACTATAGATACCCCCATTATCAATAGATGAACTGAATAGCAGCATGTTTGTTTCACAGATGTAGAAGTTACCAGTAGAACAGTAAGTTTCTTTAAGTATTAATATATTTATAGGCTATATATTTTATTTACACAATTGCATTTGCTAAAGGCTTTGGTAAATATTTTCATAAATATACATTGCTTCCAACTTAGAGATTGATTTAAACACTCTAAATTTTCCAAATTGAAATGTGGGTAGCAAATGTGCATTTTTTTTATATGAAAATGACAGCTGGTACTGTATTTTCCCAATGAGCTTACAAACTCTGAAATGTTTTCCTATTATTGAATGGGTATGATTTATTAGCCAAAGGCATAGATCACTTTTGAATTTTAATTCTTCAACGTTTTTCTAGCTTCTTTTTTTTATTGAAGTAAAGCAAAGTAATTTTGTCAGAATTTGACTGAGATGGTTTTCTTCAAGACAGTAAGCAATATGCTTCTATGACACTGTAGAATATAGTGCTTTTACAGTCAGCCACTTTGTGTTGCTTCCCATTTAAGGCTATCAGAACTGCTCAGCTGTTTTGAATTTTGAGAGACATAATTTAGTACTTTAACCATTATTTTCATTCAAATCATGGCGCTTTTTTTTTGGTAATTTTTGTCATCGTTGGATTTTCCCCCTTTATTCTTGATTCTCTCTTTGCCTGGTTCAGAGCCTGTAATAGCACCCATTTAATTTGAGCAATCATTCACTTGGAACATGTGACTTCTGAAGCCACTTAAGACTCCTAGATTTCTTGATTAATTGAAGGGACTTATTAAACAAGTGTACCAATTCTGAATTGCCCACATTGGTCATTGAAAGTTGGAAGTTCTCACAACTGGAGTGTTTCATTTGTTTGAAGGAAGCAACAGTTACATGCTCCTGTTGGACTAGTTCTCAGAACCTGGCTAGCGTTTCTTCCCTGCTGAGGACACACAGGCCCAGAACACCAACTGTTCTGGACAGAGCCTATAGCTAACTGACCGTTAGATAAATAGGTCCCTTCAAACATAAGGAATGTTTTAAAAAGACACCTTTGAGTACATGGAATAACTCAAGTAGCTGTAAATTGTAATAGTTTTCAGGGGTATCATCTGGGATAGTGGCAACTTAGGTACAGCACCAAACCTGAGAATAGAGGCTTTGCAAACACCTGCCTGATTCTCATGGGCTGCTTCACATCGAGGTAAACGAAAGTTGTCAAATTTAGTTAACTTTCCAGCAGAACATGTTTGGGAATAGTGATTCCTTTTTGCTTGATTCCATTAGAAAATTTAGAGGTATTTGGCACACTATAATCACTTCAATATGTAACAGATGTTGAAAATTTCTCCAACGTTCAAAAATTAATTTTGTAAAATATTATGTACCTAGATTTCACACTCAGGCTCTTTCTGCATGGCTCCAAAACATTCAGATAGAAAGTTTAAAGTTTATTTTAAATATTAGCATATTTCAAAATGTTTGGTAGCAAATGTTTTCTCAATATATGCTTGTTGAAGGAAGTGGATGGATGGGTGGATGTTCATCAAAAGGTTTTGGCAGTGTGTAGACAATGCTTTACACAACTGAGTGCATCTCTGTTAACTTAGGGCGATTCTCTATATTAGCACTCAGTGAGAACCCTAGACTATCATGGTGTATGACTCTTTAGTGACCATTTCCGACAGCCCCATTTTCACAGATGTAGAATATGAAACTCAGAGTGAGGAATATCTTGGCCTACTTCACACACAGAACTGGAACAAGAACCAAGTATCCTGACTCCTACTTTAATAATGCTTCAGTGTTTCTCACCCTTTCTCTTTTTTTCCATTTCAGTTGAAATTCTGAACGACAGAGTTATGGAGTATCAGAATCTCTCCGTGAGAACCTCCATATGGCCTTTCTATATATATTCTCGTATGTCCTCTTCTACCAACACAACAATAAGCGTGGTGCAGTTAATATATTAAACAAAACAAACATACCAACCAACATATTCAAATAAAAAATGAAGCATTAAGCAATCAATGGAGATGTTAAAACACAAATAGAAAACTAACTACCATCTACCTTATTTGAGTTATTAGGTAAAACATGACCATAAAATTTTGCAATTTGTTACATTATTCTTTGTAATTTTCCAATAACCATTATGCTGAATGAATCTCCACAGTGAACTGTTGGCTTACTGTGCATTCTTGGTGGATAAATGTGTGTCTGTTTTGAAGTGTTACCTTACTGTTTTGTTTACATAATAGTCTCTTGGGTTGATTTAGAATGTAACAGATATATCCAGTACCATTTCCTCATTATTATACTGTACTGTATTGTGTTGTGTTGTGTTGTGTTAGGTTTTTACATACTATAGTGTTTTGCAGTATATGTGTGGTGGTTGATTTCAACTGAAATGTTATTAACGGGAAACAGAAATATATGTGCTTAGAAAACATAACAGGTTAATGTTAATATGCTCCCTCTTTCTTTAGAATATTTCTGTAGGTTTCTTGGAGGAGATGTTTAAAAGGCCTCACTTTTGCGTGTACACAAAACCTGTTCACAAACATGCATGTGTTTAATTTGTACCTGCAGACCTGACCTTGCATAATATGATCACATTACTAGATTTTTTGTGAGAGAGAAATAATTACCTGCAAAAAACAGGGAACTTCTTAAAACATTAACCTCTAATTTCACTCCTTAAATAGCTTGAAAACCTAGAACTTACCTTTAAATGAATTTCTCAGCATTTATACTAAAAATTATGTAAAGTGCCCATTACATTTTTTGTGGCTCAAGGAACCTGTCTCCTAGGTTGAGTGTCTAAAAGTGAGCCATTTGTCATCTTCAGCTGAAAAATTGGTACTTAGAGGCTTAAAGGTATGCTAATTACAGGTTATAAATTAAACGGGGAGAGGGACGTGGAGATAGTTTTTACGTATTGGAGGAAAGTGCGTAAAAACCATTGCAATGTAACCTTTTACACAAGTGCCATTTTCCGAATGCAAATGGCTCATGCTCTTTAGACTACTCTTTGAATAATAAGTGAGATGCAATCTAGCAAAAGTCAGTCAGGGTGAAAGAGAATTGGTTCTAAGTAAGGCCTTTCCTCTCCAAATGGACAATCTTTTCTGTTGATCACAGTTGGAGCCTGAGTATAGGTTTGGAGAAATGGCAGGGGTGGGGAGGGGGCAGGGGACGTTTAAAATTATACTTTGATTTATTTCAAAGTTCTAGGAAGGATGTGCACAGTTGTCTTTCACTTCAGTTCATCTGAGTTTCGTTTTGTTAAACACTTCAGTGAAGGTGCAAGCGCCTGTGGTAGATGTCAAGTGTTGCCTTGGCCTTTCCCAAACTTTATTAACAAGAGTGTCTCTCACATCATAAACAAGCCTTTTTTTGGTTGTTTGGATTTGTTTGTTTTATATGTATTTGAATATTATAATAGGTTTTTAGCACCCTTTTGATAAGACAGAGTGGCTGCACTCCACAGAGCTGAGCTGAATTCACATTACTAATACTTATAAAATAATTTTATAATGATGTAAAATAGTAATTAATTTGTATTGTATATGGCATACCTCCTCCACTCTACTCAGTTATCAAAGTTACTATTATTATACAGTGGTGGAACTATATGATGTTTTGTACCAATTTAGATAGATTTAATATTTTCTACTAAATATATATTCTCTCACTGGAAAATATAAAATCATCAAGTTTGATGTGTACAACAGGTTTGTTTTCTCCCTCATAAAAATGACAAGCAAAGACAAAATCTGATTTAGGATACCGTAAGCCAGCTAGTAGTGTCTGAATCACAGAACAATGGAGTTGGCAAAATCTTTTCACAGGTGATGAAACTGAGGCCCAGGGCATGTGACTTGCCCAAGGCTAGCTAGCTAGTTGGTGGCAGTCGGACCCAAAAATATCTCCTGGCTCCCATTTGTTCCTCCGTTTCACATTGTTTGTGCTTTAGAACATTTGAGACTCCATCGCAAAGCAGATCAATTTGGCTCAGAATACAAAAGAGCAAAATTAGCTCCTTGGTAGTTGATATCCTGTTGATCTTAATTATCAATCCAAATTATGATCATCAGTGATTTCTAAATGGTCTTACTTGTATAGAGCCATTGTCATCTCTTAACAGTATTGCCTGGAGTTAGAAAACAAGAAATATCATGACTTTTACCTATTGATTCTTTGAACTACTTAATTTCTGTTTCCCAAAATCTTAACATTGTTAAAGAAGAAAGTAGAGTATGCCTTTGTGAAATTACCTGTGTATGGAACTGAGTTTTGTATAACTGTGCCACTGCCTCTGCAGAAGGGCAGATCTGATCACACAAATCCAGGAAGGACGTACCTGAGCTAGTCTGGATGTATTCTTTAAAGAGATAGAGACGTTTTAAGTGCAAAATGAAACTTTTTTGTGTAGTTTGACATTTTGATGCAACGTACTGTCTCATTTAACTCTTTAAACCTCTGACGAAGATGTACGTAGACAATAAACCTAGATTACAGTGGTCCTCATGTTGCTTTAAGCACTGGAAGACATTAATAATGACATTTTTAGTAAGAGGTTTAGTGAGGGATATTCTGAGTTAGTTGTATTTTTGGTGCCACAATTTTTTATATTGTTGGCATTTTAAAAGTTGCTTTGTAAATGAATTTAAAGAAAGAAAACTTAAAGCACTAAAGTTTTGATCACATGCAAAAGAATTTTGACAAAAATGCAATTTTAAGATAGCACTCTTTAAACTAGTGCAATGACTTATTCAAGTTGTCTTTATTCAAGAAAAGAAAAGAAGAAAAGCAAGTCATTAGACTATAAATTTCCAGTTAAAAAGGCAAGTCACAAAACTAATCAGTGACTCTAAACAAAAATTTACTGGATGAATTGTATATATAAAATTCTAATCACCTGTGATTCTAGTTAACATTTCATAAGCTTGTAATCTACAAGGGGCCTCTATTTTTATTTATCCAAAATTATTCTTTTTGTTCATTTCTCTCAGCCTTTTGCAAAAATACGCAAGAGTTCTGAAACTTGGATAAATCAGGTCATGTATACAGAGAATATAATCTAAAAGTTATCTTTTAAGAGGATTTTAGTAATGTCAATTTTTTTAAAAAAAAGCACTATGTAACCATAACATATTTTAAAGAGGGATTAAGATTAAATTAAAATTAAATGGATTCATAAAATTGCTATTTAAATACAGTATTTACTTTTGCAATTGAAGCATGATTCCACAGCCAGCTGTTGCATTTCATTTTGCTTGTCTAGATTAGAGTCTTTAATTTGTAGTTAATCATGATATGAAAAGCCATCTTCTCCCTCCTCCATCAATCTTCTTCATCCATTTTTGAACATGCTAAAGCACTTTGATCTTGCCATAAGCGTTGTCTTACGCCGCTAGGCTGTGTTCACTAATGGGCAGCCTCAGCTCATCAGCTCTCCAATTTGGGAAAAGCAAGTACCTCCTCCCTACCATCAGCAGGAACCGGATAAAATTAATTTTAACAATTTGAAACTGTTTTTAATGGCGTGACCAGTAAGCATAGTGATGTCTGAATAAGGACAACATTGGGATTAAATTTTATTAAATAATATGTAGGGAAGGCCCATGTGCTACTTGGAATGTTATTTGATTCTTTTCCCCTTCCTTTGGAGAGTGTAGATGAGGATGCTCTTAGGTAAAATGCAGCCACAAGGTTTCTGAGTTGTTTTAGTCCATAAGGTAGGCTGTGATGCACAGAATTGTTAGAAACTGGAATCCTCTTTCTTTTTATCTCTTCTATATATCACACACATTGAAATAGAAATAGAGAAATATGATTGAGGGAAATATGATTTCCCAATTCTGTTGAATAGATTTAGGAAGATAGTGGCCTAATTTTTAATTTTACTAGTGCCTGTTGAAGGCAATAGAATAAACAGTATGTAAAAGAATATAACAACTTTTTTGCAAATTTAGTTGATAGCCTAATCAAACTGTAAATATAACTACAAATATAGGTTCTGAGCACCAACTCACTAATTGGTGCCATGTTTTCCTTTTTCTTGTTAGTTTTTAAGGTTTTTATTTTATTACTTTTTTATATCTCTAAGTAACTAATGAACTTAATTTTGAATGAGAGTTAGAGAAAGTTTAAGATTTTACTACATGTATTCAATTCGCCTAGATATGTTCTAAACTGACACTGAAGCATGACAAGATATAGATAATAGTCCATAACTATTCTTTACAGTTCACAGTTTAAGAACAAACTTAACTTTATATACAAATAATAATTTTAACTAATTATATTTAGTTGTTGCTTTAGCAACAAAACTACAACATGGCTACCTTTAGACACATTTTTTTTTGTGAAAATTTTACTTGTAAACTATACATGGTTTTTGACGGTATGAGCATCTAGAAGATACAGCTCAAAGCTCAGAAAACAGATGTGGTTGATTGTTTTTTATCCCAAATTCCCACGTGAAAGCTTAATTTGTGTCTTTGTGTGACTTTTTGATCAAAAAGTTTACAACACGTGGATACTAGAATCAGGCTTTATAGCTTATAGAATTTGTTGTGTGGACAGGGTTATTCCACAGTATCTAGACTTCAAAACACAGTGGTTGTATTTATAATACATTACCTGACCTTTTTTTTGATAATTTCATTGAAAATTATTCAAGTGGCATAGCTGTAGGTACAAAACTTCTCTCTTCTGGAATTACATGCTTATACAAATATATCCAAATGAGGATTAAAGAATGACAAAAGCATAGATTAAAATTGTCATATTTTTAAAACCGTACATAAAGATACTGTGGAATGATCCCTTAACAGTGTTTAAGAGACATATGCTGCAGTTAATTGATTGTCTCAGTTAGGGTGCGAACGTGTGAGACACACCTTTTTTGCACTTATGTACATAGTCCGTGAAAGCAATCCTTGGAGCTTTTTTTTAAATATAAGAAGTCTGTGATAATAGTGGAAAGGCTAGTAAGAGAGAATTATTTCTATGCCTTTGAGAAGGAGGGGATTTTTTTTGCTATAAGACTTAACTAAAGCATGATGTTGCTTTGCTGTCGTGGAGGCTTTCTAGTTTGCTACAAGACTGGTAACAGGTAACAGGTCAACTTCAGTTAACAGCACTGAACAAGAGTAAAAGTACTTCATCTTTTAACAAGACCACTAGCAAAAATCACTTGCTTTTTAAATTAATCTTCACTGTAAATACACACACACGCGCTCACACACACACACACACACACACCCCAGGCAGGTTTCTGGCAGATGTTTTTTTCAATGGTTGCAAGCAGTGAAGTACTCTGTAAATTGCAAGATGAATATTCCCACTATGATCAAATTAGATTTCATCTTTCACAGAAAATTATCAATTCATATATATCAGTTACGTCAATTAATATGTATTTAGGTGACAAATTGTTAATGTGCACCACTATTTCCCCTTTAAAATCCAGAACCCGAAACCAAATTGGCAACCATTGGATGTAATTGAACAGTTAACCATGGCCAGCACAGGGCATTTTATTCCCTTCAACAAAGGAAAAAATGCTTCTGGCCCAGCTTTATAAATGGCTATATTTATCTTATACCTGTTCAGTGGAAGCTGTTTTCTGACTCACCTTTACCAGATTAGAAAGTGCTTCACTGTGCCATTTCAGCTTCCCACTATTTTAACTAAACAGAAGAGAACCAGCCCAAATCTCACATACATCGGAGCTGGAAAATAATGTTTCAATCAGATCATCTCTGCCAATTTCAGCTCCCACATCACCTAACAGATCACCATTTAACTTTTTGTTGCCTCCAGGCAATGAAGCCTAGAAAAGGTCAAGGTTAGAAAAGTTTAAGGATAGATTACTACAGGTACTTTGAGTCCTTCACATCTAGGGCTGTGTTGCCCTTGCCTTGGAGGAGCCCATCCTGGGATTAGGGGAGTTGGTATTAGTATTGCTACCCATTTTGATAGTTCTCACTTACAGAGACAGGAAAATAAGCCAAAGCCAGAAAGCAATTCAAGCCTTACAGTTGTCCAATAGCTCAGGGCCAGCTGGTTAGAAATTTTTGTCCCCCTTCAGCCCATAATCACTTAGAGTCAGCCGTACAACTAACAGCCTGACCATCTGACCAGCGTTTCCATTGATATAAAACCTAAGCATTAATTCATTCTGTAGTTAGGAACTCCACCTTCAACCTTATCACCAACGTATTTTCCCAACTTAATCCGTGTTCTTGTGTTGACATTTCCTTGTAAATCTATAAGCCACAAGAATATATTTTCATAAGATCAATAGAAATATAGTAAGATTTTAAGTCAAGAAGAATCACCTATAAAATAGTAAGAATGAACCTAGAAGCATCACAAAAGATATCCATGTTGGGCATGCTGACAACCACTGGGTCACGCTCTTTGGAGCTTAAACACAGTGCTATGTCTACATAAGTAAAATGAGAGGATGAAGTGTAACAGAATGTGAATAACTTGAGGCCAAAAAAAAGACCTCAATTATTACGCCCAGGAAAGGGTTTAATTTGACTAATTCATACAGTTTCCAGCCCCTTCACTTGTCCTTACCCGGAAGAGAACTACCCATCAATACTCCAAAGCAGGATTATTCCAGAGAAATTTTATCTTTAAATAGAACCCATCCTGAGTTATAGTATACCTAAAGGGAAGAAATGTATCACTATGAAATAAGTCACAGCTATTTGTAGGTATTGCAAAAAAACCCTCACTAGTTGTCCTCTACATCATATTACTTTAATTAATAAAATACCTCTGTAACAAGACCTAAAAGTAACCCAACTATAAGCAGTGCCCTTTTCTCTCAAAACACACAACCTAAAGATTTATCTGTCATAGAACTGCATGGTTCCAAAGCTTTATTTCTGTATACAGATGCAATTTGTTAATGATGGAAAGTGAATTATTTTGTTGCTATGTCTTTTGTGTCTAGCAGTTGAGAGAATGATATGACCATCATATAATTGGATTCTGAGGTTGCCCTTTTCAAAATAAATTTCCTTTTATTATTGTTGTTGCTGCTTTAATTATTAGAAAATGAGCCATTTGTTGTCATGCCCCCAGATCACAATAATTTAAATTAAGACTAAGAAAAAAAGATGTTCCTAAATATACTCTTTTTGTAAGGGCTAACTTTATGCATTCATAGAAAAACAATCCAGTATAATGTAGAAAATGGAAGCACATTTTGGGGGAGAAAAATGTCAATTTAAAAGTGCCTATAAAAAAGAAAATTATTAGCCCTGTGCAACAATTATAGATTTAAATAATGATCAAAATATTTCATAAATATAAACTGTGCCCATAATATTTTGCCTCCAAAATGCAATAGCTCATTCCCTCAACTGCCGTCTATAGGGGAGATGCTTTGATTTCTTTTGGTTTTTTTTTTTCCAAGTTATAGTGCTGTACTGCTTGTTTGTGTTTAGAAGTGTACATTATGCAACTCATTTTAGTATGCTATTTCTATGTTTTTTTTGTTCTTTAATAAAATGTGTAAATTTCTTGGTTATGTCTTTTTTTATGAATCCATATTCACACATTAGAAATTCACTTAAAAGCTATTCATGTTCTAGTATATTAATCCCAATATTTAGTAATTCTAATATAAAATTTAAATTTGTGATTTGGTCCAATGTTATATTTCATACATAGAATAAATTTATTTCCAAATATACCTTCAGTATTTTGAATTATATAGATAATACATTCATTGTATTAGATGTATTATTCCTATAATATTGAAGTCACTATCACAAGAAAGATACACATATTTTGGTAAAAGAAAACTAAAAATTTTGAGATAATGCTTACTGGTTTCTATTGTGCTTCAGAAATTCTGAGCCATAGTCTAAGATAATAATGTATCTTGTTTGTACCTTCCAGTTATTCATTTCTATCCTGAATCTTCAGTGTAACATATGAAACCAGTGTCATTGATTTTATTCTTTGAAGATGGGCATCAACAGTTTCATAACAATGGGATGCATTAATTTTTCTATTAAAATGTTTTCTCTCAGTTAAAATTGGTTTTCTCCAACAAATGGCACAGGAGTGAAAGGATAATCATTTTTGTTCTTTAAGAAAGCAAAATGTAACTTGGTAATACTTTATTCTGTCAGATTTCTAAATACTTAAAAACACTAATTGGGAACTTCTTCATATTGGCCACCATTTGCTAGTCAAGCTGGTAGAAAACTGAGGTGAAGAGACTTTGGATGAGAGGTTGTGACAGGGTAAAGTATTATTCACATGTCTATAACAGTGAAAAGGGCCAGGGAGGAGGTTGGGTCCTTGTCCAGTATCAGCTGAATCATAAAGAGCTACTAGCTCCCTTGCCCCTGTGCTCCGCTTTACTATTTCTAAGTGTGGTTCCACTATGGCATTTCTTGATAAGCCGACTTTGAGCCCTTTGATGTGTTGTACATGTTTCTGTGGGTCTATGATAATCCCAGCACTAAAACCAGTTCAGTATATAGGCATATACAAGAGGTCTCCGACCTCTTGCTTCTCTTTGAAGCTGCTGAATGATAGGGAAGAATTCAGGGCAAGCACTCCTGACCATCATCAAAATGGAATTTCTATTGGCCAGAAGAAAGTTGACCCACAGGTGAAACCGGATGTAAAACAAGTTTACCTTGGCACTTTCAATCTCTTTTTCCAGCATCCTTCTAAGCCCCTCCTTTTCTCATCCCTCATGGTGGCCTCTAGCCCTCTCGAAGCCCAATGGTAGCAACTTATCAGGCCTGCTTTCCCAGGTAGATCTGGACTTTTCTCCTTCAGAACTGTCCTGTTGGGCATTGCAGGCTACGGACAGCACCTTAGTTGTGATCTAAGAGATAACACACTCTGGTGTTGAAGACTGGTAGTGCTTAATGTGCTGCTCCTCCTGGGAGCGTTTGTATTTAAAAAGGCATGGCTCTCCAGTGGTCAAATATCAGACGGCCACATGCGTAGATGTGGGAGACATGTTTTACTGAAGCAAACGTCTAGGCACTTGAATAACAGCCTTTAGGCAGTGATCAAATTCTTATAGATAAGTGGTATAGTCATTTACCACCTCAAGAAGGCCAAAACAGGAAGACTCTTCTAATTTTGTTATTGTTGGGAAAGTTCTGATATAATAATGAACCTAAAATTCTGACTAGATAGTGAACATCCCCAAATTCCATAGACCAGAATCCACTCACACGGTCAGCAGCTGTAGTAGAGGGCACGACCCAGTGATAGGCCTGAGACGATCACATTTCTGGAGCAGTCTAATGCCTATACTTGCGAATATTCAACAGAAGGACACGTATACTCTGATTTTTTTTGCTCGCCTGTTTCCTGTACTGGAGATGCCCATTTAACTGGGCCCTCCCAGATTTTCCTTTCAGTGTCTGCACTTACACTTCTCCCTTAGGCAGGACAGTGAGAATCTGGGGAATAAAAGCCAAGAGCTCCAATAATGAGGGTGAGAGAGGTTTGTGAGAGGGATCTGGAGGTCTGATTCCTGTCCTTAAAAACAGATGCCCAAAGCAAAAGCTCAGCATTCTGAAGTGGATGCAGAAATCAGTATGAGGGAAGCTCTGGTCAGTGTAGCCCAGAATTTTTGTGTTGTGCATGGAAACAGACTGCAGTGCAGAGGCAGGCAGGGCAGCTGGGACAAAGCACAACAGATGCAAAAAAAAAAAAAAATCAT
Organism: Tapirus indicus; assembly: GCA_031878705.1. Lineage (NCBI taxonomy): Eukaryota > Metazoa > Chordata > Mammalia > Perissodactyla > Tapiridae > Tapirus > Tapirus indicus. The sequence continues at coordinate 110,021,098 of CM062942.1, read as the reverse complement.
ACGTTTCCCTGATGAGAGAGAGGGAGATTTCTCCCCATAAGTGATTCAGTGCATTGCATGCATGTGCAAGTGCAAAGGTAGATTGACAAAAAATCATAGGGTGACAGGGGATGTATAGCAGCAAGCAGTAACAACAGCACCTGTTAAAGCAGACAGCCTGTTCATTAACAACTGAACTTGAGAGAATGCAGGAGTCTCTACAGTCAGCATGCTTCTACAGACATGGCTACAAAGATGATGGTCAACCCATTGAGGATCAATGTAGGTCTCAAGAAAAGCGTGGGGAAGAGTAGGATCAGGACTGAGACTTTGCCTTTAGCCTTCATGACCTGAAGAGTTGACTGATTCTTTGTTGGGGAAATTGGCAGTTAAGAGAGAATCATATCTATGTTAATTATATATATATATTGTAAGTGGTTATTGATGTGCCTTTGTTAACTATTTAATAAATGTATGTGTAGTTCATTCAAAGTGTTTTGGTTCTTCTCAATTTCTATTCACAAAGTCCCGTGGTAAAGAAATTCATTCATGGGTTGTTATGCTAGGAAAACCTGAACTCACATGAATCCAGGCAATCAGTGGTCACAGTTTGGGGCTCCAGGTAGGGGCTGCTAATAAATGAGGCATTTGTGCTAACAGTCACCCCAATTTGATTGGTGTACAGGACCTCACTGAATATCAAGCAAGTGTTTACCATAAACTGAGCACCAGCCAATGGTAGAGACCATTGTAATAAGCAACTCTTTTCTCCTGATGGACACCATCAGAGATATTCTCAATCCTGAAGATGTTTGGGACCTCAAGAGTCATTGAGATAAGATTGTGGGGCCAGAGAAGCACCCAAACTATTCAGAGAAAATGGCCAAGGAGTGTCTGACATGCAGCCACACCCACTATTGTTGTCCTCTACTCCCCACATCCCAGAGAAATTTTACCCAGTGGTCAAAATAAAAATATACAGATCCAGATATTGTTCGTGGGCTTAGGGAAAGGTCAGTCTAAGAATAACCTTTGAGTAATAACAGACTAAGAAAACCTTTCCGTAGTATTTTAAATTATTATTGTGTCCACATTCAGTGTTGTTCCACTTGACCCTTCTCCCATCCAATCCACCCTCCACATTACTGCCGGGGTCATTTTTCTACAGTCAAAAACTGATTATTTCACTTCCCTGACTAAAAATCTTCAATAGCTCCGCACTGCCTATGGAATAAAGCCTATCACATAGTACTCTTTCGTGCTCTGGCCTTAGGCTTGCCCTCTAGCTTCGTCCTTCCCCCTGCCTTCTGTAACCTGTACACTCCAGATGAGCCAAACCACTGTTAGAAAAATATAATTTAAAACGAGATCTTATTCCAACCCCCAAATCCTCTCCACAAAGGTAGTAGTGAAAGAAAACACTTTTATTATTGAATACACATTAAACCAGAATGGGATGTGCATCACAGGCAATCCACTAAGAGATTGCAAAGACAAAAAGGAATCTTATCCCCTTGTATTGCCAAGCAGATATAACCCATCACATACATGTTTTCAAGATAATAACTAGTCCTCAAGTAGAGGCTTGACAGCACCTTTTGTCATTCACAGTTTGCCCTAACTTTATCATAATTGAGGAGGCCACCTGTGTTGACTTTATCCCTAGGAGAAACAAGCTTCTCACACCTTTACTGCAGGAGATTGTTTTGCAGATTGGAGCAAGATGCCCAGGGAAGTTAGGCTCTCACTCTCCTAAGGGAACTGAGAGATGGGGCTTTATCTCCTTTGATGTTTGCATTTCTAAGAGATGGCTCCCAGGTCCATGAGGAAACATTCCAGAGTTGTGAGATTAGTGGGAGGCTTATTTAGCCATTATAAAGATTTACATACGAAGAGGACAGAGAAAGAAATTTTGAAAGAAAAGGGAGGGGGTGGGGGAGAAGTCTCCTCCTCTATTTGCAACAAGGAGAATTAAGCCTCTTATTTTTAATTTGTATCTGCCCTTACACCACTCACCATTTCCCAGATCCATACCATAGTTTCCTATATCTCTGTGCTATTTTTCTCTCCACTTGGAACACCTTTCCTCTTCTTCCTCCTCTTCTTTGCAAACTCATCATTCAAGGTATTAATCAACTATCAACTCTTCCACTGAGATGCAGCTAGTATTTATTTAGTGCTTACTAGGTAATCTCAAAGCTCAGTAGCCACCTCCCCTACATTGACTTTATGCCTCCTCCATTAACCTGGGCTTCTCAAGGGCAAGAACCAGGTCTAGTTGATCTTGATATCCTTTATGATGCCTCAGACAGTAGCCACACAGTAAATGCATAATAGATTTTTGGAGAAATAATCAACTGAGAGATCAGGGAACTTTTATTGTAAAGAAGAAAACCTCAAATAAAAGGGATTTATGTAATGATACAGGGAAATTTCACAAATTCCAATTGCAGAAAGAACAATTGGGCCTCATGGAACTGGAAAGTTATCAGGTAGTTTGTTTCTCCTCTCTGTCTGTCTCTCTCCTCTAATCTCCTGCTTCTTTTTGCAAAGCAACTTTCTCTGCTTACTGATCAGCACTCAGGTGATTGACCAGGGCTACTCGCAGAATGGTAGTCTTATCCTAAGAGTCTATATCAAGGATAGCCTGCACCAAAATTACCTGGAAGCTTGTAAAACATAGATTGCTGGGACCCACTCAAGGGTCTCTGATTCAGTAGATATGGGATGACATATGAGAATTAGCATTTCTAACAGTTTCCCAAATGATTCTGATAATCTGGGGACACAATTTGAGAATGATTAATCAATTTGACGTTCAAGCTTGGTTCCCCACAAACAATTGACTCAATCACTGGGCCCCATGCCTGATTCTCATAAAAGAGAATTTTATTAGTGAGTCAAATGTTCATGCCTGTTACATTTAGTTACGGCCAAAAAAAATGGAGTCACATGGTACATATGAAAGGCTGTGGGCTGGGAAACTTCTCAAAGAAGGTAGATCTCTAGTACGGTCACTCCCATGGCTCCTTTTAAAGCTATAAGAATCTCCACACTGAACTAGAACCTTGGTCTATGCAGCTCAATTCTCCAGAGCCAATAGAGCCAATAAGGACATAATGACCATCTCTTGGACATCTCCAGCCACTCACCTCAGAGTAAATCAGATCTTTACATCCAACCCTAAACTCATCATCTTCCCTCTCAAATATGCTGTTCCTCCATCCAGTTGTCCAAGCAAGAAACCCAGGAATCACCTTTGACTCCTCATCGCCCACTCTCTATGTCCAATCTTTCAAGTCCTGTCAATTCTATCTCCTAGTTATTTTCTCTATTCCTACTATGCCTGGTTAGTTTAACTTGACACCCAGCCTCCAGTGCTGCTTTCCTCCAATCTGTTCTTTCACATGACTGTCAGAATGCTCTATTTAAAACACCTTCCCAATCTTAGCTCTTGGGACAGCTATGGTAGGCCTGGGGCAGCTAAAGCCTGGGCCTGTAGTCTCCAGCAGCATGCAGCTGAAGTCTACCTCAGAAGGTTATCATGCTATATGTACTATGTTGTAATATGAAAAAAGATTGGGAAGCTATGATCTAAAACACAAGTTTGACTTTCTAACTCCTCTGCTTAAGACCTTTCAATGACACCCCATATCTCTCAGGATAAAGCTTGAACATACCTTATGATAGCCTATAACACCTGGCATGATCCAGTCCCCGTTTACTTCTCTAGCTTCTTCTCTTGCCACTGCCTGCTTTGGATTTGCTACTTCAACAGCATGTAAATGCAGCACACGCCCTGGTGTTTCATACCTGTGAGCCATTGCTCATGGTTTCCTTTCTGCCTGGAAGGTCCACCCTCCCCCTTTGTGCCTGGCTACCATCCTTTAAGATTTTGTTTAAGTACCATATCCCCCAGGAAAACTTCCATATCTGCTTCCCATCTCCACTAGTGTATCCCACTTTTAAACTCTCTTAATACCTTGAGCATATAATTGTCATTGGATTTACCACACAGCATTAGAATATTGTCTGCTTTTCCCACTACCCTGTGAGTTTCTTGAGGACAGGGTCTGTGTCTTATCCATTGCTATGTTTCCAGCAGCTAACATAGTGATTAAAAAGTAATATCAAACGACGCAACAACAAAAAAAACAAATAACTCAATTCAAAAATGGACAAAGGGGGTCCGGCCCAGTGGGTAGTGGTTAGGTTCGTGCGCTCCGCTTCAGTGGCCCCGGGTTTCGCAAGTTCGGATCCCAGGCGCGGACAGATGCACTGCTTGTCAAGCTATGCCGTGGTGCCGTCCCATATAAAGTAGAGGAAGATGGGCACGGATGTTAGCCCAGGGCCAGTCTTCCTCAGAAACAAAGAGGAGGATTGGCAATGGATGTTAGCTCAGGGCTAGTCTTGCTCCAAAAAAAGGGTGGGGGGGGACAAAGGGAAGACTTGAACAGGTATTTCTCCAAAGAAGATATACGAATGGCCAATAAACACAAGAAAAGATCCTCAACATCATTAGTCATTTGGGAAATGCAAATCAAAACTATAATGAGATACCACTTCACACTCACTAAGATGGCTATTATTTAAAAAATGGAAAATAACTACTGTCGGTGAGGATGTGGAGAAATTGGAACACTTATGCATTGCTGGTAGGCATGTAAAATGGTATAGCCAGTGTCGAAAACAGTTCGGCAGTTCCTCAAAAAGTTAAATATAGAATTACCGTATGAATCATCAACGTCACACCTGGCTATATACCCAAAAGAATTGAAAGCAGTGACTCGAACAGATGCTTGTACAGCAATGTTCACAGCAGCATTATTCACAATAGCCAAAAGGTAGAAACAATCCAAGTGTCCATCAAAAGATGAATGGATAGGGGCCGGCCCGGTGGCGCAGCGGTTTAGTCTGCGCTTGGCAGCCCGGGGTTCGCGAGTTCGGATCCCGGGCGCCCGCCGACGCACTGCCTGTCAGCCATGCCGTGGCGGCGTCCCATATAAAGTAGAGGAAGATGAGCACGATGTTAGCCCAGGGCCAGTCTTCCTCCTCAGCAAAAAGGGGAAGATTGGCGATAGATGTTAGCTCAGGGCTGGTCTTCCCCACCAAAAAAAAAAAAAAAAAGATGAATGGATAAATAAAATGTGGTATGTATGTACAATGGAATACGTTTGGCCATTAAAAAGAATGAAATTCTGACACATGCTACAATATGGATGAACCTTGAGGACATTAGGCTAAGTGAAATAAGCCAGACACAAAGGAACAAATATTGTATGATTCCACTTATATTAGGTCTGGAGTAGGCAAATGCATAGAGACAGAAAGTATCATAGAGGTTACCAGGGGCTAGAGGGAGAGGAGAGTGGGGAGTTATTGTTTAATGGGTAGAGAGTTTTTATTTGGGATGGTGGAAAAGTTCTGGAGCTGGATGGTGGTGATGATTTCACAACATCGTGAATGTACTTCACTGAATTGTACACTTAAAAATGGTTAAAAAGGTAAATTTTATTATATACATATGTATATAACCACATTTTTTAAAAAGTAGTATCATATGTCAAATGAACATATCATAGAAAGGCCCTTTTGTCTTCTCTGGTAGCTTTAAAGTGGAGATTTATCACAGATCTCTCAGCAGTGTTTCACACAACTAACCTTTTTTTGATAATTCTCCTATGGATAATAAAAAGAAATTTCTCAGACTTGGATTCTGTTGTAAAGGACCTTATAGACCAAGAGACGAGAAATTATGTTAGAGTCAAGTCTCGTTTTGTGTCAAGTAGTAGAAATTTAGTCATATCAGTGCAGCGTCTATGAAAATACTCCATAAAATGGGTATAAGAAATTTCTTTATTTCTCCAATTTAAATTTAATGTTCTCTAAGTCTCCACCTGATGAACTGGCAGAGAATTCGAAATCTTCCTTCCCGCTAACCCTGCCAGATGCTAATTCAAGGACTTTGAGGGTTTTACACAGTCATAAACATTCAGGGAAAGATATTCTGATCTTAGGTCCACACTAGTCACCACCAATATGCTCATTATCCACGCTTGCATGTTTCTTTAAAAGCAGATGACTCGATTGAAAACAGGGACTGTAACAGATATTTGTACATCCATGTTCATAGCAGTATTATTCATAATAGCCAAAAGGTGGAAGCAACTCAAGTATCCACTGATGGATAAATGGATAAACAAAATGTGTATATGGAATATTATTCAACCTTAAAAATGAAGGAAATTCTGACACAAGCTACACCATGGATGAACTTTGAGGACATTATGCCAAGTGAAATAAGCTAGTCACAAAAGGACAAATACTGCATAATTCTACTTATATGAGGTACCTAGAGTACTTGAATTCATAGAGATAGAAAGTAGAATGATGGCTGCCAGGGACGGAGGCAGGGAGAATGGGGAGTTATTATTTAATGGGTATAGTTTCAGCTTTAAAGATGAAAAGGGCTGTGGAGGTGGATGGTGGTGATGGTTGCACAATGTGAATGTACTTAATACCACTGAATTGAACACTTAAAAATGGTAATATGGTAAATTTTTTCCAGCTTTATTGAGATATAATTGACCTATGTGTAAGTTTAAGGTGTACAATTTGATACACATATATGTCGCTAAATGTTTACCACAATAAGGTTAGTTAACACAGCCTTCACCTCACATAATTACCATTTTGTTGTTGTTTTCATTGTTATGGTGAGAACATTAAAGCTCTACTCTCATGGCAACTTTCAAGTATACGATACAGTGTTGTTAACTATAGTCACCATGCTGTACATTACATCCCCAGAACTTATTCATCTTATAATTGGAAGTTTGACCAACATTCCTTCTTTTCCCCCACCCCTCAGTCCCTGGCAACCACCATTCTACTCTCTGTTTCTATGAACTCAATGTATTTAAATTCCGTATATAAGTGAGATCATACAGTGTCTTTCTCTGTATGACTTACTTCGTTTAGCATAATGCCCTCAAGGTCCATTCATGTTGTTGCAAATGGCGGGATTTTTTTTTATGGCCGAATCATATTCCATTGTGTGTGTATATATATATATACCACCTTTTCTTTATCTATTCATCTTAAGATGGCAAATTTTATGTTATGTGTATTTTTCCACAATTAAAAAAAAAGCAGACAACACGGCTACTTCTACTCTAAGCTTGGACACAAGAATTCCACATGCAAGACTGGGAGCCACAGTTCCTAGGGATCAGCCTCCCTCATTGTACCACCCAGTCATTTCCTTCTGAGGTTCTCCCATATATCAGAACACTGAGAGGGTACAGTATGCACAACAAAATAGCAATAGCTTCCTAACTGAATGTCCTTCCTTCTGTTTGGTCTTCTAGGTCTCCCAGGAGCTTTTCCAAACCTCTCTCCCATTTTGCCTTTTCTGTCTTTCTTTTCCATTCCCAAGTCTTCACCTCTATTCCTTCTCCCTTTGAGACTATCCAGAATAATTCCTTAAATAAGGCAATGCTTAAAAAACAAACAGCATCAGCAATGGGATGGGAGTTGGCTTCTCATTTGTGGCTCAAAAGCAGATCAGACAAGAATAATAAATTATTGACTACCCTTGTGATATGGGAGGGAAAATGCCTATAGCACTGAGAAAAAACACAAGCTACCATCAGTAAATGATCCTTAGTATAAGTAAAATGGGGGCAGGAGTGCATTATAAGGATATGGGTGTCTATTTGTCAGAGTTCTTCAGGTTACATGTGACAGAATTCAAAATAAAGCTGGTTTAAGAGAAAAAAGACATATATTAGGTCAAATGGTTGAAAGATCCATGGATGGTTTGGCTTCAGGCACAGGTGTATGCTGGTGCTGGTGCTCAAACTGTGAGGTTAGGAATCTGCCACTCTCCTTTTCTCAGCTCTGATTTCCACTGTGCTTATCATTGAAAGGTCCATATTTGCATCTAACTAGATTAGCAATACAGAAGAAGAGAGTGCACTGTTCCCAATAGTTCCGGCATAATTACAAGGACTGATTCATTGGCCTAGCTTTGGGCACATGATTAGGCCAGCTTAGATCACATGCTCATTCCTAAAGGTAGGGGATAGAACATTCTAATTGGCTGGCTTAGAGTTTACGTGCCTACTCTCTGAACCAGGGAATGAGACATCTTTGCTCAAACCTTGTGGATTGAAAGAGAGAAGGAGAGCTGGTCCCTCAAAGGAAAATCAAAGTGCCGTTTCCCAGAACAGTTGGAAATGTACATTGAACAGACAAAAACAACATATGAACTTGATAGCCTAGCCAGTTTACAAAAGGTCTTCAGCTAATATAATGCCACTATACCGTATACAAATAAAAATGTACTCCTGCCTTCTATACAGAGAGACAATCCCAATTTTTGTATCCCAAGTGCACTCAATGTTAAGCTCAAGGTCTTTCAGTGATTCACAGTCATCTTGGACAGGTCATGATGTAGCTCCCCATGGTCTCACATCTATAGGTAAATGATACATTTGGCCCCATCCAAAACACCCAATGTCCAATATTGGAGGGAAAACAGGATGAACTAAATAAAACCTCCCATTTGGAAATGGAAAAAATGGATACAATACACAAAGATTACTAATCAATATCATACCAATGCATGTATCACATACATGAATAGCAAGAACTCCTTGACCTAGCAATGGAATGAGTTCTTGGTCAGCCCAGCTGGATGTTTCATCTTCTGAGAGCATCTCCCTTGTCCATTTTCCTACTTGGCTACTCTTGAAAGGGTCATTGAAGAGTTTACCCTTCTGGAGACTGCATCATTTCAGCAACCCACTTCCTGTAGATATGAGTTCAGTGACTTGGGGATTGCCTTAGGGGTTGAAAAATCATAGGCATTTGATTTTTTGGACAGGCTTGGCCTTTCTCTGGCAACGCACTTCCTTACAATTTAGTAGATACATCACTTAGCATTAAATTTAGTTTCCTATAGATAAAAACTCAAAATAACAGTGAGCTATCTAAGATTGAAGTTTATTTGTTTCTTTCGTAAAAGAAGTCTAGAGGTAAATTGTCCAGAGCTGGTATGATGTACATAGCTTCCTTTTAGCTCTCTACGCCACCACCCATAGGGTATGGCCTTCATCCTCATGGCCCAAGATGGCTGATAGAACTCCAGCTATCATATTGACATTCCAGGTAGTAGGATGGGGAAAGGTGAAGAAGGGCATGTCTCCTCCCTTCTAAGGAGACTTCTCAGAAGGCCCACAAAACACTATTGCCTATGTCTCATTGACCAGAACTTAAAGGCATGGCCATGCCTAACAGTAAGGGAGATTGGGAAATGTAGTCTAGTCTTTTATTCCAAATGGCAATATGCCCAGATTTTAAAAAACTGGGAATTTGTTACTAAAGAAGGAGAAAATAGATGTTGGTGTAGGCAACTAGAATTCTACATTCTATGACATAGATTCAATTCAAATTCTATTTTATGAAGTGGTGGTCAAAGGAAGAGATGTTGTTGACTCATGTCCTTGAATCTTCACACTAGCTTAGATATTTCTAAGCAACAGGTCTTAGGACTCTGCCCAGGCCCCCTAGTCCCTCAATTAAATAATCTTCATCTTGGCTTTTGCACTGGGGTCATTACAAAGTCATCTTCAGATGGGGGGAGGCACAGCTGATGCACATGAGGCATTGGCCCTTCTTTTGATAGGAGTAGGTGCTTGGGAAATACCTGGGGATCTGGATTTTCCCAGGCCCTATTCTTATATTTTATTGTGTTTCCTTTTTCCTCTTTGTGTGTGTGTGTCCCTTTCTTATCTACTCACCTCTGTACTCTACCCATTCTCCTAGCCCTAAAATAACCTTGGTTAATTAGACATCACTCATAATTAGATCATTGTCAATGGGTTTTCCCCCTTGGTCTGGCGGTGAACTTTTAACAGAATCTACTTGAGAGAGGCCTAGACCACCAATTGTATCTTCTGCTATGGTTGCCAATTCTTTGCCACTGATTGCACCAGCTTCAGTTTTGAGATACAGAAACCATTGGTTTTTTCAGTCCTCTAAGACTCCAAATTATGGGACAATCAGTCAATTTAGACTACAGTTCATGGGCAGAAAGCACTTATCTTAGAAATGCTCTATTTCTTTCTATATCTACTTGCAGACCTCCTAAGTTTTAGTTTGAATCAACTCCTCTCTTGTAGAACTTTGGTGAAAGCAACAGGAAGTAAGTAGTAAATGCCAACCTCCTATTTTTTTCCCTATAATTTCTCTTATCAATACAGCCATTTCTCTTTGCACATCGGCTTCATTCTTCTTTGTTCAAAACAACTTTCTTTGTTTCTCTGAGCTTTCTATTGGCCCTAGCAATGCTTAGGTTAACATATCCTCAGTTTAATCAAAAGCACCAGGACTCACCAGAATCCCTGAGTCCCAAATTCAAATTCCCTAGGAACAGAACCTTACTGAGTCAGTTGATCAGTTGTCCACCCATCATCAAATCAGTGATGGTCAGGGGGCAAGGATTGTGTTCTATGAATATGTCAGACAGAATTCTCTCCTGCTGTTTTGGAGTATTATTCCCAAGGTAGAGAGTTGCTTGTCTGGACAGACAACTGAAAAGCTGTCTACTACAGACTTAATCATAAACAACTATGATACAAGGTAAATACCACAAGAAATATAAGAATTAGATGCCATAGCAGTGTAAAGTAAGAAGAGATTTCTTACAGTGAAAAAGCTTCATGGAAGTGATGTCAGAGGCATCTGTAAGCCAAGGAATTCTAAGGATTACCAGCAAACACCAGAAGCTAGAGGGGGCAAAGAGGAATTCTCTACAGGTTTCAGAGGGAGCATGACCCTGACGACACCTTGATTTTAGACTTCCAGCTTCCAGAACTGTGAGAGAATTAATTTCTGTTGTTTTAAGCTAGCCAGTTTGTGGTACTTTATTACAGCAGCCCTAGGAAACTAATATACACTCTAAAGTGACAGATACCCTCTGCCCCAAAGCCTTACCTTATCTCTGAAGGACATCTTAATTAACGGCTTCACCATTACAAACAATGACTTCAAGTGGGGAAATCCTCACTGCTACCCACTCCACCCCTCTGGCCTCTCATTCCCTCTAAGGATCTTTTCCTTGTAACTTATTTCCTAGCACGAAATTATATATAATTTAGTCTTCCTACTATTGTAAAGAAAAGACCCTATTAAAAAACTAAATTACTTTTGCTAATGATGATTTATTGTGTAATTGGTTATGGATGCTACTCCACAAACTTGGGTAAGCAAAAACTATCACTTTTCTTTATTTTCTTTAAATCAAATGTATTTCAACTCCACATCTCTGTGCTGCCAGACAGGCAAAAAATTAAATTCCAATCACTTTCTGGTGCTCTCTACCCTCCTTAGGATCACACAAACACTCAGGAGGTTTGTGTGGCAAGTATCAAATAGGGAGAGTGTCTCCAATCCTCAGGCCGTCACGCTTTCCAGTCCAAGCCTGCACGGTACTGTAAAAGCAAGCAGTCACACTTCTCCCACGCCTCGGTGAAAGTCACACCATCTAGAATCTAGCTAGCCTTCTATGGTTGACCACAACCTCCCAGTGGTTCTGCCAGGAAGTGGCCCAAGATCCTCACTACTCCCAAACTAGCAGCTGTCAGTCCTTCCCAAGCCTTGGCGAAATCCCACTCCTTCTTCTGCCCCCTCTAAAGTGAACTACTTTCTTCCCCTCATTTGAGAATAATCTTTACAATATTATCAGGATTCCAGGTAAACAAAAGCTAGGAAGATAGACTTTGGGGCCTGGAACACAACCCACTCACTCCCCAGGAAAGAAAGTACAAAGGGCTTGGATTCCTTTTTGGAACACAGGAGAGGAAAAATAGGGGGAGAATAAACACAGTATCTCAACAAATTACTCTGCATTACTTAAGTACCAGGATAAAATCATATTAAGAGCTTATATATATATATTTTTTTGAGGAAGATTGGCCCTGAGCTAACAGCTGTTGCCAATCTCCCTCTTTTTGCTGAAGAAGATTAGTCCTGACCTAACATCTGTGCCCATCTTCCTCTATTTTGTATACGGGATGCCACCACAGCATGGTTTGATGAGCAGTGCGTAGATCTGAGCCTGGGATCTGAACCTGCGAACCCTGGGCCCCTGAAGCAGAGCCCGCAAACTTAACCACTACGCCGCCTGGCCGGCCCCCAAGAGCTTATATTTTTTTAAGCACTTACTATGTGCCAGCCATTGTTCTAAGTGCTTGACATGTGTTAACTCATTTTAGCCTCAATTCAATCTGGTAGGTACCATTATTATCCCTGTTTTCCAGATGTTGAAACTAAGGTGCAGACAGTTGATGCCACTGGCATAAGGTCATATAGCTACTAAGTGGCAGGGCTAGTATTTAAACATAGGCAATTTGGCTCCAGAGACTACACTCAACCTTTATGCTCTACTGCCTCTCAATGGAACATATCATCTTCTTATTCACATAGGTATTTTAGATCCTGGGAATTCCTAGACTTGGATGATTATCTGGTTTCATTTAGAATCTCAGAGACACCTCCTTCTTCCATACCTCCTCTACATCTATAGGACCTCTAAGAGCTGGGTTTCTCAGTAAGCCACCATAAGGACAGACAGCCTTCTTCATGTCCATTCTATAGATGTTAGCCCTTGGCACCAGCACCTTTAGTACAGAGCACCATTGTAAGGCAGTGTTTCAAGCCAAATAGCCTTAGATAATTGCTGGCCTTGATCGTGTGCAGATCTCTGGTTCAACCTGTCATGGCCAGAGTTTACTATGTTCTAAGGGTTAATTGCTCTCAATGCATATGGCATAGGCCCTAGGAACTTTATGCAGAAAGAACCCTGGGGCTGATTTCTTCGGAAAGGGGCTGAAAGAGTGGTGGTCAGTAAGATTGTCAAATATTACAGCCCAGGGTCATGCTAAATAATGAAGACTTAATAGCTTTGGCTAGAGCTAAGCAAGTGTTCTAGTGTCATAGGTCAGGCCCTCCTTTCCACATACCTTGCAGTGGTGAACTGCTATCTTTTTCAGAAAGAACTCTCAGCTTAGTAATAGTAATGCCTTCTTGCCACTCTTCCTCCTTCCAGTGGTGACTATGGCCTCACATAAGAGTTTCTTATAATCAAGAAATCAATAATAAAACACTAAAGATGAATGTAAAAGATATCTCTGAATATATACTGGTACCAGCCAGAAGGATTCTAGGTTAGGAAGTCAGAACTTTTGCCTGAAGATATGAAGACATGAGGAGATATGATCAACACATTCACAGCTTTTCCAGTGCATGAGTGTGATCCACCCAAATGGGTCCCTCAGAGATGTTAGTTGCAGGACTTGAGTAATTAAGCAAGAAATATAAGATGCAAGTTTTTAATATATTCTTATGTATATAAAATATCTTTTATTCTGCTTTCTTCTTATTGCCCAGTAATCATCACAACATGTTAGATCTGGAATCAGAATCAAAGATAGGACAAGGTCAGAAAAGCCAGATACAATCAATTTTAAAGTCATGAAATAGAGCCTAAGGAAAAAAAGTTCATTAGATAAATAGTCCAGGCAAGAAAAGTAATCACAAGTGGTTAGTCCATGATCCCATCCCTTTGCTGTTCTTTAAGATAGGAATTATAGAGATTTAAGAATTTAGTGATATTTTTCATCTTACTGCTTGGAATCTTTATTAAGATCAGGTTATAAAGCTCATAAGATCAGTAGAGGATTTTTCAAGACATGCATCAGTGAAACTCCTCCTACATATGATTATGTCTAAATCCTCTATATCCTTTTATGTGAATAAACTTAAATGGTTGTCAAGGTGAATCAGTCTGCAAATGCCTGGGCTGGACAATCAGCCCTGCCTCTTTCTATTTTTCATATTTACCATGCTAACTCTTCCTTTGATGATTTCATCCCTGCTAGCCTCTCCCCCAACTCTTTTCTTTCTTCTCTTTAAGAACCTGAATCATATACTTCCTTCAATACTCAGATCATTGCCCGATGATAGTCATGACATTTAATTAATTAATTAATTTATTTATTTTTGTGAGGGAGACCAGCCCTGAGCTAACATCCATTGCCAATCCTCCTCTTTTTGCTGAGGAAGACTGGCCCTGGGCTAACATCGTGCCCATCTTCCTCTACTTTATATGGGACACCACCACGGCATGACTGACAAGCAGTGTGTCGGTGGGTGCCTGGGATCCGAACCTGCGAACCCCGGGCTGCCAAAGTGCAAACCAAACTGCTGTGCCACTGGGCCGGCCCGATAATTATGACATTTTAGATCTGGAAGTATCCTTAGAGCTCTCCAAAGCCCACTCAATTTATAAATGAGAAAACTGAATTCCAGAGAAGGGAGGTGACCTACCTGCTGGTCCTGAAACCTAGGTCACTTAATTCCCAGCTTGGTGAACTTTTTACCCCTGCACACCAGCTGAGGAGGTATTAGTCATATTCCTTTGCCCATCAACATGTAGAAACATTTGAAAAATAGATATGGAATCAGAGACAAAAATATCAGCTTTATTGCTGATAAAGCTTGATTGGAGAATATGGCCTGGATCTGTGGTGACAAATGAGCTTCTAATACCTGCCTCTTGGCTGCTCCCCCACGTCAAACTGGACTGACTTGCCACCAAGACAAAGAACAAAGAAGCCTAGACTCAGTGCATTTACCACATGGCAACCTCGCAGTGGGGGAAAGCAGGTCTGAGTCACATTCTCAATCTTTTTTCCCAATTTCACCAAACATAGAAATCACTCCTGCTCTTGGATAGAAACAGTGAGTGAGACATAGAAAAAAGAGCATAAGCTCTATTCAATATTTACGAAGGGGTGAAAGTCCCTCTTTTATAGACCAAGGTTGGAAGAAAGACACGAGGAAGAAAATGGATCCCTCTAACAATCTTCTATTCCCCAAGAGTTTGTAAGTGACTCAAATCTGGGACTATGTTTTGCCAATAGATGCTGTAAATGAAAACCTGCTATTTATAGT
This sequence comes from Tapirus indicus, assembly GCA_031878705.1. Lineage (NCBI taxonomy): Eukaryota > Metazoa > Chordata > Mammalia > Perissodactyla > Tapiridae > Tapirus > Tapirus indicus. The sequence goes on along the minus strand of CM062942.1, from coordinate 110,006,098 downwards.
TATCCAACATCTTATTCTCTTTCTTTAAGTAACAAAATTTTGATTTTCCTTTGGGAAACCACAACTCTTCCTAACTCATTCAATGAAGTTGCTGTAGAGCTCATATGCCTACCTCATCCCCCACCCAGTTCCATGGTGGATATACGATCTAGGCCAGACCAAACAGGCACTGTATTAGATTTAGAGATGGGCAGGTGACACAAACTGAACCAATACGAGTTAAGCCTGGAACTTTGCTGGAATTATTAGGAAAGAAATGCCACTCTCTTTCTGCTGGTCTTGTTAAGCCTGGAGAATGTAGGCCTGGGGTTGGTGATAGCCATCTTGGTCATCATGTGGGAAGAGTCTGCGTAATAATAATGCAAACATAAGGAAAAGCAGAGCTGAGACATGGGCAATGAGAAAGGTAGAAACATGGGGAAAATCCTGATGATATCATTGAGCCCAGGTACCCAGTTGTTCCTTAAACCAGATTGACCCCCAGATTTTTTAACTATGTGAGCAAATGAAACCCTTTCTCCACATAATTTTTTAGTCATCTGGAGTAGAATTTCTATCATAACCAAAAGGCTACTAGTGAAAACACATTCTCTTTTGATAAATCTAGAACCATTCCTCTCATTTTTGTGGTTTTCTGATCCACACAGTCATTGCCTATCTCAGAATCCATTAACTTAGCATTAGGATGACACAAATTAGTCCTTTGTTTTCACTCTCCTGCTTTCTGATTATTTTCAATGCACGCATTGCCCTCTTCCCAGTTAGTTTGTAAATATTTGGATGCCAGAAATTATGTTTTACTCTCCTTTTTTCTCTTTTTTTCCAGATTTATTGAGACATATTTGACACATTATGTAAGTTTAAGGTGTATATCTTGATAATTTGATATATGTTGCAAATGATTACCACAATAAGATTAGTCAGCACATTCATCTCTGTTTCTATGAGTTCAGTTTCTTTTAGATTCTACATATAAGTGAGACCATACAATATTTGTCTAGACAAAATGAAAAGGCAACGTATGGGATGGGAGAAAATATTCGCAAATCATATATCTGACGAGGGAATAATATCCAAAATATATAAACAATTCATACAACTCAATAGCAAAAAAACAACATGATTACTCTTCCTTAATCCTCACATTGCTAGTAACTCAACAGATTGACTCAGTCAGCCCACTAAGAGCCTTGTATGGGTCTGACTACACAACAGTATTTCTAAAAGATTAACTTTAGTCAGCATAACATACACTTATCTAGTAGACCTCAATAACTAAGACAAAATATTTATGTTTTATTTGCTCATTTTATTGTAAACACAATTATTAGTCTTGCTTTATTTCATTTTTGTGTAGATTCAACATTTAAGTTCATTGAAGTCTTGAGAGGAAAACACTTTTTGTGACTAAATACAGGCTAATTTTTACCTTGGTACCTGCTAAAGTAAGTGCTGTTGCACAAGCATATATACTCCTGTGTATATTTTCTATTTTTCTTTTTTTGTTTCTAGTGTATCCTCCATAATAAGCTATCAGAGTAGAGTAGATATCTCAGACACTTTTTTGTTGTTGTTGTTGAAAACGATTCGCCCTGAGCTAACATCTGCTGCCAATCTTTCTCTTTTTTTTCTTTTTTGCTTGAGCAAGGTTTGCCCTGAGCTAACATCTGTGCCAGTCTTCCTCTATTTTGTATGTGGGTCACTGCCACAGCAAGGCTGCTGATGAGTGGTATAGGTCCGCACCTGGGAACTGAACTCAGGCCACTGAAGCAGAGCATGCTAAACTTAACCACTAGGCCACAGAGCTGGCCCCTCAGACACTTTTTCATGGGAACATCAGTGGGTGTGTGTGTGTGAGGGAGATATTTAACTTTTGTCCCCCATATCTTGCACTTCATGGCTCACAGTTGAACAAATATTGCCCACATTTTGCCATTACATGTTGATTACTGCTTATTGATTATTCATATATAATACTTCTATTTTATTGTCCTTCGGTTTTTTGTTCTTAATGTTATATCTAATTCTTTTCCTTCAATCTTTTCTCTATTTTCATTTTAATCTGGCAGTTTTTTTTATTTCTCCTCTAATCCTTTTTCAGGATTTCTTATGTGGTCACAGTTCTTCCATGTACATCAGTCATTTACAACTCTAAAAATATTAAGCTCTATTTTTTTAGTTTTAATTGTGCTAAAATACACACAAGATAAAAGTTACCATCTTAACCATTGTTAAGTATACAATTCAGTAGTGTTAAGTATATTCACATTGCTGTGCAACCGATCTCCAGAACTTTTTCATCTTCCAAAACTGAAACTCTGTACTTATTAAAAAAAACTCCCCACTTACCCCTCCCTTCAGACCCTGGCAACCACCATTCTATTTTCTCTTTCTATGAATTTGACTACTCTTGATACTTCATATAAAGTAAAATCATAAAATACTTGTCTCTTTGTGACTGGCCCATTTCACTTAGCATAATGTCCTTAAGGTTCATCCATGCTCTAGCATGTGTCAGAATTTCCTTCCTTTTTAAGATTGAATGGTATTCCATTGTATATATAAACCATTTTTTAAAATCCATTCATCTGTCAAAATACATTTGGGTTGTTTCCACATTTTGGCTATTGTAAATAATGCTGCTATGAACATGGGTGTACAAACATTAAACTGTTGATTAAGTAGACAAAACTCATAAATGGATAAAATTCTTAGAACAATGTTATGCAATGTATTAGTTTCAAAATAAGTGAAATTATTTAAGTTTCTACATTGTAGAAATTCTAAGCCTAACTTCAAAAAATAATTTGGAAAATAAATGCTCAGAAATGCCTATAATTCTCACCTGTATTTGTCAAAATTTACAAATTAATAGACATGATTTTTTCCCATATCACCAAATACTTTCATATTCATTAACTATTTTAATTATGTGAAAACTATGCTCATTTGGACTCTGAGGAAATATGCCTAAGCATTAAACACACACACACACACACACACACACACACATATCTTTGCATAGAGTCAAGTAGGAAAAGGGAGGGGTTAATCTCAATTGGGGTCCTCTGAACTTGTAGGACTGGCTTCAATAATCAAAATTATGAAGGGGTTTTGGGACTAATGGTCAAGTTCCTGGGAAACTGAGATTAGAGTCATGAAAAAGAGGCCAGAGAAAGACTGGTCTCAAACCAAGGACTAAAGGCATCAGTGAATGCATTGTATGGAATTGTGGACCAGAATGGCAAGAACTACTTTAAAAGAATATGAAACCTCCAGATCAATAGAAGAGGGAAAAGAAGGGAGGCTGGGGTATCAATAATAAAATGAGATGAATGAAAAGGTGCAGTATTTAAACAGATACTTATACGAAGAATTAAATGAATATTCTAGAACTGCAAGATACAAAATCTGAAATTAAGAACTCATTGGATGCATTTAAGAGTGGACTGCACACAGCAGAAAATAATCTCAGTAAACTAGAAGATAAAACTACTGATAGGTCAATAGAATATTTAAATTGAAGTTCAAAAGAAAAAAGAATGCAAAAATCAAAATAGCACCAAGAGAGCTGGAGATACAGTCAAAAGTCCAACATATATGTAATTGGAGTCCCAGAAGGAGAGAAAGGGAAGAATGGGACAGATGCAATATTTGAAAAAAATAATAACTGAGAATATTCCAAATGTGATGAAAGATATTAACTCACAGGTTCCAGAAGCTCAGTGAATATCAAGCAGAATAAATATGAAAAAACTCCACACTTATGTACATTGTAATCAAGCTGCTCAAACCAAAGTCAAAGTGAAAATCTTAAAAGTGTCTAGAGGGGAAAAAACACATTATCCTTAGGAGAACCCTATAAGAAAATAGCTGATTTATTAACAAAAACTATGGAAAGTAGAGGACAATGAAATAACATTTTTAAAGTGCCCCAAATAACAAAACAAAGACAAAAATATGGCCAACCTAGAAATCTATACCTGGTAAAACATATGTCATAAACCCCTGAAAAAGAGACATTCTCAGACAAAAAAAAAAATCTGAAAGAATATTTTTACAGCAAACTCATAGTATAAAAAAATTACTAAACGAAGTTCTCAAAAACTGAAAGTGAATCATTCCAGATATAAGTGTGAAAGAGAAGGAAAGAATGAACAGGAGTGGAAAGGGTAAATATTTTGGTAATTGTACAAGAAGACTGACTGTTTAAAATGACAAAAGTAATAATGTTTTGTAGGGTTAAATGTAAAATATTCTACTTGATAACTAAAAGGGTGGGAGGGATAAATAGAGCTAAACTGCTGTAATGTTCTTGCATTGTTTTGAATGTGATAAAAGTATAATCTAAGGCAGACTGTAACAAGTTACAGATGCATTTTTAAATTTTTAGGGTGACTTCTAAAAGAAAAGCACAGAAAGTCATAACAAAAAGGCTAATAGAGGAGGTGAAATAGATTAATAGAAAAACACTTCATTAAAACAAAGAAGGCAGAAATAGGAGGAATAAGGAAATGAAGAATAGATGAAACATAAAGCAAATAGCAAGACAATAGACTTAAGGCCAACTATAATAGTAATTACACTAAATATAAATAGACTAAACACTCCAATGCAAATAACTAAATTATCAGACTGGATTTTAAAAAACTGACCCCCCCCCAACCATATCTATTTACAAGAAACAAGAAATACACTTTAAATGTAAAGATAGAGATAGATTGAAGGTGAAATTAAAGAAAAAGATACACCATGCAAACACTAACCAAGGGAAGTGTGACTATATTAATATCAGATGAAATATACTTTAAAGAAAGAAGTATTATGCAAAATAAGAAGAAATATTTCATAATTCTAAAAGACTCAACTCAACAGGAAGATACAGTAATCCTAAATATGTAGGCACCCAATAATATAGCACTTATGTATGTATGCATTTAGACAGCTGCTGGAGAATGTGTAATTTGAATCAACTGGCTAGTGACCGAAACACGAGATTATAGTGAATCATGGTCCTTAAATCTGGACCAACTCCCATTTGAGGATTTCTGTCTCTTTGAAACAGAGTCTCCATCTCTGACAAATGGGCTGGAGTAGAGAGAGGGATAATTTATATCTTGTTCCCAGGCTGTATTCGAGTGGATGGCTCTTAACAACAGAGGTAATTATTAAATTGTTTCAGAAAGGGAATATAGGTCAGTAAGTGTTTGCGATGGAGCTAAAGAATCAAGTGTCCCTCAATTCTCAGGCTCACCTGGACCCAGTCTGATTTACCAGTGTTTCCAGACTCCCCACTTTTTTTTTCTAACTTTAACATGGGAAATAGACTTAAACATTTACAGTGACTCTCATTCATATAAAATTTTTTGGCAGCAGGAAGACATTGCTGCATTTAAGAAAATTTGGGGGCCAGCACAGTGGTGTAGTGGTTATGTTCACGTGCTCTGCTTTGGCAGACTGGGGTTCTCAGGTTCAGATCCCAGGTGCAGACCAACACATCCCTCATCAAGCTGTGCTGTGGTGGCATCCCACATATACAATGGAGGAAGACTGGCAGAGATGTTAGCTCAGGGGCAATCTTCCTCAAGCAAAAAGAGGAAGATTGGCTATGAATGTTAGCTGAGGGTCAATCTTCTTCACCAAAAAAAAGAAGAAAATTTTATTCTCTTTCCTCTCCACTTACATATAGGCCAGCTTGTACCAAAGCTTCTGCCCATGTAGATACTTACTGAAAGCTACAAAGAGTAGCAACTACCTCAGCATCTTGATCTTTTCCAAGCTTCAGACCAATAGGTACATGGACTGATCTACAAGATTCAATAAAACCAGTTTAACCAGATGGTTTTCAAATTCATAATAAATATTGCCATCTTCTTAGCTGGAGATGAAGGGATACTCTTGCCCAACTTCCCATTTCAATGCAGCAAATTTCATATTATAGGTCTGTCACTTTCTAGAAACCAGTTCTATTTCCAATTCTGTTTTAATCACGACTCTTTCAGATACAGGCAACATAAACCAGTGTCAAAATAGCTTAAGCAACAAAGAGATTTATTGGCTCACATAACTGGAAGGTCTAAAGGCAGATCTAGCAGAGATAGATCCAGGGGTCATTAATGCCATTTGGGTTCTCTTTTATTTTCTTAGCTCTGTGCCTCTCTACATGATGCTTATTTCTTAGTTGGGCTTTCTCCATTTAGGATGGCTGCTGGCAGTTCTCAGGCTATATTTTTACAACTCAAAATTTAAAAGTTAGATAGACTTTTCCTCCCCCAAAATACTTATAGAAAATTTCAAGAAAGGATTCTCTTTTTTCAACCTTTACTATCATGTTTTTATTTGCTTATTTTTAACACTGTAATTTAAGATTCATTTATTTTGTTTCATATTTTATCCATTATGTGCATATTCTATAATTGATTTATCCATTTTGGCAATCCACGTTTGGGATATTTTTAGCATTATTTTTATTGTGGTAACATTGGTTTATAACATTATGTAAATTTCAGGTGTGCATCATTATACTTCTACTTCTGCATAGATTACATCATGTTTACCACCCAAAGACTAATTACAATCCATCACCACACACATGTGCCTAATCATCCCTTTTGCCCTCCTCCTTCCCCCCTTCCCCTCTGATAACCACCAATCCAATCTCTGTCTCTATGTGCTTGTTTTTTGTTGTTTTTATCTTCTACTTATGAGTGAGATCATATGGTATTTCACCTTCTCCTTCTGACTTATTTCACTCAGCATAATACCCTCAATGTCCACCCATGTTGTCACAAATGGCTGGATTTCATCGTTTCTTATGGCTGAGTAGTATTCCATTGTGTATATATACCACATCTTCTTTACCCATTTGTCCCTTGATGGGAACTTAGGTTGCTTCCAAGTTCAAGAAAGGATTCTGATTGGCTCTGCTTGGATCATGAGCTGCTCTCTGTACAAATCACTGTGTCAAGGGGAATTCAGTACAAAGATCAGTCTAGTCTGTGTACCATACCCATCTCTGTGTCCATAAGAGAAATGTATCATTTGTGAAAACAACCTATATAAGGTAGGGAAGGGGGAGTAATTCCTAAAACAAAGTGTTTTTGGGCAATCAAAGAGGTATCGTGTTCACTGCAGACCTTGACCCTTGCATGTGTTGTTTTTCTACTTACAAAAATAATGTTTTCACTATAAAAAAATTAAAATTTGTAAAAATGCAGTATAGCATTTTGGTGAAAAGCATATATTTTAAAATCAGATAGATCTGGGCTTGAAATATGATTGAAACACATTTTAATTTTGTGATCCTGGGTAAGATACTTAATTTTTCTGAACCTCAGTTTCCTCACCTGTAAATTGGGGAAAATAATAATACTGACTTCAAGGGTTATTTATGAGAATTAAATGTGGTAATGCATGAAAGTGCTAAGAACACTGTGTTAGTATAATAAAGGCAATTAGTAAATATAGACATATAAAAATAAGGGTATATAATAAGCCCTTAATTAATGTTGGTTGAAATCATTCATAATATAGAATGCCCAAGGCATCACTGTTCCCATTTTCTGATCTCAACTTTGGACCACCAAATTGTTATCAGTCTGGAGTACATTTCTCCACATTTTATCCTATATTTAAGTTGACATGTGGTTCTTTTGTTCATGGAGTCATCCCAGGGTAATATTAATATATACTGTCTTGAAACCTGATTTTTTAAATCTGCAACTCTCCACTCCTTCGTATAGCAGTAGAGAATATGTCCCTGCTCCTATGTGAGGCAATCCCTATTTCTGTCTTTAAATTCTTCACTTTCCTGCCTTCTAGGGAAACATACTATCAACAATCCATTCCAACTCCTGTAAAGTCAACTTCTTTCTTTCACCATGACCTTTGTCACCAATATTTGTGCCTCATCAAGTTCCTCTCTAATTTAAAAATTCTGCCCTAGACATTACAACTCTTTCCAGATACCTCTTTGTCTCTCTCCTCCCATTAATAGATACACTTCTCTAAAAATTTTTCTATGTTTCTTCCATTCATTTCCTTGTTCTTCAACCCACTCCAATCTGTCCTCCACCAGTCCAACAAAACAGCCCTTGTGAAAGTCATCAGTGATCTCCATGTCACCAACTCAAATGGACACTCTACCATCCTCCTCCTATTTGATATCTCAGCAGCATTTGGCCCTATTAATCTTTTCTCCTTGAAAAACACTGCTTTGGCTTCCATAATATCACATGCTACTGGTTTTCTGTCTATCACTCTGGTCCATGCTTCACAGTCTCCTTTGCAGGTCCATGCTCTTCTTTCTAGGTATTCAATGTTGGAGTTCCTTAAGGTTCTGTCCTAATATTTCTCCGCTTATACTTTCCATATTCACTCCCTAAGTGATCTAATCCACAACCATAGCTTCAATTACACCTAAGTGCCAATGACTCACAAATTAAATCTCTAGCTTAGATCTTGCTTGTAAGATCCACTTGATATACCCAATTTGATATCCTGAAGATCCTATAACTAAACACGTCCACAAATCTAATCCTCCTTCAGTGTTCACTATCAGTGAATAGTACCCCATCCACCCAGTTCCTAGAGCCAAAAAATTAAGTGTCGGGGCCAGCCCGGTGGCATAGTGGTTAAGTTTGTGCACTCTGCTTCAGCGGCCCGGGGTTCGCAGGTTTTGATACTGGGTGTGGACCTATGCAGTGCTCATCAAGCCAGGCTGTGGCAGTATCTCATATACAAAATAGAGGAAGATGGGCACAGGTGTTAGCTCAGGGCTAATCTTCACAAAAAAACAAAACAAACACTGTCACCTTTGACTCTGTCCTTCATTCCTTTCTATTGAATACATTATAAATTCCAGTTAATTTTACCCCCTAAATATTACTTAAATCCATCAAATTCTCTCCATGTCTTCTGCCAGCAGCCTATCTTACCTGAAGTACTGCAAAAACCTCCTAGTTGGTCTTTCTGAATCTTCTCTGGTTCCCCTGTAATACATAGTCTGAACTCTAGCCAGAGTCCTCTTTTCAAAATGCAAATAGGATCGTATTGTCCATTTTGAAAAAAATATAAGAAAGAAAATACTTCAGTGGCTTTACATTGCTTCTAAGATAAACAACAAAGTCAATAATGTGGCTGCAAGCCTTCTTATGGTTTGTCTTCTGCCATACTCTCCAGGGTTATCTCTTGTCATTCCTCATCTTATTCTCAGTCGAGTCACACAGGGGGGCTCCCTCCTACAATAGGGCTTGTGCTGATCCCTAATGTTCTTCCCTGCTACTCTATTTTCTATTTAACTCCTTCTCATTTTTCAGACCACAGAGTAAGTGCCAATTATCTGCCCCACTCTACTACTTCCTCGTCTACATAAGATTATTTTGTTTTATGCTCTTATGGAAACTTTATTACATTTTCATTTGGATCAATTCTCCATCTTGAGGATCTTGTAGTTTAGTCTTTAATTTAAAATGATTCTTAATTTTTTCTCTATTTTTTCCTGAGTTGAATCAACTCTTATTTCACATCTTACTGGATTTTTTTTTTTGGTCCATCTATGCTCTTTGTTTTTATATGTCTGATTCAAGATGGCTTTTCATATATCTAAAAGGTTTTTTGAGGATGTATATAATTCAGTTTGGACTACTGTTTTCAATTTTATTTAACTTCATGGCTTTTTTGGAGATAATTTTCACCACCAGAAATCCTTTGATTTATATTTTCTGATTTTTTACAGTAGTTTTGTATGGATGTGGTCTCCTTTTTTCTATTTCTGTTAATTTCATGGACAGGATTCCTAGTTACAGAATGCTCTTCTGTCCATTCTGCCCTCCTCTGTGAAGTTTCTTTTATGGATGGTGGTGTTGGTGCAAGAGAGAGAGAGAGAGAGGAGGGTTGATGTGTCTTGTTTTCCTTTCTTTTCTGCAGCATCCTTAATTTTCCCCTCTTATTTCCCTCTCTCCCTACACAGCCTCATCTCTAAAGGGTACTAACATCTCTCTAACAGATCTGATTCTCCCACAGAAGTGTATGAGGCTGCCCCTGCTGATCTCACACTTTTTCAGGCCCCTTCTTGCAGTCAGTGCTGTGAACTGCCACGTCCCAACCTGTGTTCAATATTTTGTCATTTAACGTTCTGTTTACATTTTGGGGTGATTTTATCTATGCCTCATCTAAGTCCTCTGGTCACATGAACTCTTTCTCAAGAAGCTTCTTATACTCCCTCTCTCCCTGCAGCCACAGGCTTGCAGCATCAAGTGGGCAGTGAGAGCTCTGTTGGAATTGATTATTTTCTCTCCTTAAGGGTAATTTTAAGTTTGCAGTGTTCTCTGTCACTCAGAAATGCTGAAGGCATAGGTTATGTACGCTTTTATATGTCCTCCTTGTTGATTTTATCGGTTTTTGAGAAGAGGGTATAGAGGAAATTTTGTGTCAGGCAGCCATCATTACAGCCATCAAGTAAATCCACTTCCTTTGCATTTAAAATATAGTTTAATATCATATGTATGTTTTCCTGAAAGTTATTTTCCTTAGTTTTGCTTATATTGAGCTTTATAAAAACGCAGTCAGGGGGCCGGCCCTGTGGCCTAGTGGTTAAGTTCGGCACACTTTGCTTTGGTGGCCCAGTTAGGTTCCTGGGCATGGACTTAACACCACTCGTTGGCAAGCATGACAGTGACCCACATACAAAATATAGGAAGGTTGGCATGGATGTTAACTCAGGGTGAATCTCCCCCAGCAAAAAAAATTGCAGTCATACTATATATATATATTCTTCTTGGAATCGCATTTTCACTCATCATTTCTAATATTCATCCATGTTGTTGTATAGCTGCAGTTCATTCATTTTTACTGCTGTGTTGTATTCTAATATGTGACTGTTATTCATATTTATATTATTCATACTACTATTGATGGGCATATGGATTATAATTTCCTATTTTTGTTACTACAATCAGTGCTACTGTAAACATTTTTGTATATCTCTTGAGGCACATGAACAAGAGTTTCTCTATGGCTACACTGTTCAATATGTTAGGAAGTAGCTATGTTTCACTACTGAGCATTTGAAATGTGCAGGTAAGACTTGAAATATGCTATAAGTGTAAAATACACACTGGATTTCAAAGCGTTAACTGTAAAAAGAAGAGATGGAAAATATCTCACTGATAATTTTTATGTTGATTATGTGTTGAAATGATGATGCACTGGATATATTGATTAAATAAAATATACTATTAAATTAATATCACCTGTTTCTTTTTATTTTTTTAATGTAGTTCCAAGAATACTAAAAATTACATATTTGACCTGCATTTATGGGTCATATTAGGTTTCTTGTGGAATGTGCTGCTCCAGGATAAAAACTTAGGAATAGAAATTCCGGGTAGAAGAATATGTGAATCTCTACCTTTATTGATAAAGCCAAATTATTTCTCAATGAGATTGTACCAATTTATACCATCAGTAGTACTGTACAAGCATTCCCATTGATCCATATCCTCTCCAATACTTGAGATTTCAGACAATTTAATCAATGCTGATCGAATCATTGTAAATGGTACCTTACTTAGATCTTGATTTTCATTTTTCAGATTTCTAATGAAATTGAACAAATTTTCATATTTTTAATTACCATTCATGTTTCCACTAATATGAAATGCATATTTTGTCTTTCTCCTCACTCTCTCCCTGCTTTTTTCTACTGGATTTTTTGTGTGTGTTTTTCTTACTGATTTGCGGAAATACTTTCTACATTTAAGAAACCAAAACTTTGTCTATTATATATGTTGCAAATATTGTCTCCCTATTTATGGTTTGTCTTTTCACTTTCTTTATGGTATATTTTTATAAACAAATATCTTAATTTTAATGTAGTCGAGTTTATCAAACTTTTTCATGATTAGCACTATTTTTGTCTTGAGTCTAAGCTAGCCTGAGGTGATAAAGATATTCTTTTATAGTTTCTTCTAAAAGTGTTAGAACACGAACATAAACATGAAATTCATAGGCATGTAACATATCTCCATTTATTTATGTCTCCTTTAATGTCTTTAAATGCAGGTTCAGAAATTTCTCCATGGACGTCCTTTTATTATATTTGTTCTTAGGCACTTTAATAGTTTTCTAGCTATTATAAAAGGTATGTTTTTAAAAAATTATGCTTTCTGTTTGTTGCTAGAATATACAAATGCAATTGAATTTATATGTTGATCATATTGTAAGCCATATTGCTAAACTCTATTACTATTTTTAATGATTTGCACATGGATTCTTCTTGGTTTTCTAGGTAAAAATTCATATGAATTGCAAATAAAAGCAGTTTTGTTTCAACTTTTTCAACTTGAGTTATATTACATTTCAGTCCTTAATCCATATGGAATTTATTTAGCTGTAGGCTATGAAGTGATGGTTTTATTTCATTTTTTATATGGATAACCAACTGCACTAGTTCTATTTATTGAACAACTAAATCTTCCTTACCAAATGATTTCAATGCCTCTGTCATATACAAAGATCCTCTATATACATGCTTCTGTTTCTGAGCTCTATTATTTTACATTGATTATACTATTTTCCTTCTCTAAAGAACTTTTTTTTTTTCAGGATTCTTTTTTTTTTTTTTTTACCATTTTTTAAATTGATGTCTTAATAGTTTATAACACTGTGGGGCTTTAGTTGTACATTTTTGTTTGTCCGTCACCTTGTGGATGTAACCCTTCACCCCTTGTGCCCACCGCCCACCCCCCTTCCCCTTGGTAACCACCATCAGTTCTCTCTGTCCGCGTGTTCACTTATATTCCATATATGAGTGAGTTCATGCAGTGTCTGTCCTTCTCTCTCTGGCTTATTTCACTTAACATAATACCCTCTAGGTCCATCCATGTTGTTGCAAATGGGACAATTGTGTCTTTTCTTATGGCTGAGTAGTATTCCATTGTATGTATATACCACATCTTCTTTAACCAATCATCAGTCGAGGGACACTTGGGTTGCTTCCACTTCTTGGCTCTAAAGAACTTTTAACATTTCTTGCAAGGCAGGTCTACTGGCAGCAAATTCTGACAATTTTTGTTTGTCTGAGAAAGTATTTATTTCTCCTTCACTTTTGAAGTCTAATTTCGCAGAGTACGAAATTCTAGGTTGGTGGGTTTTTTTCTCTGAACACCTTAAATATTTCACTCCACTCTCTTCTGGCTTGTGTGGTTTCTGAGAAGTCATATATAATTCTTATCTTTGTTCTTCTATACGTAAGGCATTTTTTCCCCTCTGGCTTCTTTCATGATTCTTTTCTTTATCTTTGATATTCTGTGGTTTGAAAGTGATATTCCTAGGTGTCATTTTTGGCATTTATCCTGCTTAATGTTCTCTAAGCTTCCTTGATCTGTAGTTTGGTGTCTGACACTAGTCTGGAGAAATTTTTAGTCATTATTGTTTCAAATAGTTCTTCTAGTTCTTTCTCTATTTCTTCTCCTTCTGGTATTCCCATTACACCTATGTTACAGCTTTTGTAGTTGCCCAACAGTCCTTGGATATTCTGTTCTGGTTTTTTTCAATATTTCTTCTCTTTGATTTTCAGCTTTGGAAATTTCTTCTGAGATTCCATCAAGCTCAGAGATTCTTTCCTCAGCCATGTCCAGTCTACTAATAAGCCCATCAAAAGCATTCTTGGTTTCTATTACCATTTTTTTATCTCTAGCATTTCTTTTTCATTCTTTTTTAGGATTTCCATCTTTTTGTTTACATTGCCCATCTGTTCGTGCATGCTGCCTACTTTATCTGTTAGAGTCCTTAGTATATTAATCATAGTTGTTTTAAATTCCTCATCTGAAAATTCCAACATCCCCACCATGTCTAATTCTGTTGCTTGCTCTGTCTCTTCAAATTGTATATTTTGCTTTTTGATATGCTTGTAATATTTTGTGATATTCAGACAAGACGTACTGGGTAAAAAGAACTGTGGTAAATAGGCCTTTAGTAATGCTATGGTAAGGTGTGAGGGGAGGACAAGTGTTCTATAGTCCCATTATTCTCAGTGTTTTAGGGAGCCTATGCCTCAGGACTGTGAACCTCACAAGTGCTTCTCAGTACCCGCCACTGCTGCCCCTGCTTAGGTGGGACAGATTGGCTAGAGGGGGTGGTAGTTGGACATCTCCCTTACGTCAGTTAGGCTCTGAAAATAATCCAGCAGGTTAGGCTTTTGTTAGCTAGTTTTCCCTGAGGGCAGGCCTTGTTAAGAAAAACAGAATGCCTGGCATATATCAAAACGGTTCCTTTTCCTTCCCTCCTGCCGGAAGCACAAGGGAGTTTTTCTCCAATATTTACTTTGAGAACCTGGTTGAGCTCCTGGATGTAAAACTCACAAAAAGCATGAGGTCCCTTCTATGACTGAGTTCCCCTGGAGTTTTTAACTCTTAGACTTGTCTATACTGAGCCTCCAACAATTTGTCAATTGCAGTTCAGGTTTTCCTACCCTGGCACTGGTTCCCATGGCAGTTTCCCCTCATGAGTCTCTGCTCTAGTAAGCCATGACTCCCTGTATTTGCCTGTTTGTCTCTCCAATTTTGGAGGCAGTGGTTTGCCCTGTGTCCTCACCTCTCTTACATATTCAAGATAAGTTGTTGATTTTTCAGTCTGTCCAGCTTTTTACCTATTGTCGGGATGGAGTGGTGACTTTCAAGTTCCCTACATGAGGAAGAAGAATCCAAAAGTTTAGCACTGATTTATTTGCTTTTAATGTTGAGTTGTAAGAATTGTTTACATATTCTGAATACAAGTCTTATCAGATATATAATTTGCAAATATTTTCTCTCATTTGGTGGGTTGACTTTCACTTTATTGACAGTATCATTTGAAGCAGAAACGTTTTTAATTTTGATGAAGTCCAATTTAACTATTCCTTTCTTTTGACATTGTGCTTTTGATGTCATCTCTAAGAAACTGTTGCCTAACCCAAGATCACAAACATTTATTCATATGTTTTCATTGAAGAGTTTTGTAATTTTAGCCCTTATATTTAGGTCATTGATCTTCTACTTTTGACCTATTTGTGTCTTTGAATTTAAAGTGTGTTTTTTGTAAACAGCAATAGTTTGATCATGTGTTATTTTAATTCATTCTGCTAATTTCTACCTTTGCTTAGAGTGCTTAGTCTATTTACATTTAATATAATTACTAATAAGGTAGGACTTATGTCTGCCATTTTGCTATTTGTCCTCTATATGTCTTTTTTGTTTCTCTATTCCTCCGTTACTACCTTTTCAAGGCTATATACATATGCAAACAAATTTAGAATTGCTATATATTTCTAGTGAATTTAGCCTTTTATTCTGTGGTGACCCTCTCTATCTATTAGTCTTTTAAATTTTTCAGTAATATTGCTATCCTTGCTTTCTTTGTTTACTGTTTTGCCTGGTACATCTTTTTCTTCCTGGTATCTTTTGAAAATTAATTATTTCAACCCTTCCTGGAAGTGTTCAGTTATTGAGATTGTTGATATATTTGGACTTGTCTCTGTCATCTTACTGTTTTATTTCCATTCAAACTTCTTTTTCTACACTTCCATCTAATTCTCTTTTTCTCTCTCTCCCTCTCAACTGATTAAATTATAGTACATTTTTTGTATGTTCTTTTTCAAATTCCATTCTCTTTTCCTGTAACTGTTTGAAATTTATACATAAAATGATATTCTTTAAATGGTTATTATTAAAATTTTATTTCATAACACAACCTGAAGTTAAAAATAATACCTTATTCTCCCTCCTAAATAAAACATGGATGTTAGTACATTTTAACTCCAAGCAATCCTCCTCTCATCCCTGCCAACAACAATAACAACTCACATGCCATTTGATCCAATATTTTATTTTTGCCATTTTTAGGCCAATAAATTAGACATGGTCAATATTTTATACATAAAATGTTTACTTAGATTGACATACATGCTTACCATCTAAACTGTTCAACATTCCTTCCTTATCCAAAAACAACTTTTAAACATATAACTTGAAAACAATAAAATGCACGCATTTTAAGTATATAGTTCAATGAATTTCGACAAATATCTATATCCATTGTTGAAGACTCAGCCGTGTGCACATCCCCCACCCCATCCAACCCCTTATAACAGCTTTAGAGAGTGCAGTCAGCAGACAGTGGGCCATGTGGAACAGAGCTAGGAACTATGGTAATCTGGAGAGTGCATGCTCCCTTCTAAATGGAGTAGCTGCTACTTTAGTCAATTGCTGCCACCAGAGCCCAGTGCTGTTAGTTCTTTGGATTTTTCATAAGATTCTGAAAATCCAAAAATTATCAGAAATATTCTGATTGGTGATGTCAGCACCATGGTGGAGTGAGCTGTTCCCCTATGTTCTCCCTGCTAAGATACAATGAAAAGGATATTCACTAACCAACAGAGGACATCCACACAACACAACAGACATCTGAGAGATCCATGCAGACATAGTCTGAAGGTGGGGGTGCTGAACCCCCTGGGAGGCAGTGGAAGGAGGTAAGTGGATCTTCTTCCCCTCCCCAGTGGCAGTGATCTAGGGCACAGGACCTCCAGCGCATGACTCTGAGAGGAGAAGGGGGAAAAGGTAGCCTTCCATGGAAATGCTTTCACGCTCAGAGTTGCTTCCCAGCCTACGGGAACACTCCACCCAAGGTGACTAAACCACTACAGGGGCATACCCACCAGGCTGAGCAGCCCAGGGGGGCAGGCAGTGACTGCAAGAGTGTAGACAGGAAAGAAAGCACCCCCTCACCCCCATCCCACTGGGTGCATCAGCTTGGCCGGTTGGCCAGAGCAGGGGATCCCTACCAGAGTGTCTGCACTTGAGTGTGTAAAGCAGCAGCAGCCAGATGCAGAAAGCCCTATCAGCACAACTTCCAACAGATGGGCACAAATGCCAAGGGTCACAGTGGGCTCAGAAAACACAGCTCCTGCCCCCCCCAAGTGGTGGCAGGTGGAATTTGCGATTCCAGATACTACCACTGTGCAACAGCAAAAGTCAACCCCATCAAACAGCGTGAAGAAATATATTAACACTCCAGACCAGAAGGAAAACGACAAGTATCCAGAAACCCATCCTGAAGTCACAGAAATTTACAATCTAAATGACAGAGAATTCAAAATAGTTATCATAAAGAAACTCAAAAAGTTACAAGAAAACTCATAAAGACAGTTCAACTAACTCAGGAATAAAATTTATGAGCAGAGGGAATTCTTCACAAAAGAGATTGAAACTATAAAAAAAAAGCAATCAGAAATTTTGCACATGAAGAATACAAAGAATGAGATACAAAAAACCTGGAATCCTTGGAGCTGGCCCTCTGGCATAGCAGTTAAGTTCATGCATTCCACTTCAGCGGCCTGGGGTCCACTGGTTCGGATCCTGGGCACAGACTGACTCAAGCCATGCTGAGGTGGAATCCCACATAGAGGAACTAAAATGACCTACAACTAGGATATAAAAATATGTACTGGGGCTTTGGGGAGAAAAAAGGAAAAGAGGAAGATTGGCAACAGATGTTAGCTGGGTACAGGTGTTGCAGGGTACAAAATCAACTTACAAAAATCAGTTGCATTTCTATACTCTAAAAACAAACTAACAGAAAGAGAACTCAAGAAGACAATCCCATTTACAATCACAACAAAAAGAATAAAATGTCTAGGAATGAATTTAACCAAGGAGGTTAAAGACCTATACAAGGAAAACTATAAGACACTATTGAAAGAAATCGATGATAATGTAAAGAAATGGAAAGATATTCAATGTGCATGGATTGGAAAAATAAACATAGTGAAAACGTCCATACTGTTTAAAGCAATCTACAGATTCAATGCAATCCCAATCAGAATCCCAATGACATTCTTTATGGAACTAGAACAAGGAATCCTAAAATTCATGTGGGGCAATAAAAGACCCCAAATAGCTAAAGCAATACTGAGAAAAAAGAACAAAGCTGGAGGCATCAAAATCCCCAACTTCAAAATATACTACAAAGCTATAATAGTTAAAATAGCATGGTGCTGGTACAAAAACAGACACACAGATCAATGGAACAGAATTGAAAGCCCAGAAACAAAACCACACATCTACAGACAGCTAATCTTTGACAAATAAACCAAGAACATACGATGGAGAAAGGAAAGTCTCTTCAATAAATGGTGTTGGGAAAACTGGACAGCCACATGCAAAAGAATGAAAGTAGACCATTATCTTATACCATACACAAAAATTAACTCAAAATGGATTCAAAACTTGAAGGTAAGACCTGAAACCATAAAACTCATAGAAGAAGGTATAGGCAGTACACTCTTTGACATCGATCTTAGCAGCATCTTTTCAAATACCATGTCTACTCAGGCATGGGAAACAAAAGAAAAAATAAACAAATGGGACTTCATCAGACTAAAGAGCTTCTGCAAGGCAAAGGAAACCGGGAACAAAACAAAAAGACAACTCACCAACTGGGAGAAAATATTTGCAGATCATATATCTGACAAGGGATTAATCTCCAAAATACATAATGGACTCATACAACTCAACAACGAAAAAGCAAACAACCTGGTCAAAAAATAGGCAGAGGATATGAACACACATTTTTTGCAAGGAAGATATATAGATTGCCAGCAGGCAGGTGAGAAGATGTTCCAAATCACTAATCAACAGGGAAATCCAAATCAAAACTACAATGAGATATCACCTTATACCTGGTAGGATGGCTATAATTACCAAGACAAGAAACAAATGTTGGAGAGGATGTGGAGAAAATGGAACCCTCATACACGACTGGTGGGAATGCAAACTGCTGCTGCCTCTATGGAAAAGAGTATGGAGATTTTTCAAAAAGATTAAAAGTAGCAATACCATACGATCCAGCTATCCCAGTACTGGGTATTTATCCAAAGAACTTGAAATCAACGATTCAGAAACTTATGCACCCCTATGTTCATTGCAGCATTATTCACAATAGACAAGAAATGGAAGCAACCCAACTGCCCATCAACTGATGAGTGGATAAAGAAAATGTGGTATGTATATATACCACATTGGAATAGGGCATGGGACCTACACACACACACACACACAATGGAATGGAATACTACTCAGCCATAAAAAAGACAAAATTGTGCCATTTGCAACAACATGGATGGGCCTCGAGTGTATTATGTCAAGCAAAATAAGCCAGGCAGAGAAAGATAAGCACCATGTGATTTCACTCATATGTGGAAGATAAACAAACACATGGACAAGAGAACAGATTAGTGGTTACCAGAGGAGAAGGGGGTTGTGGGGTGGGTGAAAGGGGGTAAAGAGGCACATATATATGGTGACTGACAAATACCTGAAATTTCACAATGTTATAAATTATTATGACCTCAATAAAATAAAAAAAATTCTTTTTAAACTGAAAAAGAAATTCTGATTTTTAATTGTTGGCAATGGATTTAAATGTCTTAAAACACTGAGCAGGCCAACACAAAATATTTTCGAAGGCAGTCTCTTTCCCTTTGAATCACTATTTTTCTGCTTTTGCCATAGATGAGAGTCTGTATATTAGGTTGAAGTTGGGTTCCCCTCAACTTCCGTGTAAGCTCCACCTGCAGAATAAAAATGTGTGCCTCTCAACCTTTTTTGGTTAAAAACAAAATTACCTGTGGAAGAAGAGGAGTGAAAAGACGGACAATCAAAGTAACTGAGACGGTCATAAAAACTCTCAGCAAGGCCTTGGTGATGAGAGAAGATAGAACTTTGCATGACAGAGATGTGCCCTGACCAGGGCCCTTTGACTCTCAGAGTTAAAGAGACAGATATCATATAGGGTGCAAGTAATGAGTTTCTCCTTCTCCTCTTACAAGAAGTTTGGTGGTTGGCAGCTCAGGGTTGGTTTAGTTGCTCAAGATCAGTCCTGATTCCAATCTTGCTTTTCTGCCATTCTTACTATTTGTCTTTTTTCCTATGGGTTTAGAATATCTATGGTAGCTCCATGCACTGCATCCATGTTCCAGACAAAAAAAAGGGGGGGGGAGAGCAAATCAAAAAAATGTGTATGATAGCTGAGTTTCTATCTTCTTAGAAGGAAAACAGCTTTCCTGGTAGCCTTATCTATTAGATTTCTGTTTACATTTAACTGGCTAGAACTCTGAAACATGGCCACCCCTAAAGTTGCAGGGGAGGCTGCCCTGCATAAAGAGTTCAGTTAAGAAAAAAGGAGTAAATGGATATTGAGAAGGCATTATCCAACTATACAGAACAAGTAATTCTGGGGCAAACCTGCTGTTATATTGTTCTTATGACAATGCTTATCTATTGGCTAGATGCATCAGCAATCAGAATCTACTCCTGGTATTTCAGAAGCTATGATACATATAGAGGAAGTCAAAATAGCAGAAAAGCATGAGGTCAACATCTCCCCAGCCCTCAGGAAGGTAGGCTGAGACCATAAATATCCCTTTGTTTCTCTTTAGCCTGAACTCAATGGCCTTTATGAAGAGATGGTAAAATAATAAGGATATGGGATCATCACACAGAGTGAAGTTGACCTTGCCATAATTATCCTTTGCCATATTTTTAATCTAGGATTTTAGTCCCTTAGGCTCAGTACTACAAACCAAGGGTAAAACATGTGAGTCATAGTGTGTTGCTATCTTGAATTCAGGGAGTGATTTTGGGACCAAATTCAAGACTGATGGAGTGGCTAATGATTTGGTTGAGGAAAATTTTTTAATTCACAAAAAACACAGTCAACTTTTAAATAGCTACTGCCACCTAGGCAGGGTAGAGCATACTCCAAACTAGGAGTCCTATCAGGGCTACCTCTACCATGTTTTAAAAAGCAAACATACAAAAACAAAAGATAGGGAAGGATGAACCCCAAAGTGAACCTTTGCCTTGGTTCATTTCTTCTGCCTGTTCAGTACTGTTTGGCATTTGGAAATCTGATTCAACCATTCCTTCCATCATTTCATCATTGATTGATTCATTCAGCAAACATTTGAGTAGCTACTCTATGCCAAGGAATTGGTTTCAGAGTGGCTATTGAGGTTAAATGAATGCTCTCAAGGTCATGATTTAAAAGGGGAACATCTTAGATGAATGTGAAAGCTTTACAGGAACTGTGCAAGTGTCATGGGGGGAATTACAATAAGGTCCTTGTGGGGACCTAATTTGAAACCTACATTTGAAATTTGAAGATATCAGGGGCAGCCAGATGGACTCTGATCTACAAGGGGCCACCTGGCAAAAATAGAGAAGGATATTTAAAAACTGAAGAGCAATTCATAAAAAGACTTTTCAACAAGACCTCTAAAAGGAGGATGGAATTGTATCCTTAGGAGTCATAACACTCACCATGGGGTAAGAAAGTCAAACATCCTGTATTGTGATTCCAGGGCAGGAGGATGAAAGGAATATTACCAGAGCACCACAGATAGGTGCCACCAAAATGTCCCCACAAATTGTTCCTGACGAATTTGTCCAATGTTCCTCAAAGAAGACCATAAAGTTGAAAGGTACTACTGCTGGTAGCAGGTGGACAGAAGGAGCTTAAAAGTTGTAGTCTCTTGAATGCTAAACAATCTGTATTTGACCAAGAAATCTGAAATCACTGAGAGACAATACAGTCATGTGCCACATGACAACCTTTCGGTCAACGATGGACTGCATATACAATGGTGGTCCCATGAGATTAGTACCACATAGCCTAGGTGTGTAGTAGGCTAAACCATCTAGGTTTCTATAAGTACTGTAGGGGATAAAGAAATTTTCCTCTACCCTTCTAGGTTCTTCTGGCTGGTCTAAGAATTAAATTGACGTGAGACAGATTAACAGGAGAAAAATAAACAAAAGTTTAATCATATGCCTACATGGGAGAAACCCAGGAAAACCAAGTAACTCACAAAAATGACCAATGCTCTCACCTTAAATACCATCCTCAGCTAAAGACAAAAGAAGATGTTGGGGTTGGGGAGAGTCAGGGACTTCAAAGGGAAGGAAGGCAATTCACAGGTAGGTGAAAATGAGCAAACGTTTAGAAAACAAGTGTTTGTTTGATCACACAAAAACAGAGAACACAGAGGGGAGCCCAACGAACAGGCCTTTCTAGGTTCCTCCCCGTCTGCCACCTAGTTCATGTGATGCTAAGGTGATAGCTTGCTTCCCAAGACACATTTTTTAATCTGAATTATTTCAGGTAGTTAAGGAGGAGGTAATAAGAAAAACTTTCTGAGTCTTTTGTTTCTTAAAACTAATCAGCCTAAAATAACCCTCACGTTAAAGAGACACATTTTGGGGCAGTAAATTTTGTTCCCCTTCAGTGCACTCTATGATGTTCGCACAACAAAGAAATCACCCAATGATGCATCTCTCAGACAGTATCCCCGTCTTAAGCAACAGGTGACTGTAATTGTCTTCCAACCTTGGAAGTGGTGATGTAGAACCAAGGAAATGGAATCCCAGAGGTGGGGACCAGCAGAGCAAGAGCAAAACAACAGAGAGTGACAGTTTATGCCAAGAAAGAGCCCCTGGGTTTTAAGGCAAAACGAGAGGTTTGGGATGAAGGAGAGGGTTGTAGTTTATTATCCAAAATCTGTGGGGCTCAGAGCCAAATATCACTGAGCTTGTCTTAAAGCCTTTGACTGTTTCTGAAACTAGATTGCCATGGAGAAGCAGATCTTACTTATACTAATTAACTTAACATGAGTCTGCATTTGTAGATTATATATTCACCTCTATAGACAAAGTCACATCATTCACACATCTATGCATTATCATTATTTTTTTGGCATATAAATTTGAAAAAAATTTTAACGCTCTAATCCATTTCCCCCTTTAGGTTTCAGTGTTTCTGAGCCAGGTTAAAGAAAACTTTATCTGGAGCCAACTCTATGGAAGTCCTGTGGCAAGCCTTCCAAAATCCATTTTTTAGGGGCCTCCAACAGGATAGAAGGGAAACAGAGTTTTCATTCTTCCTGGCTTTACGACTGCTTAGCTCTTTTTGATCCACTTTGGCTCTGAGAAGAGTATGAAGTAGAGATAAATATTTTATAAGCCCTTAAGAGTTTAAATGTAACAGAGCCTTTCTAAGTAAAGGACTATTCCACAAAAAAAGTTATTGTCTTGGGATATTGAAACTGAAACAAGTTTGGGGATAGGGAGAGAAATGGAGAAGTTGAGAACCACGGTATTGATTCATGGGTTTTACTCTCGGAAGAAAACAGTAAAAAGGACTCCATTTAAAATGAGCCTCTTTTTTTTCCTTCCTGAAGGGGTTCTATTGTTAAGTCTCTTGAGTGGACACTTGCTAGGCAGTAGATATGCAGAATTGAAGTAATAAGGCTTTTAGATGCTCAGGCACTATAGCCAACCCAATCTACCCACACACCATGCATTTACCTACTTGTAAGGCTATGAACAAAGACCCAACATAACTCACTGACTTGTTTTCCACTGGCTGTCACTCTGATCCTGTCTCCCACTGATACTAAACCTCAACCCTCATGTTGCCACTGGCTTTCTGAGCTTTTCCATTAGTATTGACTTGATTTTCTTATCTCATGCTCCCTGTGTCTCTTCAAATAGATTACCCCAATTCTAGCTTGGATTGCCCGGAAACCAACTCCCCAAACTAGCCATCTGCATACAGATGATCCCTGCTCCTTTGCAGGTATACGGGAAAGAGAACCAGATGTGATTCAGGCACTCAGCTGCTCAGGAGCCACAGGAGTTGAGGCTAGCAAGTAAATGTGGCAGACATATAAACTGTTGGGCCAATCCACTATTCTATTAAACTTTCAGCCTAAAGGATCATTTTGTAAAATGAAAGATTAATTAAGAGTGGGCAAGATTCCATCTCCCACTTGCTCCTGTCAGAGCCCAGGGATGCCCCATCCATCAACAGCAAATTGTAGTCTGGGTCACTTGATCTCAGAAAGCTAGGAGGAGTTGGGCTACTGTTTATGCTCATGTGTCCACAGGTGCTGGTGTAGGGTGCACATAGGTAGTCCTTCTCACCCTTTCTCATCTTCTTTGTCACCAACCATCCTAAGAAATGACCTGGATTTCATCATGATGGAAACAAAAAGCCCACTTTTTCTGAGAAGGGCTTTTATGTGTTTACAGGCAATCTGTTGTTGTATGTGTCACTGGTGGTGAGTTTTAAGGATAGAAAAAATTGCAGTAGTGTTGTTGGCAACAATTTTATTTACTTCTTTTTTTCCTTGGCTTTAAAACATGAACCAAATATCCCCTCTAAGTAAGGGAAAATTGTAATAATGCTGTTGAGTGCAAATTTTACTGCTATAGTAACTGTAAAAACACATTGACAGATTTATTTTTAATTCGTGGTATATTGGGATTGAATTTTACTGCTATGACTAAAACCCAGGAAAACAAATTTAGTAAATACATGGTTGTCAGGAGTTTTATATGTCATGATATAGGATCTAGTGAACAGGACAGATCAAAGGTTTCTGACTTTAACTGATGGTAGAATACAAAGATTAAGCAATGACACTTCCAGATGGCTGAGGGCTTGGGGAAGGGGCAAAGACACGGTGGACAATCTCTTACAGATACAGCAGGAAGGTGCTCATCAAAGAAATGCCATTGTGGTAAGCAAGGGGAACAGGATTAGGAGACAAGAAATCCTGAGTCCCCAAGTTTACTCCTTTGGTGCTGAAAGGTCACAGACTGATAACCCTCTGTAGATATGGCAGGTGGAAGTGGGGATTAAAGGAAGGAGAATTCCCAATGTAATAGGTGGGGTCAAATAGCACTACCAAAAGAAAAAAGTGACAAAATAGTATATCTGATTAAACCTCTACCAACTAAATTTCAGTAATATTCAACTTAATAATAGTTACCACTTATGAAATTCAGCATACATGCCAGGCCTGGTTTCAGGTGCTCTATTTACTTACATTATCTCTCATTCTCTTACATTCTTGGGAGGTATTTTTACCTCCATTTTAGCATGTAGTCTAAATGTCACTTGGGGCCTCCATTACTTTTGAGTCCAGGTAAATTAACTCCCAACCTCAAATCCACTACCTGTAGAAGTCGAAATTTCAACCCACATTTCCTGTAACTCCTGTGGCTTCCTCTGTCTCCTGGGCTACTGCTTCCTCTCACATGGCTTCTGTCCTCACATCTGCAAGCCTCATGTGAAATTCAGATTGTTGTTCAGTTTCCATGCACACATGCACACTCACACTCCAGACGTCTTATACAAAATATTTGTGAATATAGTGACTTTACTGCAGCTCTGGCAATCATGGGGCTGGGGCTACACTGTGCACTACATCTTACTGGATCCCTTCTTCCCCTTCCTTCTCAGTTTCTTCTTCCCTCTCCTCCAGAGAAACTTTGGGAACTTCACATTCTTCTTATGCATTTTGTTGTAACTCTCATTGGCTTCAACCCCCACACTTGCTTAGCCAACTCCATCAAGGAGCTCATCAAATCAAGGGGCACTCCATTTTAAAAGATATGCCCTCCTTAGAAGGAAGTTGTGATTATAAATATTAAAATAAAAATCAAATTTATGTAGATATAGATGAGGAAACTGAGATTCAGTGAGGTGATATCACTTGGCCAGGACTAAACAACCAAAAAGTGGTAGGGTTATTATTAGAAATGGGTCTATCTGAATCTAGAGCCTGTATTCTTTTGAATATACAATAGAAATCTCCTCTCCTGGCTTGCAGGGAGAGGAGCAGCCTAGACTCCCTTTCTCTCTACTTTCTCCTCCATTTTCCATCTGGCTATTGACTTTCAGGTTATTCAGTTGTTTTCAACTACTCCTAACACATCTAGATGAAAGGTGCAAAAGTAGGTGCCCCAAGGAACCTATGGGTCAACCTGATGTGGTCAGATTCCACCCTCATTGTTCTCTCATTCTCTAGAGCACTGATACTCAGTTGACGATTTTGCCTTCCAGGGGATATGTGGCCATGTCTGGACACATTTTCAGTTGTCACAACTGGAGGAGTGCTACTGGCATCTATTGGGTGGAGGCCAAGTACGTGTTAAACACACTACACTGCACAGACAGCTCCCCATAACAAAGAATGATCTGGCCTAAAATGTTAATAATGCCAAGGTTGAGAACGAGTTCACCCATTATTCTAGGGAGTCCACTTCATTGCCGTGCAATGTTTCTTTATTGTCCATGTTTCACATGGACTGTTTTTTTCTTTTTTTGCTGCCATTGATACCAACTGCCACTGAACCTTCCAATGCCAGTTGTCACCATCAAAATTCCCAATAATCATCCCCTCTGAAAAGTGTTATTTCCAGGAATATTGTCACAAGGACTGAAAATTGGAAAATATATTTGAAGGAATAGTGGCCAAATTTTTTCCAAATTTCATGAAAATTATAAACCCACAGGTTGAAGAATCTCAGTGAACCCAGTTGGGATAAACACAAAGAAAACAACACAAAGACACATCATAATAAAATTTCTGGAAAGCTATGATAAACAGAAAATCTCAAAATTAGCCAGAGAAGAAAAAGACACATACCATACTGGAGAGCAAAGATAAGAATGACTGTAAACTTCTGGGCAAAAACAATACATGTCAGAACGAAACTTGTTTTTAAAGTTCCATACATCCTTCAAGAATAAAGGCAAAGTTAAGACTATCTCCTAACAAAAGCTAACAAATTTTATGGCCAATAGATCTGTAATACAAGAAATGTTAAAGGAAGTTCTTCAGCCTAAAGGAAAGTTATACCAGATAGAAATTTGGATCAAAACAAAAGAATGAAGAGCTCCAGAATGGTAAATATGTGAGTGAATGTTTCTTTAATTATTTCTCATTTTTAATTTATTTAAAAGATAATTAACTCTAAAGAAAAAATGATAATATATTGCACGGTTTGTAAATATGTAGATTAAAATCTCTGCAAAGCCTGAGAGAGAGGAAATGGAAGAATATTACCCTAAGATTCTTACATTATATGTGAATTGGTATAACATTATTGGAAAGGAGAATCTAATAAGTTAAAGATGCATATGGTAAATCTTAAAGCAACCTCTAAAAGGAAAACAAAAGAGGTATATGTAGCAAGCCCATAATGGAATTATGAAAAGAATCCTAACAAACAATTAATACAGATCAGTGCTGGGGGAGTCATCACTCTTGTAGAGTTATGGTGAATCTTTTCATCCAATGGCTCTTTACAGTCCTCCTTATTATCTTCCAGAGCGTTCAGTGTGGATTAGTCTTAAGACATTTCTTCTTGCCGATATTGAGTCCTTAATAGCAAGTCTCTGATGCATCATTACACTGAAAGCTCCCTCTTCACTAGGAATGAAGAGGAGAAGAAATAGACATAAAGAGCCAAAGAACTCCCAAATTTACTCCTACAGCCTGGACCTCTCCTCTAACTCCTAGACTCATGTATACAATGACCTACTCAAGATCTTTACTTATCCCTCAAACCTAACATGTCCCAAACCCAACTCTTTAACAGTTTTATTGCAATATAATTCACAAACCTTACAATTCATCCACTTAAAGTGTACAATTCAATGGTTTTTAGTATATACAAAGAGTTGTGCAACCATCACCACAGTCAATTTAAGAACACTTTCATCCCCTCAAAAAGAAACTCCCCACACTTTAGCTATAACCCCCATATTCCCCCAAACCCTCTGGCCCTAAACAACCACTTAATCTACTTGCAATCTCCATAAATTTCCCTATTCTGGACATTTCATATCAATGGAATCATATAATATATGGCCTTTTGTGCCTAAATTCTTTCCCTTAACATAATGTTTTTAAGTTTTATCCATGTTGTAGTGCCTATCAGTACTTCATTACTTTTTATAGCTGTCTAATATTCCATTGTATAGATATACCACATTTGTTTAAGCACTCATCAGTTGTTGGACATTTCAGCTGTTTCCACCTTTTGGCTATTGTTAATAATGCTTATATGAAAATTGCTTAGAATAAAATTCAGACTTCTTACCCTGGTCTACAAGGCTCTATCCTAGTTACTGTTTAATTCTCCTACCTCTTTTCCTACAACCACCATTGCTCACTGCCCTTCAGTCACATTGACTTTCTTTTTGTTCCTCAAACATGCCAAGGAATGTTCCCACCTCAGGACCTTTACATTTGTTATTTCCTCTACCAGGATTGCTCATTCCCAGATCACCCAATAGCTGGGGATTTTTTGTTTTTAATAATTCAGATCTCTGCTCAAATGTTTCCTCACCAGAAAGGTCTTTGCTAACCAACCTAGCTACAATATCCCCCTCTTCCTGTCACTCTCCATTATAGTAGCAGGGTTCATTCTCTGCATACCCATTATTATGGTTACTATTATTAGTTAATTCATGTTCTTATTTATTACCTGTCTTTACCATTAGAATGCAAATTCTATAAGGGTACTGACTTTACGTGTCTTATTTCTTGTTGCATTTCCAATAATTTGAACAGTGTCTGGTTCATAATAAATCCTCAGTAAACAATTGGCAAATAAAGACTTCCAGTGGACAATTAGATATATACTTCAGGAGAAGGGTCAGAGGTACAGATAAAAGTTCAGGAGTATCAGCAGAAAGGTGATACCATATTTTCTTGACATTAAGGAAACATTTTTCTCCTTCTAATATTTCAGAAATAAGAATGCACCTTACAGTGAAGTTTTGTAAAGTTATTATTGACTGAATGTCTTAGAATCCATGATTTCTTAGAATCATGGAAAGAAGGTATTTGAGGTACAAAGAGTGAGAATAAAAGGTGGCCAGTGGTGGATCCTTGGTGAACATATATTCAGGGATTAGGTGAAAGGTTACCTGGGGAGTTGAGCCATGCTCTTTAAGATCCCAAACTTTTCTTTTTAATTGAAATCAGCCTAATGAGAATCTATTAAATGAACTATGCAGTTGTCCACCTTTTTTAAACAACACTGAACTTTATCCTTTGAAGGAAGAGACTAGAGATGGAAATTTAGAGAGAGGGCAGCAGGGCTAGAAGGTATAGGTGGGTGCCAATCACTGGGGACAAATTTTCTAGATGTTCAGGAGTTTCTACAGGCCAGCTCTGTTGGGGAATAGTGTTGCTTGCCTCAGCCTTATCTGGGAAAAAGACGAGAAAATTCCAAGGAAATGGGGTGGGCAGAGGCTGCACAGATAGGCATGAAGGTTGAGGTTTTGATGCTAAGAGGATTTTTTCCCCTCTTAGAACATTTCTGCCATTAACAACTTCTGTGCAGCCAGCCCCAGCCTCACTTTCCTGTGCCAGATCCCTATGAACCTTCCTCTTTAGAGCAGGAGATGAGCTACGGGTTTACTTGGGAAGCAGGACAAGCCTGAATAACATGCTGTTTATCTCCTGTCAAGTCTCTCCAGGCTGACATGGAGGGAACTTTGAAGCAGAGAGCTGGAAAAACAAGTTCAGCAGTTAAGTGATTGGTAAACTGAAAGGAAACCTTTTGCACATGACCTCCTCACTTCAAGGAAAATTTGACCTCTATGCCCAAAAGGCATTTCCAGAGGCTTCTTTCGAAGCTCTGAGAAATTAAACAGAAGTTCAAATGATACAGAACATGGAACAATTTTTCAATGTTCTTTTTCATCTTCCTCTCTCTTGAGCTAAAGGTCAGTCCTGAGAAATGCTTCTGTGGCCAGGTGCCATTGCCTGTTGTTGTTCTCTTCCTCAGCCCTGACTAGGCTTGGGAGAAGCTGCTTGAGCCTCTGTGCTAGAGCCAGTAGTCAGCCACACTGGAGAACTCCACGTGTAGGCCCAAGGGGTACAGATTAAAACTCTTTGGATGGGCTGAGGCAAGGTAAGCAGGTTATTCCAGGATATAAAATCCTTTTTAAAATTCAGGAAGGCATTGGAACATATCAGATCTCTTTAAACCTTTAAGCTCCCACTTAGCACCCTCTTCCTAGACTGAAAGAAGGTCAACTTCCCAAGTACCTAACTTCCAGCTGAGGAGGAGCTACAAAATGGGGAGTGGAAACCTGTCTCCATATAAATCACTAGCATTAAAGTTATCCCAGGGCACAGTAAAACTGTGAGCTATAATACAAAAGGGAATGGTGAAGATTATGGCTCACAGGTGAGACGTTTCTCTGACTAAAGGTATTCAAATTCAAATCTTCGTTAAAATTATGCTCACCAAGTTAGCTCTATTGGCAGGCTGCAGTCAGCCTCTAGGTCACCAACTGTTTTGCAACTTGACTGAAATCTGCAAATACTGAATGAACGCATTGGAAATGGGAGCACTAGAGGCATGATGACAAGCGCCAGAGGAGACAGCATTGTGCAGTGGCAATTCCCCCCATTAATCCTCAGTGCACACCAGGTAGGTGGTTACCTCCTCACAAGGCTGATTCTCATGCCAGGCAGTCACCAGCTCCTAGAGGCATCCCTCACTAGGGACCTAGCTCCCAATGCAAATGTAGTTCCTCCTTTGGGGTGAACTAGAATCTCTAGCTGCTTGTTTAATTACATTCCCAGAATGGATTGCACACTTGTCCTGACAAGAAATCAAATCAGCAAAAATGCAACTGTCGGAAAATTGGACCCACCCAATGAATGATGCCAGACACGTGAGCGCATGCACTGGGAGGCAAGAGACAACTTTCCGCTCCCAAAATGTCTAATGAGGACTTTCCTTGTCAGAGATAGTCAGCACCTGCTCTGGCCTCAGGAAATGTTGCAGAATGTCAGGACTGGCAGGGATCTTAGTGACAACACAGCCCAGCCTCTCATTTTGTAGATAGAGGAACTAGGTACAAAGAGGGTAAGTGATTTGCCCAAGGTCAGATACAAATTGTGAGCAAAGGTGTGTGCTTTATTTTGACTTTGGAATGTCAGAGCTTTTAAGGTCCTCGGGGATGTAGCCTATCCTTCCTGTCATTTCAGAGAAGGAGAAATTGAAGCCCAGGAATTGAAAGGGGCTTGTTCAAGGTCACACAACTAAATAATGGCTTAACTAGGCATTAGAACCCAGTCGCCTGAACCCCAGATAAATGCTCTTTCCTCTGTATTACGCTACTTCTTGGGTTCTCTTTGGGAACAAAGAAGAGCTTCAAGGAAATGAAGTTATTGGTGCCCAATCTCTTAAGTTGTTCCTGAGGCTGTCCAGAAGTCCCTAACCCAAAAGAAAGCTCTGAGTCAGGTGAATTGGGGTCAGCAGGACTGAAACAATGGGCCTCTGAAGGCGTTTTTCTGTCTTTAATTTGCCTCTATGGTTCCACTGCTCTGCTATGGGCTACTTTCTGCCTGGTTACTAAGTGCCAGTACTAACTTTGACCGACAGTCTGTTCTAATAATGTAACTCAGTGCTGGGTATTTATATTGGAGTTGATGTGATTAAGAGTGGAAAGAGGAAGTTTGGTGGGGGTACCTGAAGGTCATTTGCTCATCTCTTGCGAGCTGCTCCCTACACTCTGATGTGCTTCCTCTGCCCATGGATAGCACAGAGGGACATTTTGGCATAGAATACACCAGAGAAGCCACCCAAGATATGCACCTCAAGAGAAGGAGGGAAAGAGAAACTTGCATGTGGGACTAGATGAGCACTAACATTCTAGGAGAGTCTGATGGGAAAACTTGAATAAAGCTCATTCTAGAAGCACCAAAAGCAGCCCCCACTGAAAGCACTTAGCCCACTATTCCTGGCAGACAGTGAAAGCTGCTCTGGACATATAACCATTTTGTGCATGTCATGGCCGCACTTTTTCTGAGTAGTTGGTTTTATTCAAGGACCTGTTCCTTTACGCACACAAAATAAAAATCTTGCACCACTTAAAATAGTTGGGTCCATTACCCAAAGAATGAGATTTACTTTCAACTAAGCCAAAGTCTCTCCCTTGTTCAGAATCTAGCAGAGAGCAAGTCACTTGCATTCCATTTTTATATGCATTCTGCTTCATACTCAGGGAATTCTGAAGAGGAAAGACCACATCAGCAGCAGGAAATAGTGAGATCTCTATAAATGATGAAAGGCAGAGCCTTTTCAAATGAAAAAAAAAGAGGTGCATCTTCTGTCTTACTACCAGTCCCACCTGTCCGTCCACCAACTTTTTAAGACTAAGGAGACTTGCTCTCTCAAATAGATAATGTGGAAAGAAAGCAATATTGAAGACAAATGTGTTAGGCATCAATGGTAGCATTTCACGTCCTGAGCTCTTAATGGAGAGATATTTTGGGGGTTGGAAATTGTGCTTGGTACTTCTCTGACCACACCAATGTGGAACTCTCATGTCATTTTGTTTGTCACTCTTATAACACTTGGCACATTTTGCTTTACGTAACATCTTGGAATGATTTGTGAGGAGAGCCCATTTCTACCTGGTCACCCATTATAAACACACTCAGATTCCAGAGGATGGAATGGGTTTTTCTTTCAGTCCAATCAAAGCCAATGTCTGTCTGATGAGAGTCCCTGATCTCCCTCCTCTCCCTCCAACTTGTCCCAGCTCCACCTTGCAGGCTTTTCAAATGGTCTAGAACATTCAATGTGGTCAAGGCCAGAGATTCTTCATTATGGGGGGAGGAGTGATAGTGATAGTGGGTCCTTTCATTCAATGACTCCTTACAGTCTCTTTCAGGAGCAGGCTTGGGTCTTTCAAAGCCTTTAGCATAGGACAGCCATAAGACCTTTCTTCTTGCTAATATTGAACTGTCCTTAACGGCAATACTTTGATGCATCATTGTGCTAAAAGCTCTCTCCCCACCAGAAATAACGAAGAGAAGAAACGAAGAGAGTTAAGGAGACAAAGAACCTTGTCCCACTATACTTACATTAAAGTTATCTGTCTTTTCTACTACATATCGTTTCCTAGAGGGCAGGAACCGTGTCTACCATAGTGAAAGCATTAATAGCTCAACAATATTTGGGCAGAGAATGAATAAGTACATGAATGAATATTCCATGAGCCCACTTCTTTGTGAAGACTGGCTGCAAGGAAGTTCATCTTTGTAAATGAATTCAGAAAACTGCCCCAAAGAGAGAGTAAAGTAGTTATTCTTGCCCTCTGTGAAATTTCTGGACATGGAAATGCTGGTCTGTGTGCCTGCATTTTAAGTCTTTCAAAGCCAATGTCTGACTTCTGCATGACTTTTAGGGATCAGTTCTGTTTATGTTTTCATTTCCAGTTGTCCAGAAGCATTCCATTTGAGTTGCTAACCTCTGCTGTGATAATCCCATGGATCTTCATCAAATGTCTCCAATTCTTGCATTAGCCCAGATTCCTTTGTAGGCCTAGACAAATTTAGCCCAGCCCTTTCTGTCCAACTCTATTAGTTTCCTATTGCTGCTATACCAAACTACCACAAACTTGATGGCTTAAAACAACACAAATTTATTATCTTACAGTTCTGGAGGTCAGAAGTCCAAAACGGGCCTCACTGGGCTAAAATCAAGGTGTTGGCAGGACTGTGTTCCTTTTGGATACTCTAGGGAGAGAGTCCATTTTCTTGCTTTTTCCAGCTTCTAGAGGCTTTCTCTTCCCAAATTCCTTAGCTAGTGGATCCATTCCTCTATCTTCAACACCAGCAATGGCTGATCAAGTCTTTTTCATACTGCATGATTCTGAGGGTTTTTTTTTTTTTTGCTTTCATCATCATATCTCCTTCTATGACTCTTAAGAACACTTGTGATTGCATTGAGCCTACTCCAATTACTCAGGATAATCTCATCGTCTCAAAGTCCTTAACTCAATAATATCCATAAAGTCCCTTTTGCCATGTAAGGCAATATATTCACAGATTCTAAGGATTAGGACATGGACATCTTAGGGAAGGGCATCATTCTACCTACTACACCAGTTCAAGACCATTTCATTTCCAAAGCCTTTCCTGACTTTCTTAATGCTCCATGCTCTTTTTTTTTGTTTAATTTTTATTGCATAAGAGTGAGTAACACTCTATTTAGAACTTGATGGTGCTTTAATTAGCACATATCCAAATATTTATTCATTAATTCTTTCATTCAGCTAGTATTTATTGCCTTTCATGTCTACTCCATGCTAGTTACTCTTTTGGGTGCTGGGGAAAAGACATCACACTTGTCTTAAAGGAGCTCACTGTTTAGTGAGGAAGACAAATATATCAACAAACAAATATAAGAAGGTGTTTAAAGAGCAAAGATAGAATATGTGCAGGATACAGTTAGGTTCAAAGGAGAGCATTGTTGGTTCTACCCAAGGAATGGCTTCATGCAGGAAGTAGTCTTTGAGCAAATGAGCAGGTACTGGTCAGGCACAAAGGCAGACCAAAGAGGACATTCCAAGTAAATGGAACAGTGACTTCATACTTGTTTATCTTCTCCCTTTAGCTAGTTTGTAAGCTCTTTGAAGTCAGGGATGCTGTTATATTTCTCATCTCTATAGCATGTGGGATTTAGCACAGGATGGGAATATAGAAGATATTGAATAAAAATTTGTGGGTCAATGAATTCTGAAGGTGACAGAGTCCTTCTGGCCATGACAGAGTAAATGGCAGCAGATTTGACCTTCTGCATAACAATTATAAAACTGGACAAAATATATGAAACAACTGTTGTCAAACATTGGGCAACAAAAAGTGCAGGGCTGTGATTCCTTAGATATGGGAAATAAATAAGATGAGTCCTGTGATTGCTTCAGCCTTCTGACTAGATGTACTTTCCAGACCATTGGCTCAGGGAAGGAAACCTCAAGCAGAGAATGATAGTCTTGCTGAGCTAAGATGACAAAGATTAGGGTTCACTGTTCACATGGTCGTATTTCTTTGGTAAAATTTTCAAAAGTAAAATATTTTAACCTGAATCAGTTAAGACTACAGTTTTGCACTTCAACTTTCTCTCCATCATGCTTTCCCTAATGTTGGGTGGTGTAACCATGGGAACATGTAAGATCCTTGAGACATGCCTGAATCCAGTGGAATCCCCTGGTAATTTTCTAAGTATGCCCGATGTTAAAAGGAAGGAAACTAGGGAAATCAGGGGAGATCTGTCAAACTCTGGACAACTAAGAGGCAGTTCTTATGGGAGGAGACAACAAACTTCTTTCTGAGGAAATTGTCAGAGCCTGCAGCCAAGTGAGACATGAGTTTGCCAATCTGAAGAGACAAGGACAGTGTCCATCAGAGTGAAGACTAAGGGGTAAGATATATCCTTTTGTTTAGAGACAGAGGGCTCCTATTCTGTGTGTGTCCTGAATGTAGCCCATGGATGCAGAGGGTTTACAACTAGATGACCTATCTGGGACAAGCTCACGAGCAAGAGCACTGCCAGCATTAATGAATAAGCTAAAATGTTGTTAGAAAAGCTTTCCTTGGAGTTGGACTTCTGCTTCTGGTTAAGATGAGTAACAGGAACCAGGTTTACTCTCCCACCTAAAATAATAAAAAAATTAGATGAAGATATGTGAAACAACTGTTTTCAAGACACTGAACATCAGAAAATGAAGAATAGTAACCCCTGAGATATAGGAAATAAATAGGTGAGCACTATGATTGCTCCAGCTTAATACCTTGAGAGAGCTTCCAGGCCATGGCGCAGGAAGGGGGGACACAGGCAGAGTAAAGAGGCTAGAGTTCTCAGAACAGAGTAACAGAGAGGAGAGAGCTGCATAGGAAGAGAACTCTAGACATCTACAGAGGGTTCCTCAATAGTGTTCAACCGAATACTAAACAGTGCCTGTGAGGAAAGTAGCTGATATTGGGGAAGGTACCACCGAAAATGATCAGAAGTAACAGCACTTCGCACTCACACAGGGCCAGGATAGTGCCTGTTCCCAACCAGCCAAACTAGAAAACCTCAGAATTCCCGGGGATTGGGTAGAATACTCAGGAAGGCCTTGCCTCAGTTGTGGAGAATAATTAGCCCTACACCAAACACTATTTCAGACCCTCCTAACAAATTATAAGGGCTAGACCTTGAAAGGATCAAACTGTTTCCCTTTTCCTTTTTTTAACTGCATCCCAGAACAAAAGTCAATATTATAGGAACACAAAAATATATAGCATTCAATGAGGTAAAGGTCACAATGGCTGGCATCCAATAAAAGATTACCAGGTATGCAGAGAGTCAGGAAAACATGACCCATAATGAGGAGAATAATTGTGCTAGAATTAGCAGAAAAGGACATTAAAAGTTATTATAACTGCATTTCATATGTTCAAAAACTTGAGTAGAGACATGGAAGATATAAAAAAAGCCAAATCAAACTTCTAGAGAAAAACTACAATGTCCAAGACGAAAAATGCACTGGATTGGGATTAATGGCAGAATACACATTGCAGAAGAGAAGATTAGTGAATGTAAAGACTTATCAATAGAAACTACTCAAAATGAAAGAGACAAAAACATTTTTTAATGAATAGGGCATCAGTGAGCTTGGGGCCACAAGGGGCCTAATACACATGTAATCAGAGCCTCAGGGGGGTGGGGGCGGAAAAAAATATTTGAAGAACTAATGGCTGAAAATTTTCCAAATTTGAAGAAAACGATAAATTCACAGATCCAAGAAGTTCAATGAACTCCAAGCACATGAAATATGAAGAAAACTAGAGCAAGGCACATCATAATCAAATTGCTCAAAACTATTGATAAAGAGAAAATCTTAAAAGCAGACAGAGAAAAAAGACATTATTTTCAGAGGGACAAAGATATAGATGACAGAAGATTGGAAATTATGTAAATGGGAAGACAATGGAGCAACATCTTGATAGAGCATGGGAAATAAATCCAACAAAATTCAGGGATCTTTTATATCAGTGAAATTTCTAGGATTCCAGTGGTTTGGAGCACGTCAAGATATCCCTTATAATGTGAAGGATAAGTTGTTGCATCTGGTCTCCCCCCCCCCCCCAAAAAAAGACACAACACCTAGTGAGCTACTTTGGATATTGGAAGCAACGTATTCCTCATTTGGGTGTGTTACTCTGGCACATTTACCAAGTGACCTGAAAAGCTGCTAGTTATGAGTGGAGTCCAGAACAAGAGAAGGCTCTGCAACAGGTCCAGGCTGCTGTGCAAGCTGCTCTGCCACTTGGGCCATATGACCCAGCAGATCCAATGGTGCTTGAAGCATCAGTGCAACTAGGGATACTGACTGAAGTCTTTTGCAATCTCTATGGGTGAATTACAGCACAGACTCAGTACTTTGCAGCAAAGCTCTGCTATCCTCTATAGATATCCACTCTCCTTTTGAGAAACAGCTCTTAGCTTGCTTCTAGGCCTCAGTAGACTGAATGCTTAACCCTGGGCCACCAAATTACCATGTGACCTGAGCTGCCCATCATGAACCTGGGTGTTATCTGACCCACCAAGCCATAAAATTGGGCATGCACAGCAGCACCCTATTATCAAATGCAAGTGGTATATACTTGATTGGGCTCAAGCAAGCCCTGAAGGCACAAGTAAGTGACATAAGGAAGTGGCCCAAATGCCCATGGTCCCCACTCCTGCTACACTAACTTACCTCTTCCAGTCTGCACCTATGGCCTCATGGGGAGTTCCCTATGATCAGTTGATAAAGGAAGACTCATGCTAAATTTACAGATGGTTCTGGATAATATACAGGCACTACCCCAAAACGGACAGCTGTAGCATTACAGCCACTTTGGGTTCCTAATGCCTGTGAGTCAACAAGCAAAGAAGATAGTTACCGTACTGGTTGGGGTGATTGATCCTTACTACCAAGGGGAATTGGACTACTACTCTATAATGGAGGGAAGGAAGAGTATGTCTGGAATACAGGAAATCCCTTGGGATGTCTCTTAGTATTACAATGCCCTGTGATTAAGGTCAATGGAAGATTACAACAACTCAATCCAGGAAGGACTAATAATGGCCCAGATCCTTCAGGAATGAAGATTTGGGTCACCTCAGTGGGTAAAGAACCAAGACCAGCAGAGGTGCTTGCTGAAGGCAAAGGTAATATGGAATGAATAGTAGAAGAAGGTTGTTATAAATACCAACTATGACTAGGTGACCAATTTGTGTCCTCCTCATTTTTTTAAATTGAGGTCACATTGGTTTATAACATTATGTAAATTTCAACTGTACATCATTATATTTCAACTTCTGTATAGACTGTATTGCATTCACCACCCAAAGTCTAGTTGCCTTCTCTCACCATACGCACATGCCCATTTTCATCCATTTTGCCTTCCCCCCATCCCCCTTCCCCTCTGGTAACCACCAATCTGTTCTCTATACCTATGTGTTTGTTTGTTTATCTTCCACATATGAGTGAAATCCTATGGTATTTGGCTTTGTCTATCTGACTTATTTCGCTTAGCATAATACCCTCAAAGTCCATTCGTGTTGTCACAAATGGCAAGATTTCATCTTTCTTATGGCTGAGTAGTATTCCATTGTATATATATACCACATCTTCTTTATCCATTTGTCTGTTGATGGACACACAGATTGTTTCCAAGTCTTGGCTATTGTGAATAATGCAATGAACATAGAGGTGCATATATTTTTTTGAACTAGTGTTTTCATGTTCTTTGGATAAATACCCAGAAGTGGAATTGCTGGATCATATGGTATCCTCCTTATTTTGTTATAAATGTTGGTATATATGTTTGTATGCACACACACACACACACACACACAAACATATATATAAAGCAAATATCTTTGTTTGAGAGAGAGAGAGAAATTAGAAATTGGTGATTCTGTCCTTGATGCCGGATCTTGAGCATTCTCCAGGCAGGGCACCTCTCCAGGCAGCATCCCCTTCTTCCACTGCTGAAACAGCCCCCAAGTATCCAGCTAATTGATAAACTCATTCACAATACAGTGTTAATGGCTGATGAATGGCGCAATTAGGGATTTCAGACTCGGGGATATGATGGGTCTGGAGCAGAGAAACCTCGGTCATTCAAGTTACACTTATAGACCATTTAAAACAAA
This sequence comes from Tapirus indicus, assembly GCA_031878705.1. NCBI lineage: Eukaryota > Metazoa > Chordata > Mammalia > Perissodactyla > Tapiridae > Tapirus > Tapirus indicus. The sequence continues at coordinate 109,967,201 of CM062942.1, read as the reverse complement.
GCAGAAGAAGGATAACACTTGGACCATAATAGTAGCTACTATTTGCACAGCCTTTATAAGTTTCCTTAAAAGAAAAGAAAAAATAAACAAATGGGACTTCATCAGACTAAAGAGCTTCTGCAAGGCAAAGGAAACCGGGAACAAAACAAAAAGACAACCCACCAACTGGGAGAAAATATTTGTAAATCATATATATCTGACAAGGGGTTACCCCCAAAATAGATAAAGAGCTCATAGACCTCAACCACAACAAAACAAACAACCTGATCGAAAACTGGGTAGAGGATACGAACAGACATTTTTTCAAAGAAGATATACAGATGGCCAACAGGCATATGAAAAGATGTTCACCATCACTAATCATTAGGGAAATGCAAATCAAAACTACACTAAGATATCACTTTATACTTGTTAGAATGGCTATAATTACTGAGACAAAAACAACAAATGTTGGAGATGATGTGGAGAAAAGGGAACCGTCATTCACTGCTGGTGGGAATGCAAACTGGTGCAGCCAGTGTGCAAAACAGTATGGAGATTTCTCAAAAAATTAAAAATAGAAATACCAAACGACCCAGCTATCCCACTACTGAGTATTTATCCAAAGAACTTGAAATCAACAATTCAAAGAGACTTATGTACCCCTATGTTCATTGCAGCATTATTCACAATAGGCAAGACGTGGAAGCAGCCCAAGTGCCCATTGACTGATGATTGGATAAAGAAGATGTGGTGTATATATATATACAATGGAATACTACTCAGCCATAAAAAAAAGACCAAATCGTCCCATTTGCAACAACATGGATGGACCTTGAGGGTATTATGTTAAGTGAGATAAGCCAGCTAGAGAAAGACAAACAACACATGATCTCACTCATATGTGGAAGATAAACATATGGACAAAGAGAACAGATTAGTGGTTACCAGAGGGGTGGGCAAAAGGGGTGAAGGGGCACATATATATGGTGACTGACAAATAATAATGTACGCTTGAAATTTCACAATGTTATAAACTATTATGACCTCAAAAAAGATTTTTTTTAAGTTTCCTTGGCTCTTTTATATCCGGTCTCTTACCCGAGTCTCACTCAATCTCTGTGAAGCAAAAAGGACAGGGATTTTTATTGTCAATTGAAAATGAGGAAAATTAAGGTTGGAAGGGTTGAGTGGTAGCAAGTATTCGACAGAGCAGGAACATTAAGGGCAGTTTCCTGCTACCTGTGCCCGTGTCCATGACAGCCTTGGCTTGACTATTTTTAGACAGAGGCTGCTCAGAGTCTTGCGTGTCCCAAGAATGTAATTCTCAACTAGTTTACCACTGCACCTGTTTCCCTTGCTCCCCCATTTTGATTTGCACCCTATTTGCCTCACAGGTAAAGCGACGGCACCAATATAACTTTAGTTTTAGTTACTTTACTTTTTTCCACCACCTATTTCAGATGCATCTGGCTGATTGATCAGTCTAGACAATCATCTCTGAGGTGGTCTCTTGGAGTCAGTCTGCTCCTTGATTTGGAAATTTTCTTTTGATTTTGATGTCCAGATATTTGTCCTTCTGTTATTTAAGGCTAAACTGATTCATGGTGAGAGGCAATCTTGTTTCGCAGTAGAACCCTTTGTTTAAATGAACTCTATTAGAATTACAATGTAGAAAACAGGTAAAAGTGGAGCTGCTTGGATAAGGAGGGAAAGAAGATAGAATCATTCCCTTGGTGAGTCCTGAGGCATTTCCACTGAGCCCCGGGGCCTACAAGGCCCATAGTTTAAAAGCCAGTGGCAAACGGAGATAAAGATTCTCTAGAATTCTTTTTTTTTCAGCTTTATTGAGGCATAATTGACAAACAGGAATTGTATATATTTAAGGTGTACAACTTACACTTTGAAATATGTATATATTGTTAATGTTCGCCACACTCAAGGTAATTAACTTCATGACCTCACATAGTTACCATTTTGTGTGTGTGTGGTGACAACACTTAAGATCTACCCTATTAGTAAATTTCAGGTATACAATACAGTATCGTTAACTATAGTCACCTTGCTGTATAGTAGAGCTCCAGAACTTATTCATCTTGCATAACTGAAACTTTGCACCCTTTGATCAACATCACCTTCCCCTAGGTAACCATCATTCTACTCTCTGCTTCTATGAGTTTGACTATTTTAGATTCCACATATAGGTGAGATCATGCGGTTTTTTCCTTTTCCTGCCTGGCTAATTTCACTTAGCATAATGCCATCCAGTTTCATCCACGTTGACACAAATGGCAGGATTTCTGTTTATTTATGGCTGAATAAATTTCTATTGTATAGTTATACCAAATTTTCTTTATCCATCCTTTCATTCATTGACAGACATTTAAGTTTTTTCCACATCTTGGCTAATGTGAATAATGCTGCAATGAACATGAAAGTGCAGATATTTCTCTGAGATACAGATTTCATTTCCTTTGGATAAATACCCAGAAGTGGGATTGCTGGGTCATATGGTGGGCTTGTTTCTGATATTTTGAGTAACCTCCATACTGTTTTTCATAATTGGGGTACTAATTTACACTCCCACTAAAAGTGCACAAGGGGTCACTTTTCTCCACACCCTTGCTGACACTTGTTATCTTTCGTCTTTTTGATAAAAGGCATTCTAACAGGTGTGAGGTGATATCTCATTGTGGCTATGATTTGCTTCTCCCTGATGATCAGTGATTTTGAGCATATTTTCCTATGCCTGTTGGCCATTTGTATGTCTTCTTTGGAAAAATGTCTATTCAATTCCTATGTCCATTTTTTGTGTGTGTGAGGAAGACTAGCCCTGAGCTAACATCCGTTGCCAATCCTCCTCTTTTTTGCTGAGGAAGACTGGCCCTGGGCTAACATCTGTGCCCATCTTCCTCTACTTTGTATGGGACGCCGCCACAGCATGGCTGACAAGCAGTGCATCTGTCTGCGCCCGGGATCCGAACCTGCGAACCCCAGGCAACCGAAGTGGAGCACGTGAACTTAACCACTAAGCCACCGGGCCACCCCCACCCCCACTTTGTCCATTTTTAATTGGGTTATTTATTTTTTTTGCTATTAAGTTGCAGGAGTTCCTTATATATTTTGGATATTAACCATTTATCAGATATATGATTGGTAAATATTTTCTCCCATTCCATACATTGCCTTTTCATCTGTTTATTGTTTGTTTTGGTGTGCTTTTCAGTTTGTTGTAATCCCACTTGTCTATTTTTGCTTTTGATGCTTTTGCTTTTGGTGTCTTATCCAAAAAAACATTGCAAAGACCAATGTCAAGAAGCTTTTCCCCTGTGTGTTCTTCTAGCAGTTTTACATTGTCTGCTTTTATGTTTAAATCTTTAACCCATTTTGAGATGGTTTTTGTGTATGGTGTGAGATAAGGGTCTAATCTGATTCCTCTGCATGTGGATATCCAGTTTTCCCAATACCATTTACTGAAGAGACTATCCTTTCCTCATTGTGTGTTCTTGGCACCCTTGTCAAAGATCAGCTGACCATAAATGTATGGATTCATTTCTGGGCCTTCTATTCTGTTCCCTTGATCTATATGTCTGTTTTAATGCCAGAACCATACTGTTTTGATTACTGTAGCTTTGTAACATATTTTAAAATCAAGAAGGATGATGCCCCAGCTTTTTTCTCCTTGCGCAAGATGCTTTGGCTATTCCGAGTCCTTTGCATTTGCATGTGAATTTTAGGACTTTTTTATTTGTGTAAAAAATGCCATTGGGATTTTGATAGGGATTGCATTGAATCTGTAGATCACTCAGGGTAGTATGGATACTTTAACAATATTAATTCTTCCAGTCCATGAACATGAGTATCTTTCTATTTATCAGTGTCTTTAATTTCTTTCCTCAATGTCTTACAATTTTCAGTATACAAGTATTTCACTTTTTTGGTTAAGTTTATTCCTCAGTATTTTATTCTATTTATTGCTATTATAAATAGGATTGTTTTCCTGATTCTACTTAAAGTGGCTCTGAGCCTCACTGACTTCATCTAGAAAATGAAGACATTAGATCAGCGAGAACATTTCCTTCTCCCTCCAAAACAAAATCTTATCCAGAAGTCCAAACTATAAATTAACATATAAAAATAGAGTTCCTTTTGCTGAATCAGGCATAGGAGCCTGCAGCCTGCCTGCTCCCCAATGACTTGTAACTGCAATGGCTCCTGAAGTGACTCCATGGAGTCCAATGCCTAGATAATCTCTAAGGCTCTTCTGAAAGAAGACAATGCCATTTATTGTGCACCTAATATGTGCCAGGCCCTGGAGCAAGCACAAGCCAAGATGTAAGGCATAGCATTCTGTGGGGGAGGGAAAGGCAGCAAATGGCAGGAGTAAAGCTACATGGAGGGTTCTGAGGCAGGCGTGTCCACTGTATCCTGGTAGAAAAACAGACCTCAAGCCATTTGGGGATATAAAGGTAAAGTTCAGAAGGGGAGAGAGCAGCCTTGTTTAGCTTTGAAATGTGGCTGGTCAAATTGCTTGGGCACTGATGTGCTCTTGACAGTCTAAAGGGGCTCTTGGGTTGCTCCTATATTCAGGCTGCTTTTAAAGAGCCCTTTTGTTTAGAGGCCTCTTTCAGAGTTTTATGAAGCCACACTCACCTCCTATAGGTGCTGCTCAGATGTCGAGAGCTCTCCAACCTTCCTGGAAGTTCCCTTGTGACAAAGGGTGCTGTGGGATACAGATGCCTGGTGCTCAGACTTCTATGAGTGGATGGGGAATGGAAACAAAGTAAACGGGGTTAAGAGACAGAGAATGTTCAGGTCACTCTTGGTTATGTCGCTAGGAAACAGATGTAGTGGAAACAAGCACCAGCTTAATTTTTCAGTTCAACCTCGTCTGTGAGGGGCTGAGATTAATGGGGGAAAGTAGGGCACAGTGAAAAGGCTACTTCTTGGGGAACCAAACTTCGTGGAAAGTTAACATTGAAAATAGAAAATCTGAAGGTCAAAAGCATTTGAAAGTTCCTGTTCGGTATTAGTAGGAAATTAGCCTGACATTTAAGAGCCTGAACAGTCCAGTCCCAGCCAACCACTCTAGCTTTATCTCTTATTTCTCTTTGACAATCAACCTCTGGTTAAGTCAGCCTAGGGCTTGACCCCTGAATAGTTATAATTGTTGAAATTTCCATCTCCAAGCTTCAGGTCATTCTCCACCCCTCCACCCCTACCTATGGCCCTGTTTCCCCTCAGAGCTCTCTCTCCTCTGAATCCCTGAGCCTTATCCACATTAGAATTTTTCTCACACCACCCTATCTCAAAAAGCATTATCTCTTTTTACTGTGTATAACTCTGTTTTCCTGAGTAGAATCTAAGTGCCTGGAAGACAAGTATCAAGTTTTATATCCCTTGCCTCCATCCCCATTCCCAGGCATCTAGCTGTGCTAGTACAATTAGTGGATCAAAACAATCTTCTGATTGTTTTGTTGATTATTACAACTATGTCAAGAGACTCTGACCTGTAGGTCTCTGCCTTGAATTCTTTGTATCACATTGAACAAGTTTTTACTCCTTTATGTGCCTCATTTGCCGCATCTGCAAATGACAGGGTTAGATTCAACAAAGTATAAGACTTTGACAGCACATGATTCTACAAGTCCATGCTCAAATGGAGGAAAGAGGATCAACCCAGCTTGCTAACCAAGCTGTGGAAGGAGAGGGAATGAATCTGCCCGAAAAAGCAAACCAAACATCAAACAACAGCTGAAGAGGGAATAAAAGCACATCTAGGTGAAGGTTTGTAGCCAGAACTTTATGAGAATTGATGTGGGAGAAAACACTAGCTTCGAGAACAGGCTTTTCCAGCCCTGAGTGTTTTACAAACATAAATTTTCTTCTGTGATGGACAAAGGGATCCTGTCATGTCTAGTGCCATTTGTTACCAACCGGTTGCAACAGGGTAAAAGCAGCATAACCAAGTGAAACTCCCCACTACTCAGCAGTCGGGCACTCATGAATGGCTAGGCCAGGTAAGCAAAGTTCCCAAACACTGCCATCTAGTGGCAGTTCAGAGAGATATATTTGGGGTAACTGGCCCTTGCATTCTCAGATGAAGCTGCCAGCCTTTTGGAGAAACATAGGCCAGCCCAAGAATAAAATATTGAGCTGATGAAGAATGAAAAAGTCCCCTGAGGGAAATCTTGGTAAAGAAACCAAGAAACACAAAAACAGAGAAACACAAAGACATGGCCAAAGCAAGTGAGACACAGATACAAGATATTCATGAAGCTAGGTGAACTTTGCATTAAAAATTGGAGAATGGAGGATAGGGAGAATTAACATAATCACTCACTCTGGCCTAGCTTCTCCATCACATTCTTAGGAGGTTGGTGATAGACAAAGCTTCTGGTATGCCTTATGTGCTTTCTTTCTGTTGTGATCTCAATTTTTTGCCTATCTCTCACTCTTTTACCTAGTCTTTGTATGTTCCTCCCTGCCATGATCACTCTCTACTCAACTCCTCCAAAACAAAAAAGTACCAAACAGCAACAAAAACCTTTCTTGGGGTTGTAGATAAGGATAAGAGACTATGGAGGTCCAAATATTGCTTTTGAAAACTATAACACCAAAGAGGTCTCCAGATTTCCGGACACATCTGTACCCAAATATTAATGTGAAAGGTCTTTTGCCCTGTTACATTTGCAGCCTTTCCTTGCTCCTGAGCTGCAGATCTAAATCTCCTACTGCCTACTGGGCATTTCCATTTGGATATCCTCACGGCTTTTCAAAACTAAAGTTTTCCAAAACTGTCTTCCTTCTTTCCCTCCACATCCTGTCCCTATCTTTTGTTCCTTCTGTGTCTGGTGCTTTAATCCTACCAATCATCTAGACCCAAACTCTCCACTCCCACCCTCTCAACACACTCTAGTTCTCCCATTAGGCACCAAGTCTTTGCAACTCCCCCAAAGCAATATCTCTTTAAAATATTTCTTACTTTCCATTTCTACTTACAATCTCATAGATCTGGCTTTATAACTTCTCAACAGGACTACTGAAATGGCCTGTGGTTTCAGCATTTGATATAGATGTCCAAGTCTTCCACCTTTCTTCATCTTCACTGGCAACAACCCACTCACAGTCCCATCATCTCTCACTTGTGTTACTTCAATAGCATTTTAACTGTCTCTCTGCTTTCACACTTGTCCTACAAAAGCCTTCCTCCATATATTGGCTATATTGATCTTTCTACCCTGCAAAACCTTGCATGTCACTTCCCTGTTTTAAACCCTTCCATACAGCTATGGCTGAATGAGGAGACAGGCAAATCCTCCCCCCAAAACCACCATACAGCTGGACAAAATTGACAAAAACAACAAGTTTAGTGCCCTGGAAATCAACTAAAGTTATACAACAATCTGAAAAGTATTTATGCTTGAAAAACTGCTGAACTTCAGGTAAGAACAACGGAAATCTATTTCCTTCCATCCTGGAGCTACTCCCATTTCCCATCCAGCTTAGTCATCATGGAGGTTCTGCAAGGTAAAGCAGACCATGAGGACCAGTAGCTTCTCAGCTGACATCAAAAGAGTGGTGGACAATGTCTATGTCTAACAGTATTGTTGGAACAAGTAATAATCACAGAGTACATGAGCAACCAGTGTGTGGGGAGGGTCAATATCTCTTCCAGTCAGAAGTTGCATGTTTGGGACATATATATTTCTGGCTGCCGTGGCACACATGTGCATCAGACACCTGAGAGTGCCTGCCAGCCACACACTTCTGGCTAAACCTGAAGCTGCACACATGTGTAGAGGAGAACTGAAAAGGCCAGCCAAAAAAAAAGTAGGGGCAGACTTGAAAACAGCCTAAAGATTTAATGTGCTTCCTTACCTGTACACAGATTCATCTGCTGGATGGTGAGGACTGCTGGAGGTGGTAGAGCACAGTCTTGGTCCAATCATTGATGATCATTAACCTATGCAGACACAGGAAAACCCTTAGGAAGTCAGGTTTAATAATTTAAAAAATGAAGTTTAAAAAAACTGAAAAGAGACATCAGCAACCACAAACAGGTAGAGGAGAAAGATTTCATGGATTTATCCCAGGCAAATTACTAAATAAAAAACAATCAGACAAACAAAACCCAGTAACAATAATAATCTTCAGAGGTAAAACATCTGAATCCACGGTTGCTACAATATATTAATTAAAATTTCCAGTTATCAAGAAAAATTTATGAGACACACAAAGAAAAAAGAAAGTGTGACCTATAATCGGGGGCGGGGAGGAAGCACTAAACAGAAATTTTTGAGTGTCCCTAGATGTTGGATTTAGCAGATGATAAAGCAGCTATTATAAATATGATCAAAGGACTAAAGGTAATCATGTTTCAAGAATTAAGGAAAATATGACAACAATGAGTCAATAAATACAGATTCTCAATAGCAGACAAAAATCATAAAAGGAACCAAATGGAAATGCTGGATTTTCAAGGAAAATTCTGGAAATTTGAGATGGCAGAAGAATCAGTTAACTAGAATGGACAACAATAGAAATTATTCAATCTGAACAACAGAAAGAAAATGGTTGAAGAAAAATGAACAGTCAAAACTGTGGGAAAGCATCAAGTATACCAGCACATGTGTAACTGGAGTCCCAGAAGCAGAGAAGAGAAAGAGAGAGAAAATATTTGAAGAAATAATGGCTGAAAACTTCCCAAATTTAAAGAAAAATATTATTCTGCACATCCAAAATTCTTAATATATCTCAAGTAGGATAAACTCAGAGAATCACATCTAGACACATCATAGTCAAACTAGTGAAAGAGAAACATAAAATCTTGAAAGCAGCAAAAGAAAAATGACTAGTCACTTAAAGAAGAGCACCAATACAATTAATTGCTGACTTCTCATCTTAAACAATTGAGGCTAAGAGTAAGTGGAATGACATATTCAAAGCACTGGTGGAAAAAAACTGCCAACCAAGAATTCTATATACAGCAAAACTATCCCTCAAAAATGAAGGTTAAATAAAGTTCAACATGAAGAAAGATTGGGGGTATTCATTACTAACAGACCTGCCTTATAAGAAATAGTAAAGAATGTCCTTCGGGCTGAAAGGAAATGACTTCAGACAGTGAGTTGAATCCACAGGGAGAAATAATGAGCACAGAAATGGCAGGTTAATATAAAAGTTCTTATAGATATAGATTTATAAAAAAAATCTTATAGATGTAAATTTTTTGACATTGTCCCTTAACTTCTTTAAAAGTCATAAGATTTTATAAAGCAACAATTAAAATACTACATTGTTAGGTTTATAACATATATAGAGGTGCAATATATATGACAATAAAACCACAAAGAAGGGATGGAGGAAATGGAGCTATGTTGGAGCAAACTTTCTATATTTTACTAGAATTAAGTTAATATTAATCTGAAGTAGACTGTGATAAGTTAAATGTTATACTTGTAATCATCAGAGAAATCCTAAAGAAACTCAGTAAAAAATATATGGTTAAAAAAACTGGAGGAATTAAAATGGTACATTAAAAATTATGTATTTAACATGAAAGAACACAGGGAAGAATAGAAAGGTTAATAAAAAAAAGACATATATAAAACAAATAGCAAAATTATAAATGCAAATCCAACCATATCAATAATTACATTAAATGTAAATGACGTAAATGTCCCACTCAAAAGGCAGATATTGTCAGAGTGAATACAAGAGCAAGGCCCAACTATGTGCTTTCTATAATACATACACCTTATATTTAAATACACAAATAATTTTAGGGTATAATGATGAGAAAAGATACACTATGTAAACAGCAATCATAATAGAGCTGAAGTGGCTACATCGATATCATACAAAATAGACTTTACAACGGGATATATTACTACAGATACTTAAGGACATTTCATAATAATAAAAAGATAAACTGAATCAGAAAATCATAACAATTATAAATTGGATTTTATATAACAAAGCATCCAAATACATGAAGCCAACGCTGACATAACTGAAAAAAGAAATAGACAATTCACCAATAATAGTTATAGATTTCAATACCCCATTCTCAGTAATTGATTGGACAACTAGGCAGAAAATCAGTAAGGCTGTAAAAGAGTTGAACAAACTATCAAATAACTCAACCTAACTGACATATATAAAACTTTCCACACAACAAACAAAGACCACATTTTTTTCAAGCACGTAAGAAACATTCTCCAGTATAGACCACATTCTAGGCCATAAAACAAACTTCAGTAAATTTAATAGGGTGGAAATTATGCAAAGTATGTTTAAAAACAACATGGAATTAAGTGAGAAATTGACAGCGGAGAGAAATGTAGTAAATTTCCAAATACTGGAAAATTAAACAACATACTTCTAAGTAACTCATAGGTCAAAGAATGAAGCATGAGAGAAATGAGAAAAATGAGAAATGTTTTTTGAACTGAAAGGTGAAAATGTAACACATCAAAATTTATGGGATGAAGCTAAAGCAGAACTTACGCGGAGATTTAGTTTTCAATGCCTATATCAGAAAACAAGAAATGTCACAAATCAATAACCTAAGTTTTCACCTTACAAAACCAATAAAAGAAGATCAAACTAAGCTCAAAGCAAGCTGAAGAAAGGAAATCATTAAAATTAGAGTAGAAATTAATAAAATAGAAAAACTATTGATAGAGAACATCAATTAAATCAAAAGTTGGTTCTTAAAAATGATCAACAGAATTGACAAATAATAAGCTAGACTGACAAAGAAAAAAAGAAAGAAGACACAAATTGCCAAAACCAGGAATTAAATGGGGGATATCACTATCAACACTACAGAAATTAAAAACATTATGAGAATACCATAAAAAACTTTATGCCAAAAATTAGACAATGTAGCTGAAATGGAAAAGATTCTAAAAAGACACAGACTACCAAAACTAACCAAAGAAGAAATAGAAAATCTGACTACACATATACCAAGTAATGAAATTGTTATAGTAATTGAACATCTTCCCACAAAGAAAAGCCCAGGCTCAGATGGTTTCACTGGTGAACTGTATCAAATATTTAAAGAAGAAGTAATACCAAATATTCACAATCTCTTCCAAGAAATAGTAGAGGGAACACTTCCCAACTCAATCTATGGGGCTAGTATTACCCTGATTCCAAGCCAGAGAAACACATCCTAAGAAAACAAAAGTACAGACCAATATCGCCCATGGTCATACACAGGCACAATCTTTAACAAAATATTAGCAACCCAAATTCAGCAACATATAAAATGCATTATAGCCCATGGCCAAGTGAGATTTATTCCAGCTAAGTTAGGTTGATTTAACATTTGAAAATTAATTAATGTAATACATCACACTAATAGAACAATGGGGAGAAATCATAACCATCTCAATAGATGCAAAAAAAAAAAAAGCTTTTTCCAAAATCCAATACCCATTCATGATGACAGCTGTCAACAAAATAGGAGTAGAAGACTTCCTCAAATTGATAAGGAGCATCTGCAAAAACCAAAAACCAAACCACAGTTTAACATCATACTTGATGGTGAAAGGTTTAATGTTTTCTCTCTAAGATGGGGAACAAAGAAAGTGTCTCTGCTTTCGTTCTTTCTATTCAACATCGAATTGGAGGTTCTAGCCAGTGTAGTAAGCAAATAAACAAACAAATAAATAAATGAAATGAAAGACATCCAAATTAAAAAGCAAGAAGTAAGACTGTCTTTATTTGTAGGTGACAATTCTGTATGTGGAAAATCCCAAGGAATCCATAAAAATACAGTAGAATTAATACATAGTTTAGAAAAGTCACAGGATACAAGATCAATATACAAAATTCAATTGTATTTTTATTTACTAACAACAATCAGAAGTTAAGTGTCTTAAAATATCATTTACAATAGCATCAGAAATATGAAATACTTAGGGATAAATCTAACCAAAGATGTAAAAAAGACCTGTGCACTGAAAACTATAAAATATCATTATAATGAGAGAAAACAAAAATCTTAATAAATGCAAATAAAATTCATGTTCATGGATTGGAAGTCTCAATATTGTCAGGATGGCAATTCTCCCAAAATTGATATATAGTGTTAATGCAAGCCCTATCAAAATCATAGCAGGCTTTTGTGTAGAAATTGACAACCTGAACTCAAAGTTTGTATAGAAATTCAAAGGATCTAGTATAGTGAAAACAATTTTGAAAAGGAAGAACTACCTAGTTTCAAAATTTAGCATAATGCCACAACAAAGTCAGTTTACTATTGGGATAAAGATAGGCAAAAAGATCAGTGGGAGAGAATTGAGAGTCTATTTATGGGCAATTAAATTTTGGCAAACATGGCAATGCAAGTCAATTGGAAAAGGATAATCTTTTCAATAAGTGGCCAGGGACAATTGGATATCCACATGCAAAAAGAGGAATTTAGATTCTTAGTGTATATCATATACAAAATTAACTAAAAATGGATCACAGACCTAAATGTATGAACTAAAACTTCTAGACAAAAACATAGGAGAAAATCTTTGTGACTTCAAGTCGAGTAGATATCTTACATATAATACCCAAAGCACTATCTATAAAATTCAAAAAGTGATTAATTGGTCTTCATCCAAATAAAAACGTTTATGCTTCAAAGGATGCCATTAAGAAAGTGAAAAGACAACCCACAGAGTGGGAAATAATTTTTGGAAATCATATATCTGATAAGGGTTTGTATCCAGAATAAAGAACTCTAACAATTCAATAATAAAAAGACAACCCAGGGGCCGCCCGGTGGCACAGCGGTTCAGTCCGCGCTTGGCAGCCCAGGGTTCGCTGGTTCGGATCCTGGGCGCCCGCGGACGCACTGCCTGTCAGCCACGCCGTGGCGGCGTCCCATATAAAGTAGAGGAAGATGGGCACGGATGTTAGCCCAGGGCCAGTCTTCCTCAGCAGAAAGAGGAGGATTGGCGACGGATGTTAGCTCAGGGCTGGTCTTCCTCACAAAAAAAAAAAAAAAAAAAAGACAACCCAATGAAAATTTGGGAAAGGATCCGAATAGACAATTTTCCAAAAAAAAGATACACAAATAGCTAATAAGTACATGAAAAGGTGCTGAACATCGTTAGTCATCAGAGAAATGCAAATCAAAATGACAAGATATCATGTCACACTCACTAGGATGGCTAAAATCAAAAAGAAAGATAATATGTATTGGCAAGAATGTGGAAAAATTTGAACCCTCCTACATTGCTGGTGGGAATGGAAAATGGTGTAGTCACTTTGGAAAACAATCTGGCAGTTCCTCAAAGTTTAAACATAGAGTTATCCTATCACCCAGAAATCCCACCTATAGATATATACCCAAAGGAAATGAAAACATATATTCATAAAAAAATCACTCACAAATGTTCACAGCAGCATTGTTCATAAAATCCAAGAAGTGTAAACAACCCAAATGTTCATCAATTGATGAATAAATAAGTAAAGTGTGGTACATCCATACAATGGAATGTTATTTGGCCATGAAAAGGAATGGAGTAGTGATGCATGCTATGACATGGATGAACCTCGAAAACATACTAAGTGAAAGAAGCCAGTCACAAAAGACCACATATTGTATGATTCCATGTATATGAAATATCCAGAACAGGCAAATAGATAGATGCAAAAAATCAATTAGTGATTGCCAGTAGCTTGAGAGTGAGGGGAACAGGGAGTGACTCCTAAGTAGTATGGGGTTTCTTTTGGGGGTGATGTATATGTTCTGGAATCAGATAGTGGTGATGGTTGCACAACTTCGTGAATATCCCGAAAACCACAAATTGCATACTTAAAAGTATATGAACTATATGGTACATGAATTATATTTCAATAAAGCTATTACTAAAAAACAAAAACATCTGTTGCTCTCTGTTGCTCTTAGCATTAAGTCCAAGGTTTGTTGCCTGCAACATCAGCGCCTTCACTCTTACATACATGGCCAATCCCTGGCATGCACTGTGCTACATCTAGCCACACTAGCTCAATTTATCTCCATTCTACCAACAGGCTGGGTATGACTACACAACAGTGCCTTTGCTCCTGTTGTTCCCTCTCCGTGGAATGTCTCCTTTGCCCTGTTTACTTTGTGACCTGCCTCTTATTTTTCAGGAACCAGCTCAAGCCTTTTCTCTCTCCCTGATCTCCACTCTCCCAGGCCAAGAAGGGTTACTCTTCCCTTCTCTCTGCCACAACTGCTCTTAGCACACACCTCTATCATTGCACTTCTTACATTGTGTGGCAATTGTCTGTGGTTACTTGTCTGTCTCCTTAACTAGATGATGAGTTCATCGTGGGCAGGAACCATGCCAGATTTACCACTCTATACCCAGTACCTAGAACAGGGTCTGATACACCGTAGGCTCTAGGTACATATTTGTTGGTTGAATGAAAGAATTTAAGTAGTCTATCAGTTTTTCTTAACATATTGTCACTCCACTTTCTCAGAGTGATATCCAATGACTTGTCAGCTGGCAGCAAGGTCTGAACACATGGAAGAGTAGGGCAGAACTATTTGGGGAGCATGGAGAAAGCAAGCCTGGCTGGAACACTGCAGTGCAGAACCCTGGGCAACTAAAAGGCCAACAAGGGTGTGTGGATGGGAGAGAGGATGTGGGGGTCACTGGGGTTGGGAGAAGTAGATAGAAATGGGAGGAAACATCAGCACTCAGGGAGGAAGGCAGGCCTCCTCTTAATCCCACTTACCTGAAATCATTGACTCACTGGGTAGGGAGTTCCTCAAGGGCAGGGATCATGTCTCATTCCTTTCTGAAGCCCTGTGCCTAGCACAGAGTGGCACAAAATAGCTGTTAAATGAATGGAGGATCTTTGGCTGCCTCTCGGGGTCATAACAAGGAAAGGGGGCAGCCAGGCACGATTGGATCTTCTCCTGGGCTCCCTAGGGCAGTGAGAGCCAGGCAGCAGGGAAGGGACCAGTAAATAGTCTTTCAATTCAGAGGAGCTGGCCAACCTAGCAGGGCAGGGCAGAATAGAACAGGAAGGGCCAAACTTTCGTGGCTTAAAAGGCAAAGAAAGTCCTCAGAATAGCTCTTGAGTCACTGCCTAACACAGCCCTCTCTTGAGAGATGTGACAACCTGGGAGTTTGGTTCTCTTGCCACTGCCCCCAGAGACTTCTGCTATGCATGCTAGGGGCATGAGACAAATGCCCCTGTCTACCCTACCTGGCTTCCTAATTTGACAGGGAAGCCCACCATATTTTCTTGTGGTCCAGACCAACAACCTTGAATAACCAGAAAGGCCAGCTGGCCCTAGCCTAGTCTAGCAGTTTGTTTGTTTGGATGAAACATGGACGAAAAGGTGGTCTTTACTAAATGGAGTTGAAATGCCAGAACTGCCTTAGTATACTGTAGAAAAAGGAAATCTGCCTCAAGTCTGTACCAGAAATCCTGCCCGAGTTTCCAGCCAGCTGACCTGCCCTACAGATTTCGAACTTGCCAGCCCCCACAGACATATGAGCCAATTCCTTAAAATCAATCTCTTTCTCTCTATATATGTATATATGTACATGTATATATATATGTGTGTGTGTGTGTACATATTCCTATTCCCTTTTGTTCTGTTTCTCTGGAGAACCTTGACTGATACACCCAGCAAAGGGAGAAATAGCTGAAGAGGAAATGTGAAATGAGTCTATTTCACAATTTTGTCCAGGGGCAACTTTCTTATGAAAAGGACAGCTTCCATCAGTGGCCCGTTCATCATCTTCCAGTTTCTGATTCAAAACAGTGGTTTCTTTGCCTGGCAAAGCTCTATTTGACAATAGACAGTTCTGATTAAATGTACACAGTCAGGGGCCTGTGACAGCATGATTGCTAGCAAGCCCTGCTTTTTCTGTCATCTTAGTGGCAGAAAGACAGTTTTACCTTTCTTTCCCAGTGTCAGAGAGAAGCTAGTCTGAAGCCACTCTGGGCTCAGTCTGGGCTCAGTCTGGGTGTGGCTCTGATTAGAAGCCAAGCAGCTCAAGTGAGAGTGAAGAGGTTTTATGGGCAGTAATTCACCAGCAAACACATACCCAAGGCAAAAATGGTGGGTTTTGCCACTTCCCAGTTTGAGCTGCTTTGCCTGAACTTGAGGGTCTTTCCAATTACCAGGTTTCTCTGTAGCACATTGCAAAGAAGTGAGACAATATGCTCCCCGGGACCCATCAGCATCTGCAGACAAGGTGGGCGCTGAATATAACACTTGAGCTACGTTGATAATTAAGTAAGGCCTAGGGAAGAAGAGAAGGCTCTTCTTGTTCAAACAATCTGGGGAAAGAGAAAGTTCAGGAAAGAAAGTCCTCTGAATGGAGTCTTGTCCTCTCTTCTAAAACCTAGGAAGCTCAAGCATTGCTTAGTTGTTTGCCTTTTTAGATCAAAACATAAATACATTTTGTACAAGACACTTAAAACTATGATTAATTCAAATTGTCCAATTGTTCCGCTCATCCATATTCATAGTCACGATCCTCTGCCACTTCCAGATGTTTCTAGGAGTGGTTAGCTCAAAAACTCACTTGACATCACTTTGTGGCATTCCTTTCACTGATGATTAACAGACGACACAAGGCCTGACTCACAGCCTGGCCAGATACTGCATTGATTAAGGCAAGCTGTAAAGAATCACAACTTCCCTCCCTGACTGGGGCCAGCTTTGTGCATCCACAGCTCTCAAATAGTAGAAAGTGTTTCCCTTGTCTAGGATAGGGTTCCTTCCACGTTGTTGGAGAAGGGGAGGGTCCCAAACTAAGAGCCAGAGGAAATTGGGCTGGTAATGCAGAAGCGGAGAAACACACTGTGCAGTTGATCTGTAAATTGGTACCAGGTCTGAGAGCACTGAATTACAAGATGTGGTGTTTGTCTTTTTTTGAGGATGCATCTTCCCTTGTGTAATAAAACAATGCACTACTTCTTACATTTTAATGTGCATGCATATCACCTGAGGATCTTGTTGAAATGCAGATTCTGATTTGGTCAGGCTGATAGGCCTGAGATTGTGAATTATTAACAAGCCCCCATATGGTACCTAAGCAGCTAGTCCTTGAACCATACTTCAAGTACAAGGTTATAAAACAAGTGGTAGGCCTGCAAATAGGCCCCACACCTCTAGTGTTGCCAAAAGTTCTGTCAGCCATACAGAAATGGCCAGGTCCTTTTCTCCTACAGTTTGCAGTGTAGTAGAGAATGATCCCTATGTGCACATAATGGGATCAGTGCCATAAGGGAGGTAAAAAGGACGGGGGAAGTTCAGAGCAAGAAGTGGTCATTTCCAGCGGGAAGGGGGAACTGCAAAAGCTTCAGAGAAGACAAGACTTTTAAGCTGGATCATGAAGAAGGGATGGGACTTAACAGGCAGAAATGTGGTAAGGGCTTGCTGGGTAGACGGATCACCAGAAGCAAAGGCACGGAGGCTAGAAAGCATGAGGCGTGAGCAGGGAAGTGTATACAATTCCATTTGACCGGAATGTAGACTATTTTTCCAAGCAGAAACTAAAACAAGCAACGAAGGTTGGTCAGGTAGTTAAGGACCAGATCACAGAAGATCTTGATGTCATATTATACAAAAGCATTCGGACTTCATTCTGTAGGTGAGGAGGAGAATTGATTTTTTTTTAGCTCAAATGTGACTTCAATGGAGCTGTGCCTTAGATTCTAGGCTTAGGAGATCACTCTCAGAGCAGTGGAAAGGATAGGTTGGAAGGGGAGACTCTGGAGGAAGGGAGACCAGTTAGGAGGCTACTGTTCAGTTAGCCATCCAGAAAATATTTATTGAGCTCCTATTCTATTCCAATTTGAGCAGGGAACAAAAACATACATGTCTTATCCCCTTGTGGCACTCACAGTCTGAGGAGAGCTACAAAGAAGTCCAGGGTGCTAAGAGAGTGTAAAACAGTGAGATCTAAAAGTCTGGACTATCAGAGAAAATTGTCCTGAGTTGGAGTCTTTTTGATCCAGATCTGAAGAATGAAGAGAATTTAGCCAAATGAAGAGGAAAGTGAAAGGTACTCCAGACAGAGGGAAAGACTTCAACAAAGGCCCAGAGACTAGAGAGATTGGCATGTCCTGAGATTGAGAAAAATAGAGCATGGCTGAAGTAGAGAGACTAAATGGAAGAGAGACATGACATAAAACTATAAAGGTTGGCAGGGGTCATGTTTGTGCAGGGCCTTTGTAGACAAGGCAAGGATTTTGAACTTTGCCCTAAGGGCAATGGGAAGCTACTAAGCACAGGAATGGCTGGATGAGATATGTGTATTAGAACAACACTTCTGTGTCTTTGCTCTGTGGAGTGTGGATGGGGGCAGAGAGCAAGATTTAATGCAAAGAAGCCAGTTATGAGAATGTTTGAGTAGACCAGGCAAGAGGTGATAGAGGCTTGGTTTAAGTGGAAGAGAGGGTGGAGAGAGGTAGGCAGACAGAAATGATAATCCGGGGGTAAAATCAGCAAGAACTGGAGAAGGTGGGGCAAGACAGAGCAGAAAAGGGAGAAGGCAAGAAGGATTCCTAAGTTCTTAGTTTGGGGACTGGATGGATAGTGGTACCTGCCCCTGATGCAAAGAACATAGGAGGAGAAGTAGATTGGGAAGGGAATGAGGAAGAGAAGTTCAAGCGAAGGTCCTATGGGACATTCAGGGGGAGATAAATAGGCAGATCTATACACCACTAGATTTCAGGAGAGAGGTCTGGGCCAGGGATAGGAATTTAGTAGTAATCAGGATAAAGAGGGTGGCTGAAGCCATGCAGTCTCATAGCTGTTCCCAGTGCATTCTTCCCTGCCTACCTATCAAGCCTCCCAACTGACTCCCAAAGTCCATCAGGAACAGACATTGCAATGGACGGTTGATACAGCAGTCTAGAGTCTCCCATGACTGAGGAAAAGGAGGGCATATTTTGAAGGTAAATCATGAAGAGAGATTTTAAGAATGTCAGAAATGATGGCATCTTTGGAGTTGGTACGCAGCCTGTCAAAGTGAGGAATAACTCTCATTTCATATGGCAAGTGTGATAGATCATTTACAAAAAGAGAGTTCACGAATTTGCAGGAAAATTGTACATTAAACAGCTTCTTAAGAATCTTGGGTCAGCTCTCCCTACTCGGCTTCCCAACATGTTCTTGACATATATATGCTCAGACTGTGCAAGCTAATTCTAGTATTAGCCTAGGCAAAACTATAACTAGAAACACGTGCTGCTGCTGGAAAAAATCTATAATACATTCCCAAAACAAATATAAAGGACTTTTTCTTCAACTTTTTAGATTATTTACACTACTTTACCCTTTCAGTAGCCTGGATAATCCATTTGGCTATATTTATAGAATAGAGATGTGCATTCTAAATAAAACAGTGCAAGGAAGGTTGCTTTATACAAGTGGTCTTCTTGGATGACATGCCTATCAGCTACCTTCAAAATATACTTTGAAATTATTATAGCAGCAAATTAATGTTTTCACAGGACCTGTTGAAGTGGAACTCTTAAGGAAATGAAAATAAGTAAATAAAGCCAGCAGCAATATGTCTTCTAAACTTGCAGCCGAATGAAGCCTGTGGAAAAAAATTCACTCTGAACTCAATCTGATGCAAATCTCAGGATGACATAATGCATTCATATGGGAGAATTTTTGAGTGAAACCAGGACTTGTAAGGGTATGTGGTGGTGGTGGTGGGTGGATATGGTTCCTTAGAAAGGCAATACCATTGAGCAATTATCAGCCTCCGGACAGGCAAGCATGTAGAGGGAGGAGACCACCTATCCGAGTGATTGGTTATGAGTCACTCAGAGAATTTCCCCACCTGCCTATTGATGCTAGAAATGCCAAGATCCGGAGCTGAACTCATTCTTGCACAACTCAAGAGGAGACTTGGAACACTACCTTCTGGGAAGATATTGTACTGAAGTTTGGCTCACACATATGTGTGGATGAGCCAGGAGCAAAGCCTTTTTCATGCAAAGTTGAACAGGTTTCCAACAAGGAAAGCTGGTGTTGTGTGCTCAGGAAGAGTTGGATATCAGATCTCCATCACCCTACCTCACTGTGTTTCTATTATCTATTGTCATGAAACTATCCCAAAATGTAGTGGCTAAAACATCAGATTGGAAGAATAAACGTAGTCAAAATGTCCATACTACCTAAAGCAATCTACAGATTCAATGCAATCCCAATCAGAATCCCAGTGACATTCTTCATGGAAATAGAACAAAGAATCCTAAAATTCATATGGGGCAAAAAAAGACCCAGAATAGCTAAAGCAATCCTGAGAAAAAAGAACAAAGCTGGAGGCATCACAATCCCTGACTTCAAAATATACTACAAAGCTATAATAGTTCAAATAGCATGGTACTGGTAGAAAAACAGACACACAGATCAATGGAACAGAATTGAAAGCCCAGAAAGAAAACCACACATCTAAGGACAGCTAATCTTTGATGAAGAAGCTAAGAACATACAATGGAGAAAGGAAAGTCTCCTCAGTAAGTGGTGCTGGGAAAACTGGACAGCCACATGCAAAAGAACGAAAGTAGACTATTTTCTTTTGCCATACACACAAGTTAACTCAAAATGGATCAAAGACTTGAAGGTAAGGCCTGAAACTATAAAACTCCTGGAAGAAACCATAAGCAGTACACTCTTTGACATTGGTCATAGGGGGATCTATTTTAATTCCATGTCTACTTGGACAAGGGAAACAAAAGAAAAAATGAACAAGACTTCATCAGACTAAATAGCTTTTGCAAGGCAAGTGAAACCAGGATCAAAATGAAAAGACAACCCACCAGCTGAGAGAAAATATTTGCAAATCATATATCAGACAAGGGGTTAATCTCCATAATATATAAAGAACTCACACAACAGAACAACAGAAAAACAAACAACCCAATCAAAAAATGGGCAGAGGATGTGAACAGACATTTTTCCAAGGAAGATATACAGATGGCCAATAGGCACATGAAAAGATGTTCAACATCACTAATCATCAGGGAAATGAAAATCAAAACTACACTAAGATATCACCTTACATCCATTAAAATGGCTATTATCATGAAGACAAAAAATAACAAATGTTGGAGATGTCATGGAGAAACAGGAACCCTAATTCACCACTGGTGGGAATGCAAACTGGTGCAGCCTCTGTGGAAAATTGTATGGAGATGCCTCAAAAAACTAAAAATAGAAATACCTTATGACCCAGCTATCCCACTACTGGCTATTTATGCAAAGAACATGAAATCAATTATCCAAAGTGGCTTATGCAGCCCTATGTTCATTGCAGCATTATTCACCATAGCCAAGAAGTGGAAGCAACCCAAGTGTCCCTCGACAGATGATTGGATAAAGAAGATGTGGTATATATATACAATGGAATACTACTCAGCCATAAAAAAGACAAAATCGTCCCATTTGCAACAACATGGATGGACCTAGAGGGTATTATGTTAAGCAAAATAAGCCAGACAGAGAAAGACAAACACTGTATGATTTCACTCATATGTGGAAGACAAACGAACACACGGACAGAGAGAACTGGTTGGTGGTTACCAGGGGGAAAGGGTTGGAGGGTGGGCACAAGGGATGAAGGGATGCATTTATATGGTGACTGAAAAACAATAATGTACAACTAAAATTCCACAATGTTATAAACTATTATGACATCAATTTAAATAATGGAGAAAGAGTGTTCTGGGCAAAGCCCTGTAAAGGTGAGAAAACATTGATTTTAGGAAACCACAGGTAGTTCAATATGAGTGGCACAAGCATCAAAATTAGGTTGGAGAGAGAGAGCCAGGGGAAAGATAATAATGGGCTCTCACTATTCCAGCTCTCTTATTCTCCTTAGTTTCTTTTTTCCCTTTAGTGTCTTTTGGGTACACTATACCAAAATGATTAGAATGTTTCATCTCAGCTCTCCCATATTGCCAGTTGAAACTGTCCTCCCCATCTGAATTCACCCTGTTGATCCCAGCCTCCATCGTGGCCTAATTTCATGCCAGCCTTCAGCCTTTCCTTTCACAGTCATCTCACTGCTTACTGTACTGGCAAATAAGAGTTTTTGCAACTGGTGCATTTGCCATCTGGATGGCCATATGTAATCCCATAAATCTTGGTCTAATTTTCCCACAACACTACTTTCATCATGTCACTACACTGCTTAGTGGATCCTGATGGCTCCTCTTTGCCTGTGCAACCCTAACCAAATTCTTAAGCCTGCATTGCCAAGTCGGAGTCTACCCTGCCATGCCGACAATCTCACATACTGGATCCTAGTCAGCCTGGCCTCTTCTTTGCCTTCTGCCCACCATATTCACTCTCTCATGCCTTTGCTCTTTTTTTCCTCTTTTTCAATCATAATTTCTCATTCCCTTTCCCTTCTGTGCATCCAAACTGTGCCTAGCCTTTCAGATATAACACAAATCATACATCTTTCATGAAACTTTCCCCAAGACTTGAGCTCCCCATTAATCCTTTGTCCCTCTTCCTAACTTCCTATGGCTCCTGATGCACGTCTGAACCATGCAGCTTTATGCTAAATTATGTGCTTTACAATTCTCATTGCAAACTTTCTTTGACTTTAATGATGCCATGTGTGGAAGTCTCATCTTTCCAACTGCACTCTAAGTTACTTGAGGACAGGTGTCCTGCCGCATTAGATTTTGGATGGGATTTTTTTCAGCTTTTATCCAAATATTATACATTTTGCACACAAATCAGAGAAATGTGAACTTGCATATTTATTTCTGTTCCATTTATAAATTAAATAGTCATCTAAACCAAAACTCAAGGGGAGAATCTCTCCTATAATATCATTTTTTGCACAAGATTATGAAATCTTTATCTCTGGCATAAGGAATTTTTACCAAGTTTCTCTTTATATTTAATTTCTATGCCAATGAATGTGTGTACTTATGCTTTCTCTAGCTTTCCCCACAGGCCAGTTTTGTCACTTGGCCAAATGTGTGGATGACTTATTGGCAGTGGTGTTGTTTAATCTAATTCTTGCATAGTTTTCACCAGGAATGATGGGAGGAGAGAACTACCCTTTGGAGAAGCTGCCAGACTTTACCCTAAGACATTTTGCAAATAAGATACTGGATTTATTGCAAAACTCATTCCAATAAACAAAAGTGTATAGTAAATTCAGTTCCAAATCATGAAGTCCGTAAGGTTCTAACTAGAGGGCTTTGGGGACTCAAAAAACCAAATCTTTCTTTGATTCTAAGCAGAAAACTATTACGGGAAGTGCCGACAGTTGATAAGTTTGAGACATATGGTCCTATTCTCTTTCTCCAAAATGAGCATGGTGGGTTTAGCAGTAAATTGATAGTGTAAGTAAATCTAGCACTTGGAAGAATTTAATTAAATTCCCCCCATCTTCTGTGTAAACACCAGACAGAATCTATCCTTCTGGTAAGGAGAGGTAATGGAATTCCCCTATGGCAAATGGCTATTGTGATAGACTAGCTCCTGTTGAAAAGGCAGGAACGATTCTCATGCAAGATAGCCTGTAGTCAACAGCAGATAAAGACTCTCCAATTTTGAGAGAGAAATATGTCACAAAAGAGCACTAATGTGTCAGCTTCTTAGGGGCACCAAGCATTCATTCTTGTGAGCTCTAACACAATCGCTAATAGGTTCCACAACAAAAGGGAAAGGACCCATCCTCACCAGACTGGTAAACAATATTGCAAGTGCAGCCACAGAGTGAGGGAAAAGGAACGGAAACATGTAAGGTACAGACTTTAGTTGTAAAATATTCCAGAATAATACTAGCATTTAGGGAGTTAACAACTACTTCAGAATTTGAGGATCATAAATGGCTAATTAAATTTTTTGCGACTGTTGTTTTTCCTGACAAGAAAAGGAGTTCACACGGAAAGCTTTTAACCAACTCGGGTGAATATGCAGCAGATAGTAATGCACCACCCCAAACACAGTTGTGCCATTCAGAACCACTTACAGTTGCCCTCACTTCCCAGGCTCTTTGCACCTCTGCCTTTGTATTCATGCCCTTCCCTCTGCCAGAGATGTTCTTGTTTCCTCGCCTTTTGTCTGCTTGAGGGAATCCTCCTTCTCCTTCATGACTTAAGGAGTACCTCCTCTGTGAAGTTTCCCAGATATCCTCCCACCGCTCAAGAGCTAACCACTGCTTCCTTTGTGCTACCCCCTACACAGAACCTGTCCAAGTGTCCACCATTACACCTGCAACTATTTATCATGTCTTAACATGTTTGTTTCTCCTCTCTAAAGTGTAAGTTCATTGCAAACAGGAATATGCATTTTGTGTGTGTGTGTCTTTGTGAGGAAGACTAGCCCTGAGCTAATATCCGTTGCCAATCCTCCTCTTTTTGCTGAGGAAGACTGGCCCTGGGCTAACATCCATGCTCATCTTCCTCTACTTTATATGGGATGCCGCTAGAGCATGGCTGACAAGCAGTGTATCGATCCGTGCCCAGGATCTGAACCTGCCAACTCTGGGCTGCCAAAGCAGAGCACATGAACTTAACCACCATGCCACCGGGCCAGCCCCAGGAATATGCATTTTTAACTCTCAGTATATCTTTAGTCTTTAGCACAGGAACCAGCATATAGTAGTTGTTCAATAAATGTTTGTCAAACAAAAAATGATTTAATTAATTAAGTGTAAGGAATGAGGCAAATATGATGCTAAAGCAGTATGCCTAAAAAGGGTCGTTTCATCATTTTAATCATCTTATTGATCAATCCCAGTGACCACCCGGTTGATTTATTTGCAGAAATTTAAGAATGATGCTTACCACTATTTTGGCACTTATGATTGCCTACTTCACATTTCTTTTTATGCATTTTATTCTTTCTGTAGTAGACTTTCTTGAGGGTGAATGTTTCCTTTTTGTACGTTGTACACAATAGGCCCTCAAGAAACATTTGTTGAGTTAATTAATTCCTTACTTGTGCATGTTGTTTTACAGTTGACAAAGCTCTTCACAGTAACCCAATGAGATAAGCAAAGCATTATTCTCTCTCTCCCTCCTCTTGTTTTAATTAAAGAAACTGATGATCAGAATGGACCAGAGCCTTGCCCACCTTCAAACAGTGAGCAAGAATCAGGGCTGAGGGCCCCGGGAGGCCCCCTGCTTCTTGCACTGAGATCTTTTGCTCCTTCTTGTTCTCTCAGTTTAGACCAATCAGCTTTTCTCTGCAGGGGATGCCTTTTTGGAAAATTGTCCTCATTTGGTTCATTGCTGTAAACTATCTAATCAAATGTGTTTTTTAAATTTCAACTTTTATTAGCCTGCAATATAACATAAAGCAAGTCTTGAACAACATTCTGTATCTTTTTTATTGATGTCATAATAGATTATCACATTGTGAAATTTTAGTTGTATATTATTGTTTGTCAGTCACCATATAAACATGTCCCTTCACCACTTGTGCCCACCCTCCAACCCCCTTCCCACTGGTAACCACCAAACTGTCCTCTCTTTCTGTGTGTTGGTTTATCTTAAACCTACGAGTGAAATCATGCAGTGTTTGTTTTTCTCTGTCTGGCTTATTTTGCTTAACATAATACCCTCCAGGTGGATCCATGTTGTTGCAAATGGGACGATGTGTCTCTTTTTACGGATGAGTAGCGTTCCATTGTATATATATACCTCGTCTTCTTTATCCAGTCATTCGTTGAGGGACACGGGTTACTTCCACTTCTTGGCTATAGTGAATAATGCTGCAATGAACATAGGGGTGCACAAGCCTCTTTGGATTGTTGATTTCAGGATCTTTAGATAAATACCCAGTAGTGGGATAGATGGGTCATAAGGTATTTTTATTTTTAATTATTTGAGAAATCTCCACACTGTTTTCCATAGAGGCTGCACCAGTTTGCATTCCCACTAGCAGTGAATGAGGGTTCCCTTTTCTCCACAACCTCTCCAGCATTTGTTGTTTTTTGTCTTGGTGATTATAGCCATTCTAAAGGGTGTAAGGTGATATCTTGGCATAGTTTTGATTTTCATTTCCCTGATGATTAGTGATGTTGAACATCTTTTCATGTGCCTATTGGCCATCTGTATATCTTCCTTGGAAAAATGTCTGTTCATATCCTCTGCCTACTTTTTGATTGGGTTGTTTGCTTTTCTGTTGTTCCACTCTTTCAGTTCTTTATATGTTATGAAGATTAACCCCTTGTAAGATATATGATTTGCAAATATTTTCTCTCAGCTGGTGGGTTGTCTTTTCATTTTGATCCTGGTTTCACTTGCCTTGCAGAAACTGTTTAGTCTGATGAAGTCCCACTTGTTTATTTTTCTTTTGTTTCCCTTGTCCGAGAAGACATGTCAAAGAGTGTACTGCCTATGTTTTCTTCCAGGAGTTTTATAGTTTCAGGCCTTACCTTCAAGTCTTTGATCCATTTTGAGTTAACTTGTGTGTATGGCAAAAGAAAATAGTCTACTTTCATTCTTTTGCATGTGGCTGTCCAGTTTTCCCAGCACCACTTACTGAAGAGACTTTTCTTTCTCCATTGTATGTTCTTAGCTTCTTCATCAAAGATTAGCTGTCCTTAGATGTGTGGTTTTCTTTCTGGGCTTTCAATTCTGTTCCATTGATCTGTGTGTCTGTTTTTCTACCAGTACCATGCTATTTGAACTATTATAGCTTTGTAGTATATTTTGAAGTCAGGGATTGTGATGCCTCCAGCTTTGTTCTTTTTTCTCAGGATTGCTTTAGCTATTCTGGGTCTTTTGTTGCCCCATATGAATTTTAGGATTCTTTGTTCTATTTCCGTGAAGAATGTCACTGGGATTCTGATTGGGATTGCATTGAATCTGTAGATTGCTTTAGGTAGTATGGACATTTTGACTACGTTTACTCTTCCAAACTGTGTGCATGGAATATCTTCCCATTTCTTTATGCCATCATCAATTTCTTTCACTAGTGTCTTATAGTTTTCATTGTATAGGTCTTTCAGCTCCTTGGTTAAATTTATTCCTAGTGATTGTAGTCATTTTGTTGCTATTGTAAATGGGATTGTCTTCTTGAGTTCTCTCTCTGTTAGTTTGTTATTAGAGTATAGAAATGCAACTGATTTTTGTAAGTTGAATTTGTACCCTGCAACTTTGCTGTAGTTGTTGATTATTTCTAATCATCTTCCAATGGATTCTTTAGGGTTTTCTCTATATAAAATCATGTCACCTGCAAACAGCGAGAGTTTCACTTCTTTGTTGGCTATTTGGATTCCTTTTATTCCTTTTTCTTGCCTAATTGCTCTGGCCCAAACCCTCCAGTACCATGTTGAATAAGAGTGGTGAGAGTGGGAACTCTTGTCTTGTTCCTGTCCTCAGAGGAATGGCTTTCAGTTTTTCCCCATTGAGTATGATGTTGGCTGTGGATTTGTCATATATGGCCTTTATTATGTTGAGGTACTTTCCTTCTATACCCAGTTTGTTGAGAGTTTTTATCATAAATGGATGTTGGATCTTGTCAAATGCTTTCTCTGCATCAATTTAGATGATCATGTGGTTTTTATTCCTTGTTCTGTTAATGTGGTGTATTGCGTTGATTGATTTGCGGATGTTGAACTATCCCTGTGTCCCTGGTATAAATCCCAGTTGATCACAGTGTATGATCTTTTTAATGTATTGCTGTATTTGGCTTGCTAATATTTTGTTGAGGATTTTTGCATCTATGTTCATCAGCGATATTGGCCTGTAATTTTCCTTTTATGTGTTGTCCTTGTCTGGCTTTGGTAACAGGGTGATGTTGACCTCTTAGAATGTCTTAGGAAGTGTTTCATCTCCCTCTATTTTTTGGAATAGGTTGAGAAGGATAGGTATTAAATCTTCTTTGAATGTTTAGCAGAATTCTCCAGAGAAGCCATCTGGTCCTGGACTTTTAATTTGGGGGAGGTTTTTGATTCCTCTTTCAATCTCTTTACTTGTGATTAATCTATTCAGATTCTCTATTTCTTCTTGATTCAGTTTTGGAAGGTTGTATCAGTTTAAGAATTTACCCATTTCTTCTAGATTGTCCAATTTGTTCACATATAGTTTTTCATAGTATTCTCTTATAATCCTTTGTATTTCTGTGGTGTCCATTGTGATCTCTCCTCTTTCATTTCCGATGTTGTTTATTTGAGCCTTCTCTCTTTTTTTCTTAGTGAGTCTGGCTAAGGATTTGCCAATTTTGTTTATCTTCTCAAAGAACCAGCTGTTTGTTTGCTCTCTACTGTTTTTCTGGTTTCAATTTCATTTATTTCTGCTCTAATTTTTATTATTTCCCTCCTTCCGCTGACTTTGGGCTTCATTTGTTCTTCTTTTTCTAATTCTGTTAGGTGTAGTTTAAGATTGCTTATTTGGGATTTTTCGTGTTTGTTAAGTTGGGCCTATATTGCTGTGAATTTCCCTCTCAGGACTGCTTTTGCTGCACCCCGTATGAGTTGGTATGGTGTATTGTCATTTTCATTTTCATTTGTTGCCAGATACTCTTTGATTTCCCCTTTAATTTCATCAATGATCCATTGGTTGTTCAGTAGCATGTTGTTTAGTCTCCACATCTTTGTCACTCTCCCAGTTTTTTTCTTGTAGTTGATTTCTAATTTCATAGCATTATAGTTGGAAAAGATGCTTCTTATCATTTCAATCTTCTTAAATTTATAGAGGCTTGCTTGTTTCCCAACATATTGTCTGTCCTTGAGAATCTTCCTTGCATGTTTGAGAAGAATGTGTATTCTTCTGTGTTTGGATGGAGTGCCTCTATATATATATCTATTAAGTCCATCTGGTCTAGTTTTTTATTAAGTCCACTATTTCCTTGTTGACTTTCTGTCTGGATGATCTATCCATTGATGTAAGTGGGGTGTTAAAGTCCCCTACTATTATTGAGTTGTCATTAATATCTCCTTTTAGGTTTGTTAATAGTTGCTTTACGTACTTTGGTGCTCCTCTGTTGGGTGCATATATATTTATAAGTGATATGTCTTCTTGGTGGAGTGTCCCTTTTATCATTATATGTTGCCCGTCTTTGTCTCTCATTACCTGTTTTATCTTGAAGTCTACTTTGTCTGATATAAATATGGCAACACCTGCTTTCTTTTATTTCCCATTAGCTTGGAGTGTTGTCTTCCATCCCTTCACTCTACGCCTGTGTTTGTCTTCAGAGCTGAGATGTGTTTCTTGGAGCCAGCAAATTGTTGGATCTTGTTTTTTAATCTATCCCACCAGTCTGCGTCGTTTGATTGGGGAATTCAATCCATTTATATTTCGAGTGATTATTGATATATGAGGGCTTAACACTCCCATTTTATTGCTTGTTTTTCAGTTGTTATGTATTTCCCTTGTTTCTCGTCCCATGTATTTTGGACTGCTAATTCAGTTTGGTGGCTTTCTATGATGGTTTTCTCTTTATTTATCATTTGTGTCTTTGTTCTGATTTTTTGTTTAGTGGTTACCATGAGGTTTGTATAAAAGATCTCATAGATGAGATAGTCCATTCCCTGATAGCTTCTTGTTCCCCTAGTTTAAGAAGGCTTCATCCATTTCCTCTTCCCCTTCTAAGTTGTTGTTGTCACAACTTATTCCATTATGTATTGTGAATTTGTGGTTAAAATGAAGTGATAATATTTATTTTTGATGTTTTCCTTCCCTTTATCTTTAAAGTTATAATTAAGGATTTGCTAATCTGTTCTGGTAGAGAGTTGCTATTTTCTGATTTTGTCTGCCTATTTATCCCCTTGCTCAAGGCTTTGTACACCCTTTCTTTTTTTTTCAGGTATGAGAATCTTCTTGATCAAATCTTGTTGGGGGATTTTATGGCAGTGAACTCTCTCAGCTTTTGTTTATCTGGGAAAGTGTTTATTTCTCCATCATATCTGAAGGATATTTTTGCTGGATATAGTATTCTTGGCTGGAAGTTTTTGTCTTTCAAAAGTTTGAATACATCATTCCACTCTCTTCTAGCCTGTAAGGTTTTTGCTGGAAAATCTGCTGAAAGCCTGATAGGGCTTCCTATGTAGGTTATTTTCTTTTGTCTTGCTGCCCTTAATGTTTTTCTTTGTCATTGACTTTTGCCAGCTTTACTAATATATGCCTTGGAGAAGGTTTTTTTACATTGATGTAATTAGGAGTTCTGTTGGCTTCTTTTACATGTAATTCCAGCTCTTTCCCCAGGTTTGGGAAGTTCTCAGTTATTATTTGTTTGAACAAGCTCTCTGCTCCTTTTCCCCTCTCTTCTCCTTCTGGAATACCTATAATCCTTATGATTTCCTAATTGAGTCATATATTTCTTGGAGAATTTCTTTTTAGTCTAAGCTCTCTCTCCTCCACCAAATGAAGCATTTCTGTATTCCTATACTCTAGATGGCTAATTCTATCCTCCATATTGTCAGTTCTGTTCTTTAAGGACTGCAGATTTTTCTTTATGTCATCCATTGTATTTTTCATCTCTAATAATTCTGATTGGTTTTTCTTTATAGTTTCAATCTCTTTTGTGAAGAATTCCCTCTGTTCAGTAATTTGATTCCTGATTTCATTGAACTTTCAGAATTCTCTTGTACCTTGTTTTCTTATGATAGCTGTCTTGAATTCTCTGTTGCTTAGATTGTAGATTCCCATGCATTCAGGAATGATTTCTGGGTGTTCGTCTTTTTCCTTTTGGGCTGGAGTATTAATATATTTCTTTACACCATTTGATGGAGTGGATTTGTGCCCGTGCATAGTGATAGTTTCTGAATGCAGGTTCCATCTGCTGCCACTTGTGGGGGGGAGGCAGGAGCTGTGTAATCTGAGCCCATTGTCACAATCCCTGTCAGCTATGCCTGTCCAAGCCTGGGCCATTCCTTGGGATTGCAGAGGCCCTGTGGGGTCTTCCACTGAATGGGAAAGTAGTCACATGGGGGCTCAGGGCTGCCACCGCCTGCTCCTACAGTCCCACTGAGTTGTGCTCCCCACCTTGGGGGTCACAGCAGTGCTATGGGCATTCATGGCTACTGGGAGCTCATTGGGTTTCTGCCGCCCTCTACTCCTACGTTGCACCAGCCATTGTGCTTGGCAGGTGGGACCTCCCTTCCGGAACCAAGCCAAAACCACTCCCTGGGACTGTGGTGGGATTGTGAATTCTCCCACTGAATAAAAGAGTGATCACATGGGGGCTCAGGGTTACTGCCACCTGCTCCCACAGTCCCATGTAGTTGTGCTCCCCACTTTGGGGCCACAGTAGTGCTATGGACATTCACAGCTGCCGGGAACTCCTTTGGTTTCTGCCACTGTCTGCTCCTAGGTTGTACCAGCCATTGTGCTTGGTGGGCAGGACCTCCCCTCTAGGACTGAGCCAAAAACCACTCCCTGGGACCACTGTGGGATTGTGGATTCTCCCATTGGATGAGAGAGTGATCACACAGGGACTCAAGGCTGCTGCCACCTGCTGCCACAGTCCTGTGGAGTTGTGCTCCCCACCTCAGGGTCACAGTGGTGCTGTGGGCATTCACGGCAGCCAGGAGTTTGTTTGCCCAGACTCAGAGCTCAGCCACTGTCTGCTCCTAGGTTGCACCAGCCTTTGCACTTGGTGGGCAGGACCTCCCCTCTGGAACCAAGCCAGAGCCACTCCCTGGGACCACAGTGGGATTATGGACTCTCCCACCAGATGAGAGAGTGATCACATGGGGTCTCGGGGCTGCTGCTGCCTGCTCCCACAGTCCCACCAAGACATGCTTCCCCCCTTTGGGGCTGCAGCAGTACTATGGGTATTCATGGCAGCCGGGAGCTTGTTTGCCCCAGGTGGCAGTTCTGCCACTGCCGTCTGGTCCTAGGTTGCACCGCCCTTTGTGCTTGGTGGGCAGGGCTTCCCCACTGGGTCCAAGCCTGTGCCACTCTCTGTGGGCTGCATGGCCCTGAGGACTCTCCTACCAGATGGGGAAGAAATCACACGGGGGCTCAGGGCTGCTGTCACCTGTTCCCACATTTGCGCTGAGGCATGCTTCCACCCTCAGGGCTGCAGCGGTGCTATAATCATTGCAGCCAGGAAAGTGGTCACACGCGTGCACTGGGCTGCCTGGGGTACAGAGGGTTCCCACCTATCTCCACCATCTCCTTAGGGGGTAGTCCATCCACCTTCAGACGTATAGCTGTGAGGGTCTTTCAGGCATCCTGGTGTGCTGTGTGGGTATCCTCTGCTGATCAATGGATGTCCATTTAGTTGTAGTTCAAAGGGGGAGAGACAAAGGGAACAGCTCACTCCACCATGTTGCTGACGTCACCTGCATTCTGTATCTTTTTGATGAAGCAGTTACAATCTAGATTTTTAAGAAAGCTTCTCAACCCAAAACTGTACTTTGCATTTTTTAAAACATTTCTAAAATTGAGATACAATTGACACATAACATTATATTAGTTTCAAGCATACAACACGATTCAGTATTTGTGTATATTGCGAAATGTAATCGAATGTTTCTGACAGTAAGTAGTAACAGCTGCCATGGTTAATTGTCAAAAGGAGATACTTCAGGGCCTGGCCTTTAGTCATAGATGACTCCTTTCTGTTTTCTGGAGCTAAGACAAAGAAAATAATCTTTCTCTGGGGCTAGCCCAGAACCTAGATCAAATTATATCAAAATCCACATTGTCTTAGTGGTTAGTCAATCACATAATTGATGTGAAAAAACAATACTCTGCATTTTGTACCATGCACTATACTTCTCCAATATCCACTCAAATACATTACTGCATTTAAACCATCCATAAATCCCGAGAGGGGAAATAGGTAAACATTTTTATTCCCAGGTGAAAGATAAGAAAACAGCTTCAGAACGATTAAGACAATTACCTAGGTTTGGCTAGTACTATTTTCTTGGCTGTAAAAAAATGTTTAGAAGCCTGGAGACTATTTAAAAGAAATTTTATCAGGAACCAAGGTGAATACACACTATGGGCCAAAAGACTTGAAGCTCAATAAAACAAACCAACCACACGACAAGAGGGGAAACCTTTTGTAGCTAACTGGCAAATTCAAAAGGGTTATTGTTGAGAAACAAGTATCAAATAAATGAAAATTCATTTTTATTTTATCATTTTAATTCATTTTATTACCTCTGGTAGGCAAGTATGGAAACAATGGTGTACTCTGATTGGTTAAAATGGTATTGCAACACCAAAAAAGAGAAAGTAAATTGTATTAACACTACATACACTGCTAACTACTGTGCAAGAACTTCTCAAATAGACTACGGAGGAGGTTTTCTTTATGATCCTTGGCAAACTTGAGGGACAATCCTAATTTCTATTGACATACCACTTAACTTGTCTGAACCTCAGTTTTTCCATCTATAAAATGAGGGAAATCATGCCTACTTCATATAGGGTTGCTGTGGGAGTTATCTAGCCAGTATCTAGCACATAATGGATGGCTGAGAGGAGGGTAGATTCAGTGATGGTTACTTTAAAATTTTTTCCTTCAGAAGCCAAAGATGTTATTTGAACCAAAATGTAACAAGGATCAGTCAGATATCATATATAACTCTTAATAACATAGCTGGTATTTCTAACTAAACAAACCTTGAAATCATAAGTATGCTAGATAAGTACTGTTGCCTTTCAAAGTGTTTCCCTTGGGAGAACATCTACTTATTCTTGTGATGCTCAAACACCTCTAGAAATAAGAATTGCCTTCAGAGCCAATTATAAAGCCCTCAAGAAAACCAATCCCATTTCTTAATTGTCACACTTCATTTTTAACTCAAAATTTATGGCCCAGCACTATCACTTGTTTTATTTGTTTGACTTGGCTCTAAGTGACACTTGGTTCTTTTCAAACCTCTCGTCTATTCGCCAATGACCAAGATCTATTTCGAATGAGTAAATTTGAACATATGCCACAGGCTATGAAGGCAGTTATCAAGTATCTTTAAATAATCTTTCAAGGATATTACTTCAGAGACTACACACATGCCTAAGTTCTGGTATATCTTAAATCAATGTTATCAGTTCATATTAGTACTGTATAAGTAGACATTTGGAGCAGAATAAATGGAGTTGAAACTAAGACAGAGGTCATAGCCTTGTTTTGTTTTTGGAATTGTGTCGCTGTCATTTGTGTACTCTATTTCTACTTCAGTACTTGGGGCCTTCTTGAGTCCTGGTTGCAAATGTTTGCTAAATGTTTGTGGAACCATTCAACTCCTTACTTTGATTTTTAAGAACATGGACAGTATCTTATACAACTTTGGCTCACACAAAGCACCTAGCATAGTGCCTCACACTGAGCAGAATCATAGGTTCATAGGCTACTAGAGCTAGAAAGATCCTTAGGAGATTGAAACTCAGAGGAAGTGGTGAGTCTAGGTTACATAGGGAGTTGGTGTACTAGTTCAGGAGCAGGCTTTCAAACCCAGACCTTCATACTTCTTAGTCCACTGCTGTAGCCAGCACACCACATTTGAATGAATAAACTAAGGTCTCCTGGTTGCTTATTATATGAATGAACTTTGGACATCCTATATGGGTTGGCAGTCTTGTTTCTGTAACTCGTCTGACCTCCGATTTACTGCTGCAGATACATTATACTTTGTTATAATGGTTCCAGTCCAAGCCCCTGCCTCTCGTTTCCTAGCATGATACTACATATGTACTTTTCTTGAAGTGTAGGCAAAGATCAGCAGAGTCTCTGTTATAATCTCCAGTAGTCAGTCTCAGATACTTAACAAAAAAACTCCCTATTTTTCATAATAATACATATCTAACTTCACTGCACTCAAATAATAACCTTAGCAGATATTAATGGCATATTTATTTGGATTAATATAAGCAGATCTAAAAATAAACCAATAGCAAAATTAGTTTACCTTCAGTCCATATGGAGTAGTAAGTAAATATTGTTCAGTTGGCAGGAACACCCAAAATAGGAAGTTGTGTTCAACCACAATGTCGTTTAAATGATGTGATTATGTGATGTGATTATACTATGATTATGTTAGGCAAAAGTCCAACCAGAAGAACCAAATTTTAATATTTAATAAAATGCTACACCAAAGTACAAGTTAGCTAGTTCTTTGGGGTCACTTTTCAACCTATAAAAATAGCATTTCTAAATGACAAAACTATCTACTGCCACAAATCTTCCATATCCCTTGTCTCTTAATTCATGGAAACATGCTGTGGTTTAGCAAAAACAGAGCCTTTGGAGGCTGTCAATTTCAATACTCTCCCAGGTAGTGATTCTGAATTGGATTCTCCCCCTTCAGGTAAAAATCTAAAAGTTTCCTGTTTTTCTTAATTCTCTAACTAATCCATCCTCTATATTTTTCTCTTACCTGGTCACATCTCACTGACACTAAGAAAAATTCAACGAGTGCATGAAAGTAGCTCACAAAGTCCAATCCAATTAAGGGCCCTCAATGTGCAATGCCAGGGTACAGGAAGCAAATTCTTAGATTAGAACCCCTTTTATAATGTAAACAAATTCCATTGTCTTCCACACAATAGGAATTGGATCGAACGAATCCATCTTTTAAAGGAAGACGTGGAGACAAAATATTCCTCTGAAGTCATTAAAATTTAAAAATGAACTTGTAGATATTTATATACTGCTGTTAATTACATAGAAGGGTTTCATGATAGGCATTTAAATGATAAAAGTAGGGTACAAAACAGTATGTACAATGTAATAATACATAGATCTTAAATGTAGTACCTTTGATATTGTGTGATAAGAATGGAACTTTACCTCTGTGGTCATCCTCCCCAAATCCCCTAACCTCAGTCTATTATGAGAAAAAATTCACACAAATTCCAATAGAGGGGCATCCTAGAAATGCCTGACCAGTGCTTCTCAAAACTATCAATGTCATCAAAAACAAAGACAGTGTGAGAAACTGTCACAGCTAAAAAGAGCCTAAGGAAATATGACAACTAAATATAATGTCGTAACTAAATGTAATGGATGACATCTTGGAACAGAAAAAGGACGTTAGGTAAAAACTAAGAAAATTTGAATAAAGTATGGACTGCCATTAATAATAATGAATCAATATTGATTCATTAATTCTAACAAATGTACCATATTAATGTAAGGTATTAATAACAAGGGAAACTGAATGTGGGTTGTATGGGAATTCTCTGTACTATCTTTACAATTTTTCTTTAAATCTAAATTTATTCTAAAATAAAAATTTATTTAAAAATATATAACTGTGGTTACCTCTGGGTAGTAGGATTTTAGACAAACTTTATGTTCTTCCTTTTTCAGTCTATAGTTTTCTACAATTAACATGTATTGCTCTAGCAATTTAAAAAAACTAAAATTTATTAGTAAAAGTATGCAAATTTATATTTTATTCATTACAATAACATCTATATAAGTTTAAAACATTGTATACATGTACCAGATCTATTTATTGTGTACAGACAATGTTGTTTATATAGATTCACAAGACCCTAAGGGATCCACGGCCTCTAGTTTGGAAAGTCTGACCTTAATCTTAGATAAACCTGGAATCCTGTTCACAGTCCAGTCTTTCCTGATCACTCTGAAAAGAAGCTGAACTTTCCAGGCTGTCTGAAAACTTTTTGGAATCCCCATTTTTACTCTCTGCTACCTTTTTCTAAGTCTGATGTACTCCCAGTCAATGTCACTAATTAATGAAGGTTAGAGAGGAGAACAGGGTAATAGGTGGGGGAAAAGTTTATAATCTACTTATAAATTATGAATAGCAGAACCCAGGTCACACCCAAAAGACCCTTTCCTAATCTTAATATGAAATGCTCATCTTTTCTGACATGCTCATCTTTTCTGACACACAAATATGTGTCAAGAAAAGATTTGCTGTTTCAAGCTAAATTTTCTTTACTTGCACATATTTAATTTTAGTTTGCAAATTTACATACAAAATAGGGATAAAATAAAGGGTTTTGTTTCCTGTGCGGTACCTGGCTCACTGTTGTTGATGAGTACAAGCTTCCTTCTTTCCCTTCCTCTTTGCCATTAGGTTCATAGCTTTTATGTTTTTTACACCACTTCCTTGCCCTTGGATGTCTTAAGTGTCTAAAAATTCATCCTCCCCAAATCATGGTTTGCAGAACAATATGTGGCTGGGTGGGCAACCGTAAAAAGAATAAACCTCATTTTAATCCATTAAAATTTGTATTGACTACCTCTTAGGTGCTGGGGATACAGGGCCTGGCACATAGTAATGTTCAATAAATATTTGTTGAGTTAACGAATAAGGTTCCTGCCACCAGGGAGTTTATACACCAGTGGAAGAGACAGACAAACAGACAATTAAAATACAGTGTGAAAGTAGAGTGTTTTATGAGAGCACAGAGGTGGGGCACCTTACCTTTTCTGAAGCACCCAAGGGAGGCATCCTGAAAGGAAAGACATCTAAGCTAAATTCTAGGGGATAAGTAGGAGTTAAATGGGAGAGGTGGTGAGTACGGTATGGGAGGAGTTGGAAAAGGGAAAGGTACAGAGGCACAAATTCTCATGGTATATGTAAGGAATAATTTAGATGTATCAAGGGGTTCCTGTCGAACATTCATAAATGAAAAAAGTTTTAAACTCAGTTTGGAGCCAAATTAAGGAGATCCTTGAATGCCAAATTGAAGAATGTGTGCTTTATCTTGGAGACAATGAGGCATAATCACATATTTCTGAGGAGGGCACTGACTGATATGTACAAAGCAGTTTTTCAGAACAATATTCTCGGAATCTTGGGTTGACCTAGAAGGGACAATGTTAGAGATGGAGAGGAGAATTAGGAGGCTCTTGTAGTGTGAGATGATGAGGACCTGAACTAAGATGGTGAGACTGAGAATGGGAAGAGGTAGTGGCAAATGGATGTAGGAAATATTCAGGAGGAAGAATGGATAGGACTTGATGTCCTGACCAAGCATAAGGGAGAAAGGGAAATGATCCATACAACAGATGCTCGTTAAGTACATGAGCTTCATCAGTTGATTTGTCTTGCCTTGGTTCTCAAACCTGATCTTGCATCAGAATCCCCTGGAGGGCTTATTAAAACACAGATTGCTGGGCCCAACCCCTGAGTTTCTGATTCAGTAGGTCTGTGATGGGACCTGAGACTTTGCATTTCCCAGGTGATACCAGTGCTACTTCTCTGGGAGCCACACTCTGAGAACTGTTGAACTATGGAATATGTCATATCTTTTGCAGCAGACAGGCCATTAGTATCGTGTTTCAGTCTTTTTAACAAATGATGCTAGAACAACTAGTGAGCCACATGCAAAAGAATGAAATTGGAGCCTTACCTCACACTATATACAAAAATTAACTCAAAATGGATCAAAGACTTAAATGTAAGAGCTAAAACTATAAAACGTTTAGAAGAAAACATAGGGTAAATCTTCATGACCTCGGATTTGGCAAATCATTCCGTGATATGATATGCACAAGCAACCAAAGAAAAAATAGATTAATTGAATTTAAACAAAATTAAAAACTTTTGTGCTTTAAAAGACACTATCAAAAAAGTGAAAAAAGCTACAGAATGAAAGATCATATTTGAAAATCGTATGTCTGTTAAGAAACATATCTAGAATATATAAAGAACTCTTACAACTCAATAATAAAAAGATCAATAACCCAACTTTAAAATGGGAAGAGGATCTAAATAGACATTTCTCCAATGAAGATATACACATGACCAATAAGCACGTGAAAAGATGTTCAACATCATTAGTCATCAGGGAAATGCAAATCAAAATGACAACAAGATACCATGGCACACCTACTAGGATGGCTAGAATCAAAAAGTCAGACAATGGCAAATGTTGAAGAGGATGAGAAGAAAGTGGAACCCTTAGACACTGCTGGTGGGAATGTAAAATGGTGCGGCCACTTTGGAAAACAGTCTGGCAGTTTCTTAAATAGTTAAACCTAGAGTGACCATGTGACACAGCAATTCTACTCCTATGTATTTACTCAAGAGAAATGAAAACATATGTCCCTACAAAAACTTGTACACAAATGTGTATAGCAGCATTATTCATAATAGTGAAAAGGTGGAAATAATCCAAATGTCCCTTAACTGATGAATGCATAAACAAAATGTGGTATATTAATACAATAGAGTATTCTTTGGCCACGAAAAGGAAAGAAGTACTGATATATGCTACCACATGGGTGAGCCTTGAAAACATTATGCTCAGTGAAGCAGTTTAATCAATTTGTCACTGTTTAACAATATGTTGCAGGCACTTTTCTAGGCACTGGGATATGTGGTGAACAAAACTTACAAAAATCCCTGTCCTCATGGAGATTACATTCTAACAGGGGGAAAATATTAAACAAAGTGCCTAGTTAAAGCATAGAGTGTATTAGAAGAGGATAAGT
This sequence comes from Tapirus indicus, assembly GCA_031878705.1. Classification (NCBI taxonomy): domain Eukaryota; kingdom Metazoa; phylum Chordata; class Mammalia; order Perissodactyla; family Tapiridae; genus Tapirus; species Tapirus indicus. Next base: position 109,927,876 of record CM062942.1, on the reverse strand, counting down.
GCTTTTGAGAACAAAAAACAAAATAGAAGGCACCGTATTGGGGAGTTGCAGTTTTATATAGAGTAGCCTCACTGCAGAAGCAGCTTTAAAGTAAAAGACCTGAAGGAAAGAAGGGAACTCTGTGGATCTGGGGAAAGAACTTTCCAGACAGATGGCACAGCAAGTGCAAAGGCTGGTGCCAGAGTGTACCTATCATCTTGGAGGAACCAGATCACGTAGGGTCTTCTAGACAATTGTAAGGACCTTGACTTGACTCCGAGCAAAGTGGGAAACCTCTGGAGGGTTTTCTGGCTATAGCAGGATCACTCTGGCTACTGTGTGAAAAAGACATTGACTAGGCTGGGGGGTAAGCGCAGCAGCAGCAGCAAGAGCAGTTAGGAAAATGTAGCAATAATCCAGGGAAGTGAAACTGGTAGTTTGGACCAGATTCGTTGCAGTGGGGGTAGAAAGAAGTGGTCAAATTTTCAATATGTTGTGAAGGCAAGACCTACAGTATCTCCGGATGGATTGGATACAGCATGAGAGAAACAGAAGATTCAAGGACAACTGCAAGGGTTTGGCCTGAGCAGCTGGAAGCTGAAATTGCCATTTGCTGAGATTTTTAAGACTGCAGGAGGAGCACAGTTTTCTTTTTTTGAGGAGAGGTGGTTATTATGGTTCAGTGTTGGACATGTTAAATCTGAGATGTCTGAATACATACAACTAGAGTAAGTATGAATCTAGAGCTGAGGGGAGTGGTCTGGACTGGACATGTAAATTTGGGAGTCTGCAGTATAGAGAATGGTATTTAAAGCAATGAGTCTAGCTGCAAATTTACTAAAACCATGATAAGTTTAGCTATACTAGAAGATAAAAGGTGTGAAGGTGGGAAACGTACTTGGAAGGTAAGCAGGGACAAGATTATAGAAGACCCTATATGCTTATGAGTTTGCACTTTATCTTGACAAGGAGTCGCTGAAATCAGCAGAAAGATATAGTGGGACTTGCTCCAAACAGACTTGCTTCATGACGCTGATGGAAGTGTGAATGAAGGATTAGAGAAATACAAACCATTTAGGAGGCTATTTCAAAGTTTAGGAAAGAGATGCCACACAAATCTTTCTTAAATCTCTCTACACACTAGAGCAGACGTAGGACACGACTGATGTAAGAAATAGTTAGGAGGTGGCAGGACTGGGTATTTGTTTGGTTATGGGGAGCTAGGATGAAGGAAGAGTTAAGGATGATACCCAGAGTTCTATTTTCAATAACTAGTGGATGGTGGTACCATTTCCTGTGATAGGAAACACAAGAAAGGGGGAAAGTTCTGGAGATTAAAAGAAAAACCAATGATATGCTAAATATCAAACATAGTTTGAGATGCCCTTAGGATCAACCAACTCCCTTGGCTCTCAAAGTGACCCTTTAAGTTAATCTTGTTCATCTCGTCCACATGGGAAGAACGTTCACTGAGTTAATTAGCACGAGGGCTGTGGTCAGCTTGAACATTAGATTTCTCTGTGTAAAATAATTTATTATTGAGAGTTTTAGGAACTGGTTCACGGGAGTGGACTCACCCCTCCACCCTCACCTCCAAACTTCTAACCCCTCAGCTTTCCGGGTGACACAAAATTGAGTTCTAGACCATTCAAAACTGAAGGTCAAACTGAGACTTACAATTCCTTGAGCCCTGGTGATCTCCCAAAGGTGCCCGCTTTGAGCGGCAGCAACCCAGCCTCTCTCCCACTGACGTTGTCGCAGCAACAGGAAGTGTGTAGCATCTTCTTTTTTTAAATCTAGGAAATGTATTTTATTTTTATTGTTATGAAAACTTTCCAAATAAAGAAAAAGAAAAAAAAGGCGTGTTTCCAATTTAATTTAATCTTTTGCTGACACCTAGTGGCAGATCTCTGTATATTCAGCTAGCTGCTCCAAATAAGGAAAAAAAAAAAAAAAAAGGCAGAATTTATACGTTGCCATGAATTTGAAACAGGCAATGACAATGATCTATTTTAGCAAACAATAATATCTATCTTTACATTAATTTTTCACATCATTTCTCATATTTATATATCAGCCTTTTCAAGCATTCAGACACCAGTCATTTTAAATGACTAAGAATTCACTTTTAAGGCAATTTCTTTCTAGTCTCAATTTTGGTTGTCCACTGGGGGAAATCCTGAGAGCACATGGAGGCCCAAGTAGGACAAAATTTCACTTTCTGTAAGTTATGAAGCACTTAGGATAAATTCCCCTTGGAAGTTGAGTCAGATGGGACTGGAATCTACAAGGTGTTCATAACCATACATTTCAACTATTGAAAAATCCTCAATCTCACATTAAGGGTTTATACTAAACAGCCAAAATTTATCTTTGCATGTAATTATGATAAATTGTCATTTATAAAGAAGAATGAATTAGTAAATGAAGGAGGGGAAGAGTGGCTTTTCCCCCCAGCTTTATTGAGATATAATTGATATATAACATTGTGCACATTTAAGGTGTACAATGTGATGATTTCATATATGTATATATTGTGAAATGTTTACCACAATAAGGTTAGTTAACACATCCTTCACCTCATATAGCTACCTTATTTTTGCGTGTGTGTGGTGAGAACTTTTAAGACCTACTCTCAGCAACTTTTAAGTATACAATGCAGTATTGTTTAACCATAGTCACCATGCTGGAGCATTACATCTCCAGAACTTATTCATCTTATAACTGGAAGTTTCTACCCTTTGACCACCTTCATCCGTTCCACTCTCTCCCCCTGCCCCCAGCAACCACTAATCTACTCTCTGTTTCCATGAGTTTGGTTGTTTTTAGATTCCACATGTAAGTGAGATCATACAATATATGTCTTTCTCCGACATTTCACTTAGCATAATGCCCTCTAGGTTCATCCATGTTGCCACAAATGGCAGGATTTCCTTCGCTTTTATGGCTGACTTATACATACACACACACACACACACATATATATATATATCACATTTTCTTTCTCCATTCATCTGTCAACAGACACTTAGGTTGTTTCCATGTCTTGGCTATTGTAAATAAAGCTTCAACAAACATGAAGATTCAGTATCTCTCTAAGATACTGACTTCATTTCCTTTGGATATATACCCAGAAGTGGAATTGCTGGATCATATGGTGGTACTATTTTTAATTTTTGGAGGATTCTCCATACTGTTTTCCAAGTGGTTGTACCAATTTACATTCCCACCAACGGTGCACAAAGGTTCCCTTTTCTCCACATCCTCACCAACACTTGTTATCTCTTGTCTTTTTGATAATAGCCAAAGAATGACTTCTTATGGTATGCAACAATTTTGAGAAAACAGGCATTATTTACATACACACATCATTAAAAACAGGGTTTGAACTATTGTGTGGTAACTAAATCATGTAGGCAGTAGAAGCATTCAAGAGGATTACATCTGTCTTCGAAAGTGTTATAGCTACAAAGGCAAAGGAAGAAATTAAAAATAGAAGGTTTGTAAAAATGTACCAGTTTTCCACTTGAATCTGCATCTGCTAGCTGTGTGATCTTTGCTAAGTTACTTAACCTCCCTGAACCTCAGTTTCCTCATCTCTAAATTAGGGTTGATGATGATAGTACTTGCTGTGGGTTGCTGTGAGGATTGAAGTGTTCCACAAAATTCCTGACACATAGCAAGTGCCCAATAAATGATAACTGCTATTTGTAATTACAGCATTAAAAATAATTAAGCTTACCCCTGCCTCCTCCAATGGAGATGAATATGGTCCCAGTGGCATGAGAGAGAGGTTTCCGTTGTAAATGCTCCAGGGCATTTTGGAAGATAATTTGGAAGGTGACAGCCTCGGCGTCAGCAGCAGGTAGCACAGACCCAGAGTCGAGTGGCCCCTGGTAGATCATGGAGGCATGTTCTCAGAGGGCGCATGAAATCAGTAGGAACAACCAGCCTTGCTCAAGGTTAGAGAAACAGGAGAATAAAGCCCAAATTCTTGAACATTGTCTTACCACCCATTCACTGCTCTAGTTCCAAAGAAACAGAACTGTTGTGAAACGTGGTAGTTAATATAGTGTAGGCTCTGGGGTCAGACTGACCTGAGTTTGAATTCAAGCTCTGCCACTGACACGCTGTGCAACTTTGTACAAGTTGCTTAACTTCTCTGAGCCTTAATCCCTTCGTTGTAAAATTGGGAATAATAATAGCACTTAACTCTTAAGGTTATTGATACGTGTAAGATTAAATGATACATGTAAATCACTTTGCACAATGCCTGGCATATAGCCCATAATCAATAAATCCTTATCAATATACCATTAAATCATCCAACTTGCCTCTACATCAAATATGGCCTTGATATTTGAGCTAGCCTGGTAGTTTCAAATGAATTGTAATAATCTGAGAAGCATGTCTTTAGCTTTGTAAAGATCAAACTTAATCATAATCACCATTTATTCAACACCTACCATGTGCCAGGCATTTAGGTACTTTTTCTTACACTTTATTTTCACAACACCTAAATAAGGTATATGCTATTTTTCCCTTTACACACAAGGAAAGGGAGGCTCAGAGAAGGTTAAGTAACTTGCCCCGGGTCATACAAGCAGCACGGCCAATATTTGAACCCAGGCCTGGATGCCGAATCCCCTGCTTTTGCCCGACTTGTGTAAAACCAACTTCCATGACTTCCTACAGCCTTCAGGAGAAAGGTCAAACTCCTCAGCTTACCACACAAGGCTTTCTTTATCTGGCTCTAGCCCCTACTAACCTCTCTGGCCTCCTCGCCTACAGCCCAATCACCTCCTCCAAAAAACCTTCCCTGATACCCTTCCTGAGTCTCCCGGAGAACCCTGGCCACATCTCTATCGTGGCGCTTGCCACACTGTAATGTAAATATTGATCTAATTGGCTGTGTTCCTCAAAAGGCCATGAACTCCTTAGGGCACTGTGTCTTATCCATCTTTCTATTCCCACTATCTAGCAAAGTTCTTGGCATAGAGTAGGAATTTAATCAATGTGTGTTGAATGAATGAATGAGTGGATAAATTAACGAATATCGAGCAGGGAAGGTCCAAATATAAAGTCCTACCACTTTTTAGAACAGTGTGCTTCAAGTGTGGACTTTGGACCGACAGCAGCAGCGTCATCTGGGAACTTAGAAATGCAAATTATCAGCCTCGCCCCAGAATCAGAAACTCTGGGGGTGGGGCCTGGCCATCTGTATTTTAACAACACCTCCAGGTGATTCAGGTGCACATAAATTAAAAATGTGGTTATACCACAGATTAAAATTGCCAATAAACGTGCAGATATAAACAACAAAAAAAGATTATGGGTATTATTAACACTAATTCCTTAAATTTATTTGGTACTTAAATTACAAAATGCTTTCCTAACTACTATATTTGAAACTAAAGATGAACTAGAGAGGGAAGATGATTAAGGAGCTCAGATCTGTTTGGGTACACCCCTATTTAGTAGGCCCCTGAGTTCCAAGGAACTAAGTTTCTCAGCTGTCACAGCTGGAAAATAAAGAGTTTTGCGTCTCTATAGGAGTGTTTGCCTGGCCAGGCTAGGGTGGTGGCCTCAGTGGTAAGCAGTCCTTCCCATGAAATGTCATTGGTTGGATGAAGGTGGGCAAAGCTGAATGTGATGAAATACTAATTGGGGTTGTAGAAAAGCTAAAACTATGGAGAGGAAGGCGTACTCAGGCTATAAGGGGTACATGAGTATTTTTAATACTTCATGCAGACATGAAGTTTCAGTAAGTGAAAAACATAGCTTGCGAAATTATATGACCCCACTCTTAGTTTAAAGAATATTTTTTCACTCAGAGAAAAAAAATTGTGACAGGCACTAAAGTTTAACGGCAATTTTCTTTGGGTAGTGGGATTACACCTTTTTAAAAAAAAATTTGGCAAAGCACATTTTTTATAGTGAGAAAAAGATAACGAAGGTATAAAATTGGTCTGTGTACCTGGGGAGACTGACATGCAGAATCAACAGCTGGTGTAGCCGGAGGCAGGATTTAAAAGGGAAGATTGGAATCTTAGAGGCTGGAAGGAGCTAGAAAGAAGCCAGGACAGTCTGATATGAAGGGGCCTCCTAAAGCACTTAAATAAGAAGATGAGATGCCCTACTGAAGATTTCCATAGGCAAAGACCGGAGACACTACTAACGGAACTTTCTGCTAAGTCAAAGGCACCTTCAAGCAAAAGAGAAGGGAAGTGCCTGGGACGCGGGTAGGACAGGCCTTGTTTGTTTTCCCAGGACCTGAAAGGTGAGAGGGCTCACTTGGAGGGTGGAAGTGAAGGAGAACCATCCAGAACAGTTAATGGCTCCAGGGATCGAAACTGAAGGAGGTATAAACTGGGAGGTGGACAACTGGTGCCTGAAGCAAACTGTTCAGCACTTGAAACTTGTGCCAACCTAACTGCAAAAAACCCGATTCTGTACCTGTTACATATTCTGCGCATAGTTTATACCCTAAGATTTCTTCACACTACAGTAAAAATCTGCTGTGTTCTTGAAAATGATTGTCAGAGCAATAGCTACTTTGGAGCGGAGGTTGATACAGAATTAAAGTAAAAGTTCTGACTCTCAAGGGCATACTCTGGAGGAGTTACCCTCCCCCGTCTTTGAGCCATGGGAGTGGAAAGTTATTATTTGAGCAGTTTACATTTATTGAGCAGTTAGTGTTCGGAAGGCTAAGTGCTTTGAATGGATTGTCTCATTTATTCTTCAAAGGAGCCCTGTGAGCTAGCTACTGCTATTATGCCCAACTTTACAAACGAGGAATAGAGATCTAGCTGGCAAATAGAGATGTTAGGACTGTCTGCCCCTGAAGCCCGAATTCCTTCTATAACACTACCCTGCATTTGTTAGTCCTGAATATAGCCTAAAGCGTGTAACAATAGCTATAAAATACTAAAATTAGTAATACCTAGGGTGAGGTTATCAAGAAAGAGATACGGTATTACTTTGTTGGTGGGAATGTGAATCGGTGTGATCTTTCTGAAGGACAATTTGGCAATGTTTACCAGAAGAATTTTAGGTCCAAGTACCCTTTGTTTCAATTATTGAGCTACTGGAAATTCACCCTCAAGATCAGCTGGCAAAGGTGTATATGGAAGATGTTCTGTGTTAAGAACTAGAAGCAGCCAGTGTCCTTCAACAGGGAATTAGTTAACTAAATCATAGTTTAGTCATTAAGAAAACACAAAGTAGATCTGCATGTTCTGAAACAGAAAAACCACCAAGATACAGTAGGTGAAAAAAAGGGAAGATGCAGAATGGTGTGTATAGTAAAATTACTTTTGTAGTAATTTTAAAAATACATATAGAAGATGAATTGATAGATATACTAGCATATAAACAACATTTTTTTCCCCTGAAAGGAAATACAAGAAGCTTTTAACAATAAGTACCTTTGGAAAGAGTAACTGAGTTATTATTTTTGTGCCACGTGGAGATATTTGGGCCTTTAACTTGTGTTTTTCTGTCTTCGCTTTTTTTTAAACGACACTTCATTAAATCTTTAAATAAACACCAAATAGCTAGCGTTTACTGAAGATTCATAGTGAGCAAGGGACTATGCTAAGCATTTGTACATGCAACACTTCATTATTTTCTCACAGTAAATGATTAGCTCCATTTCACAGGTGAGGAGTTGGAAGTCAGACAGGTGAAACCACTTGCTGGAGGTCCCACAGCCAGGAGATGGGGGTGCTGCAGGGTAAATGCCTGTCCACCTCGGTTCTGAGCCCTTAGCTCTCAACCGCCAGACTGCGCTCTTCTAGTTGGTCTTTATACTCTCATTGCCTAATAAAAGGAAACTGGCGTACCACTGGAGTCTAATGAGATAATATATGTGAAAATACTTTTCTAAGTATAGAGATGTTTGGGGAGGACAGGACGGGCAGGGGAAGGGAGTTTGTTTAAGTTGGGCAGACCTATCCACTGAGCCCTAGACAGTCAGGATATTGTTTTTTGAGTAAGTAATGATCAACAGCTTTTTTCTCCTTTAAAAATATCATTAAATTATGTTTATTCCCCCTTTTCCCAATAATACTTGATCATTGTTTAAAATTTAAAATATGGAGAAATGAAATTCCTTTCATAATACCCGTCACTGAAAATTAACGAGTTTGTTTCAGATTTTAATGGCTATATAACTATGTATTGCACACACACCCACATATTTTACATAACTGGGAGCGACTATATATTTGTTCAGTATCTTGCTTTTTTCAGCTTTACAGTATATCTTGGCCATCTTTCCATATCAGCACTTACAAACCTACTTTCTCTTAATAACTGCATAGTTTGTGAATGTACACACGCATTATTTTTTAAATCGTCTATTGAAGGACACTTAAGTTACTTCCAATTGTTTTTTTTCCTAAATGCTGCTGTAATGAATCCCCTACCTAAGAAAGTTTAGAAGAATCTTCAGATTGAGTGTGACATTTGTCAACCCTGTAGTTGATGAGAGGGACCCAACAGGACTGTGTACTGAGAGGAGGAGTGTGTTTCACTGCGTGGAGAAACAAAGAACTCTCTCCAAAACACTTTGGCCAGCACGTTCAAAGATATTAGAGTTGCCAACAGGTGGGACGACCTCAAAAAGTAGAGTTTCGACCTCAAAAAGTAGAGTTTCCCGTTTTGATAGTTTAGTAAGAGAGCAGAGACTTGCCACGATTGCTCAACACTGATTGCTGGATCAGGAGTGGAATTTCCAGACTCAGTTACAAGCAAGGCTGGTGCAGGGCTGTGGATTCCACCAGACAGCCTGGAGACAGCTAGACAGGGAGATGGGCAGCAGAGCTCCAAATTGGGCAACAGCACGTGTGGAAGGAGCAGTGACCTATGGGGAGACTCATAACTCATAGACCAAACCTCTTCCAGCAGAGGGCAGTGCCTCAAATATCAGGCGGGACTCGGGCCAGCTGGAGCCAGAGCTGGGGATTTCGCTGGACAGATTGCACCAGCCCTAGGCCGAGGAGAAATTGAACTGAACTGTCCTTCAGATACTGTAAGTGACATTGGGGAATACTCAGGGAGAGAGAGACACAGTGGAATGTCACACTACTGTGATTTTCCTGTTTTCTAATGTCTAACAATTTGGGTTTGGTAATAAATATCTTTTTATACAGTCTGGCCATTAGGGCTTGCAAATAAGGGAATTTGGAGTCAATTGAACTCGACTGGCCACCGGGTCTCTCAGGTTTCTGGGTGCGTGCTTGAAATCAAAAAGGGAGTGACATGCCTAAAATATAACCTAGCCTTCTCTCCCCAGGGCCCTGTGGATCTGACACAAAGTTTACAAATAGAAAGTTAGCAGAGGGAAAGATATGCAAGAAGTAACAATTTTATCTAAAAATAGAAACTTAGTGTTTAACGCTAGAGTCCTTTGCTTTTGAATTTTAATGATTACGAAGGATGGCTGTGAAAACAAACTTTAAAGTGGAACAGCCAGCCATGCAAATTGCCCTGCATGCAGATAATGAAAGAGTGAAAGAGGTTAGTCTGCAGGCCTAAACAATTTCCAATCAACTCTTCCTGAATAGTGGTTACCTTTCCTGCTGTGTGGTCGTTGGAATCAAACAGGGGCAAAGCTGAGTTAGAGTACCACAAAGTCTGTTTCTAATCCCGTTAAGAAAAGGAGCGACTTGGGCATTTGCTGGTGGAGTCGAGGCAGATTTGCCAGATGATAAAAGTACTGTGTTTCTGTTTGTTAGGCACAGCTAAGTAAAACACACCACATAAGAAATCAGAGCAATAGTGAAGTCTGAGGGTAGTTTGCACGCGTTTCTTAGAAAAATATCAAGTGGAAGAAATACCAACAAGGAGAATAAACTTTCTTGGCTGTTTCATTTTCCCTGCCACTTCTAGTCCAGGGATGTTTGGCGTTCTCCCGGTCGTTAGATTATTCCTGGCGGTCCCGCAGCGGCCAACGAGCGGATCAAGTCCTCAGGCCGGGCTGGGGGCCGCTGAGAGGCGGAGGGGTTTCAAAGGTCTGGGGGTGGGACTGTCAGCAGCAGCGGCGGCGGCAGCAGCATCGGGCGGGCGGGGAAAGGAAGGACGCTGGGGGTGCTCAGAGAGGCCCTTCGCCAAGGCCACAGCCGGGACCAGAAACCGTCCCCGGCCGTCTCGCTCAGCAGGGCGCGGCCCCAGCGCCACCCGGCTCACCCCGAAGAGGTGGGACTTTCCCCACCGGAAGTGATCCCGTCCAGTCTCGGGGAACTGGGGCACCTCAGCCAGTGTGTCAGAGAAACCCTTCCGGGTGTGTGCTGGGGGGGTGGGGGGGTGAGAAAAAAAAAGCGGTAGGTTCGCCTCGAGTCCCAGCGGCCGCCGCCGCCGCCGGACGGCCCCCGCCCCTTTCCTCTCTGCGAGCGGCAGCGCCGGGCCGGCGGGGAGACAGAGGAGCCGGCTGGTGGCCATGGCCTTGGCGTGACACAGCCTCCCGGGCGGCCGGGCGGGTGCGGACGGCGGGGTAAGCGGCGGCGGCGGCGGCCGGGCCGGGTGGGAGCCGGGGGACGCGGCAGCCAGGGCTGCTCGCTGGGGCCTGGCGGGGGTCAGGCGGGTAACGTGCGCCCCTCTCCCCCCACAGGCCGGACGACGCCCGCGGGAGCCGCGGCCCAGAGACCCGCCCGGGCGGCAGCGACTGCAGCGGGGCCCGCAGGCCGGGGCCGGCTCAGCGGCCCGAGCAGGAAGCGGGGTCCCCGGGCCCCTTTGTGTGCAGGGCGGGGGAGGGGTGCCGGGCGGCCCCCGGCTGCGGGCTCCTCGGCCGCCCGCCTTCCCGCGGGGGCCCCGGTTCTGCGGCCCCCACCCCTTCCCTCCGGGGGGCGCGTCTCGTCTCCCCCCTCGCCGAGCGGCTCCGGCTCGCCCTCCTCCCCACGCCCCCTGCCTGGGCTTCAGTTCCTATAGGAAGGGCATTACCATCCCATCCCCACCCACCCCGACACTTCGCTTTCCCCTCCCCCTCCTTTAACTTCCTCTTCTTCCCCCGTCGGGCCCTCCGCTTCTCTGCACTCTCCTCCCCAGCTCGCCGATTTCCGCCCACCTTCCGCCTCCCCGAGCCGCGCTGCAGCTAGCGGGGTGTTCTTTTCCCTCCCTCTGGTAGGAGTTGGGGAAGGTGAGACTCATGAGGGAATACAAGGTAGTGGTGTTAGGGAGCGGAGGGGTTGGCAAATCTGCCCTTACTGTGCAGTTTGTCACTGGGACTTTCATTGAGAAATATGACCCCACCATTGAAGATTTCTACCGCAAAGAGATCGAAGTGGACTCTTCCCCCTCCGTGCTGGAAATTCTGGACACCGCAGGAACTGAGCAGTTTGCTTCCATGAGAGATCTCTACATCAAAAACGGCCAAGGTTTCATCCTGGTTTATAGTCTGGTTAATCAGCAGTCTTTTCAGGTAACCGAACCAAGTCTTGTAATTTGTTAGAAAGGGGTGTGGTAATCCTACATTTACTTCTGGTTTGCTCGAGCCGTGCGTTAATGACTATGTTTTGCTTTTGAAAGTTCGACTTGGTGCATTTTTGAGGTTACTCCTGGCACGGAAAAGTATCGGATTGTTTCTATAGACAGTACTAAAGTAACAACCGTCAACAGATATTTTAAAGTTGTTTTTAAGTCAAAGAAAAGGGAAAAAGAAATAGGTCAGTCTCTGTATGTTTAGCCTGGAATATAACCTGAAGTTGCTTTTTCAATTCAACAAGTATTGATTAATGTACTCAACAAAACAACATTTAACAGATAATCTGGGGGTAAATAGAGCACTTTGGAAGGAAAATTATTTGGAGCCGATTGACTGTTGCACAGATAACTCCTCTGTGTTTGCTTCTCCTCCCTCCCCCTCTCTGTTCTCACCCAAGTTTCTCAACCAGATTCATAAATCTTAATGCTGCAACATGAAGAACTCAAGACCTGCCTTCTAGGCATTTTACTTATTTGGGGTGTGTGAAGGAAAGTTATTAATTGAAAAGACCAGTATCTAGAATTAATAACCAACAAAAATCTAGAATGACTTTCCTTTTCTGCAGTTGATTCAAATTGTTTCTGATAACATTGACTATTTTCATAGAAAATATGTGGATCCGGGAGCATTGAACAAGTGCAGATCTCTAACCCTGGCTGGGTGGCCAAGCTGGAGGTGGTCCAGTTTCTTTGCAAAGTCTTTCCTGTCCTTCACTGGGAGACAGACTGAAGGTTTAACATTATTTTAAGAGATGCAATAAACATTGCTATTTATTCCTTGAAAATAAATAACCTCATATTGACCCATTATATTGACCTCCATTGATTTAGGAAATGGATATTTTTTCTGCATTTGGAGGTATGCACTTAATGTTGCTTACTTAAGAGACATTAAGTGCTTTAGCCAATCCAATGTGCTAATTCCACTTTTTTTAGTATTTTAAATTAAACTACTGTAGTGAACTTTTCCAGTAACTCGATAGAGCAACTTCAGGATCTTTTTTTCTTTTAAAGATAATAAGTTCGGAGTAAATGAATCAAAGTTACTGTGAGCAAACTCAAGTTCATTTTACGTAGGCTTAAATTCCAAAGCAATGGTGTCGTAAGAGCATTTTTCCCCAGAAAGTACCAAAGTACTAAAGGTGCTATTTGACAGGCGTTTTCTTTCTAAAGGATTATCAGGAGATTTGTTATTCTATTAGCTGACTCTCTTGAGTCTGAAAGTCTTTTGAAGGGTTTTTCATAAGATTTCCATTATATCTACTTCTGTTATAGACATAAATAGGGAGTGAAAAACTGCCATTATTTCAACAGAGACTTAAACTCTTTTAAGCCCCAATGCCATAAATTCGGATTCTCAGCTGAACTTGTGTTTCCATAAGGACACAAGGAAAAGAAGCTTAACCTAGACGACCGAATTGACAACATGATTTAAAAATTTGTTGCCAGTATCAAATAACGTTTTTGTAAATTTTTGCGGTCCCGTTTTTCCTTCATCCTGCATGTGAATATTCTGTTTACTGTAACTATTCAAACTAAACAAGTTTTATATCTAAGTCAAACCTTGTAAGTTAAAAAATTTTTAAAAATTGTTATATTAGGATTAAATTTATAGTACTGTCTTAAATCAATACTCCCGTCCCCCAAAGTTGATGCTCATAGAGAATTGCTAAGGCTCTTATCTTTTGTAATAAATTGTAATTACTTAGAGAAAGTAATACACTTGGGAGAAAATTCAAGTTGTAAAACTGAACATAGCCAAAGAAAAGTATGACTCCTTCCTGCCCAGCCTCCCCCCTGCATTGTCCCTCCCAGGAGCTGTTCACTCTTAACAATAGTTTCTAGTGTATTTAAGTGTATTTTAAGGTGTTTGATTTTACTGAGATAAAGGTGTACCATTAAATTTAAAATGAAACATTTACGTGTATGAATCTGTTTTTAACTTTGGTCTCCTAGGCACGACACAGTGTTTTTTTCCCACCTCGAACACTTTCTCTCGAGCGCTCTTGCTGAATGGCTAGGAATGCGGAGATGCTGCAAGCCTGTGCTAGGATCACAGGTGTTACCAGGAGTGATGACAAGCCGGCAGGTTGAAGGAGATAGCCAAAACCCTTATGTATGAATGGATTCATCATATTTGGGAACTTGCTTTTAAAATCAGTACAGACTGGGGGAAAGAAATGATTAAATGAGTCCTAAGGTTAGCTTGCAACCTACATTTTACATTCTTGACAGTAACCCTGCAGGTAGAGTCTGTGGAAATTTTCTAGTTCCTACTTCAATGGAGAAAATGGTGTTCTCCCTATTTGGGTGTGTGGTTTTATTTTGGATTCAGCTTTCTGTACTCATTGAGGGATGACTTCTTGTGAGATTGGAATACTTCTGTTACGGTTCCGCAAACAGCATAATATTTTTCTTTCTCTTTGTGATTGTTTGAATAGGATATCAAGCCAATGAGAGATCAGATTGTCAGAGTGAAGAGATATGAAAAAGTCCCACTAATCCTAGTGGGAAATAAAGTGGATCTGGAACCAGAAAGAGAGGTTATGTCTTCAGAAGGCAGAGCTCTGGCTCAAGAATGGGGCTGTCCTTTCATGGAGACATCGGCAAAAAGTAAATCAATGGTAGATGAACTTTTTGCTGAGATCGTCAGACAAATGAACTATTCATCCCTGCCGGAGAAGCAAGATCAGTGTTGTACAACTTGCGTTGTCCAGTAAAAAAGATAACCTCAATCATGGCCATACCGAGCAGGTTAGTTGTTGATGGAACCTTATGAGCCAGAGACTGTTTTGTTTTTGATCAAGTATAACAAAAAGCTGGCTAATATTAATACATACTGTGCTACCTTAAATTTCTTACTTTAATTTTAAAATAACATTTCCCTTAGCACAAAATAGTCAACATTCAGTGCAGAAAATTGAAAAAATACAGGTAAGCAAAAGGAAGGGAAGAAATTGCCAAATGTATTCCCATCACCAACATTTACTTTTTAAAGTGAGTTACTGTTCTCTCTCTGCTTGATTGATAACATTCATCTGGGGTGGGCTGGGATAAAGGATAATACACCTTTTCCCTATTTTGATGATTTAGCATCCAAAATGCACAGTAGAGCATTCAATAATAATTTCAGAAGATGATTAATTTTGTGTTTTCTACGCTTTTCTGTCCTGGGCTAGAGAGCTGCTATAATTGAAATCATCAATTTCCTGATCACCCAAGTGCTTGATTTAACAGGATGATTATTTAATCAAGTTCATCTGTACCTTGCACTTGAGGGACTTAAGTGACCTCTGATAGTAACGAATTATAGTGCCACAGTGTACCCTGACTTCATTATGAATATAAGATCCAAATGAGAATCTGGTAAAATCATCTGTGATGTGTTAGAAGGGACAATCCCAAATGCCCAGGAAACATTTTTATTCAGTTTAATAAATAGTGGAGTTAATAAGAATAATAACAAAACCTTCAAATCTTTCATTGAGTTAAATGATAACTTAATAAAAGGTTTTTAAATGAATGAGTTTTTGAAAAAGTAAGATTATGTAAAACTTACTGGGCATTTAAAATGAGATTATTTTATTCGTATCATGATCTTTTAATCTAGATTGTAATTGGGCAGATAGTCTCAGACAGTAACACTTAGATAATAAGATAAAACAACCAATATCCTGGATGACTGTGAAACCACAGCAAATGCCAGACCAGCCTGACAATATCAGCAATGAAATTGATTGTTTTGAGCCAAGACTGACCTCAAGTCTAAGAGGCAGTGTTGCAAATGGCAACAGGCATTTCAGATCGCAGTGATGATTCCTAATCAAAGGTCTGGCTTTATATGTGCTCCCTGGAGAAAAGACTAACGGTCCCTAATTTATCTTTTCAGACAAGATCTCCTGTCAGGTAGTGTCATCTTTGGAAATGAAGGATGACAACAGTGCTGTATTCAAAATGCTTTCACCCATCAGCATTTTAGCCTACCAGAATCTGATGAAAACCCATTTATTTTCTTATACTTAGCTACGTCTGTTATCTTACAATGTCATTGTTCAGACTGTAGTCCAGCATATGTTTTGCTGATAGCGTCGCACTTCCATATAATCTTTTGAGGCAGGGACAGGCATACGTAGTGATCGAGCCCCATGTTCTTGCTTCCACAATCTCTCTTCTTAAATTTTAAGCCAGCTTCAAATTTGGACAAGTTCTATGTGGTGATTGCATCTTTACCATTATGCACTATTTCTCTGTCTGACACTTTTAACTGGGCAAATGACATAAGTGTACACGTGTTAGTTTTATCATCTTTATAAAAAATTAACCAACTCCCACAAAATGTTTCCAGTTTTCTTTCCATCATTAATGTAGACATCTATAGCTAGTAAACTGAATAAAATTGATCTCATATATGTAGAGAGCCAGATGTCTCAGTC
Source organism: Tapirus indicus (assembly GCA_031878705.1). NCBI lineage: Eukaryota > Metazoa > Chordata > Mammalia > Perissodactyla > Tapiridae > Tapirus > Tapirus indicus. Next base: position 109,911,983 of record CM062942.1, on the reverse strand, counting down.
AAATTGAAAAATGGATAATCTCTAGAGCTATTTTTAAATCTTTCTTATTCTGAGTTATTTCTGCGTTTATTTCATTGTGAAACTTTCGTGATCTAAATTACTTTTAATCCATTTGGTTACCTACAGGAATGAGTAAATAAATTTTTTTATATCTCAAGCCAATTATGTTTACATTTTTGTTAATTTATGTACTGAAAATCAGAAAGTATTAATACCAATAATTGCTTGTTTTTTATAATAATGGGTCAAGTTGCCTGTGTAGTTTTTTGTTTGGTTTTTATTTTTGTAAGTGGAATACGCAATTGAAGGGATGAGCCTTGAAGTAAAATATCTAATCAGCTGAATTTCTGAAAATATTGAAAGGAATTCCCTGACCAAGATCTTTTAGAATAAAGCACACTATATACAGTTTTTTTTTTTTCTGACGTCAAGTAAGGTTGAACTGATGTGTATGGGAATCTGTCATCTGAGGCCCATAACGTTTGTGGCTGTGCTTGCTTACTATTTATCTAAAAGGTAGGTGATGGATTCTGAATCCTGTAGCTTGAGTCATGGAGCTCTGAAGTCTGTCAGTCCCAGATCTAGACTGAAGATAACACTTTGACAAGTAAAGGTGATTTGAGAAATGTTTGACCTTAATATTTGGAAGAGTACCTTGTCCAAGTTAGAAATAATAGGACTCAAATAAGTCAGAAGGACTGTGATTACTGTAAATTGGTTGCTCTTAATTGAAAGGGAAAATTTATTAATGCTCTAAGAATTGCTTCTGATAATTCCTCACATTTCTTTCTTACCACCCTTCAATTTGGGTTACCATCTCTTGCCCAACACCTGTTTGTTTGCATGGCTCCCAGGATTGTTTCCTCACCTTTCACCCTCCCACTGGCAGTAATCTTAGCGTAAGTTCGGAATCAAGGCCAGATTCTTTACGTGCTGCTTTTGTGGCTGGTTGCCTTACTGACCTGAGGAGCCTGCCATCAAGTGCTCTGAAGGACTTCTTTTAACTGTGCAGCGGCAGTATCACAGAAACCCAGGTCAGTGTTGCAGCCCTGTTTGGGTTTTATTAACTACATCATAGCTCCTATGTATTGGTGTAAATAATTGATAGTTGGCTGTTTCAGTATACTGTTGTTGAGAATGATGGGTGTTTTGTTAATAATCTTGTAATACTATAAAAGAAGTAAATCACAGTGCTGTGGGGTTTCAGGGAAAGGAAAGACCACATCCAGTTAGAGCAGGTTTCTCAATATTCTGAGCTCTTTGTTGTGGGGCTGTTCTGTGCATTGTAGGATGTTTAGCAGCATCCCTGGCCTCTACCCACTAGATGCCAGTAGCATTCCCCCTGCCCCCAAGTTGTGATGAACAGGAATATCTCCAGACATTGCTAAATGTCTCCTGGGGGGGGCAAAATCTCCCCTGGCTAAGAACCACTGATTTAGAGGAATTGGGGAGCAGTAGCATTTGAGTCAGGCCTTGAAGAACGGGTAGGATTTGAGGGGCTGGGAGAGGGGTAGAGGTGATTCCAAATAGAGGGAATGCCAAAAATGAGCAAAATAATATCCTAAAATATTCTGCTGATTCCCTGAAAAGAAGGTGGGAAGTGCAGTAAAGCTTTCCCTTAGATGTGAGAGTTTGGTAAATACCCTTTTGGCAAGTAGAAATTTTTTAAAGATTATTTTTCAAGAATTCCTATATCTTAGTTCAGTGTTGATGAAAGTTATAAAAAAAAAAAAAAGAAAACAGGAATAAAATAGGTGTTCTTCACTGTGGTTTGAAGGTCTTCGGCACGATTTTACCCTGTTTTAATCTGTGTGTTACGGAACGGATCCTCCCAATGAAAGTAAATGGTGCACAAGAGTACCAAACACCAGGAATCAAACTGAAAGAACAAAGATCATTATTTATGTCAGCCTCAGTTCATTATACGTCAGCCTGAAGAAAAAGGGAGATTCTTGCTTCAAGACTAGCACATCATTTCACGTGGCAGCAGAGTGCCCGGGATGTTAACAAAGGCTTCTGAAAGGCTGAACCATCTATGAGTGTCATTTTAGTCTAGTTGGCCTTACTATTTCTAAGCACAGTGGAATTGATTAGCATTTTCAGAGTTTTTTTTAAATAAATAAATATGTGGAATCAGAATTATTTCTAATCATTTTCCCAGCTTTCAATTGGAAATGATATGCCAGGGACTTAGCAAATGTGAGGGTAAAAGCATGAAAATGAAATTACATAGTGTACTTTAAAATGCTGGCATTTTCATATCCAGGTTAAATATTAATCATATCAGTAAAACACTAGGGTGGAATTCTGTTGCAGAAGTTATAGTTTAGATAGATCCTTTTCTTTCTGCCCTATTTTGCATATCACTTTAAGTGGGGAAAATAGCTTATTTTAAATGCTCGTTTGTCATCCAGTTCACATGGTGAGCCAAAATGGAGCCTGTGGCATGGAGGCCCTGAATGGAGGGAGAAGCATCCTTTGAGGGCAGTGTGTACCATGAAGACCTGCAGTGGACCTGGGGTAAAAGGGCAGAACAGAGCTGCCTTGTCCTTTCTGTCCACATAATTCTTCCAGACCGTCACTGACCCCCACAAGGTTCATGGTTTGGGACTGTTCAGAGTGGATAGGTGCCTAGTTAGACCTGCTCTGGGTGTGGAGGTGTCTGGTGATTAGAATGACTCTTTGTATATCTGTTCTCTCTTTAATTGCTTCCTTTTAACCTCAAGATTAGGCTTTTATTGCAGAATGAAATGCATATGAGCCATTCAGTTTTACTCCATTACCTCTCTGGCTTAGAATGAACCATCAGTAGAATTAACAAAAATTGCATCACGAAGTTGGAGAATTGCCACCGAGGAAGTATTCTAGCCATACTACAGGCAAGATTCTCCTTGCGGGATTACTTCTCAGTGGAATTCTAAAATCCAGAAGATAATATCCCTAAGAAAAACTTAAGTCCTGTCAGGTGGTGGAAAAACTTATCCTATCAAAAACATACTCCCAAATTCCTTTGATTAGCCAGTCTTAGTAATATTGGATTCAGAAAAAGCAATTTCAAGTTGAGGGGAGCATACCCTACCTGGTCTAATTCAAAGCTAGCAGCTGGGATCAGATCATTGGACTCACACTGCTGCTTAGTATCAGTGGACACGGTCATACTATTTGAGATCTCAGAATTGAACTCAGCGTATTAATTTAAACTTATGGAGATTTTAGGTCTAGGACATAAGAAAAATAGCTTATCCTTTCCCTTCTACCCTGGGTTCACCATAAACTTTTAGAGTGCATATTTTCCTTAAAGCATGGTTTCACTTCCATTCAAGGATTCTATGCCATAGGTTCAGCTTTTGCTCTCTGTGTTTAATGGGTGACAGGTGAGCACTTTTCATGACCTAGTTTTTCCAGTCTACCCCCCAATAAACTTGATGAGAATTATGCAAATTAGAATAGAGAAAAGCTATTTAACGTAAACATAATCCCTATCAACAGAATTCTAGCCTAGTCATTTGCCAATGTAACTAATATTTAACTTGGATATGAAAATGCCAAGTAAAAAATGTGAAGGTAAATTCATTTTTTAAAACAAATTCCTTTGATTAAATCCCCAGAATATCACATGTGAAACTGAAAAAAAATTAAAATTGATTATGATTGCACATTTATATTTGCTGAAAAGAATGCTAGTAAATACCATTGTATTTAGAAGTGGTAAATCCAGCTAAGCTAAAAAGACATTCATAAACTGCTAAGCCTTTCAGGAACCTTTGTTAATATCCCAGGCATTCTGCTGCCACATGAAATGAATCAAGAATCTCCCTTTTTCTTCATGCTGACGTAAATAGTGATCTTTGTTCTTTCAGTTCTGTGTTTGGTACTCTCGTGTACCAATTTACCCCACTTGGGAGACCCTGTTTCATAATTTCCTGAGCAAAAGGTTTGGACTGTTGTTTGGGGCTTTTTTGTGTTCTCTTCCATAACAAAATCTAATTAGAAAAAAATGAAACAGTGAAACCAGTTAAGAGTTTGAGCAGAGTCTTCCAGAGTTAAGGTTTGCTGGGTGTCTTGCTGGGAACTGGAGAGTGAGGACAAGGATCACTGTGTTCTATCTCACAAGCAGCAAGTTATACTTTTGCAGTGTGTCTGGATGTGATACCCTGGGAGTTAAAAAGTATGAGTTTGACCAGCTGCCTTTAAAGCTTCTGGAATGTTTTTTAAATGAATGAGAGTTGTTAGTAGACTGAAAATTTTGCTGGCGCAGTGTGGAGCAATAACATTTACATTTCGCATTCTGTGAAATTCTAATGTGAGAGAGACTGTCCTTTTTGCTTAATGCAAGCTTTTGCTTCAGGATTTATTACTTCAGAGAATTAAAGTTTATTTCTCTCTTGAAAAGTAGCTGATATTAATGCTTTGTTTGTTTAATGGTAAGCCTCCTACTAATATTGTTGAGTTTGACCTGGGATTTATCTATGTCTCTTGATTTCACTGGAATATTGTCATCCTGTGGAATGTGGATAGACCAAATGTTAACCAGGTTTTTAGAGGGTGGGAAATAATGCATACATATATTACCTTTTATTTAATGTAGATTATGGTTAATAAGCTGGTTTGTATTCTTAGTGTTTATTTGGGCTAGACATAAATAATTACTACTTGCTCAATTTGATTTCAGAGAATGCCTGAGCTATTAAATCATCACGTATTACAAGTCTTCACTATTTAAGAGACATGATCATATTTCAAAATCTCAAACTCTTTATAATTGTTTGTTTTGAAAAATGTGGATTAAAATTTATTGCAAACTTATTAATTCAAATTAATTGAGGAAATTCTAGTCTGCATTACTGAAAATTCTTCACAATGAATTGCAAATATAATGAAATACTGTTGTGTTCAAATAGGTATAAAAATTCAAATAAGGCTAAAAAATACAAAGATCTTTAGTCTGGATATTGAAGACGTTATCCTGGTCTTCTAGAAATTTATAACATAGTTGAGAAATGAAAAAAATACCCGACATTTGTGTACTTCATAAGGTACTTTCACATATTACCTTATGTGATATTTACCACAATCCTGTGAGGAAAGAATTTTTATCCTTATTTTAATGATGAGGACTTGCCCAAGCTTAAATAACCAGTGTCCTAATTAGCAATTCCTTTTAATGCAATAAAGTTTTAATTTTAATCGGAAGAAAAATGTTTCTATAATAATTTCTAAAGAGGCAAACTTTGGTTCTATTTTTCTGAATGTGTTTAGGTGGCAGAATTTCAATAATAATGAGCAGAGAGATGTTATTTAAAAGTAATCATTTTTATGATATAGCTGCTAATAAAGAATTCTCTCAGGCTCTTTGAACACTAACAGAAGTGTAGCTGTCAAATGAAATTAAAATTAGGCATGTATACACATTGGTAGAGCCGTTAGATGATCTTAAATTGGTTTCACTTGGCATTTTTTCATAGTTGCTATTCTACTCTTTGTTTCTGGCATTATTTAACAATTTTTATCTTTTATATTAAAAAAAATATAGTTCCACTCCCCTAGAAGCTATCTGATGATCCAGCACAATTAAAGGACATTGTGTCTGAATGATAGATCTTTTTTCTCTGGTATTAGAAGGGCGGAAGTCTATCAACTGTAAGAGCAGAGACTGAGAAATCCCAATCATAAAAGTTCCTGTGGTTGGCATGATGTCCAAAAACGGGCAGGCCAGAGTGGGAAATGTGAATTACTGTTGTCACCTAATATCTAACCGGTCAGGGCACCTAGCAGGTAGCTAGACCTTGATGGAATTACATTTTCTTATTTTAAATTCTCAAGAAAAACTAAATTTTGAGAAAGTTTTGCATACTGTCAGGTTAGCTCGTAAGTAATATGCATTTAATTCTAATACAATTTCCCATTAAAAATATGAAGGATCGAATTTAGAGTAGAAGTAACATTTGCCACTTTTATACTATAAGATTTTTTAAACTAGTAAGAGCATTATAAATATTGTATAAAGTATAATAATATTTTTAAAAATAAACCGGAGTAGTCACACACAGTATATTATATCCAATGCATCATTACAGGCTTTCTAATTTTTAATGACATTTTTGGACCACAGAAAATGACTTTTTTACTTAAACTGATGGGGAACACAGTCAAATTCCACCTAAAGACAGTTATTCTGGTACCATGTCCATGTGTATATAGATCTGTTGTCAGTGTTCCCATTTTAAACTGTAATCTATACATTTTTATGACATTTTTATCTTAATTGCAGATAAAACTCAGAGGAAATTTGCACAGATGCTGCTTTGGAGAACTTTACAACCTGGGTTGCAGAACTGAGCCTTGGTAAACCTGTCTCTATTACAGCATGTTGCCATACATCTAATTAAGTGCATAAGGTCTTTGGCCTTCAAGATCCATCGACCTTCAACAGGAATGCTTAGCACGTTTACCATACATTTAACGTCTGTTCTTTATCAATCAGTCCTTTTGTAGCTTTCTAAGTTCTTATTGGTGGCTAATATGCAAGAATTAATTTTTAATATTTTAATTGATTTCTTTAATCAGTTTCTCAACTTGTATTTATTAAATACTCAAACTCAGTATTACCTACTCAATGCCTTTTAAAAGAAAGTTATAATGGAGAAAAAAATTGAGCCTTAAACAAATGGTTACTTCTGTATATTACCTCACACCAGTGCTTCATTCTATTTGTAAAATCTTTCTCCTTTAAATTGTTGGTTAATACTTTGAGACTTTGTTTACGTGTGGCAGTGTTGTAAAAAGAAACTAAAGATCACAATTTACCTGTATGGATGGAATATCCCTTTTCTTCGAGTGTAGTTTGTGATGTGTTTTTGTAATTAACATGTTCTGAAAGTTACAATTGATATTTGAAATTGTAGAGCATTTAGGTGAAGAGTTAAGCATTTGATTCCATTAGGTTTTCACATGTGTTAATCTCATTTACAGCATCAAATTGCAGCAGTAACATTTTCCTTTCTGTGGAGTTCTAAATTTAGTTATGACCTACTTAGCAATGCCTTTGAAAAGGGATATTGTATCCATGGTAAATTAATTGTATACCTAAACAGAGATAGCTCAGCTTTGCCTGTCAGGCTTGTAATTGACATCTAGTAGACTTCTGCACATGTAAAATTGAATTCAAATAAAATCATACACACTTTCTAGTTCTTAATATTTGTCTTTCTGAATAATAGTTTAAAGCAATATTTGTTAAAGTTTTCTTGCACTATCACAGTTGCTTTTTAGTTATTTCTCAAGAAGCATGTTTGTAGTAGAGACAAAAACTGTGTAAGAGGAGGGAGGATAGCACCAAGTCTCTGGGCTTTTTTTTTTTTTTTTTTTTTTTTTGCAAATGTGCTTCTAATAGCCATTGCCTTCCATGTTGTTTACCTAATCAGCACATTTTGTCTGAATACTTGAACATTTTAACAGTAACACAGGTATAGAAACAGAAAGGAAACTTATAAAGAGTAATCTTTTGGTTCAGTTTTAACATCTTGACAATGAGCGCTTTTTCTAGCAATGATTTTTAAATTTTGTAAGTTTGACAGTATTTTGTTGTTGGTTTTTCATTTGGTTAGTTGTGTGCTTTTAATTTGCAGAAGTTAGTAACTGCAGCTCACCTACTGCACCAAAGTTCTCGATTTTAGGAGCCCAGCTTTAGTCATTTGAACATGCTTCTAAATAAAACAAAACAAAAAAGCCAAAACTATACTTTTTTAATCTACAATAATAGCTCAATAACTTTGTCAAGGAAAGCTCTAATATATGCAGTGATGGTTTATGGAAGGGTGTGGCAATTTTAAATTTATATTGTGTGTGATGTTCAAATAAAGTGATAATCTACATTCATGTGATTTATTGGTCAGCATGACCATTAATTATTGCGTAGAAATTGGTTAAACTTTGATTTCCTTTTTTTAAATCGTGTTGCATTTGATTCCTGATCAAATTCCCCCTCAAAGTGAACTCTTGATCTTAGATTTTGAATTTTATGGTGAGATTGTAAGGGTGGAGGCAATTGAAACATTGTCTTTTATTTATAAACTGCTTGAAATGAATACCTGATTTAAGTTTGCACTTTAATACCAAACTTAAAACCAAACACTCAGTTCAAAGTAGGTTAAGTGATCATGGTTCATCTTTATTAGCTGTGTGACATTCTAAAGGAATCAAATAATTAATGATGATTTAAATTTTCTGCAGATGGATTTTTTTATACAGTATTTCTTGCTTATCGATAGTTCTCATTCTCTGTCTCTCTCTCTGTCACTGACCTCAGCAGCAAATTTAACTTGAATTCACTTAGGATCACAGGAATCAGGGGAAAGTGATTTAAAGGTGGTTTCTCCAGCACATTTTAAGAAAAGGGACCAAAAGTTATTTTAGCTTCCTCAATAGATTGCATGTCCAGTTGCTTTTTAGATAATAAATTAATATTAAATGCAATATATGTCTTGTCTTTACTATGACATCTGTTTAGGAGTTGTTCAAATCACTGCAGTAGGGCTCTGCAAATAAAATCATGTAACCTATTATCATGGATCTAATGTACTGTAACTTTATCAATGAAAGGTAAAAATCTCGAATAACAAGTACAAACATTGAACAATGACCTATAAAGATTTGTAAAAGTAAAATTTTTCCAATAGATTTCATTCTTGTCATTTTGTAAGACGATCCTGCAGTCCACCTGTTTGTAACTTTTTTAATAAAATAGACATCTGTATTACTGAGGTTGCTTTCTTGAATTATTTGGTGAATTACTATTTGTTCTAGATTTGCTAACTTGTAAATCTTTCTCATAACTGCAAGTCATAACTTTTTATCAAAATGATAATATGTATTGTAGTACATGTTTAAAGAAGTTAAATGTTCAACTTGTGTCCTTATTCACCGTTCTGGTATATGTGGGGCAAAACTGAGATAAATCCTAATATGTAATATTTAATCAATTGAATAACTTATAAATAAATTAGAAATTGTAAATAATGGGTAAAAAAAGAATAACGTATATGACTTGTCCCATATGGGAGAGTGGCCCAACTACAAATCTGTTGGCTGGGAATTGTCCATGTGTAGGAGATTTCAGATAGCATTAAGCAATATAATTAAATTTTGAAATAATTAAGAAAATTCAACACAATTATCACTTTGTTTAATCCAGTGAAAGCTTTTGCCAATCACTTTAATTCATTGCCTAACTCAATATTTTTAATTTGTTGAACTGAATAGATTTTTTAACCTCAATGTTTTTTAAACCCATAATCTTTTCTTTGAAGGTGGACAGTTCTGTCTGTCCAAACATAGACGAACTGGATATTTTTTTAAATTGTAAAAATGGGCAGGTTCATATAGCTGTGTTATAACATATAGAAAATATCTTACTGTTTATTACCATTGATTATTGGTCTTTAGTTGGGCTCCAAGCACCCCATATATGCTTTGCTAGATAGATGCTGTCCTTGAAATCCAAATACCCTTTTCTGCAATGGAGGCCCTCCCCATTTTCTTCCACTGAAGGAATAGTATCCCTTCATCCAGCGAGGTCAACATTTTTAACCATGTGAATAACAGAGGGAGAGGATGGGAGGATGGAGTAGGGTAAGAGCTAAGGGATACTAGCCTGATGAGCCAAATCAGTGTTGGATATCAGTACGGTAGTCTGTCACGGCCAGATTACCTTTATCTCTTCCCCTTCTCTGCCCTCCGTCATGTTGTTCTTATCTGGGGAGAAAATTCATCTAGTCTTCACACTTTTCCAGGATTTAGCAGCCTGGGGTCAAGATCCAAGGCTACAAAACTTCTTGTTCAGATTTAAAGCAGGGACAGTTTTTCAGATAAGCCCCTGCTTCCGTATGTAACCGTCTCATTAGAACCTTGCCGCTATGTGGTGTTTCGGACTTATTGTCCCCATTTTGTTGACGAAACCAAGGCTCAGGAAAGTTGTGACTTGAGATCATAAAGGCAAGATCAAACAATTAAAATATTGAGAAAGGTTCTATTGGACAAGTTTTAAAATTCATCATTGGATGAGTCAAACGGGTGCTGTTAAAATTATAACGCTCATGGAAACCAGATAAAAGACACACAGCAAGGAATAGCTGTTTTAAGTCAGTGTGATAGTCCATATGTAACAAAATACTATGGGTCCTATTCAAAGGTAATGTGTTTGTCATATTGCTAAGAGTTTGTGTAAGACATAAGCTATTTTCATTATAGCTATTTTTCTTTGGAAAGGCAATGTCTTAAATCAGGATTTGTCAGCCTTTGGCCACCAGGCAAAATCCAGCCCAGTTAGCAGTGCCAGAAGAACTGTAGTTAGATTTAGCAACCGTATCCTGAATTCATTGCACAGCTCAGCTGCACCCTTTTTCTACCTAAACTTACGGTTTGAATGGAGGACCAGGAGTGCAGCTGATCCCAGACATATCCTTTGTCAGCAAAGAGACCTACTCCTGTGCTTATAGGCATTACTCTCCGTGGCCCAGGCTGCCTCACTCCCAAACTCAATGGTCCTGCCATTGTATTATAATTCATGAATTTTCTCCCATAGACTGAGCACCTCGAAGGTAGGGTTTTGCCTAAGTCACTTCCTCATCCTCAGTGCTTATCTCTAGTGCATTATAGGCGCTCCATAAATATGAAATTAGAGTCACAGAATCACTATGGCAGATGGGTTGTTCATTCTTTAGAAAATCCTAACCCTGCCATTTTCTACTGGTCTTTCTCATTTATAGCCTTTAGGTAGCATGGGAAACGCGTTTTCTTCCCCCATCTTCCTTCATCTTCTGTAGTACTAAGTGGGTTTTTTTGATTGCTTGTTTTGCTTTCTGTTTTTGTTTATAATAGAAATAATTGTTTGTAAACTCACTTCCAAGAGAAATGTATACCATAGAGAGATGGTCCATACAGGTATACTGTAAATGTGGACTGAAGGGCCTTGAGTCTAAGATCAAATACTCCAAGACTCTAGGGAGAAGAATACAGTCGAGAAAGGGTATTTGCTATCCATGTCTGGGTTTTCTCCCCAGTAGATTCTGAAGCTGGTCCAGACCTGTCCCAGCCTCATTCATACGAAAGTCAGAGAAATGTTCATATTGCGTCCCCAAAACCTGTCAAATATTTCCCCTCTAATGAGTTAATAATTCCTATTCTCCCTGCAAATCCTCAGGTGATTTCCCACCTACACCCCTATGGTCATCCCCTAGGCCTTTCCTTTAATCTTTGTTCCCATTCCCTCATTGTACCTACCAACTAACTTGTACCCCACGTAACCAAACTCCTCCCCTGCCCCCCCTTTTTCCGTATGAATCTTAAGGTAGTTTTATGAGTAATAAAACTAATGGAACTTAATTTTTTTGCTCTGGTTCCTCCAACCCCAAGACTCAGTCTCCAAATCCTTTGACACCAATAGTTGGAAACATTTTTCAGGTTGGACTTAAACCAATGTAAGGTTATCAGTCCCATGTATGTGCTTCAATATCAGTGATCTGTGCGGTCTGCCATGTAACTGGAGACTCCCAGATGCCCCAGAAAGCCCTCCAGGAATTGGCTCCTAGATACTTTTACTCGTGCTGTAAGCCGCGGGGAATGCCCTGGACTTAGTAGTTTGAAGCTCCTACCAGCTGCTGTAAGCTTTAAAGTTGGGGGGGAGAGTGTCCAAGGGAGGGAGGGACTTAATTAAGCCATGAGGAACTTTTCTTGGAGGTTGAAAGTGGACAGGTGTTAAATCTACAGTTGAGAAATATAAGGATCCCTGAGGGTTCTGACCCTTCAGTAAATCTCATTTTGGGGGTTCATTGTTCCTATGTTTAAGAGGGAGCCCGAGGAAGCCCTGATACCTCCAGACACAGTTTTCTTTTGTTTCCTGTGGTCCTCTTTTGGACACTTGTGTGGCTGTCCTTAGAAAAATCCCAGCTAAAGTAGACATTTTGCCAGTCTCCAAAACATCTCTATGAGTGCTTTTGGTCCTTTCTTTAGGTCCCAGAATATACAGAAATAGATAGGAGGGGTGGACATTTAAATGGCAGACGCAAGGCTGTATCATGCTGCTTGGCTGTGAGCTGAGTCTGTGGTAGGTGCGTGAGTCCCTCCAACTGCTATGGCATGGAGATTGAAGCCCTTGCTCTCTAACCCAAGAGAAGTCTGAGCTACAGGCCTTTTGCTGTCCAGTTGGCTGAAAAGAACAGTTGCAGTGACTAGGAATGGAAATCTGGCCCAAAAAAGAGCAACTTCCCTTTGACAGTAAGTAGTTGCTTGGTGAGGAGGATAACTATTCTAGACAAAAAAGGGACAAGAAGATCAGTGCCTTCATTTAACTGAGCTTCTAAGTATGTGCCAGGCATTGTGCTATGAGCTGAGTTTATAAGAATGTGATATGGCCTTATCCTCTGGTGGAGCTTACCTTCTAGCCTTGGAGATAGCCTTGCAAGCAATAATTACAAGGTAATGTGACGTATGCTCTAACATCAGCATGTACCAGATGCCAGGGAGCCCAATTTGTTTTCCATGAAGAGGTCAAGGGAAGGTCAAAGAAACTTGCCTTGTGAATGGATTCTTGAAGGCTAAGGAGAAATTTGCAGGAAGGGCATTTCAGATAGACTTGGAGGAGAACAATAAGAAGAGGTGTGGAGCCCTGAATGTGCCTGGCAGACTTGGGAGACCTTGAGTTAGCAAGGATAGCAAAAGGGACAGGCTGGAATAAGAGTTGGGAAGGAGCGATGGGAGATGAGGCTGGAGAACAACACAGGCTGGAATGTGAGGGTCTTGCATGCCCTATTGAGCATTTGAGGATTTTTTTCCCCTTTCTGGGGCATTTGGGAGTCTCCAGTTACATGGCAGCAAAGGGGAGCTGCTGGCAGGCTGCAGCAGGAGAATGGCAGGAACAGATAGGTGTTTTAGAATGATACCAAAGGGGAGGAGAATAAATTGGAGGGGATTTGCCTGGGGCAGAGAGACCTGTTAGGAGACCATGGCAATCATATAAATGAGAAAGAGCAAGAGCCTTCATAGGACAAAATCAGGGAGAATGAAATGATGGTGATCAGCAGTGGCCCAAAATATGGACTCAAGTCACCAATCTGATCATATCACATTGTTCACCTTAAAATTCTCTCTTGACTCTCCAGGATCCACTGCATTAAACAAGGACTTGGACATTCCAACTTGGCCTACCTCTCCAACCTCATCTTTTTCTATGCCTCCTTTCATAACCTGAGCTCCAGTCCCAGTGACCCCAGACTTCTTGCTGGTTCCCAAATGAGCCCTATTCATTCACACTTCTGTCGACACAAATAATCCATAGCCAATCTATAAATCAAAATTGGGGTGAGTTTATTATGAGCCAAATTTTGAGGACCATATAGCCCGGGGCCTGCCTTCCCCCAAGGAAGGAAGGGCATCAAAGAAATGGGGTTTACAGAGTGGTTATATACCATCAAAGAACATATATCACATATGAATGCAATGTCCTTTTTACAATAGTCACAAGATTGCCCTGTCGGCAAAGCCTTTGATGGACACGACTCGGCTGTCTCGAGCTGGGTGGTCACAGGATGAGCACAACAATCAAATCCTCGTCTAGGGAGAAATGCTTATCCTTAAGGAAATGCCAGTGTGGGGGAAGTTGCATCCTTATCCTAAGGGCATTTGTTCTTGTCTCTGGGACATGGTAAATGCTCGAAGCAGATATACAATGCATGTTCAAAGGCCAGTCAGGCCCTTTTGGCAAAACAAGATCAGGCGAATTAGTTTTACACCAAATGGCTTCCTCATAGACTCCAATATATCCTATTGCCATTTTATTTATCACTACCATGCCTTTGCAGGAGCTATTCCCATCACGTGCAATACCCTCTCCCCAACCTCCTCTCTCTAGGGAATTCTTACTCATCCTTTAAGACATAACTCATACATCTCCATGGATCCCTGATTTCTCTCTCATTCCTCTCAGGCAGAGATATATTCTCTCTCTCTCTCTTTTTCTCCCTTCCTCCCCCGCCCCCGCCCCTGCCCAGCTGTTTCTTTCTCCCTACCTCCAGCTTGGATATCACCCAGTGAATACTTATCACATTATTTCAAAATTATCTATTTACATATCTGTCTCCCCAAAAAGGCGATTAGCTTCTCTTAGGAAAGAAATGGATTCTATTTCACCAAGCACAGCATTAAATGCATAGAAGGGTTCAATAAATGCTGAGTGAATAAATGAATTTTGGCAATAGAACTGACAGGACTTGATGTGATTATTGGTTATAATGAAGAGAGGGAAATAGAAACTAAGTAATTTGTAGCTTGGCTAACTGGACAATTCTAAATAATCTAGTTTCTACTCTTGACCCATTCTAATCCTCCCTTTACAAAACAGCCAGAGGGATCTACAAATGTAAACATAATCCTGATTCTCCCCCAGCCTAAGCCTCCTCAATGGCTCCTTATCACTATCAGATTTAGTCCAAACTTCTTAGCATGAGCTGGCCCCTGCCTACTTGCCCATCCTTGTTTCCCACCACTCCTGTCCTCCCACCTTTCCTTTTAACATCAAATGGCTTTGTAGTTTCTTGCATTCACTCTCATACCTTTGCTCATTCTCTTTCTTCCATCTGAAACTCCTTTCCTCTTCCCTGCCTATCTACTACTCATGCATTGAAATTGCTTGTCTCCCTTTTCTAGATGGTGAGTTCTAAAAGGGAAAGAATTATGTCTCATCTACTAGTTACCTCAGAACCTCTCACAAAGCAGATGATCAATAAAGATTTGTTGAACTGAACTCAACTGGATGGATGGTGATACTATTAATAGAACTGCCATACAGGAGGAGGAGGTTGTCAGGGTAGTTGGGAATGTGGGGGTGGTGTGTGATTTCAGCCTGGGGCGTGTGGAAATGCACATGCCTAAAGGCATACAGGTGGGAAGGTACAGTGGGCAGTTTCCATGATTATCTCCAAGGACAAGCCTCTATCTTGTGCCCATTCACGGAGTGATACTCTTAAAGCAGATCCAATCACTGTTTCTATTTAAGCAGGGTGATGTCAGCCTCCGACTTACATCAATACCAAATCCACACCCAATGCAGAAAAGTCAGCCAAGTCAAATTTCTAGTCCTCTCTGCCTCTGGCTCTGTGCCTGATGGTGGGGAGTGGAATAGGAGGATAAACAATTGTTTTCTTCCATCAGCCTCAGTTGGGGTTTTAGCCCAACTCAAAGGCAGCTAATATCAGGATTAGTGATCCCTGCAACCCTTACAAAGCATATGGGTAGATTCCCACCTCTGTCCCCCAGATCAAGATACTTCTTAGTCTGTTACTGAGTAAATGGATATTTTCCCATCTTTTATGTGGATGTGCATATCAGTGCCTAACTATCTTTCATTAATGTAAGCAGAGTTAAGAGCCCCAGCTTCCTATTAAGGTTTCCATGGAGGCATTAGAAACAAATATACCCATTGCGTTTGGCAAAGACTTCGGGTTCTGATATGTTTGTTTATTTGCTATCAGAAAATAACACACAGCAGTGTTACCAAATCAAATGTAGAGCTTACTCATCCTGTAGAGGACAGACATTCTATAGAACGCATCTGTACTGTCTAGCACGGGATTTCATCTTATTGTGTATTGTTCTCTAAATGTGTCTCATTAGGACACCAAATAATTTACATTGTAGAAATATACTATAGACAAGACAAGGCAGCTTCTCCTAAAAGGCCTTCTTTGACTCACAGAACATGACTTTCCTACACCTGCAGTTCTGCACTTAGCTACCTCAGGACCTTCCTGAACACCTAAGCTTCGGATCTCACCACAGCAAGTCTGTTTCTGTCATAGTTTATCAAAATCCTAAAAAAGTTAGCACGTGGTGGGGCCGCCCGGTGGCCCAGCGGTTTAGTTCGCGCTTGGCAGCCTGGGGTTTGCGAGTTCGGATCCTGGGCGCCCGCCGACGTACTGCCTGTCAGCCATGCCGTGGCGGCGTCCCATATAAAGTGGAGGAAGATGGGCACGGATGTTAGCCCAGGGCCAGTCTTCCTCAGCAAAAAGGGGAGGATTGGCAACGGATGTTGGCTCAGGGTTGGTCTTCCCCACAAAAAAAAAAAAAAAAAAAAAAAAAAGTTAGCACTTGGAAGGAAAGGCCACTTCTCTTTCCCCCAAATCTCGTGCTCTTCTGGGTGTCCTAAAACAGGTAAATTAGATATAATTTTTTATTCTGATTCTGTCATACTCTGTGAAGGCATATTAATTACCTTATAACCTATCTCCTTGATGATCAGTTAAAGCTAAATCACATGGCCTCAAGGTCAAATCAATCACTGTACTTCTAGAAGCCAATTTGCTGTTCATTATTATTTTCAAGTTATTTGAAAAAAGAAAAGTAATGGGAAGCACAAGCCTTAGCTTTAGCATTCATGAAAATATACGGCAAAGCTCTATCATACTTAAATCAGTGTGATACAACTGTAAGATTAAAGAGACCAGTGAAACACAGGGATAATACCCCAAAAAGATACCTTGTTCTTATAACTTAATATATTATAAGAAGGTATTAAAAATATGTGAGGAAGTGAAAAATTATACAACAAATGGTGCTGGCTAATTAGTTAACGATTTTGGTGGGTGGTCACTTAGACCTTTATCTCATAATGTATATCAGTGTAAAATCCAGAAGAATGTAAAAAAGAAATATGAAAAACTAAACCAAAAACTATAGGGAAAAAAAAGCCAAGAAGACTATTCATCAGCTTTCCTGAAAAGGAAGAACTTTTTAAGTTTAAAAGCAGTGGAGCAAATTACAAAAGATGAGTTTTAGATTTAACTAGGTTTTTAAAACTTGGAAAATAATTATAACAAATATGATAGACAAGGGGTTAATAGTATTAATATGCTAAAATAGAGAGGAAACACTTAAAACCTCCAGAGAAAATTAGATAAAGAAAAATTTCATAGAAAATGATATGTATATGGCTACATATGAAAAATATTCAAGCTTACTGGGAACAAAAAATATGCAAATAAACAGAAATATCATTTTATTGTTGCATATTTAAATTATCTTGTTTTTAAAACTCCATGATACTATTATTTTACACAGTTAATGATTCCTTATCCTCATATATTTATCATATTCTTTGCTCATCAACCCCTCTTAGAATTCAGGCCTTCCATCTCAAATCATATTCCTTCTGCTTGGAGTCCACATAGCGTAGCATTTGCTTTATTGTAGATCTGTTGGTGACAAAGTCTCTGAATGTTTGAAAACTGTATTTCCTTCTTGTTATTCAAAGATATTTTCATTGGGTATATAATTCTAGGCTAGCAGTTATTTTCTCTTACCACCTTGGTGATATCATTTCAGAGTCTTCTGGGTTCTCTTGTTGCTATTGAAAAGTCAGCTATCAATCTGTCTCTCCTACAAAGATAGTACATTTTTAATCTGGCTTTAAAGGCATATATTACTTTTTTAAAATTTCAATTACTGTACTTTTTTAATTTCTAAAAGTTCTATTTGGTTATTTTTCATATTTGCTAGCTATTTTTAATAGTTTCTTGTTCCCTGAAGATATTTTAGAGTTCATCTTTTATTTCTTTAAACATAGTAAGCAAAATTATTTTATAATCTGGGTCTGATAATCCCAACATCTAACATTTTTATGGATCTGTTCCTCTTGCCTGTTGTTTCTCACTCAAGGTGTCTTGTTTCATTGTGTGTAGTTATTTTTGGCTTTTAGCTGCTCATGGTCCTTGGAAAATTACCTGTGGCCTTGGATAAAGATATGTTTCTCTAGGGAGGATATGTGTTCACTTCTGCTGATGCCTAGGGGCACTTCTTGCCTGGAACCACACTGGGCTACATTCATGTCTTGAAGTTTGTTTTGTTGTTGTTGTTTGTTTGTTTACTACACAGGTAATGTAAATTTGGGCCATTAAATTCACACAAGAGCTGGATTGTGGTTGCAACTTCTCAAAGATGGTCACTCCACCCCACCTTCCCCCTCAATTAGCTGTGATAGGCGATAAAGCAAATTTTCCATACATTTTCCTGAGGATGGGTGTTTATTTGTGGTTCACCTTTACACTGAGGGTGTAGCCCTTTGGGATACTAGATTTATGGGGGAAAGGACACCTAATTAGTCTCCCCATCCTGAGCCTTATATTTTATCTTTGTGTCTGGAGAAATCACACACACAGGTTGAACTTGTTTGGCAAATGTCCTTAGGGAAAAATTAGCTTCAGTGCTTGGTTTACCTCTTTGAGTTACTCTTTGAGTTTCAGTTAGATTTGAGCCTGATAATTCCTTATCATCTTATTAACTTTTTGATACTTTTAAAAAGTATCTGTCTGCAGAATCTCTTCAAATACCTAGACAGTCATATTATCTGAAACTGAAACATATATTTTATTGTGAATGAAATTAACAAAGATTTTTATTAAAAGATAATCCTCACTCAGCAAGCATGTGGTGAAAAGAGTACTCATACAATATTGGTAGAACTGTACATTGAGTGTAAATTAGCTCAACCTTAAAGGTTTGTTTAGTAATATGTATCCAGAATCTTTTAAATGTTCATAAGCTTGACTGGATAATTCCACTCCCAATAATATATAATAGTAAATAAGCAAAAAGGCACACAAAAATGCATATTTGAGGATGACTATTGAAATATTATTTATAATAGCAAAAAAAAACCCCTTATGGTATATTCATAAAATAAAATATTATGCAGTCATTTATTAATAAATATTTTTATAGAATATATAGTGACATGGGGAAATGTCCTTGATATAAGGTTGATGATATCAGACTATCAAATTGTATGTAACAGCATAATCCTAATATATATGTATGTGTATATATATGTTATGTATTATATATGCATAGGGAAACACATCAAAACATTAACAGATATATACATACACATACATACATACATATAGTAGGATTATGGCTCAGTTTTACTTCCTTCTTTATGAATTTTTGAATATTACATATTCTTTAGGCTAGTGTATATTTCTTTTATAATCAGAAAAATGTTCTTAAAAAGGCAGCACGTTAGGATTATCTGTGAATATTTACAGCAATTCTTTAAATGGTTGATATTCTTATTATACAAAGACCTCACATAAATCTAAGAAAAGCCCTAAGACTCCAGATACAAAAATATCTTTATGTTGCTGTCAATAGCACTTTGAGTCTCATGGACCTAAATTCAATGGTCCAACCAATATTGAAAAAAACCCTTTCTGCCTAGCTGAACAAATGGATTTTCTTTTACTCAAGGGAAAACCACCCTGCCTTTGGAGAGGCAGGAAAGCTATGGCTACATATCTTGAGCTCTATCCTTTATATGAGAGGTAGAGAGGAGCCCCTGGTCTGAATGTGCACACATGCACTTGAACACGCACATGCACACACACACTCACAGTTTTCTCATTCTTGCCTCCTCTTTCAGCCCCTGAAGAGAACTACCACCATACACTTTTTCTAGATGTTTTCAGGGGAAATCTCATATGTGCTCATGAATAAGTGCTATCAGTTTCCACATGGCTTTTGTGTTTTCTTTTTTCCTATTCTTCTGCTCCAGCTTATATCCTCTGGGTGCTCTTGTGTGATCTATGCATCACTATATTTTCTCGGCATAGCTGACACTTATGCTGTATAATGCTGCATTTGGAAAGTACTGTGCCACATCCAGTGGGTTACCAGCTGCCTCCACTGGCTTCTACAGCTCACACTGGGGACCGCTGCTACTTCTATGGGGTAATAGTTTCTCCTGGTAACAGCTTTTTCTAGATACCACCAAAATTAGTGCTGGGCACTACTATCTTGCACCCAGAGCAACTGCTGACACCTTGGAGCCTTGCGGCAAGGTCACCATGGACAGTTGTGCAGGTTGCACACTGCACAAGAGATGCCTAGCAGAGAGAACAAGGAGTCTGAAATCCACCCTGTGTTCCCCTGCCATACAGTATGTGTGTATTGTTGAATCTGTCCTGGGAAAAGGGGTGGATGCCTATTTCTAATTCACCTGCTCAGAGAGGGCAATATCCCCTCCCCAAGCTTTAGGGCTGCCTAGAGCAGGTGCCATTTTCTAATTCATACAAAGAGACTGTATAGACTAGCTGCAATTCTGCCTATAAATGTCAAAGTATATGGTGGTTGGTACAGTTTGGCAGAAAATGTCTCTCTCCTTTTTAGGCTACACTTGAATGTAAGTTCTCTCTGCTTTGTTCACTGCTGTAGCCCCAACACCTAACACAGTATCTGGTACAGAGCAGGTTTAGATAAATATTTGCTGACTGAATACATCAATGAATTACTAAAGTCCGGAAGCAGTCATGCTTGTGCTCTAATGACAAAATGTTTTTGTAAAATAACAGTTTTCATTTTCATTGACTATATCTGCTTGTAGTCCCGTAAGGCTCAAACACTGAATCCCTGGGGGTAGGTCTGGAGACAAATTCAAGTGACAGCCACTGTGCTCTACTCAGAATTGTCCCTCCCCTCCCATGACTAAAGCTTTCTTGCTGGGCCAACTTTGTATACCTGACTCTTTCTTGCCCTAGAATAAATTATCTCCCAAGAGGCTGCCTAGTCTTTCAGTACAAATACATTTCTGATGGGCCTGCCCCACCAGTTTCCCAGCCATGCCCAGGCATGTGTGAATGCCAGCAATTGACAGAACTTAGACTCAAGCTAAGACCCTCCCTACCCCCCAACTATACACATGTATATAACCACATTTAATATATTCATAATCATGCTCAGGTGCATACATGTCTATTCATGCAGATCTACACATTCACACACATACCTCATACCTCTATTTAAGCACTGACACCTGTAGAAAATAAGCACTCATGTGCACATTTACACACACACGTGCACATACAGAGGTATATACCCAGTACACCTTTTTAACACACTTCTAGTTAGAGCTGGTCCTTTGCCAAGAATCTTGATCCTATTTTTCAACTCTGCAACAACTCCTTTCTTTTGGACTTAACTCCCTCAATCTATACTCACACAGGCCCACCTAGCAGGGATGACTCTAATCCATTTCAGTCATCCAAGAAGTTTGTGTCTCTCAGCTCATTACCCCTCACACTTGCACAGCCATTCCTATCAAAGCGTCTCCAGGGATTGCCCAGTTCCTCTACTTTCTTATTTAAGCCTCAGTTAGGAGCTTGTGGTTAAACCTCAACCATCTTACAGCTGAGGTAGAGAGATGCATCCTAGATATAATGATAAATAAGAAAGTGATGAGACAAAGACAGAAACAATGTATAATGAGGATTCTGAAAAGCCAGAAAGCACTGCTCTTTGGGGGAATTGGGAGAGAGGTCCTCAAGGAGCTATCATTTAAACTGGGCCTTGAAAGCGTATGGGAATTGGACATACAAGGGCAGAGGCAGGAAATTCCAGGAGAAAGCAAGGACGTTCACAAAGGTACAAGGGTGGGAAAAAGTGATGTATATGAAAGACTATAGCAGTTTAGGCATTGGCAGTGAGGAAACATGAAGGGGAAGAGTCGGCAGGATAAGATAATGGAAGTTCTGCAGCTCCGCTAAGAAGCTTGATGTTTATCTTCAGAAAAATTGGGAGGCATAAAAGAGTTTTAAGCAAAGGAATCATACTGATTGCGATGTGGAAGGTGGACTGAAAGGAGGCACAACTGAAGCCAAGGAGACTTGTTAGCAGGCTATGTGAGAGTCCAGATTAAATATGATGGCAGATTGGACTTGGCGAGTGGAGCTGGGGGGAAATGGACAATTGCAAAAGAGATTTAGGAGGCAGGGAGTAGCAAGAGCTAAGGCTGAAGGGTTAGAGAGAGGTTGGACTTTAAGAACTATAGGGAACTATTGAAAGGTTTTAAGCCATTGAAAGATCTTTAAACAAGAGAGATTCCATCGGAATGGCATGTCACAAAGATCACTCCGGCTGCGGTGCGGAGAATTTTTTGGAGGGGAAAGGAGTGGAGGTGATTAAGGAGGACGTTGCAATCATTAGGCAAGAGGTGTTAGAGGCCTGGTCTAGGGCAGTGGCAGTGGCAGTGGATATAAGTGAGTGGATTTGAGAGGTATATTACAGTGGTGTATTTAACAGAATTTGATGGCAAATATATTATGAAAAG
Organism: Tapirus indicus; assembly: GCA_031878705.1. Classification (NCBI taxonomy): domain Eukaryota; kingdom Metazoa; phylum Chordata; class Mammalia; order Perissodactyla; family Tapiridae; genus Tapirus; species Tapirus indicus. Next base: position 109,889,833 of record CM062942.1, on the reverse strand, counting down.
CAAGGGAATACTGGTAGACCCCGCTGTGGGCCTGTGTTTTGTCTTCTATAGGTTTTAAAAGCAAAAAAAAAAAAAAAAGAAGCAACACATCTTCTTAGTGAACAATGACTCTGCAGTCTTACTCATGGGAAGAATGTGGGCTTTGTGATGGGGCCAAAAAAATTATTACCAGCACAGAGAACATTTATTGAGTTTGCATTCAGATAATGCATTTGGCTTGGTCCCTCCACTCTTCAGATCATCTTCTCCCAGCTTGTGCAGTGAGAACCGATATTTCTAAGGCTGGCCTTCCGAGCCTTCAGGCAGAAAAGAAAAACAATGAGGGCAATAGCTTCCTTTAATAGAGTGCCGGCTTGCTAAGCGTCAGATTCTACACATACTCTCATTTGTTTTCCACGCTAAATCCTCTTTCCAAGCTTATGAGACAGAAATTATTATCCTCATTCTCCAGATGAGGAAAATGAGGCTCAGAGAGCCACAGCTGTGTCACCTAATGTCACAGCCGTTTTGTTCCGGTCTGTCTAACTTCAAGTGCATGCTCCTTCAACTACATCAGTGGTTCTCAACCTCAGCTGCACATTAAAATCACCTGGGGAGTATTTTTTCTCTCTCTTTTAAACAGCTTTATTGAGATATAATTCACACCATACAATTAACCCATTTCAATGACTTTAATGTATTCACAGATATGTGCAACCATCACCACAGTCAATTTTAGAACATTTTCATAACCTCGAAAAGAATCCCCATACCCACTAGCTATCACCTGCTATTTCCCAGCCTCCACCCCCACCCCTAAGCAGCCACTAATGTACCTGCTGTTTTTATAGATTTCCCTATTCTGGACTTTCATATGAATGGAATCATATAATATTTGAACTTCTGTGACTGGCTTTTTTCACTTAACACAGTGTTTTCAAGGTTAATCTAAATTGTGGCTTGTATTAGTCCTCCATTCCTTTTTTGTGGCTGAATAATACTCCCTTTCATGTATATACCACATTTTATTTATCTCTTCATCCATTGATAGACATTTGGGTTGTTCCCACCTTTTGGCTATTGTGAATAGAGCTGTCATAAACCATTCACGTACAATTGTTTGTGTGGATATATGTTTTCACTTCTCTTGGGTATATGCCTAAGAGTGGAATTGCTGAGTCATATGGTAACTCTATATTTAATCACTTAAGGAACTGCTAGACTGTTTTACATGGGAAACTTTTAGAATATACTAGTTCCCTGCCCACCCCACTCATCCCTCACCCTCTGACAAATGAATCATACCCTCTGGGGTTGGGTTCTAGTTAATTCCAATAATCCCCTCCCTCAGTAGATTCCAGTGTGCACCCTGTGTTGAGTACCACTGCACTACATTATGATCTCAATGATATTTGAAATATGGCACTACTTAGCATTATCTATTTTTGAAGAATTATTAACCACGAGGATTCAACAAGAAGCCAGTGCTTCCATATTTATTCATTAGCTAAGCCAACCTCCCTGGTGACTCATGATTCTGGGAAGAGAAGGTTTGACCAGAACTTTCAAGACTTGTAGCTCTCTTTTCTGTCACCAAGGCTGATCTTCAGAGCAGGAAGACTGGAAAGCAAATATTGGGCTGGATTATCAATGTGCTGAGAAGCTATTGTTTCCACACAGGGTCACAGTGCATAGAATGATACCACGAAAAATTCCTTCACTGGGGTCTGGAAAAATTATGGGTCTTCAAGAGTCCCTTAAGAAACTACAAAGCTCCCTGGGAGAAAGGAAGTTGACAGAGAGGGAGAGAGCCAGGTGGAGACATGACTTCTTTGACTTGTCAAGAGGCAAAGGGAGGGGAAATTGGCAGGGATGATTGCTTGCTTTCCCTCAGCCCCTTTCTGCCCCCAGGCTGTTCCATGTTCCCACATTTCTGCAGCGTGAGATACTTTCTGACTCTGCCAGCAGGGGACACTGGGGGCGGGGATGGAGTGTGGGGGCGGGGATGGGTGAGGGGAGCCAAAAAGACACATCCTGGATTTCATCATTCCACACAAGGAGAACCCTCCCTGTTTGGCTCAGCTCAGTGCCTGGAGATTTGCAGCTGAAGATTTTCAAAATCTTTCCAGGAGTATGTTTACAGCAGAACACACTGAATCAATTGCTAATTATGAATTCTTTGTCTGCTTCATATTGCTGCCAGGCCTTTGCCCTGTGACTCTTCCTCTCAATTTGTCTCAAAAGAGGAAATGCCACACTTTTGAAAATTCGGCCATTTCTCATTTGCAACGTGTGGTTTGTCGTTTACATATGTACAAACTGCTTTCACATATGTTGGTTACAATTTTGACCCTTAAAAAACTTTGTGAGGGGCCGCCCGGTGGCGCAGCGGTTTAGTCCGCGCTTGGCAGCCCGGGGTTCGCGAGTTCAGATCCCGGGCGCCCGCCGACGCACTGCCTGTCAGCCATGCCGTGGCGGCGTCCCATATAAAGTGGAGGAAGATGGGCACGATGTTAGCCCAGGGCCAGTCTTCCTCAGCAAAAAGGGGAGGATTGGCGACGGATGTTAGCTCAGGGCTGGTCTTCCCCACAAAAAAAAAAAAAAAAAAAAACTTTGTGAGCTATTATTATCTCTATTTACAGGTGAGGAAACTGAGGCTTAGAGATGGTTAGGTTACTCACCCAAAGACATGCTACCAGTTTTAGGCAGACACGGAATGAGACCTTGGGTCTCCTGACTCCATGTTCTTTCTGCTCCACCCTGCCTAGATGAATATCCAATATACCTTGAGAAGCATTTATAAATGAAAGAATCAACCCCAAATATAATTTTGTATTTTTACTCTCAAATTTCTCCAACCACTGAACTCTTAACAGGAGTAAAGAGTAAAAATCATCACTAAGTGACTTAAGGAACCAGCTGAGTTCCCATAACATGAATTTACAATGGGACTAATTGTTGTTGTTTGATTTTAATATTTACCCGTATCATTTAATGCAATAATTCTCAAACGTTTTTAAGGCCCCAAATCCTTTTGGAAATGTGAATACAATGGGTTGTCTATTCAGATAAATGCACATACATACATATATGGAAAATTTTTATACAAGTCAGAGGGTTCCTGGAGTCCATATTTGGACCCCAGATTATGAACCCATAAAGGGAACAGGAACAGAAAAAAAAGAAACATGACTGTGTTTGTCCAGAATTGAGGATTAGCAAGACAAATATGACAGAAATTACAAAGTAGAGCAAATTTTAACTGGAATGTTTGACAAAGAAGACCATTGAGTTTGGACTGGAGAGAAAAATAATGAAGCTAGAAAGTAGCTGCTAGACTTGGAAGATGAAGTTGGAGGATGGAAATTGAGGACTTGATGAAGCTGAAAAAAAACTTGATTAGGAGACAGGTAAAGAGATGGGAGATTGTGATTAGGAAGGGAGGGGAGTCTCAGAACGAAAAATTTCAGAGATGGAGCTCTCTCCTCTGAGCTTCAAAGATATATATCCAGTTGCCTAGTTAACATCTCCACTTGGATATCTAGCAGAACTCAAAATTTATTCCTACTAAAATAGAAATCTCCATTTGCTCCTTCTCCCCCAACCTGTGTCTCTTCCAGTCTTTCCCATGTCAGTTATTGGCACCAGTCAGTTGCTGAAGCCGAAAGCCTGGGTCATTCTTGATTCTTCTCTTTCCCTCTCACATCCAATCCATCAGCTACTCCTGTCAATGTTACCTCCATCATGTATTCTATATCCATCACCTTCTCTTCGTGTCCCTTGCCACCAGTCTAAACCTGGACAGGCTCATCTCTTGCCTAGACTACTGGAATAGCCCTTTAACTGGTCTCTCTGCATTCAAAATGGACTCCCCTGATCCATCTTCCACCTACTGGCTAGAGGGATATTTTTAAAATGTAAAGCACATATCAAGTTCCTGTTTAAATCCCTTTGGTGAATCTCCATTCTCTTCATCATAAAGTTCTAGTTCCCTAGTATGACTTGGAGATATTGCTGAATCCTCTCTTTCCCTCGCAACTGTCTGATCCCCCCTACAATCTGTCAGTAATCCTATTGGCTCTTTCTCCAAACCACCTTCTCTATTAACTCCAGAGCAGAAAGCTACCATCACCTCTCAGCTGGATTACCGCAATAGACTCCTAACCAGCCTCCCTCCTTCCACCCTGGCCCTCTACCTCCATGGCCTATTCCCAACACAGCTGCTGTTCTGATTCTTCTAAAACATAAGCCAGACCTTGCCACTCTTCTCAAATCTCTACGCGGATTTTCTATTCTATTCAGAATAGAATAAAATCCAAGGCCTTTATGTTGGCCTACAGGGGTGCTGGCTTCCTATTAGCTTCTGACCTGATTTCTCACTGCCCCTCCTTTCTCTGTTCCAGCATGGTAGCCTTGGTCTTTCTCACTTCTGACTCAGGGCCTTAATGCTTGCTCTTCCCTCTGGTTAGAACGTCCACGTCACATCTTGGCATGGCTCATTCCTGTACTTACTTCAATGAAGGAAGTAAAATATCATCTTATCAGTGAGACTTTCCCTGATTACCCCACTTAAAATTGTAACTGCTCTACTCCCTCCTGCTAATTTCCCTGCACCCAACTGGCACTCCCTATCCCCTTCCCTGTTTTATTTTTCCCCATAGTGCTTAAAACCATGTGCTGTCCTATATAATTCACTTATTTAGCTTGTTCATCAGCTGGGTCCTCCCACTATAATATAAACTACACGAGGGTAAAGTTTTGTCTGTTTTGTATAACTGTATTCCACTGCCCAGAACCATAGCTGGCACATGGTAAATTCTACATCAGTGTATGTTGAATGAATAGCTGAAAAGGCCCTACATGATCTGGCCTCACCTATCTCTTCATCCTCGTTTCTCCACTCCCCCTTCATTCTCTGCAGACTCTGCATTAGTCTCATCAGAACACTTAGTGCACTTTATTATTCCCTGTTCATTTGCCTGTATTCCTAAGTACACTGTAAGCTCCATCAGGGCTGGGGTCTTGCTCACCACAGTATCTTCAAAATCCAGCACAGAGCCTGGCACCAGAGTTGGCATTCAATAAATGTTTGTTGAATGAATGAAAATGTAGGAGTTTAGAAGATTCTGAGTAAGGCGAGAGATCACTTATAGTTGGATGAATTGATAGGAAAATGCTTCATAAAGAGATGGCACTTAAATGGACCCTTAAAAAAGGTAGAGCTTTCTGGAGTAATTCAGGTAATCCTGGTGGGAGGTGATGGTGGCTTTAGATGCTGGAGGTAGCAGAGAAGGTAGAGCTTTTAAAGTGGGTAGAGCTCTACTTCTTCCTCTTCCCTTCCTTTTCCTTCCCTTCCTGAGCAATTCAGTCCCCTTGCCATTAAGAGGGATGGAGCAAAGTGCATGGAAAGGCAGCTTGGAGTGAGAAGTCAGAGTCAGAGCATGGTGAGAAGGGTGTCCCCACAGAGCACCAGCATTTGTGCAGAGTCAGATGCCAAGTGGTGCAGAGTGTCAGAGTCTGTACAGTGTGGGCAGGATGTCCATGCAGGGGGAAGACCCAGCATAAGATGTCCGAGCCCAAATGAAGGGTGTCCATCTGTGACATGGGCACCTGCTTAGGATGTTGGAACCCAAGTGGGTGACAAGGTCCTCCATGAAGGGTGACAACCCAACATCAGAGTCAGAACAGGGTAAGAAAGGGCATCCATGTGGAGAGAAGGCCAGGCACGGGGTTTCAGAGCCCAAATAAGGTGAGTAGGGCATCCACACATGGGAATGGCCTGGCATGGGGTGTCAGAGCTTGACCAGGGTAGGAGGTTGTCCGTTTCTGGGTGATGAAGGCATCCATGGAGGGGCAGCCTGGTGTGAGGTGCTGGAGTCCATGCAGGGTGAGGAAGGAGTCCACAAAATAAAAATACAAAGGGAAAAAGAGTAACTTTACAGTGGAAAAGACTGACAGACACCACCTTAACCAAGTGATCAAAGTGAATATGATCAGTAATAGAATACATTGAAATCATGTGCCCCCCGATAGGATGCAATGAAAAGTCCAAAGCATCACTTCTATGACAATTGTGCCCAAAATGCATAACTTGACCCTAATCACAGGGAAACGTTAGGCAAACTCAAGTGGGGGACACCTACATAACTGGCTTGTAATATTTAAATATATCAGGTTTTTAGATTTAACTAGATTTTAAAAACTTGGAAAATAATTGTAAGAAATATGAGAGACGGGGTTAATAGCTTTAAGGTATAAAAACTCATACAAATAGAGAAGAAGCACTTAAAACTTCAGGAGAAAAGCAATTGCTTTGTACTCATTTGAGGAATTTCATTTCTCCAACAAATGAGGCTGATAAAGACCCAGTTCCTTCGTAGAATGCTGCCCTTTTCCTTCATTGCATTTTTTCCTTCACAACTGTTATTAAGGAAATATTTGTGTATTTTTGTATTTAACATCTTCTTCTACACTGTAAACTCAAAGGAGGCAGTGATCTTTTCTGTGCCTGTTTTTTGTACATTGCTGTGTCCTCATTATTTAGTAGAGTGCTTCGTGTATAGTTCTCAGTCAATAAATATTGGTTGATTGAATAAATGCTGAGAGAGAAAGAAAGAGTGAGAGAGAGAGGACAGCTTATAAGTTATTTAGAGAAATAGGTCCCTTGCAGTTTGGACACTGTGGGCCAGCCACAAGGCAGCCCAGGAGCCAATGGAGATGAGAATAGTCCCATTTACCCATCTGCTTTTGAGTCAGGCTCTAGGACAAGTGTAGGTCTATTTGTCTGTGGAACTGTGGAAAACTGGAACCCCCCGGCAGAAACCTTCACAATGCTGGCATCTAGGGCATGGAGAAACTGTCAGCCTGCCAACAGGAGATCCAGCCTGAGAACTTGGCAGCCTCACAGCTTTACCCGGAACTGACACACATCCGGAAGAGTCCACAAGAAGTTGTCTCTGCCCTGCAGCTTCTGGCAGGGATCCAAGGTCACTGTGCGGTAGTACTCCAGGGCCCAGATGCAAGTGGAGCAATTGCCTGACAGTGTCTTCTGGGACTTTCTACAGGGGTAAGCTCTCACATAGGTTCACCTTTCCTATCACATCTTCAGACAGGAGGTCTGGCCCTGAGTCTTTTCTACGCAGTTGGGGTGGAGAAGGGGGAGCCTTCCAGGCAGAGAGAAAAGTTTATGTAAAGGCATAAAACAACAATACACGTTGCAATCCTGTAAGTAGTTTGATATGACTGAAGCTTTGGGGAGGAGGTGTAGCTAACCAAAAGATGAGGTTCAAAGTGCAAAAGGCCACTTCTTGAATGCCTCACTAAGGAAACTGAACTTTATCCTGTAGGCAATGAAGAGCGACTGTTTCATACTGTGACATTTTCATTCTTTTTTTTTAAATTTATTTTTTATTGCAGTAACATTGGTTTATAACATTGTATAAATTTCAGGTGTACATCATTATACTTCTATTTCTGCATAGATAACATCACGTTCACCACCCAAATACTGATTACAATCCATCACCACACACATGTGCCTAATCATCCCTTTTGCCCTCCTCCCTCCCCCCTTCCCCTCTGGTAACCACCAATCCAGTCTCTCTCTCTATGTGTTTGCTGTTATTTTTATCTTCTACTTATGAGCGACATCATACAGTTTTTGATCTTCTCCCTCGGACTTATTTTGCTTAGCATAATACCCTCAATGTCCGTCCACGTTGTCACAAATGGCTGGATTTCATCATTTCTTATAGCTGAGTAGTATTCCATTGTGTATATATACCACATCTTTATTCATTCGTCCCTTGATGGGCACTTAGGTTGCTTCCAAGTCTTGGCTATTGTGAACAATGTTGCAATGAACACACGGGTGCATGTATCTTTACGTATTGGTGTTTTCGTGTTCTTTGGCTAAATACCCAGCAGTGGAATAGCTGCATCGTATGGTAGTTCTATTCTTAATTTTTTGAGGAATCTCCATACTGTTTTCCATAGTGGCTGCATCAGTCTGCACTCCCACCAGCAGTGTATGAGAGCTCCCTTCTCTCCACATCTTCTCCAACACTTGTTGTTTCCTGTCTTGTTAGTTATGGTCATTCTGAGGGGCATGAGGTGATATCTCACTGTAGTTTTGATTTGCATTTCCCTGGTAGTTAATGACATTGAACATCTTTTCATGTGCCTGTTGGCCATCTGTATATCTTCTTTAGAGAAATGTCTGTTCAGGTCTTTTGCCCATTTTTTAATTGGGTTGTCAGTTTTTTTGTTGTTGAGTTGTGAGTTCTTTATATATTTTGGAGATTAACCCCTTATCAGATGTATTGGTTGCAAATATCTTCTCCCAATTGTTAGGTTGTCTTTTCGTTTTGTTGACGGTTTCCTTTGCTGTGCAGAAGGTTTTTAGTTTGATGTAGTCCCGTTTGTTTACTTTTTCTATTGTTTCCCTTGCCCAGTCAGACACAGTACTTGAAAATGTGTTGCTAAGGCCAATGTTGAAGAGCGTACTCCCTATGTTTTCTTCTAGAAGTTTCATGGTTCCAGATGTTACATTCAAGTCTTTAATCCGTTTTGAGTCAATTTTTGTGTGTGGTGTAAGATAATGGTCTACTTTCATTTTTTGCATGTGGCTGTCCAGTTTTCCCAACACCATTTGTTGAAGAGACTTTCCTTTCTCCATTGTATGTTCTTGGCTCACTTGTAGCTGTCCATAGATGTGTGGGTCTATTTCTGGGCTCACAAATCTATTCTATTGATCTGTGTGTCTGTTTTTGTGCCAGTACCGTGCTGTTTTGGTTACTATGGCTTTGTAGTATATTTTGAAATCAGGGAGTGTGATTCCTCCAGCTTTGTTCTTTTTTTCTCAGTATTCCTTTGGCTGTTCGGGGTCTTCTGTTGTTCCACATAAATTTTAGGATTCTTTGTTCTATTTCTGTGAAAAATGTTGTTGGAACTTTGATAGGGATTGCATTGAATTGGTAGATTGCTTTAGGAAGTATGAATATTTTAACTTATGTTGATTCTTCTAATCCAAGAGCATGGAATGTCTTTCCATTTGTTTGTGACTCCCTCAATTTCTTTCAACAATATTTTATAGTTTTCAGTGTATAGATCTTTCACCTCTTTGGTTAAGTTTATTTCTAGGTATTTTATTCTTTTTGCTGCAATTGTAAATGGGATTGTATTCTTAATTTCTCTTTCTGCTACTTCATTGTTAGTGTATAGAAACACAACTGATTTTTGTATGTTGATTTTGTATCCTGCATCTTTACCATATTCATTTATTATATCTAGAAGTTTTTTGGTGGATTCTTTAGGGTTTTCTATATATAAAATCATGTCATCTGCAAATAATGACAGTTTCACGTCTTCCTTTCCAATTTGTATCCCTTTTATTTCTTTTTCTTACCTGATTGCTCTAGCCAGGGCTTCCAACACTATGTTAAATAGGAGTGGTGAAAGTGGGCATCCTTGTCTGGTTCCTGTTCTTAGAGGGATAGCTTTCAGTTTTTCACTATTGAGGATGATATTAGCTGTGTGTTTGTCATATATAGACTTTATTATGTTGAGGTACTTCCCTTCTATACCCATTTTATTCAGAGTTTTTATCATAAATGGATGCTGTATCTTGTTAAATGCTTTCTTTGCATCTATTGAGATGATCATGTGATTTTTATTCTTCATTTTATTAATGTGATGTATCATGTTGATTGATTTGCGGATGTTGAACCATCCCTACATCCCTAGAATAAATCCCACTTGACTATGGTGTATGATCTTTTTAATGTATTGTTGTATTCGATTTGCTATTACTTTGTTGAGGATTTTTGCATTGATGTTCATCAGTGATATGGGCCTGTAATTTTCTTCTTTTGTGTTGTCCTTGTCTGGTTTTGGTATCAGGGTAATGTTGGCTTCATAGAATGAGTTAGGAAGCTTCCCCTCTTCTTCAATTTTTTGGAAGAGTTTGAGAAGGATAGGTGTTAAGTCTTCTTTGAATGTTTGGTAGAATTCACCAGGGAATCCATCTGGTCCTGGACTTTTATTTTTTGGGATGGTTTTTTTATTACTGTTTCAATCTTCTTACTGGTGATTGGCCTATTCAAATTGTCTATTTCTTTTTGATTCAGTTTTGGAAGGTTGTACGATTCTAAGAATTTATCCATTTCTTCTAGATTGTCCAATTTGTTGGCATATAGCTTTTGGTAGTATTCTCTTACAGTCTATTGTATTTCTGAGGTGTCTCTTATAATTTCTCCTCTTTCATTTCTGATTTTACTTTTTTGAGCCTTCTGTCTTTTCTTTTTGGTGAGTCTAGCTAAAGGTTTGTCAATTTTGTTTATCTTTTCAAAGAACCAGCTCTTGGTTTCATTGATTTTTTTTTCTACTGATTTTTAGTCTCTATTTCATTTATTTCTGCTCTGATTTTTATTATTTCTGTCCTTCTACTGATTTTGGGTTTTGTTTGTTCTTCTTTTCCCAGTTCCTTTAGGTGCACTCTTAGATTGTTTGAGATTTTTCTTGTTTATTGAGATAGGCTTGTAGCGCTATAAACTTTTCTCTTAGAGCTGCTTTTGCTGTATCCCATAAATTCTAGCATGTCATATTTTCATTTTCATTTGTTTCCAGATATTTTTTGATTCCTTCATTGACCCAATTGTTGTTCAGTAGCATTTTGTTTAATCTCCACATATTTGTGGCTTTTCTGATTTTCTTCCTATAGTTGATTTCCAGTTCCATACCTTTGTGGTCAGAAAAGATGCTTAGTATTATTTCAATCTTCTTAAATTTATGAAGACTTGTTTTGCGGCCTAATATGCGATCAATCCTGGAGAATGTTCCATGTGCATTTGAAAAGAATGTGTATTCTTTGGTTTTTGAATGGAATGTTCTGTATATATCTACTAAGTCCTTCAGGTCTAATGTGTCATTTAAGGCCAATGTTTCCTTGTTGATCTTCTGTTTGGATGATCTATCCATTGGTGTAAGTGGAGTCTTAAAGTCCCCTACTATTATCGTGTTACTGTCTATTTCTCCTTTTATGTCTGTTAATAATTGCTTTATATATTTAGGTGCTCCTATATTGGGTGCATACATATTTATGAGTGTTATACCCTCTTGTTGGATTGTTCCCTTGATCATTATGTAGTGTTCTTCTTTGTCTCTTGCTACAGTTTTTGTTTTAAAGTCTATTTTGTCTGATATGAGTATTGCTACCCCAGCTTTCTTTTCATTGCCATTTGGATGGAGTATCTTTTTCCATCTCTTCACTTTCAGTTTGTGAGTGTCTTTAGGTCTGAAGTGTGTCTCTTGTATGCAGCGTATATATGGGTCTTATTTTTTTATCCAATCAGCCACCCTATGCCTTTTGATTGGAGCATTTTGTCCATTGACAGTTAAAGTAGCTATTGATATGTATGTACTTACTGCCATATTTTTACTTTTTTTTCTTGGTGTTTTAGTAGTTCTTCTCTGTTCCTTTCTTCTTCTCTTGCTCTCTTCCCCTGTGTATTTATTATAGGTTTCTGGTTTGTGATTACCATGAGGTTCATATATAACAAGCTATATATATAGCAATCTATATTGAGTTAATGGTCTCTTTAGTTTGACCTCTATCTGAAAGCTCTACTCTTTTACTCTCCTCCTCCCACAATTTGTGTTTTTGAAATCATATCTGTCTTTTTTTGTGCATTTGTATCCGTTACCGTCTTCTCATAGAAATAGATAATTTTTTTCATATTTGTGGTCTTCTCTTTCCCTCTTAAATAAGTCCCTTTAGCATTTCCTGTGGGACTGGTTTCTTGGTGATAAACTCCTTTAATTTTTTGTTTGTCTGGGAAACTCTTTATCTCTCCTTCCATTCTGAATGATAACCTCACCAGGTAAAGTATTCTAGGCTGTAGGGTTTCTGCAGAGAAGTCAGCTGATAACCTTATGGGGTTTCCTTTCTATGTAACTTTTTCTCTTGCAGCTTTTAGGATTCTCTATTTATCTTTAATTCTGGACATTTTAATTATGATGTGTCTTGGTGTGGGCCTCTTTGGGATTAATTTGTTTGGCACTCTCAGTGCTCCCTGTACCTGGATTTCTGCTTCCTTCCTTAGGTCAGGGAAGTTTTCAGCTATTATCTCTTCAGATAGATTCTCTGCCCCTTTGTCTCTCTTTTCTCCTTCTGGGACCCCTATAACACGGATGTTAGTGTGCTTGATGTTGTCCCAGAGGTCCCTTAGACTGTCTTCATTCTTATTAATTCTTTTTTCTTTTATCTGTTCAGCTTGGGTGGTTTCCTCTAGTCTTTTGTCCAACTTGCTGATCTGTTCTTCTGTACCCTCTACTCTGCTTTTAAGTCCCTCTAGTGAATTTTTCATTTCCAGTATTGTATTGTTCATTTCTGATTGGTTCTTTTTTATATCTTCCATTTCTTTGTTGCCGTTCTCACTGAGTTCATCCATTCTTCTCCCAAGATCAGTGAGCATATTTATGACTCTTTGTTTGAACTCTGTGTCAGGTAGACTGCACATTTCTGTTTCATTTAGTTCCTTTTCTGGGGTTTTGTTTTGTTCCATTACTTGGAAAGTATTCACTTCCCTCCTCATTTTGCCTCTTTCTCTGTACTTGTTTCTATGTATTAAGTAGGTCAGCTACGTCTCCTAATCTTGGAGAGGTGACCTTATGTAAGTGATGCCTTATGAGGCCCAGCAGTGTGCTTTCCTTTCATCACTAGTTCCAAATGTTCCAGGAGTGACCCCTGTGTGGGCTACTTGTGTCCTTCTGTTATGGCAGGGTTGCTCTTGCCATAGGTGCCCAGAGAGGCTGAGCTGTCCCCCTGACTGGCTGGTTGTAATGCTCATCTGCATTTGGTTGTTGTAGGCCCTTCAGTCTCTTTATCAGGTGTGAAGAGCCCCAGCACAGTTGACTGCAAGGTCTAATAGCACATTCCTGTTGCAGTTTTTCTATTAAATGAGTATGCCCCAGTGTGGCTGGTTGTTTGGCTTGGGGGCTTACAATTGCTGTAAGTCTTGGCCTATTAGTCTCTTGTCAGCTCTTGGAGGGTTGCAGCTGGGTGGGGCTGGCCCCAGGCACAGGAGCATCCAACTGTTTCAGGCTTTGAAGGGTGGGGCCAATCCCCTTTGTGGCTTTGGATTGCTCCTGGGTGGCTGTGAAGCATGGGTTGTGGAGGTGGCATTTTTTTCTCTCTAGAAGGGAATTTCTGCTTCTTCCATCTCAGGCCTGTCATTTGTTGCAGGGGTTCCTCTTATCCAGTTTTCAGTTCCCTCTGAACATAGTGTTTCCAAGATTCATTGTAAATCTGCTGTGTCTGCTGGAGGAGGTGAGTTCAGAGTCTGCCTACACCACCATCTTGACCTTGAATCTCACATTTTCATTCTGAATACCACGTGGAGAATGGTTCTGAGTGAGAGACAAACCATGCAAGAGGTGATTAAAATAGTCCAGAAAAGTATAATAAAGGCTCGGACTAGGGTAAAACTAGTGAGTACTATGAGAAAGGGACAATAAAGAGAGGCAGAACTTGTCAATTATATGTGAGGGATGAAGAAGGGGGACAAATCTAGGCTGATGGTACTTCCACTGAGGTAGGCAATACAGACAAAAAGTGAGATTTGTTTGGACATGTTAAATTTGAGATGCTGTAGATTATCCTAGTAGAGGTGTCCAGTCACTAATTGGATACACTGGTCTGGAGCTCAGAAAAGAAGCCAAGGCTGGTGATACAGATTTGGAAATCATTAACATATAACTAAAGCTGTGATAGTAAATGGGATCACTCATGGAGGGTGTAGCTTGAGACAGAAAGCCAAGGAGAGGGCCTGGGAAATTACCAATGATTAAAGAATGGTCAGAGGAAGAGAAGAGAGCAAACGGGATTGTGAAGGAGTGAGCATTGAAATTGGAGAAAAAAACAGAGGTTATATCTCCTAAGTCAAGAGAGAGCATATCATTGAGAAATGGGGAATGGTCAATAGTGTCAGATGGCACTGTGAAGTTAAGTAGTGTGAGAGCTGAAAAAGATTGATCAAATGTAGTAATTAGGAGGCTATTGGGACCTTTCCTAGGGTTGTTCTAGGGATAATGTGAGGGCAGAAGACTGACACCGTTAAGATTACGAAGGAAATTTCTACATCATAAGATTCCTTCATAACTATATGAAACCTTCAGAATTCTATGGGCAAATAAACCTTTATTTCAAAAATATACTTTCAGTTTTGAAAATAAATGCAAAAATATGTTCCCAGAGGAAAAAGGAGAGTTATGTCTGGGTCAAAGAAGGTCAAATATTTCACAGTAGCACAAGGGGTGGCCTAGAATCTTAGAGGTCATGTCTTAATGTTTGGCTCCGATTCATGAAGGTGTTATGGTCCAATGGAAACACTATCTGTGGATGACGGTGCTAGCGAATGGATGGACGTTGTAGAGTATTTGCCCACAATGCATGATTACAATATCTTCTTTGGTAAGTTCAAATTGGGGTCCAGGAAGAAAGATATTGCTCAAAGTCAGAGAAATGGTGCTGAATATCATGTCCAAAGGACAAGTATAACCATAATCAGTAAAAGGAATCATGAGGTCAGAAGCTAAAAGTATCAGAAATAAGGAAGAATGGCTAGGGTAGGAAGTTCGGCACTAAGGCTGTGAATAATTTAGGGGTTAGAGGCCTCTTTTAGGGTGGTGCTACCTATGTGGTGTGAGCTGGCAGGCTTGATGGCTTCAAAGAGCTGCACAATCCTGCCCAGTGAAGCTGGTAAGAAAAGCCTCTTCAGAGCTCCTGACCTAGGTAAAGAACCCCTGAATGAATGTTCAGCCTGGTTTCTGAGGAAACATGACTAGACGTGCTTGTAAGAGTTAGACTTTTGGTCTGTCTAGAGTCCCAAGGCTATTCTAAGTAGAAGGTGTCATTTCTGAGAAGTCCTTGCTTCAGGCCAAAGGTGAAAACATGCGCACAACTTGACCTCATTGTTCTGTTAGTGTTATAGGTTGAATTGTGTTCCCCCAAAAGATATGTTGAAGTTCTAACCCCCAGTACTTCAGGGTGTGACCTTATTTGGAAATAAGGTTGTTGCAGATGTAATCAAGTTAAGATGAGGTCAAAGTGTAGTAGGGTGGGCCCTTAATCCAATACAACTGGTGTCCTTATAAGAGGAGAAAAGACCCAGAGAGACACATAGGGACAACGTCATGTGATGACAGAGGCAGACACTGGGTGATACAACTTTAATCCAAGGAATGTCAAGGATTGGTGGCTATCACCAGAAGCTAGGAGGAGTCAAAGAAGGATTCTACCCAGCCTCAGAGGCAGTATGGCCCTGTTGATGCCTTGATTTTAGACTTCTACCCTCAAGAACTAACAATCAATTTCTGTTGTTTTAAGCCATCCAGTTTGTGGTAATTTGTTAGGGTGGCCCTCAGAAACAAATACAGTTAGCAAGTATAGAAGAATATCATTGTTCCAGGAATAAGCTTCCAGTCAAGAGAATAAACCCTCACAAGAGGGATTACTATAAAGATCCCATTCAGATAGAAATCTCTGGGTACTTGGTAGAATTGACAAGCTGCAAAGAGTAGTGAAAATCTTGATGCCATTCCAAGGATTTTAGATGATCCTTTGCTCTTTGAGAGATTTAAGCTGCCTTAGCCCATAATTTCTAAAGTTTGAACTGGAAATCAAAATTTATGTCTTTGTGGGCCAGCCCGTTGGCATAGTAGTTAAGTTTGGTGCACTCCACTTCAGTGGCCCAGGTTCACAGGTTTGGATCCAGGGCACGGACCTACACCACTCATCAGCTATGCTGAGGTGGTGACCCACATACAAAATAGAGGAAGTTTGGCACAGATGTTAGCTTACAGTGAATCTTCCTCACCAAAAGTAAATAAATAAATAAAATTATGTCCTTGTTTTGGGCGGGTTTTTACAAATCAAATCCAGATTTTTAGTCAAGGTAGCATCATTGTAGAGACAATAAATAGCAACAACCACAAAATATGTAAAAGGGAAAGAAACTTTTGTGGGGGTGCATGGCCTTTTTATTTGCCTCTTTTTTTTCATTAACAGACTTTATTTTTAGAACAGTTTTAGGTTTACAGAAAAATTGAGCAGAAAGCACAGAGAGTTCCCATAAGCCCATTCTCTCCACTCCTGCACTTCTCACCCTGCACACAGTTTCCCCTCTTATAAACATTTTGCATTAGTGTGGTACATGCTATAATTGATGAACCAGTATTGATACATTATTGTTAACTAAAGTCCATAGTTTACATTAGGGACCACTCTGTATTGTCCAGTTCTATGAGTTTTGACAAATGGATAGTGTCATGTGTCCACCACTACAGTATCATAAGGAATAATTTCACTGCCCTAAAAATCCCCTGTGCTCCACCCATTCATCCCTCCTCTGCCGGAACCCTGGCAACCACTGATCTTTTTACTGTCTCTATAGTTTTCCTTTTCCAAAATTCATATAGTTGGAATCATACAGTACATAGCCTTTTCAGATTGACTTCTTTCATTTAGCAATATGTGTTTAAGGTTCTTCAATGCCTTTTTGTAGTTTGATAACTCATTTCTTTTTAGTGCTGAATAATATTCCATTGTTTGGATGTACCAGTATGGTTATCTGTTTACCTATCAAAGGATATCTTGGTTACTTCCAAGTTTTGGAAGTTATAAATAGAACTGTATAAATAGAACTGCTACACATTCATGTGTAGCTTTTTGTGTGGATGTAATTTTTCAACTCATTGGGGTAAATACCCAGTAGTATAATCGCTGCATCACATGGTAAGAGTATGTTTGGTTTTGTAAGAAACTGCAAACTGTCTTCCAAAGTGACTGTACCATTTTGCATTCCCACCAGCAGTGAATGAGAGTTCCTGTTGCTCCACATTCTTGTCAACACTTGATGTTATCAGTGTTTTGGATTTTAGCCATTCTAACAGGTGTGTAGTGGCATCTCATTGTTGTTTTAGAAAATAAACCTTTCAGGAGTAAACAGCTTAAGGTAAAAGCTAGAAAATTGACTCCTCTAAGATTCTAAAGGAAATTTCTACAACCTAAGCCATTCCTTCATAAATATGTAAAACCTTCAGAATTCCATAGGTAAATGAAACTTTATTTCAGAACTAAACCTTCAGTTTGAAAATAAATGCAGAATTATGTTCCCAGTGTAGAAAGGATGGTTCCTGAATTGTTGCAGAGCTTGTGACAATGGAAGATACACATGGCAGAGCAACAAGAAAGAACTTTTGCTCCAACTCCTAGACTTTTGGTTGCCACCTCTATGATGATGACTTTCCATTTGGTATAACTAGCCCAGACCTCTGCCCTGAACCCCAGTCCTTTATTTCTTGCTTCCTGATTTACATCGCCATCAAAGCCCCTGTCACTATAAAACACCATCCCTCGGTCTTAGACTGATGACCTTGGAACTTACTGAACATGAAAGAGAAATAAACTTCTGTTATTTGGGGACTTTCTATTGCTCATACTTAATCCCAATAATACAGTATTATTCAGCCTTCTCTGCCTTGTCTTAAAGATAGGTCTTCTTAAATCCCTGTTTGGCTTTTAGGAATGTATTTTCCAATGTGTGATATAAAGCAAGTTGAGCCCAAGGTATTCTCTCGCTAGCCTGGCAGAGGACAATTCTACTTGGATGGACCCTTCTAAACCAAGATTGACAATAAATGCGTGCTTACTTCCATATAGCTTCTAGTTTCAAACACAAAGGCCATTTCTGAGGTCCAAGAAGAGCAGTACTTTTGATTGTAACTGGGGACTATGTTAGAGGTGGATCATTTCATTTTACTCATTTCTATTCATGTATTAATCTCAGGGAGAGGCACTAGAGTGTAATGGTTAAAAACGTGGACCCTGAAGCCCTATTACTTGAGTTTAAATCCCAGTTCTATCACTTCTTAGCTATGTGACCTTGGCAAGCTACTTAACCTCTCCATGCTTCAATTTCCTCACCTCTCAAACAGTGATAATAATAGTGCACACCTTATCAGATTTTTGTGAGGATTAAATGAATTAATATACACATAGCACACATACAAGCACACAGAACAATGTCTGTGTTTAAACGTACAAATGCTTGTTATTAGTGAATATTATAATTATTGACTTTATTACCTACTAGGGATATAATGGTGAACAAAATAGATACTTCCTCTGTCCTCATGGATCTCACAGTCTAGTACAGAGGACAGACATTGAACCATATTTAAATAATTTTTAATTTAAAGTTGTGATTAGTGCTTCAAAGGGGCTTATGAGCATGCTGAGGAGGGAAATCTATTCTGGTCCAGGTAATCAGGAAAGATATCTCTGCTGCAACAGTGACATTTAAGCAGTGGCACGGAGAATGAGTCTATTAGCTAGGGGAAGAGGGCTAAGAGAAAGAGGATGATGGTGAGAGAACCCAGGATGCTTTGGCGGTCTCTGATATGTCTAGGGTGCTCAGCTTGCTGGACAACATTCCTAGCAGGAATTGAAGCCACCTACAGGGAAGGACTGCATGTGCTCCACAATTAAGAGAAAAGGGCCTTGAGGGCCAGGGAAAAGAGAATACCAGTGACTTGCCCTTTGGAAACAAATCCTCTAATCCCCTGGGAAATTGCAAGGCAGAGTGGCACAGGCCAGGTGATGGCAGGGGGCTACATTTTGTCAAGGTAGATTAAAGCTTCCATGAAGACATTCTGCAAGGAAAAGTCAAGGCAGGGAATCACACAAAAGTGGCCAAATGGCCATTGCAGCTTAATTTTAAAAGAAGGTCCTTGAACACTTAGGAAATCACATTTGCTGTACATATGTGAAGGGTTGAGTCAAGAGACCTCAAATGCTCAAATGTATTTCTGGCATGCACAACCTTAAATTAGAGGGGCTAAATAAAGCTGTGGCCTACCCTTTCTGAAAGTTTGCCAACCACTGATATAGATCGTGTGGAACACAGGGCCTCATCTGGGCTGATCTTCGGACAGACATTGGAACTTGCTTTCTCGCTGAAATGTCTGACATCAGCTCTAATTTTTAGTCATGTATGTCTTTCTCCAAAACTTAAAGTACTGGGGGCCCTCGGAGAGGGTAGGCTTAGTCCCCAGTAAGCTAAAGAGTTCCTTGTCTAGAAAATGAATGATTGATTCCTGGCCCCAAGCAGCCTGCCCCAAGGTGTTTTTTCACTCTGCATAGACCCATCACCTTCATGGCTTTTAGAGATGCCCTTTGACTTTTGAGCAACATGTAAAGTGTTCTTTTACTTTGGCATCAGTAAACACTTCAGACCTCCCAGGCAGCTCCAAGTCACGCTCCACATCACCTTGTTTGGAAACATCACCATCTGGTGGATTTCGCTGTATCTGCTCTCAAAGACCTGGCTGTGTTCTACCAATTGAGGGCATCCATGACTTACTGAATATTTCAGCTGTACACTGACTCTGGGATTGGTATTTGAGGAAGCCACTGTTGAGGGGCAAATAAGGAAGAATGTACTATGCTTCATGCTTCTAAGCTGAAATCTTGAAACACAGTCAGCTGGATACATACTGCTTGGTTGGCTTTTCTCAGCAGCACAATGTGCCCCATGCCCCTTCTCTTAAAGAGTTTCATTGCCCTTCCATGAACCTGGATTGTCTGTGCAGGCATCACAGGAAATTTTCAAGGAGTGGAAAGTAACTAATAAATGGCTATTCTTTCCTTCATAGCCAATTGAAATCCAATCCCTGGAATCTGATAGGAGGCAAGACTGTCTTTCTTCAGTTGTAGGCTCTCCCTGGCATGGTCAATTCCAGGGTCTCTGATCAAATGATCCCCTAGGGAGTTCAGCCGAGATACATGCTGTGGGATCCACACTGCTCTTCCTCTTTCTTAGCCAAAGCATTGGTGAAGTCTCTTGAACGCTGTCTTTCGTTAGTATCAGTGTAGGGAGCAGAAACACAGGCATGTTCTGTTCTAAAAGAGAGTATCTGCTCCAGTAAAAAGTGTCTGGGCTTTGGAGTTAACCAGACTTAGATTCAAATCCCAGCTCTTTCTCATGCGGGCTCTGTGGAGGAAACACAGACACATCTCCATGCAAGCCCTGCTACTTCTGCTCCCTAGCAGGAAATAACTCACTCTCTCCAAGCTTTCGTTCCCTTATCGGCAAAATGGGATGATCATAGCAGCTACTTTATACATTTGCAATGAAAATTAAATGAGAGGGCAACGTTACTGTAATTAACCCTCGCTTGGTAATTTTAAAATACAATATTTTAATTTATTTGGAGTTTTGTTGCAGTTTCGACAATAAAAGAGTTCAAATCTTTCTTGCTGTCTAAGCCAAAAGCTCTTACTCAGAACTGATTCATACTTAGAATGATGCTCTTTGAAAAAAGCATCTATTTAGTTTCCAGCAAAAGGGGTTTTTAAAGATCCAAAAGATTGTGTTTAAATTATGGATCTACTTTAGATCTAATTGTCTGATTTGTTTAGAGTGATCTTATTGAAACTTCAGTTTTTTTCTAGGCTGCAGGGTCCTTTTTTCAAATGAATTCTCACTTGGAACTCCAACATGGTCAATAAATAAAAGCAAAGATGCAGGGGTTGGAGCTGGGGCTGGGGCTGGATCTGGGAGAATAAAAGCAGGATTCTATTTGCTTTCCACTAAAATGTAAGCTCTAGAACAGCAGATATTTTGCCTATTTTGTTCACTGCTGCATCTACAATGTCTACAACAGTGTCTTATATTAACAGGGCTCAACAGATAGTTTTGAATGAATGATGGATGAATAGCATTTGAAGAAGGGTGGGACATAATAGGCACCCAAGAAAATCTTAGTGCCTCTTTCCTAACTAAAACTCTGCAGGAAACTGAGTGACATGTTGTTGGTGTGAGAATAAAAACTTCCACCTGGGAGAAGAATCATGCCCTTCCTTGTCACCCGCCTACCTTGTCATCCCTCTTGCTATTCTTCTCCTAGGACAGTTAGGTATGTAATGGGGGACTGGCTGTGCAGGGAGCAAAAAGACACCAGACAGAATGACTTTGGCCTCATCACTTCTTTCTCACTTTCTCAAAAACCCATGGGCAAATGACACAGCTTGCAAAAATCAGATTGAGCACCTGGTGAAAAACAAATATGAGCGACAATTAAGCAAACATCCTCTTCAATAACAGTGCATCAATAAGAACAGGCAACACATTTAACTCTGTAACCAACAAGTCAAATTTGAGATTTGGACAAATAAAGTTAGCAGGCAGCCTGATGCAAAAAGAACAAATTCAAACTTTGGAGTCAACAGGCCGCAGATTCCAGGTTTGCCAGTTATTGCTTGGGTGACCTTTGGGTGAGACCTCCCTGATCCTCAGTTTTTCCATCTGCAAAATGATCCTCATTTTTTATCTGATAGAAATAGTACACACATCGTAGTGGAATAGTACCCACTGCCGTTGTGCGGAAGTTAAATGAGATGATTAGCTGATTAGCAAAGTACCTAACTCATAATGAACATTCAAAAAAAGCTCATTTTCCCACAAGTCCCAGAACAATCATTTAAAGATAAACTGTTTTATACAGAAGTCCCAAAGCAAAAATCAAGGATGAATACTACAGAAATTCAGAGACTTGATCAGGGGCAAATGTTAAGATCTAATGGAGGCATGTTTTAACTGAGGAGATTCTGATGCACACACAGGGAGAAAAACCAGGATTCCTGAGTTCCCTGAGTGAGATGTAGGTAAAAAGTGGGAGGCAGTATGTGCAGTGGTCAAGAGTTAGGCACTGAAGTCATGAATCTGTGACCAGAATTAAAATCCCAGCACTGTCATTTGCTGATACTTATTTTTTCTTGACTTATTTTTTCTGGGTCTCCAATTCCTCATCTGTAAAATGGGGATGATAATAAGAACTCCTACTTCAGGAGGCTATTGTGAGGATAAAATGTGATAACATATTCAAACCTTCTGAATATGGTAAGGGTTTGATATATAGTAATTATAGTTATTATTGTTCTTCGATTTACATGCCTGGAAAGAAAGAATGTGCCAGAAAGAGTGGAAGTTTCTTCAATTATAACCAAGGGCAGAGACTCATTTCTAGAGAGGTGGTTCTGCATGGATCCTGAGAGTCAGTCGTATGTAGAACGTATCCTTCAAGAGGAAAGCAGAAAGGACGGTCATGGGAGTGCCCTTGACCTACCAAGGTTAGCCAATTTCACTTTCTCGAGTCATCTTGACAACAACCTGTGAGGTAAACAACCAGAGTGTCTTAGGCTGGGTTCCCCAGCAGACACTGAAATGAAGTTTCATGTGCATATCATTTATTAAGCAATTGCTCTTGGAAGAAACTGGAAAGAGTGGGGAAAGTGGAATACAGAAGGAGAAGAAACCAAAAAGGGGTGCAATTTTGGGTTAAGTCCTAGCCTTAGATTTATCCTTCAGGGGCGATCTGGCACTTAAATTACACATCAGAGCTAGACTTATATATTTCTGCATCAGCCATTGGCTAAGGGCTACTCTGGAGGGATGTAAACTCCCAGGATTTTCTGATATCTGCACTTTTAGGAAAAGTGGTTCCAATCACCCAAGGACAGTCCTCTTGAAAAGAGTTGCAAGTGCTGGCCATTAAAAGCAAAATACATAGAAGCTAGGAAGATCGGCACACAAAAATAGTAAAAAACACTGGGAGGATCTGGGCAAAGCACTGACACACTGACAGTTTGCTACCCAGGGTGTGTTATCCCTGTTTTATAGGTGAGGAAACAGGTTTAGAGAATAACCTATCAAGGGTCACTCAGTTGGCAAATTATAGTACCAGGATTGCTACTATAATTTTTTAAAGATGGTTACCGAGATGTTAATGGTGATTACCTTAGGTTTGTTGAGTTAAATTCAGGTGACTCTAATTCCTTCTTTATATGTTTGTGTTGCTAAACTTTTTTAAAAAAATGAACAATTACTTTTTATATGATCATAAAAAACTATTTTCATAGGAGATACAGAAAATGAATAAATCAATATACCTAAGAAAGGTTCTTTCAGCTCTGAATTCTACTAAATCCATTGTAATAAAGTTTTTTAACATCCAAGACTATTGGCCCTTTTATAAGGGACCCCTGAACAAAGGAAATATAAAACAGCCAGAAAACAATTAATACAATGGCATTAGTAAGTCCTTACCTATCAATAATTACTCTAAATGCAAATGGATTAAATTTTCCATTGAAAAGGCATAGTGTGGCTGAATGGATTAAAAAGCACGACCCAACAATATGCTGCCTACAAGAGATTCACTTCAATTATAAGGACACACATAGGTTCAAAATGAAGGGATGGAAAAAGATATTCCATGCAAATGGAAACCAAAAGAAACCAGGGGTAGCTACATTTATATCAGACAAAACAGACTTTAAGTCAAAAACTGTAACAAGTGGCAAAGAAGGTCACTATATAATGATAAAGGGGTCAATTCATCAAGAGGATATAACAATCATAAATATATATGCACTCAACTTTGGAGCACCTAAGTATATTAAGCAAATACTAACTGATCTGAAGGGAGAAATAGACAACAATACAATAACAGTAGAGGACCTTAATAACCCACTTTCAACAATGGATAGATTATCCAGACAGAAAATCAATAAGGAAATGCTGGACTTGAATCATACTTTAGACCAAATGGACCTAACAGGCATATAGAGAACACTCCACCCAACAGCAGCAGAATATACATTCTTCTCAAGAGCACGTGAAATATTCTTCAGGACAGATAATATGAGAGGTCACAAAACAAGTCTTAGCAAATTTAAGAAGACTGAAATCATATGAAGTATCTTTTCTGACCACGGTGGTATGAAACTAGAAATCAATAACAGAAAGAAAACTGGAAAATTCACAGATATGTGGAAATTAAACAACATACTCCTGAACAACCAATGGTCAAAGATGAAATCAAAAAGAAAATGTAAAAATATCTTGAAACAAACAAAAATGGAAACATTACCTGCCAAAACTTATGGGATGCTGCAAAAGCACTTCTAAGAAGGAAGTTTATAGCAATAAACATCTACATTAAGAAAAAAGAAAGATCTCAAATAAGCAAACTAACTTTATACCTCAAGAAACCAGAAAGAGAACAAACTAAGCCCAAATTTAGTAGAAGGAAGGACATAAAAATCACAACAGAAATAAATGAAATAGAGACCAGGAAAACAACAGAAAAAAAGTCAATGACACTAAGAGCTGGATTTTTAAAAGATAAACAAAATTGACAAAACTTATCTGGACTAAATTAAAAAAAAAGAAACAAATAAAATAAGAAATAAAGGGGAGACATCACAACTAATACCTATAAATACAAAGGATCTTAACAGACTACTATGAACAATTATACAACAACAAATTGGATAACCTAGAAGAAGTGGCTGATTCCTAGAAACATGCAACTTCCCAAGACTGAATCATGAAGAAATAGGAAATCTGAACAAACCAATAACAAGTAAAGAGATTGAATCAGTAATCAAAAATCTCCCAAAAAAGCCCAGGAGCAGATGATTTCCCTGGAAAATTTACCAAAATTTTAAAGAAGAATTAATGCCAATCCTTCTCAAACTCTTCCAAAAATTGAAGAGGAGAGAATACTCCCAAACTCATTTTAGGAGGCCAACATTACCCTGATACCAAAGGCGGAAAAAGACACTACAAGAAAACTCAGGCCAATATTCCTGATGAATGAAGATGCAAAAATTCTCAACAAAATATTAGCAAAATGAATTCAACAGCACAATAAAAGGATGATACACTCTGCTTAAGTGGGATTTAACCCTGGGATGCAAGGATGGTTCAACATATGCAAATCAATAAATGTGATATACCACATTAATAAAATAAGAGATAAAAAGTCATATGATCATCTCAATAGATGCAGAAAAAGTATTTGACAAAATACATCATCCTCTTATGATAAAAACTCTTAATAAATTGTGTATAGAAAGACTGTACCATATATGACAAGCCCACAGCTGGCATTATACCCAGTGGTGAAAGGTTGAAACCTTTCCTTCTAAGATCAAGAACAAGACAAGGAGCCCACTCTCATCACTCCTAGTCAACATAGCGCTGGATATCCCAGCCAGAACAGTCAGACAAGAAAAAGCAAGAAGGCATCCAAATCAGAATGGAAGAAGTAAAATTGTCACTGTTTGCAGATGACGTGATCTTATATACAGAAAATCCCAAAGACTGCACCAAAAAACCATTAGAACTAATCAAAGAATTCAGTAAAGTTGCAGGATACAAAATAAACATACAGAAAGCAGTTGCATTTCTATACACTAACAGTGAAATATCTGCAAAAGAAATAAAGAAAATAATCACATTAGCAATAGCATCAAGAACAATAAAATACTTCAGAATAAATTTAACTAAGGAGGTGAACAATCTGTACCCTGAAAACTATAAGACATTGAATAAAGAAATTGAAGAAGACACAAATAAATGGAAATATATCCCATGTTCATGGATTAGAAGAATTAATATTGTTAAAATATCCATACTACCCAAAGCCAACTATAGATTCAATGCAATCCCTATCAAAATTCCAATGGCATTTTTCACAGAAATAGAAAAAACAATCCTAAAATTTGTATGGAACTACAAAAGACCCCAAACAACCAAAGTAATTCCAAGAAAGAAGAACAAAGCAGGAGGCATCACAGTTCTTGCTTTCAAACTATACTACAAAGCTATTGTAATCAAAAAAGCATGGTACTGGCATAAAAACAGACACATAGACCAATGGAACAGAATCAAGAGCCCAGAAATAACCCCTTGCCTATACAGTCAACTAATAGTTGACAATCGAGTCAAGAATACTCAATGGGGAAAGGATAGTCTCTTCACTAAGTGGTGTTGAGAAAACTGGATAATCACATACAGAAGAATGCAATGGACCCCTATCTTACACCACTCACAAAAATTAACTCAAAATAAATAAAATAATTAAACATAAACCTGAAACCATAAAACTCTTAGAATAAAACATGGTGATGGATGGTAACTAGATTTTAGTGGTGATCACTTTGTAGTGTATTCAGATGTCGAATTACAATGTTGTACACCTGAAACTTAGATATATAAAATCTATCAATTTTATCTCAATAAAAAAAATAAATGAATTAAACATAAGACCTGAAACCATAAAACTCCTAGAAGAAGACATAGGGGAAAAGCTCCTTGACAAGGGTCTTGGCAACAATTTTTTGGATATTACACCATAAGCACAAGCAACAAAAGCAAAAATAAATAAGTGGGACTATGTCAAACTAAAAAGTTTCTGCACAGCAAAAGAAATAATTAACAAAATGAAAAAGCAACCCATGAAATGGAAAAAAAAACTATTTACAAATCATATATTTGATAAGAGGTTAATGTCAAAAATATATAAGGAACTCATACAACTCAATAGCAAAAAAAAACCCCCTAACAATCTGATTAAAAGACGGACAGAGGAACTGAGTGGACATATTTCCAAAGAAGAGGCACAAATGGCCAACAGGTTCATGAAAAGGTGCTCGATATCACTAATCATCAGGGAAATGCAAATCAAAACCACAATGAGATATTACTTCGCACCTGTTAGAAGGGGTGTTATAAAAAAGACAAGAGATAACAAGTGTTGGCAAGGATGTGGAGAAAAGGGAATCCTGGTGCACTATTGGTGGAAATGTAAGTTGGTACAGCCACTGTGGAAAACAGTATGGAAGTTCTTCAAAAAATAAAAAATAGAACTACCATATCATCCAGCAATCCCACTTCTGGGTATGTATCCAATGAAATGAAATCAAGATCTCAAAGAGATACTGCACTCCCATGTTCATTATAGCACTATTCACAATAACCAAGACATGGAAACAACCTAAGTGTCAGTTTACAAATGAATGCATAAAGAAGATGTGGTACATATATACAAGGGAATATTATTGAGCAATGAGAAGGAAGGAAATCCTACCATTGGTGACAATATGGATGGACCTCGAGGTCGTTATACTAAGTGAAATAAGCCAGGCAAAGACAAATACCGTGTGATATCGCTTATATGTAGAACCTAAAAAAGCTAAACTCACAGAAACAGAGTAAAATGGTGGTTTCGAGGGGCTAGGGGGTGGGAAAAATGAGGAAATTGTTGGTCAAAGGATGCAAACTTCCAGTTATAAGACGAATAAGTTTTGAGGATCTAAGGTACAGCATGGTGACTATAGTTAACAATACTGTATTATACACAATCATACACTGCTGCATAATGACGTTTCGGTCAATGATGGACCACGTATAAGATGGCGATCCCATAAGATTCGTGCCATATAGCCTAGGTGTATAGTAGGCAATACCATCTAGGTGTGTGTAAGTTCACTCTATGATGTTCACACAACATTGCCTAATGATGCATTTCTCAGAACATATCTTCATCGTTAAGCAACGCATGACTGTACTTGAAAGTTGGTAAGAAAGTAGATCTTAAATGTTCTCATCACAAAAAAGAAATGGTAATTACGTGAGGTCATGGAGGTGTTAACTAACTCTACTGAGGTAATCATTTCACAATATATGTGTATCAAATCATCACGTTGTACAACTTAAACTTACACAATGTTATATGTCAATTATATCTCAATAAAGCTGGAAAAAATAAGGGACCCCTGAAAAAGAAGAATCTTTAACTCCAAAGAAATAAGGCACTGTTGATGAAATGCCAGGAATTGGGGCCATAATTTTGGTCGGAATTCTTAAGTTCTATCCCTCAAGTCATGCTACAGATCACTCTTTGGATCTTAGGAAAAAATAGTTGTGTGGTGCTTTTCAGTTTTGGTTTAGGTTTATTTTATTTATTTTTTAAATGATGATGATGAAAGCTCTGTAGTATAGTCTTCTATTTCCATCCTAGCTCACAAACCCTGGAATCCATTCCCCAATCTCCTTTTGCTCCTATTCTGGCCTCCTGCCCAGCTCTCCCTCTCCACCTCCCTATGTGTGGAGGCACTAAGTGAAGACAGACTGGCCAGGCTAATTTTTCCAAGAGTGAGCTCAACTTTGGATTTTTACTTTAAAGTAGAATATGAAAATTTCCTTTAAGACAGTTTCCTGTTTTGGATCACAGTCTATTAGTAACATTTTTCCAGTAATAACTGAAGGAATAAAGTTTAGCTGGAAAAAGAAAGAGGAAAAGAGAGAACTCATTCTTTACTTACCATTTTAAACTTCAGCAAAAAGTAATTTATTCATATTTATTTTGTTAGTATTCATCTATTCAGCAAACATTCATTGAGTGCCCACTGTGTGCCAGGCACTGAAATATATTATTTCACATATCTAGATCTTTTATTTCTCATAACAACTCTATGAGTTAGCATTGTCACTTAACTTTATAGGCTAGGAAACTGAGGCACAGGGTGCTGAAGTGACTCGCCGCAGGTCACACTTCTGGTAAGATTTAAAATAGATTCACCAGAGCTACTGCTTTTTCCACCAGCCTCACAGCTGCCTCTCCACTTGGAGTTGTTGTGGAGACTGTGCTGTGAGCTGTCAAAATATTAGCAAAGGAATGCACTCTTGTCCATCAGATGACAGCATTTCATTGGTCTAATTTTGCCAGCCTATTTATTTAGTGACATAGAATAAGTTGGTTCAATATAGACAAAGGGTGGTGTTTTGGGCTTCTTTCCCAATCAGGTTTAAATGTACTTTTTAAAATGTCTCCTTCAAAAGCCACTGTTTTACTTAATGGGGAAACACTGGAAGTATTCCTGCTAAAGTCAGGAGAAAGAAAAGGATGACCACTATTGCCAGTATTATTTAACGTTTCATTGGAGGTATTAGCCAACTCAATTAGAAAAAAGAAAGAAGTTAGTGTTATAAGAATAGGAAAGGAAGAGATAAAACCATTTCTATTCACAAGCAATACAATTGTCTTAAACTTGAAAAATCCAAGAATTAAATGAACTACTACAAACATATAAGAAAGTTCAGTATGTTAGTAAGATATAAATTAATATATAAAAATACACTTCATATATGCAAACAGCATTCAATTAGAAGATACAATGGAAGAGAAGATCCCCATATTAAAAAGCAACCAAAAACTTCAAATACCTAGGAGTGAATATATAAGAAATACACAAAGCCTATATGAGGAATACTTTCAAACACTTTGATGTTCATTACCTAAACCTATTAATCAATCCTAGTATCACTAGAAACAAGACATATGCCTCCTGATGTGATATAGTATGAAGCATACAGTATCAACTATGAAGTATCCTTACCAAAAAAGTTGAGTGTGAATCTCATCAAGCATCTATAGCTATCTGCCATTTTCAAGAAATATGAGAGGTAGAAGCACAAATTAAATGACAACACAATGATGCAAGCAGACAAATCCAGAACATGGAACATTCCGTAGGACAATTGGTCAAGTTTCCTCAACAAATCAAAGGCATAAAGAGAGAGGAAGGTTACTGCTGTGGATTTAAAAAAAATTAAAAGATGTAACAACCAAATGCAATGTGTGGAACTTGTTTGCATCTTGATTCAAACCAAACAATTGTAAAAAAAAATTGAAACAATTGAGGAAATTTGAATATGGACGAGGTATTATATGATAACAAGAATGTGTTTGATAATTTTCCTGGTTGTGATAATGGTCTTAGGGTTGTAAGAGAAAATGTCCATGTTTTAAAGAGATGACCACTAAACCTATTAAGGGAGTGAAACAACATGATATTAGGATTTGCTTTAAAATAATTTATGGAAGGTAGAGAGAGAAAAAAAAAGAGAGAGAAATGGCAAAATCTTAGTACTATTTGTATTTGTTTGCTAGGGCTGCCATAACAAAATACCACAGACTAGGCAACAACAGAATTTTATTTTCTCACCATTCTGGAGACTAGAAGTCCAAGATCAAGGTGTTGGCAGGTTTGGTTTCTTCTGAGGCCTCTCTCCTTGACTTGCAGATGGCTGCCATCTCGCTGTGTCCTCACCTGGTCTTTCCTCTGTGCTCATGCATCCCTGGTATCTCTCTGTGTTTTCTGTACTTCTGACACCAGTCAGATTGGATTAGGGCCCACCCTAAAGGTCTCATTTTAACTTAATTCTCTCTTTAAAGGACCTATCTCCAAATGGTCACATTCTGAAGTACTGGAGGTTAGGGATTCAATATATGAATTTTGGGGGAACACAGTTCATCTCATAACACTATTTAATCTGGATGATAAGCATATGGGAGTTCATTGTACTAAACTCTTTAATTTTGTGTGTGTTCGAAAATGTATATTAAATACAACAATCCAGAAGAGAAGGACATAAAAGTAGACCTGAACAAATTGACATAACATGCCCCATGAATAAGAAGACTAACCATCAGAAAGATATCAATTTTCCATAAATAAATTTATAATTTTTAACACATCCCAATAAATATACCTGTATTCCTTTCCTGGAACTGAACAAGCTTATATAGAAAAATAAGTAAACAAGAATACCCAGGAAAACTCTGTAAATGAAGAGCAATGTTGTGTGGAGCAGCTTTATGACATTAAAACATACTCTAGAGCCTCAAAAATTAAAACAGTGTGGAATTGGTGCATGAATATGAGAATAAAAATCCAAAAACAGACCTAAATGCATATGACAATTTAACATATGATAAAAGTAGCTTCTCAAATCAATGAGAGTAAAACTGAACGTTCTAATCAGTGACCTTGGGACAACCAGGTAGCCATTTGGAAAAGGATTATATTTGATCATACCTCACACCATATATCAAGACAAAATCCAAATAGAGCAAAGATTCAAATTTTTAAAAATGAAACCATAAAAGTACTATAAGAAAATCTTGATGTGAAGAAGGCTTTTCTAACTATGATTCAAAATCCAGAGGCCACTTAAAAAATGATTGACAAATTTCACTACACAAAAATTAAAAACTTCTCATGGCAAACAACAACACACACATACACCATAAGTAAGGTCAAAAGACAAAGGACAAATGGGAGAAAATATTTGTAACATATATCACAGACAAAGAGCTAATTTCCCTAGTTTTTAAAGAGTTCTTAGAACTGAGGAGAAAGGACAATAACGAATATTTGTAAAAGGGGGTGAGGAACTACAGATCCTTCACAAAAAAGGAAATCCAAGTGGCCCTTAATCATCTGAAAAGATGCTCAACTTCTCTCATAATATGAAAAATTTAAAACTACATTGAGATCCTTTTTCTCACTTACCAATTTTGCAAAAATCCAAAAGTTTGACACCACAGTCTATTGGTGAGTCTGGAGAAAATAGGCACTCTCATACATTGTTGGTGGGACTACAAATTGGTACAACTCTTATATTAGTTTGATAGGTCTGCCACTAAAAAGTACCAGAGATTGGGTGGCTTATAAGAACAGAAATTGATTTTCTTACAATTCTGGAGGCTAGAAGTCTGAGATCAAGAAGCTGGCAGGGTTGGTTCCTTCTGAGGCCTCTCTCCTTGGATTGTAGGTGGCCATCTTCTCTTCCCTGCGTCTTCACATGGTCTTCCATCTATGCTTGTCTGTGTCTTAATCTCCTCTACTTATAAGGACACCAGTCATGTTGCATTAGGGCCCACCCCAATGACCTCATTTCAACTTAATTGCCTCTTTATAGACCCTATCTCCAAATACAGCCATCTTCTGAGTAACCCAGGGTTAGGACTTAAACACATGAATCTTGGGGGACACAATTCAACCCATAGCAATCTTTATGGAGGGACACTTAGAAATAGCTATCAAAATTACCAATATGTTACCCTAGACCAGAAATTCCACTTCTGGAAATCTATTTTACAACTATACCTGTACACATATAAAATGACATATGTACAAGAATATTCATTTCAACCTTGTTTATAATAGCAAAAGGTTGGAAACAACTCATGTTCACCAATTGGAGACTGAGTAAACTGTGTTTCACCTATGCGGTACAAAATTATGCAGCTGTAAAAAGAAATGAGCTGTAAAAAAATGCACAACTGAAGAGATATCAAGATGATGTGTGCAGTAAAGAAAGAAAGACACAAAACAGTGTAATAGTGTGCTACCTACATATAAGAAATACATTCATATTTGCTTGTTCAATATTTACATAAAGAAACACTGACGGCTAAATAACAACAACGAAAAACTAATAAAATCGGTTACTGATAGGGGTGCAATGGGGGCACAGCACAGAGGGGGCAGAAGTGGAAGTGATGTTTTTTCGTATATGCCTTTTTATATAGTTTTCATTTCTAAATCATGTAAATTCAAAACAATTAAAATTAATATAAAGCTTCCTAGTTTGGCCATGAGAATTCTAGTACAATATGAGACTAACTCTTTTACTTGAGACTAATCCTTTTACTTTTGAGAATGGCTATTCTCAGTTTACTGAAGCTTCATCTAGGGTTTTCAAATTGTGCTCTTGTGAAATAAAGAAAATACCCAGGGCTTGCAAATGCTTTCCTTTTTTTCAATTTTTCTTTGAAGAAAGGAAGTGAGTTTAAGAGGGTTAGAGAGTGTCCGGTTGGATTTGACATTGACCAAATAGGAGATTGCCCAGATGCTATGGATCACCAGCATTCAGCAGCACAAACGCCCTTGGGTTTGCATCACTTCAAGCAAACAGAAGTGTGCCCTGCCGAGGGTGGGGGTGCCTGGGTGGGGGTGGCGGGACCCGAGCACACTGCATCCAGCTGAGAGTGAAATTCCTTGAGAAAGCCCCCTTCCTGTCACAGCACCCACAGCATTCTGATCCTGCTCGCAGCCCAACAGCCTCTCCGAGAATGCTACATTTAAAAGTGCAGTTTTTGGATGATTCCCAGAAGATTTTTGTGGTCGATGTAAGTGGAAATCACATTGCTATTATTCGTTTATTATTCATTCAATAATGGTCATTTGTGGACAGCCCATTAGCCGGCGATGTTATGTCTTCTTTAGGACCAAATGAAGGAGGACTGTGGTTTTCAGCTTTGGAAAAAGAAATCTGTATTTAATATCACAACGTAGCTCATGTTTTCCCATTAACCTTTCTTCTAGAACAGGTTCTCTTTTCTCAAGGGACAACAAAAGCAAGTTTTGAAGATAACGCTAAATATTTATAACAAGACAAAGCAGCAATAACTTGGTTGTCCTACCCAAAAAGGTATTATTGCTCATTGAAATAATTTGTCTGTGAGTCTCACCCCATGAACATTTGTGGGGAGAAAACTGTGGTTCTGAGGGAAAGAAGAAAGGGGAAAGTTACCTCCCTTTTCTGAAGAAAACCTACGGGGTTTGGGTGGGGGTTAGAATTATGCAGTTGTAATGAGAACTTCAGGAAGTAATGACAAGGATGAAAGAGAAAAATAGGATAAGAGACTATTTAGTTTGATTTAGTACTTATAGTTCAGGGTTCTTAATATAATTCCTAGCTACAAGATGATTGCGTACAATTATACCTCATCTCTTCAAGAAAGAACAAATGTATTAAGTACATCATTTGGGGCTCATCTTCCTGTATCTTAAGATTGTACATTTTGATGTCAGGATTTATGTATGAGCATTTTGAAATGTTCTACGATTTTCTTGGAACAAAAAAGGCTATTTGCTCTGATATTTACGTTAGCTACTAACAAGGAACAAATAGTTCATTTTCTTTGAAATTCATACAAAATACTGGTTGTTTTCTTTTATACATAAACTGACAACTGCTGTTGGGGGTGTGGGTAACCCATTTTTCAAATAAGTATTTCATTTTTATTTGAATCATGTGCTTTGTGGTGATGATTTCATGGCTTCAGCTGCTGTTTTGCTGTCTCTTCCTTTCACTTTTATTTGCAAAAGGCATTTCTAGGTCCACGGACTTGAATGATTTGTTTTTGTAGCAAATAGCTTCCATTAGAGGTATGAGGCATTTCCTATTCTTTCTTGGAACTATATTTAAGGGGTGGAAAATGTCTTTTGAGTAGTTTATCCATTTGCAGGCTGGTGGTGTATGCTCGCAGTGCTCCAGTACCTGAATTAGTGAGCTGGGTATTCAAAAGACACTGCTTTAGGCTAAGTTTTTAATAGATATTTCAAGCAACTCAAAGAGAAATCTTTGACAAAAAGTGACAGAAGATCTTTCTGAATGTGCAGTTCAAATTCAGATCCAATTAAATGAGGGGTGAGAGGCACAGTACCATAGCTTCACAAAATTCACCTTCTGAGGAGCCAATTCCAGCAACTTGAAGCCAGCAAGATTTGGCTTCAAGTCAGATTGTCTCTTTCCAGATGCAACACATTGTGTTCCTTAGGAAGACAATGGGAGAGATTTGATACCCAGCAATTGAGATATCACAGCATCTGATCCCTTTTGCTCTGTGGAAGGCTGTTTTGTAAGTAGCAATTGTGGTGTTACCGAGAGTGGCAATAGCATTGACTGCAGTCCCGTGAGCAGCTTTGTCCTGAGGGAAATGGAACCTTAAGTTAGCATCCAGTCATCTAACAGCATCTTCTCTCCTTAAAATTAGTAGACATGATGATGATGATGATGATAATAACGATGAAAATGATGATGATGATGATTGCTGTAGTAATGAGTCACCAATGGATAACACTTTGAAATTTGCAAAGCAATTTCACATCCATTAGTTCATTTGATCCTCCATTCCACCCTTTTTCCATTTTACAAATTAAGAGATAGGGGCTCAGGGATCTTACATGATTTGCACAGGATTACACAGCATATAAATGCAGAGCTGGGACTTGCAATCCAGAACTTTCCCCACTATTCCATGTACAATTGTACCCAGAAGACTCATTTGTCAGGAGCCTTCTAGTCCTGTAATATTGCTCATGCACATTATTTATTTTCTGTTGCCTTCAAAGGGCATAGAATTTGGTATATAGTGAGCTTTTGATGACTGTTGTGAACCAATTAGTAGATCCTTCTTTCCTTGCCCGTGGATGAGGAGCTATGTGAGAAAGTAGTTCCTAAAGGTCAGGGAGACCATAGTGTGAATCTTTTCATTGATTCAAAAGCACAAAAAGGTCCCTCAGCCCTGTTAATAATTCCTTAAAATGCACCCCAGTGCCACACTTTGGGGGACTTCAGACGGGGATACAAAAATAAAAGTAACCTAAACATATCTTCTTTTATGAGTACTAATACTTTAAAGAGGATGAAAAAATGCTTGGAACCATAGTTAAGAGAATCATTAGCAGCTAAGAAAAGCCACGTGTAGGAGCTTTTGATACCAAAATTGACTAAAGTCCCAGGAGGCACAGATCAGTCCCAGGGAGAATTGTTCTTTAAGATAAAATTTAAGAAAATAATTGGCTGCATGGGGAAAAATAATGGAGTCTTGGGCATTGGTGTTGATTTTACAGAAAGTACAGTAGTAGAAATATGAAAAGGACACATGGTCAGATAGAATAATGTCTCCTGGGTAAGGTTAATTGATATCCAGAACCATATACTTCACCCCCAGTAGCATTATTTTGATGAATTTGCTGGTGTCCAAGATCTGGCTCAGGCCTACAGACTCAGAAGCCTTATTTGTCAGCAATCTATAAGAACTGAAGTCAGAGAATGGTATTTAAAATCAGGATGCTAGTGTCACCATTTACAGTAGGATTGGAGACACAAGGGTCCTGTCATCAGTTACACCAGATGCTAAGTGTCAGAAGAGTCAGATTTAAAGGAATTAAACCTATGATCCTAATATTTGATGCCTAATAATGCATCCATCTCCACAAAGGCTTTGCCATTGAGACCTTTTAGTCACTCATTCATTCATTTAGTCATTTCATTAACAAATTATTTTTGAGGTCCTAATATGTTCCAGGCTGTGTTCTGGGCACAGTAGACTCTACCATATGGGTAGGTAAAGTTCTTGAGCAAGGGCACACTCTTGCTTGCACAGTGCTGGCTGGGAGCTACCAATTTTGGCTTCAGTGATTCCTTTTTCTCTCATTGCATGGTTGACAAACTCCCTTTGTGATTGACCTGTCTTTAACTTGTTAATACCTTTAGTTAGATTACTGGGAAGAGTGGCTGGCCCCAGAGATGTCCTGGTTTTTTGAACTTTCTTTGCATATCTGTGATCTGAGAAACCGTGTATTGATTTTATAGATGAACTCTGAGAATATTAGTCAACCTTTTCCTTCCTGAATTTCCAAGAGTATTTGGGGGATGCAGGATAGAAGTGGGACTTCAGAATTGCTGGAATGTGCCTACTAAAGTGTAATCCAATGAAGAAAATGTATTTAGTGAAAATCTCATCTTGCTTTTTGAGGTGTCATATTTATTTAATAAAATTGATCATTGTCAAATATCAACATCATCCCTAATGTTGCACTTATCATGGACTGCATATCCTTAGATAATCAAGGAGGTCTTTCTAGAAGGATGATGGGAGTGGGTAGGCAGGAGGAGAAGTGGAATAAAGCAATTGTTTAAAAAGTAATTGCAGGTTTTAGTATAAATTCAGTTTTGCTTCTTCAACATGGGGACTGGAACTTCTCTTGATAGAAAAAGGGAGGATATGACCAAAGCTAAAGCTTTCTTAGCTCTTAGAAAGAGTAGAGAAGGTCAGGTTTCTAGCTTCACTATGAATCCTCCCAATACTCACACATACCAGTAGCAGTAATGAGTGTTGTTGGAGGGAGACCTCGTTTTAAACCTGAACTCTTTGCTCATCTCAGGTTTAGATGGAGAGCTTTCAAAACAATAATCCCGTCACCATATTTGACAGTTCTGTCTGATATCCCCCTTCCTGCTGCAGTTCTGTCTCTGTAGAAGCATAGTGGAGGGGAAGAACAGCTGTTGTTTGTGAATTTCCAAAAGCACATTTCATTTTGATGGTTTCTGGAGCCTAAAGTCAAAATAAGAGGTTTGAAACATCTCAGATCTGATATTTACTTGATTGCTAGGTGAGTGAATTGGCCAGTGCAGTGGGTACCTAGTGGCTTACCCAGCGGGAGAATATAGTGAGACAGCTTACTTCATTCTATTAGGAGCCCATCATAAAAGCCACCGGGCCTCATTTTCTCAAAGAGGCAGAGGGGAGGCAGTACCAGGACTGAGCATTATTCCAGCTAAATAAGAAAGCAAAGAACTACCCAGTGATTTTTTATTGGTAGTGGTATTTATCCTTGGGATGTTTGTCCAGAGGCTGGTTTTTCAATTTGTAATGATGAGCGATCTTTTGTAGTTTTGTCAATAGCGAAATAGATACCCCTCCCTTTCATAAGACAAATATCTTCTAACTCCAGTGAGATGGAAGTGCTCTGCTGTAGTAGAATGTACCTGGATTTGGGGCTACAAAAAAGTGCACCATTTTAGATGTGTAATCTTGGGGAAATCACTTAACCCCTTAGCTTCTTGAGTTGTTGTGAGGAGCAATATCGATGATATAGTGTATATCTGGAGTCTGATAAAGCAGGATGAATTTGACTCTGTCACTTACAATCTGTGCGGCATTGGGCAAGTCACTTAGCCTGTCAGAGAGTTCTGTCAACTCTAAAAACTTGGACTTGGGGTGTCAGGAAAAACTTTCCAAAGAATGAACCATTTAAGTTGCTGAGTAGGAGCTAAGGAGGTGAAGAGTGAGAGCCAGGGGGATGTATGGTGGTCTACACAAAGGAAAGATTGAAGGCCAATATACAAAAGAGAACGTGGCCCTTTCACGGAAAAAAAGGTCAACCTGAGTGAAGAGTGGAGTGTTGAAGGGAAGATGGGGAGTAGCTGGAAATCAAGCTGAAGCAGGGGTAGTCAGCAGCTAGATCATTCGGGTCATGTAGTCTATATATGAAGTTTGGGCTTTATCCTGAAGGTGATAGAGAATCACTACAGAGTTTAAGAAGCTCAAAATGGAGATATTATCATCTACTTACTCAATTTATGCATTCATTCACTCAGACTATATTTAAGGAAATATGTGTTTTAAGTGCTGGGGATGCCAGCTAGAATCTGGACAATAGCTTCAAGTTCAGTGGCTCCAATTTTAGACAGTCAACCTATGTCCTAACACATACGCCCAAACATCAATATTCCAGCCTGATAGGGAATGGTAGAGACAGACAGGAAGGATGGATACAAGAGATGTTAATGAGGTAGAATTTCTAGAAGCATTTGATGCCAGTCTGAATATGGGAGTTAAGTGAGAAGGGATCTATATGACCTTCAAATTTCTGGCTTAGGTGACTGGTTGGATGGTTGGCCCTCTTCACAAACACAGAGAACAGAATAAAGGGAGAAAGTTTAGGGTGGGCAATAATGAGTTTTGTTGTGGATTTATAGATGGAATTATGGAAAGAGAAATACATCTGGAGTTGGGCAGACTTGAGTTCTAGTCCCAGCTCTAACAATTTTAAGATGTGGAACTTCAGGTGAGTCATTTCACCTCTCTGAGCCTGTGCCCTTATCATTAAAACTGGGATAATCATAGCACTACCTCACAAAGTCATCGTGAAGATAAATGAAATACCAGAGGTAAAGTTCCTGACACAAAATAGGCACTCAAAGCGTATTAATTCCCTTCTCCTTTGCTTGCAGACTTCTTTATTTCTACAGTTTGCAAACCAACATAGAATGGTCTTTAACCCTAAATTTGGAGTATCTTTTGATAACATTTGATTTTGCAGCCCCCCTCCAGGCAATAGGGCTGTGTTTCCCCAGGTCTGCACTTCCTCTGGGGCTTCCCAGGGTTAATTTATCCTGCCTTTCTCAGCAGTTTGCCTTTTGCTTAGTCAGCAGCCCCAAGGGATTTGTTCTTCCCCCTGGAGTCATTAATCCTAGGAGGGTCCATAATAACTGTCTGGAGTTACCTAAAATAATGTTGGGCTTCCTTTGAGGAAGCAGATGGAAATAGCGAAACACCTTGTGTTTAACTACATTTTAAGTTACCCTGTGGTAACTACTCAGTAATGCCAATGCAGTTAATGACAACAGTATTACTGACTAATAATTATAGGTAGTATTTATTGACAGCCTATGTTCTAGGTGTATTTTGCATGCACTGTCTCATGTAATGTTCACACAAATCAACTAAGTGACTGTCACTATCTAGGGTAGTTACATAACCTCTCTGTGCCTTGGGTTTTCTCATCTGCAAAATGGGAATAATATTAGTACTCATTCCATAAGATTGTTACAAAGATTGAATGAATTAATATATGTAAAACACTTAGAACAGCGTCAGTAAGTGCTATAAAAGTGTTTGCTATGCTGATGCCTTGTGGAATTTGGCTCCAAATTTAGATGATGAACACATATCCTGTTACTTATGTCCAAGCAGCAATATTCCAAGCTGATGAGGTCTGGAATATTATTTTTATCTCTATTTTACAGGGATGTAAGCTGAGGTGCAGAGAGGTTGACTTATCCAAGGTCACATTGCTCTTTAAGGTAGTGGGTGAGCTGGGGTTCAAAACCGTGGCTGATCATTGGTTAGGTGGTAGGTTTATGACCCAAATGGGATTGCTGCATGTGTTCTGAAGCTTCCTGGTTTTCCAGGACTTCATGATATATCCTTCACTTCCAAGCAGCCTGCCCCACACTAGATGCTCAATCAATATTTGAAGACAGACTGACCGATAGACTGACCGTATGAACTCATCACCACCCCCTGCCTGTACAAAGAACTCCAAGAGAAGGAGCTTCTAAACCACGACAGAAAAATCATCCTGGAATCATAATGTCCCAGCCTCTTTGCCAGGGATTTATTTGTCATTGCAAGGGCCCCCAGCTGTCTGATGAATCCCTTTGTTTAAACTACTGAGTTTGCTTTGCCCATCATAGCCTAAGGTTTGTTGATTCAGAGAATAAAGAACTGAAAAAGAAAGAAAGTGCTTGTGTTTTGTCTGGCCCAGGGCCAGGCTGAGCATCAGGCCAAGTGTGGTTTAGGTGCCTCCTGTCCACCTTTCTAGGAGCCCCATAGCTTCTGCTGTCACCTGGCCGCCAGGCTGCCCTCCTGATGCTCAGCTCAGAGGAGAGGCCTGGACTCAAGCCTTCCCACCTCCACCCCTCCCCTGCCCCTTCTCTTCCCCACAGCTGGAAGGAGGAGGGAACCTAAACCCAGGGACATTTGAGGCACTGGGGGTGGGGACTGGAGAACTGTCTTTGGAGCTGGGTGGGTGGCGGTTGGGTGTTTGTTCAAGTCTGCACTCGTGGGAATCTCTGTGAAGAGTTTCAGTCAGTTGGGGCCTTGCCACCCCTTCACCTTTCATCACTGTGCAGGGCCCCGCCTGCTGCCTGGGCACTGGGGAGGACTAGCTGCTGCTAGAGTCTGCAGAGCTTCTCTCTGAGTGAAACTTGTTAAAGGGCAAGATTCCTCTGAGTTCCGTAGGATTTTCTCTCTTACTTTTAAATGCCATTTATCCTGTATTTGCATCATTGTTTGACTTGTCGCAAATACAAATATATTACACTAATAAGAGCTGAGCCTTAACTTGTGCTTTAAGACAACGAAGTTGTCAATTGCGACTTAGGGACAGAAATTCTTCAAGCTGACTGAGCTGAGTCCAATGTGTTGGGGTCAAAAGGGTATGGCCTGAGGGGCAGAACCACATGGAAAGTGGCCAGACTGACCCAGCGATTTCCTAAAAGGGCCTGGAGCCAGCCATCCCAGCAGCAGAGAGCAGTGCTGGCCTTTGTGATACTAGGTGCCACTAAGCAGTTTTGTGCCAGAGTGTCAAAACTGGAAAAACATTTGGTTAGACCAGTTCTACTGCTGAGAGATCCACCCTTAACAGATCATTTGCAGGAAGTAGTGGGGAATTGGCCAACGAGGTGCCAGGGCAAGGCACCACAGGGAAGATCTGCTGAAGGCTACAAAGCTCAGGAAGAATGGAAGGTGACAGGCATTAAGGGGGGCACCTCTCTGGGGGCTTTGGAGCTCTCTGATGTATAGCTTGTCTGCTCTAAACACAGCTGCTGTGCAAAAGCTACAATTATTACCCCCATAGAATCTTATTCCAGCCCCCTTTTCTTTATTCCCTCTTTTCTTCTTTACCCACTTCCTCCTTCTCGTTTGGGTCCAAGGTGTGGGGCCAGAGAGGGGAGGTCTCTCTGGGTGAGCTGACCCCAAGCCCTGGAAGCACTTAGGCATGGCGCCTCACCACTAATAGCTGGGCTTAGCTGTCTTAAACAAGAGGTCCTTTGTTCTCTGAGATTCCTTCTATGATGACGAAATTCACCTTTCAACAGACTTAAACAAAGACAAAGGTTCTCCAGAATTTCACACTCAGAACATTTTAAGTGATTGCAAGAGATCTGTCACAAAGTCACTGTCAATTGCCTTTAACACTGAGATAGCATTTCCTGACCTATGTTCTAGGAATTTCCACTTACATTATTTCATACAATCATTAGTTAATAAGTTTGTTAAATAGGTGTGATTATAGTACTTCATTCATTCATCACTCATTTAACAAGTTCTTATGAGCCCTCACTGCTTCCATGCACTGTGCTGGCTACTGAGGATGCAGACAAAAATAAAAAGTAGGGGGCCGCCCGGTGGCGCAGCGGTTTAGTCTGTGCTTGGCAGCTCGGGGTTCGCAGGTTCGGATCCCGGGTGCCCGCCGATGCACTGCCTGTCAGCCACGCCGTGGTGGCGTCCCATATAAAGTGGAGGAAGATGGGCACGGATGTTAGCCCAGGGCCAGTCTTCCTTAGCAAAAAGAGGAGGATTGGACGGATGTTAGCTCAGGGCTGGTCTTCCTCACAAAAAAAAAATAAATAAATAAAAAATAAAAAGTAGTACCTGACCTCAACGACCTCATAGTCTAGTGGAAGAATCAGAAACTTAAACAGGCATGTACACTATAGTATGATGAATACAAATGACAGTGACAAGGATAGTTTTTTAGTAGCACAACAGAGGAGGGGCACTTAAACCAGACTGAAGTATGCGTGTTGAGGGGATTGTCAGACAGGTTTTCTTGAAGGAGATGATGTCTAACCTGAGCCCTAGTGACCAGTACTAATTATTTAGATACGGGGAATTGGGGGAATAGGAGGGAGCAGAGCTGAAGATTGGTCCAGACAAAAGTAGAAACCTGGAGAAAGGCCTGTGGAGTAGCTCGATGTGATTGGATCTTAAAATTGAGGGCAGAGAGTGCTACAAGAGTGGTGAGAGACTGAGAGATGAGATAGAAGAAACAAGCATGGGCCAAGCCATAAAAGGGATTTTTCATGTGAAGAAATTAAGGTTCAGCAAGGTTAAATATGAGCCCAAGGTCATACAACTGCAAGTATGTACTTGAGCCAGGAATTAAAAGTAGATATGTTGATGCCAGAGCCCCAACTCTTTCCCCTACAGTCTGCTGCCTCCAGACTTCTGATGCCCAGAAGGAAGTTTGGATTCATAAAATCCTTTCACTGCTTTACCAAGCAAGGGCAATCACGATCATGAATCTTTCCCACAATTTGTATTTGTATTTTAGTATTTAATTAAAATTTTACACATAAAAATGAAACATTTAAGTCAAAGTCTCAAAGAAAAATAAGACAAACAACCAACAGTGCAACTTGAATAAGCTGGGAAATTCAATTTCTGGAAAAAGTTATCCTAAGGACATGATTAAGGTTGTGTGCAAAGTTGGATGTACAACTCTGTGTGCAAAGATGTCTACTTAGTGTTGTTTGCAACAGCTAAAAGGAGAAAACAATGTAATGTCCAACAACATAGTTTCCTATACAGTAACTTATAATGATATTAACAATATAATACTAAGTTTTTAAAAAGTTGGCCACCAAAAATGTTATTGTATCACATGCATTGTGAATTATCTGGAAAGCTTTACCCTAAGGTCCTAATACTGTCTGTCTCTTGATGGATGGGATTACAAGCACTTTATTTCTTCTTGCTTTTCTGTTTCTTTTTTACACTGATTTTTAAATGAACATATTTTGCTTTGTGAATAAGGGAGAAAATTCAAAAACAAAACAAAGAAACTTCATTTAAAAAAATGGTTGCTGGGGCCGGCCCGGTGGCGCAGCGGTTTAGGTTGCACTTTGGCAACCTGGGGTTCACAGGTTCGGATCCCTAGCGCCGGCTGACATACTGCTTGTCAGCCACACTGTGGCGGCGTCCCATATAAAGTAGAGGAGGATGGGCACGGTTGTTAGCCCAGGGCCAGTCTTCCTCAGCAAAAAAAGGAGGATTGGCGACAGATGTTAGCTCAGGGCTGGTCTTTCTCATAAAAAAAAATGGTTGCTGTATAAGTTCCATTTCCTGCATAAACAGTCAAAATAGGGGACTCCTCTCAAAATGGCAGGGCCAGACATTCCAATCTGCTCACAGCCACATTATATCATATGTGGAGGTTCCAGGCACCTGCCTTAAAATATCAACCCCATTGCCCACCAACCAGCCCACAATTACTGCTCAATTCCTTTCCAACCTAAATGGTAATGATAATAGCTAATATATATTCAAAAAAATGTACTAAACACTAGTATGTCTTTTATGTGTATTAGCTCATTGAAATCCTCAATGAAGTAGGTGCTATCAATAACCCCATTTGCAGATGAAAGAACAGGGCAGAGAGGTAAAGTAACTTGCCCAAAATTACAGGGTAGTAAGCGGTAAAAATAGCATTTGAACAGGGCACTCTGGGTTAAGAGCCCATGCCCTTGAGCACTATGTCCGCTCTTGAAGGCTTGTCTTTCAGAAGCCACTGTGTTGGAGTTATCTTGGCATTTTACATCTTAAGCAGTTAGCTCTTGTGTGTGTTGGGAGCGCTGATGCAGAAAACAGGGTCAGCAGTTTAAGGGAAAAACTGACTTGGGGTAAGCAGGACTTGCAAGAGCCGTTAGGAAGCTTTCATGGGACAGATGGACAATGGAAACAGTGCAGAGAAATGGACAGGGTTAGAAAGATAGGGTAATAGGGCATCTGAGAATTGCATGAGGCTAAATAGGATAGGTCATTCTTTGGGGCTCAATGGGCAGGGGATTTATGCATCCAAAAGGACACAGTGGGTTCTCTTAATTCAGTGAAGTCAGTGACTATCTATAGTATAATCAGCACTTAACCTGAAACATGGTAGATGCTCAATAACTATCTGTTGAAGCAAGGAATGAATGAATTCTCTTCTTGCTGACAGGCAGCTAACCCTTGCTCCAATGAGTTAGCTGATAAAATGTTAGTTAGCTAACAAAACATTCTAGGAAGGCTAATCTTAAGTCAGGGGAGATGTGGCACAAACATTTCATGTATTACAGCAACAAAATTTCCCTGGACCAGCCCTGCACCCATACAAAGCTGTGTGGTCACAATAAGCCCTCACTGACTGTTTGGAATGAGGTTGCCAGAGATAAATGCCCTGACTCAGGCTCTCCCAAAGTTCAACAAAGGAGAGGTCATCTCTACTCCTAATAGTCTACAAAAGTTCTCCATGTCTGTGTGTGGTGGCACCATGAACATTTTGTTCATTTCTGCATTTGGAGGAATGTGGATTACAGCCTCCTAAGCTGGGACAAGCAAATGTCAAATTTAACATTCAGAAGGGAGGAATATCTTTGGTTTTGATTTATAAATAGCAATGAGTCAGCTTAACCAGATCCTTCTGCACAAATAATTCCACCTAAGCAATTAAAGGAGAACGGTATTGGAAAAGCTTGTATGGGGAGTGTGCAACTAATTTTAAGACACAAAGGTTAGTATCTCTTGGGATCCAGTTTCCCACTAAAGATTGCTACCAAGCAAGAATTCCTGCCACTACCTCCTTCTCAGGTTCCCATAATTCTACATTC
Source organism: Tapirus indicus (assembly GCA_031878705.1). Lineage (NCBI taxonomy): Eukaryota > Metazoa > Chordata > Mammalia > Perissodactyla > Tapiridae > Tapirus > Tapirus indicus. Next base: position 109,845,083 of record CM062942.1, on the reverse strand, counting down.
CTGCCACTACCTCCTTCTCAGGTTCCCATAATTCTACAATTCTACATGACTGCTTTTTCTTCCTTCTACATTAGAATTTTAAAGGTGTAATATTTAAAAGCAACATATGAATTAAAATTTTTCTGGGCTTGGTTGTGCTTGTCCCTGGGTACAGTTAGGGGATCCCAGACAACTGTTTTGAGCTATGTTGCACACCCTAACAATAGATCTGCCATATTGAAATAGCCTTGAGGAGGGAGGACAGCAGAGATCTGCAAACCTGAGGTCAGCCCCAGGCTAAGCTAGACTGAGAAAAATATGTAATCTCTAGGCTTTGAGTGATAGAGCCTGGGTCACCCCATGGCCCATGTGTGTGAGTTAGCACTCAGGACTTGAATGGCTACATGCCAGTGTAGGCTAGGAGGAAAGAGGTAGAAAGCTGAAAGCAGGCCCAGGAGTTAAGTTATGCTGCTGAGCCACAAATGCAGCAAATCTTCGTGAAGCACCTACCATGTGCACAATGTAGGTGAAGATCAGTCAAGAGGAGAGCAGAGCTTGGTGGAGCCTAGCTGGCTGCAATTGTAGGTCCAAGCCAACACCAAACAGCAGGAACCCAAGTGAAGAAACTAGGTGAACTAGGGTCAGGAACTCAGGCAAATGTCTGGGTATCCAAAGAGGAATGAAATAACATGTCCTGAGTAACTTCTGCAAGGGTGGAGCTTGGCAAGAAGCCAAGTAGAGACTGTGGCAGGGGCCCCTTATAGGCTCCTTGCTGCAGGGCAGAGCTGGGCCCTTAGTGTAGTCCACAGGTGTCGACAAGCAAGCACACCTGGCTAACGAGGGGGTGTTGAAAGTGTGGAGGAATGAGACACTTCGTGACGGAGAGATTAGCCTGAGTGATAGCTCACATGACCTCTCATTGCTAATCAGAAGCCCTTAGAGGATTATTATTATTATTATTATTATTTTGGTGAGGAAGATTAGCCCTGAGGTCACATCTGTTGCTAATCCTCCTCCTTTTTGCTGGGGAAGATTGGCCCTGGGCTAACACTCGTGCTCATCTTCCTCTACTTTATATGGGACGCCGCCACAGCACGGCTTGATAAGCAGGGTGTAGGTCCGCACCTGGGATCTGAACCGGCGAACCCCAGGCCGCTGAAGCAGAGCACATGAACTTAACCACTACACCACTAGGCTGGCCCCCTCATTATTTTTTTTTTAATTTTCAATTCCAGTTTCAATATATGATAGAACATAAATCCATCATAGAAAGACTAGAAAATTCTGGTAATGAAAAGAAGAAAATGAAATTCAAGTTTAATCCTATCACCCAGATTTCAACTGGGTGTATTTTGGTGAATATTTTATACACTGAAATACTACTTTCTTATGGATCCCTAAACTCCACATGTGCCTTGACCATTCTATTTAGTTTAGAAGGGTTTCCTGAATATATTTTTAAAAGATTTTCTGTTCAGTCAACACAGATTCTCCACAGTAACCCTAATATGTTGCGTTTCATGGCCTCTTATTAAGCAGATGTTTTAAAAGGCTTTGTCCTTTAATGGCTTCTTTATAGAGTTTCTGTGAAATTCACAACCCCTCAGAACATAGTGGCTTCCAACCTGCTCACAACCCTGCTGGGCGACATAGTGAGCACTGTTATAAATGGAGTAAAACTGATTCTAGGAAAGAAGAGAGAGGAATGGAGAGCAGTGAGGAAAGGGAGGCTAAAGAAGGAGAGACATTGGAGTAGTAAGCAAAAGGAGAGAAAAGTGAGTCAACAGTACAGTCAAAAGTTGAGAAAAGATAAAGTTATGATAAAACAAAGTGACTATGAAAGGAAAAAAATGAATCAAAGGAACAAGTTTTAGGTGTTTATTTCTTTCTTGTCCTTCATACACCTAGATATTAGTTTTCATTTTACACTTAAGGACAGCCTAATATAATGAAATGAGCCCATTACTGGAGGCCAGAAGACCTGAGTTCCGTTCCCAGCTTTGTTATTAACCTGCTGAAAGACCTTGGGCGAGTCTCCTCCCTGCTCTGGATCTAACTCTCCCCAACTGTAAAATGAAGGGACTGGAGTACATGACATCTAATGGTCTCTGTTGTGTCCTGAATGTCTCATGTTGCTAGATATATACAGAATGTTTTATCAACTTCAAGTTTAAAAGAAAATTCCAACTACCATTTGGAATCTGGTTGTGCATCATGCACACCACATGGATTTAGTGCTAAAGCATTACGTGGAAACAAACAATTATAATTGTTTTAATTACCCAGAGTAGCTAGTAATTTCGACAAGACTTGGGAGCACAGTCTTGAGAATGCTATTATTACACTGTCACTTTTCAACAGTCTCTCCAATATAGGCATGGTAATTTCAATGTCCCAAGAGTGGGGGCAAGATTGCTATTAGGGTGGTAATCTTGGTTTGTTTGTTTGTTTTTTTTTTTCCTTTAGCGTGAAGGGTAACTCTAAGCAATGAGAATCTCTTAGACACCACCCAGAAAAGAGTGTGAATCAGGTGCAACCTGTCCAGGTCATTGCCAGGGCTACATAAGGCCTCAGGCAATGACACAATCATTCCCTTGTAACTTTAAAAAGGTGTCTGCCAGAAAGTATCTATCAGGTACTAGATTAGCTCTCTGATTCCAGAGTTCTTTTCTGAACTTAGTTCAGTGAGTATCAATATGGCTGCAAGTAAAGAGGGTGGTGGTTAGGCAACTGCTCAGTTTGATTCTCCAAGACCCCCCAAGGACAGCCACGTGGGCTGGAAGTCTTTCTGAGCAGTTAATCCTAAGCAACTTTAGGCCTTCCATCTATCACACATGCAGTCCTTTGAACTGCTTTATGTTTTCAGAAATAAAATAAAAACCAGTTGTAATTTGGTATGACTTTCACACGTGCACAAGCAACTACAAGGGTTGTTCTCTCTGCTTACTGCCACCAGGAAATCTTAAGTACCCAGTTAAACTGTGCTTCCCTCCAGGGTTTATTGCTGAGTCCTATGGGCTCTGGGGAAAGGACCTTGGTTGACTCCCTACTTATTCTTTGTTCTTTGATGTGTCTAACTGCACCTTGCTCTCCACCAGATGCTAAAAGATTAGACTGCCTGCAGAGAGGGCTCCATTTTAGAATGAACTGCTGCTACCTGGTAATTAGCCTCTCACTGCTCTCAGCAGTTCTCTTTTTACCAGGAGTTCAACCCCCCAGAACGGTTACAGCTTGGCCAATAATTTCTTCTGCCCTGCCCTGAAGAAATTACGTTTCCTAGTTCCCTGAGCGGTTTACCCAGTGCAAACTTTGAAGGTACATCCAACTTCTTTCTTAGAAAACTGGTTGCATCTGATCATGTTGGTAAATGTGTAAGATATGTGCCTTTTTTGCAATGTCAGGATATTTTCATTTTTAATGAAATGTAAAACAGCCCTTCAAAAGGAGCAGTCCCAGGGTTTAATCCCTAAGGGGTTCTGAGATTTCTGGATGTAGCCTATGGATGATAATAAAGGAGAAAGACTTACCTTCGGATGTGTCCAAACTGTAAATGAGGTGCATGCCTATTGCTGCTTATAAACAGAGAGCTGGCTTGAGGTGAAGGAGTGTAGACCTAAATGCAGAACAAGATTTCCCTACATGGCCAAAATTAAATCAGGGTCACCGAAAACACACTTAGCCTGGAACTGCACCAAATGGTACCAAAATGCAGAAATATCTCCAGACTTCTACTCAGCACAAGTCAGATCCTGTCACTAGAGTGCTCTGCTTGGTTCTGGGTTCCAAAATGCCATTCAGGATATGAAGAGTAAAATGAGATGTGGAAATTAGCCATCAGGGCAGCCGGAAGGGACTAGTTCACAATTGTCTCCACAAAGATGCTGAGTGGCAATGTGCTTATTCTATTCAGGGAAGAACTGATTCTGGACCATTGCCAGAGTGGGCGATAGGGGTAGGTTGCAAATGGAATAATACACAAGGAAGCTCTCAGATGCACCATAAAAGACCAGAAAGCAAATTCCAGGTGGGTGACTTTAAAAGGAATCAGTGAACACCTCGGAGATGGGGTGTCAAAAAGATATTTTATGTTTATGTCAGCAGAAAGCTTTGGATACAACAAGCTATGATTTTCTCTCCAAGCCTGCGCAAAGGATAGGGAGTGTCAAAGGAGAGGCTCAAATATGTGCAGACACTGGTGAGGAATGTTCCAGGCATCCCCGCTCTCAGATAGGTGGGTATGGGAAGAATTCATTAATAAGGTGTGGTGGGAAGTAGTGAGGCCAGCTCCTTGGGTAGTTCCTTGTCGTACATGTGGTTGCTGGGCCAACTGGTAAAGAAACAAATGTCAGGGATGAGCAAAGTGATGCATAAAGGTGAATAAAGGGCAGCAAAATGTAGCCTAAGGTCAGCCATGGTGTATGCAAACCCTGACCCTGGCTGAAGGCAAAAGGGGAGCAAGCAAAGAGAATACCAGGATCGTCAGGCCTTTCCTTCTCTCTTACCTCCCCAAGTTCAATTGCACTTACCATGGAGACATGTCTCACATCTCACCTCTTTCTATTCTCACTACCACTGCCACAGTCCATGCTACCATCTTTTCTCACCTGAACTGCTGCAGTAGCCCCACCTGGCCTGCCTGTCACCTGTTTTGTCCCCTCCTCCATCCATTCTTTATACCCTTGTTCCTCCAAGTATAGTGCACAGACCAGCAGCATCAGTCTCGCCTGGAAGCTTGGGAGAAATGTAGATTCTCAGCCCGCATTCCACATCTATTGAATCTGTGTCTGCATTTTAACAAGATCCCCAGGTGATTCATATGCACTTTACAGTTTGGGAGGCTCTACTCTACTGCCAGGATGGTGTTTGTAAAACACAACTCTGACCATGTCAATTTCCTGCTTAAAATCATTCAGAGACCCCTACCCTACCTTCAGGTATATGGCTTCACATGGCACAAAAGGCCCGTCTTGGTAAGGCTCCTGCCCACTTTCCAGTCACTGTATCTCATTTGCTCCTTTAAGAACACCACACGGCTTGCAGTTTCATTGTTCACACCAGGTCTTCTAATCTCCTCTGCCTCTGACATCCTCCTCCTATTCTCCTCTTCTCCTGGGTAACTCCACCTCTTGCTTCCTGTCTCGAATTAGGTGTCCCCTCTGTAAAAAATCCACTGTGCTACACCCTTACCCATCTTTCTGGGTTAGGTGCCATTTGGATGTGATCTCATATTATCCCCTGCATACATGCTTCCACAAGGGCATTTAGCCCCAACTACTGTGATTACCTATTGATGAACCTGCCTTGCCTGGCAGCCTATGTATTCCTTGGTGGTAATGCCTGTGTCCTATTAACCGCAGTATCCCTGGAGCCCAGGAAATTACCTGGCACAGAACAGGTGCACAACAGTGTGTTGAATCAAAGGGATGGTGGAAAGGGTCACAAAAGGGTAAAGGCATATAGAGAAGGACAAAGGCCAGTGCATGAAAAGTAAGCCTGGAGTTTGGGCAGGGGAAAATTACAATAGAAAAACAAAAAGAATTGGAAAAAGAGAATAAAGAATGGAGAAAAACATGCTAAAGGAGAGGCAAGGGATTGGCTTTTAAGGAGAAAGTTAAGACTGATGAAGGAGTTCTCTGTTCCTGTCTTTTTGTGTGGCTGTGTGGTTGAGCCTTACCTAAGAAAATGTGGAATCAGAGGGTTTACATGACAGAAAGGCAACTCGTTCACTTGCTGGTGAAGGAATGATCAACAGGCACTGGTTTCTAGGAGGGGAAACTTCTGTGTGCAATCCTTAATATTCCAGATCTTCAATATTCAAATAAATGCTGTCCTTGTCAAAACAGACCCTTGGGGTGATCCAAATGCTAATGGCTAGGTAACCATACATCAGGGTTTGTCGAGGACAGTTCTGGTTTACACCTGTTGTGACAATATAATAATTACTAGTATCCCCATCGACCCTCAAAAGTGTCCCAGTTTGGATGATAAATTATACGATCACCTCACAGTTAACACTTCTTAAGCTCTTCCTAGGGACCAGACACTGTGTAAAGTACTTGACATGCATATTCTCATTAGATGCTCACTCTGATTCTTTTTTAAAATTGAGATAAAATTCAAATCCCATAATATTCACCCTTTTAAAATGTACAGTTCAGTGGTTTTTAGTATATTCACTGTTGTGCAACCATCATAACTATCTAATTCCAGAATATTTTATCCTCCCCCCCATAAAAACCCCATACTAATTAACAGTCACTCCCCATTTCCCTCTTTCTCCAGCCCCTGGCAACCACCAATCTGCTTTCTGTCTCTGTGGATTTGCCTATTCTGGACATTTCATATGAATGGAATCATATGATATGTGGCCTTTGTGTTTGGCTTCTGACAGTCCTATTTTACAATTGAGGAAACTGAGGCTCAGAGAGATTAAATAGCCTGCCCAAGATCACCCCTCCAGCAGGTAGAGAGGTCAGAACTAGACCCAGGAGTGTCTGGCTCCAGAGCCCACATTCTTAGCTGCCATGATGTGCTGCTTCCCCATATTTATTACAGGTACTCAGCATATTCTTGGAACTCTTTTTTGGCCTTCTGTAACTGGGCACATTCTTTCCAAAATGCTTCACAAATCTTCATTATTTGAGAGTAGATTTAATGTTTGGAAAGAGCCAAAAGTTATAAAGAGCAAATATAGTAACAAAAGTAGGCTATCCAGTTGGGTCATTGCTATGGACTGAATTGTGTTTCCCCCAAATGCATATGCTGAACCTCTAACCTCCAATGTGACTATATTTGGAGATAGGGCTTTTAGGAAGTAATGAAGGTTAAATTAGATCATAAGAGTGGGGCCCTAATCTGACAGGATTGGTGGCCTTATAAGAAGAAAGAGAGAGAGGTATCTCTCTGCCATGTGAGGACACAGCGAGAAGGTGGCCATCTGCAAGTGAGGAAGAGAGCCCTCACCAGAACCTGACCATGCTGGCACCCTGATCTCAGACTTCCAGTCTCTAGAACTGTGAGAAATAAATTCCTGTTGTTTAAGCCACCCAGTCTATGGTATTTTGTTATGGCAGTTGGAGCTAATACAGTCATATTTTGGGATAAAAAATGAGGCATAACCATAAAGTCAAGAGAATGAGTGATTATTACCTATGACTTCAAGAACAGTTTCCTGAGGGGAGCATGAGAAATATTTTGAATGTGGAAATCAGCACTGGAAAAAGGAGAAGCATCTATAAGACTCTTTGGATGCTTTTAAATTTTACAATGTCTATTGCATTTCTCTGGAAAATATAACAAGTATAAGGAAAAGGTAAAAATAACACATTAAGCTATTGTTAATAATACGCTATATTTTGTTCCAGTTTATCCTTTTCTGAAACCTTAATTGTATAGTCTACATTTTTTTAAAGTACATAATCAAGATATGGATACATTAGAATCTTCTTTATCTAGTGTGGTCAAAGGTGGTTGTTGGTCAGTCAGGTGATAAAATTTGCTAAAGTAGAAAATCATAATTATTATACACAAACACATAAAAAAACGTTAAGCTTGATTTTGACATAAAACATATACATTTACATTCATATGCCAATCTTTTTTTCTTTTTTTTTTTTGTGAGGAAGACCAGCCCTGAGCTAACATCCGTTGCCAATCCTCCTCTTTTTGCTGAGGAAGACTGGCCCTGGGCTAACATCCGTGCCCATCTTCCTCCACTTTATATGGGACGCCGCCACAGCGTGGCTGACAGACAGTGCGTCGGCTGGCGACCGGGATTCGAACCTGCGAACCCCGGGCTGCCAAGCGCAGACTTAACCGCTGCGCCACCGGGCGGGCCCATATGCCAATCTTTTGATGTTGGGTCAAGGCCTTTTTGAGTAAGGACTTCTGATTGGTATTCCCTTTGTCTTTCTTTCATAAATCATACCCATAATGCCTCATCTATGATTTCCAGTATTTGTTTATTTAACATGGAACAAGAATGTAGATGCTTGCAAAGCAATTTGAGTATAGAATACTTCCAGATTTCTCTACCCTAATATTTTACTGCTGTCATATCCAAAACTAATTTGACAGCATATTTTGGGGGATTCCTCCCTTACTGAGTTTTTGCAAAGTGATCGACTTAGTTATCATAGAAACAACTCTTGCTTTTAGTGATCATAATTCTTTTGATTTATATACAATTTAATTAAATTGTGTAAATAAAATAACAAGTAGAATTGTCAAAAATGTGTTCAAGAAAATAATAATTATTAAGCATTGAACTTAATCGATGGGTGTAGAAGTGTACAATCATATTAGAGTAGCCACTAGTCATGAGTTTTCATCATGACACAGGCATCTCTCAGTGTTTTAAAGAGGGAATGGAAAGCCTTCTCTGTGCACTGTTGAGTGGTTAAGAGAGTATCCACTGTCCTTGCTCATTAGAAAAAAAAATCCAGATACATACAGATTAAAAAGTTAAAGTTCCCTTTAATCTAATCCCTTCTCCAGGAATAATGCTCTTAACAGTTTGGTGTGCATCCTTCCAGAGTCTTATATGCATTTACCTATACATGTACATTGCTTAAGTCATATGATGTGCCAGGCACTATACTTAAAACCTTGATGTGAATTATCTTGTTTAATCCACAAAACAACTCTATGAGAGAATACTACTATTATCTCCATTTTACAGATGAGTAAACCAAGACTCAGAAAGATTCAATAATTTGCCCTGGGTTACATAGTGACTAATTTGTTTTTCCTCCTGAGAGGACTGTCTTACTAATGTATATGAATCAAGTTAAATGTTTGGATTCATTCATCTATTTATTCGGTAAACATTTATTGAATGTCCACTCTTTGCCAGTCAGTGTACATAATGCCAAGTATTCAAACACATGGTTTCTGTCTTCAGGTACCCGGACAAGGCAGGTCGAATTGTGAGCCTAAATGTTTGCCCCAATTCATCCAGTTAGTAAGTGGGTAGAGCAGGATTACAAACCAGGTTTGTTTTAACAAATTGCTATATAACAAATTGTTACAGCTGGGTGTATAGAAGATTTGGTAGATTGGTTTTAGAGGTAGCCACTTTGGATATTTATTGTTTCCATGAGAAGATGAGTTTGGAGCCCCCAGAAATCAGTGTCCAATGGTTAAGACCATCTTTGTAAATTAGAGATTATAAATACAAGTTCTGAAAAGTTTTAAATTACACACACACACACACATATATATATATATACATATATATTTTTTAAGGCAAACATTGCTCTACTGTAATCCAAGGGAGATAGGGTTGTTGAGGATAAGACAGGATTCAGGATTGGAGTTCCAATTCCTTGAGTGGAAGGACTGTGGTAAAGAATTTAGATCCACTAAGGAGCTTGATTAGAATGTTGAAAAGTGTCAGCTTAAAGAACAAGCAATTGAAAAAAGAATCAGAAGTCCAAAAAAGAGAAAATAGGAAAGTTGTATATAAAGAGATATTATGAGAAAAATGATCATAACATAAAAATTGAGGAATTGGATCATAATAGTGGAAAAAAATTAAAAGCTGCATGTCGAGACAGAACCAAGACCTTACCTATTACACAACACATTCCATGAGGTTGGCCAATTTCAACGTACACCATGGAGGACTGAAGGGAGATGCCTCTCTTGGAGATGAGGGTGGAGAGCTTGAGCCATGTGGGCTCCTGACCTCCAAATGCATAAATGCCAAATGCTTTTAGAGGCAATTGGCAACATGTACAGGGATGGAAGGATCAGGAGATTATTCTTATACACATGGTATGAGATCTTACAAAAGGGAGCAAAAAGGAAGCCATGATTGGAAACCTTACAAGACTGGCTATATTTTTGTGATTGCAGAAGCATTTAAATATGCAAACACATGGAATGTGGCAGCATTGATGGGGGGGATTAAGCACCCTGATGGAAAAAAAGAATAAAAAATGAGGAGAAAAAAAGAAAGTCTTGAGTTTCTTAAATTGTTTGCAAAAAAACTGGAGTCTATGACGGAATTTGGTCCTCATGACTGAAATGTTTCTTTGGCGTTGGAAAAAGTACTGCTGTCATATCTGTCTCTCTTTAGAAAATTTTTTTCATTATAAAAATCTCGTGGCAGCTCCTTGTCTGGAGGACTTTAAAAATAGGAGCGATTTCATCTGTCTGGAATGGTCTGTGTCAGCACTTGCCCTAGGCAAGGTTGCCACATAGGCAAAACTCCGTCTCCCTCCTCCCTACCAGACACCCCCCCACTACTGCCCCCCAATGCTCTTCATGCCCCACAGCCTCCCCCTCTCAATAGTGGGCTGACCCCCTTTTCCTGGACTACAGCTCCAATGTGACCTCCCCCACAAAATCAACCCACCTGTCCCTCAGCTCTCTCTCTCCAGGTGTGAGGGATGCAGTAGGTTTTTTCACCCTTGGCGGCCTATTTGCATTTAAAAATAGGACCCTGGTTAACCCAGACGAATCTCGAGTTGGTGGAGCTTTGGACAGTGTAACCGAGTGGAAAGAAGTCCATGGGAGAGGGGAGTATTTTCAGTCATTGGAGTAAGGGGGGTAGGCCGCCTTCCTGGAAGCTATTAAATCCCAGATGTGGGCTCTGCCTTGAGGGAGAGGGTAGGGGGTGGGAGGAGGGTGGCTGGACTCTCTCTCTTTCTCTGACCTCTCAAGGTTGCCGTTAATTCTATGGGTCGGTGATTTCCAACTACAGTTCCCTGAGCCCGGCTTCCTTTGCAGCACTACAGGCACCGCGTGACGGCGTGACACGGATTTAACTGGGGGTTTTCAGCAGCATGTCTTTGTGCTTATCAGCCAGGGCCCAATTTTCCCATCATAGTCCTCCCTGTAGCAGTCAACCCTCAGGTTCAGCAATGGTGGCAGCCGAAGATCAGCCCCAGCCATACTAATCTCAAAGAGATTTTCACAGAGAGCTCGTCAAAGCTCCTGTTCTCAGAGAAGCATAAGAAAGGGACTGTTTTGTGCTCACAGTGTGAGGGGGTTTTATGAAGAAAAAACATATGTGTGGCCTTATGTGAATGGAGTCTGCTAAATGCAGATTTGGTGGGTAAAGCTGCAAAATGAAATCGACTCATGGAACTCCTATGAGTAATTTGGTTAATTTCGTGTTGGATCAACAGACATTCAAGAGCCCCTATGTGCCAGGCTCTGAGTTAGACCTGGTGAGTAACAAGATAAGTAAAGCGAGGTCCCTGCTGTAAAGGAATTCAGTCTAATGGGGAAGATAGACATCCCGTGTGAGAAGTGCCATATTTGAGGTAAGTGAGGTTGTTTGGGAGCATGGAGGTTGCCCTTGGCTCAACTGCTGCTGATAGGGATCAGAGAAAGCTCTCCCCGGGAGATGACATCTGAGCTGAGTAGGAGTCAGCCAAACCTAAAAAAGGTGCGAAGGGCGGTCTGTGTAGAAGGAATGACATGAGCAGACGCAAAGAGGCATGAGATACTTGACATGTGTGGGGAACTATAAGCAGGCTGCGATTATTAGAAAGTGTCAGGAATGGGAGGGGCAAGAGATGAGACTGGAGGGGCAGGCAAGGCCACGTGAGGGAGAGAGGGCCCAGCCTCCCTAGCTAAGGAGTATAGACTTCATCCTGAGGGGAACCACTGAAGGATTTTAAGCAGGTCAGATTTGCATCTTGATTAAATGATCCGTCAATTTGGGGAAAATCATTCAAATTGCCAGTGGGATGAATTAAAGAATTCCATTGAATGGGTAGATTTGCAGACCTAGCCATAGTTAAGTGCAAGGCTCTCTTTTTCCAAGAGGGTTTGTCTGAGGCTTTTTCAGGAGTAGCCCTAAAACGATCTACAGATAGATGCGTGTATTTATCTGTAAAACTCAACGTCATTTGGGAGGATGCAGGGCCTCTAAACAGTGGTCAAAGGAAACAGTGTTTAAAGAAAGTCACCTTGCTTCTACCCTTTGTTCCACACTGCAGTAACAATATCAGCGCAGTAACTGTGCTATGATCTCTTTGTTTTGTTTAGCAAAAGTCATCCGGGAAGGCACTGTTTAACCTGAGTTGCAGCCATCTAAATCTTGCTGAAAAGGAATATTTTGGGTTAGAATTCTGTAGCCATTCTGGAAATAATGTAAGTGGATTTCATTATAGGGTTCTTTGTGTTTAGAATTGCTTCTAAATGCAGTTTGCATCTAGGTATGTAGGGCTCAAACCCCTGACTGAAAAATGAAAAACTATTTAAACCCTTGCAACATGACTGAATTTAATAACTATTTTCCCTCCTCCCTCCTTGTCCATTAAAAGTCACCTCAGTTTGCCAAACACAAGCTCTTCTACCCCATGCCCCTCTTTTGTCATTCTGTGAACAGCCATCTATGCTTTATCAGTTCTGACTTTCCAGAGTCTGGACCTCAACCTCCAGAATTAAGACTCAACCTCACCAATAAGTACTCAGGGACTCTCCTTTCCCCTCTCTCAGGTCCTAACATTCCTGATGTTCTTCCCGCTGTGTCCTGCCTTGGCATGTCTGTTGTCTGGCACTTTCCCAGAGAGGCTCATTATGACTATTAAGCTGGCATTTGGGGGCTGTAAGATTCAAATGTGGAGCCAAATGCCTTCATTAGTCTTTGTAGCAACTAATGAGCCTTGTATGTGACACCTCTGTCATCCTACTGAGGCAGGGGAGCAGTGATTCAAATGACAACAATAAAGAGCTTATAGATCAACAATGTTCACTGTCATTGGGAAAATATAAGGGGGCAGATTGAGTGTGGGGGAGGCACGTCATCTCTTTGACATTGCTGTTTCTAACTATCTTTAGAAGTCTAAATAGTCTTGGTATTTGTTTATTTCATGTTGACTTTTATCACTTGTGACCAAAAAAAAAGCTGCACTCATTGCCATGTTCTACCAATTTTTTCATTAATGTTATTACAGGTCTGGTTGGAACTTCTGAAGCCCATTACAAAGCAAGTAAAAAGTAAGTATGGAAAACCACTTAAGGAATATAATTCCCAGTTATAACTTGAAAACATTTCAGCAACACCACACTATTCCTCACCTTAATATAAGGGGAGAAATGGGCTTTGATGTATTGTTTTAATCCTTCATACATCCAGTGAATTTAGCAATTTAAAAAAATCGTTTTAACCTTGCCTGAGATAAAGAAAATCATGCTGCTGGGTCTTTGAATAAATTTGAAGAACCCTGGTAATTACAGCACTCTGTGGATTGGCTCTGAGAATATATCTCAGGCTCTAGCACTGCAAAGCTTCAAGCATCCTTGATGTCAATCTGCAATGCCGTTCACCTTCTGCCTGAAGATCTTTTAGTTTTATACTGTCACAGACACTGCCCATTCATTTCAGTTCATATCTGAGTACCTATTATGTATGAAATATCCTCCCATCCCATATTTCCCAATCTAGTGTGGTGGTTCTCAAATTTCAGCGTGTATTAGGATCATTTGGAGTTCTCATTAAAATGCAGATTCCTGGGCCTCATTCCAGGTTGGGAGCCACTACCCAGCATTTATAACAAATTCCAGAGGTGTTTCTGATGCAGGTGGATTTCAGTCAACACTTTGAGAAACGCTGTTTTAGTGTTTCTTCCCCCATGTGCTCTTTACGTGTTGATGCTTCCCACAGTTCAGTTTGTTCCCACTGCGTAATGATAATCTATCACATTATTCCAACAGCTTCCTGACTGATTTCCCCCAATCCATCATCTATCCTACTCCCAAAGGGAACTACTGAAAATACAAACCTGACCACGTCACTGTCCTGCTTAAAATGCTTCCATGGCTCCCTATTGCTCTTAGAATAAAGTTCAAACTTGTTAGCACGATCCACTAAGCAGTGGATTCTGACTGCCTTTCTAGCCCTACCTCTGCCATTGACCACTTCGTGTTTTTACCTCTTCTGACTTTGACGAAACTAACCTCAGGTGTAGGCTTCTCAGATAAAATAGAGGATGCCCAACTAAAGTGGAATTTCAGATAAACAAAGAATATTTTCTTTGTATAAGTATGTTCCATGCAACCGTTGTTTATCTGAAATTCAAACTTGACTGGGAGTCGTATATTTTTATTTGCTAAATCTGGCAGCCCTACTCAGGTGTCAACTCCTCTAGGAAGCCTTCCTTGATCTCCTCCAAACTCTTCTCCGTCTTGTGCTTCCCCACTACTCGGTGCTTATCACACTTTGTGGTGTTGTAATTGTCTAGATGTCTGTCTCTTCTATCAGAATATGAGTGCTTAATTGTCTTTTTATTCCCGGTACCCACCTAGTACAATGCTTGGCATATAAAAGGCACTCAACAAATATTTACTGAATGAATGCTGTTAATGCTATATGTATGTGTTTGCTTTTGGTGCAAAATGTTTCTTATTTTCAAATGCAAGGAGGAGTGAAGGCAAGTAGATGTGTTTTCTTAATGTAGATTTTAAGATACACAGAGGCATCAGTCCATACTCCTTCTAGTTCCCTATACGAGATCCTTGAGCCAGGTGATATTCACTTGTCTCTAAAGCTGGGCCGGTCTCTCCGCCAGGAATGCACAAACCCAAGTAGCAAGTAGTATATTTTTCCAAATGGGACACTTCTTAAGAGAGGGCACAGTAGGTCCCAAAGGGGCACATATTTATAAAAAAGGGAGAGAGCGTAGAAGGAGGGGCAGGGGAACTTTCCCAATTACTATCCACATAGAGACACAATCCAGAAATAGCAGTATCTTACGAATGTGAACAATTGAAATTTAAAAGAAAAGTCTGTGGGAGGGAGTGATGGGAAGAGAGGAAGGGAGTGTGTGTGTGTGTCTGTGTGTCTGTGTAAAGACCTGTAACCGTTGTGATGGACATTTAAATAAAACTTATGAAGATATTGTGTTTTAAGATCCTAAGGAGGTTGTTTTCAAATTTATGGTGAAATTTTTCCCAGTGGACCCTGGACATCTGCGAGAAGAGCTTACAAGGTATAGTACTTACCTGTGCGTCTGCTGCATGACATTACTTTAAAGTAATTATTCTCCACTTATCAGGGAATGGGCTTCTAGCCTTCTTTGGAAGGCTTGGCTTTCAGTCACTCTCTGGGAGATGGTGAGAAGCTGGAGACAAGGAGGGCCTGGCTGGTCCCCAAAACATTAATCTTCCAAAGAGTGGGGACTGCAAAGAGAAGGAAGGGTGGTGTTCTAGAAGTGATAGCCTGTCTGGGTGCCCATTTGTAGGTTATGCCACAAACTTCTACAACAATAAGAGTGCTTGCTTTCACTGCATCTGTGTTCCAATCAGAGGGCAGCTTAACAGCACAAGTATGACGCCAGCTAATTTCCATGGATATTGAAAATGGTGTGTGTGCCTGTATGTATTCCATAGGTAGAAATAATGATGGCATATACTTATAAAAAATTTAAAAACTAAAAAAGTATAAAAATTTTTATAAATTATTTATAATGTATAATTTTAAATTATTTATAATTTTATAGTCACCTAATAGTTATAAATTATTACAAATTTTATATAATCTTAATAATTTATAATTGTTGATAATTTTATATAAGTAACAGTATTTTATACTTGTAAAAAATAAAAAAGGTAAAAGCAAAAAACATTTTAAAAAGTATTTCTATATTTATAAAAAATGCCCCTTAAAATTACAATGTGAACCTACTTCTTCAAAAATACATTGTCAACATAACACTCCCCAAGACCTTACTCTGCTTTCTAGACTTTAGACTCTGACACGTAGAAGGGCTATAAGAGATAGTCTAGTCCAGCCCTCTTGGTTTACAGATGAGGAAACAGGTCCTGGGAGCTAGAGTGACTTGGCCACGATCACAGGATGTTGACAGTTGTTCTCCCTGAAGCCTTCACCCCTTCTGTATAGGGGGACTTCTCTGAGGGATCTTTGCAGAAGTCACTTTTCACAAGCCAGTCTCTCTCCCAATTCTCTCCACATTTGTGAGTTGTAGGCCGCTTTCACAGATAACTTGATATCTTGGTATCTATATCAGTTTGCATTTGCTAACCCATTTCAGTTGAGTCTCAAATTGTGACCAATTTTAATGGAGATAAACTTTCTCTGGAAAAAAAAGAGAAAATCAATGTGATGATAAATGATTCATCAGCTGCTCGGAGCAAGGATTTGGTATTTGTAGCAGGCAGATACCTTCTTAACAGCGAGGAACGTGTCAAATGACAAGTTTCCTTTCTTTTTGCTAGGAGCAAAATGAAATTCACTTTCCCTTTAGCAACTAAGGCTGATTATTCTCATTTACATCTATATTTGAAAACAGGGAATGGCAAAGGTTAGATTTCTTTTATTTTTTCCCCATTGGTCCATTTAAGAATACTTAACTGTAGTTGTCTTTATAAGGATGCTTTGTTTGGGGCCAATACCTGAGTTTCTGAGAGTGGTGTGCAAATATAATTTTTCTAATTGAGTCATTCCTAATCCATTAGGGGAGCTCACAATTTGAAGGATTATAATAATGAATGCTTTTGTAAATTGAATTATCACCTACTAATTTACCTGTTTTTTCTAATCTGGGTGTTCATCTATCACCTGCAATTAATTTCGATTCCCCACATTGCCTTCAAGGCTTAATTGGTTTAAAAAAATTCCAGATAGAACTTTATTTAGCAAATCACATCTTATATAGGGAAATGCTCACGGTAGATACTCAATAAATGTTTTAATGTATAAAATAAAATATTGGAACCAGTTTTGGACCATGGAAGAAAGCAATCGGTGGTTGAATCATAATTATACACATCTTTTCCAAAGTTGATTCTCTTTCGATAAGGGCTTAAAAATGTGGGACAAATGCTATCAGTGTGGCAAAACTCTGGATACCTAGCTGCACTTTATGGGTCCCTGATGAGCTGTTGATAGGAAAAAATGGCAGTCTGGCTTCATTCCATTCAGTACACAGTAATTCCATACCTGCTCTGTGCAAAGCCCTGGGCTGGGCTCTGGTGATACAGAGAAGGTGATCCCGGCGAAGGGGCAGAAGCAGGGTCTCAAGTTTTTGATTTCTGAAACACAATCTTTTGGATAAGAGGCAGCCTAATTTCAGTGGCAGACCTGAGTTCTGGCCACAGTTTCACTACCTTTGGATGAAATGACCTTGCCAAAATACCGAACATCTCTGTCTTTCCATAATTGTAAAATGGGGTGATTATTTCTGCCCGGCCAACCTCCTAAGTTGTTATGTTAGTGAGTACTTGCTAGCATTTTTGTAAACGGAGCAGTACTGACCTCCTGAGTGGGCTTATTCTTGCTAAATCTCCTTTTCTCTCTGGCTGGGTACATGGCTTTGCGACGTGGCAGAAACCACCAGAGGATGATTGGCCAACTCCCTAAAGTTGGCGGGAGGGTTTGGCCGGGGTGATTCCTAATGGCTATGAGGCCTGCCAAAGTGCTGGATCAGCCGAGTTGTGGTCTAGCGCTGGTTTGGGGCTGAAGCGAAGCCTGTGCATTACTCACCACCTCAAAAAGGCATCTCACTGACTGGGGGCGCCGTTTCTTTCTTGAAACATCTTGGATCTGGGAGAAGGGAAATGCTTCTTTCTTGTTCCTGTTTCTTTCTCAAGAGATTTTTCCCAACTTCTTTGCAGGTATCTTTTTACTCTTCAAATAAAGAAGGATTTGGCACTAGGAAGGCTTCCATGCAGTGACAACTGTACAGCGTTGATGGTATCTCACATCTTACAATGTAAGTAGCAAATGTCAGCTTTGGGGCCTATCAGCCAGGTAGAGAACCAAGCAAAGGAGCTGAGCACCCCCAACATGTCCATCATTGTGTTAGGACTTACATAGGAGAGAAAGCCTGGATAAGATATATAGAAATAGCATGGTCCAGTAGAAAAAGGCTGGCTATTGTAGTCATTGAGATTTGTATTCAAATCCTGTCTCTACTATGTTCTAACTAACTGTTGTAGCCTTGGGTGAAGTCCCCTCACCTGTCTGTGCCTGAGTTTCCTAGTCTTTAAAATAGTGACAAGAATACCTTCTCACAGAGTGGCATGTAGATTAAAAGCAAGTGCTAATTTTCTTCTATCTCGGTCTAACCTTCCCCTCCCACTGCCCGGGGCTTGCTGTCCAGGAGCTGGTTTGGACTAATCTGGGCATGGACTTTGCCAGGCAGGCCCCCACTCCCTCTGCTTACCGCAGGATACATTTCTGGTACGTGCTTTCTGCAGCAGATTGTCACATTTGATGTGATTTCTGTGTTGTTCTTTATCATCATTCCAGAGAACAAAGCACAGAGTAGAGCAGGTGGAGAGAGGCTAAAAGGGAAAAAGGCCCCAGGCATCTATTAGAGTTCCCCATATCCTAGCAGCCAAGTAGTTGGACTAGGCTAAATAATGAAGGCAGGGAGAAGGAGGCCTGGGGAATAGTGGGAGCTTGCCTAGGAGGGGGTGAAGCTGGGTTGGCCAGGCTGCTTCTGTGCCCCTAAGGGCAGAACCGAGGCAGCTGGAGAAAGTATCTCTTCTTCTAGGGCTGGCTGAACTTGCTCTCTCTTCTAGAGAGTCCTTCCAAGAATAGGCTGTTCCTTACTATTCCTGCAGGATCATAACTTCATTTTTTTAATTTCATAAGTTCATTTTTTTACCTTTATCCCTTACCTTCCTGACAGTCCAGAAATAGTAGATTTCTGATTTCACTGGGAACTCTAGAATGAAGTGTTTGGATAGGAACAGTGTCTGAATCAGTGTTTACCAAGTGACTCCTGACTGGAACAGGTGATGAGAGCCCCAGGATCTCAGGAAGGCAGCGGGCAGTGAGAGCAATAGTAATCAAGGAAGGCTTATGGAGGAGGAGGCTTTTGTGCTGGGCCTTAAAGGGACTCATAGGAATTGGATAGGTAGTGATAGACAGAGAGAAGAGCATGAAAAAAATGGTGATGGGACAAGAAGAAGTATATACTCAAGTGCAGCTCAAGCACAGAGTCTATTTAGGACAGGTAGCAGAAAACTAAGCATCATTTTGAAGGACCTTGAATGCCAAGAACACTAACCATATGTCCAGTATTGTGCTTGGCCTGGTAGGGGGCATGGGGTAAGGTGGATAGAGAAGGCAATGTTGGAAGACTTATCCTTCTCCATTAGCTGCCTGTTAGGGCAGCAATCAGGGGACTGGGGCTCCCCGGACAGCCTCTGATGGGGGAGCCCAATTTCATTCTTAATGATTCAGCATTATGGATTTTGGCATTCCCTAGTGGCCATTTCAGGCATAGCATAGAGCACTTCAGCTTTTCTAGAGGATATTTTGTCAATAGAAGCTCTTTCCATAGCAAAAAGCTATTGTTCCAATGAGTCAGCTCTTCTCAATCCATCCTGGTCAGACTATTTCTCTGGATGCTAAGGAAGCGTGCAGAATACAATCAGACTGCTCATTTGTTTGCTCATTTATTCATTCATCCACTATTTATGTTCTAGGCATTCAAGAACCTCCACATTCTGAACTTCTCATCTGCTTAAGTCTCTCTTACACACCCCTACGGCTCTAGCCAGACACTGCCTCCCAAACACAATTTGTACATTCCAAATGAAACCTCCCTTTTATGAACACCCTTAGTAACTCTTTGTCGTTCATTCAACAAAAATTTATCGAGTACCTACTACCGGCCAGGTACTATTGTAGGCCCTGGGAACATAGCAGTGAACTAAACAGACAAAAATCCTTGCTTTCATGGAGCTCACATATTGGCAGTGGAAGTGAATCAGATAATAACCAAAAGAAGGAAATATATAATGCATGTTAGAAGGTGCTAAGTGTGTTGGAAAAAATAAAGTGTGGAAGGGGTATGGGGGAATTCTGGGGGTGGGTACTGAATTTTTAAATAAGGTGGCCAGGGTAGGCTTCACTGTGAAGGTGACAGCTGAACAAAGACTTGAAGGAGGTGAGAGAGCAAGCCATGCAAAAATCTGGTGAAGGGAGTTCCAAAAAGACAGAACATCCAGTGCAAAGGGCCTGAGATGAGAGTGTGCCTGGAGTGTTCAACAAACATTAAGCAGGCTTTGTGGCTGGCTGAACTGAGAGAGTATTCATGGAGGGCCTTAAAAGCATATAAAAGACCTATAACATTACTATGAATGAGATGGGGAGCCATTGAAGCATTTGAAGCAGAAGAGTGAAATGATCTGAATTAGGTTTTAACAATATCATGTTGGCTGCTATGGTGAAAACAGAAACTTGTAATGAGTAGTAAATAAGCCATAGAGATCTAATGTACAATACAATGAATATAGACAAGAATATTGTACTATAATGATGTAATGTGATAAATATCACTACAATGACAATCATATTACAATATATAAATGTATCAAAGTAACACGCAGTACACCTTAAATTCACACAATGTTACAAGTCATTATTGAAATTTATTCAATAAAAATAATAGAAAGAAAATAGACCTTATGAGGGAGTGGTGGAAGTGGGGAGACCAGATAAGAGGCTGTTGCAGGAGAGAGAGAGATAATGGTAGTTTGGACCAGCATGGTAACAGTGAAGATGCTCATAACATTCGCTACCTTCTGTTACTGCTGATATTTACTCATTTGTATGTTGTAGGTCTCCTCCTAGACTGTCATAGTCTTGCATGGAGAGAAAAACGAGAACAGTCTTATGTGTTCTTATGTTTTCCTTAGGGTCGACACAGGGTCTTGTGCTTAATAAACAGGAAGGTTGGTCTCTGTGTGTGTATGTGTGTATCTAATTTATTTTTAAAAACAGCTCTATTGAGGTATAATTTACATACCATAAAATTCACCCATTTTAAATCTACAACTCAATGGTTTCTAGTAAATTTAAAGAGTTGTGCAACCATTACCACAATCCAGTTTTAGAACATTTCCATCATGCCAAAAGAGATGTCTCATGCCTGCTTGCAGTCACTCCCTGTTCCCACGCTCAGCCCCAGCAACTGCTAATTTACTTTCTATTTCTATAAATTTGCCCTTTCTGGACATTTCATGTAATTGGAATGATAAAATATGAGGTCTTTTGCATCCAGCTTTTTTCACTCAGCATAGTGTTTTTGAAATTCATTCATGTTCCAGCATGAATCACAACAGTTTGTTCCTTTCTATTGCTGAGTAGTATTCCATTTTATGGATATACCACATTTTGTTTATCTATTTACCTGGTCATGGACATTTGAATTGTTCCCAGTTTAGCTATTTTGAATAATGTTATGAACATTTATGTACAAGTCTCTGTGTGGACACATGTTTTCATTTCTCTTGGGCAGATTCCCAGGAGTGTAATTTCTTCATCTTAAGGTAAATTTATGTTTAACGTTTTAAGAAACTGCCAAACTGTTCTTCAAGTTGTTACAATAAAACCAGAAATGTATGAGATTTCCAATTTCTCCACATCTTCACCAACACTTGGTATTGTTTAAATTTTGATTATGGCCATTCTAGAGGGTATGAAGGAGTATCTCACTGCAATTATAATTAACATTTTCCTAATGACTATTGATGTTGAGTACCTTCTCATCTGCTTAATACCTATTCCTATGTTTTCTTTGGTAAAATGCCTATTTAAATCTTTTGCCCATTTAAAAATGAGTTGTCTTATTGAATTTTAAGAGATCTTTATATGTTCTGATTAAAAATCCTTTAAGAGATATGTAATTTGCAAATTTTTCTCACTATCTGTGACTTGACTTTTCATTTTCTTAATGCTGTCTTTTGGAGTGCAACAGTTTTTAATTTGATGGAATTCCACCTTCTCAATATGTTTTAGTGGATCATGGTTTTGGTGTTGTATCTGAGAACTCTTTGCCTAACCTAAGGTCACAAAGATTTTCTCCTAAGTTTTCTTCTAGAACTTTTATAGGTTTACCTCTTAGATTTAGGCCTATGATCCATTTTGAATTAATTTTTGTATGTTTGTATGGTGTATGTTGTGAGGTAGGAATCCAGCTTCATTTTTCGCATGTGGATATTTTTTGTCCCATTTGTTGAAAAGACTATTATTTCCCCATTGAATTCTCTTGGCTCCTTTGTCAAAGACCAACTGACCATAAATGTAAGGGCTTATTTCTAGATTCTCAATTATGTTTCATTGATCTGTATGTCCTTATGCCATTACCATACTGTCTTGTTTACTGTAGCTTTGTATTAAGCTTTGAAATAGGGAAGTGTACATCTTCCAACTTTGTTCTTTTTCAAAATTGTTTTGGTTATTTTGCACCTGTGCATTTCCATGTGAATTTTAAGATCATTTGTCAATTTCTACAAAAAAATTTGGTGGGAATTTTGTTGAATTTACAGATCAATTTGGGCAGAATTACCATCTCAACAATATTGAGCCTTCTAATCCATGAACTTGAAATGTCTTTCCACTTATATAGACCTTTAAAAAAATTCTCTCAGCAATGTTTTGTAATTTTCAGTATACAAATCTTGTACAACTTTAGTTAAATTTATTCCTAAGTATTTTATTCTTTTTATATGCTATTGGAGATGGAATTGTTTTCCGAGTTTCATTTTTGGATTGTTCATTGCTAGTATGTACAAATACAATTACTTTTGTATATTGATCATTTATCTTGCTACCTTGCTGAACCCATATATTCGTTAGTTCTAGTAGGGGTTTTTTTGGTGAATTCTTTAGGATTTTCTACACACAGGACCATGTTGACTATAAGTAAAAACAGTTTTATCTCTTCCTTTTCAGTGCAAATTCTTTATGTTTCTTCTTGTTGCCTGATTGCACTAGAATCACCAGTATAACGTTGAGAAGTGGCAAGAGCAGACATTCTTGTCTTGTTTATGGTCTTAGGAGAAAGTGTTCAGTTTCTCACCATTTAATATGATGATGATGTTAGCTGTAGGTTTTTCATAGATAATCTTTATCAGGTTGAAAAAGTTCCTTTCTATTTCTTATTTTTTGAAGGTTTTTATCATGAATTGGTGTTGGATTTTGCTCAATGCTTTTTCTGCATCTATTGAGATGATAATGTAATTTTTTGTCCTTTATTCTATTAACATAGTATGTTATATTCATTAATCTTCACAAGTGGAACTGACTTTGCAATCCTGGGATAAATCCTACTTGGTCATGATGTATAATCCTTTTTTATATGTTGCTGGATTCAGTGTACTAGTAGTTGGTTGAGGATTTTTGCCTCTGTATTCACAAGGGATGTTGTTCTGTAGTTTTCTTTTCTTGTGACATCTTTGTCTGGTTGTGGTATCAGAGTAATACTGGCCTCATAGAATGAGTTGGTAAGTATCCTTTCCTCTATTTTCTGAAAGAGTTTGTGAGGGATTAGTATTTATATATTATTTGAAGATTTGATAGAATTCATCAGTGAAACCATATAGGCTTGCCTGAGTTTTAATGATATTTATATATTTATCAATTTTGGTGAATAATAAATAAAGAGCCACTGATTTGTTTTTTTAAAACAAGCTTGTTATATGGAGATTTTCATTGTAATGTGGTTTTTCAAATATATATATATATATACACCTCACCTGCCTAAAAATGAGCATGCCATCTGTCAAACACAATAGAAAACCAAGACAAAAGAGAAAATAACTTTCCAGCACTCAAAATCAGCACTCCTGTGTCTATGCATTTAACTCAATAGAAGAGCACCACAGGATTCCATGGACAGTCTATTTACTCATACAATTCATAAAATGCTAACAGGTTTGAATATCTGGGTTCCCATTTTTTGTTCATGTTAAAATGTGAATTTTAATTGTAAAAATTGTTTTGAGTTCCCCTTTTATGATAGATTAGAAGTCACATTTAAAACCAAGTGGAGACCTTTTCAGGGGAAGTCAATGACCAGGAAATGATTCATATCAATCTGACAGAGAGAGAGAAGGCATAAAAATTATAAAGAAAACACAAGAATTCAAAAATCAAAACAGTTTGAAGCCATTTACTGTAGGAGCAGATAATCCTGTATACCTCAATTACCTTTGTAGGCATAGTGCTATAACAGATATTTATAACAACAAACTGGAGACATCTAGAAAAGAATAGATTATGATCAAGGATAAACTGCCAGTGATTTGGAAAAGCCAGAGTGATTTTCAGAGTGATTTATCTATTGAGGACTCCAGAGAGCTGGGGTTTTACTAGATTCCCAGTGTACAGAATGATGAATGGCTGTAACTGCCCTGCATTGTAGTTGGCATTTTATTCTCCTTTCTTGATAATGTACAATCAGAGTGGAGTAAGGTTAAGGGGCTGTATTAGTTTTCTAGGGCTGCCACAATAAAATACCACAGACTAGGTGGCTTAAATGACAGAAATTTTATTATTCTCACAGTTCTGGAGGCTAGACATCCAACATTGAAGTGTCAGCAGTTTGGGTTTCTTCTGAGGCCTCTCTCCTTGGTTTGCAGGTTGTCACCCTCTTGATGCATCCTCATCTGTTCTTTCCTCTGTGCTCCTGCATTCTTGGTGTCTCTCTGTGTGTCCAAATTTCATCTTCTCATAAAGACACCAGTCAGATTGGATTAAGGCCCACCCTACTGTCTCATTTTAACATAATCACTTTTATGGGCCCTATCTCTAAATATAGTCATATTCTGAGCTACTGGAGGTTAGGAATTCAACATATGCATTTGAGATGGGGGAATGCAATTCAGCCCATAACAGGGACTGATCAGAAGTAGAAGAGATCATAAGCAGAATGTGGCAGAAAAAAAATAACAAAATATTCATCTGTGATCCTGGAGCCTTTAAGACCTACACTGTGTCTGTGACTTACTATACTGAGACTTTATAGCAACCCATTGCTTCTGATTTGAAAAAGAACCAGTTAGTTCCCCCCTATATCCTACAACATAAATATACATAAAGTATGGGTGGGAGGCCTAGGGCTGCATTGGCTACAAAAAAAGGCCTGTTTGGGGGAGGTCAGAGGGTCTGCTGGGTGCTCCATTGCTTAAGTCCTCAATAGTAATGTGAAAAATGTCACTTTTACGTCATGTAGCAGAACTAGGAGACTTTCATGAAGAAACAGATAGGAAACATCTGGCACGAACCCGGTACTTACCGAACCAAGACTGTTTAGAGAGCAAGATCATTCACTTTCATCAGAAGCACATGTAAGTACTTTAACTGGCACCTGCTTCCACCAGCGGGGATCAGTAAAGCTGGGAACAGACTCTGAAAAGCAAGCCCTTGAGTCAGAGAAGCTTCAGGCTCAAGAAAACACTGAGCTCCTCATGGAACTCTCAGGATGAAGGTGTCACTCTTGCTGCATTTATTAGGCTCATAAATTCTTTCCTCTTGCAGTGGCAGGAGCCCAGCTGAATCTGACATTCTGCTACTGGACATAGCAAGGAAGCTGGATATGTACGGCATCAGGCCTCATCCCGCCAGTGATGGCGAAGGGATGCAGATCCACCTGGCTGTTGCTCACATGGGAGTACTGGTGTTACGGGTAACAACTCTTTCCCTTAAAGTCCTTCAGCTTTGGGGGTTATTGTGGCTCAAACTTGGGTGTCCATTCCCAAGGTGACTTCACCCCTTAGTCTTACCACCAGCCAGAAAGCGAGGTGATTCCTGGAAGTGTTTTGGATAAGTTGTCTCCCTTCAATGTGCTTTGCTTCCATTTACAGTCTGTAACTGACAGTTTTGGTTCTGAGGAGCTCACACAGTAGATGAGGCCAGCATGATGGAAAGATGAAGTTCAGAGGCTCTTTGGAAATTTTAGACCCTAAATAAGAATATGGATTTTGGCATCCTAAAAGCTTAGGCTCTGACACAAACTGTCTTCACCCTGTTCATGTCCAGCAGAAATAACCTGAAGGGTCAAAAATGTGGTGTTCTCGTTCAGTTACTGGTTTCATTGGAGGTGCTCAGTGCCAGCTGGTAGGGAATTAGTGACCAACCCTACGAGCAACTGTTGCTGTTTACTGGCTCATCCTTTCCCAAGGACTTTGTTTTCCAGGTTAGAAACCAACTCAGGACTTTCTGATCCTCCGTCATCATTAATCCTCACTCCAGGGAACTTGGCCTGAGGCTATTTTTTCAGTCTACTACATCTCCTCACGTTTGTGACCATTCAATGAATTTAGATCCAAGTTAAAGTTCAAGAACACTTGCCTAACCTTCAAAATGACAGGCAGATACCTAGACAGGTTTGGGAATGAATTACTTGTGAGAGAGGAAGGGGTGACCTTAGACCCACTGACCCCCAGGACCAAATTACAGTGCTGAGGTAAGTCACAAAGCAGGTCAGGTACAGGCTTGACTAAAAGAATCTTGACTTTCTCATTTATTTGGTTGTAAACTTTACAGCATGAGAGTCACATTGATGGACAAAAGACTCAATGGATCAGAGCATAGCTGTTCACTCAGGAGGACATTTTTACCCGTTCCACTCTAACCCCTGATCCTTGCCATTCCCTACGTCATGAGAGAAGACGGGGAGGGGAAGGGAGCAAGGCCATCATGTTAGTTGTGATCTCTTTTAGTGTGAATACTTCTGTGGACAGTGGGGAACACTATAGCTGGTCTATTTTGTCCTACCCCAAATCCAATCAAAGAATACTTATGTATGAGTACCTTCTATGTGTTCTTCATTGTATTATTCTTTCTTTAAAAAAATCAGCTTTATTAAGATATAATTTGCATACCATGAAATTCGTCTGTTTTAACTGTACAATTCCATGCATTTGAGTATATTTACAGAGTTGGGCCAGGCACTAGAGCTGTAGAGGTAAATAGGGATGATTCTGACTTCATGGAACTTGCATTTTAATAGGGGGAAGATAGACAATTCAACAAGTAATTATAAACAAATGTGATGTGCTTTGTGCTAGAAGTATGAGGTGCTAAGGTAACACATGTGAAAGTGGCTTAACATTTAAGCTGAGACCTGAGGAAGTTATCCAGACCCAAAAGGATAGTGTTGGCAGATGAGAAAAGGCACACAGACAAAGGCCCTGAGAAGGATAAAGGATGGCATAATCAAGAAACTAACATTAAGTATGACACATGGCGCCTGTCATCAAGACACTCATGATTTATTTGGAGAGAGCAAAAAAATAGTGATCAATATCAGACAGTAAGTAATCAAAGGTAATCTATCATATTTACTCATAGTTGCACAACAAGTATACACAACAAACTAATAAATGTGGTTAACTGTAGAGAATGGATATATAGAGACAGAGGTAGGAGTGACAGTGGTGGGAGTGAGACTTCTCAATATATATATTTTTGTACACCTTTGATTTTTGGACCAGGTGAACAAACAACTACCAACTAACCAACCAACCACCAACCAAAAGAGCAAAACAGTTTGGGCAGTCCAGGAGAGCCAGAGGAGTTCAGAGGAGTTAGAAATGGGTGTAGGCTGCAGTAATTATATAGACTATCCTAGAAGAGGTGCTACCAGAGCTGGTAAGAAGGCCTAACTATGGGGAATGCCTTCTGGGTAAGGAGAATGAGGAGATCTATGGGAGGGAAGGTACAGAGTTGGACAGAAGGGTGTTTTCTACGATGAGTGAGATAGAAGGTTGGATATTCAGTATAATTGGGGCAAGAAAATCCAGCCAAAAGAGTTTAGACTTGATGATGCAGACAGTGAAGAGTTATTGAAGGTGTTTGGTAAATGGGGTGACAGGAGAAACAGGATTTTTTTTGAGCAGCTGAATCTGGAAACATGGGAAGGAGTGAGATTAGAGAAGCTACTGCAGTAATCCTTTTCTACTGTGATCTCCCTATCCTGGTTAGAAACCTTTCCCAGGCATACCCCTTCTTGCTTGCATTTCAGATCAACCTTGTGTCCCACCTGGAATGCCTTCTTTGGCCATAGCTTCTACCTAGTATAACAGGATCAGTCTGTGCAAGAGATAGATCAAGGATAGTCCTGTTCATGAAGTACATTTTCTAACAGGTTTCATTGTGTTACAAACCAGCTTGTGCTAACATTCATCCTGAAATTTGCCATGTGTTTCATTATAGGGAAATACAAAGATCAATACTTTCAACTGGGCTAAAATCCGCAAGTTGAGTTTTAAGAGAAAGCATTTTCTCATCAAACTACACGCCAACATCTTGGTGAGTAGTTCTCTAATATATTCTTTTACTTTCAGTTCACTTGAGATTTCTTGGTTGTTCCTGCAAATAGTTCGAACGTGAGTGGTGAAAGCTGGCTGGCTCTGAAGGGGGATGTGTTCCCTCTTTTGCCTCTACATAAATAAACTAGAGCTTTAGTCGTATTTTTACTGAAGTCAAAACACTAAGAAATTCTATTGGCAGTTCAGAATGAATGAAATAATAGGAGAATGGGGTGGTTGGGATGAAAGACAAGTCTCCTTAGAAACTATTTTTCAGGGATTTGATGAGTCAAACGGAAGTGACCAGATCTAGGACTATGGACATATTCATTCAATGTTATCTACTCCATTTTAGAAAGTATTTTTATCTTCTTTCCTTAAGCAAAAATAACTGAACACCTATTATATGCCAAAGCAAGATGTGTGTGTGGGGGGTGAGTGTATATTAAGCAAAAGAAGGAATTATTGGTCAAGGGTGAATTGTATGGGGTAAGATGAAGGTGCTAGAAAGGATGTTCTTTTGTGACTATAAAGGAAATGAAAAATGTTTATCAACTAATTTTTTGACCCACAGAAGATCCAGTAGTTTGTGCTTCATCCTCTGGATCTTAGCCTTACATAAAAGTGTTCATGTGAGCAGTTTAGGAGACTGTCCAGTGTGTAGCGCATGGAGATACCCAGGGCTGCATACAGGAACCTGGAAAAGAATAAGAGAAGTGGGGGCAGCAGTGTGGGTTGGTGGGGCTGCACACATGCATGGGCAAATGGGAGTATATAGTGAGTTGGGGGGGGGAATTGAACTTTAGGTCGGAAAGGCTAAACTCCCCTAGAACAGATTAGAATATGCTAAATGAGCATTACAGAGCATCATAGAACAAGGCGGCATAGAGAGGAAGAAGTGTTTCTAGCTGGTATGTTAAAAAGACTCATGTACATGTAATCATCCTATAAAGCCTACCATCTGTAAGGAATTCTCCTCCTCCCTCCCCTTTCCTGTTGGTCATTTATAACTTCTTGTCACCTTGAAAGGATACCTTTTGATGTTCATTTGAACGTAATTTACGACTTTATAAAAATGTTCCTGGCAGAGAAGAGGGAGTAAAAAAGCGTTTGAGGTGAGGGGGGTGTGCAAAACAAGATTTGCTTTTTAGAGAAAGCTCTGTTTTTGAGCAGTGGCCCCGTCTGTTCCTCAGAAGGTTGCCAATCACTTGGTTTCAGTAGGTGTGAAGCCTGTAGGGAGCCAAGTGGAAAATCAGAAGCTGCATGGGCCCCTGGGCCAATAGTTTGGAAAGCGTTGGTATTTCAAGGTCTTTGATATTCTTGAAGGATGTTTTGCTTGATGGAAATTGGTTTATACAGGTGTTGTGCAAGGACACCTTGGAGTTCACCATGGCCAGCCGAGATGCCTGCAAGGCTTTCTGGAAGACTTGTGTGGAGTACCATGCTTTTTTCAGACTTTCTGAAGAGCCCAAATCAAAGCCCAAAACCCTACTCTGCAGCAAAGGTTCCAGTTTCCGCTATAGGTAATTAAATATTGCACATAGGCAAACTACAAACACAACTTCTTTTCAATAACATGGAAGGCAGTAAGAGGAGCTTGAAATCTAGAAGCAATAAAGAATCCATTTCATTCACTTAAGGGATGATACCCTTTACTGCTCATTCTCTGTGTGACACATTAAGTCCATATTTCCTAACTGGGAGGCCGGGGGAGGGGAGCACCCTACTTAAAAGGTTAGATCAGAATCTCTGCAAGGATGGGGGGACATATGCCACTTGAGAAAATGTATTCAATGAACCTATTGTTTTCCTCATATGCAACTTATATGCAAGCCATGAAAAGGAAAGCTCAAAAATATCCTTTTGGTGGTGCTTAGGCAAAAGATAGTGTGAGGAAGCACTGGAGGGGCTAAGGGATTCAAGAGGTTGTGAGCAATATTGCAGTAAAGGCTCCTTACTACAGGTAACACTTTAGAGGAATGGAAGCGAGGTTGAAATAAGATCTTGTTTTTACTGAACACACCAGCTTAGAAATTCTTTGGAAGAAGCCTTCAAAACTCTTAGCTAAGATAAAAAAATTCTAATCGAATGCTTCCCATAAGAAAATTTTCAAATAATGGAAGCCTGCCCCAGTAAGAACTGAGATTTTTTAAATGTACTTAGTTTTGATGGAATCGTTCCAAAATGTATTCTACAAATCCCTGCCTTCTTAATCAGATGATACTAAGCATATTTTGCCCTTTTCTTAGTGACCTGAGTTATTACAAACATCACCTGCTAGTCTCTGCAGGCAGCTGTAGTGCAGTGACGGCCGCAGGG
This sequence comes from Tapirus indicus, assembly GCA_031878705.1. Lineage (NCBI taxonomy): Eukaryota > Metazoa > Chordata > Mammalia > Perissodactyla > Tapiridae > Tapirus > Tapirus indicus. Next base: position 109,814,756 of record CM062942.1, on the reverse strand, counting down.
TGGGGGAGGCATGTCAGGCCCTGCACCTCAGTGATAAATGGCCCAGACTTTTTGGATTTTATTATTCTTGTGATTTCTTCTTTGGCTCTTGTGTTTCTCCCAGCAGTCAGTTGGCTTTCTTTGCTAGTGTGTGTCTGACTGGAGCTTCTCCTGTTTAGTTAGCTGTTTTTCTTCTGTCATGGATTGGGAAACCAGATAAATAGCCTCATTAGAAATTGTGTGTAAATTCGGAGGTAGGGAAAAGGCCTTTAAAGAAAAGTATATTCGTTTTCAAGGCCAGAATTTTTAACTGTTATATAGCCCTGTTCAGAGACTTTTAAAAGTTTCAGGGTTCTGAGTAGTTAAGATTGCTCTATGCCTGATCCTTGGGTAAGTATTATCATTAATGTGATGGCCAAAGATCATGATGTATGTCATTCATCCAAACTTTTTTTATTTCAACCATAAATGAGGCTTTCAAGTTTTAGTAGCCTACTGGCTTACTACTAGCATTAATAAAATGATTATCTCATTCTTATAATAGTGGAAGAACCCAAAGGCAACTTTTGGAATATGGAAAAAAAGGCAGGTTGAAGAGCTTGCCATTTGAAAGGTACATACTTTTGTTTCTCTCCCTCATGTTGATTTTACGTTGAATTTGGAGATTTATATGTATCCTGTATTCACATGAAGACCATTTCAATTCCTTCTCTGTTTGGGGATTTCAGGAAACATTATCCATCTCAGTACCGTGAACGACAGTGCAGGTCCTCGCCAGACCTCCTCTCTGATGTGTCAAAACAAGTAAGGTTTCTGAAAATCCCTTCATCTTTAGATAAAAGTAATGCACCCACATTTCAAATGCTTCCAAGAATTGATTCTGCCAGAATCTCCCAGTGTGTAAAAAGGTTACCCTGTTCAAGTAGGTTAGCCTCCTGGGGAGGTCTGTCAGCTCAGTCTTTCCAGCCAATAGAAGACCATTTAGTAAACTACTGCTAGTGTGTACCTTATAGACTGGGAGCATCTGGCACATCTTTAAATTGCAACCTGTATTTGCTAACATCTTGCAAAATGAAGACGCTAATAAATTTCTATGGCTTTGTATTTTTAAAACTAAAAGCTCCGCTTTTTTACTTATGAAAATCTTAAGGCTTAGAGGAAGCTATAAGGTCTTAGGTTAAGGTTTTCTTTTTTTTTTTTGTGGGGAAGACAAGCCCTGAGCTAACATCTGTTGCCAATCCTCCCCTTTTTGCTGAGGAAGACTGGTCCTGAGCTAACATCGTGCTCATCTTCCTCCACTTTATATGGGACGCCGCCACGGCGTGGCTGACAGGCAGTGCGTCGGCGGGCGCCCGGGATCCGAACTCGCGAACCCCAGGCTGCCAAGCGCGGACTAAACCGCTGCGCCACCGGGCGGCCCCCTTAGGTTAAGGTTTTAAAGTACTTTTGCTGTGTAATTTTGTAACTTAATTTAGGAACAAAGTGCCATTCTCCTGGAACTGTGAGATGACGGCTTCACTTGAGTTTTATAGTATGAACCATGTTAATTATTTTGCTTTTGCTCTCTCTCTAAAAGAAAATTAATTATAGGTCTCATAAACTCTCATGTCTTCATTCAAGTCACAGGCAGTTTTTATCTGAAAGCCATCAGAGAGAGATAATGCTGGAAGTTACCATCTAATATATGACCCTCTCATGCCATTGATAGCCCTCCTCCCCAACATTTTACAGAAAATGGGGAGGAGGTTGGAGCAGGGAGGTTAGGAGACTTGCGTAAGGTCACACAGCAAGTCACAGGCAGAGCCAGGAGAGAAGGCAGAACCCCTGGCTCATTGATACAGCTACTAAACCATACTGCTTGAAGTACAATGCTGGCTGAACTACACAGAGAACTCGGAGGTGGGAGTGTGATGGCATTGGGAAAGGATAGTGTCATATGTATTTTTTATCTCATGAATTGGGATATGGTACAAGTTATTACCCTTCTGTTATATATTTATCAACCCTGGAATAGAACATGGATTGAAATGACTTTGTGAAAAAGTACCCTCAAAAAATTCCAGGCTAATTTAGATCCCTGCCCCCACTGCAACCAAATAGTTTTTTCCTTCTTTCACCAATAATATGTCCTTTCTCTCAAGGTGGAAGATTTGAGACTAGCATATGGCAGTGGATACTACCGAAATGTGAATGGAGTGCATGCCTCTGAGCCTGTGCTAGACAGTAGGAGGAGAAACTCTGCAGTGGAGGTGACGTTTGCAGCCGAGCTGGAGCGTTCCAAACCAGAGGCAGATCCCACATCATTACATCAGTCCCAAAGCAGTTCCTCTTTCCCTTTTATTTATACAGACCCTGTCTTTAACACTGACCCTGATCCTGACACTGATCCCAGAGACTACTTTGAGGAAAGGAGTCCTCTAAGCTCCTTCCAAACAAGCTGTAAGTTTGCTGAGAATCACATGAGCACATCTTCTGGCCTGACAAGCAAAGTGAGTCCAGCAAGGCAGCTAACTTACACAGATGTGCCCTATATCCCTTGTACTGGTCAGCAAGTTGATATTATGCCTCCTCAAGTCTTTTTTTATGTGGACAGACCACCCCAGGTGCCCCAACGGTCTCCAATCATGGCAGAGGAAAGGGAAAGGCCAGACAGCTGTCCAGAGCCCACTGCAATGAAGCCAGCCAAAAAAAGCCCAAGGAATATTAGAACGAAGAGCTTTCAGCAAGACTTTCAAGAACTCCAAGAAGCTATGGCCAGGACTAGTGGTAGGAGTAACAACAATGTAGATCTAGAAGAGGAAGACCCAGGTTTAGAAGATGCATTTGCATGTAACATTCAAGAGCAAACCCCTAAACGATCCCAGAGCCAATCAGACATGAAAACTATCCGTTTTCCTTTTGGGTCAGAATTTAGACCTTTAGGGCCTTGTCCTGCTCTGAGTCGTAAAGCTGACCTGTTTACATATATGTTTGCAGAGCAGGAGTTTCCAACTGTTCTAATGGATCAGGGAGCAGCAGAAAGATATGTAGCTAGTGAATCCAGTGATTCTGAATCAGAGATTCTTAAACCAGACTACTACTCTTTGTATGGCAAAGGAATAAGGTCACCCATGGCCAGAATCCGCTTGTCTTCTGGTAGTCTACAGCTAGATGAAGAAGATGAAGATGTTTCTTTCAATATACCAACTGCTGAAGACAGGACTTTGCTAAAACCATGTAATTACTTTTTAACTTAAAAATGTGAACTCTAGGAACATTTCTGGGTCAGTTCCATGTTACCACCTTCTACATAAACCATTTTTTTAGTTACTATTCATTGGTATTAAGGGAATCTTCTAAGTTTGGGCACCTACCTTATGAAAGATCCAGCCGCTGCCTCGTTCCTCAAGCTCCACTCTTCTATTCCCTCTGAAGGGACTCTGGAACACACCCTCTCCTCACCAGCATTGTGGCGGGGTGAGGTGGGTATTTGTCATCTCCATTATACATTTCCCCACAGAGACATTATAAATGGAGGTCAGGCTCTTCAACACTGAAGAATGGTGACAGCATGGGTTGGCATATAGAATTGGCTTCTGATGTCATTTACTGATTTAGTAGATTGTGACTGTGTTGGTCATTTTGTTTTTAAACAATACTGTGACTAAAGGTTTTAGTCCTCATTATTTGTGTGGGGCCCAGTAAAAATGGTCCTGGTATATGTTAAGAACTTTAATTTTTATAACACACATTAGTGGGAGCACGGCCCTCCTGTACCTCAGGAACAAGATGGTGGCATAGATCTTCTCAACAGAACACAAGTTTATAATTCATCTAGGAACTGGCAGAATTCTAAACCTTGAAAATTCATAAATTAATTTCTAAAGCCAGATATATGCCTGATGAAGATATTATGATGTTTGACTTATTACTTCTCTATTCTTATCTATTATACATAGCGAAGGATAAAAGTTAACATGTTGCTTGATCTAATCTCTCCTGCAAGAATTGATTTTTTGCTATATCTTGTTGCATGTATGTAATGTAGGCAAGGAAATGAGATGAACAGTATTTAAATAAAGAGTGATGGAAATCCATTTATTTAAAAAATAATTTGTAAGTATGATCTTCCTTTTGTTTTAATCAACTTCAAAGTGATTGGTTCTAGCCTATTAGTAAGGGAAGGGACAGTTAGAGAACAAGGAAAAAGAGGCAGGCGAGTGAAAATGCCTAATAAGGGATGGAGAAGTGGTAGAATTGGGGTAGCTGAAAAGAAAAAGGATAGTACTAAAACCAGACTGAGTTAATGAACCAAAATTCTATTCTTGACCTATTCAGAATTTATCTACTACTCTCCCCGGAAGGTATAGAATTCTATTTGAGAACTTTATTTTATTGATTTAAATGTTAAGTATAATATATTTACAAGAAAATTTTAGGTACTAACTTCAAAGAAATGATGCAATTATATAAGCAAGCTATTTTTATATACGACTTAAGGGAGAAAAGATGGTTAGAATAGTTTCCTTACTCTCTTAGTCCTTACATCAGAAAAATCCCTTTTAATATACCTCACTCTACCCCTTTCCCACATTCTAGCACTTTCCTGCCTGTTCCTGGAATTGTATCCAGTAACTCACAGTATAGAATAGATATTTAATAATAAGAATATTTTGAAGCCCACTCACCCATATACTAATCCTATAGATCCTCAAAGCTATGTTAAGTTCATCTTTGACCTTTTCTGTACGAAAAACTCAAATTCCTTTAGGCTTATATGCTATTTCTCACATCAATTTCTGGACGTCTTTGTGAAATTTTTTTCCCCCAGAGAACTATAGGGTTCCAATCTGTATAGGATTTTCTAATAAAATGACAATTAGGGTGATCATATAATTTATTGTCCAACCTAGGACATTTTTGAGTGAAAGAGAGGACTCTATTAATAATTTTGTCAGGACAGGAGGCAGAAATGAGGACAATGTTCATTGTAGCTATAACCAATGCTTAATAAAATGTGAAGAATATCTTCTAGTTTTCAATGGAAACATTGGTGTTAAAGTTTCAACAATAGATTAAAGGGCAAAGGAGAAATAATTTGAAACAATTAAAATACTATGCCATACTCCCCTCAAGAAAACAAACATTGAGGACCATGAAATTTAAGAATTTATTTTTAAACTTCCCAAAACACTGGCGTATGCTTCACCTAGAAACACTTTACAGGACTAATAACTATAATGAATAAGCAGTACAATTTCTATCCATGATACAGTTGTGTTGTCAAGTTTCAAATAATCAATTTATAAACTTGTTGCTTTTACTTTTACAAAAATATTCATTTAATCAATGATATGAGTTGCAAAATTATTTCCAGACCTCTACAGATTATAAACTATAATGGAATTTCAGTTACATAGCAGGTGAAAATTTTAACTGAACCATTACTTCAAAATACAATATGTTAAAAGTAATTGTTACAGTACAGGCACCAATGAAAAGAATTTTCTTGGCATATGATATGACAACAACTTATTCAAGTGTCTGTATTATTACAAAAAAAGAGGAGGTAATGGGTACTTTGACCAAAAACTATATTCTTGAAGAACATCTTTCTTCTAATATTTGGCAATTATTCATATTTTAAAAAATGACTTCTGTGCAAAAACCAAATTGTGCAGATCCAAACAATAAAACATTAATTTCAAAGGTAATTAATATCAATAATTCTATAACTACTGAAATATAGCCCCAGTTCAGAACTTAGGCAGGCATAATATATATACTGGGCTTAAAAGAAAAAAGGTATTACCCACATAACAGTACCATAAATATAACTGAAAATTAACTGTACAGTCTAACTTACCTTTGTACGGACAGAAATCATCCTGTACTATGGTTATTTTCATATGAACTAGAAAATGCTTATTTAAATACGCTTTAAAAATGAACAAATGATGCTTATGTACTGGATAATTATGAAGAACAAAAACGTATAAATAGTTTATAGGACATTTTACTACCATGACAAAAATATGCTGGTGTAAGTTATATTCATACCTGTTGATCAGGTATTTAATCACATGATGATCAGCTTTTTTAAGCTCCCCAAATCCAAGCACATAATATGCGATTTCAGTTAAAGATTTTAAAAATGAAGCCTGACTAATTCCTCCAGTATTACCAAAAACCCATCCTTGGCTAATTGGTATTGCTTTAAATTTCCAACCACGTTAAATAAGGGTCAATTGCCTCTTCTAAAAGAGGAGGTAAATACTGCACACCAAGAGGTACCTCTGTTGCTACATGTTGCCTATAAATGCTTCAAACACAGGGCTCTCGAAAGTGATCGTCATTGAGCTGCCTGGAATATCATAGCAACTTGGTAGAAGAGTCAATACTTTTCAAGGTTTCATTTCCAAGAGCTTATTAAAAACTACTGTTTTCAGAACGTATGATTTGTTTCCACCTCTTCACCAATAGTCATTTTTAGAATATGCTTGTGTTTAAAAAAAAAAAAAAGCTTTTTGAGGCTTGATGATTTACAAAAGTTGAATACTTAGGATGACTTTGAAAGACCTGTACGTTTCATGAGTGTACAGTTAACTAAAGATCAAAACATGAAAGGCATTCATCCTAGTAACTTAAGTAATAATGATACCTAAAAGCAAAACTGTATCTCAACATTTACTAGAATACTGATGAAACTATAGTATTAAAAGTTATTCCTTACAAAATAATCTCTTTAAAATACAAAATGATAAAGACCATCACAAAATAGTTGAATAGCTTCTTCCAAATCTTCAATGTTGCAAAGATCCAAAAGGCACATGGAGCTCATGAGTTAAGCATTATTAAGCTTGAAGTAGCTTTGGCGGGTTTCTCTGGGTCCATATGAAATAGAAGCCAATAATAATAAGTTTCTTAGGGAGATTCATTTGCTGAACACCTAGGAAATTAAGAAAAAAAATGATACACAACTGTGCATGTTTGTATTTCTCATCTGGATAAACTCCGCCATGAAGGAACTGATTCGGCACAGTAAATTCTTTCTACTGAGTCTCATCATGTAGATGTCAAAATATGAAGATGTTAAAAAACCCCTTCTGTGTCTGATTTTACAACTTCCAATTGATTTGTTTGCAAATTGGAAAAGAGAGGGGAGTTTTCCTTAAAAATCTAAGGGATTTTAAAAGCGGCTTTAGTTTATAAGTGCAAGTAGGCTTTATCAGATAGAAAGACCTATGAGAGTATGTAATTTTATAGTCTGTAGTTTGTTCCCAGTGGCATCACAAATACAAAGAGATATAAAGATGCACTGAGAAGCGATATAATGGGATTAAGGCTAATATTAGTATTGCTTTATAACTTGTTTGAGCTAAGGAGTTGTGTGTATGTTTGTGTATGCATACAAAAGTCTTGTTTAAAAAGAGAATTTTAAAATTAAATGTCAGAACTTGACTGAACGTGAACAAAGTTAAACCACTAGTTCAGGAGATAGTATAGAAACCGAAGCCAAGGACCTTTTTATAGTCTTTATGGAGTTCTTCTACCTAAAATCCTTTCCTTAAGTTTTCTCATGGGGGTTAAACTTATGAACTTTAGTGCTGGAAATTACGTGAATAGTGGTGTGATCGAGTAGTGGTGACCTTTTGTCTATACTCCTACTAGCAGAGAAAGGGGGAAAAAAGCCATTTCATTCAGTGGAAAAGTACCTTGTAATGCCTGAAGATAATAATTCCAAAAGCTAATGTTTAAGATGGGCAGCAAACAAAACAATTTTCAAGCATACAACTACTAAGAAGTTACTTTGCTGGGAATAATTGAAATGACTGAATCAAGGTAATTATATTGCATCATAAATGAACATCCAACAGAAAATGTCAAAATAGTTTTAAAAAATGACATTTCAAGCTTACTTCTGAAATTTTTCAATTAATTTCTTCACCATTTTATCTGTGATGCCAGGACAGGCGGCTTCAGCCACAGCAATACTTTTCTCGAGTTCTTCAATTGCCTGATTCCTGCTGGCATTATTCTCATCCTGCTGTTTAAGCTGAGAAAGATCAATAGTTATAACATTTAAAATGACTACACTTCTTAAAATAGATATCCAAAGCTAATGAATCTGTACTTACTTCAGCAAACGCAGGTGTGATTATCATAGACAAACAGCTCAAGGTTTGCACAAGATCTTGCCCCTTTGAACAAATAGTATAGTTATACACATAAAATTAAAATAGTCATTCATGTTTTTCTTCTTCAATAACAAATGTGCACTAATTTGAATCTTCCCCCCAAAAGACCCAATATAAGGCAAGTCTCCATGCTTTCTTCCCATCTATCATCCACCATCCAGAAGGCCTCTAACTTCTAGGATTATAATATACATCCATGATTCCACTGGGTTAATGTATCTCTAGGTAAAATCATTAAAAAATATACCAATGGCCACTTAAATGACTTCTATAACCTTTTCTTAATTAGCTCTAAAAATGACAAATGAAGCATGTTATGGACACAGAGACGTAGACAGGCATTTAGGGGTATGAAATTCTAACAATTTTTGGCCATCGTAATCTCACTACATAGTTCGAAAAAGTATATCAAGAGGAAGTGGTCATCTCTATGGACATACCGCCCCATTCTGTAGCTTCTTTGGATCAGGCTTCTTTCGCACAGTGGTAAAGCTCCATTCAGGATGAGTATTATTTTCCCTGCTGGTGGATTCCCTAAAGAGATTGTCAAAGATATTTCTATAAGTTCCAAAATAATTCAACTTGGTGAAAATACCAAATCAATGCAGCCAGACTCTGAAGAGAGAACTGCCTCAATGGATAAAAAATCATAGTATAAAAAAGTATTTGATCTCAGTTTCAGGTAGATACTACATTTTACTGTAGAGTAGCAGTGGTTCTCAACTCTAAGTGCGCATCAGAATCACATGTGGACACCTCTTACCATATATAAAGCCCTGCCCCTGCCCCTCCCACTGACAGGATCAGGATCTCTTGTAGTATGGCTTGTGATTTTTTTTAAGGCTTCATAGGCAACTCTCATGGGCAGCTAAGGCCAACAATTATTAGAACAGGGTACATAAACTATCCTGATATTTTTCATCCCTTTCAAAAGTTGGGCAATTTCTCATAAATGCAGGACTCCGAGAGTATTATCTAAAGAAACTTAGTATTGCCTTTGTGCCAGTTCAGCCAGTGGAGGAGTAAATTTTGGTGTAGCCTACAGACTTTCCTAGTCTAAAATAAGTTATGGCCCTCGAGGCTAAAATGTTAATGTAAATGCTGCAGTTAAAAAACAGCGCAATTTTTAAAGCAGGTACAGATCATATATAAATGAATAGTCAAATATACCAGTCTGATCACAGTTGGGTACATAGCCAAGAGGTAGGAAAGGCCTGGCGGTCAGTTCTCCAGAGGGATTTTATAGGTTGCCACCAAAGTATGAGAAGACGTAGCCCCTTATCACTTTGGGCAAACTAACATAACACCTTTAATCGAATCTTGTTCCAAAATTTTGTAATATACTCATATATCCACTAGGGGTTAGACCAAGACCATTTAAAACTAGAGCAATTCACTCCTAAGAAAAACATGCTTCCGAATCCATTGTACTCTACAGACTGTAATTTTAAAAGATTTTCACAGTTTCTAAAGTAAAACTTTAGGATATGGTTTATATTTTATGCTAGAGACATACTGGATCACAGTTAGAAGATATGAATATTAAAACGGGCTACCTACATAAAAATTAAATAATTTGTACATACGAATCAGAGCCCTCAGAATCAGATTCATCGTCACTGTGTCCTTCTGCCTTCCATCTCTTAAATCGATCTATCAGTTCGGTCAGATAAGAAGTCTTCTTTGAATTTTTTACAATGAATTTGTGTTTCAGAAGTTCTTTAGCTGTAGGACGCTAAGGAAAACAATGAAGGATGCATGAATGTTTCTAGGCTCTTTCTGATTACAAGGGGTGGTAAGCAATCACTTCAGTTATTAAGCTGAAAGGTGTGAAAGTAGACATAACAAAAACTAAAATGCTGTAGGACAATAGCTAATTCTATTTCTGAAGTGGCTCAAGGCAACCAAATGAAATTCACTACTTTGGTACCAATTTGTTAAAGCCCAATGGGCAAAAGGTGGCCTACCTCCCGGCAAACTGGCAGGTAGGGCCTTCTCAAAAGCAGAGAAACACAAGGCAGGATTTTGAAAGTAAAGTAAAAATTTAAAAACATCACAAAATAGTGCTTTATAAATACTTTTATTTACTGTAAATTGAAAAAACTGATGAAAACTAGCAAGGCTATAACTTTGTTATTATCTGCACATATCACATGATCCTCAGATTAACCCCTTCTCTATCACACATTGATTCATATTCCATCTCAATACAAATACCAGGTGCTGTGGGGGATATTTCCCCCTAGTATTTTATTAATATTAGAATATTCATTATCAACTTAAAAAAAGTTACACCGAACTTAGTTCTTGTATATTTCTAGTTTCTAGAAGTCACCAGACAGCTTTATTTTAAAAACAATGAAACAACGGTAATCAAATTTGCCAGGTAAATGAGTGGAGTGCACTAGACTTCAGGAAAAGTATCCAACTTTGTGTTGGAATTCCTAAACATTAAATGAAAAAATAGTGCAAACATAACTTTTCATGAAAAATAAAAACAGTTGAATAAAAATCATTGTGAATAGTTACACATAGGCTTTAATAATGACACCCTATAAAATGAAATTTATTTCTCAAATTTCTTTCCCCCCGAAACAGGAAATGATCAATAGCATAAGGAAGAAGCTAGGGACCACGAAAGAGAGAAACAGATGAAGGGGAAGGAGAAAAGGAACTAAGGGTCTTGTTCAGAACTGAACAGAATTAGCAATACAGAGGAAGAACCAGGTTCCTGGATGCATCTTATACAATTTTCACACGCACTGTATTCCTTGTAGGAAAACACCACATTTGCTCTATGGAGATCTGATAATAAAAACCAGTAGTAATAGCAATATATACTCACAAATGATGGATCTTTGTTCAGGCAAGCATCAATAAACTCCTTAAAGGACTTACTAAAGTCTCCGACAAGTGTGGGAGGATTGTTTTTTGGAATAAGAAACAGAACTCGCATCGGATGCATATCGGAGTTAGGTGGCTCTCCCTTGGCTAGTTCAATAGCAGTAATCCCCAATGACCAGATGTCAGCCTAAGGCAAGAGAAAGACAAAGAAAGTACCTTGAAACTCCATTACAACATAATAAAATAACCACAAAATAACCTGTGGAATCTAAAGGCCAGACAGTATTAAAGTGTTTCAAGAAATGAGATGTTAATAAATGTTTATTACTAGAATTCATGTATTTAAAAAATATGGCAAATCCCCTACTCTGTGCCAGATATCACACTCTAGGCACTGAGGATTCAGGGAGTGAATAAACCAGACAAAAATCCCTGCTCTCAAGGGGCTTATGTTCTAGTAGAAGAAACAGATAAACAAATAAACAATATGATGTCAGATGGTGCTAAGTCCTGTGAAGAAAATAATACATCAGGACAAAAGAATAATGAATGATGGGGTCAAGGGACTGCATATTTACACAGGATGGCTAGGGAAGACTACTATGTGTAGGTAATGTTTAAGCAGAGAGCTGACTGGGAGGAAGGTTATTCCAGATAGAGGGAAGGGCAAGTGCAAAGGTCCTGAGGCCACAGTGTACTTGCCATGTTTGCAAAACAGCAATGAGGCCACTCTGGCTGAAGCAGATAGAATATGCAGGAGAGTGGTAGGAGATGAGACAAGGGCCAGATCCTAGGGAGCCATGTATGTGAAAGTAAGGACTTTGGATTTAATTCCAAGTGGGACAGAAGGCCATTGAAGGGAATAGGGTCCAAATATTACTAGCATCAAGGGAACTTATGATTCAGCAGCAACATTTGACATAATTCTAGCTTTGAAAATACTTTAAAAGGAAGGAAAACTAAGGCAGTTTATTAAATAGGATAGTAGGCTATATAAAACTTATTATTAAAAACAAAACAGTTTGTACAGGTAACACTTTACTTTTGAGTCATAAGCTGACTGTTGAATAACTTCAGGAGCCATCCAAAATGGTGTTCCCACAAAGGTATTTCTTTTAATTTGTGTATCTGTCAGCTGGCCAGCAACTCCAAAGTCAGCAAGTTTAACATCCCCTTGTTCTGAGAGCAAGACATTGGCAGCTAGGAGGAAAAAGGAAATGAAAAAAACCTCAGCTTCCTCAGAATGCATCTACTTTTCTCAGGTTCATATTAGACTTTTGTATACCTTTTATGTCTCGGTGAATTTTCTTTTCTGAATGCAGATAGTCCAGACCTTTCAAAATTTCCTTTAGCATGGTAGCAATCTGGAACTCATCAAATGGACCAGCTCGCAGCTTAGGGAGAAAAATACACACACAGACACGTATAAATGTTTGGAACAATTAAGTTCAAACTTGATATTATCTTCGAAATAAGGGAATCACTTAGATATATGAAGCAGTTCTGTTTATTAAACCAATATTTAAACAAATGACAAAAAAATTTTAAAGGTGAGGGAAGAGAGTAAAAAAGTTAAGTCAAAGGGCTGAAAGAGTTTTTAAATGATTAGATTTAATCTTCACAGGTAATACAAGCAGTCTTACCTATATACCAGCTCCAGGTTCTTAAATCTTGATATCAAAGATTTAAGAAATATGCTTAAATAATGACAGACTAGTTTTCTTTTCCTCAGATAGGAAAAAAGAAATCAGCTACTCAAATTTTGCCATTTGCTGTTTAAAAGTTCTTAAATATTTACACTGAACTGATTTTTAGATTACAAAGTCCATAAGATTTCCACAGCAACCCAATTTGATATAGGTCCACTGTAGCACACTTCTTAGAAGTTATGTATTTCAATAACATTGTAAAGCATAGAGCTTTTTTGAGACTCATATTTAAAATTTAGCCAGGAATAATTAAACTATTCAGACTGTCATTGTAAAAAAAAAAGTTATCAAATCATGGAGGGATACAGTTTTTCAAATAACTGTAACACATTTCCCTTTCTTTCCCCATCCCTGTACCAAAGCCAATGGTTCCAAACTGGAATACAAGGAAAGCAATGATTAGGTTTCAGGAGAACTTGTAATGGAATATCTGAAAATCTCTCTTTAAAATAAATGGTTATTTTAAAATTCTGGTACCTCATAAAGCACAAACAGTGGACTGTATAATATTATTACAGGAAAAGGGTGGGAATCTAAAGTCAGAGCTGAGGTAGAGCTCTGTTTGCTGGAAGGAGGGAAGAGGTGGTGAAAATCAAACATTGCCCACTCTGCCTCACACTGGGAGGGATTCACAGCTCTTTGGCACCTTGTGTATTTCATCTTTCATGAATGCCATATTTATTCCGAATAAAGGGCACTTTCATGTTGAGATTTAACAACTTAAATAGAACCCATACTTTGGTCTCACTATTTAATATTAACTGTGTTCCGGATATATAGTATACTCCAGGGACATCCATAGTTCAATAGGTGCCTTTCCTAGGTAACATTATCTATTTACTTTCAAATCTATCAACTTCCACCCCAAAAGTTTCTATTTAAACAGTAGTGATTAAAGTCATTCTAAAAGGTGAAAATGGTATATTATTTTATCAATTGCTGGCAATGAAATTCTGAGGTACTAACCAAATAACTGAAAGACAAACATCATAGTACTTAAAGTTAGTACTTAGCATCACTGATCATAAAATGTTGACAGGGCCAGAGGAGGTATACCCTCAGTTATTTAGGTCCTTATAAGGGGTACTAGCTATCATTCTGAAGGACTTCTAAAATGGCCTGGATAAGCCAGTGTATTACCTAATACAGAATTTTTAAAATATATTTAAGTAAAAACAAACAAAAAAGGGGTCCTAAACACCCATTAGCTTATCTGCTATATTTAAAAATTAGTAAAATTTAAAATTCAGTAAAAGTAAAATCTCAATTGACTGGGTACTGGAGGAGGATGGGAAGGGAGACTCCATAGGAAGGGAATGGGAATGGGATGGTGGTACAGCTGGGTTTTTCTGGTTATCAGACAGAAAACTGTCCTAAACCTTGTGGTTAAAAGGTTTCCTTAGCCATGTGGATAATGATTAGAAAAAGGAGACAAAAGGGAGTTGGAAAGAGAAGGAAGGTAAAGTAGATGGGACAAAGATTGTTTTTTTGATTCCCAATGCAACCTTGGGAGAGAGAACGCCAAGATCTTGGTCCACTGTCCTTAGAGTGCATAGTTGAACTTCCCTCCAATGACTGAAGATCGTGCCATGCCTCTAATAGCTAATACCTCTGCCTCCAGGGCAGTGTACTTGCCTTGGATAATTTGCCTCTGTCAGCTGAGGATATGCAAGAGAGGGATATTTGCTCTTTCCAAGAGCAAATATACTTATGGGCTTGGGGATTTTCCCCACATTCCTTTGACTTCCAGCTGGTCCCTAATGCAGCATGTTATGTTATGCCTTCTCTTACGGTTAAGCATATTGTTTCCAACTTTTTTCCTTGGTGCTCATGTTGTCTTCTATTAACCACGTTGTATGTGTTTTTGTTGTAAGCCACTGCAATTCTTATTGGAAAGAAGTTAAGTATAATAAATTCAATAAAATGATGTACAGTATGCTCAAAGTCTGTTCACATACAACTAATTTTTTTTTCAAGAATGGGAGGGAATCTTGAGATATACAGTATATGATGTTGACATAAATTATAAGTCATAATCATATTCCATTAGTTGGGCACCAGTTTAAAGTGATAAACACTGTCTGCTCAGTATCCCTCTTGTTTTCTCTTGTTCCTGGGAGCAGTACCCTCATCTAAGCCTAATCCTTTCTTAGATTCCCCAAATGATAGCATTCATTTGTACAGGACTATACATAGAGAAGAAATAGCACATTTCCTCATCATTTTCTCTCCCTACAACATTCAGTTAAATGAGGTTTATAATTAAATCACAATATTATTGAATTTTAGAGCTAGAAAAACAAAACTAGACAGATTGCTAACTTAATTTCTTCACTGAACATCTGAGGAAATTAAGGCACAGAAGTTAAATGGCTTGCCCAATATTAACCTGCTAGTCAACAGCAGAACCCAGACTAGGACCTAGGTCTCCTGATTTTTAGCCACTACAGGGCTAAGAACATTTTAAGTTCATTGAATATATGCTAATTAGTATTTGTTCTCTTAGGTGGAGATCAGAATGGCAGGATAAGATTAAGATCTTAAAATCATTTCATCCAGAGACTTCATAAAGCTGACCAAACTACTACTGGGGAACACAGATTGTGTTAGTTAGGATTGGGCCAGTGTCCAATGCTTAACATTGCTAGCAGTGATTGTGATGAAAGCCAATGCCTACAAAACAGGGAAGAGACACGGTGAGCACCTTGGGGGACCAGATAAGGTAACTGTGATAAATTTGGAAAGGGCTTCTTTTTGTTTGTTTGTTTGTGGGGAAGACCAGCCCTGAGCTAACATCTATTGCCAATCCTCTCCTTTTTGCTGAGGAAGACTGGCCCTGGGCTAACATCTGTGCCCATCTTCCTCCACTTTATATGGGACGCCGCCACAGCATGGCTGACAGGCAGTGCGTCGGCGGGCGCCCGGGATCCGAACTCGCGAACCCTGGGCTGCCAAGCGCAAACTAAACCGCTGCGCCACCGGGCGGCCCCAGAAAGGGCTTTTAATATTTAAAAAGTGAAAGGGGGATCGTGGAGCAATTGCGAGGCTTCTTGTGGAGCTAATGAAAAAACTATTGTATAATAAAACTATGTAACAAGACAAATAGAAATGAGATCATTTAACTTCAAGAGAAGAATGAGATCTGACTGCATATGCATGAAGGATTATTATACAAAGAAACTCCAGTTGTGTTCTCTCAATACAGAAGAGAGAGAAAGAAAAAATGAGCTCAAGCTTTAGGATATGAGAATTAGATTAGACACAAGGAAGGATTACCTAACTCAGCAACTGATTAAACTGAGATGAATTCCTAGAAAGAGATGAGGCTCTCCATCAAGTTTTTTTTTTTTTTTTTTTTTTTTGTGGGGAAGACCAGCCCTGAGCTAACATCTGTTGCCAATCTTCCCCTTTTTGCCGAGGAAGACTGGCCCTGAGCTAACATCCGTGCCCATCTTCCTCCACTTTATATGGGACGCCGCCACGGCATGGCTAACAGGCAGTGCGCGTCCGCGGGCGCCTGGGATCCGAACTCGCGAACCCCGGGCTGCCAAGCGCGGACTAAACCGCTGCGCCACCAGGCGGCCCCCTCCATCAAGTTTAATTACCACTTATTTAGAATGACTTAAGTAAGGTTCTGTCTAAAGGAAAGAAAATCTCTTGTGGTCATTTCTGTTCACAGGATTATTTGAAGCTTTGGAGTCGCTGGCAGTCAGGATTATAGCCTTTTAAAAATATTTAATCACTTTCAGTTAGGAAAACTCATCTCCATTTAAAAAAATAAGAATTAAAGTATTACTTAATGATCTTAATCATCAAAACATTTTATTTTTAGGGCCAGCCCCAGTGACCTAGTGGTTAAGTTTGGCACGCTGCACTTCGGCAGCCTGGGTTTGGTTCCTGGGCACAGACCTACACCACTCTGTTAGCGGCCATGCTATGCTGTAGCCCACATACTAAAACACAGAGGAAGACTGGCATGGATGTTAGCTCAGGGAGAATCTTCCTCAGGAAAAAAAATACATTTTACTTTTAGAAATAGCATACATTACCCATTTTAAAGGCAGAAGCTTGCTAATAAAATATGTCATATAACATTAGAGATGGAAGAGAACTTACAAATAACTTGGTGAAACTTCTTTGTTTTATAGGACATCTACGTCCAAGGAATTTGTGGGTTTGGTTCACAGTCACAGATTTAGTTATGAATAAAGCCAGCCCTATAACCTCAAACTCCCATAGGCCAGCCCAGTGGTCATTCTACTAGACAAAGTTGCCTCTAATAATTCATATTGAATTTTAAATACAATTTAAAATTCTTTTCATATTAATAAAAATTTTAAAAAGGTAAAAACCCAACATTGATAGAATCACACTAACTTGAGGAAAACAATCAGTGTTTCTCAAAAGCATTTTGTGGGTGAACATATCTTCACTGGGTGGTACTTTTCCTACACACTGCAGGATTTTAGCATCCTCGTCTCTTCCCACTAAAGTGGCTGTAGCACTTCCAAGTTATTGTGACAACCAAAAATGCCATCACATTTCCAAATGACCTATAGAGGGGCAGAGAGAACTCTGTAGAGACCTGGGTCTATAGACCTACTTGGTCAGAACCCAGGAACCACTTGTAGTGACATTTATCTGAATTATATATGTTTAAAAATCTAAGAATACTCAGTCTTTTTAGGGATAAGCTTGCAAAGTAAAACTCCAAACTGACAGCAATTGTCACATACTTATTCCTAATTTGGGGGGCTTTATTTTATTAAGCTATTTGCATTTCTTATATACTCTTAGAATGTCAGCAACATGCTCAATCTTGCAATAAAGCTGACTCTACATAAGTGTAGTGGTCCTGAAGAAAGTGTTTAATTTGAACACATTAACTAAAGCAGCCACTTAGCTTGCCCAAAAGCTGTTCCTTGCTCCAATTAAAAGAAAAGTTAAAGTATGGATGTATATGTGTGTGTGTAATTATTTTAAAATACTTACAAGGTCCAGCGCTGAACCGCCACCCAGGTATTCCATTATTATCCATAATTTTGAACCCTGTAAAAACCATGAAACAATTTAATAATTACAAACCCGAGCCAAATAACATACAAGCATAAATGTTAAATCTGACAGACTAATATACTGGTTCTAAAATAGAGTTTTAAAATTACTTGTTTAGAACCCAGAATATTTTTTCCATAGAACATTACAAATGAAAGTAAAGTTCTGAGTCTTGACCCTCCCACAAACCTATTTAGCCTATGATATAGCTAAATAAATAATAAATGATTATTCCTTATTGTTAAAGTATTAGCAATTTTTATAAAACCCAGAAAAAATAACCATAGCTTTAAATGATTATTTTCAATGATGATATTGAAGGGAAAAGATAGTTACATTAAAAAATGAAGAGGTAAACGGAGACTGGTAGAAATTTTGAATGGGGCTTCTGGGTGCTTCCCATGAGATTTTAGAGTTTGAAGACACTGGATATTTTGCCTTATTTCAGTTTTCGGCTTTTGTTTTAATGTACTTTACAACTTTTTGTGTGTGTGTGTGAGGAAGACCGGCCCTGAGTTAACATCCGTTGCTAATCCTCCTCTTTTTGCTTAGGAAGACTGGCCCTGGGCTAATATCCGTGCCCATCTTCCTCTACTTTATATGGTATGCCGCCACGTGCGTCGGCGGGCGCCCAGGATCCAAACCGGCGAACCCTGGGCTGCCAAAGCGCCAACTAAACCGCTGCGCCACCGGGCCGGCCCCTACTTTACAACTTTTATCAGCCATGATTAATGGGCATTTTTGCTACATATATGGAACCTAGAAAGAATATTCTTTCCCCTCACCCCCCCCAAGGTAAATGGATAAGATAAAGGGATTGCGTAGCTTAAAAAGCATATGATTACTCCAGGTAGAATTAACTTGTGAGTTGTACATGAGGAAATGAGGCTCATGGGGGAGTACATGTGTATGAATTCCAAAACAAGTATGTATACACACACACACACACACAGAGACACAGACACACACATCATTCAGCTCTAACAGATAAAAATCGAAATAAACCATTAAATCTTTCTTTGAGCTCTAGCTTGAAATACTAGGGACACTTCTCTCTCCATACCATTTGAAGAGTGGTATTCTCTGAATTTTGGGGGGGACCAGAAAGTTGACCGGAAGTGGAATGGTTGGTTTTACTATACTGGCAAGTAGCCAAGTTGTGAATGGCTTGTGTTCCAAAAGTCCATTTTTATGTAAGATGTTCGGAATTCGGAAAGCAAGCATTTTCCCATAAAAAATAATGTCTAGGTTCCTGGGTTAGTCCCCCTCAAAGGACAATTTAATGCAAAGGTATCCACAGTATAGCTTAAAGAGTACAAGAGAAACTAACCACTATTTATCCCATAACAATGTTTCAAGGAGAAAAATATGTTCAGTGTTGTGCTTCAACTTGAGATGCCAGGAACACATTTCTCACCTTTACAGCCCCAGCTGTGGGATGAAGATTCTGAAGCTACTGCTGGTAGTCCTCAAACTCTAGAATTTCTGGGAAGTACTAAGGAGTTCCACTTAAAATTTCCAAGTGTCTCTATGAGGTTCAGGCTTTATCATGGCAGAAAATGGACTCCAGTAACATGATAAGTGTTTAGGTGACACTGTAGTATGGGGAATGGGATGTGGCCTAGGGTTAGAGATCAAGGAGGGAGGGCTCAGTTAAATTAAGATGAAAAGACTCCTCCTTTCTTTTTTGATGCTGTAACTATGTAGGATGTATAAGAGAAAAGAGGAACAATGCGCCCTCCCCCCAATCTTGACATCCACTCTGTCAGAGCAGGCCAGCTTGAACTAAGGAAAGAAAGAGTTGAGAGTCTTTGCTAGCAGCAGTGTCTACAGTAAGAAAGAGAGAAAAAAAAATCTCCATAATAGTGGGGAGGGGAGAGGAGTTCCAGAATCATTCATTTGGCATTGAGAACTTAAAAATTATGAACGTGATGTGTCTTTATATTTTTTCAAGAGAAGAAAAAAGTGTTTCTCACAATGCCATATAGCCCGAGAAATTTTTCTTTTGCCACCTGTTTGTTTCTAGTAAGTATTTTATTCTACCTTATGAGTTTAGAATGCTTCCCATTCACCTGGCATTTAAAAGAAAAAAGATCTTATAAAACATGTTTATCTGTTTTGCAGTTCTGCATGAATGAAAGTACCTGTTTTCCAAGTTAAAAACAATGTGTGGGGGGTTTTTTTGGTACCAATTCAAAACAAAAACTTACCAACTGTCTGTTCTTCACTAAAAAGTATTCATAGAAAGCTTAAAATGTTGTTAAAGTTATGACTAAGCAACTTCCAGATCTGAAAAGGCTTCCTCCTAGCAAGCGAGTTGTTCAGTGGAACTAGGACTCTTCTGAGACATGCAGGGAACCAGAGCTGCCTGATAGGTTTTCTGGCTGCTTCCTTCTGATTGCCACTTCTGGAGATAAGCCTCACTGGAGGATAGCCATAGGTCAGGACATTCAGAAGACTGCTAGGCAGGCATGGGGACTGAAGCAAGGTCTGATGGGCATAGGCAGGAATGGTGAGCTGGTGGGGCTCCTCCCTGCTCAAGGAAGCTTTACCCACAGAGGCTCTTCTTACCAGTTCCTTGTTCACCACAGGTCTCAATGAAAACACCAATCATAAACAAGATAAAAAAAGCCTAGACCCTGTGTTGGTATTTTTGGGGGGGGACTAAAACTTCTACCTTTGATTTCTGGTAAAAAATGTTTGTGTTGGAGAATGCAAATAAGTATGTTTGGTTTGCTTTTAAATAATTTAAAAGGCTGTGATGATATCTACATACTGGTTTACAATTCCAAAAGAGCCAAGTGACTGTAAACCATAAGCATACATCTGGCACATTTAAGCATAGGAAGTCCCTGAAGGAAAAACTCTACTTCTCCACTTAACAATATGATTCACATATTTTAACAGTGGGTTGGAGGAGTAAGCCTAAAGTCCTGCAGCAACATGGATGGTCAGTTAGGGGTTAAGAAATGGCTCTGTTCCAAAATTCAGAATGCCTAAAGAGTAAGTACAGATCTTCCTTGATTGACAATGGGGTTACATGCCGATAAACCCGTCGTAAGTTGAAAATGCACGTAATACACCTAACCTACGGAACATCATAGCTTAGCCTTGCCCACCGTAAACGTGCTCAGAACACTTACATTAGCCTACAGCTGGGCAAAATTATCTAATACAAAGCCTATTTTATAATAAAGTGTTGAATATCTCATGTAATTTATTGAATACTGTACTGAAACAGAATGGTTGTGTGGGTCCAGAATAATTGTCAGTGCATGAGTTGTTTACCCTCGTGATCGTATGGCTGACTGGGAGCTGCATTCGCTGCTGCTGCCCAGCATCACGAGAGAGTGTCCCACAGCATATCGCCAGCCCAGGAAAAGATCAAAATTAAAGATTTGAAGTACAGTTTCTACTGAATGTGGAATGCTTTCGCATCATCGTAAAGCTGAAAAACCATAAGTTGGGGACCGTCTCTACTCTAGAGTTGTAATATTGACTGGGGAGAAGTTGGAACCTAGTGTTAACAAATTACTGGTGTCTGCAGTATCAACTCTGCCACCCCACGAGGGCTTTGATTCCCACTGTTTGTCGCTAAAGCAGACACTTGGCCCAAGAGGGGAGAAATGCTACTATGGAACTTGGAATTCATTTGCTCACAGAAAAAACATTTAAAATACTCATTATATGTATTTGAGACATCATTATTGTACTATATATCAAGTACGTGTGGAATTAAGTGGACTGGTCTGTGAATCTAATAGCCAATCATAACACTGACCACATAAACCAGCATGTATAAGTAAAATAAGTCAGTCACCAAAGGACAAATGTTATATGATTCCACTTGTATGAGGAACTTCGAGTAGTGAAATCCATAGAGACGAAAGTACAATGGTAGTTACCAAGGACTATGGTGAGGAGAGAATGGGGAGTCACAGTTTAAGGTGTACAGGGTTTCAGTTGAGGAAAATGAAAAAGTTCTGGAGGTGGATAGTGGTGACGGTTGCACAACAACTTGAATGCACTTAATGTCACAGAACTGTGCACTTAAAATGGTAAATTTTATGATGTATATTTTACCACAATAAAGAAGAAACAGCATGTAAAATTTTATAGAACTGTAAGGGACAGTAGAGATCATCTTGCCAGAAACTTCACCACCTCTGAATCATTATCTTCCAGTCTAGAATGCCTTGTCTACACCCCACCCTTACATCCGAACTCCCACCAAAATCATACTCAAGACCTAGTTCAAATGCTACTCCCTAGTTTTAGGATTATTGCACTTGACGTACCTACAGATAAGCAGGTAATATGAGGCAAGTTAGATATACCTATCTAGGGCTAAGAGAGGCTGGAACCAGAGACATGAATTTTGAGGTTGTCAGAATAAAGTTGATGAGACTGACAAGAGCAAATGTGCAGAACAAGAGGAATACACATAGTAGGCACTCAATAAATGTCTGCTGAATTGACTCTAATATGGGGCTTCTTAGAGATGTGTTATATGAAGTTTAAAGCTATTCTTATTTTGAGGAAAAAACCCTGTAAGAAGGAGAAAATCTGTCCCTCTTCAATTTCCTCCAAGTTTTATAAGAAAACTCCAAAATTTTTAAAAATTAAAGAATATTCCAGAAACATTCATCACACACGGGAAGTAAGCACACAAAAGTCTCAGAAAAAATATGGAGAAGACAACAAAACTGTATAGACTCTATTCTGGAATATTTTACTTCAATCATTCAATTCTTTGTTTTTATTGTTTTTATAAATATCAGTGGTGGTGGTATGTGGAAGGGGGCATATTTCCTTAACATAAACAGAAATCTAAAGGCAATTTTCAGCAGCAAATAAAGGCATGATTCAAATTCTATTCAATGCCTGAGTGAGCTTCATTTTAAGATTTACATCAAACTAGAAAAAATATTTAAAGATTATAAAAGATATTTCCAATATTATGAGATCAGAAGGGAAGGGTTTGCTTATTTTAGCACTCTTCATAAAGACTAACTTTGTCTCTCAAGAAAATCTGCAGTGAACTAAAATTAAAGGAAAATACTGTGGTCATACTGATGTGTTTGTCTGGTTTTTACTCTTGTTTTTAAAAATGAAGTTATACAGTGAGCTCAGTCAAAATGAATACCTAGTACATTTTTGCATGTTTCAAGGAAATCACTACAACTGTATACAGTTTCAGAGAGCATATAATTTTCTCTCAAATGCAATAACTTTTCGTCCAGCTTACAGAGAGGTCTTGGTTATGTATGATATCCTGTGTAAGGACAACCTGAGAAAAACCCATATCCTACTTTCCTCATTAACTTGACTCAAAATCTCCCGTGTCATCTGAAATGAAAGGATGGGCCACAATAAGAACATACATTGACTGATAATGCAGTTGTCTGATGGGACTTAGAGGATGTAGCCTTGAATTACACTGACTGCATTAATAGAATCCTGTTATATTTGGTGTGATTTTAGTTTAAAAAAAATACAAGCCCACAAAGTCACGCTATGTTTTAATATAAATGGAAAATAAACAAGTTGGTCAATTTAAGAAAGTAATTTAAATAAATAGTATTAAAAGGTTATAAAATCATAAGATATTTCTTTTTCTTTGTGTGTATATGTGTACATCTATATATAGAGATAATACATGCACACATATTTATTTACTTTAACGTAAACAGATTCAGGATAAAAAGAATAAATATCAGCCAGTTGTGAATTTCCACAATTTTATCATGAAATGACATGTTTTTTCAAAGTAGTCTTTCATATCATGGACTTTAATTAATAGTGGGTAAAAGGGCTAAAAATAATTCAGTTTAATCCTTTAAGAAGTCCTCATGGATAATGGTTTTCTATCACTGACTGGTCTGAGAACATTCTGCAAGGAAGATTTGGACAAAACAAACTATCCATTTTATTTATTTAAAGATTAGGTATATATTGGGTGAGCAGCACATGTATACTATGAGGGGATTTTTTTTTTTTTGGTGAGGAAGATTGGCCCTGAGCTAACATCTATTCCCGATCTTCCTCTTTTTTGCTGAGGAAGATTGGCTCTGAGCTAACATCCGTGCCCATCTTACTCCATTTTGCACGTGGGATGCTGCCACAGGATGGCTCCATGAGTGGTGCATTGGTCCATGGCCCAGGATTTGAACCCGTGAACCCCGGGCTGCCAAAGCAAAGTGCGTGAACTCAACCACTACACCACCTGGCTGGCCCCTGAAGGGAATTTTTTTAAATGTGAAATCTTAGGAATAAATACACAGCTAGAATTTATTTTCCATAAGAGTACTGAACATGAATAAACAAAGGCTATAAGCAACCAGGCATACCATTCAGTACTCATTTTCAATATAATATAGAATAGCCAATTTTAAATAGGGCTTATTTAATATTTTAAGTCAGTTACTAAAAATAGCTCATCTGTTACAGGTGCCTAAAAATAGCAAGGGTTCAGGTTTGCTCCAGAGTGGGTCTGGAATTACCAGGATTTAATCCAGAAAGAGTAAACCAGAATGAGCAAACACACACACGCACACACATGCACACGCGCGTGCGCACACACACACACACGAGACATCAAATTCCTGGGGCTGCCTACAACCAAGTCTGCTATGGGAATTAGCAGGGGGATCTAAAACTAGTGAGACTGAGTGACAACTCATAGGATTCCTAAAAAAGAATCTGATCCATTAAATAAGTTTAGAAAAGAATACTAAAGCAAAATATGCCACAAAGAATCAAATAACTGTGTATATAGTAAAATAGAGTAATGGCTAACACTTAGAAGTAAATTGGATAGGAATTACCACCAGTATCACCTCCTCTTGGAAGCCTTTCCTTCACACCAACCCCCCCCAAAAAGACAGAAGTGACTACTTGTTTATTTGTGCCCCATCTGTACCTTATACATACTTAATCACAAAATCTGCACCATTTTAGTGCACTATGGGACTGTGCGCTCCTTAAAGCAGGAGTGAGTTGTTCATTCTTCTATCTCTAGCACCTAGTGCAGTGTATGACACATAGTGACTGGCTGTTTAATGATTCATTCTACTATGCATTCATTCCACTTTAATATAATTCACATCCTATTAGAATAAATCAGACATTGTAAAAAGGCAGTAAAATTGATGACGAATTTCTATATCAGTATTGACTAATATAGATAGATTATCCCAGTGTTTATTTGGTCAGCAGAACATAAAAAGATAGCATTAATTTTTATGCAGGCCAACAGCTCGATGAGTTATAAACACACCCTTTTTGGCCTAGAGATAGAGGAACAGAAAACCAACCAAACAAAATACCCTTCCCCGATTGTAAACCCTGAAAAGCAACGATCTAACTGATACTGGCTTCCTTTGAAAAATTTCAACATGAGCACAAAAATTTTTAATTTTAAAATAATTTAAACTCTAACGTAAGCTAGATTTTTCTAGCAATTTATTCTTCACATTTTGATAGACACCAATACTGGCTTCTAACTCTGGAACCCAAGAACTCTTGGGTTTTACTATCCAAAGAGTTTTCTGTTATGCAGTTAACATCTCCATCTGCTGGAACTTTAGGTGTCTGCTAATTCCATGGAAACTAAAAATCCAACTTTTCTTTTTTGGAGGAGGTGGGGAACAGATACTATTCCATTTAATTCCATTTCAAGAAATGTTTATCATGTGCTTAAGATGTGCCGTGCCCTGTGCTGAGTGATGTAAAAACCAAGACTGGTTAAGCTATAAACTCTCTGCCATCAAGGAGCTCACAACCTGGAGGGAGAGATGTGTAAATAACCACTGTAACTCAATGGAGTAAGTGACATGCAGTATTTACATATTCCATCAATTCTGACGTTGAGACAGACTAGACCATCAAGAATAATGTGTGAAAGCCCAGGGGGAAAGCTCTTTTCTGACAAAGGATATGTCTCAAGGACCAGCTACATTTCTGCTCCTCCATCAATCCAGAAGTTCAGGTGTGGAGAAACGGTGCAGCTGAGGACTGGGATGCATTCAGGATACAGCTGCTAAATCTAAAAACAGTCTATTTGGCACTATAAATGGAGCTGGATTCTGCCGCGAGGCCAAAGACTGCCAAATCCTAATTTAAGACATTGCCTTTCAAAAAATAGAATTTAAAAAAAAGAAAGAAAAAACGGATAATGAAAATACCTTATGACTTATAACACAGCACACACATTACCTTTAAATATGATCCATAGTATTTTGTTACATATGAGCTGTCGCACTGACTCAAAACAGTTATTTCTTGCTGAATGTCTTCAATTTCATCTTCGGCTTCCTCAAGGTCTATGATTTTAATAGCAACCACTTGCTGGGTACGGTTATCAATTCCTTTGAAAACTTCTCCAAAGGAGCCTTTCCCAATGCGTTCTAATTTTGTGAACAGTTCTTCTGGATCGGCTATATTATTCTAAGGGGGGGAAGACAGAAAGAAAAGAAAGAGCACAAATGTTTTGCATCACATTTTTTTAAAGGAAGGAGAATAAATCACGTAAGACATCACATTTTTTAAAAGCATACAAGCATACATGTGACTCTTCACATGTGCTTTGTTAGAAAAATTGTAATCCTAAACGGCCAGCTAGTCCGGATTATACTGAATCACCCACACTAACTGGGTTTAGCCGATCCTGCTACCACAAACAATCCCATAGAGCAAACGTTGTCTCTGTTTCCTGCAAAATGGATGGGAACTTTTGAGAATAAAGCAGCTAATTATACATAATTCACACATCGATGCAAAGGTAGCGATAGTGACAGAATAATTAACCTAACCTAACATTCTGCCAGCAAAATATTACCCTTTAACTCTCCTCTCTCTCTCGAACGCGGACATCCCAATCACCGCACCTATACTTCTAAACCACCATGTAAACAACACAGAACACTCAAGAATTTACGTCTTTTTTTCTTTACTTGGGATGCTATCTGCATGTAATGTTCTCATCAATGGCTGAAATAAGATTCTATACCTTTATCATAATTGCTAGTACTCATGAGGGAAATGGTAATATGATCAACTTTCACAACTCATCTCACAGTGGGAATCCATAATAAGTCAAAATTTTGCTACAATAAAATCTGGAATCAAGCATAGTTTTTTAGGTTAACAAATGTATAGGCATGACTTAGACTTATAAATTCACTGTCCTTTCGTGATTCAGAAATATCCTTTATCTTATAATATACAATTTTGAATTAAAATTTTATTCCCACAAGACAATTGTTATATCCTTACTTAAACTCATATTGCTGAATATATACTACTGATAAAGTAGAAATAAAAGATTCCCAAACCTTCCCAAAAAGCATGTTATTAAGTTATACTTAAGTGCTTAATTAGTCTATATCTAAAACTTTACTTTGAGTTCCTTCAAAATATAGGAGGGTACTACCTAGTTCTGGTGAGCTGTCTATATTTAATTTGTCAATTTGACCTAGATCATCTGTTCATTTACTACAATGTTACCTAGTCCTCAATTGAGGAGATAATTACAGAGTTAGCATGTTTCCTTATATCTTCTTTTATTAGACAAAGAGATCATTAAAGTTTATTTGTCTCTCAAGTTTTTTGTACCATCATCACCAAACAGATCCACTACTATTTCAGTAAACTGCCTGCTTTTGAGTAACTTAAATATTTACGACTGTTGTTAAAGAATTTCACCAACCTTTCGTTTTCAACCTGCCTAAAATACAGTTTGCACATGACCTGCTTACTTTATAAGCTTCCCCTTATCCTTGATTGGATATTTTCCACTTCTCAAAGATGCACTTTCCTTGTAGTAGTCCCTGATATTGCAAGCCACCTGGTATCCCCACCCACCTCCAGTATCCACATGGAACAAATACATCTTGAGCTTCCCATATGGGCTTTTAAAAATAATTCAGACTTCCTGTAGGATGCAAATGCCACTTTAATGCTCGCATTTTGTTATAATACCTTCTCCAAAACTTGAGTGTTGCCATTACTGGTTTCCTTGGTGTTCTCTTTTTTTTACCAAGACATTGTAGTTCATTATGATTACTATTACACAGTAGCTAACCCACAGTTACCTCTTCCTACTTTCGGTGATGATTCTTGTCTTTCTAGTACCTTCTAGCAAAAATACTCACCAAATAGCTTGGTGATAAGTTCACCTCCCTATAACTTACTAAATTCAGTGGATTTGGAATAATTAAAAAATCAAATCTTTCAGTTTTTCTGATGTAACTACAAAACAAATCTAAAAGTTGTAAATATACTCTTGATTTGAAACTACATAGTATGTAGTTTCTGATAACACACTCTGGACTAGGAAGTGTATTTGTTAACTTTATAACAAGAAATTTTTGTTGTAAGAAACAAAGATTAAATCCTAATCTTCCTAATTTGTGTTTTAAAAGGATTTGACTGAAACAATCAACCCCAGGAAGAACACAGCTGTTCTTGCTTTCTATAATAAATGAGTTCCCGAAAGTATGTAAATCAAAGACTTAAAAATCAAGTCACATTTTGCATTTAAAGAAGCTCTGAAGTGAATTCTAACTCATCAATATAGTTTAAGAATTTAAATCAATGAACACCAGGTTGGAAAAAGAAAAAGAGAAAGATCCATCATTTACACAATGTTTGTTCTTCCCAGTCTTTCATTTGGGGATTAAAACTTCTCATGCAAAACCCAAACTTTCAGAATGGAGGGAATCATGAAAACAAGTTTTCACTAGTATAACCTCACCTTCCCTCCCTGACTACCTGAGGGATAGACCCCTGCCCTATTTACCAATTCCTGAATTGTGGATAGATAATACCTAAGTGTTATCTCATCAGCTTCTTAAACCAAAAAGTATCCTAAGTCTTTAATAAGCCAGATTTCCTTTCTGTTTTTTTGTACAAGGGCAAAAGCCAAATACATAAAATGGTAAACATCCCAAGTAATGCAATTTAAAAGCCATCTATATAAAGAAGTTGATTTACCCAATCACTCACATCACTCTTCTTCAGAGCCTCTAAGAAAATCAAGTCAAGTCAGCTCCCTTTCCCCCCAAATCAAATATTCTTTTAACAATATTAAAATTTCTAAATATTTCTACCTCTACTGCAAAATTATAGTTTACTACTATATCTGTATTTGCATTGCGTTCTCAGAGACGGAGCCCAGGAAGGAGCTCTAAACTCTGCAGCAACAAATAGGAGGAATGACTAAATTAACTTCATATTGATTTACACCTAATGGTAGACGATTTATACATGCCCCACAAAAACGGGTCTGTGAAAATGAAAACCTCACAGATTCACTTCAGTATATTCTCATGATTCCTTCACCCTCTCTACCTGTCCTTTGTTTGGATTTGGACTCTTCAGCACTAAGTACATCGTTACAGACTTAAGTCTTGGACAGAAAGTATCATTACCACTAAAACAATAACAACAACCTTTCAGTATGGAAATACTCTTAGAAAGTCCAAAAGGGAAACATGTAAGATGATCATCTTGCTTGTCTCCTCTGGAAAGTCAGGGGCAGATGGAAGAAGACTTCTTGCAAAGTTAAATCACAGAATCAGAGGCTGGAAGAACTCTTAAAGGTTCTTTAAGTGCTCTCCAGTCCCGGCTGCCCATTAGAATCACTGGTAAAACTTTTAAAATGCAGATACCTAGGGCTCATTCCAAAATTATCGATTCAGAATCTCTAAGATTGGGGCCCAGCGATCAGTATTTTAAAAAAAAAAGTACTACAAACTATGTCCTATGTAGTCATTTTGGCACCAGTCTTAAGATCAGAATTTAGGAATCACTGAGCAGACAGATCTGAAATTTGTATCCTTGATTACAGGGAACCCATTACCCTATTTTCCCCAGGCAAGCATGTGGCTCTCTAATAACTCTGCACACTATAAGGGGACAACTTGGAGATTAAAATAAAGCCAAGAGGATTTTGGTGTTTATATATACACACCTATATTTTAAAAATTAAGTCTGCTATACTTCTTCTAAGGACACATCTCTAAAATTAGCACCTACTCTCAAATAAGACTAGAAATGTAATATTTACCAAAACACACGCAATAGATCCCATACTCTTTGTGTATGTATTCTTGAACATTTTTTTACCCAATATAGTCTATGTAATAATAGGGTGTATAATAGGTTAAGATTTAATTGATGACAGTTTTGAGGTAACAGTCAACACTGACAAAGAGTAAAAGTTTAGTTCTAGTTAGCTAGTACAAAGTGGGTACAAACTTTGGGGGAGGGGGATGTAGGGAAGGAAAAAGTTTTCCTCAACTCTCTTGGTGTCCCTGGCTGGGTCTGAAAATTAAACTGACAAAGATGAACAGAAGAAGAGCATATAAATCTATTTAATATAAGTTTTATGTGACACTGGAGCCTCCATAAGGAAATGAAGACTCAAGGAAATAGTTAAACCTGTGTGTTTTATGCTAGGTTTGATGAAGAGTGGAAAGTTGTGGAAAGATGTGATAGGGCCAAGAGTACGAACTAAGTGTAGTAAACTGGGGGAAAGTTAGCAAGGCGTGTTTGTTCAGATTCTTCTTGGTGTCCCCTTGTCTTTGGAGATAAGGATGCTCCTTTCCTCTGGGTATAGGGAGAGCACCTCTCACATGAGGGTCTTATGACCTGCTTCAGGGGAGAAGTAGGGGAGTCAGAGTGACCTTCCTGCTTCTGCTGTTTTCTCAAACTCCTTCAGCTTAGAATATTCAATATGCCAAGGTGCTATATTTTGGGGTAGTGTGTCCTGAACCCCACAGGGGGCATTAGGAATAGGTGATCAGGAAAAACAAGAAAATTATAGATAGAATTAGAATTAGCCTTGGGGTTCTAGCAGAATGGGACCTGGAGAGCCAAAGGTGGGAAAGAACCAAAGATAAAAAATAGTTTCTTTGAATCCATTGTAAAACTATTAGAAATAATCAACAACTACAGCAAAGTTACAGGGTACGAAATCAACTTACAAAAATCAGTTGCATTTCTATACTCTAATAACAAACTAACAGAAAGAGAAGTCAAGAATACAATCCCGTTTACAATCGCAACAAAAAGAATAAGATATCTAGGAATAAATTTAACCAAGGCGGTGAAAGACCAGTACACTGAAAACTATAAGACATTACTGAGAGAAATCGATGATACATAGTTAAACATAGTTTAACATAGTTAAAATGTCCATGCTACCTAAAGCAATCTACAGATTCAGTGCAATCCCAGTCAGAATCCCAATGACATTCTTCATGGAAATAGAACAAAGAATCCTAAAATTCATATGGGGCAACAAAAGACCACAAACAGCTAAAGCAATCCTAAAAAAAAAGAACAAAGCTGGAGGCATCACAACACCTGAGTTCAAAATATACTACAAAGCTATAGTAATCAAAACAGCATGGTAATGGGGCCAACCCTGTGGTGTAGTGGTTAAGTTCGTGTGCTCCACTTCAACGGCCCAGGGTTCACGGGTTTGGATCCCAGGCATGGACCTACACACCGCTTATCAAGCCATGTTGTGGCAGGTGTCCCACATATAAAGTAGAAGAAGATGGGCGCAGATGTTAGCCCAGGGCCAATCTTCCTCGGCAAAAAGAGGAGGATTGGCAACAGACGTTAGCTCAGGGCTAATCTTCCTCACTAAAAAAAAGAAAGAAAGAAAACAGCATGGTACTGGTACAGAAACAGACACACAGATCAACAAAACTGAACTGAAAGCCTAGAAATAAAACCATACATCTATGGATAGCTAACCTTCAGCAAAGGAGCCGAGAATGCACAATGGAGAAAGGAAAGTCTCTTCAATAAATGGTGTTGGGAAAACTGGATAGCCACATGCAAGAGAATGAAAGTAGACTATTTTCTTTCGCCATACACAAAAATTAACTCAAAATGGATTAAAGAAGGTAAGATATGAAACCATAAAACTCCCAGAAGAAAACATAGACAGTACACTCTTTGACATCGGTCTTAGAAGCATCCTTTTGAATACCATGTCTACTTAGGCAAGGGAAACAAAAGAAAAAAATAAACAAATGGGACTTCATCAGACTAAAGAGCTTCTGCAAGGCAAAGGAAACCAGGAAAAAAAAATGAAAAGACAACCTACCAACTGGGAGAAAATACTTGCAAATCATATGCCCAACAAAGGGTTAATCTCGAAAATATATAAAGAACTCATACAACTCAACAACAACAAAAAAACAAATAACCTGATCAAAACATGGGCAGAGGATATGAACATTTTTCCAAAGAAGATGTACAGATGGCCAATAGGCACATGAAAAGATGTTCAACATCACCAATCATCAAGGAAATGCAAATCAAAACTACAATGAGACATCACCTTACACCTGCTAGAATGGCTATAATTACCAACACAAAAAATAACAAATGCTGGAGAGGGTGTAGAGAAAAGGGAACCATTCTCACTGCTGGTGGGAATGCAAACTGGTGCAGCCACTATGGAAAACAGTATGAAGATTTCTCAAAAAATTAAAAATAGAAATACCATAGTATTCAGCTATCCCACTGCTGGGTATTTATCCAAAGAACTTGAAATCAACAATTCAGAGGCTTATGCACCCCTACGTTCATTGCAGGATTATTCACAATAGCCAAGACGTGGAAGCAATGCAAGTGTCCATCAACCGATGAATGGATAAAAATGATGTAGTATGTATATATACATACAATGGAATACTACTCAGTCATAAAAAGACAAAATACTCCCATTTGCAACAACATGGATGGACCTTGAGAGTATGACGTTAAGCGAAATAAGCCAGCCAGAGAAAGACAAATACCACATGACTTCACTCATATGTAGAAGATAAACACATGGACAAAGAGAACAGATTAGTGGTTACCAGAGGGGAAGGGGGTTGGGAGATGGGTATAAGGGGTAAAGGGGCACATACATATGGTGACTGACAAATAATAAGGTACAACTGAAATTTCACAATGTTATAAACTATTATGACCTCAATAAAATAATTTAAAAAAAGAAAAATGGGAAAAAAGAAAAAAATATATAGTTTCTTTGAATTGAGGTAGCTAAGTAAGACCTCTAGTCTGGAACTGAGAGTGAAAACATGATAGATTTAGGGAAGAGAAGATAGATTTCTCAGAAGATTGACTAGGAAGGGTTGAGTTCACATGAAAGAACCTTCAAGAACCAAGAACCAAGCTGAGCAAGGCTGAACTCAATCTAGGTTTTGCACTTGCCTCCCTACCTTAATAAAATCCATACTATGAAGGCTCCTGGCTATAAGATACTTTCTGCACTTTGCAAAGATTGATCTGTGTATAGTCCTTTCACTGACTCACTGATGAGGAGGCATATACAGGAAATGATGAGCAAAGAATGTGCTCATGATATCAGCGCTTAGAAAGGAAGACCTCTTACTCCCTTCAAATTCTCCAGTGAACTCAGGATGCCCTGACAATCAGAGAGAGTAACTAAAAACTTTAGCCTAATGATGCACTAAAAACTACAGCTACACCCAGTTAGCTACCCATTTAAATTGCTCAGATTAGTTCTCCCAAGCTAGAGAGGAAATGCTTTCCTGGATTACTTCCATGTCTATACTATTACCTGTCATCGAACAAGTAGGATGCATATAAATATAAGTTATTCTCTAGTGGTTCCATGAGCTTCAAATCCAATTAGTTCTATTATGACTGACTAGCTTAATACTTTTCAATTGCCCTATGAACACTGCCTCAAAAGTTTGTTGAGTGCTTCCTAATCAAGATACTGTCAGAAGAAAAAAAAGATTAAAAATCAACAGCCAAATACCTCTTAGCACTACTTGAGTTCCAGAAAGACCACAGGACACTATCTGTCTTTTTCAAGGGCTATATATGATCTAAGCACAAACTGACTTCTCGCTGGATGGAACTACAACAATCACAGGCTTTTAGAGCTGGAAGGAAATGTGTAGGTCATTTACTCCAACTCCTTATCATCACCATCAGCAACAAGCATTCGCTGTATGCCTGCTGTGTCCTAGGCTAATACCACCTAATAGAAGCTATGAAATTTAAGGCCATTTATGTCAAAATGATGGTAGAGGTTAAGAAGGGAAACAGAAATCCTGGAATTAAAAGAATTATAGAATCTTTGAGATGAACAGGAATTTAGCAAACATCTGATCCAAAATCTGTTTTTACAGGGAGAAAACTGTAGTCTAGAGAGGTTATAAATTGTTAAGGATATACGGCAGTTAACTAGTGGTAAAGCTCAAACTTGAACTCAAGTCTCCTGACTCTTAAGTCTAAGGTTCTTTCACTAAAGCTTGGATTAATTTGTAACTTAAACTATACTCTTTTGCTATAAACCCAAATTATTTTCCATTATGAACAGATCATACAACTGTCCAATGTCTACTTAGTAATATCCCCACATTTAAAGAATTTGAAAAAATCTAAACTTATAAGAATTTGAAACACTTAAATTGGGCCTTTCCTATTCTTTGAATGATATGATTTCTTATAATTTTTGAACCACTATGCAATTGACAGATCCCTGCATATATGCACAATTACCAAATACTTCATACTACAATCTTTCAGAGAAGTGACCTGCATGTAATCTTGCCTTTCTAGCAAGGTTACCATACTCAGCTCATTTTTTTCCATGTCAATAACTAGACTGGAATGGGCTAGCCTCTAGAGCATGGGAAACAAGGTAGTGCTGGTATTCTATACCATGATTCCCATAGGATCCAATGTCCAGAAGCCGACAGCTCCAATTCCAGCTTGATCAGTGATTTATTGTAGAATTCGGTAGCCCTTAACACTAAGGTTTTCTGTTCTCTTCATAAAAGAAGACCCTCAAATTGATGAAATTGTCCAAGAATAAAAATAATATTTTTGTGCTAGGTTTTATATAGGCGTAGAATTGTTCAAATGACTGTATGAATACTCAGATTACTCTAATAACGAGAAGGATAAAACAAACTCCTCATATACACTTTTGAAGAATGTGATGTTCAAGTATTTCTCTACTTTGTACAACCTCAGGTTCATATTACAAGTATCTGATAAAATTTTATGGAATTCCTAAGACACCTCTATGATTTAGATTTCTGAAGTAAAATACTTAGCTTCAATATATTTTGCATATGACAGAATAAGAACTAAGATGAAAATTAAGTATGTCTGTATACGTTTCAAATTAAACATGAAGAACTGGGCTTGAGGTCAAATTTCTCTAGGTGGTCAATCATTTGAGTTTGTATTTCCACATTTATGAGAGCACATAAAGAAAATAATCTTACTTTACCTACTTTTATG
The DNA here is from genome assembly GCA_031878705.1 of Tapirus indicus. Lineage (NCBI taxonomy): Eukaryota > Metazoa > Chordata > Mammalia > Perissodactyla > Tapiridae > Tapirus > Tapirus indicus. The sequence goes on along the minus strand of CM062942.1, from coordinate 109,779,676 downwards.
GCATACTCACATTTTTACATCTCTCTCAAAGGTTATTATAACTTGCTTTTGCGACAAAGTGGAAGTCAAACTATCTGATTTTACATATATGCAATGAGAAATGAAATGTAGTCAGAAATGTAATTACAACACCCTAGGCTTCCTTGTGGTCATCAGACAGCATTTTATCAACTCAAAGTTGAGTTCCTGTCTTTACTCACCCACTTAAAAGGCAGTTTTGAGATGGAAAAGGAAGCAGCAAGGCAGCCCCGGTCTTAATGGCAAAGCATCAAGTCAAAGGTCTCACGCAGTATTATTTTGTACTCTTAAGGCAACAATCTAAACTTTTAGCAATATTGTGCCTAGCAACAAGAAAAATGTGTTCATAAGGCAAATATAAAATTAAATTTAGAAGTACTTTTTCATCTTCCCTTTATTTTATTATTTCTATTTTTCAATGTACCTCATTAGCAAAAATACTTAGAATGCAAATATTTTAGTAAAGGATAACTTCGTTAAAATTATTACAAAGGTTTTGACATAGCTGCATGAATAACATACGAGTTTGAGGAGTTTCTCCTGATTAATAATTTTGAGTCTACTTCATCTTTAAGAACAAAAGAATAATTGATAATATTCCTTCATCTTAATTCCACCTACTCAAGACAGGATAAGAGAAGAGCTTCCTCTGCCTCCTAACTTGCATTCGGCTTTTTACCTCAGATCAGAGGAAAAGAACAATGAAGTAAGCGGAACACATTCTGGGATGTGAAGAATGCAGTTCTTTACATGTGTTTGTAAGGCAGTTCAATTTACAATCGAGCAAAGAAGAATGAAACATTTCTTTGATTCTATTGTCACTTTACCACATACCACATTTTTCTAAAGAAAAATGAAATACAGAAAGAATGAGAAGAAATTTAATCATAACTTCCCCCATTTTTAGAAATCCTCAAGCAAGAAACAAAGTCATAACAGGCAACACTTTTATTAGTTCCATTTCCCAGATAGATCTTTAAATTTAATTCAGAGTAGAAATGTCAGATTATTTTGTTCAGCCAGGTAAATCATCTTTGGATCTAAGATCTCTTAAATTAAAGGAAATAACAAATTTTGTCTTTTTGACTAACTCTCTGGGATCTGAAGTTCCCTTAAACCTTTAATTATATCCATGCGGAAGGGGAAGGAAACATCCTGCAAACAATCACATTCTTCTTTCAATAAACGAAAAGTCAAGGCTATCATCACAATAAATGCTGGATGCAAATTCCATTGCATCATTTAGCTCATTTCTCTCTGACCTTAGAGCCATTCCAAAGGAAAAAGTAGGTCTGGTTCCCTATAAGTATTACAGAGGTAAAGAGAACAGAGAGGTCAGGCAAAATTGGCTTAATTTTGTTTATCCTGGATATTACAAGAAATCAGTGATTAAATGTTGGCTTCACCATCTGTATAATGAGAGAGAGAGGTGGGCTAAATGATCTCTAAATCCCTTACTGTTCTGACACTGTGAATTTGTGAAGTATTAAAAGCCAAATCCCTTTGTTCCCCTCCTTCTATCACTAGCAGTTGCCAACTCTAGTTTTGAAGCAATCATTAAGGTAAGGGATGAATTGACATTGGCCACACGGCCAATTCTGTAGTGGTATACAATGGCTCAAAGAAAACTATATACTATCCCATTATTCCAGTAAGAAATTCAGAATCACTCATAGGCTGCATTCAAGTCCCAACTCTCTCATATTATGATGAAGCAGGCTCAGAAGCCAAGGATAGATGGATAAAGAGCAGCAGAGTCACTGTCCAGACTGACCTCTCGCCTCTCACGCTGGCCATGTCCCATTATATATGAGTGACTGCTCCAAGGAAATCAAGGAGAACCAGGAGTTCAGCTCATACAGGACTTAGGGTTCTATTAGTCTTCCTCTCCTTTAACTGTAAAGTAAATTCACTCAGAAAGTAAAGTAGCATTCAGAAAGTAACGTAGTTATACTTGCCCATGTACGGAACTAGAACATCCAACAAAACTAAGTGCCCAAAGGGAAAAGTTTAGGGATATCTTACCATATCTCAAACCCAGTGCATCAGTGATTAGGAGCTTAGATATACAAACTTAAATGCAATGCTGCACTGGGGAACAATTCTACCTTGTTTTTTTTTTTTTTTTTTTTTTTTGATCCTTTGAACGATACCACTTTCTCAGTCGACAATACCCTACCTCTCCTCCATCTCTGGAAATCCTGCACCTCTAATTAAAACAAACAAAACAAAACAAAACAAATATGTTCCCAACTCCCCAGGCAAACCTGATCACCCAAACAGAATCAATTACTTCATCCTTTGCCCTCCCACATCCTCCACTGTGTTTGCGCCTCCATTACTGCACACATTTTATTATCTTTGCATTCTCTTTCATTGCCATGACCTTTCCATTTTCAGCAGGAAGCTCATTAAGGATGGGGCTCTGTCTCACTAAGCACCAGGTACCCTCACAGCACCCAATACAGTGCTTTGTATACTGTGGCCCTTGGATGTTTGCAGGGTGTTTACCTGGGGTTCCTCCTACAACGGAATCTCTGGCATGAGGTTATCCTTTCATTTGCAGTTTGATTTCTGACTTTTGGCGCAAGGGAGATTACATTCAATAAACCAAAAGATGTTAAAATAGGTATGAAATTCTAAGTCAAACCCTAGTCTCATATGTAATTAATATAATAAGCACTTTACAAAGTGACAACTTGGAGATTTTTTTCATTCTACTGGAGAACTCTTTAGGCTGCAAAACAGCAGCTCTTGAATAATATGGATACCAAAGGAGAGTTGGTAGTGGCCATATATAAAAGGATGCATATCAGTGGTATATGCAAATCTGATTCTGCAAGCACATCTGCAGTCACTATTAACCAGAGCCACATGACTACTGTATGTCCTGGAGAGTCTAGGATGATTTCATAGTCTAATGTAAAGATGAGAGGCCTCGAAGAACCACAGTCTGTGTATTGCTCTGCTGTAAATTTCTTTTAATTTAGTTGGGCTAAACACATATAGAAATACACAATTCAATCAGGGATCAGGTTTAACCATAAACATTAATGTTAAAATTAAAGGGATTATTACTGACTAGACAGGATGTTACATAAATATGCCCTGGGATTGATAACAACCCCTAACTATAAAATATTCATTTGGGAAGGGGGCTAAGGCCATACAATGAAAGGAAGACAAAGATTCTGCTCATATATAAATGATAAAACAGGTATCCTAATTTATTCAGGCCATTATTCAATCAAACCCACACAGGGAACTTTAACGTGATGGACACTGACAGCCTTATTTTATGCTATTCACACTGGAGGAAAAATAAAAGGATGTCATTCGAGTACTTTCAGAAATAAACACCTTTGGATAGAATCTAAGGCAGAGGCCTCTCATAGCAAATATCGAACTATTACAGGTAACGTTATGGTGAATCTTTAGCACACTTATTAAAATTCATTGGATTAAAACAAAATTGATTTTCTCACTGCCTATCTTCCTTCTAGATGTGGAACTCCAATTAAAATCAATAGGTTTGAAGCTTGTAAGCACAGCACTAAATTATTAACACCACGAGTTCTTTTAGAAAATTAACGCTGATTGAAAAAGTGGAATTTTACATAGACTTACCTTTTCATTCTTAATGAGGAAGTGGCTGCAGAATAATTTTCCTCCAACATTTTCCTCTTTAATCAAATCTATACTTTGAACAAATTTAATCAAATAGCATTTGCGAGAAGTTACCCGCTGGAAGCTTAGGACTAAGGAAAATTATCTCTTGGGTCCTGCTGACTGTAACAGTCTATGATCCCAAGACAATGACACCGATGGCACGATGGCGTCAATAGCAAACTATTTTAATCTTGGCAAACACTAAGAATGAAGCAGAGAGATTATAGAATACTCTAAAAGAATGGTTTCTAATATTTTTAACAATCTCCTTTTCATTTCTCCAAAGAGAAAAACATCATCAGAGTGTATGTTTATGTGTGTGTATGGGTGCAGGGCTAAAAGAATAATGCTTATTGTTATTTTTTAAGCCCTATCTACTTCTTTAAAAGATTTGGAGCAGTGCATTAATAAATAAGAATATACTCAGAAAACAAGTAAAATGGGATGTGTGTGTGTGTTAGCTGTACCTGAAAACCTAAGCTAAGAAGAGCTACTATAAATGAGCATAAAAGTTAGCTCTGCACTCAGCACCATGATGCACCCAGCAGACATAAAAAATTAGCTGTTAAATTTGTTACACTAACAAAACAGGGACTGGATTTCAACATCCTCACTGATGATGATTTTATAGTTATTCCCTTTCCCTTGCACAGGGAGTACCAGTTCATTTGGGGAAAAAAGCCCTAAATATTGTTATATTTCCATTTTCCCAAAGAATTCCAGCTTAGAGACCTCTTCTGCTTTTTGCTGTAAATTAATCTTCTCTCGAACTTCACCAACTTTTTCTGAACTGAAATTTCTCAAATTAATCTCCATCTCACCCTACACCCCACTGTCAATAGCACTTGTGAATATCCTAGTCTCTATTCCTAAAGGTACAGATTCACCAGTTTTTACCCACATTGATCTGTGCTAAAATCTGTTCATGTTACCAAAGCAAAACATTTGACAAATTAAATGTTCAAATAAAGGGGGAAATGCGACTGAAATTATGAGATATCTACTAAAATTAGTTGAGTCTTTTAATTTTTAACAAATGCCATTATAAACATAAGGTTGTTTACATGTTCTCCAAACAGCTATGGCTAGGATAATATATTTCATTAGTTGAAATTTATAGTCCTTGTTCATTTAGCAATCAACTTAGCAAAACTGTAATGCTCCAATAAGGATAATCAACATCCAGTACCAAATCTGAATACATGTACAAAATCTGATTTTTTTTCCTCCCCCAAAATCTGCTATATAGTCTGTTTGGGAACTTTAAAGGGCCATAGGATTTTAGAGCTGGAAGTGACCCTTATAAAATACTTGGCTTTTTTGATTTTATAATGAGTGATTTCTAGCTGAGAGTGGGGTGGGGAGTGCAATGACAAACAAGTAACCTCAGGATGGAGACAAATGACAAAGTTCCTTAATTAGTTCTTGAATTGCCATAGCCAAAATAAGCTTGATGAGCAATTCAAAGTAATTAAAATGCTTTGAACAGCGTGCTACCCAAAAAGATCTGTGATCTACAACTTGAGCTGACTTGTACCCTATCATTTTACAGCTCTAATCAGAGAGAAAGTACCATTCACCAAACAAATCCTCACTACCCACCCAAAAGGACCCATAAAACATTCTGAAAAGTACAACCCTAGAAATCCCTTTGTCCTCTCTTGCCTTGGTTAATTTCACTCACTTCCTTTCTTTCCCTTCTTCCCACCCAGTCTTAAAGCCAGCTCAGCTACCCAGTGATGCCTTTCCTGACCATCTCAGCAGCCTGGCTTGATTCATCTTTCCTAGGAATTTCTGGTCAGGCTAGTAGGGAGCCACTGAAAAATTTCAGCAGATGAGTGAAAAAATAAAGTCTGTGTTTCAGGTAGCTCCATCATGTCTGCGTGTAGCCTTCAGCCTACCTAGTGACAAAGGCCAGAATGGCATGATAAAAGAAGACAGGATGTCTGACATTTTCTGGAAAAAAAACACTGATGGAACTTCATGATTAACTGAATATGGAGATAAAGGAAATCAGCCACAAATTACAAATAATGTCTGCTGGTCTTTTTCTCCTTGATAATTTTGTGATTTACCAATATATGTTTTACGGCTGATGGCACCTCCCCCACTAAATCAAGTAGTTAAGAGGCATTTGGTAGAGCCTGATTATTTCATATGCTATGACCTAATAATTTTAATGCATTTTTGATTAAGTACTATTCTCCTTCTGCTGACAAGGTACCTGAGATGTTAATTGTAGGGTGAAGACACTTATTCAGTACAAGGAGGAAACAAATGTGATTATATCTGACACTTAACATTCTCTATTCACTTTCCTTCTCTAATAGATATGGCCCTTCAATTTAAAATAGTGATAAAAGCAATGAATGCCCTCCGTTTATATTCTTGCATAAAATTCGTCCACTTTTATTTTCTTGCTTTAGAAACTAAGAAAAGTACACACACACATACACATAATTTATCATTCGTTATTACTACCAATACAACTTTCCATATAATTCAACTGTTAAAATTTATGTCTAGAAAACAAAAACATGCCTACCTCTTTACTATAATCTAGAGTCTTTCCTTGAATTAAGCACTACAATAATGGGACCAATAGACAAGTCAGTTACCTTAATAAAGAGAAACTTTCCTATTATCTTACTGTATCCCCAAATTCAGAGCAAATGCTATAAAATGCTTCCTTTCTTTAGGTCAGCAATTCTCAATGTGGTTCCATGAGCTAAGACAGGGGTTGGCAAACTTTCCTATAGACGGCCTCACAGTAAATGTCTTAGGCTTAGTGGGCCAGGTATAGTCTGCAATCACTGTCACATAATTTTCTTTCTTTAACAACTTTTTAAAGACGTAAAAAATATTTTTAGCTTGGAGGCTACACACAAACATGCCGCAGGCAGGATTTGGCCCTTGGCTATAGTTTGCCCACTGCTGCTCTAAGGAATCCATTGTATGTAATAAATAAACTCCTCTCTAATACATCTAGAATGGTCTTAGTTATGTGTCCTTCTTGGGAGAATTGAGAAAACATTAACTCAAATCATTTTCTCTGTTTTGTGGTTCAGATGACAACCCTGGTTGAGAAAGGCTGCATTAGACTAACAAAGCTCCAAAAACACTACTGGAAGAAGGTGATCATTATTATTTTCAAAATATACAGGCATTCAAAAATATTTACTAGGGAGAAGTTAAAATCCAAAATTTCAAGAAACTTTCCTTTTGTCCAAAGCATAAGCCAAACATTATAGCCTCACTACCTCTTAGTAGAAAATTAATTACACATAAGTAGAAAAGCAATTACACATAAATTGCCTCAGTAGAAAATTAATTACACCTAATTCAAAATTTGCTTGGAATGAGTACCTGATCCCTTCTACATATGAATAGTCGTGTGTGCCTTATCTTCGATAAATAACAACCTAGTCCAGACTCCTGAGCAGAATCCCCAAAGCTCACAGTTTTAGAGCTTAAGGATTACCTATACAATCTCCTCACTTTACATTTGAGGAGAGGCAGGCAGGCATTATTTCACAGTATAGAGGAACAGAATACACTGCATTCTTTATTCTAGTAGTTAGGAGGAAACAATTTAGTGTCCTACCAGGAAAAAATAATTAAACCCTGGAACCACTTGGTCATATTAAATAAGAATATTCTTTCATAATATACAGATCATCTTTTCAGTTAAAGGAGTTTTTAAAAATCCTCCAAAAATGTGCTAGATCTTTCAATCAGGATCATACTTACACTATAACTACATGACGCACTGTCGTAAAGAAATACACACAGAGTAATCATATTAAAATGCTTATAGTCATACAGATTGACTCTCCCAGAGAACCCAGGCACGTGAATGGACAATGGGCAAGAGCTGCTCTATCTGGGAATGCGGGGAGGGGGCTGCATTCCTGAGCAGAAAACAATGTTTTGTTTTGAAGTATGAGGACATTTATACCTTTTAAGCTATTGGAAAGTTAAAAGTTAACAATGGAATAATACAGTATTTAGTATCCATAAGCATTCTTAGAAAAAAATAATTGGACTACATGCTACTTAGAACTCTTCTCACAGCCAAGACATAAATCAAGTGGTGCTAAAAAGTCATTAAGTAAACTTATTTTAAAGTAAATCTGAGATGCTACTCAGCCTTGAAACACTCCAAAGAACTGTTTTAATCATTCCCGGAGGGAGAATTTTAAGGCCAGAACCCACTGGAAAAGTAACAATAATATTAGGGCCAGTCATTAGGAAGAAAGATTCCTTCTCTTTAGCCTCCCTCCTCCCCTGAAATAACAATCCAAATTAGCCAAATATAATCCAGTGATAATCTGGCACTTTTCCTTGTTAATGGAAAGTATTCATCTTGCCTACAGAGCAAACAAAAAGGCCACCCAAAATGACTCCAAATGTCTAGAAGCAATTTATTGGCCCAGTACACACGCCACCAAAACTGCACATCTTAAACAGAAAAGCAGCAGAAATCACCAACCCTACCGTGTCAGCTCTTCCCCTTGATTTTTCACAAGCTTTCTCCCAACCAAAAAGACTCTTTATAGACATTTTCTTGCCATAACAAATCAATTATGTAAATGTAACTTTTATCACAGAAGTCATAAGCAACAAGAAAGAAATGAATTACTATTACCTCCCCAATTTCCTTTTCTGTTAGCTTTTTCTCCTCTCTGCAGAAAGTAGAGAAATTTCCCATTCTAAAAAATATAGAGAGAATTCTCAACCTTTAAAGCAAAAGACTAATTTTCCCCTTCCTTGGAAATACTGTCTTTCTCTTCTTCCAGAGTCCAACACCTTTTCCCTCACCTACATTTTCTGTTTGCTCATGAGGCAGCAGTAATCCTCTGGTATTATGAAATTCTACCTTCCCTAAGCAGGGTTTACACTGCAGCCTCCAAAACGATGCCTGAACCTCAGCAGATAGAAGATCCATAGCAACAGCGCTAATAGTTTTTTTTCACTTGCTATTACCAGAAATCACAGTCCAAAAAGACGACCATAGAGGTGTCACCTATGCTAAAACCTTGAAATTGATTCATTATTTAACTAGTCAAATCCCACGTCCTCATTTTACGTGCCCTTTGGGAAGCTTGTGACAGAGTAAAAAAGATCTTTCAGTGACAGTCACCATTTTTCATGAAGAGATAAATAGTTTAAAAAAAAAAAGCAGCTCTCTGGATACAAGATTTTGTTTGTCACTGAAACAGTGGCCAATGCCCCATCTCCTCCATTCCCTGTCACCTTAGAATCTATAGTGTAAAGTACCTATACCAATTTTAGCTTCAAAATAAGAGCTTAGACACTGATCACAAGTTTCTGTTAACTAGAAGTCATCTGTATACTAGCCACATGCCTCTAGTTTTACTAATAGGTAAACCAATTTATACTTATCAAAAGCAGTTCCTTTGATGCAATGATTTTCTGTAAGACTACTCTGTGGAAGAAATTAAGCAGAGAATTGAGAATCTTGATAAATATAATCCTATATAATGTTCAATTCAATTCTAATTCACCAAAAGAGCTTAACACTGGTATTGAATTTCATTAAAAGTCATTTCCCATGATCTGTATCCAGTATGGAATAGACTGCTGAGTCCAATTTCTTCAAGAATAATAATAGTTTAAATATTAAAGGCAGAAAGAACTAGCCATGATAAAAATGCAACGTGTGTAAAATCCTGATAACCCTTCATGTATTTAGAAATAGGTGCATATACATATATGTATTTACCTTAGAGTAAATGCTTTAAAGGCAGTAAAGAAGTCTATATATTTTTATATAACAAAAATATTTAGCAAACCCATCGATACCATAATTTTTACTGAGTACATAATTTTTATGGAAAGTTTACTGAATTCTTTTTATATGCAGATCTTCTTAAATGACATTGCCAAATCATAATTTTCTGCTTCTTGAACTTCGTGACCATCCTATCTTTTGCCCATTTTTATTTCGACAATGCACTTTTCTACTTTTTAAAAATAATTATGTCTAAAATTGGTACAGTTGATTTAAAACTCTCTAGGTAAATGTTGAGCCTTATTTTCTTGGATAGATTAAAAGTGTTTTCAAACACAAAATATACTTCATGCACAATATACATTGCTTGTACACATATATCCCCCAATCTACCATCCAGAATAATGAAAAATGGATCACAAGAGCAATTAACTAGCCTGGAAAAGAGACAGCTACCACATAAGAGGTGTGAGTTATAAGGTAAACACATCAGAATTTTTACACCAAAATTGTATTCCCTAAAGGGGGAGCAAGCCACCTAGAGACTCAAGGACTTTATTCTAATGATAATTAAGCATTGCTTAAAATGTGTTTAGAGGTACATTTCTATACATGTTTCTGAACATCCTCATTGGTGGCAAATCTTTGATTCCGAAGGATAATTTTGTTTTTATTGGTTGTGTGTTCAGTTTAGAAATTGAAAAGTGATTTAGATCCAAGGCTGGTGAGTGAGGTGGGTGATCAGGTTTGTTCACATTGTTTGATGTTGGCAAACTCATTAGGTAGGCCTTATTTGTTTCTCTTATTTTCAGTTCTAATCCTTTGTTTGAACTAAGCTCTGAATTTTCCTATATGGTACTTGTTGGCAAATGGTAATATATTAATCTGACAGGTACAGAGAATATTTTAGAGAGCAGAAGCTGGAGTAAGAAAGGCCATTTAGGAAGTGGTTTGATATTTCCTTAATGGTTCAGAAGTAACTTCCTCTCCTCTCCAGGAATTTACATATGTAAACACAAGTTGGCTTTGGAATGTCATGACTGTGAATGGGTATTTTTGACATAATAGCAGCTCAGAGTTATTAAGTCCACGATTTTTTTTTTTTGCAGGGGGGTAATAACAGGGTGAGGGAAGGGGATTCTGAACAATAAAAATTGGTGAGATGTATCACAACTGGAAAAAGTCTTAAAATATCTATCATTGGGGGAAATATTGCCACTTACTGGCATTTGATTTCACTTTAGCCAACTTGCATTTTCACAACTATAAGCATAAATAGATTTCATGTTCTTAATAAAAGTGTTTGCATTTGAGGATAAGAGCATTTACTGAGCTGTCAAAGCTACCTGGATCAAGGAAAACAGAAGTGATGGATCACAGTGAGATTTTGGAAGCTGTAGAACTTAACACAAAGTTGAGCTCAGCTTCTTGGAAGGATAATTGAAAATTATGTTATTTTAATTTCTCACAATTTCATCTACTATCTTTCTCCATGTGGGACCTCCGATCTCCAGCTTCAGTCCTGAACAAACCTGTTACTAATTGCTTCTGTTTGGATGTGTAGCCATTGGTTCAAATTCAACATTTCTAACAATGAACCCATTTTCTCCCAAACTCAGCCATATCTTTGAGTCTTTACTCTCCCATCACGTTTCTCCCCTTTCCATATCCACTTAGTCACTGAGGTCTGTTAGTCTTCCTTGAGTGGTGCTCAGAGTGGTCCTCAGACCAGCAGAGCAGCTGGGAACATATTAGAAATGCAAAATCATACGCCCCCACTGCAGACCTACTGAATCAGAAACTCCAGAGATGGGACCTGACAGTCTGTGTTTTAACAAACCCTCCAGGTGGTTCTGATACATGCTCAAGTTTGACCATCACTGCCCTAGATCAAACCCTTATCAACTAAAGCCTGGGCTATTACAATATCCACTTATTACATTCAGTCTTCCCCTTCTCCAACCCAGCCTGTTGGGTTGAGAGCCTAATGCAACCCTCTAAAAACAAACAAAAAATCATTGCTTTCATTAGTTCACTTTCTTGCTGAAAACCTCTTTGTTGTAGACTGAGTTAAAAATTGTGGTCTCGGTCTGGCATTCAAGGCCTTTTATAATTTGGCCCTAACATAGTTCATGCCAATAAGTACCTACCTCAAATCTCTGTTATGGAAGGAACCTTGTGCATGCTTCTTTGTGCCTTTTCTCCTGCCTGTCTTCTACTCTCCTTTAAGGGTCTGTTGAGGGCTGCCCTGCCTAGAAGCAAAGAAGCGCAGTGGCAAAAGCACAAGTGCCTAGCATAAACGTATCCTGTAAACGATAGTTCCCTTCCTTAGTTCGGTCTGCCTTGGAATGCTTCTACGTCCGTTTCTATCTCATTTAGGATTCATCACTATTGCTCTGCATTGTTAGATTCTCAGTGTGTAGGTGTCTAGTCTCTCCACTTACAGTACAAACTTCTTAAGGTCAGAGACTCATACTTTTTGTGTCTCAAAGATAGGCATCAAGTACTATGTCGTACACAAAGTAGGCCTTCCAAACTTTGCTGATAATTTTCTAGCTTAAATCACACCTAGTTGTTTTATGAACACTAAGTGTGTAAAAACATTAAACCTGGATCACCAGTGTCCTTCTTGGGCAAGTCCAATATATTACCATTTACTGACAGGCACGTAGGAAGGCTCAGAGCTAAGTTCAAACAAAGGATTTGAACTAAAACTAGAGAAGCAAACAGGACCCTAATTAATGAGTTTGCTAACTGTGCTTCCTATGGGGTCAGCAGCACTTAAAAAGCACACATCTGAAATATGCTTCTTTCCCCGAGGCTGCTAGACACACTGACTGTAGTCTCTTTAACCACAAGAGGTCAAAGTTCTATTTTCTATCACCATACTTAGTAGCATGTGTGCATGCTTTGCTGATTGGTTTCTTTTGTGCTTCTGCTTAAAGTTAAGGCAGGCAGCAGGAAATTGAGACCAGTGAGTCTAGAAACTTTCCCAGCTCTAGTGGGCAGCAATAACGATGAGGCAGAGGCTTTTTGAAGAAATTGTGACTTTAAGGTTTCTATTGGCTCAGCTCCCCCAAATTTTCTTGCATTAATAACAACTTATGCCCCACCTGATTATCTATGTTGCCCATCCCTTCCCCATCACCCACTGTTGTGTTATTTACACTATACTGCACCAAGCAGAGAAGTCCTAGCTTAATATAACATACTGTAAAGTGATATGTCCCAAAGCCCATGGTTTAATGGAAAGCTGGGGGAGGGGATAAAAAGGCACTAACAGAACAACTCAAAAATGCATTTTCAAAGAAAAATCTGGATGCATCTAGATGTCCTTGAAGTATTTCCTCCACCTGCCAAAAATTCACTCCTAGGATTGTGTTACCAGGCACTATTGAAACCTGGTAGAGTAATTCACTAGTATGCTTAGCAGTTCCCTAACACATCTAGTGTGGTATGGATTTCAAATCCAGTAAAACTTCATTAAGTTGATACTGAGAAGCTATTTCTATAATTCAAAGCAACTGTTATTCTTCAGCTACGCTATTGTTCTGTAATAAACAAATTTAAAAATTCAATGATGGTTGATTTGAAGCTACTTTTTTCAGTCCTTTGCATCTTAAATTGATAAGGCTTTACAGATTTCTTCCCGCCACCCCACTCTTCTTTTAAACAGGTGAAAGGGAGAGGGGAAAAGACTACCACTAAAAACACAATCTGTTACAAGCATCACAAAGAAAGGTTGAAAAGTTTTTTGGTAAACATTTTTCATGAGAAAAAGACAAAAACACAATCCTTGAATTTCCTCAGCAGCACATTTTTGAAGTTACTTAACCAAAGGGAGGAAAGTGGACACTTAAAAAAAGATAATTAGAATATTTTTAACTCTTTCACTTACGCTGTCTCTAGTCCCCAGGAAGTACGAACCACAATTTTGTTCTAATTTTGCTAGAATATTTAAAGCTATGCCATACTAATGACTCATCTGATATTTCAGGACACAGATTCTTCTAATCCATGATCGTATGATAAATGAAGGAAAAGAAAGGTCAGAGAGCCACTGTCAGGGGAATGCTGGAATAAGTCCAGAAAAGGCTGAGGGTGAATATACCTCTCTCCCCAGTCAGGTAAATACTGGTGAGAGATGATGGGGAAATAGGCAGGAATAGAGGAGAAGTATGGTTTCTGCTCTGCACTAGGTTTCTCTGAATGTGCATGTCAGATGATCTGTCTGAATTATATGGGATTTAGGGGAGGGGCAATAAAGAGGATGACAGGTAGAGTTGGCCAGCAATGTGCTGTTTTGTTTCTAAATCCAAATTTGAAGGCATTTTCCTATTGGATAACTCTTCCAATTTCTTAGGATTGTTGAGAAGAATTAGTTAACATCTTTATAAAATGTTTGATTTCTACAAGCATTAACTCAAAGATGTGATCCCTGCCATATAACACCTTAGTCTAAAATGGCAGATGACCAAATGAGAAATGTACATAAGATGAAGTCAAAATTTCAGTTGTGCATATTTTATTGATTTTTGTTCTTTTAAAAGTGAGTTACCTCATGGCATTCTTCTAGAGACTTTGTTTTGTATGTATGCGTGGTGGAAATTCTTTGGGTCTTAATTACGAGAAACAAAAAGGAGTTTGTAGCCTCACACCTTATAATAGTGTTAATTTTTGTTCTCCTAACTCCAGTTTCTAGCAACAAATAAAATGCATAAAACCACCACTCTTTCAGAAGACACAACTCAGTCAAAAACTGTCAAGCTGTCTGAAATTCAATGACTAGATTTCCTTTTTAAAGGCATTATTCCCTGTAAAATGTGAACATCCATGGGAGAGGTCATGCACTGAGGCATTAATCAAAAACACCTGAATATGAATGAAGTCCATCAGATTCTTTTTAATGTGACAGCTGGGACAGAGAACTGAAAAAGTTTCTTTTATTTATTTGTTCGTTTTTTTTGGGGGGGGGGAGTGGGAACAGAGAGAAGGGACAAGAGGTTATTTACCCAAAGACACAAATTTGTCTGAAATCAGCCCTAGCTACTGGGAAAGTAATAAGGCTCCTTTTTCTCTCAAAGGCCTTGGAAGGCAAGGAAATGAGAGCTTCAGTGTGTGGACAGCTGATTAGCTGCAAGTATACTTTGTTAGACATATTACATATAATGCATTAAAATCATTTTAGTAAGTATAAAAAGTCTACCTTGTGCACACATAAAGCAGCCTTCTGATCTACAAGAATTCAAGCATTACACAATATATTTAAAGAAACAGAAACAGAATGGAAAAAAGAAAAGTCTAGTCTATACTGCTCTCATTAGCCACCACTTTTACATATAATTCATACCTAATGGTATAAAGAAAAGTAAGGTACATGGTCCCTTCAAGAAATTTACAACTTAGTTTGGGAGACATGTATAACATATATAATTAAAAATCTAAGGCAGTAAATAAATCAAGGACTGGACTGTCTGCTACTGACAATAGATATAGTAGGTGCTTGGAAATGGGTGAGAGGTCTGTAGCCTGGAACATTCAGAGAAAATTCACAAAGAAGGTAAAATGGAGACCTTTTAGGATTTGGTTAGTTAGTGATTACTGAATTATAACTGGCATGGTACAACAAAAGAGATTTCTTGTTGAGAAGTAGTGATAACGAAGTTTAGATCTGTAGAGAGAAGTCAGATAAAAAGTCTGGAAAGCTGAGCAGAGGACTTTGGGTCTGGTGGTGCTGGTGTGTGTGGTGGAGGGTGGATGGATTTCAACAGAAAAATGTGGGTTATCAAGCAGGAGAGAGATGAGATAATGACATTGTTTTCATGTGATTAGCCTAGCATTGTTTTGCAAGATGAACTGCCCATATATATATATCATAACACCTTTTATAAAGGAGCTCAAAATATACTCCACAGATGATAGTTAATTCATCCTAATAACATCTCATTGAGGCAAAGGAAATGCAGCTTTTATTATTCCCCATTCTGTAGATGATGTGCTCAATGTTACTGAATAAATGAAAGGCAGAATAAAAAAAACACAGTACCACAATGTTGAATGGTTCCTAAGTACCAGCTAAATCATATTCTCTCATTTTCTGACTCAAGTAAGGGAGGTATATGATGGACCTTTGTCCTCAAGTGTCAGTTCTAGGCCCTCATTAGTCTTCAAGGCACATTCCCTGTGATGTCCACTTCCTATTTACTCTCCCTACAGCCCCTAGCTTCCTAACCCCATACCTTCCAACTACCCCCAACTCTCCCAGTTAACAGTTGTCTTTGATTATTCTGTTCCAGTAGGTCTTCTGCCATTATTATTAGCATATTCAATATCTCTGTATCAACCACTCACCAACAAGGACAATGGTTTGAGTTTATCAGTGCAAGGTAATGCTTTCCACCTCTTTCCACCTCAAACTGCAAAGCTGATTAGTCCTTTCAGAAGGTGTAAGGGAGGTAAGAACTCCACATACTAGATTCTGGAACCAAACTGAATTCCTACTCCAATTTAGGTTTCATGATGAGAGTTAAATAGTTCAAGAATTCCCCCCAGTTAACTCCCTCTCAATCTTGATCCTGACACATTTTCTCATCCTCCCATGCATCTTAAAAGTCACCCTTCCTTTTCTTACAAGCTAATCTTCCAGCCTCATGAGGGCCCTCACTTCCATATATTCTCTCTGGCATTATGAACCTCTCCCTGGTTGGTGGTTCCCATCCTTCAGTTTCAAGTAAAGAGACTGGCATCTAGTAAATGCTCAGTAAATGTCTGATGACTGACTAAAGCTTCAGATCTATGTCTTCAAGCATTTGCTGGACACTTTCTTAAACAGCTATACTGAGGCATATCGATATACAAGAAATTGTACATATTTAATGTACACAATTAGATGCGTGTGGACACATGCATACACCCGTGAAACCATCACAATCAAGGTAACAGACATATTGTTCTACATTTTTACTTTGTCATCCCATTGTTACCTCACACTTCACAAGTGTAGAACAGAAATCATTAACTTCCTACCATAATTGGCTCTTCCCTCTGACTTTCCAATTTCTTTCAGATGTACCACAATTCTCCCAGTTCCCCATACTCAGCACCATAGAGGCTTTGAGTCCTCCTTCTGTAACTAGCTAATTATTAAGTCTGGTAATTATATTTTTCTCTTTAGAGTACTAGGCATATGGAAGGCAATCACTCAGTGCAAGGTCCATTGCATCTGTACAGATATGACTATCCCATTGAAATAGCCTCGGTAGATCAAACTGCCTCGAGTCTCTCAGTTCTCCAGTTCATCCATTCTTCCAATCTTGAGATTTCTCTTCCTATATATAACTTTGTTCACTGAGTCTCCCTTACTCAGAAACCTTTAATGGCTAGTCCAAAGGCCAAAATTTCTCCCTAGCATTCAAGAACCACCATAATCTGGACCCAATCAAGTTTTCCAGTCTTACCCCCTATTGTTTCGCTACAGGAATTCTTCACCAAAGTCCAAGTGATTTTATCCCACTCTCAAAGATTGTGTGCGCGTGCTTGCGGGTGTGCCCTTCTCTGTCTACATGCCTTTGCTCAGAGTATTTTCTTGCTTGGAAATGCCCTCCCCAATATGGATCCTAACAATCCTTTGGTGTCAGTTTACCTTCTGTAAGCCCTCAACTCCTCTAGTCAGACACTTCTCTTATAGAGTAAGTATCACAGATTTTGCATTATTTGATATTTCATGTGCTAGATTTAACTACCCAACAACATTTTAAGATCTTTAAGGGTGGAGATTATGTAGCATACTTTATCTTTCCCAGAACCCAGTAACTAGGTTCACCAACGCAAGGCAATATTTCCCACGTCTTAGATAAAAGTCTTCAATAAAGTGTTCATTAATCCTTAAACTTGATTTCCATCTCACATCTCAAATAACAACCATTTAAAAACCATACTACCTTGATCATATTTAAAGATATGTGAAGGCTAGTTTTTAAATTCTTTAGCAGGAACTTTAAAAAAATTCTTTCACAAGAGGCATAACATAAAGCACAACATAATAATACTTAGTACTCCAACGTTTGAATTTATTCTCCCACCTACATTTTATGAAAGATTTAACAACCCATTTAGAATACTTGTCTTCATAAATACTAATGCAGGTTCTAAGTGGAAATAGCTTAAACTCAAGTATGATTTATAATTGAAAACTTCAAAGAAAAAACATGTTTTAAATCATTAAAGAGTAAATATTTCAGTGGAAAGAAACAGGTTTATTGATTTATTTTTTAAAACTAGTGCTTTAAATATTTTTCAAGACTTTCGCTCCTGCTATTGAAAACTCCTTTAAATACTAAAGAAGTAAGCACAAAGTAAGTACAAGAAAAATTCATACCTTCAACATTTGGTGTAATATGGCAAAAATGTTCATTACCACAATATTAAGAAGTATCAACAATATGAGTTTGAATAACTAATTCATAAGGAAGAGTTTGAACTGGACCAAATCCTGGGTTTTCTTTCGTCACTCCAAGTTTCTTTTCTATTTTAAACTAGTGGCAACAGAAATTTCTTTGTTTGAAAGTCAGGAATGCTGGAAGTCTTAAGTGATAGAACAGGTAGCTCAGCTTCTACTTCACGTCTCTCCTCAGGGGGAGAAAAACACTGCGGATAAAGTAATTTTGTTTTTATTTCTGGAAAAATCATTTTTTCCATCAATCTTCATAATTCTCTAAAATAAACTGTTAAAAACTTATAGGCCAGTCGACCACTTCACCCTGATTTGTGGAAACACTATACATTAATTTCAAGAACACATGGCTAACTCAAGTTTTCTTACTACTTGAAAGGTCTAAAAGTTGCTAACTCTTTAACAAAACTCTAGGAGAATTTTACAAGCTCATGGTATATATTTCTGCATCTCATCTGCAATACTTTTGAACAAAAGAATAATAAAAGTAGTCTAGGCTCAAGAGTCACACTGCATGCCATCAAATTTATTTTTAGGGTACCGTACAATTTTAACTGTGGAAAACTTTTGTGTTGCACCAAATGCTTAAGAACCACATCTACAAAGAAAATGGAAATAGGAACCATTTACCATTTCATTAAGAAAGTGACAAATATGCCTCTCTTCTTTGCTAATATTGAGATGATTGGCTTCCCCAAATGAGGTTGGACAAAGTATTCACAACTTTGGGAAGGAACAAACTGAAAGGCAGAATTTGTAATTTAAAATATGTGATTCACATTCTAAGCCACCTTAATTAAGATTTAAAAATTCAAGAGATAGGGAACTCAGATAATTAAAGTAGGGAGCAAAAAGAAATACTGAACAGCAAGCAGTTCCTAAACCATAAATCAAATAAAGACAAATCAAATAAGGACCACAAAACATAAATCAAATAAAGTCAAGACAAATGAAATAAAGACCAGAAACCATTTTCTCCTCAGCACACAGTGTTCCCCAGATTCACAAACTTGATGAACTGGAGGCACTCACTCTGCTGACGCAGGCACGTACGCACGCAGGAGCGTGCACACAATGGAGAGAGAAGCATGGAGACCCTCAGATACAAACTTTACATCTGTAGCGTTCTACTTTCCATATAATGGAAAGGAGAGCACGGTGAGAAAATTTTCGCACTTTCTTCCATATCAGACAGAGCAAAACTGTAGTTATTATTGCAAACTACTAATTCTCTTGATACAATCAAAGGCAGGACTGAATGAATGGGGTGTGGGGCAGGATGGATGGGGGACAGAGGGAGGGAAGGATGGGGGGGGGGTGGCCTTATAAGAAGCTTGAAGCATTTCGTAAAGCTTGAATGGATTAACCTTTTAAAAAGCCCTCATATTTCTCATTTCCCCTTTTCTTTCTCTCTTCTTTATTAAATACACACCGACTTCCTGGGACTCAGCACAGACTTGCCCTACATTCAGCGAAAAGGCCTGGTGCTTAGGACACACGGGAGTCGTAGGTTAGAGATATGTCTGACACAAATGATCCTTTTTTGGGAAAGTATTTTAAAAATTACTTTTTTGTGACCATGCATAAAATGTGACCAATTGCTAAAAAAGGTTGAATCCCATGTATCAATTAGTAAATTGAGACCCAATGCACAGCACTTTGATTTCTACTAGAAACATAAGCTGTTTATTTACTACTCTAAACATTTTTTCTGAACTTGAAAAAAGTTTGCTTTCACATTTTTAGAAGACCGTGAGGGACTGAGGTTTTAGTGTTTCTAGCCTCTGACCTATTCATAAATGGGTTGTTTAGGCTATCTAGCAAAGGAAAAAAATAAAACGTGAATGCCTAAAAGTTAGTAGACTTGGATAACATTTAGTAGATAGCTTGAAATGCACCGATTTAAAAACATAACAGCATAGAAAGTGTACGGACATAGTTTGTTTCGTCTTTAATAAAATGAAAATATAATGGGGGCCTGGGTAGATCTCAAGTAAGAAGTTGGGTCCCATGCTGTAGTCCCTTGTCCAGGACAAAAAGCTTTCCTTAAGCACATTCAACAGTCATCTTGTGGGAAATGCAGGGGGAGGGGACTGGGGAATCATCATCTCGGCGACTCTGACATACGACCCTGCATTTCTCACGCCACACTATGGGCTGGGCCAGGTGGGGGAGCGAGATACAACTTTGCCCTTCAGAAGCAGCACCAAAAGGGGAAAAGAAGTCACCGCGCTCTTCGCTCTATGCACACAGGAAGAGCCCAATTCAATGCCGCCGCCACCGACACCCCCTTGTCTTGCTCCGCCCCAACTTGTGTGTATGGTAGGGCAGCACGACTTGCTTTTTACCCCACAAATTCCGAGACGCCTCCATCTCTCCCAAATTAAGTCCTCCCACCTCCAATCCCCAACCGTATCACGCTCAGCAGGCGCAGGTGTCTCGCTCTGGCCTATTTTTATACCCTCCCCCACCTCGTTGCGCGCCCCGGTCCCTCCCCGCCTTCCCCGCGCAGTGCACTACCTAGCCTAAACGCCAAGAAACACTTAGAGCCCTCTTCCTGGGTCACCTGGCCAGAGCACCCAGCCCTGCCTTGAGGGGAGCCCTGGAGCCGCCTCTCGTCGCCGGTGCCCAGCGCGGAGCGCACACCGGGCTCCCGGGCAGTCACGTGGGCGGCGGGGGAGGCCTGGGCTTCCTCACCTGCATCCCGGGCACTTGGACAGCCACCGGTGAGTGGGCCATGAAGGCGACTGCTGCTCCGCACTGCTTCTGCGGCGGTGGCGCTTTGGGCTCGGACTGGCTCCTCCTCCGGGGGTAGCTCCGCGGCCCTCCCAGGCTTTTCGACCGGGGCCTGGAAGGACACACAGAAGTGGGGTTACCGGGCTGGTGGCGCGTAGCGCAGGCTGGGAGGTGGGCAGTTCGCGGCGCGGCTCCCTGGGACTCAGTCTACCTTTCTGGCGCCCGCCCGGCGCTGTTGCCGCCGCCTCCGCTGCTGCTCCTCCTCCTGAATGCGGGGCGCTGTGTGTGGCGGTGGCTGGGACCTGGGCTCGAGTGATGCCGCTTGTCTGCGCCTCGCCGCTTTAGGAAGAGGAGGTGGAGGCGCCCCAGCAACCCGCCCGCTCGCCTGGCCCGGGAGGCGGTTGGGGGCGGTTCCGCCGTTGGCCCTGCCCCCGACCCGCAGCCGGGCGGTGTCAGGAGAGCTAAGGCTCCACGCAGTGAAGGGGTTTGGCTGGGGTTGCTGGAGCCTGAGAAGGGGGAGACTCTCCCGGCACAGGGAGAGGAGAACCTGGGGACTGGGGGACCTGGAACACGGCTCGGCCCGGAGAGAGAATGAGAGTTTGAGTGACCCTGGGGATATGAGAGCGTCCCTGACGCGGCCACGTTGCAGGCAGGCGTGCGAGGCTGGGGCACACGCAGGCTCGGAGACGTCTTAAGTTGAAACTTGGGGAGTGTTGGAAGTCTTTCTCGGCTCCCTGATCTGGTCGAGGTTGGGGGCACATAGAGCCACCAAGTCAGTGGAACCCTGCTCATTCCCGCGGTCCGGTCTCCTCAGCCTGGGACTGCGCCACTGGGCGGATCCTCAGCCACTCTCCTGCTTTCCGGATTCCTTGCCCCAAGACGTGCTTCAGGTGACTTAAACCCGAGGCTACACCGACCTCTGGGGCTATCAGTTGGTGGGGGAAGGCCAGACTGGGGCTTCTCTTCGCCACAAGTTCTGCACGTGTAAGAGAGAGGGAAATTGGAAAACAGATGGTGTATCGGCAGAAAAATTAATGAGGATAATAGAGGCATGGGAAATGAGATCAGATCCTTAGCAGGCCATATTATTGAACTCAGCACACACAGCAGTGGTTTCGGCAACTCCCAGCCTCCGCCCCATTTTAAGTTCTACTCCGGGAGGGAGACAACCTAATTTGAGAGTACCCTAATAATAACAACGGTGACAATGATAATAGTAAATTACAGGAATCTCATTATGAAGGCACTTTTGGGAACCCCTAAGGGGTTAATTACATTTTTAAAATGTAATATCCAAGTGCCAGTTTAAAATGAGGATGAAGTTCCCTACCTTGCAGGTTGCTATAGGTCTGTACTCAACACAGTGTTGGGGCTCTAGTAGACGGTCAATAAATATTTCTCTTGTTCCTTTTGAATCTTTCTCAAAAAATAGCATATTACTGTTATCAATATCGTTATTATTAATGGGTGCCATTTTCTTTGCGCCGGGGACTGCTCAGTGCTGTATGTATGTTACCTTATTGAATCTTTACAAGGGCCCTCTGAGGTCATATTGCTTTTCCCCCATTTTGCACAAGAAGAAAAAGTCTCAGTAAAGTTAAATAATTTAACCCGAATATCACACAATTAAGAAGTGATAGAGCTGGGAATTCAAATCCAGGTCCCTCTAACTTTTAAGATCTCTCTTAGCAACTGTCAAATATACAAAACAGTATTGTTAACTATAGTCACCATGCTTTACATTACATCCCCCAAACTTATTCATCTTCTAACTGGAAGTTTGTACCCTTTGATCACCTTCACCTATTTCCCCCATCACCTGCCCTAGCAACCACCAGCCTACTCTGTTTCTATAAGTTTGGTATTTTTTAGATTCCACATATAAGTGACATCATATGGTATTTGTCTTTGTCTGACATTTCACTGAGCATGATGCCCTCAAGGTCCATCCATAGTGTCACAAATGGCAGAATTTCCTTCTTTTTTATGGCTGAATAATATTCCATTGCAAGTATATACACCACATTTTCATTATCCACTCAGATGATAAAGGATATAATTTCATTTTCTTTACTCCTGGTTCCCCAAGTCCAGGCCCTCACTACTTCTAACCTGATGATAGGCCCCAACCCAGTCTCTATTTCCCACCAGGCCAGCTCACACTTAACAATGCCAGCCTGACCAGAAACCTGCAGTGCCACCTAAACTTAATGTCCGTAGAAATTCCCTGGGATTCTTTTTAAAATGCAGATTTTGATTTAGCAAGTCTGGAGTGGGCCCAAGATTCTGCATTGCTAACAATTTCTCAGATGGTGCCAATACTGCTGATTCCTAGATCACACTTTGAGTAGCAAGGATCTGAATCAAGCTTCATCATTTAAGGCTCATCTCAAGTCCCACCACGCCCCCCAGAGCCTTCCTCATTGCTCCAAGCCCTCCTTCAAACTTCTCCTCTTGCACTCACATTGTAGTTTTTTCTTATTTTGTACATTTCATTTGTTTAGTCTGCCCAACAAGATTATTGGGTGCTTGAGGCCAGAGCTCCAGCTTCTCTTACATAAGAATTATTCAAGTAGGATGTCAGCTCTCTGAGGGCAAGATTTTTGTCTGTTTTGTTGACTGCTGTATCCTCAGAGCCTAGAACAGTGTGTGGCACATAATAAGCCCTCAACAGATATTTGTTGAGTGAATCAATGAATGGATTTCCTTCGAATTCTTCACTGAGATTGGTATAGTGCTAGGCATGCTATGGGTACACTGTAAGTTTTATTGATGCCTGGTTGAACTCCTAGGCACTGCTTTTGCTGAATCTTTAAATTGTTCACTTTATATGTTACACTTTTCTTTTTTTGTCTTCGACATTCTTTCCAGTTACTTTACTTTCACAAAGACCTAAGAGCGAGTTGTGTAATTTTAATAAATAAGTAAATTAAGCATATCTTTGAAGTGACTTTCCCTGGCATCATTCTGGGCCTGAGTTATGAAAGAATGTGGAAGACTGAATGCTAAATTTTGCGACCTGAACTACTGAGACATTTCCTTAAAATACTGCTTTAAGGTCTTAGTAAACTTTTTGACCTTATTTAGGCCTATTGCTATTAAGTAAACTATCTGTTGTTGTTATTATTGATGATCACTTGAGTTTTTACATGGAGTTCCTTGTGGTTTGCTTATGCTTTTTCATATACATATTTAATTTAAATAAAGTGATAGGAAATTCAAGTGTGCTTTGGTACTCCCCCTAAAAAAGGAGACTTGAATATTATACTTCAAAATGTCAGCCCAGAGTCTAATAATATATTACAATGTATTCCCACAGCTTGATGGAAAAAGTTCCTTGAGGGGAGACACCACATCTTATGCTCTTTGGTAGCCCCATAGAATGTAGCATAGTGCCTCACATAGGATTTGGTACCTGCTTGAGTGATGTGACCTGAGTGGCTATGAATACTTAATAACCATGTAAATAAAGTAAGATTGTATACAGATTAAGCGAAGTCAGTGAATTCCAAGTTAGACAGTGTCCATGAGCTCCACAAAACTTAATAATTGTGGTTTCAATTTCCTACATTTGTCATACCCTCAATATTAAATATTTAACTTTACCCATGTTTATAAATATTTACTGAATGGACTGGTTCAGAGCTAAAGTGTAACTAGACGGAAATGGCCAAATTTTAATGTAGGCAACATTGAGGTAATGCATTAGGGCCATGGTTCTCAACCAGGGTCATTTTTGCCTTCTGGAGACATTTTTGGTTGTCACAAATGGGGAGGAAAGGGTGCTACTGGTAGTGGGTAGAGTCAAGGGATGATGCTAACCATACTCCAATGCACAGGACAGCCCTCACAACAAAAGATTACCCAGCCCAAAATGTCAAGGGTGCCAAAGTTTGAGAAAGCATGATCTATCCTCTGCAGTAGAGGTTACTAACCAAAAAACAGACTTGGGAATCACTGTTCCCTGAGGATTTTGTTCAATGTGATGGCTGGGGCCAACAAACCCCACAACTAAACCAAAACAAACAAAAACAACCCCCACAAGATACTGGGCCACAGCAAGAGGGTAGTGGAAACAAAGCAGTATTTTTATGTTACCTTGTATTAAACTGTAGATCATCTGCCTCAGAAGAGTGAATACTACCTAGTGAAAAATAATATTGAACAGAAAATAACTTTAAGAAAAATTTAATGATTTGTTTAAAAAATATGTAATCGTGGAGCATGTTCTAATGTACTAGGCATTACCTAGGAGCCTTCAAATATGTTACCTCATTGAGATAAATTTGACCTCTTATTCCACTTTACAAAATTTAAAGGTAGGGTTTAACATTTTGGACTTTCGCATTTTGAGCCTAATAATTACATTGAAATGTATAAAGTGTAAAAATGTATGAAGTGTAAGGGCAAATTGATAACAATTATCTGAACTTCTTTCAATTATCTGAATATTTGAAAACAAGGGAAATTATCTGAGTGATTCTAGAAGCTCACCATCCGGTGGTAGAAATATTTTGATTCAAGCTACCAGACTGTGTACTGATGTTTGGAAGTGCAACACTCAAGGGTCTTATATATATATATATATATATGTGTATATAAGCGTGTGTGATACCTCAAATCTCCTCTTCACTCTCTGTGGGTATCAAAATGGAAACCATGATATAATAGTTCTTACAGATGTTGTATCCTTCCTATTGTTCCAGGAAGGCATCCTAAGGGAAAACCTATTAAATCAATTCTTGGTCAAGGAGCATTAACCCTATGTAATTGCTTAATTCTCCTGAATAACCTTGCACCTTTTGGGGCTTGCACAATACTCTACCATAGTATCATTTATCACAAAAACTAGTATCTAAGACTCAGCGCAGCTGAATTTTCTTGCTAGCTTTACTTCCTGACACTACTGAGGGGAATAGAGCAACAGAGGAGGTGGGTGGAAGCAGATGCTGCTTAAGTGGTTTCCTGCTTATAACATTTCTTTACATATACCCTTACTCACTTTGAAATATTTGCATGTAGGTACCAAAAGAATCGAGTTCATTATGTCTTGCCTTCACCAATTGGTTACAGAACTGAGAGGGGTAAATGTGACCCAGGCAATTTCATTCACATGTAGAGGTAGGAGTCAAACAATGGCATGGTAAGAGAGATCTTCCTGGTTCCAGTTTTGCTGCCTGCCCAAACTCTCACAGAATTTCACATTTGAGCTTTAGTTGCCTTGGACCCAAGGTGAAGGCCCTCAGAAGCCTGCATGTGTTCACTCAGTCTACTCAGTGGTGACACAACCACTGCTGGCTGTACCAGTCATCCTATAATGACAGTTTTGTGTTGCCAGTAGGGGTCCATGAAGAGACTGGGGAGTTTCTTAGGAGAGATTCTTTGGGAGACTGGGCTCTTTGTAATGAAGTCAGGTAACTTCTTTGTGCTCTCCAGTGTGTAGTTTTTAGTCACAGGAGAACCCTTCATCTGTTACCGTGAAATGATGCTAAACAACCAATTTGGGTGATACTTTTTCCCTCTGAATTAACTTTTTAAAATGTATTGAATTGACGATTTGTTCTTTAACTTGTAGGCTTCTCAAGAAAACAGTTCTAGTCAATGGTGGCAGTTAAAAACAGGAAAAAAAACTGGCAGTTGAGACCAAATAGGAAGTGACTATGCCATCAGCTCACACTGAGGAAAAGGAAGTTGTTGCCAGGACCTCTAAGAAAGGCAGTTGTGTAAAATTACCACCCTTCAACTTGCTTGCTGAGGTTCTGTCACCCTGTGGTAAAGCTCCCACAGTTTCGTTACTGCTGTACTCAAGAGAACATGAAAAGAGCAAGGGAATAACAGGCACCCCTTGCAGGACTGTTATCAGGCACTACCAGAAGTTTCTGAGGCAGAAACAACATTGTAGGCAAGCAAAGTTCCCACCCTACTCATTTTTTTCCTGTGCCAAATCAATATTTTAAGATTAGTTAAAATTCAGTATGTTTATACCATAAGGCCCACCCCAAGTGTCCAACTGTAGACTGTAACAGGGGATTTTTGCCGAGAAATAGAAGATAGAATATCATTTTATACTTTCACTTGGGCCCCATAGCCAGCCTAGGCCACACTACCTTTCCCTTTTTTCTTTCTTTTCTCCTCCCTTCGTTTCTTTCTCACATATTTCTTGAGCAGAGTGCCAGGAACTGTGCTAAGTGCTGGGAATACAAAGAAATGCAAGGGGTTTGCTTTCTTGCAGGAGAACACCAAAAAAAACAAGGAGTACTCAAAGTGATACATGATTATAGTAGCAGTATATTAAAAAGTGCTACAGCAGCAGGCACCAGAGAGCAATTCATTTTTCCTGTGTAGGTCCTGGAAGGCTTCACAAAGGAGGTGATATTTGAGCTAAGCCTTGAAAAATGGGTAGGAGGTAGTCAGGTAGAGAATTGGGGAAAGGGACTAGAGAAGAGAAGGCATTCCAGATAGAAGGAACAGCATGAGCAAATGCCTAAGCCAGGCATGTGTATCCCCTGTCACCTCATGACCTGATTAAAATAGCGATACTGTGCTCTGTTTGTACAGATTCTGATTTTGTAGGTCTCAGATGGAGAAAGGGCATTTGTATTTTATTTTAAAAACCCAGGTGATTATGATGTGTCCTCTTGGTTATGAACCACTAGCTTAGAGAAATGACAAGCTTCCTTTGAGGACTAGATGGTAATTTGGTTTAATAGGCAGAAACATAGAGTACATGAGGCATCCCAGCAATGAGGTTGGAAGAAGTGAGGGGCAGACTGTGAGCCTTGTATGCCATGCTGAAGACTTTGGACTTGATCCCGTAGGCCCCTAGGAGTACTGAGCGGTTTTAAGGAAAAGAGGAATTTGCTCTAGATTTGTATTTTCAAACACACACACACACACACCAAACTCTGGTTAGTACATAAAGGATAGACTGGATATGGAAGAGACTGGAAACAGAGGGACCCATTAAGAGGCCATTAGGAGGCCATTGTAAAAGTACAGGAGAGGGACTGAACTAAATTAATGGCTGTGAGAATGAGGAGAAGGGGATAGATTCCAGAAACAATTTGGAGGTGGAATCAACAGCATTTGGTTGATTGGATATGGACAGGACCAGAGGGAGAGGTTTAAAATGCCAGAGACATCTAGCTTAGGGAAATGGGTAAATGTTGATACCTGGAACTGAGCCAGGGCATACAGAAAGAGGACCAGCTTTGGGGAAAAGATGAGGAGTTCAGTTAGGGTACACTGAGTTTGAGGTGCCTGCATGACATCTAAATGGAGATGTCCAGAGGCAGCTGAAAATAACAAGAGGTCAGATTGCAAATATAGATTTGAGAATTGCAGAGAGAAATCCTTTGTAACCTCATGGCAAGGGGTCAATAAAGGACATAAAAAATAGAAACCAAGTTGGAACCGTTCACTTCTTATTTAGAAAATCACTTCTTAAATAATTGTGCTATGTTTTGGTCCAGTCAAATGCTGCCTATGCCTACTCACATTATATCTATCTGCAGAAAGCATGCCGTTTTCCTCAAAGTAATCATTGTTAATCTCATGTCTGTAAGATTTTATTACTAAGTATTTCTGCTGTGTTCCCGCATACGTAGACGGCCCTTTGAATGCATGATTATGACAGTAAAGAAAGGAATGGAGTAAGGGACAGAAATGATCTGGAGAGATCTGCATGCTATGTTGCCAGGTTTTCTGGGATGGTTTTCTTGCATGCAACTGTAAAATAGATTATTGTGCACCAGAACAGTTTGTATTATATTTCCCCTCCTACACTCAAAAGAAAATGAGGTGGGAGATGACATGCATGCCTGGTTTCATGAAGCCAAGTTAGTGTCTTCTACAATGGAAAGAAAAACAGGAACAATTTATTGCAATCTAAAGCACAGATTACTGGCAAAGGATGATATTTGCCTGCTGTGAAAGTGCACAGCAACTTTAGTTAATATTTCTTCAATTTTTCAGAATAATTCATACTGTTCTGGTTCTTCCATTCTTTCTGTGCTATTGACCTGTTATTAAACTTCACACATCCATATAGTTTACCACATGTGAAGGTACGCATTCAAGTGGCTAAATGCCAACTTGAAATTAACATAGATAAATCATGTTTTTCATATAAATTGTGAAAATAGTGGTAGGCATTTACAATCTGAGATCGTGAAAGCAGATACAAATAGATTATATTTTAAATGTTTTGTACAACACATTTTATTATGTGTTTGGGTTTTTCTCAGGTGTTACAAGAAACTGAAATATATCAGCTCTTAAATTTTCATGTTACTTTTGCATCTGACAATATACAGATTCCTGCTATGCAAATATAAAGAAATGAGTGCTTACTATGTTGCGAAGGATGGATTTAGTTCATGAAATACATACTAAAAAAAGATATTTTCTTATTTTTTCCAGACTCTCACAGCGTAAAAAGGCCTGTATAGAAAGGTCATTTATATGAACAATAACAGAAGAAACTGTGTCTGGGTTGTAAAATGCTGGGTGGTTGAATATGTTTCCTAGTAAAAAAAAAAAAGTAAGGTATTCAATGTGAGTATGCGTAACAATACACTTCAGCATCACTCTTCTACTTTGGCTCTGCATGTAGTAAATGAGGTATAAAGTAATTCTTTCGTTGTCCTTTTTAAAGCAGAAGCCCAAGCCAAACTCGTATTAATATAAATAGAGGAATTAGGTAATTATAAGAGCTATCATTTATTTTGTGCTTACTCTTTGTCAGGCATGGTTGCAATTTACATATATTCCCATGTAATCCTTACCACAACTCCATGAGCTGGGTACTACTATCATAATATCATTTCCATTTTCAATTGACAAAACTGAGGCACAGAGATATTAAATAACTCATGCAAGGTGTGATTGTCAGATAAAATACGGGATGCCCAGTAAAATTTGAATTTTGAATAAGTGATGAATAATTCGACATGAGACATACTTATACTTTAAAAGTTATTATTTATCTGAAAATCAAATTTAACTGGCTGTCTTGTATTTTTATTTGCTAAATCTGACAACCCTACAAGCTAAGGTCATATAGTTATTAAGAGGTAGAGCCAGAAGTTGAACCCAGGGTGGAGCCAGAATTTGAACCCAAGGGAGTGTGACACCAGAATTCATGCTTTTAACCACTATACCTCTACTGATTATAAGGAATGGAGAATAGAGTGCTTCATTATCTATATGTGGAATATTGAAGAAAATCATGACTAATGAATACCTCGTAGGTAGGATCATAGGTCTATAAGTTTGAATTTATTTTAATTTACACTAGTTGTTAATATCATTTGGTCATGATATTTTTGGTGAGAATTTTTGTTCTAAGAGTGATAAGACCTATAACATTTTTGAAATAATTTTTCCTTCAATGCTCTCCAAGGAGAGAGATTAAAGAAAAAGTGTGATTCACTGTAATGAGTGGAATTAACTGATCAGTACTGTTATTCAAAACACCTTTCTTTTCCTTCACAAAGCAGCTTTCTGTTGTTTGTAAAGAGTAAGAGCTTTCTTTTAGTAAGAGCTTTTTAAAAGAAAAATATATATTTCCTCACACCGTTTTCTTCTCTCTTCCTTTGATATTTTTACTCTAAAACAGGCAGAGGGGCATCTACTTTTTGAAAGGTAGTGCAATTTAATGGAAAAAACAGGAGCTTTGGAGCCAGACAGACCTTGTTAGCTCTATGAACTTGATGTCTGAACCTCATTTTCCTCATCTGCAAAATGGGGGTTATTAATGCCTCCTTCAAATGGTGATGGTGAGGATTAAATGAGATAATGAACTCAAACTGCTCCAATGTGATATCTGGTACAGAAATGACACTTCACAAATAGTGGTAGTTCCTTTCCTCTGTCCATTGCCTCTTCCTTTGAGCCTCCACTACTTTTAGCAACCCTCATGAATCTTTGAAAATCTAACCCTCATCTATGAAAGCATTTTGACTTGCCCAGAAGTTACATAGCAATCAGAGGTAGAGTCAACTGGAACCCAGAGTGCCTAAAATGTTTTCCTTCCTTCCATGATTTTTTGATTCCCTAAAATGTTTAGGTTAGAACAAAGACTACAGTATGATTTATGCTCTTAGAGATTAGTTGCAAGGATTTTTAGGGTGCCTTTTTTTAAACATTGAGAATGTTTTTAGAGTTTCAGGTTGGGGTTTATATACTTCAGTTTCATGGGAAAACTCACTATAGACATCTCTGAGGGACGCAGAGAGGCATAAAAAGAGATGGCAAGGGCAAGGAAATTATGTCATTAAAGCATTTTTTTCTGTGTGTATGTGTAGCATGTGCATTGAAGCAAGGGGAGGTGATATATAATGAGAGGAAATATGAAAGTAAGTGCAGTTAGGGTCAAATACAAAGTCATCATAATATTAGAAAGCAAATAACCTTGCTATTTGAAAATATCAATTCTGAGAGGTGGTATATAATATGTTAATTAAGAACATGGACCATGGAGCCAGACTACTTAGGGTTAAATCCCAGTCTTGTTTACATGCTAGCTCTGTGATCTTCAGCAAGGTATTTAGTTCTCTGTACCTCAGTTTCCTCATCTGTCAAATAAGGGTAATAAAAATACCTACCTAATCAAGTTGATTTAAGGGCTTAAACGAGTGTTATTTTTTCATTAAATTTTTATTGAAGTATGACATATGTACAGAAAGTTGTGCAAATCTTAAGTGTCAAACAGCTCAATGAATTTTCACAAAGTTAACACACTCATGTATATGTCACTCAGATCAAGAAACAGAACACCACCTGCACTCCAGAAGTCATCTTGATGCCTTCCTCCAGTCACTCCAGCACAAATGTATCCACTTCCTTGTCTTCAAACGTTATGGATTCATATTGCGTGCCTTTGAACTTTAAATGAGGATCTATGTAATGTACTTAGAACAATGCCTGGCACATGGTAAACACAATATAAGCTTGATAATGTGATTTTAACAAAAACAAGAAAGCAGGTATGTTTTGGGGGTAGAATTCTTAATAGGAATAACAAAATAAAAAGCAAACTTGTGAGTTAAAGCATATGACAATAAAGTTAAATGTAACAAGCCTATTTAAAAAAAAATAGAG
This sequence comes from Tapirus indicus, assembly GCA_031878705.1. Taxonomy (NCBI): domain Eukaryota; kingdom Metazoa; phylum Chordata; class Mammalia; order Perissodactyla; family Tapiridae; genus Tapirus; species Tapirus indicus. The sequence continues at coordinate 109,747,943 of CM062942.1, read as the reverse complement.
TTCTTGAAAACATTTTGCTTCTATAAATCATGTCTATTGTGTATTCCATGGTAAGAAAAATACATTTCATTTGAGACATCAGAGAAAACATATGCCCAAACATTTTACCACAATCTAGAATAAGAATTTTACTCAAATTGTTAAAAGACTAATAAATGAAAAGTAAGTTTGGCAGAAGTCTTTTTAGGTCTCAGTTTCCTAGTTGTAAAATGAAGAGAATTGGGCCATCTCTAAAGTTCTTTTCAGCACTGACATTTAATGATTATTTGAAAAAAATTCTTAAAAAGCAAAATCTGGAAATCTCTGAACTGTTGTTTTATAGCCAAGTAATAAATCTAGAGTCACGGTCAAACATGACCCTTCAGAAGGAAGGCAGCAGGGTTTCTGTGAGGGAAAATCATGTCTAACTAATCTATTAGTGCTCTTCAAGAGAGTAAATAACATATGGACAAGAAGGAACCAGGGGATAGAATTTACATAGACTTTTTAAAAAGCCTTTGACAAACTTCCATAGTGTTGACTTTTTGTTGTTGTTAAATGAGTCCCTATGGGATTTAGGGAAACATTTTCTCATGGAAGGTGAGCTAACTTACAGAATGAAATGGAGGATAGGAAAAAGTAGTTGCTTCTCTGGATAGAGAAGTGTCAGCATTAAGATTCCCATGGTCCCAGGGTTGTATAAGTGTTATAAGTGGTGTAAAATAAGGTATACACAGTGGTATTCCTGTGTTTGTAGATGGCACTAAGCTCTTCTCAGTAGTGAAATACCAAGCTGACATAGAATAAATGACAAGAAAATCTCTCAAAATTGGAGGAATGAGAAAAAAGGAACAATAAATTATCTCGGCAAGGTAAAGCATTTACAGAAAAAAATCCTAACTATACAATACAAATAATAAGATCTGTTGTTACTTATGGCTCTGGAAAGAGATCCGGGAGTTGTAGATATTTCTGGAACAATTTCAGCTCGCTGTGCCATTTTGGCCAGAAATGTCAACAAAATGCTGCACATCAGTAGAAAACAAACTAGAAACAGAGTAACACATTATCCTGTTTTTGAAAAAAAAAAATTTAAAACCTGGTGCAGCCATATCTGGAACATAATGTTTAATTCAGGGGGCCATAAATCAAGAAAGGCAAAATGAAGCTCAAGGTGGTGTAGAAATGGTCGGCAAGAATGAAGGAATAAGGAGCTATACTGAGACAGACTCACAGTATTAGGATTCTTTAACCCAAAAAGATAAAGATAGAGGCAACAGCCAAAGTTCACACGAATGCTAGTACTACTCATAATTACCACTTAGTACTCACTCTGTGCCTGGCACAGGTCTATGCAGTTGACATGTATTGAATCATTCAATACCTATTAGCTCTATATGGTAGGTCTCACTATTATCCTCATTATAAAAGCATCATAAAAGGTATGTACGGAGTAAATAGAGATCAAAGCTATTTACTGACCAGAGCTCAGCACAGACCTTAAAACTCAAAAAAGTCAAATCCAAGACAAACAAAAGGAAGTGAGACTTTATACAGTGGGCAGTAAAACCTACAGAACTCACCACCTCAAGCAACAGTACAAGTTGAGCTGAAAAGAGATTCAAGATGGATTTAAACTGTATTTGTAGAAGATAAAACCAAGATAGCTGGGGCCGGCCTGGTGGAATAGTGATTAAGTTTGCATGCTCCGCTTCTGGCGGCCCAGGGTTAGCAGGTTCAGGTCCTGGGTGCAGACCAAATGCACTGCTTGTCAAGCCGTGCTGTGACAGCATCCCATATAAAGTAGAGGAAGATGGGCGTGGATGTTAGCCCAGGGCCAATCTTCCTCAGCAAAAAGAGGAGGATTGGCAACGGATGTTAGCTCAGAGCTAATCTTCCTCACCAAAAACAAAACAAAACAAAACCAGGATAGCTTACTAAGAGAATCTTTTGAAGTGTCTTTAACTTGTGAAGTTGTCATTAAGGAGGACAACCATACCATCTCCATTCCTACTGCCAACATGTCTATGAGTCCCCCTCTAAAAATTCTGTGCTGGATGGACCAGAAATTTGGCCAAGTGTGACTTTTCCTTTTTAATTATGACATAAGTAGAGGAATGGCTTGTAAATTCCTTGTGGGTATTTCAAGATGGTTGTAATTTATACTATACTTGAATCTGTTTTCATTGATAGCCTAAATTACAGAGACTCCTATTTAAGGCAAAGCTTTGCCCTGTAGAAATGGAATCTTTTAAAAAATTTACTTGCAGAATGAATTGCCACAAACAATTAACATCCATCTTCTAGTCAGCATTTATTTTGGGTTATTTCATGCCCATATTTCTTTAAGAAATTACGTTGCAGAGAAAAAAACATTTCATTCAGGGAAAAACAGGAAAGTAGCTTGAAAGAGTATCCCCATGTAAAAACCATCCCATGAAAACTTACATTGTGCCTCCTCTGTCACATCAATCCTCACGAAACCCAAGGATGGACCCATCTAGTATTGCTTGGGGCTTCTTCTGTCTTGTTGGTGTAACACTGCTAGTTTCCACAAAACTGCACCAAAATCCTCACTTGGCTTGGTGACCTCTACCTTACTGAAACACTGTATGTGCTCTGAGTACATAATGAAAAAGAAACAGAGAAGAGAAGAAAGAGTAGGAGTGAACATCTAGTTTACAGAGAACTAACCTTATCTGTGGGAAAGAAGTATGAAAAGAAAAATGAAAAAAATTGAAAAGCTGAGAAACAGAGGAAGGGGAAAGGGACAAATGAAAAGATAGGATTGTTCTGAAGTATGTTATACTGCAATTTAAAAATTGTTTTAAAAAGAGAGGACTAAATGTGGATTTACATGGTAACATGGATAGTTGGGCCATAAGCAAAATGGTGAAGCTGCCTAATCCTTGAAGCTCTCCTACTTCTCATAGCAGAGTCTCTGCCCTCTCTTCACTCCCCTTACCCTGACCCTGTGCCCTCTGACTGCTGAAAGCCCATTTTGGCAGCTAGTGGCTAAGCCAGTACTCCCCTATGTTCTACGCCATTGGTTCTAGGCCATTCTCACCTCTCTTGATCAAACTGTATCTGTGTTCTGCCCATTTTGTTACCTTGGCCTGAGAACATTTTCATCTTAATAGAGAATAATTATTAACTATGGCTCTCTACTTCTAATTGCAAGTACAGATATTTTGGAAGCAGGGGCCTCCTTGCACCCTCAAATAACAGGTGGAAAGTCAACAGTTTTTGTTGAAGTCAGATAACTACACTGACCTTATGTTTCCTCATCTGTAGACTGGAGATAATAATACCTTTCATTTCTATTGCAATTGATAACACTTTCACATACATTTACCTGTTTGATCCTCACAGTCACCCCCCGAGGTAAGGATTATTTCTCCATTTTACATAAAAGGGAACTGAAGCTCAGCAAGATTAAGTAACTTGTCCTGGGATAATATGTGAAAGGGCCGGTGCATAAGGAGTGGAGTCAGCTTGCCGAGATAGTGAGTTGACATGCAATGACAGAAGCTGCCTAGATGATGGTGCCTGGCATAGGAGCTATGTGGCTGTGTGGAGGCAGTATGGAATCAAGGTTATGTATATGGGCTTTGCAGTCACAGACACCTAGGTATGGATTCTGGCCCTCCCCCTTATTACCAGGTATCCCTTGGGCAAGTCACTTCTCTGAGTCTACATTTCCTTATTTGGAAGAAACAGATAATGATCCCTACATTATAGAACTGTTGTGAGGATTAAGTGAAACACTGAGTGTAATGTCCTTAGTTCAATGCAGAGCACATGAGAAACAGGCAAAAAACGTGGAAGCTCCTGGAATGATTAGTAGTAATAATACTTGGTGCACATGCTAGCCCAGAACGTGGAGTCCACTGGCCCAAAGGTAGAGTTAGCCACTTGTGACCAGGCCATAGGCAAACAGAACCAAACATGGTTGACACAAGGAAAGAAAGAGGAGGCTAATGTGCTCTGCAGATGGGACTGGTCAAGGCTACCCAACACTGGGTTGCAGTTTCCTTAGAACAGTGGTTCTCAAACTTGAGCTTGTATTGGAATCACCTAAAGGGCTTGTTAAATGACAGATGGCTGGGCCTTACTCCCAGAACCTCTGATTCAGAAGATCTGGGATGGGGCCCGAGAATTTGCATTTCTAATGAGTTCCCTGGTGTTGTTGATACTGCTGATCTTGGGAGCCCACTTGAAGAATCATTGTCTTAGAATAAAGAATCCTGTCCAGTTCTAGGCATCAGAGTTTCCTTGCTTTTCTTTCCTTCTTGGTAAAAATCCACTTGAAAAATGCCAATCCTCTTCTGGTAGAACAAGGGGATTTGCCCATAACTGGTCCAGGAGAGCTAGGGCAATCAGAAGACTGCTGGAAACCAGGGATGGTGGTGGCAATGACCGCCTCAGCTAGAAGGCTGGGGAGAAGCCTTAGAGCAGAACAAAATTCAAAACTCAGATGGGAAAGAATCGGAGACAGCTGTGATTACTGATTCTTTCCCAGCTTGGATTTTCCCTCATGAGCTTTTTCTTGCTTAAGCTTTTTATCCCCTTTATAACTACTACTATATTTTGGGGGGTGGGAGAAAGATTCACTGTATTTTCTTTTTGCACTCCCTTGTTTTACTCTTTGTCAATCACGAGGCCAATATGAACTTCTTGGAGAGCCTAGAGCAGAATGCACAGATTACAGTAGCCTGAGCAAAAAGTTGAACAATATGAAGTTAGACGTCTCTCTTGAAGTAAAGTATGTGCTCTGTGCTCTATATCATGTTACAGCAAATTTGAAAACCAAGGGCTGTGTTCCAAGTCACTGCCTGGCAGTTGTCAGTAACTAAGCCTCCGCTACCTGTTAAACACAGTTAATGAAGCAGTCTGTGTTTATAAATTAGAGGATTTGTCTTTGAACATAGTAACCAATAGAATGAGAAAGATAGCCTTGGATTTAGCCTTCTGGATTAGAAATCATCTGTCCCATGAATTTCAAGGGGGAGAAAGAACTTGTGGTCTTACTTATCGAAAATATGTATTTCTGTGGCAAATCTTAGGAGACTGAAACACAAATGGGAAACTATGCTATAATTATAAGAACGTAAGTTTCTTTAGCTCTTGAGACAGAGCTACTTTGTATTAGGGATTCTTTATGGTGTCTGGGCCTGTTTAGTGCCTTTAAGCTATCAGGTATTTGCCTGTACCAACCTGCCCACACTACATGGAAACAGGCCTCCCTCATTCTTTCAGAATTCATGGCTTCTGTCCTGAACCATTCACCCCAGCTTATCTCACATTCATTCCTAACTCTTCCTCAGTCTGTTTTAATTTCTGACCTCGTGACTCATTTTTCCTCTTACCACCTTGCCTCACCCTAGGTCTTGGCACCTGGTGTTACTTCTCTAACTTGAACTTTTTGCAATCCTCTTTGGCCAATAATCAGATTCCCCTCTTGGCTAGGCTGCTGTTGGCATTCATGGATGAGTGCCCCACTGGGACCAACCTGCTCCCTGGGACCTAATACTTTTACACAGGCCCCCGTGGAAGACAGGAGCCTGATACACCAAGTCCTGGGAGCAGAACTCAGACTTGAGAGATTTGTGGCTCCTTGATACTGCTCTCAGAAGCAACAGAAAACAAATGGAAAGAAAAGAATTTGATTGCCCAACGACTGTATACAGAAGAGCTAACTGAATTTCTATATTGTCTAAAGTAGATGGGGAAGAAAAGTGATGGTCTATAGTATATACTATTTGGTAGTTCTTACTTCTCAGATGTGAAGAATTACTATTTATTTTTTCCTCTCCTTCATATCCACATCCCCCCCAACAGCCCACCCATTGATTGATTGCCAAGACTTATTAATTCTGCCCTCCATAATGTCTCTTGAATCCATCATCTCTTGCCTGAGCTGTTTAATAGTATCCTAATAACTGGTCTCCCTGCAGCCAGTGTCTCTTTCTCCCCTGGTTCCACTCTAACATGTCCTTCATCCCCTGCCAATCCATTCTCCACATTTCGACCAAAGTAATCTTTCTAAAACCCAGATCTGATCATGTTACTCCTCTTCTTAACACTATTCATTCCCGTGCATCTGCCTGGTTGCTATTATATATATGATTCTGGTTTTCTAGAAGATAGGCTTTTCTAATTATGACAATAATATTGATCTACTATGTCTGTATTGTGCTTTAGAGTGATGTCACAGCTATTGTATAATTTTTAACAGTAATCCTATGACATCAATATTATTTTATCTCTATATTTGAGGAGAGTATAACTTTTATGCATAGTGAATGGTACATAGTATGCAGTGGATATATTAAAAATTAAATATGTATTGGATCTGTTTGGCTAAGTGAGTAGATTAGGTACTCCTAAAGAAAATTCAAACTTTCAGTTCCAGAGAATGAATTTGTTAAATATTATTCGAACACTGACAAATCTCAGTTGTTTAGAGCATGCAATTGCTGAGGTCAAAGTTGGTGGTTCAATTCCCATTTGTTTAAGTTAGCCTCATTTGGTTTCATGGACATAGTTTGTAACCCTAACCTCAGCCAGCTATTTCACAATTGCAGGTCCCAATGGAACAGGGGTAACAGAATATGGATAAATCTACACCATGACTCCATCTCTGTTATTTGAAAATTCAAATATAATGGTAACTCCTCAGTGTTATATGGATTTTTGTATATGCAGTTTTACAAAGAAATTTTAGTAATGATCATCTAGACAAAGAGACAGTATGATTCTCCAGAATGGTACTTTGAGGACCCTAAAGGATGCTCTATAAATATCTCATTCCAATAGTAATTTCCTAATTATACAATTCCTGTCTGTTAATGCCAGTTCAAGCTCTACTGATGACTTAGGTGACAATTATTAATGTAGCTTCAGGTAAATCCTGTGATAGTTCAACTTATTAATTTCTACATTCTCTCTTGAATGAATAAGAAAATATTGCACAGGTTATACTTGCTTTCTTGTTCACAGAGGTGTGATGAGCATCAGGCTGTACAGATGGCGTTACAATTACCTATATAGTAGCACTGAGAAGACCCTGACCTGAAATTCTCAGGTCTCCTCTTATTTACTCTGGGCTCAGGCAAGAATCCATTGGTAATATGCAAATGTCTCTGAAATGAGTAATGAATTATTGTCAGTCATTAGCACCCAGGTATGAATTAATTTGTCAGATCCCTTCCACCTAACACTTAACTAAAAGAGATGCCTTAAGGAAGACACCTGACTGGAATATTTTGATGGTAAGATAGTAGAGGCAAAGGTTCATATTCCCAAAGAACAGACTTAGGTCAGATACCGAGGACACTGTAAAGGCACAGGATGGGACACATGGGGGTGCAGTAGGGATTTTCCTAGAAGAGAAAAACAGAACGGTACCAGAAGACAAACTTCTCTTACATCCCCATTTGGCTTTAAGCCAGCAGTAATAAGAATACATGAAATGATATTGTATTAACAGCATCCTTAATGGTTAGAAAACCAAGTTCTGGCATCAGACAGATTGGGTTCAAATTATAGTTCTGCCACTCTCTAGCTGTATAGCCTTATGCAATTTCCTAATTGTTCTGAGCCTTGATTTGCTGATCTTTAAAGGTAGGTAATATGTACTAATATGTACTAATAATAGTACCTACCATCAGGGTTGTCTTGAGAATTAAATGGGATAGTTCATGTAAAGCACTTAGTGGAATGTCTGGCACATAGTAAGGGATCAAGAAATGTTAGCTGTTATTATATACATAAAAATTTAAGGTTGCTTATTCTCAAGCATATATAATATGTTCTCAGTGGAAGACTACTTTAGTGGAGTCACATTTATACCACCTCAAAATAGAAACTCAGGCAAATTTCTTTGATGCTGGAAAGAAATAAACTTGATTAAAATAACGTAAGCAATAAGCCCAAGAAATACATGAGGACAGAAGGGTCCCTGTGTTCCAACAGAGACCCAAAAGCCGTACATTGGAAAGATGAGATCTAATCAAATGTGTATAGTTGACAAGTGAATTAGTACCGTGAGAACTCAGAACAGTGTAAAAGGTTAGCAGATGAAACAAAGCTAGAAGCAGAATTAAACGTTACCTATTCACCTAGAAACTGTGTATGATCTCCGGTCCACCTGTTAAAACAAGATGTAGTTTTCTTTATAAAAACAATTTAGAGGAAGAGAATGAAGATGCAACTCCTTTTCAGGATAGGAGTTTGAGGGCAAGATATCACTGACGACCAATTCAAAGGTCATGTTTATCATTATTTATGTAGACTTTTGACAATTCAGAAAAATAACATTTGTGTTTTTGTCTTCCTTGGGCCCAAGTACATTTTTGTTGTTGTTGTTCATAATCTGCTGATTAGCTGGTATAAACAAATCTCAAATCACCAAGTAACAACTGTTGCTTTTTTAGGACATAAATAATGAGTCCTTACCTATGTGACTAAAAGCAGGCCAAAACACCAGGTTTGATGGAACGTTCAAAGTGTGGCTGTTAACTGTCACCTGTACAATAACCCCTGACAGCCACTTCCTGCTTGGCAGCATAGGCTATAGGGCTAGGGAGTGTGGGTGACTGACTTGTCATCTTGACTCGTCATTATGACTTGAATAACCCCTTCTGCCTACGTGTCCTGCACAAGTGATGTTTTCTCTAATTATGAGAGACATAGTGTCAGCAACTGGTTCTAAGGAAGAACATCATGGTTTGGTTCTGCTAGATTCAAGAAATGTGAGTTTTCAAGTTAATGGAATAACAATTAACATTTGTATATAGCACCTTCCAACATAGAAAGCATATTTTCATACACGATTTCATTTAATTCCTACAACAGATCTGTGAGGTAAGTCATAGCTATTTTTGCTTCTACTGTGAGAAACTGAGTTTCCAGGGTGAAAAGATTTGCCGAAACCTCACAGCTGATAAGTCATGAATATTCCAGCATTGACTCCAAATTCTGAGCTCTTGACATCATGATCTTGATTAACCATTACCATTTACCAGGGTTCCCAGTCTATAATCCTTGTGTCTGACCTCTCCTTCAAACGCTTTCTTCTAGTAGTCATGAGATGCTGTTCATTTTACCTCCATAATGCTTCTCAATTCTATGTACTATTGAATTTCCTGTCCCCACTTTCATGGCCCTAGCCCAAGCCATCATTGTTTCTCATCTGGACTTTGCAATAGTGTCCTAACTGGTCTGCTCATGATCTTCTGATCTGTCCTACATGTTGCTGCTAAAATGGGCTATTTAAAAGTGCAAATCTGAAGACGACACTCACTTGCTTAAAACCCATCAATGGGGGGCCGCCCGGTGGCGCAGCGGTTTCGTCCGCGCTTGGCAGCCCGGGGTTCGCGGGTTTGGATCCCGGGCGCCCGCCGACGCACTGCCTGTCAGCCGTGCCGTGGCGGCGTCCCATATAAAGTGGAGGAAGATGGGCACAGATGTTAGCCCAGGGCCAGTCTTCCTCAGCAAAAAGGGGAGGATTGGCAACGGATGTTAGCTCAGGGCTGGTCTTCCCCACAAAAAAAAAAAAAAAAAAAACCCATCAATGGCTCCTCAACACCTTCAGAATGAAATCCTAATTCCTTAGTATGGCCCTCTCTCATCCTTTCTTTTCCTTCTTATACATCCTAGGTTCTGGCTAGCACTACCTCTCTTGTTCTCCTTGAACCTCTCATGACCTTTCTTGTTTCTGTGTTATTCATTCTGTTGGAAAAATTTCTTCTTGTTGTTGTCTATCTTATTATGTAGGAGCAGCCTATAACAAATGTCTTCAGTGAGATGTTCTAACCCTGATGTAATGCTCCCATTTGTCTTCATGTAAACTCCTATAATGACATTTAACAAGTTTAGTTGTAATTATTATTATTTTTTTTGTGTGAGGAAGACCAGCCCTGAGCTAACATCCGTTGCCAATCCTCCTCTTTTTGCTGAGGAAGGCTGGCCCTGGGCTAACATGCGTGCCCATCTTCCTCTACTTTACATGGGATGCCGCCACAGCATGGCTGACAAGCGGTGCATCGGCGGGTGCCCAGGATCCGAACCCGCGAACCCTGGGCTGCCAAGCATGAACTAACCTGCTGCACCACCGGGCAGGCGCAAGTTTAGTTGTAATTATTGATTTACATGTTTATCTGACCCACTAGACTCTGAGATAAGGGCCAAAGACTTGTCTTATGAAACATATACCCAGCCTTTTTGGCTACCACAGTGTTTGGAACATAACAGGGAGTGAAAAATGTTTATTACATGAAACTCATAAGCAATGATTAAGTATCTACCATATGCCCAACTCTATGACACGTAGGGAGGTCCTAGTTCCAAGCCTTACTGAAAAGAGGAGAATTAAGTAATTCATTTTGCTAAGGAACAACATAATACATTTTAAAATTGAGATATTGTGTGGTACTGACTGAAAGTCTATAGCAGTTCAGGGGAAGATTTGAAACTAGGGAGGCGCCTCTTTCCTTTAGAAATGATGATTACTTATGAAAGGCCAACAGCTATTGAATATTTGCCATCTGGCAACTGTCACAGTACTCATTGTAAATCAGATTTAATAAACCCAAGTCATTTTAAAGATGAAGGTGTTTTGTGTTATTTAGGGAGAAATACCATCCCCCAGGAGACTGACTCAAGGAAAGTATTTAGAAACTGAAACTAAATTTCTCAGAGTGTTTGAAGGCAGAATTCTACCTGGCTGGGATGTGACGTGGTTGGAATACCTTCTTTAAGGGAATTGATACCCATTATTTTCTTGAGGAGAAGAAAGCACACTTGCTTTTTATTTAACCAAAGTTTGAATAAGTCAGGGTAGACATTTGGTGCTACCCATTGGGTTCCCTTTCCCAAGTCAGCACTGACAAGTCTCCCCTTACACTCAAACAGAACGTGATGCCATTGGTTTTCCTGTTTATGGCTTGATCCCTCTGTAATAATATAGCACAACCTGTAGAACTGTTTCCCTCCACTATCAGTTAGCTAACTGGAAAGCTACATGTCTTCCCTTAAAAGTGATTTTGAACAGGCCCTCAACCACCACTACAAAGAGTTGGAAGTAGTTTTCATTTATAAACGTGGGGCCTTAAGTATTTTCCCAGTAAAGTTGAAGTAAATCGAAATTGTCTTTAAAACACAGATGTGCATTATGGAGCTCTAAATGGGGGATATTATTCAACAAAACCAAATCAAAATTTTATTGAGTATTGGCTACGTGTAAAGCCCTGTGATTATTACTGTGTGGGACATGTGGAAGCATAAACCATGGTCCTTGCTCTTCAATTGTTTAGTTAGGTGGTAGAGTGATCCCTTAGCTAGATCAGGGATGGGAGGAGGTGGTAAAGTTGACCCTCATTTAGTATGTTATGAAGAATTAATTTGCGGCATTTTAAGAAAACTAACAGAGCAGACAAGCTATGATAGGAGACCGTAGACTTGGGGGGCAAAGATTGGCTGAAGAGTTAAGAAAGGAAAATCCAAAGCAGAGGATCCTAGATGCATGTGGTGGGTAATGCCAGGCAGAACCTCCTAAGACAGAAAAGTACATAGGAAAGTTCATGGAGAGAACAAGGCCTATGTTGTAGGCTGGGGCAGAGAGGTAAGAAGAAGCAAAATTTATAGGGCAGAGTAGTCAGAATGTACCAGTTGTGTTGGTGATGAAGGTGCAGACTGCATACACAGAAATGGGTTCTACTGGAAGCAAATGGGTTCCATCTAGAGTTCAAACAAAACAGAACCTTACTCCTCCAGAAACCAGAATGAGGACCAAAGATAATAGCTCCACCCTGGACTGGAGGGTGAAAGTAAAGTGAACCAACCAGAATCCCATCACTTTAAGAAAAGACCTGTGGATTAAAAAAGAATGCCAGCAGATGGATCCTGAATAGAATCCACCCATGGCTTATATCTGTGCAAAGTGAGTCAAGTGAGCTGTACCTGGGAGAGACTTTATGGGTACGTAATACATAGCTTGCAATTTTTTTATGTTGGAAGGAGATTTAGTTATAAATCTAAATTACTTGTTGTACTGGGCCTCAGTGGACAAGGTGGAGGGAGAGGAATGCTACTGGAAAATCCAGACAGTCTAGTGAAAATGGGGAACCTATAACTGAATAAAGAAATCTCCATCCGCATCACACATAGCATCTTAAGAACCTGAGATATGTCAAAGTGGGGAAACCATGCCTCAGGGTCTGAAATTCCCACCATTAGATTTTATCTTTCATGGCCTTGTGGAAATGGACATTTTTAAATTGAACTAAGATATTGTTACCTGGGAGGAATAACACTTTATCTGATTCATTAGTTTTGCCTCCATTCGTTCAACAAACATTGAGGGACTAGCAGAGTGCTAAGGGATGTACGTATGTATAAAACCTAATCCCTCCCTCCAAGAAGCTTGCACTTTAGCTGAGCCCTGGGCTTACATGAGGATGGTATAGGAAAATTTGTCTTATGATTAGGTGTAAGTGGGATGAGGTTACATGGTAGAGAGAGAGAATTTGCAGGGGGCTAGGAAAAGTTCAGAGGCTGGAGTTCTGTGGATGACAACCTAAGTGCCTGGGGAGGTGTAAAGAGGATGATAACAAAAAAGGAGCTTGGGTGGGAGGATGGTAAATTCTGTGGATTGGAAGACAGATAAGAAAGAGAAGAAGAAGCCAAAACTGGAGGAAACTAAGTTTTCTTAGTAAGTTTCTGGTGGATAGAATGTCTATCATTTCAATATAATGCCCCTGTGGTATCTGTGTGTGTGTGTTTGTGTGTGTGTGAGACAGAGAGAGAGTGCAACAGAGACAGAGGGAGAGAGAGAGAAAGAACTGGAGGTTGTGTCAGCCCTTTTAACCATTGGTAACAGGGTGGAGACTGTAACCACTAAAACAAAAGCAACTAGATCAGTGAGCCTAAACTGAACTTTAAAAAAGAGGAAGTGAGGAAAGTTTGTTTGTGAGCTCTGGTGGCAGGAAATCCTGTGACTAACCTTATTTCACACATCTCAGATTATTCAAAGGGATCTTAACTCTCTTAAGAACAATAACTTAAAATGGAAAGGGTTGTCTCAGAGGCACTGATGTCTGAGAAGAGCTGACACCCTTGCTAAATAAACTAATCCAATTTGAGTTGCCCTTTACTGTGTGAAGGGATGCTTTAGGGAACATGGCCCCCTGGTATTTCCAATCAATAGAGTAAGGCAGCATTAACAAATGGGATTCGACTCTATTGAAAAAAAATGCCAATATGTTGGAAACAAAATCAATGGGTGATCTTCTTGTTATGTGTAGAAATGTTTTTATAGAGCTGAAAGCAACCATTATATATGTGCTATAATCATTTTAAATAGCATTGGTGGAAGTATGGACCATGATTGAGGCTGCAGGGGGCCGAAGAGTTGGTGAGGAGGGAGAGAATGTTGGTCAGCGTTAGGCAATTACAAAACAACAAGCATCCAGGCTAGTGATGACATGTGTGTCTGCAAGGGCACAATAATGGAAAGGAGCCCCTATGCTGGGCTAGGCTGGCCCATTAGCAGGGAGAGTTAGGGTTCCAACCACCTGGAGCTTTCATTTCCAGCTGAAGGTGCAAGTATAGCAAGAAGGGAGTCTCAGACTTATCTTTCATCAACCATGAGTGAAAATGTACCTCAGGCAAACACAAAAGCACTTTGCTTTTTTACATTCCGGAAGTGTATATAAAGTATGCTCAGTTTTCTGAAAACAATAAAAGAAGAAAGTGTGAAAATTGTTTACAATATATGCTGAGGGCTGGCATGGTTCAGGCCAACTGACTGGATTTTCTAAATATCCAGTAGGACCCTCGTTACAATACATCACATCATTGCTGTCCTTGATGGAGTCAACAGGACTCTCACCAAGAGTCTAGTCTCCCTTTCAAATAGAATTATATATCTAGAGGTGCACAAACCATGTCAATACTCATCTTACCACCTCCCGTCCAGGCCATGTGTCTCTGTGGGGCTGTGCTGCAGGGCTGCATGTCTCTACAGAATCCTAGTTACAGGCCTGACTTGCCATTTCACTTATGGACTGATGAGGGGAGGGTTCTTTCTATACTGTCTGAAATCATTTGGGGGGAACCTGCTGTGTTCAAAGAACTCAAACAAAAGGCAGGATGAGTAAATAAGTTAGATATTTGCAGGCACAGGCTGGAAACAAGGCCTCCAGCTGACACAGACATACTAGTGGCGACCTCTCAGGGCTCTCTGCCTCCTTATCAGGCTCACACTGGCCAGCCACCAGATCTGAGGGGCCAGGTCAAGTTTGGAGACCCCGGTAGGCTGAAATAAGTACTCCCACCTGGTCTGGAGAGCCGGGACTGGAGACTGGGGCTGGAATTCCATCTGCACCTGGTTCAAGCAAGGTTCGGGAATCTGAGACAAGAGCCAGGTAGAAGCCAAGACATGGGGGAGGGGATATCCCAGACCAAGGGAATACTATGAACAAAGGCAGAGTCAGGAAGGCAAGGAGCACTTCTGAGGAATAGGGAATATCTCTTGTCAGCGCCCAGGAACATAGGAGGAGATAGAAACTTGAGGACCTAGGAATCAAGCTTCAAGACCCAGGAGAACTCCTTGAAAATTGCCCAGGGCTGGGGAAGGAGGGTCAAGGAAAGAGTGTCTCATCATTGACTTCAGAGAGGAGAAAGCAATTACTTCAAATCCTGGTGATTGGGTTGATTACAGTTTCAAGTGTAAGCAAGGGCCTTGGGCCTGGAAACCAGTCAAAAGGAAACTTGGAACTCAATTCAATTCATTTATTGAAAGTCTACTGTGTGCAAGGTACTCTGCTAGGTTCTGATTCAGGAATGTGATAATTTGGAACTCAAAAGCCATATCAAAGTGTAAACCATGCCAGATCTGATTCTATCAAAAAGCCAAGTGTATAGAATCTACAGATCTGATTGGACATATAATGTGCTGTTGACTCATGATGAATATGACAACTATAATGTATGAATCCCAGATCAGACACATGATCTGACTAAGGATTTTTTTTCTTATGATAAATTTATGTACAAACAGTTATTATTAATTATTTAAGGCTTAAACATTATATCACATTTAGTTCTACATTTTACAATTGATCTTTATTGAAAATAATAAACACACATGAAGAAAATGCAAAGTGCAGCAATAAAAATGTATATGAGTGAGAAGCAAAGAGATAAATTAGAAAATGCATACACTTTGGAGTGGAAAAACCCTGGAAGAGTTATTTGATCTTTCTGTGCCTCGGTTTCCACATGTGTAAAATGGAGATAGAAAATAATACCTTTAAGAGTCATTGTGAGGCTTAAATAAAATAACGTACATAAAATATTTAGCAAACTGTCTATACATAAGTTCTCAAAAAAATGACAGTTTTTATTTTTGTTGATTTTGTCATTCATCTATTGTTGAAGCTGATAGCATATTGTTCCATTTAAACTT
The DNA here is from genome assembly GCA_031878705.1 of Tapirus indicus. Classification (NCBI taxonomy): domain Eukaryota; kingdom Metazoa; phylum Chordata; class Mammalia; order Perissodactyla; family Tapiridae; genus Tapirus; species Tapirus indicus. Next base: position 109,732,492 of record CM062942.1, on the reverse strand, counting down.
TCTTTTTAAATGTATTCAGCTCATTCCAGAAATCTTTATCCTTAATTTTTTCAAACAAATCTTGGCAAGTATTTGTGTATTCATTTGGATTATTCAGAGAAAGTTTACATTTTTTAGTGATCAGAAGTGTCTTTTCCTAATCCCCTTAATTTGCCAATTTGTGAAAACGACCCTTGATCCTAACATTCCTACTCCATAGTAAAATGATGATTTTCCACATCACTTACATTTAAAAGATTGACATTCTCAAGAAGAAATTATTTAAGTATACTATACTATATCTGATCTATAGTTACTCTCTCTATATCCCATTTGGCTAGTAAGTTCTCATTAGGCTATGGTTTAAGGACCAAAAGTTCATTATACAGATTATTGTAAGACAAAACAGCAAAAACACTTTGGGAAAGATGCTATCTCATTCAGGGCTCTTTATTAACCAACTCAAGGATAATCATAGAATCTTAGCTTGGGTTCTCCAGGAATCAGACCCTGAGACAAGGATCTGAATGAAAGTGGTTTGTTTGGGAATTATCAGTAACGTCTGTAAGGGAATGGGATAGTTATAAAGAAAATGAAGGCAGTCAATAAAGAATGTGTTATTAAGCCAGCTACCACAGTGGTGGACTGACACTAAATTATACGAGGAAACTGTGGAAAATGGTATAACACACATACTTCAGAATTATCCCACCCAAGGGGTGAGGGAGCCGAAGTATTTATACACCAACTTACGAGCCACATCTCACCTCTCCTGGGGGGTGTTACTTCATTGGCATTTTTTGGATTGCACATGTAGATAGCACAGAGATCTGCGGTTCTAGGAAAAGAGTCCTCAAGCAGTCATGCAGCTACTGGCAGTTGGAACTCGGTCTGAGCACATGGAAAGGTCCATGGGACATAGGTGGAGCTCTACCGAAACCTGTTATATCAAGAGAAGCTCAAATGGGCTTTTATTTCATGGGAAACAGGGCTACTGGGCTAAGGTTTGGGCTAAGCTCTGACTCTGATTCTGTCTCTCTTACTCTGTTGCCTTAATCTTTTAATCTACTTCCCACTGGCTGCCATGTATTTTCTTGCTACCAGAGTAGTAAAATGTAACAGTTGAGGATGATCTTAGAGGGCAAAGATGGCAAGAGGGATTCAGAGAATCAGAGCAAGGGCATTTTCCCCTATACCTAGAACCACTAGCCCCAGCCTTTCTGCATCCCTGCCCTCTTCTTATCTCCTTACCTCATGGAGGGAATCAAGCCAAAAGAGAGAGTGAAAAAGGGAGACAAAGAGAACAGGGCTGATACCTGTCTAGCTTCATGGACTCAAGAGACTGCTTAGAGAAGGGATCCCAAGAGAGAGGCAGACTCTTGAACTCCTAGGACAATGGACCAACACAGTGTCCTGGAATGTGATGACTCTATTGCTATGCTACTCTTCTTCAGTGTGGGTGGCAGGTATTGGGAGAAGGGAGAAGTTGGCCAACATTTACTCAGATTTGTCTTCCTAAGGTCTAGGTCAGTAGTTTTCACATGACACTCCTAGGTGTAGTAGACATTTGGCATGGTTTGGCTATCCAGCATATCCTCCTTCTTAATAGTGCCCCAGTCTCTCTTTGGGGGACTTTCCCATTGCGTGTGGTCTTAGTGAGAGGCAGTGCTTATCTTTCATCACAATATCCTAAGGGCCAGAACCTTGCTCTCCACAACTTTTTGCAGCCATGGAGCAGGCATGTAACTGTCAGAAAAATTCCTGGCATTAATTTACACAGGTATGGAAGACTTGGGGCATAGGAGAGCAACTGAAATGAATCTCTAGTCTTAGAATCAGAGGATGATTATTCCATGGATATTATAAATGGAATGTTTCAGAGTTAAACAGAAGGAACTTTCTGTATAAGGGTCATCTGGACAGTTTCATCACACTGGAAGCAGGAATAATGCTGCTGCTCCTGCTGCTGCTGTTGATGATGGCAGCAATGGCTAACGTTTACTGAATGTCTATTCCGGGCCAGACACTTCACATGGGTGATATCATTTATCCTTACAACAGTCTTGTGCTCTAAGTGCTATTGTGATCTCCATTTTTCAGAAAAGGAAACTGAGGCTTGGAGAAGTTAAGTAACTTGCCAAAGATCATACAGCTAGCAAGTGGGCTTCAAATCCAGTTCTGTCTGGCTCCAGAACCTGAACTCTTTCCCATCATGCTGGGCTGCTGCTTCTCATAGCCAGGAATTCAAATTGTTGGAATGAGCTTAGATGAAACTCATGAACAGAAGAGAGTCCAAGGTCGCGAGGAGGGTGCCACTAAATTAGCTGACCACAGAGTGTGACCTGGGAAGGGAGGCTGTTGTGACAACATCATGTGGTCATAATTCAAATGAAATAGGAGGTACTGAGTGATTAGATGTTGTAGGGAGGGTGAAGAACCAGTTTAGTGACTACAAGGAGTGATGAAGACAGCATGGAAGAATCATGCGAATAGAGATGGAGGGTGCTGTGTGGAAAATGGCATGTGCTGTTCTGTGGCTTATGTGGATTTAAAGAAGGCAGCTCCTCTATCTCCTGCCATTATCTTCTTCAATATTCTGTTGATTTCCTGATTTTACAAAACCCGCTGGGGACTTGACTTCACAGTTTTGTTCTCCTCCTAGTCATTCAAGTACAATTTATATTAAGTTTATATCTCTGTTTTTAAATATTCTCCCATGCAGTTCTGAGTTCCATTGGGACAAAATTCAGGTAATCATTTGGGGTGAGTGTGTGTGTGAGTTTGTGTACATGTATGCACACATGCTTGCGTAGTGTGTCCCAGCTTATTTCTCTTTGTTTCATATATTTGTATTGATAGGGAAATTATATTCAAGAATGCTCAGTTCAAATATATGTGATATTGCATGCTTGAGGGGTTCTAATAATGGCGATTTGCATATTTCAAATGTAAAAAAAGTGATTTTTGAGGTTCTTTTTTTCTTTTATCTGAGGGTTTCTAAGGGTTTAGAGAAGCTACTTTTGAGTATGGCATAAAAACGATGGCTTTATGCTGGTGTGTGTGTGTGTCTGTTCGTGTATGCGTACACATGTGCATGCTTCTCCTCATCCCTGTGCTTTGCTGTGATTGAAACATCACAGAGCAGCCCCCAGCAGGAAGCTGGCAGATACCCTGAGGGCTACTAGTAGTGTGATATTCTCAGAGTTGTGAAAAAGAAACTTGAGAAATCATGTTGAAAAAAAAATTTTTTAATCTACTTGAGCCTTAGGGGGTATAATAATATGGATGGACATAAAATTCACACAAGTATCAACCTTCAGCATAAATTGGAAAAGATGAAACATAGTACCCGTCCCCCAACATACTACTTACAAACAGTTCCCAAGAGCCTCTATTTACATTAGTTGTTGGGGAAATGTGCTTTCACATGAGGCCAGAAAGGGTTGGAGGAGAAAGAGTGTGTGTTCAGGTGTCTCAACAGCTGTGTGGGGGACATACTTGCTTGTGAAAGTCAGTTGTTTGGCAAAGTCCAAGGCCCCTACATATATCTAACTGTACCTCCCCCTCCCTGCTGTTGTGAGACTCCCCACTGGTGAGAGTGAGCCTGGCAGGCTTGCGGGCTGGCTAAGCCCCAAATCAGAGGTTCATTATTGTTGTTGAAAGGAACCATAAAGTTTATCCAAATTACTGAGACAAGGGTCACAATAAGAACCAAATCCAATTTTCTATTTGGGGAACTTTGTGATAAGAAGGGTAACCTACCAGGAGTCTTATTTGCATGAGGACACATAGGCCTCTTGGGATAAATGGTGAAGGCTCTCAGCATAGCAGGATTAAAAATGTGAGCAAAGAAGGGGAGACAAAGACTGTTGCAACATTGGGGGTTGACAGGAACTCACTTGAAAGGAGGAGAGAAGTGAGGTCCCTGGGCTATTCCTGTGACACCAGTTTGGGAGTATTGAGAAATGCACTTAATGGGACACTGGAGGGCAACCCTCATATGCCCTCTGGCCTGATCCTCTGGACCTTATTCCGCAGCAAGGGAAAGAACAAAACCAAAAGAGTCAGGGTTTCCTAATACACGATAGTATTCATATGAGAATAGACCACATTAGGCTGGCCAAGAGAGAGCTACTGAAAGGAAGAGATGCTCCCTGTTGTGGACCCCTATAGCAGTTGTGGTGGCAGCATCCGTGCCAGTGGAGTGGTGACAACCACATTAACAGAGTGCTGAAAGCAGTTAGTGGTGTGCCACAAATATTAATAGTAATAACTACCACTTATTGAGGCTTACTATGTATCAGGCCTCTTTCACACATTATATTCATCCTATGGAGTAGGTACTAGCTTATCTCCGATTTACATATGAGAAAACGGAGTCAGAAAAGGTAAGTATCTGGCCACATAAGTGCTGAGTGCCAGCCAAAATGCAAAGATTTTAACTCCAAACTCCATGCTTTTAATCACCGGGCTATATGGTAGCAAGACTTGCCAAAAAGAGCATGAGCTTCCTGGTACTAGGCTTGGAGTTCCACAACATTTCTGATTGGAAACTCTAAGTGGACTCCACTGCAAGGCTGCAGTGACCCGGCAAAAGAAAGGCAGCATCATTTGATCCTTCCTTCCTCTGGGGTCCAATTTGTCCTTGAGGAAACAGATCAGTGCGAGCAGTGGTTCTCAACAGGACTAGTACTGCCCTCTGGAAGAGGTTTTGGAAATTTGTTGGGGCATGTTTGTCTTCTGGTGTATTTCCGCCCAAGCCTTCACATATAGAAATAAACATTGTTTTATAATAGATTACTTTCCCTTTTCTCCTCCTTTACATCCAGGACATTACTTTTTAATTTTCTATTTATTTTTAAAATTATTTTTACAAATGTGCCTTTTATTTTTTAATTACCTATGTAGGCAGGTTGAATCACTTATGTTTTTCATTTCAGGATAGTGGGAGGAGTTACTTATTTTTATTAAAAAGAAGCTTTAGGTTAAGAACCACCGTTCTAGAAGGTTTATAATGACCTCTCCAGTTGCGATAGTCTATGGTTCAAAATCAGTCTTGGGGCAAGTGAAGCAATGCAATGCCCAGTATCAGAAGTATTGGGATGACCTGACAGCCAAGGCCTGCCTCCCTGCTCCCTTGATATAGATGTACCTGGATTGCCTACATCTAGGGCACCCTGCAGCTAAGGTTCTCTTGCCACTGTCTAAGGTCACAGAGGTTCCTCCACAGAAGATCACATAGCTTTGGACTTTGGCCTCTTTTTTTTTTTTCTCTCCAGTGCTAGCCTCTATCTGCATCATGAGGTTACAGGGAGGACAATCTTTGCTACTCTGGGCCAGAGGGATGGGATAACAGAGGAAATCTATTACAATAAATTACAAGTGTCTCTCCTGTCCTGACTTCTCTCAGTTTAGCTCAGGTACGCTGATTAGGTCCAGACCATAGATTTTCTGTTCTACTTACCTAGCTCCATCACTTTTATCCATACTGGTGGGCTCTTCCTTACTCCTAATTTAGGGGACTCACCATCCTTTCTTCTTTTTTCTTCAATAATTTTACTGAGATAATGGTTTATAACATTGTATAATTTAAGGTGTACATTATTATTTATCCATTTCTGAATAGATTTCATTGTGCTCACCACCAGTAGTCTAATTTTTGTCTGTCACTGTACATATGTGCCCGTTTACCCCTTTAACCCACCTCCAGCCCCCTTGCCCTCTGGTATGCACTAATCTGTTCTCTTTATCGTTGTATTTGTTTATCTTCCACATAGTGAAATCATGCAGTATTTGCCTTTCTCTGTCTGGCTTATTTCGCTTAACATCATAGCTTCAAGGACCATCCATGTTGTTGCAAATGGGACGATTTTGTCTTTTTTTATGGCTGAGTGATATTCTATTGTATATATATATGTGTGTGTGTATATATGTGTGTGTGTGTGTGTGTGTGTGTGTATATATATATATATATATATGTATATACACACTACATCTTCTTTATCCATTCATCCATAGAAGGGCATTTGGGTTGCTTCCACATCTTGGTATTGTGAATAATGCTGCAATGAACATGGGGTGCATAAATGTCTTTGGATCATTGGTTTCAAGTTCTTTGGATAAATACCCAGTAGTGGGATAGCTGGATTATATGGTATTTCTATTTTTAATATTTTGAGAAATCTCCATACTGTTTTCCATAGTGGCTGCAACAGTTTGCATTCCCACCAGCAGTGCATGAGGGTTCCCTTTTCTCCACATCCTTTCTTCTTAGGCCAGCCCCAGCCATAACGCTTGAGTTTCAGTCAAAGACAGCTCATTAGACAGGCAGGTAAACTCAACTCCACCGTCCTTCCAAGGCTTCTGCTAGTATCTCTTAACAAGTCTCTCCTTAGAGACTTCCTCTTAGCCTGCCAGAGTTGCCTCCAGAAGCTACTTCCTCTTTCAAGGCCTTTCTGAACTACTCCTAGCTCACTGTTTCCCCCAGTCATTCCAGCCTGAATTAAGTCCTTTATGGTGTTATGTGACCTCAGTTTCTCTGCACAGCATGTTTTCTCCCTGGCATGGTCTCTATTGAGTTCAGTCATCTTACCTCCATCATCCTCCCAAGGAGAGGGCTTCTCAGTTGTCTTACTGGTGATGAATGTGCTACACAGGAAGTTTCATGAGGAAAGGGACACATCTGTGATATTCGCTGTTATATAACCCAAGCCTGCTAGCACAGATCCTAGCACTGAGTGGGCACTCAATTAATGTATTATAAGTCACTGACTGACTGTGAAGTGTATATTTCCACTTCTTATTAAGTATAATGAGGACCATGGTATCTGCTTGGTCCCTAAATGACTATTACATCTCAGGATTTTCTATAAGGAGCCATGGATACTGATCAGTAATGGGACCTAGCCTGGTCCTCACCAGGGGCCTAAAAATCTCATGGCCTAAATTCACCAAATCTTTGCCTTAGATCCGTTTCTGGAGAGTTTCACAAATTACAAGGAATAGTTCAGCAAGGCCCACACCAAGCATTTGCAAGAAACAGCTTGATTTGTAGTAGGGTGAGAAATGAGAAGGAGCACTCCTCCATTTTCACTCCTGTCTCTCCCAGGTTGGGAGTAAAGGCCAGCTTAGACATTCATTGCCCTGGTCTTTCAGAGTTGCCTACAGCTTGGAATTCAGTTTAAATAGGACTGTCTAGTTAAAATTTGATTCAAGCCACACAGTGTCTTTTTCTCCTCAGAAAATGGGAAAATAATACTGGCCTGTGAGTCATATGTGGAAAGTGTTCATCATGATGCCGTGAAAAACTATTTCCAAAGGGCGGCCAGATATTGCTGTTGTTTCCACTCTGCCCCAGTGGCCAAGGAGGGTGATGTGCGCCCTCTGAAGGAGACAGCAAAATTTTCTACTGCGTAGGGCCCTGTAGAGGTTGGCAAGGTCCTCACTCTGCTTCTTTAGAATATACCCACAGGAAACTTAGTGAAACTTGTGACCTTGGGCAAGGTGATTCATACTCTGGGCCTCAATTTCTGCATTTATAAAATAAGGGAATTGGACCTATTGAGGTCTCAGGCTCCTTCAAAGAGACAATATAGGGAACATACAGGCTTTGAAACATAAATAATAAAGATAAATGCTGATTTCATTCACATCTATGCTACTTGGTGGCTGTGTGACCCTAAGCAAATCAATTAACATCTCTCAGCCTCTGTTTCCTCATGTGTAAATTGGAAGTAAAACCTACTTCATTAAATGAGAGAGCATAAAAGAAAACACCTAGTAGAGTGCTAGAACTCAGCAATTATTAGTTTCCTTCTCACCTCCCTTCCTTCTTTCTTCCCTTCTCTGTGGCACCAAAAATTAATCAGTGGCGTGTTAAAAATGAGCATGGTGATGGCACCTCCCTGTGCAGTGTCTGGAGACTTACAGTAAGGTTGCTTCCATTCGCTGCTGAAAGTGCAAAGAATAGTGCATGCTCCAGATCACAAGGAGATTGTCTTCTGGGACCACTTGGACATCAACCCAGCAGCATTAGCAGGAATCCTGCCTCACTATGTTTTCCTAGATACAGTACGGTATATCTCATTTTCAGCTGATCAAAGCCATAAGATTCAGATTTGCCCTCTCAGTGGCTGGTGTTTTATAAATTTGGGAGACTAGGATTCACTTTATTGACTAAAGGTGAGAGGTCAGAGTCTCCCTTAAATCCATTTCAAGAATTTCTATTTCTGGGCCTATCCAACTAGGAAATATAGAGTGAGTGTCAGCAACTCTATATACATACATAGTCTCATTATCCATGCAACGTACATTCTTGTTGCTTAGAGTAGATTATGAATGCCATCAAAAACCAGGGCTTGTTTCTGTGGATTTCGGTAATTGCCCGTGGTATGTGCTTTTGCTCTCTTGCTGTAATTAAGAAGCATATAGTGCCTGCTCAATTACTGACTGTTGGGCAGTATAACTTAATGGTTAAGAAGGCAGCTCTTGGGCCAGCCCCAGTGGCCTAGTGGTTAAGCTCAGTGTGCTCCACTTCAGCGGCCCCGGTTTGGTTCCCAGGCGTGGACCTACACCACTCATCTGTCAGTGGCCATGCTATGGTGGCAGCTCATACACAAAAAGAGGAAGATTGGCAACAGATGTTAACTTAGGGCAAATCTTCCTCAGCAAAAAAAAAGAAGGCAGCTATAGAATCAGACTTTCTGAGTTTGAATTCCTACTCTGCCATCCTACTAGCTGTCTAATCTTAGTCAAGTTAATTAACTTGCCTGAGTTCCTTCACCTCTAAAATAGAGATAATAATAGTACTTGCTTCATATAATTGTTGTGGGAATTGAGATAATGCATGTGAATCACTGAAAACAGTGTTTGACATAAAGTAAGCACTCAATAAATGTTAGGTCTTAACTAAGATTGTCATTAGCATTAACATCACTATTATTATTAGGACCCTTTGTGAGGATATAGCTAATTCTCTATTTATTAGACTCCATCCTATTTTATAAAGTGGAGTTGTGGGAAAATGCTTTATAATTTTTATTTGCAATGAAATTTTTAGCAGTGAAGTAAAAATTTACCTCCAAATCTTTGTTCATCGCTAAAGTGAGGCTTATAATAGATATTGGGCTGGTTGAACTGCTATCCCTACGTCTGTACAAAATCCATTCAACATATATTTAATGAGCACCCACTATCCTTCAGGCAGATTTGTAATTTTATACTTTATTGTATAATTATATAGTTTCACAATATATGGTTCTATTTCCCATCACCTTAAATAGTCACTTTTATTTTAAATAACATAAACACTTATATTGGCATTTGAAGAAACTAATAAATATCTCTATGCTTCCTCTCTGAGGTTAAAACCAATGGAGAGATAGAGCCAGGGGTCAGGCAAATGGAAATCAAAATAATCAGCTTTACTACTCATACAGCTGATGGGAGAACATAGCTTAGGTTTGAGGACCTTACCAATACTGCTTGCCCAACCCTTAACTGAAACTATCCCCCACAACGTTTCAGGTCTACCCCACAGGACCTGCCCCACTAGCCTATGGGGAGGTGGAGCAAGCTGACCAGAAAGCACCTTCCTGTGCAGGCAGGCAGATCCCAAAACAGAAGAGAGGAGGAGGCCAAGGCAAAGATGTCCAGGTTATTCATCCAAGCTCACCAATTAATTAAGTCCCTTCTCCAATGGGGAGCAATGAGTAAGAGGGGAGGAAAGAGGCCAAGGATGATTAAGAAATCTCTTCATATGGAGCCATGAAGGGTGGGAGATTAAGTGCCTCCCCCCCAACTTTCCCTTGCTTTTTGTTCTATTAACCGTTAAACATATGGCTAACCAGGGATATAGCTCTCCCCTATGGGAAAGGAGATCACTGGCCTATTGAGATTCTCTCTTTCATGAAGCCACTTTCTCAACCACTTCTTACTGGAAGTATCCTACTAGGATTAATGCTGAACGATGTCAATTTTTTTGCTTCCAGAAATGGTTAAGAACCATACGTTAATTATATGTAGCCTGAAATCTGGATGAACGTGGCTGGAGAAAAACACACAACCGTGGGGAATTATCTCACTTTATATTCATGGCAATGAACCTCAAGTGGGCCCTTACTGCTACTGCCAATTATCATACATTTCCCTAGTCCATTCACCCTCCCACTCTCCTAGACAACTATTTCATACCTTGTCCTCTTTCCTCAAACTCCAACATCTTTCCCATCCTCACTCTCAGCTGATAGTCTTGCTTGCTATTTCACTGAGAAAATAGAAGCACTCATAAGAGATTCCTTATAGGCTCATATCGTTTTATGTACCCACCTACTGGCATCTGTACCCATTATACCCAGCCTTCTATCCTGTTATTATGGATGCACTGTGCAAAGGCTCTCTCCTTGTATACTAGGGCCAATGCCCTCCCTCCTAGTTAAAGATATTACTCTAACAATTCTTCATGCTCCTACATCATCAATTTTTCTGTCTTTAACGGAGCTTTCTCATACTCAAACATTTCTCCTATCCTAAAATCATAACAAAGCAAAAACCCTGTCTCCACTCCTCCCTCTATGTACTGCCCTCTCTCTCTCTCCTCCTTACAGAAAAACTCCTTTGAGGAGTCATCTATATTCTCTGTCTCCAATTCCTCTCCTCTCGTTCTCTCATGAACCCATTCTAATTAGTCTTTAGCTCTTATTCCTCCATCGAAACTGTACTTGTCAAAGCCATCAATGACCGCCTCACTGCCAAATCCAAAGATTGATTCCCAGTTCTCATCTTATTTGTCCTATCAGCAGCATTTGACAAAATTTATTACTTTCTCCTCTTTGAACTCTCTCTTCACTTGGCTTGCAGGATACCACATTCTACCTCTCTGGCTGTTCTTTCTCAAACACCTTTGCTATTTCCACCTTATTTTCCTGATTCCTAAATATTGGAGTTTCACAGGGCTCAATCTTTGGACCTCTTCTCTTTTGTAAGTGCTACACTTATGCTGATAATTCTTACATTTATATCTCCATCCCAGACCTCCCTATGGAACTCCACCCTTGTATATCCAACCGCTTACTAGATGTATCCACTTGGATGTCTAATTGACAACTCAGACTGAACATGTCCAGAACTCCTGATCTACTCCCCTAAAAACTGCTTTTCCTAGTCTTCTCTATCTATCTCAATAATAGAAACTCCATTCTTTCAGTTGTTCAGGCCCTTTATGCCTTGGAGTCATCCTTGATTCCTGTCTTTCTTTTACAATCTTAAAAAAAAGGTTTATCGGCAAACCCGATTGGCTCTACCTTCAAAAGATACCCATAATCCAATCACTGCTTACCACCTCTATTGCTACTACTCTAGTGGAAGCCACCATCATTTCTTTTTTGCATTATTACAGTAGCCTATTAGCTCGTCTTTATGCTTTTTCTCTTCCTCTCATCTTGTCCTCAGAGTTTATTTTCCACATAGTAGCCAAAGTGTTCTTGTTAAAACTTAAGTGATGTCATGTCACTCCTTTGCTCAAACCCTCAAATGGCTTTCTATCACCCTCAGGGTAAACTACAAAGCCATCTCTCTACTTCAAGGCCTGCATAATCTGGTTCCCTGTTACCTCTCTGCCCTCATCTCCTACTGCTCCTCCTCTTGCTCACTCCTCTCCAGCATCACAGGATACTTTGCTGTTTCTCAAACTCCCTAGGCCTTACCTCAATGAATTTGCACTTATTGTTCCCTCCGCCTGGGTCACTCTTCTCCTACTTATCTTCATGGCTTGTTTCCTCATCTCCTTTAGATCTTTACTCAAGTGTCACCTACTCAGTGAGGCTTTCCCTGACTACTCTATCCAAAATATAACCACTTTCCCCCGTTCTTTATTTCTCCTTAGCACTTACTATAATCTGACTCACTGTATATTTTACTCATCTGTCTTGTTTATTAACATTCCCTGTGTCCTCCTCCCAAAATATAAGTTACCTGAGGCATGAGGGCGGGGATTTTTGTCTGTTTCTTCACTGTTCTATCCTTAGTATATGGCATATAGTAGATATTTAATAAATATATGTTTTATGAATGAACTTCAAAGCTTAAAACCCCAAGATTTTAAAAGCTTAAGACTTGTTATTTTTCCCCTCAAAATTTTTGTCTAGTCAGGTTAAACAATATAGTTTACCAGAGTTTCTACAATGAGGCTAAACATCAAAATGAAGAGCCAACAGTATAGAGATGCTCTGAACTGAAATGCAAATATCCTTCCATTTTGAAGATTCTAGGAAAAATTAGAGTCTAAAAATAAATATGCTTGTTAAGGTACATGGTAATAAAAGTCCAGAAGAATTAGAATTAGACATCAAATTCTTTTGCTTTTGTGAGTTAAAGTCCAAAGAAATTAGAGTTCCATGATCTATGAACTTAAACTCAATTGGGAATTCAACTTATGACCAAGATGGAGTAAAGGGGTTCAGATTTACCCTCCTGCTTGAAACAACTAAAAAAACACACAAAATATGTGAAACAATGGTTTTCATAACACTGAGTATCAGGCAACAAAGCACGGGGACCCCTGAGATCTGGGAAACAAGTAAGGTTAGCCATATGATAGCCCCAACTCACTGCCTTAACAGAGATTCCAGATGGTGCCAGGAGGGGGACTACATCAGAACCCGGCAGACTGCCTGAGTTAGGGAAATGGAGCTTAGATTCCTGGGAGACCATGGTGGCAGAGCCGAGTACTAGAGAGGAGAAAGTGAGAGAGAGAGAGAGAGAACCATGGAGATCTTCAGAGAGTCTCCCTCATGTATTCAACAGAGTACCTAGCAGCACATGCATATGTGGAAAATAACCAACGCCGAGGAAAGAATCACCTGAAAAGATTAGAAATAACAGTGCTTGGCTCTCACACAGGGCCAGGATAGTACCTGCTTTCAACCAGTCAGACCGGAAAACTTCATAATTCACAGGGCATTGAGTAGAGGTCTTGCCTCAACAGTAGGGAAGAATTAACTCTAGACTAAACACTGCTCTAGACCTGCCCAACAAATCATAAAAGCAAGACCCAAAAGGATGAAACTGTTTCCAAGTAACTTAACTGTGCCCCAGAACAAAGTTCAAGAATATTTATAGGAATACAAAAATATACAGCACCCAACAAGGTAAAATTCACAATATCTGGCATCCAATCAAATATCACCAGGTGTGCAAAGAAGCAGGAAAATACAACCCACGATAAGGAAAAAAATCCATCCATCAAAATCAACCCAGAATTGACACTACAAGAAGAGTTATAGAATTTCCTTCAGGTGGAAGGGAAAATGATACTAGATGGAAATATGGATCTACACAAAGGAATGAAGAGCACCAAAAAGGTAACTAAATGGGTAAATACGCAAAATTTTCTGTTTTCCTATTATTTATTTATTTGTTTGTTTGTTTGTTTTTTGTGGGGAAGACCAGCCCTGAGCTAACATCTGTTGCCAATCCTCCCCTTTTTGCTGAGGAAGACGGGCCCTGGGCTAACATCCGTGCCCATCTTCCTCCACTTTATATGGGATGCCACCAAGGCATGGCTAACAGGCAGTGCGTCTGTGGGCGCCCGGGATCCGAACTCGCGAACCCTGGGCTGCCAAGCGCGGACTAAACCGCTGCGCCACCAGGCAGCCCCCTGTTTTCCTATTATTTAAACTCTTTGAAAGATATTTGGTGGTTTAAATGAAATAATAGCAATGTAGAATGGATGTATAACACATGTAGAAGTGAAATGTATGACAACAATAGTGCAAACACCAGGAGGGGATAAATGAAAAGTCAAATGGAAGAAATTTCCCATGATGATGTTAATTACGGTACTGTTTTTACCTAAGACTTTGGAGGTTCCAGGCTTTGAGTTGCTATGTTTTTCTGCAGTAGTGGAGTATGCTTCAAGTATTACATCACTCTCACTAGTCTTTTCTGAAAGGTTCAGCTAAGTTTAAAATAGTTGAATTTTCTCCTTAAGTGTTTCTTCCTTTTTGACTTTTCTGTGTGCTGGATCTGAGTGACTTGCTTCCTTTTATTTTCTCTTTGCTTTCTGACTTCAACATTTTTAAAACATACTCTTCTAGTCTCTCTTGTGGGGGTCTTCCTTGGTGAGACATATGGAACATAAATTGTGGTTCTTCCAAAAGCATCCACTGTGCAGAGAAATCTTGTCCACCTTTACCTCCTTAAATTGTATAGTCCCACTCAGGAGATATTTTCCCATAAAAACCAGACTCTATTATTGTCCTGGCTGGATCCCCTTTAATATGGTTCACCTTTGCAATGCCTCTCCTGAGAGCCATAATCTCATACATTTTTCTAGCATATTTCTTTAGGATGCAGATAATTACTTCCTGTTGTCTACAAAACCTCTGTCATCCTGAAACTTACCCAGTAATTCTTGGGATATTTGATGCTAATCCTCCTTGTCTTTTCCTCTTAATTCAGTCCAAATTTTCTGAAATCACTTCCTACAACTGCCCTTCTCTTCAATGATGCCTCCCAATTTTTTAACGGTGTCATCCAGGTTGCTACAGCACTAGCAACACACATTGTAGCTATGATAGAATTTATTGAGAATATAACTTATACTCAAAGGAGTAGCAGAACTCATAGGACCTCTGAGTCCCTGTAACTATGGAATATCTATTCCATTGAAGGATGTGCTTGAGCACATAAGAGCTGGGAGACACTAGTGTAGGAAAATTTGCTGTCATGCATGTGTGTGTGTTTTTAACATGTGTATAGGCTTGGATAAAAAGGAGTCTTTTGTTGTTGTTGTTGTTAATGTAACAAAATGGGGCTTCCTGGCCCTGGAAGTATTTTTGAGGAAACCCTGAGACTCAACTAGGATGTTTGCATACCATCCTTGCAGATATCATCCTCCAGGTTTCTCTTTCAGCTAGCTCAGTCCTTCAGAACCAGTTCATCTTGCCAGGTAAAGATGATAGAAGATGATAACTTTGAAGAACAAAGATTTGTCTCTTCTCAAGTCATGGACTTACTAGTTAGACCTGGGTGCATATCTTTTTCCTTTGATAAATGTCTCATTTCCTCACACACATATATACAGCCTATGATCTAAGATCTCAGCCTTTTTTAAATGACGTGTTTCTCGTCTTTTAGCTTAAATCAGTCCATCTTCTTTTATTTGTCTTCTGTTTTTCTTTTACTTGATTTTGGGACTGAAGCATATATTTCAGACCCTGCTGGGTCCTCATTAATTTCCTGAGTGAACCTGATTTCCAGAAGTAGAATATTCCAGGCACAGGCTTTCTTTTTTCCTTTTTGTTTTTTTAATCTAATTAAATTCATTTTTGACTTGTCATACAGTAAAACTGACTTTTTGGGGGGTGTGCAGTTCTGTGAGTTTTAACAGAGGTAATTCATATAGCCATCACTACAATCAAAATATAGAACAATTTCATCATCGCCCTAAACTCCCTTGTGTTATCCCTTTATTGTCACACCCTCCCGTCACCTCTAACTGCTGGAAACCACTGATCTGTTCTCTATCCCTATAGTTTTGCCTTTTCCAGAATCCAGAATGTCATATAAATGGAATCATAATGTATATAACATTTTGAGATTGTGTTCTACTCAACATAATGCCTTTGAGATTTGTCCAAGTAGTGTGTATCAATTGCTTGTTCCCTTTATTGCTGAGTAGTCTTTCATAGCATAGTTGTACCTACCACAATTTGTTTTTCCATTCACCCACTTAAGGACATTTGAATTATTTTCAATTTTTGGCTATTATGAATAAAGCTGTAAACATTGGGATACAGGGTTGTTTGTGAACATAGGGATGGCTAAGACATACACAGGTGCATATTTAACTTTATAAGAAACTGCCAGACTGTTTTCCAGAGTGGCTATATCATATATATTAAAGCATTTCCACCAGCAATGTATGAGAATTTCACTGGCTCAGCATCCTTGCCAACGTTTGGTATTAGTAATTTTAATTTGAGCCATTCTAACAGGCATGTAGTAGTATCTCATTGTTCTTTTAATTTGCATTTCTCTTATGATTAATGATGTTGGACATATTTTCATGTGTTTATTTGCCATCCTTATATCCTCCTTGGTGAAGTGTCTGCTCAAATCCTTTGCCATTTTTTCAGTTGGATTCTTTCATTTCAAACTATTAAGTGTTGAGAGTTCTTTATATGTTCTGGGTACAGAATATCCTTTGTTGGATATATGATTTGCAGATATTTTCTATGGTCTGTAGCTTGTCTTTTAGACTTTTTATCAGTGTCTTTTGCAGAAATAATGTTGAATACTTCTATTGTGGTAAAATACATATAACAAAATTTACCATTTAAGCATTTTAAATGTACAATTTAGTGGCATTAAGTACATTCAGAATGTTGTGTAGCCATTACCATTATCTAGTTCTAGACCTTTTTAGTTACCCTAAATGGAAACTCATCAAGCATTCACTCTCCATTGCCCCTCCTACCAGCCCCGGGCAACCATTAATCTGCTTTCTGTCTCTAATGGATTTACCAATTCAAAATATTTCATAAAAATGGAATTATACAATATGTTGTCTTTTGTATTGGACTTCATTCACTTAGCACAGTGTTTTCAAGGTCCATTCATATGGTAGCCTGTATCACTGCTTCCTTCCTTTTTATGGCTGAATGATATTCCCTTGTATGGATATACCACATTTGTTTATCCATTCATCCATTGGTGGAAATTTGAGTTGTTTCTACCCTTTGACTATTATCACTAGTGCTTCTTTGAACATTCATGCATTAAGTTTTTGTTTGAAAACCTATTTTCACTTCTTTTGAGTATATACAAGGCCATCCTAATGTGTGGGAAGTGATTTCTCATGGTAGTTTTGATTTGCTTTTCCTTAATGACTAATGACATTGAGCATCTTTTCATGTCCTTTTTGGCCATTTGTATATCCTATCTGGAGAATTGTCTATTCAAATCTTTTGTTCATTTTTAAATTGCATTGTTTGTCTTTTTGTTGTTGAGTATTAAGGGTTCTTTATATATTCTGGATACTAAACCTTTAGCAGATATATGATCTGAAAATATTTCCTCCCATTCCATGGGTTGTCTTTCACTCTCTTGACAGTGTCCTTTGATGCACACAAATTTTTAATTTATTAATGTCCACTTTGATATTGCTTTTGCTGTTTGTGCTTTTGGTGTCATATTTAAAAACCCATTGCCAAAACTAAAGTCATGAAGGTTTACCACTGTTTTCTTCTAAGAGTTTTATAGTTTTAGCTCTTACATTTAAGTCTTTGATCCATTTTGAGTTAATTTTTGTATATGACTTGGTATAAAAGTCAAATTTCATTCTTTTGCATGTGAATTTTACTTGTCACCATTTGTTGAAGAGACTGTTCTTTCCCCATTGAATGCTTTTGATATCCTTGCTAAAAATCAGTTGGCCATGAGTGTATGGGTTTATTTGGACTCTCAGTTATATTCCAGTGATCTGTATGTCTACCTTTATGTCAGTACCATACTCTTTTGATTACTGTAGCTTTGTAGTAAGTAAAAATAATAAGTTTTGTAAGTAAGGGAAGTTTTGAAACAGTGTAGTGTGAGTCTCCAACTTTGTTCTTCTTTTCCAAGATTATTTTGGCTATTCTGGGTCCCTCGCAATTCCGTATCAATTTTAGAATTGGCTTTTCCATTTCTTCAAAAAAGGCCTTTAGGATATTGATAAGGATTGCATTGAACCTGCAGATTGATTTGGGGTATCTTTCCATCTTAATAGTATTGTCTTCCAATCCATGGACATGTCATGTATTTCCCCTTATTTAGGTTTTTGTTAATTTATTTAAACAATGTTTTGTAATTTTCAGGTATAAATCTTGCACCTCCTTAGTTAAATTTATTTCTAAGTATTTTATTATTTTGATGCTGTTATAAATGGAATTGTTTTCTTAATTTCTTTTCAGATTGTTTATGGCTAGTGTGTAATCTATATTGTATGCAGCCAATATCTGTGTTTATTTGTACCCTGAAAACTTGCTGAATTTGTTTAGTAGCTCAGTTTGTTTTTGTGGATTATTTAGGATTTTTTATTTATAAGATCACATCTCCTCTGTATAGGGATAGTTTTATTTCTTCCTGTATAATTTGGATACCTTTTATTTCTTTTCCTTCCCTAATTGTTCTGGTTGGAACTTACAATGTTGGATAGAAGCGGCAGAAGTGGTCATACTTGTTTTGTTCCTGATCTTACAGGGAAAGCTTTCAGTTTTTTACCATAGAGCATGATGTTAGCTGTGAGTTTTTCATATTTGCTTTTTTTCATGTAGAGAAATTTTACTTCTATTCCTAGTTTGTTGAGAGTTTTTACCATGAAAGGGTGTTGGAGTTTGGCAAATGCATTTTCTGCATCCCTTGAGATAATTGTATGTGCTTTTTCCCCTTATTCTATTAATGTAGTATATTACAATGACTGAATTTCTTATGTTGAACTACCTTTGCATTCCTGGTTAAATCCCACTTGGTCATGGTATATAATCCTTTTAAAATGCTGCTGGATTCAGTTTCTGGTGTTTTGGTGAGGATTTTTGTATGTATATTTGTAAAGGATATTGGTCTGTAGTTTCCTTATGATGTCTGACTTTAGTATCAGGGCAATGCTGGCCTCATAGAATGAGTTAGGAAGAGTTTCTTCCTCTTTTTTCTGGAATAATTTGAGAAGAATTGGTATTAATTCTTTAAATATTTGGTAAACTCACCAATGAATGTTTCTGATCCTGCACTTTGTGAGTAGTTTTTATATTATCAGTTCAATCTCTTTACTTGTTATAGATATATTCAGATTTTTAATTTATTTTTGAATCAGTTTTGGTAGTTTGTATCTTTCTAGGAATTTGTCTATTTCATCTAGGTTATATAGTTTATTGGCATGCAACTGTTCATAATATTTGCTTATAATTCTTCTCTGTTTCTGTTAGGTCAGTTGTAATGTCCCCTCTTTAATTTCAAATTTTAGTTATTTGTTTCTTCTCTCTTTTTCTTCATCAATGTAGCTAAAAGTTTCTCAGTTTTGTTGATATATTCAAAGAATCACCTTTCGGGTATGTGGGGGTCGCTCTACTGTTTTTCTATTCTTTATTTTGTTTATCTTTGCTCTAATGTTTATTATTTCCTTCCTTCTGTCTGTTTTGGATTTAGTTTGACCTTCTTTTTCTAGATCTTTAAGTTGCAAAATTAGGCTATTGATTTTAGATCTTTCCCCCTTTTAATGTAGGCATTCACAGTTATTAGTTTCCTCTGAGCACTGCTTTCACTGCATCCCATTAAGTTTTGGTATGTTGGGCTCTTATTTTCAGTTGTCTCAAGATATTTTCTAATTTTCCTTGTGACTTCTTCTTTGACTCATTGGTTGTGTAAGAGTGCATTGTTTCATTTCCACGTATTTGTGAATTTTCCAGTATTCCTTCTGTTATTGATTTCTAGTTTCGTTCCATTGTGGTTGGGGAAGATACTTTGTATGATTTCAGTTATTTAAAATTTATCAAGACTTGTTTTGTGATTTAACATATCTTCTATCCTAGAGAATGTCCTACATTCACTTGACAATAATATGTAGTCTCCTTATTGGGAGGACTGTTTTGAATATGTCTGTTAGTTCTAATTGGTTTATAGTGTTGTTCAAGTGTCCTATTTCCTTATTTACTTTCTGTATAGTTGTTCTATCCAATAATGAAAATGGGATATTGAAGTCTCTAGCTAGTATTGTAGAATTATCTATTTCTCCCTTCAATTCTGTGAATTCTTGATTCATATATTTTGGAACTCTGTTGTTAGATGCGTATATGTTTATAATCGTTATTTGTTCTTCATAGATTGCTCTTTTTATCAATACATAATGTCCCTCTTTGTCTCTTGTGACAGTTTTTCACTTAATGTTTATTTTTTCTGAAATTTGTATAGCCCCATCACTTCCTTCTGGTTATTGTTTGCGGGAAATATCTTTTTCCATGCTCTCACTTTCAAACTATTTGTATCATTGGATCTGAAATGAATATCTTGTAGATCAGGTACAAATAGATCATGTTTTTTTTAATCCATTCTTTAAAAGTAATTTTTGATAAAAAAAGAACTTCTGTTACTTCTTTTCTATGTGACATATTTTTTTGTTCCTCAGTACCTAGATTACTGCCTTCTTCTATATTTAGTTGATTTGTTGTAGTGTACCATTTTAATTCCTTTCTCATTTCCTTTTGTGTATTTTTTAGTGATTTTCTTAGTCATAATCTTGATAATTACATTAACATCTTAAACTTATAATAACCCAGTTTGAATTAATGCCATCTTAGCTTCAATAGTATACAATGACTCTACTATATATTTTCATTCATCCCTCCTCCTGTGTGTTATTGTTAACAAATTGCATCTTTATACATTACAGACTTAATAATGCATATTTAATTATTGTTTTATGCATTTGTCTTTTAAGTCATATAGGAAAAAAGAGAAATTACAAATTAAAAGTATAAGGCTGGTTTTATATTTACCTATGTAGTTACCTTTATCAACATTATTTCTTTGTATGGCTTCAAGTTATAATCTAATGGTCTTTTATTTCTGACTAAAGGACTTCTTATAGCATTTCTAGTAGGGCAGATTTCAGCTTTTGCTTATCTGGGAATGCTTTAATTTCTCATTCATTTTTGATGAATAGTTTTGCCGTATATAGAATTTTTGGCTGACAGTTTATTTTATTGCTAAATATGTTGTCCCACTGCATTCTGGCTTTCATGTTTTAGAAAAAATATTTTATTGAAGCAATTATGTTTATTTATTTTTTAATTTAAAAAATATTTTATTTTTCCCCCAGCTATGTTAAGATATGATTGACAATGAAAATTTTGTATATTTATGTTGCTCAATGTGATTTTTTAAAGATATACATCATGTCATGATTTAATATACATAAATATTGTGAAATGATTACCACAATCAACTTAATTAATACATCCATCACCTCACATAGCTACCTTTTTTTTGGTAGTAAGAATGCTCAAGATATATTCTCTTAGTAAATTTCAAGTATACAATACAATGCTATTAACTATAATCACCATGCTGTACATTAGATTCCCAGAACTTATTCATCTTATAACTGAATGTTTGTACCCTTTGACCAACATCTCCCAATTTCCCTCAAACCTCAACCCCTGGCAACAACCATTCTACTCCCTGGTTCTGTGAGTTCAATGTGGTTAGATTCCACATAAAATAAGATTATTTAGTATTTGTCTTTATCTTTCTGGCTTATTTCATCAGCATAATGTCCTCCGGGTTCATCAATGTTGCCACAAATGGCCAGATTTCCTTCTTTTTTAATGCTGAATAATATTCTATTGTTAAACATCCCACGTTTTCTTTATCCATTTGTCTGTTAATGGACATTTGCTTTCAACATCTTTGGCTATTGTGAATAATGCTGCAATAAATAAAAGCAGATATCTCTTCGATACCCTGTTTTCATTTCCTTTGGATATATACCCAGAAGTGGGATTGCAGGATCATATGGTAGTTCTATTTTTAATTTTTTGAGGAACCTCCATACTGTTTTCCACAATGGCTATAGCAATTTACATTTCCACCGACAGTGTACAAGGCTTCCCCTTTCTCCATACCCTCACCAACACTTGTTATCTCTTGTCAGTTTGATAATAGCCATCCTAACAGGTGTAAAGTGATAATCTCATTGTGGATTTGATTTGCATTTCCCTGGTGATTAGTGATAGTGATCACCTTTTGATATACCTGTTGGCCATTTGTATGTCTTCTTTAGAAAAATGTCTATTCAGATCCTTTGCCCATATCTTAATCTGGTTATTTATTTTTTTGCTGTTGACTTGTATGAGTTCCTTATATCTGTTGGATATTAACCCCCTATCAGATATATGTTTTGCAAGATTTTTCTCCCAATCTGTAGGTTGCCTTTTCATCTTTTTTTATTGTTTCTTTTGCTGTGCAGAAGCTTTTTATTATTTTTTTTTCTTTTTTTTTTGGTGAGGAAGACCAGCCCTGAGCTAACATCCGTTGCTAATCCTCTTTTTGCTGAGGAAGACTGGCCCTGGGCTAACATCATGCCCATCTTCCTCTACTTTATATGGGACGCCGCCACAGCGTGGCTGACATGCGGTGTGTCGGCAGGCGCCCGGGATCCGAACCGGCGAACCCCGGGCTGCCAAGCGCGGACTAAACCGCTGCGCTACCGGGCGGCCCCCAGAAGCTTTTTATTTTAATATAGTCTCATTTGTTTATTTTTGCTTTTGTTGCCTGTGGCTTTTGGTGTCATATCCAAAAACTCATTGCCAAGAACAAATCAAGAAGCCAAATCCCTATCTTTTCTTCTAGAAGTTTTACAGTTTCAGATCTTATATTTAAGTCTTTAATTGATTTTTGTGTATGGTGTAAGATAAGGAGCCAGTTTTATTCTTTTGCATGTGGATATCCAGTTTTCTCAACACCATTTATTGAAGAGACTATCCTTTCCCCATTGTGTATTCATGGTGCCCTTGTCAAAGATCATTTGACCATATAAGTATGAGTTTATCTTTGGACTCTCTATTATGTTCCTTTGGTCTATGTGTCTATTTTTATACCAGTGCTACACTGTTTTGATTACTATAGCTTTGTAGTATAGTTTGAAATCAGGAAGTGTGATGCCTCCAGCTTTGCTTTTCTTTTTCAAGATGGATTTCACTATTGAGGGTCTTTTGTAGTTCCATACAAATTTTAGGGTTGTTTTTTCTATTTCCGTGAAAAATGTCATTGAAATTTTGATAGTGGTTTATTGAATCTGTATATTGCTTTGAGTAGTATGGACATTTTACCAATATTAATTCTTCCAATCCATGAACATGGGGTATATTTCCATTTATTTGTGTTTTCTTCAATTTCTTTCATCAATATCTTTAGTTTTCAGGGTATAGATCTTTCATTTTCTTGATTAAATTTATTCCTAAGTATTTCATACTTTTTGGTGCTATTATAAATGGGATTCTTTTCTTAATTTCTACTTCATATAGTTTGTTGTATAGAAACACAACTGATTTTTGCGTACTTATTTTGTATCCTGCAACTTTGGTGAATTTTTTTATTGTTCTAACAGTTTTTGGTAAAGTCCTTAGGGATACCTATGTATATGATCATGTCATCTGCAAACAGAAACAATTTTACTTCTTCCTTTCTGATTTGGATGCCTTTTCTTTCTTTTTCTTACCTAATTGTTTTGACTAGGACTTCCAGTGTTATGCTGAATAGAAGTGGTGAGAGTGGGAACCCTTGTCTTGTTCCTGATCTTAGAGGAAAAACTTTCCTCTGTTCACCATTGAGTATGATGTTAGCTATGGGCTTGTCATATATGACTTTTATTATGTTGAGTTACATTCCTTTTATACGTAATTTATTGAGTTTTTTTTTATCATGAAAGGATGTTGAATTTTGTCAAATGTTTTTCTGCATCTATTGAGGTGATTATGTGGTTTGTCTTTTATTCTGTTAACATGGTGTATCACATTGATTGATTTGTATTTATTGAACCATCCTTGTGTCTCAGGGATAAATCCCATTTGATTGTAGTAAATGATCATTTTGATGTGTTGTTGAATTAGGTTTACTAGTATTTTGTTGAGTTTTGCAGATGTGTAGACAAACTCCTTTCAGAGAAGAGCTGGAGACTTGGTTTTATCATTGGGGCAAGCTGGGGGGAGAAGATTCAGGGTGTTCCGATAGACCCATTCAGGCTCCCAGATGACTATTAATTATGTGCCCCTCAATTCCCAGATGCTGGCAAATGAGAAGCTCGACCCTCAGGCATCAGCTATAAAAGTATGCAGTCAAACCTCTTCCAGGGAGAAGTTGGGAGCTTTGCCTATCTGCTTGTTTCCCCTGTGCTGAGCCCAGGAGGATAGTTATGGGAAGTGCTCTCACTTCTGTATTAAACCATCTCTTGGTTTAGTGTGGTCCAAGGAGACTCACAAATGCTGAGCCCTGTCAGCTCTCAGTGCTAGGTGATTTGGGGCCCATTGTTCAGGTGGCAGCCATAAAAGTTAGAGTGCTAGGTTTGTGCACAAGCTCCTTCCAGGGAGAAACTGAGAGCTTGGTTTCATTGTTGGAGCAAGCCGGAGGGAGAAGGCGGGAAAATGCCTACCGGCTCTTTCAGGCTCCTGGGAGAAGATCCCAGTCAGCACCCAGATGCAGGCTGATTAGAAACTGGACACTCGGGTTGCAGCTGAGAATGTATGTTGTCAAACTCCTTCCAGGGAGAAACTCAGAGATGGGCGTATTTGCCTGTTCCTTCAGCAGTGAGCCCTGAGGCAATAGCCGTGGGAAGTGCTCATGTGCCCTTTTAAAAACTGCATCTTTGTTTAATGTGGTCCTGGGAGACTCACAAATGTCAAATCCTGCTGGCTCTCAGAGCTAGGTAATTTGGGGACCTGTCTCTCGGGTGGCAGCTGTAAAAGTTGGGGCACTGGATGTGTGGAGAAGCTCCTCCCAGGGAGAAGCTGGAGGCTTGGTTTCATTGTTGGAGCAAGCTAGAGGGAGAGGTGGGGAAAGTGCCTACTGGCTCTTTCAGACTCCTGGCAGGATTCCAGTCAGCAGCAAGATGCAGGCTGATTAGAAGCCAGACCCTTGGGCTGCAGCTAGGAATGTATGCTGTCAAACTCCTTCCAGGGAGAAACTGAGAGATGAGCATTTTTGCCTGCTCCCTTGGCAATGAGCTGGGGCAGGAGGGATAGTTGTGGGGAGTGCTTGTGTGCCCATTTAAAAACTGCGTCCTTTAATGTAGATCTGAGGGATTTGTGAATGCGAAGCCCCATTGGCTCTCTGAGCTAGGTGATATGGGAGCCAGCCACTCAGGTGGCAGCGTTAATAGTTGGGGTGCTAGATGTGTGGTCCAAACCTTTGCTCCTTAGGGAGAAATGGGAGTTGGGTGTTCCTTCCCAATTGTAAGGTGCTGTGCCCAGGGTGGCGGCTTTTATAGCAACAGTGTGTCTCAGCCTTTTCTTCCTGTTTTGATGTGGACATTTTCTCAGTTGCCTGATGTGTAGGAGTCACTCAACTAGTTTCTGGATTTCTCTCAGAAGGAATTGATCCCTCTGAGAGTGTGTAGCTGTGTATTTGATGCATCGTTGCGAGGAGGGAAAGTTGGGAACCTCCTATCCTGCCATCTTGCTGATGTCTGACAATCTATGTAGATTACTAGTTTATTATAATAGGATATAACTCAAAAACAGCCAGATGGAAGAGATGCATAGGGCAGGGTATGTGGAAAGGGGTGTGGAGCTACCATGCTCTGTCCAGGTGTGCCACTCTCCTAGGACCACCGCGTATTGACTTTGTTGAAGAATATGAAAAAGATCTGACCTCATGCAGAGATGTAGTGGAAAAAGGAGTATTTTAATAAGTTCTTCAGATAACCGTGGATAGTCTCCTTAGATACTACACCAAAATTCAACAAGTGGTATTTTTTAAGTTTGGTTACAATGTGGAATCTAAAACCATATCACTGAACTTTGCATACTCTGTTACATTAAAGTCTATTGGTCTGTCTTGCCCTTTTAATGGATTTTTTACCCATGCGTCATTTTCTAACATCATGCAATAGTCATTTGAAAAAATATTGATCCATGGGGTTATACAGATCCTCTGAATGACAACACATTTTAGTATTCAATATCAAAAAATTCACATTAATTAATAGCTCCACTAATTTCATCACAAAAGTCTTTAAGTATTGGGCAGCTCTCATGCTCACTGTGGTGGGTATCCAGTTGTACTGAATTCCAAATTTTGTTTGAAACTTTGAATTTTACCTTTGGCAATAAATGCTGTCAGATGTTTCTTTTGAAATGATAGGCTCTCTGTTCATTTTTGAGGAAATATCTGCAAAGTACTCAAGTCTGAATAAACCATAGTTTTCCCCTCAGTCATTCCTTCAATTAAAAATGGCATTTTATGAAAAACAAGGCTAGTTCGACTTGCAACTCAAACAAAAGCACAATGCTTTTCTTTGATTCAATTGTCATACTTTAATATGCATGAAGTGCTTTATGTGTACTTCCTATTTTGTCACATAGAATATTAAGAAAGGTATGCATTCAAGGATTGATATGTGATAAAATTAACTGCTTCGTCAGGGACATTCTTAAGTGAAACTGACTTTTTCTTCTTTCAAGTGCATGGTGCTAAAGAATGCAATGACTAGCTAGTATAATTTGATGCTACTGCCTTGATTTGTCCTAAGGCAGCAGTAATTTTACCCACCATTGCTTTTGCACCATTGGTGCAAATGTCAACACAGTGAAAAAGGACAATGACTTTTTACTATTATTATGAAGAGAGACTTGACTTTGTGCACCCCCAAAAGGGTCTCAAGAACTGTCAGAGATCTATAGACCACATTTTGAATACCACTACTCTAGCATTACTATTAAAAGAATAATAAAAGAATGTGTACCTAATGAACTGATAAATGGGTAAAGAGAAATAATTTTTCAAATACTTAATAAGGCAAGAAAAGAGAGAAAAATGAATGTACATAGGTAGAACACATAGTACAATGGTAGATTTAAACCCTTAAGATCAGTTCTTTCCTTGGTCTCCGATATAAGTAGAACCCAACAGGTATTCCAGATCATTCTCCCAATGTTTCCAGACAGACTTGAATCTTAGACAGGCTTACATTGCAGTTTAAATTTAATCTGAGACTTCTGCTTCAAATGAGCAGAATGTATGGTGGGGACTAATATTACTATTTAAAGTCACTTGAGCAACAGGTTTAGAAAGGAATATGATGGAAAATAACCTCTACTTTGTTAAATGAAGACGGCAACTCATACCGATTTACTTGAGAATGTAGATTCAACCCTGCAGATGAAGATGCACACAGAGTATGTCAAAGAAAGGAAAGTCATTTCAGTACATAGTGTCTCAAGCTTCAGGAGAATTTTGTGATTGGCATATTCATTTGCTTTCTATTTAAAAGCAAATCCAAGGACAAACAGGATGAGGTAAGGAAGCATCCTCTAAATTCCCCTTCTCCATAAGACAACTATCTAGTTCATTGGAGGACACTGCTAGGAATTCATCAATAATATCTTCACCGTCCATCTCCATTGCACAAGTGTGTCTATCTCATTGATTGGTTGTCCATCAAATCTGAATCTAATCTATCTCATTGACAAGCCTTGTCTCTTACAAGATGCCTTCATTAGTTTGCTAAGAGGTGTTTGTCATTTATTTTGAGCTGAATCATAGATCCATCATAGAATTATAAAATAAAAGTGTTGGAAGTGACCTTTGCAGTCATTTCTTCTACTTCCAACCTGTTAGAGAAATCTCCTCTACAGTATGCATGGCTAATGGTCATTCAGCAGGTCCTTAGATACTTCTGATAACAAGGAGCTCACTAACGTGTGAAGCAGGCCACTTCGATTATAGTCAGCTCTATTTCTTAGTAAATTCTTCATTATGTTGAACCAGGACTCCTTGGAATTTTCATCTCGGACTAGATACTCATCTGACGTTCACAGAATAAGAATAAGCTTACTGTTTTTTTTTCCAGATGGCCTCCTACTTTAGAATTAATATAGAAGTTCTTTGTTTTTGATCCTATATTAAGATTTTCTTTGGAAAACTAAGTACTGATGCTTCCAGTAGGTGACTCTGAAGAGTCTGTGGTAGGGGGTGAGGAAGAGAGATACACCTGTATTGATTAAACATCATTGTAGTGGACATAGTTGGATGGCTACCTAGCATCCATTCTCCCCCTTCCTATTCTATAACAGACACCTGATTTTATTCAGATGTCCATCATCCACTCCCCAATCACACTAACCCAAGTGACCCAGGGGAAGGTAATCTTGTCCTCAGTTCTAGGAGTGGGTCTTGATTATTTCAGTTAATCAAGGTAATCCAAACCTCCTTGCCAGTGATTGGTTCAGGAATAAAAATTAAGCTAATAGATGCATGACATACACCTGGCAACTATTACTGATACAGGGGTGGGCATGTAGCTTTAACCCAATAAGATTGAAGAGAAGTACTTTTTATTTTATGATCAGGGGAAAGATTTTTCTCTTTGTGTCATTGAACATGAACAAGGAAGTATATTTCTCCAGTGGCTTTAGGCAGTCACCTTGTGACCATGAAGGAAGCCAGCCTGAGATCAAAGTAGACACACATAGAGGAAGGCTGAGTTGACAAAATTAGAGAGAAATAGAACTGTGGACCTGCTTGTATCATGCCCAGAGTTCACACCATTTTTGGACTTCCAGTCATGTGAGATAGTTTTTCTTATTATTTAAGTTAGCTTATGTTGGCTTTTCTATTACTTGTAGCTCAAGATGTACTAATACAAGGTAAAGTTTCTGACTTTGATGTAGAATTGTAGGATTTACTCCACTAGGCTGGTGCAAGTGGGCTAGAAATTGAGATTAAAGGAATGGGGCCTTTCTTTACAGAGGAGTAGAACCAATTTTAAATTTGGATTTGGCTATAGCCCTAGATAATTTTCTTTAGCCCAGTGTTAAGAAAGGAAACTAGCATTTGTTGAATGCCTATTGTTAGCCAGGCACTTTCCTAAAAGCCAAGTCATGTAATCCTTACTGTGAGTTCAGTGGTGAATCCAGGGTGAGATGGTAGGAGTGGTCTGCTATGGAGCAGAGGAGTATTTTATCACTGATTTTGTTTAGAATTTTTAGATCATGTTGATAATAAAAGGTATACCAAGATTTAGTCAGTATTATTGATTTTAAGTTCTCTACAGACAATGCACTCCTTTATTGCCTGCACTGGGGACATAACACTCTGAAACCCTTGCTCTCGGTAGGTCTTTCAGTGAGTATATGCCATCTATTATTATTTTTAAGGCCAAAATAGGAAAAATCTTACAGTGAGGATAGGAACTTCAAAGTTAGTCTTTGCAGTTTATATTAAAATGCATTCATTCCATTGGGCATAGCTTTTGGCTTAGATTATTAGTTGGATTTTTAAAATATAAATTATATAGTTGGTATAGTAGAAAGAAAGCACTGTGTATCAAATAAGTATTGTCTTCCCTCCCAACCTTGGGGTCTTAAAAATGATATTTGTTCAACATTCTCCAATGTTTAGAGTTTTGCCCTGTTTACAATGGCAGTCCCATTGCTTGGGGCACAAGAATAGTTAAGTGGATTTATCTTGGGAAAGGTGGGCAAGGAGGGCTTTACACACTTAATCTCATTGAATCTTCATGACAACACTGTGAGGTAATGGTTGAGGTAAGAGTATTATCTCATTTTTGCTGAGGAACAAATTGAGATTTGTGGTTGAAGTTTAAGCTCTTGGTAATAGGACAGGGGAATTTTATTTCCCTGGTCTTTCATTTTCCAAGGTAGGTGAGGGCTACTAGTTGGCTTAAAACTCAGAAATGCCTTTAAATTAAATGCTGATTAGAGCCAGTATATGATTCAGGTTGACTAGACTAACAAAGCCTGTGAAACAAGAGTAGATACTCATGAACTGGTTTGAATAATTTTCCACTCCTAGTTCTTAGCTGTACTGGCTGCCTCCACTAAACAGTGAGGTCCTTCAGAGCCAGGGCCTATACTATTCATCCTTTTATTCAAAATGTTTAGTAGGGTTTTGTGTAGCATCCATAGAAACATTAATCTTTAAGTAGAGGGGGTACTAGGTAGGAGAACAGAAATCTTTATTTCATTCTTCAGGCTTACATCCCTCCAGTCTCTCAGATGATGGAGCCTCTCTAGGCATCAGTGAGAACCCAGTACAGGTCTATTTTTTTCTCTTCTCTATTTCATTTATGTCTAATGTTTATTAATTCATTCTTTTTTTATTTATTTGGATTTAGCTTGCTCTTCTTTTTCTAGTTTCTTAAGTTACAAGTTTGCTTATTGATTTGAGATCTTTCTTCTCTTATACTGTAGCCATTTAAACTTATATATTTTTCCCTCACCACTGCATTAGCTTCATTCCATAGATTTTGGCATGTTGTGTCTTTGCTTTTATTCACCTGAAAGTAATTTTCAAATTCTCATGATTTCTTCTTTGACCCGTTGGTTATTTAGTAGTGTATTGTTTAATTTCCACATATTTGTGAATTTCCCAAATTTTATTCTGTTATTGATTTCTAATTTAATTTCATTGTGGTCAGAGAACATACTTTGTATGATTTCAAACCCGGAGTAACACTCCCCTCTATAAGGTGGACACTGGAGGAACGTGATAGTTCCCAGTCTTCTCAGCTTACCCCTCCCTGCATGAAATCTCTGCATTATGAGCAAATTGGGGTAGAGGTGATTGGGGCGAGTATTATTGGCCTCCTACACCTAGAGTAGAGCTTACACCCTACAAGTGAAGTCTGGGTAAGGGAAGAGAGACCCAGTCCTCTCTGCCATGCCTGCCTGGAATAGAGCTTCTCCAACACGGTGCTGGGAGAAATGAGAAACAACAGCAACCTGACCATTATGGGTGTAACTGTATCCTCAAACTGGAAACTGGGGGAGAAGGAGACCCTGTCTTCTTGGTTTCATATGCTTGGGGTAGGCCTTCCATAACATAAGCTGGTAGGAGAGAGAGAGTAATGGAGTGAATTGTGACTCAAGTGCTGCAGACTCTCACTGATCCTACTGAGATTTAGTAGATTTTCTTGAATGTTTTTCCATTTTCTGTATGCCCTTAGGAAAATTTCCAGAGACTTGTTTTTTTAAAATAATTTTCATTACTTAAATTGTTGTTTGGCTAGGGAGAGGGTAAGCTGGACTCCTTACTGCATTATTTCAGAAGTCCTGCCTCCCAAATAGTATTTTTTATACATAGAAACTTCTCTGGAAGTTTTCCTTATTTAGAAAAGATTGAATGTACTTAAAAGGTGCCCAAAGACCCAGACCTTCTAGAAGTGGTCTAAAAGTTCAGAGATCAGGTGGTATGGATACCAACCTCAGAAAGTGGCTGTATTGAGTCAGTGGTAGTCCTGGAATATTCCACTGTATATTTGTTCTTGACAAAAATCACCAAGGCATTACTGTTTTGGGAACAGGATAACTTCTAGTTTCAATTGTTGTCTATATGATCATCAAAGACATGGAAGGTGAATGTATCTGTTTGGTAAGAAGGAACACCCTGGATACCTTGTCTGCCTTAGAGTTGCATCTACTGTACATATTTTAGCAATTACTACATTTACTGCCAAGTCTTACCTTACATGGCATTCTGTACCTAGGACCCTAGAAAATTGTGTTGGATTTGGAAGTGTTTTGGGCATGATGAAGAGAAAAGTCTCCTGCATTATGAATGGGTTTGGGCGATTGATTTGATGCACAATGTCTGTTTTCCTGCCAAATTTATATAGTGCCTTCAGGGATCAAAGCCTTCTGCTAGTTTATTGACCCTAGCTCATCAAGCACTTCTCTTCCCCTCTACAGAAAAATGGAGTGCTTCACTTCTGATAAAGGACCCCTCAACTGTGGTCTCTATACAATATCTGAGAATTCTACTTATTACTGTTAATCTTCATGGATAAACTTCATGGAGCAAGGATCTTTGAAAAATTAAATATTTAAGGTCTTTATGATATTGCCTTTATGTGGTAATGATAAACCCATGCTAATAAAGATAAAATAACAATTTAGTATGCTCCAGTGAAACTCCTTGTCTGTCTTATCCTCAGCCAAGATATCTTATGATGCTAGACAAAGTGTTCCAGGGGATGTACAGTGAGAAACTCCCATGTAAATCAGAAATGTCCATCACTTCCTGGGATCCATTCAATAGTACTATAAAGAGAACACTTTTTCCCCATTCCCTAGGCCATGGAAGACGGAACTTCTATCAACTCTTCTACCTTTCAAAGATAGTTTAGGAGGAGGAAATCCTGCCCCTCTGTCCATTCATTACTTGCTTCTGCCTAATGAAGGAAGAATAACTATGATAGGTGATTGCCTAACATCCGTTGAGCCACACTCAACAAATGTGTAGAGTAAAAGTGATTCCAAAACAGGATTAATATTACTCTTTCTCTCCTTCTCCCTTTAAATGCCTTATTCGTGGATTGGTAAATGTGTAAGCAGTTACACACATCCACGTGTAAGTGCATGTACATGGAAGCATACCTGGGACAGAGGCTATATAGCATGGTCTCTATATGGAAACATGGTCAGTCTCTCTCTCTCTCTCTCTCTCTCTCCCTCTCCCGTTCGTGCTCTTGCTGGTGACTATGGTAACTATATGTGTAAGGCAGACCTGTGGTCCTTAGAGATGGCTTTGTGAGCCAGGATCTATGCTACAGATGCAACTTTCTGCACATACAGATCCCAAAGTCTAGTTTCAACAAGGTAATAGGAAGATGCTATTTTGATCTCAAGATCCAGCTACATTCTCCAATCTAGCTTTAGCAAGAAATCCATGTTTGGGGGGTTATTGAACACTTGCCTCTTCACTAATAAAGCTGATACTCTGATCCCCATTTAACTATCAGTTCACCATATCTTTTTTTTTTTTTTTTTTTTTTGCATCAGGCAGAACCGAGAATGGAGAGGGAGTGAGTCTTAGTTCCTTTCTCCAGTTTACAACAGTTACTAACAATTGATTCCACAATTCTGTTTTGACAGCCCTAGTAAACATCTTACTAAAAAGAGAAGACTATATTGGCTTTTGAAATGGCAAGTGTTCAAGTTCCTTGACTTCTTTACTTCTGCCTAGATCACCAACCTTGATCTACCATGGCTTTGTACCTACAAAAATAAAATGAATCTAACATCATTTTGGTGACTGTTCTTGTCCCAATGAGACTCTGACTCCAGCAATCTCCACCCTGATCAAATCCTATATATCTGGTAAACAAACCTGGTGGAAGATATTATCTCATCTGGAAAGTACTGAATAATGATAAGAATGATTGTACACAACTGTACTCCTGGCAGAGAAGACCTACACCCATGAGCCTATGGCACAATACTACCACTGTGGCCCTTTCCAAACAGTCACTAAAGTCATTAAGAATTTTAGCAACCTCGTATTTTAAATGATCCCTTCAAGTGACATCTTCCTTAGGATCAGGAACTAGATGGGGTGACCCAAGGGATCATTGTACCCCTCTTAGAAGTCATTCTAGTTTTTGTCTCCAGCATGCCTCATCCACACAGTCTTGGCATTTTTCCAGTAGTGATGGATAGTCTCCTCATAATACATTTTATATCTTACATCCGTCTTCCATAGCATCTGCATTATGACATGCTGTAACAAATTACCTCAAAATTGGTGGCTTAGAAAAATAAAAATTTACTCTCTCCCAGTTCTGGTTTGGCTAGACATCCGAAATCACAGTGCTAGCAAAGTCACATTCCTTCCAAAAACTCAAGGGGAGAATCCTTCCTTGCCTCCTCCAGCTTCTGGTGGCTCCAGGCATTCCTTAGCTTGCGGCAACATAACTCCAATCTCTGCCTCCCTCTTCACATGGTCTTCTCCCCTATGTCTCTCTCAGTGTCTTCTCCCTTTTTGTCTGTTATAAGGCCACTTATCATTAGATTTATGGCCCACCCTAATCCAGGATGATCTCATCTCAAAATCCTTACTTTAATTACATCTACAAAGACCCTTATCCAAGTAAAGTCACATTCTGAGGTTCCAGGTGGACATATCTTTTGGGGGGACACCATTCAACCCCCTACAGCAACCAAGCACCATTTTGTATTTCCAGACACTTGTCCTATTAATGGAGCCCCTGGTTTGTGCTCTGATTTTTGAGGGTGCTCTTTCCCATTCATAGTTACACTTAACTCTGAGATCTGCCACTTAACCCTATTTTTCTAGCTTTGATCTTTGGCTTCTGTATCAAGATTCTTTTGGCTACAAACAGAGATGGCTTAAACAAGAAAGGGAGGCTTATTGGTTTATGTTAGTGAAAGTCTAGGGGCAATAATAGCTTCAGTTGTAGCTTGATACAGAGGCTCAAGTGATAATATCAGGGCCAATTCTGTGAATATCTTGACACTGCTTTTTCTCTCTGCTGGCTTTTCTAGGTTAGCTCCTTTCTTGGTAACAAGATGGCTTAACCAGTCCTAAGTCTCATATTCTCATTCAACCAAAGTCAATGGAAAAAGAAAGTACTTCTACCTCTCAGAAACCTCGGTAAAGGACTCATGGCTTCTCATTGGTTCAGATTTAGTCACATGCCAATCCATGAGATAATCACTATGGCCAGGGATATGCTGATTTGCTTGGGCCAAACAAGGTCTACTCCTGGAGCTGAGAGTGGAGGTTAATTCCAACCAAACCAAATGAGTTGACAGTTGGGAAAAATGGATCATCAAGCAAAAGATGAGGTTATATTTCTGGAAGATGGGGAATGAATATTGTGGGGATATATTAATGTCCACTATAGCTTCCCTCTTAATCGTGACTTGAGTTCTCATTTACATTCCATCTAATACATTAACCTTATTCAAAGTTCACCAATTGTCCTAATGATGTCTTTTATAGGGAAAGAAAATCGCAGGTCATAAGTGGCACACAGTTGCCACATTCCTTTAGTGCACTTTATTTGTGAATTCAAATTTAATGTTCTGGCAAGGTTACCTAGAGCTGGTCCTAATATTAACGTGAATGCCTCTTTGAGGCCTGATCATGTTGATGGCCTACAGTAAACAAGGTAGAGATACCTAAACTTTCTTGGAATGCTTAGGAGGTTGGAATGGATTTACAATATAAGACTCAAAAACCCACCAAGTGACTTTGTACCCTAGGAGGGCCCGAGGCACCTCCTTTAATAATGGGTGCGCTAGTGATGGAAACACTAGTATCTTTGAGCTCAGTGATGGTTGTTATCTGTTAGGCAGGGGTTGATAGCATGAGATTCTGCCATGGAAATGGGCTCTATAATATCAATGTGGATGATGAGATTCTGGGATTACAGAGGCCAGATGGTAATTCTGAGCCACGAACCATTATTAATATAATAAGTGGCAAGGATGGAATGGTAATCATAATGCCTGGATGCACAGAAGTCTATGGCAATTGAAATAGATCAAGGTGTTCCTAAATCAAAAGCCAGCTAAACTGTTGCTCAATTTGATTATAATTTAAAAATGGAAAGCTGTTAATCAGAAGGTTGATGTCAGATGCCACAATGGAAAATTGCACTCCCTCACACAGTTTCCAGATTTAAGTCAGTTCACAGACCTATTGATTCAAGATGATGCTGGTTCACCTCACATATAAACAGTGAATGTCCCTTTGATGTTTCCCTAAAGAGGACTTCAGCCATTTTCCAGGATAGTTGTATACTGGGCAAAAGGGAATATTCAAACTCTAGAACTGTTATCTATAGGGTTTTGAGCTGACATTGATCATAGAGGACCTAAAACATCATCATGTTCCTCTGATTAGTGTGGAGGCTCTCAGAATCCACATATGAAAGGGAGTTTTGGCTCAAGCCCATCTCATAGTGGATAAATAGGTCCACATACATACACTGTGGCTCTTTCTCTGGTCTCTGAGTGTGTAATGGGGATACTCCTTCTTAGATGCTGGAAGACCCCTCTAATTGTTTCTCTGACTATTGGATTAAAGATCATTATAGTAGGAAGGACCAAGTGAGAACTCTTCAACCTTCCCCTGTCAGAAATTTAAATTTAAAAAACTATCATGTTCCTAGAGGCACTGCAGAAATTAGCGTTACCATGAAAGATTTAAAAGATGTAGTCTCTTCTCTCAATGTTCTCATCTGGTCTCTGTAAAACCAGGTGGTTCATGGCTGATGACAGTGATTACTGTAAACTTAACAAAATGGAAGCCCTGATTGCAGTTGCTGTGCTGGAGGTAGTATCTTTATGAAAGCAGGTCAACCTAGTTTCTAGCACTTAGTGTACAATGTTTGATTTGGAAGAATGATTTCATCTTGACTCATATCAGCAGGGGGGATTGAAAGCAATTGATATTTACATGGTAAAGAGAGCAGTTTTAAACACTCTATTGCCTCAGCACTATGTTAAGTCATGCTCATTGACATAATACAGTCTTATAGGAACCTTGTATATCTTGAAATTCCTGAGAAGTTATTCCTGTCCACATCAGATTAAATTGGACCTGCTGAGCTACGGTGGCAGTACCCTTAGACAATTGAGTAAAACATTTGAATGCCAAAATGTGGGAGATAAACCCCACAAAGATTCATGGTCCTGTTATATGGTTGAAGTTATAGGATGGTCTGGAACCTGCTGGGATATTTTTCCCCAGAGCAAATTGTTGCAACTTGTACCTCCTACTGCCAAGAGAGAAGGACATCACTTAATTTCACCCAATAAGAGAGTAAGAGTACAGACCTCTAGTGCTCTGGAGCAAGACCATGCCATCCATAGCCAAGAAATGCTCTGTTTGAAAATAATTTTTGATGTGCTACTAGACCCAAATTGAGACTGGGCACAGAGGATATCCAGACACTTTCAAACTAGATATGCATCATGACCTGAGCATCTAGTTATCTAGATTCAACATGTTATCCAATCCAACATGTCATAAGTTTGAGTAGCCATGGCAGCTAGCCATTTTATCCCCTGTACAATGAAGTAATACATTTGGAGTATTGAATGGGCCTGGTCAAGAAGGTCCAGAAGTTATGAATCAACTACATAAAGAGGTAGCCCAAATGCCCATGTCACCTGACTTTGTTGCATTATTGTCTCTTAATCAACTCACCTCAAGCAATGATAAACATAAACTTTAGGATAAAGAGTTCAGAGCTGCCAATCAGAAGTAGATTTTTAACTTTGTGCATTACATGAGAACATCATATCTAAGGAGGATCCATTTGCATAATAAACATCTTATCCTTTTGATTTTTTTCTTACTTTTCTTACAAATTGTTGACTCCAAAACAGGTCATTTGTATATTTATTATAATAATTATCTGTACATTGTGGTAAATGCTCTTGTTCTAACAAAATCAGTATCTCTAAAGAGTTGGAAGCAAAGTGTCTTCTTGTAATACGATGGGTACATATTATTCCCCTGAAAGTTACAACTAAGAGTCAAGTTTGATAATTGAAAGCCCTTGTTGACCTAACAACAACTAAAATAACCTCTGCTCCTAAACTAAGAACCTGTAAACAAGATATAGATTCTAGAATTCAAGTCCAATGTATAATTTCAAGTAATATCCACTTACATTTATTTTCTTGGTAATAAATAGTATGATGTTTTAAGTAAAATTAACATTATATGAAAATGATAAAGAAATAAAAATTCCATGCACATTATTCCTTTGAAAGCATCTAAATAAGTAAGAAATTATTTGAAGACAGCAATGGGCTATTATTATGAAATTATATTCTTTATGCCAGACAAATTACAGAGTCTCTTGATATTGATGCCTACTTCTCCAATGAAGGAAATACCAGAAGAAGGAAGAAGCCTCATTTTGACCACAAATTCCACAATCAGCCCATTTATAATCCAAAAGTAAATGTCAAAATCAATTTATGTTTTTCTAAATTAGACATACAATAACATCTCTAAAACAAGGGTGTACAATAATATACTAATATGATGGCTTTTTCAGTGTTCCAGATGACTAGTGATTTGATGAATTGTGAAGACTGTTGAAATGATGTAAAAAATTATACTTGAAATTGACCAGTGAATACTGTTAGAAATGTGATATTGCTTGAAGATCATTGTGTAAGGAACTCTCTTATATTGTACTCTAATATCTAGTATGATTGATCTATACATTTTCAAATATTTTTGTGACACTCTGGATATATTTAATTTTTCCAGTATTGGTCATCAGTGAAGAATGTAGCACCTGAAAATTAATACTCAATGATTTTTTAAAAATTACTTAAGGAATACAATATTATAAGAAAGATTATAAAATCTATTGACCACTTCTATTGAAAAAAAGATATTGGAGCAAATAAGCTTTCAAATTCTCATAGGATATTCAATTTCATGAAAGCAAGACATAACTATTTTTAAACACATTTTTATATCATAAAGAATTTGATTTTCTAATAGCTATAATTAAAACTTCAAATCACTTCTTATTTTCTGATTTTTATTTAATAATTTGAAATAATTTTATTTATATAATTTGTACTGAACTTAGTCATATTTTTATTTTTGATAAATAAATATGCCAACAAAAAACATATCTAGGGAATGGGCATCTCTTTCTAATTTGCATAAATTTGGGCTAGTGGTGGCCCTGAGTGCTTACCTTTGGTGAGGCAGATAGGGGAATTAGATAAGGGAGAAGAACATGGGTAGATATAAATTACTATTAATATTTTAGTTCCTGTTTGGGTGGTAGGTGTACTGGTGTTCAATTATAAGTAGATAGATAATAAATAAATAAAAATACATTCATGAACTAGTGATAAAGTATCATGAACTAAAAATCATAATTCAGTTCTATGCTCTGGAGATCTATCAAAAATATGTTTGTGGAGCAAGATTAAAAGAAAATGTATTCCATGTCCAGCAAGAGAAGTGATATGATGCACAGGGACTTCTTGTATCAATCCCAAAAGCTTAAACTTTACTTTTCTCCTCTTCTTGCCCCAATAGAGAAGGATCTAAATGCAGAGCAGTTTACAAGAAGCCCACCAAGCAGCCTGGGTGGGATATTTATGGAATGTGGGCAGCTCATGGGCCTGTGTCTGGCAGGCGAAGGAGGTGTGCCAAAGGGGTGTCAAACTGAAGAGATGAACCAGGAAAAAAGCCAAAGAGAGTAAGAGAGATTGGTGGATTGGTACCAGAACAACTAGACATAGGAACTAATTAATCTATTTCAGGGATGGCAATATGTGGCATATATATCTTATTCCCATGGCACATATAATTAATCATTGCATTTTATCCCACTGAGCTTGAATGTGGCTTCTTAATTCTTTTCAATGTAATACTCTAGGCAGCGACTAGCAATTGATTAGAGTTAGCAAATGAGATGTAACCTATTTGCCATCTTTAGTCTGTACAAACCATATCAGATTATTACTCTGAAGAGATGATAAAAAAGCAGAATGCTAGCTAAATCTAGGATGTTGGAAAGTCAGAAAAGTTACAACTGGAGTAGTGCAGCAGAATAGGGGCCAAGGAGCAAGGAAGAATTGGTTTCAAGTAGGCTAAAGAAAAGGACTGGCAGAAATCGAAGTTTGGATATTAATTTGGACAACTTTAGCTTTAGCTCCCAAATCTTTGAAGCAGATCATAAGATCATAGGACCATGGTGGGTTAGTGCTGTGTGTTGTAAAAAGTTTTGAAATATAGAGGCAATGTGCAGGCATGAGAAGGAGCCTGAAGATGATAGCCCTTCCTTAAGTGTGATCACATTAGGAACTCCTAAATGAGCCCAGTAATCTCCACCTGAGCAGTATCTTATTTTGTAAAGATTACATAAAATTCATGGCCACACTGAGGGGAAAGTATGACCTAGCATCACATGTTTTCCTTCCTCCATCAATAGAAGATGACCACCAGTTACTACTTTTCAGAGTTATATTGTTTATCCAGAATTAGCCTTATAACTACACCACACCAAAGGTGCAGTTACAGGAATTCTCTAGAAGCATCGACTATAGACTAACTTATAAAAGGAGATAACATCGATCAGATGAGGTTGAGGGTGTTAGAGTGGACATTTCTCAGTGAAAGTGGCCAAGTGTGCAGAGCCTATAGATATAGATATAGACAGCCTCTGTCTCTCTCCTCTCTCTCTCTCTCTCTCTCTCTCTAGATAATATATATATATATTATAGGGAAGCTGAAACTCTGTAGCAGTGCTATTCAACAAAACTTTCTGAGATGATGAAAATGTTCTATGTCTGTGCTGTCCAATATGATACCCACTAGCCACATGTGGCTATTGAGTACTTGAATTTTTGCTAATGTGACTGAGGATCTGAAGTTTTAATTTTATTTAATATCAATTTAAATTTAAACAGCCACCTGTGGCTAATAGGTACGCATTATTATTAGACAACGTGGCTCTATAGAGAGTCATATCTGGCATCTTAAATCCTCCTCACTTCGATCACCTTCATCACCTTTTCCTAAGAGGACCCTGATGGACTCTCTGGGATCACTAGGATTCTGGTAACTGAGTTAGAAAATCACTGATGTATACAAATACATAGTGCCGTGTAACTATTTTGATGATTTACTTTGCTTATCCCATGTTTTCAAAATGGTAGCCACCCTCCTAATTATCCCCCCCCCCAAGAGCATTCACAACTTCATGTTTAATTTGTTCATCCTGACCTTTCACCTGACAAACCTCCCAAAGAATGGTAGAACCTTTGCCGTGGCCATGGCATCCCAGCAGCTACAGATGCTGTGTTACCTTTTCTGCAAAGCTAGCTCACGGTAACCTGTCTTGTCTACAAAGTGGAGACAGATGTCTCTAACAGGGAAGTGTTCGGAATCTTTTTGTAAGAGAATCTCTAGAGACTTGGGCGCCTGTGTGTATATCTCGAAGATGCTGTTTCCAGCTGTAATCAACTACCCTGTATATGAATGGAAATAGTTGGTTCTAAAGATTGAAGGAACCATTTCCAGGAGGCTCAGCACTGGTGACTGTGAACTCAGAAGACAGCAGCCTGGAAAACTTCCAGATAATGTGGAAGTTCAGCCAGTGCCAGATGTGGTAGACCCCATGTTTGGGAACCCCACAGCTGCTTTTATTCTGTTGAGCATGCTTTCCCTTCCTTTTGGTAGACCACCAGCTGTCTTATGTGCCTCAACTCAAGTTACAACAGCAAAATTCACTTCAGCCTTGGGAAACTGATCCCCCTTAGCAAGTGCATAGCAAATTCCTGAGGAGATGACCTCAATTACAAACTGTCTCAGTTAAAGTGGCCTTATTGGGCTTACTTAGAACAAAGCTGTAACGGCTTCCATTGCATCTGTAAATGCTGTAATTTGAGGAGGGACTTTTCATAGTGTGATTTCTGGGACTCTGGTTCATAGAGTGTAATTAGAGGCATAGCCACCTACCCAGGGTTATTTGGAGGGCAGTCCTTGCAGGCACTAAGTGGCAGGTGTGATCTCAGTGACAGCTGCCCCCAAAATACACAGTGTCTACAAGACTGTATGCATACTATTTAGAAATTAACTGAATGCTCCTCTTTGTTCTCTACTAAAATCTTAAAATTTCCCTATGTTATCCCGGGCATCTTCTTCCATGTTAATAATTAGAAGTCATTAAAGCAGTCCCTCAAAGATGTTCTTAGGTCTTCAGTTATTGTTAGCACACAATCTCACACACAGAGATATTGTATATATCCACTCTGTACATAGTGAAGTTTGAGGGGCCTTGACTGCTAAGATTTTGCTTATGAGACAGTTGCTTTAGTGATGGAATTTTGTGAATGAAATAAGAGTCATAAGTGGGATGGGTGGGGCAGAAGAGTGGTTTTGTCTTTAGTGTTAAAGGAAACAGCCAGCCCCCTATGCATGAAATGTAGTTTGTGCCAGCCCCGCAGGACCTATGTTAAAATTGGGACATTACGGAGATTAGCATGTCCCTTGTATCCACCGTACAATGCGATTTGGAGTAGATGCTGCCATGGTCTAGGTTCGGGCTAACATATAGAATATAACATATTCTCTATACAGGCATACCTCATTTTATTGCACTTTGCTTTATTGCAGTTCACAGATATTATGTTTTTTACAAATTGAAGGTTTGTGGCAACCCGTGTTAAGTAAGTCTATTGGCGCCATTTTTCCAACAGCATTTGCTCACTTCATGTCTTTGTAACACATTTTGGTAATTCTCACAATATTTCAAACTTTTTCATTATTATATTTGTTATGGTGATCTGTGATCAGTGATCTTTGATGTTACTATTGTAATTGTTTCGGGGTACCACGAACTACACCCATATAAGATGGTGGACTTAATCAATAAATGTTGTGTGTATCCTGACTTCTCCACCAACAGGCTGTTCCCTGTCTCTCTCCCTCTTCTTGGGCCTTCCTATTCCCTGAGACAGGACAATGTTGAAATTAGGCCGATTAATAACCCTACAATGGCCTCTACGTGTTCAAGTGAAAGGAAGAGTTCCGCATCTCTCACTTTAAATCAAAAACTAGAAATGATTAGGCTTAGTGAGGAAGGCAAGTTGAAAGCCGAGATAGGCCAAAAGCTAGGCCTCTTGCCCTAAATAGTTAGCCATGCTGTGAATGCAAAGGAAAAGTTCTTGAAAGAAATTAAAAGTGCTACTCCAGTGAACACATGCATGATAAGAGAAGCAACCTTATTGCTGATATGGAGAAAGTTTTAGTGGTCTGGATAGAAGATCAAACCAGCCACAATATTCCCTTAAGCCAACACCTAATCCAGAGCAAGGCCCTAACTCTCTTCAATTCTATGAAGGCTGAGAGAGGTGAGGAAGCTACAGAAGAAAAGTTTAAAGCTAGCAGAGGTTGGTTCATGAGGTTTAAGAAAGAAGCCATCTCCATAACATGAAATTGCAAGGTGAAGCAACAAGTGTTGATGTAGAAGCTGCAGCAAGGTATCCAGAAGATCTAGCTAAGATAATTAAAGAAGGTGGCTACACTAAACAACAGATTTTCAATGTAGATGAAACAGCCTTCTATTGGAAGAAAATGACATCTAGGACTTTCATAGCTAGAGAGGAGAAGTCAATGCCTGACTTCAAAGCTTCAAAGGACAGGCTGACTCTCTTGGTAGGGGCTAATATGGCTGGTGAGTTTAAGTTGAAGCCAATGCTCATTTACCATTCCAAAAATCCTACGGTCCTTAAGAATTATGCTAAGTCTACTCTGCCTGTGCTCTATAAATGGAATAACAGAGCCTGGATGACAGCACATCTGTTTACAACATGATTTACTGAATATTTTAAGCCCACTGTTGAGATCTACTACTCAGAAAAAAAGATTTCTTTCAAAATATTACTGCTCATTGACACCCAAGGGCTCTGATGGAGATGTTCAATGAGGTTAATGTTGTTGTTGTGCCTGCTAACACAACATCTGTTCTGCAGTCCATGGATCAAGGAGTCATTTCAACTTTCAAGTCTTATTACTTAAGAAATACACTTCATAAGGCTATAGCTGCCATAGATCATGATTCCACTGATTGATCTGTGCAAAGTAAACTGAAAACCTTCTGGAAAGGATTCATCATTCTAGATGCCATTATAAGAACATTTGTGATTCAAGGGAAGAGGTCAAAATATCAACATTAACAGGAGTTTGGAAGAAGTTGATTCCAACCCTCATGGATGACTTTGAGGAGTTCAAGACTTTGGTGGAGGAAGTAACTGCAGATGTGGTAGAAATGACAAGAAAACTAGAATTAGAAGTGGAGCCTGAAGCTGTGACTGAATTGCTGCAGTCTCATCATAAAACTAACAGATGAGGAGTTGCTTCTGATGTATGGAGTAAAGTGGTTTCTTGAGATGGAATCCACTCCTGGCAAAGATGCTGTGAAGATTGCTGAAATGACAGCAAAGGATTTAGAATATT
Source organism: Tapirus indicus (assembly GCA_031878705.1). Taxonomy (NCBI): domain Eukaryota; kingdom Metazoa; phylum Chordata; class Mammalia; order Perissodactyla; family Tapiridae; genus Tapirus; species Tapirus indicus. The sequence continues at coordinate 109,688,989 of CM062942.1, read as the reverse complement.
ACAGAAACTCAGTTGATAAACCAGTGGCAGGGTTTGAGAGGACTGACTCCACATTTAAGGGAAGTTCTACTGTGGGTAAAATGCTATCAAATGCCATCGCATGCTACAGAGAAATTGTTTGTGAAAGGAAGAGTCGATCAATGCAGCAAACATTGATGTTACATATGAGAATGTAACACATCCTCATATGACATATAGAAAGATACGAGATGCATTTGTGCATACAACATGATAACAGTTAACGCGTGATCTGACAAGCACTCTCTATGTGGTGTGGTTTTAATGGCTATCCAAATACGGTCTGGTTTGAGGGATAGCCCCTGCCATTGGTGTAAATCTAGGGAGAGCTGGCTCAATAGTGGGACTAGAAGCAGGGAGGATCCCCTATACTACATGATTTTAGTCTTTATAGGTGAGACATAATTTCTGCAGTTGGGGACATAGGACAAAACATGTACATAATGAAACCACAAGGCAACAACCTTTAGTTGACATTAGAGAGTTACAGATAAGGGGCTGGGGGTATTCAGAAGGCAACAGTTACCCGCTTAATTTGATTTGGAAGCTTTTATGCATAGGTGGAGTAAACTGAAATGCAGTTACTTTTATGGCAATATTTGGAGAGGCATTTGTCTACCATGACAATTGAGAGCTTGCCTGATATGACTTCAGTGAAGAAAAGGCAGGAGCATGCTGTGTCACTATAACGGCAGTCCCAGGAAGGCAGCAGGGTCTGGCAAAAGCATTGCATGGGCATGGAGAAGCAGCTACTATCTATCTATCTACTTATTTTTTTAAATTTTCCAGCTTTAATGAGATATAGTTGACATATAACATTGTGTAAGTTTAAAGTGTATAACGTGTTGATTTGATACACATGGTGCAATATGATTACCACTATGTCATTAGCTAACACCTCCATCACGTCATATAATTACCATTCCTTTTTTGTGGTGAGAACATTTAAAATCTACTCTCTTAGCAACTTTCAAGTATATAGGACAGTATTGTTAACTATAATCACAATGCTGTGCATTAGATCCCCAGAACTTATTTATCTTATAACTGGAAGTTTGTACACTTTGACCAACATCTCCCCATTTCCCCCACCTCCAGCCCCTGGTAGCTACCATTTTACTCTGTTTTTATGAGTTCAGCTTTTCTAGATTCCACATATAAGTGAGATCACACAGTGTGTCTTTTTCTGTCTGACTTGTTTCACTTAGCATAATGCCCTCAAAATCCATCCATGTCACAAATGGAGGGATTTCCTTCCTTCTCATGGCTGAATAATATTCCACTATGTATGTGTGTATATATATATATATATATATTTGCATCTTTATCTGTTCATCCATCGATGGACACTTAGGTTATTTCCATATCTTGGCTATTGTGAATAATGCTGCAATAAATATGGGAGTGCAGATTCTCTTCGATATCCTGTTTTCATTTCCTTTGGATGTATGCTCTGAAGTGAGATTGCACGATCATATGGTAGTTCTATTTTTACTAAATTTTTGAGGAACCTCCATACTGTTTTCCATAGTGGCTGTACCAATTTACATTCCCACCAACAGTGCACAAGAGTTCCCTTTTCTCCACATCTTTGCCAACACTTTTCTCTTGTGTTTTGATGATGCAGCTACCCTTTACTGAGTACCAACTACGTGCTGACATTCACTTAATCTGCTATTCATATGCATTTCATTTAATTTGCTTGCCCTTCATATTTGCAGCTCAGCACACTTCCGATAATTCAACCAGCTACCTTCTCTAATTCTCCATACCTGGGCTGCTAAAAACTACTTGAGAAAATTCTCAAAAACCTGTCGGTTGGTATTCAACCTCAGCTGAGTTCTCTTTACATTTCCTAGCAATTGCTCTCTATGTCCCTCAGCCAGTGGGTCTCAAAATGTGGTGCCACGGGCCAGCAGCATCAGTATTACCTGGAAACTTGCTAGAAATGCTAATTCTTGGGCCCCACCTCAGACTTGCTGAATCAAAAACTCTGGGGGTGGTGCGCCACATTTTGTTTTTAACAAGTCCTCTAGGTGATTGTGATGCACGCTCAAGTTTGAGAACCCTTTGGGCCTAGCTTAATCAACTCCTTTCCCCCTTTCCCTCAAAATCTATTTCAAATAAGTCTCCTCAATCTCCTTATCCTCAAAACTCCTTATTTTCATAAAAAACAGAGACCTTCGAGCAGAGGTTCCCACACTTTCTATCCCCATAACCACAAAATTTCTGTATTAGAAAATATCCTCTTCTCCTCCCAACTTTCCTCAGTGCAAGAGGGCACCTTTCAGCTACCCCCCCAAAAATCCATCTATGTGTATACTTTGAGTTCCAACTCCTCTTCTCTCCTCAGTGACCTTCTTTCATCAATTAACCATATTCTGATAAACTTTGAACCTATCTATTGACTTTTGCTCCTCAGACCATAAATATTCTCCAGTCTCTCCTATCTTAAAAGATTCCCCTATAATGCCCTGTCACAAAATCCTGTAACTCCTTCCATTTTACAGCCAAGTACATTAGCTGTTTCCACTTCCTCACCTGCATCTGATCCAAACTTCATAGCAATCTGACATTTTACCCCATACTTCTTTGAAGCGGTCTTTCCAAATCACCAGTGACAAGAATGCCAAGGAGAGAGTTGCAAATTTTAAATAAGTTGTCAGGAAAAGCTTCACTGAAAAGGTGAACAAAACTTTCCTCCTATGTCTCTAACCACCTTTACTCATTCTACTATCTGAAGCAGTTCCTCTGCCTGTTCCCTAAATGTATACGTTTGCCAAGATTCTGTGGTTACTACATCCTCTTCTCTTCTCATTCCTTCCAAATTTTTACCAGTAGCTTAGGCCTCTCTCCAGAACTCCAGGCAAACATGTTGATTGAATCAGAAAGCATTTGAGTACCTAGTCCCTGTCTCAGTATGACATCACTAACCTTAGCCCTAACCCCTGAGAGTCATTCTTGATACTTCCCACTCTTTATACCCAATAACCCCTTGGAGAGGAGATTTTGCATAATAGAATTGGGAAAGGCATGAAAAAAATTAACAAAGCAGAATCAGGATAAAGATTGAGAAGGTTTGGTCAAGAAAGATAGCAGTGGGGCCAGCCCGGTGGCACAGCGGTTAAGTTTGCGAGTTTCACTTCCGCGGCCCAGGTTTCGCTGGTTTGGATCCTGGGTGTGGGCCTACTCACCGCTCATCAAGCCATGCTGGGGCGGAGTCCCACATAGGAGAACTAGAAGGACCTACACCTAGCGTATACAACTATGTACTGGGGCTTTGAGGAGAAAAAAAAGATAAAGAGGAAGATTGGCAACGTATGTTAGTGCAGGGCCAATCTTCCTCAAAACGAAAAACACCAAAAAGTAAAATAAAGGGAAAGAATGAAGTATGTATGCTGCCTTTGCAGGAGGAACTGTATTTAAGGGTATCCCCAACTGATAAGGGAAAGCTCTGCAAAAGAAAGCCAGCTGATCCACATGGGAGGGATGATAGACTCCAAAGCTTCGTTAAAAAAGAAAGATAGCATTCACTCAAGAAGAGACTGGATTAGTGTTGGTGAAAAAGGAATGGGACAGAGCAGGAAGGAAGAGACCCAGTTTCAGGCACCCTGTGAATGTGGCATGTCAGAAGTCACTGGGAGCTAGTTGCCAAGACAACAGTGAGAAAGATTAAATAAGTTACATAATGTATATGAGATCTCATGGGAAGAAGGAGAAAAGGAATCACAATCTTGGCCATGACTCTCAGGGAAAACGGAAATGCTAAGCTCATAAATGTGTACAAGGATTGAGAGCAAAAATGGCCAGAAGGGTTGCTAAAGCACCCCATGAAAGAGAAGGCAAAGAAATAGGAGAAGGGAAAGAATAATAATTTCAGTTTATCCTTTTTATGAAAAATTGATGTGATGGAAATTTAATATTTGTAAAAGTGATGTTTGAGAAAACATTTATTAATATTCATTATGTGTAAAATAGTTTAAAATAAGAAATTGTAAGTATAAACAAGAATAATTTATGCAATAGTGTTTCTAAAATGATAAAGTATTTTCATTACAAAAGATAATTCTTATCATGAGATGGAATCACCTTAACATGGGATTTGAGGTTCTATTGCACATTAGTTCAAAGACAGTGGTTGCATATAAAATGAGATCCGAGGAAGAATTCCTAGATTATGGTAGCATAAACCCTATCTTGTGTATTAATTCCATTCATCTTGTCTGACAAGTACCAAGAAAGAGTAGATCACAAAAAAATTGCACTTCATGCCCTGTAATATTCTTTCTCTGTGCACTATTTTGGGCACACTTGTGGTTTCAGGGCTTAAAGTGGTTTCCAAGAGTGCTTACATTCTGTGGTTAATCAAGGTAAATACTAATGAGTTTTTTGTTCCATTCTAGTCATGACTTTGTAGAGTTTGTACCAATGTGTTAAACTCTACTGTACATTTGTACAATTGCTTGAATAAAGACTTCCTTTTCTTTTCATCTTAGGACCTAAGACAAGGGAAGGGTGATAAAGTTGTTCAGGCTATTGGATTCTGAAGGAAGGTACTAAAACTAGGTTACATTATGTCAATAGTTCTGGTCAATTCAATTGAACATATAATTAAATAGTCCTGTTATTTTCATAAAATGACATAACTGGGTGATTGACTAAAACTTTGACAGAAAGAGGTAGCAGTTTTATCTTTGCATGTATGCTGTATCTCCCCACAAAATAATTTTGCCAGTTTTAAAACAAATTGGCTGATTAATCCATACTCTTTTTGGTAAATTTAAATTAAAACAACCACTTATGATGTCAAGTGAATGTCTTGAATTACTTTTGCTTTTTAACCAGTTTTTCCAGCTGTCATTTTAGACACATCCTAATATGTTAATTAAATTATCTATATATTGCTAAACAACCAATCAATTCAGGGAAAACCAAACTGGTTAAAGTGGTATGAAGTAACCAAATATCTGATAGATTTACTGAACTCTCACTCTGCTCCATTGTTCTGTCATCTGTCTTCAGCTGACAAAGACTTTATGTATGTAGATCCTCCATCTCCATATAGATCTAAGCAAAATCTAATTAATCAAAATGATTTCACAAAGACAATGGTTACCAGAAATTATGAGGTAGGACCAGGCAAGTTTGGGGATGCATGTTCCCAGAAGCCTCTAGAAAAAAGTAGGAGAGACCCAATCAGTTTTGCATGATTTAGGTAGATAATATAACAGATCAATCATTGATGACTCTTTCAGCTTTATAATTTTCTTATTTAGACATAGCATCAAATCCCTATAAATTGTAGATAGATGAAATGTGATATATCCATGCAAAGGAATATTATTCAGCCATAAAGAGAAAGGAAGTACTGATACAGGCTACAACATGGATGAACCTTGAAAACATTATGCTAAGTGAAAGAAACCAGTCACAAATGGATGCATAATGTATGATTCCATTCATATGAAATGTCCATAATCAGCAAATCTATAGAGATAGGAAGTAGATTAGTGGCAGTTTAGGACTGGAGGGAGGATTGGTGATATGGAAGTGATAGTTGAATTGGGTTTCTTCTTGAGGTGATGAAAATATTCTAAAATTGACTGTTGTGATAGTTGCACGAGTCTATGAAAATACTAAAAGTAATTGAATGGTACAATTTAAAGGTGAATTGTATGGTATGTGAATTATTTCTCAATAAAGCTTTTATTTTAAAAATCCCTATAAGTTATATAGTTGTAATGATGCTTTGTACAACTGTATTTTTCTAGGACTCCAGAGGCTTTATGGTTAACTGGAGAAAGAAAATATAGGAGCTTTGCAGTCATTGGTAGCTGGTTTCTCATACCTGCTCAGTTAGTTACTAACAAGCTGCACAATCTTGAAAAAGTCAATTTCCTCATAATATGAAAGGGGAATATCACCTAACCTTTTGCAGGATTGCTCCAAGAATGAAGTGACATACTTTCAATAAAGAGCCTAGCACAGTGCTTGGCACAATTATAGCTACCCAAGAAATGTTAGCTCCTTTTCCGCTTTCACCCCCATGTAGAATTTCTCATCTGCTCAGATTTCATCCCTGTGGACATGTGCCAAAATTTCATTTCATCCCATGCTTCCTTGTGAGGTTACCACATTGCCATCAAACAAAGCAACCTGAAGTCTTAGGTTTGAATAACAACTAAAGAAAACTTGACTAAGTCATTAATATTTATCTCTGTATAAGTGGGAAAGACACAAAAAAAGATGAAAATTAGGACTGGAAGATAGCAACAGAGAAGTGCACCTCATTCATAACAGAAACATTTTGCAGTTGGCAACACCCCCACAAATGACTAATCTCCAAGAAGAAATTTGATTCCTTCAACTGCAGGAAAAGAAGTTTAACACAAACAGCTGTGACGATAAATCTTCCTATCAGTTGTGGTTATAAGTCTGGAAAATCTTGAGTTAACTGCTGGTGAATCATGCACATTTATTTCCACTTGTTTAAATATGTTTTTCCTTTATATACACAGAGATGGCTTGTAATAAAGCTACCATTAAACGCTGGTGTCAGAAAACGACCAAAGAGAATTCATTTTCTAGCATCCATCATAATAATATAGATGCCAATTCATGACGTGCAGTTTTCTTTTCTCTGTACAAATATAAAAATAATATTTCTACTTTCCGTGTTCAAGATATTGTTTCTCTGATCCCAGCCACAGAAAAATAGACTGAGGACTTTTTGGTTATATGTACAAATTTTTAAATATTCATATTTGCCAAAAATGTATAGTCTACTGAGAGACCCCAAATATTTAACTAGCTTGAAAAGAATCCACAATTCAAGTACAACTATGGAAAGTTTTGTGGTGATTTAAAATTCATAGCCTCAGTCTCCAAGTAATGTTTCCACTTGAAGAACATAAAGGAACATATTCCTGCTTTGCAACTGAGTTGCCTAATACAAACGGGTTGGGAGTAGGGGAGAGGAGAATACAAAGGTGGTGAAAGACTAGACAGGTGCTATTTTACCTAAGTAAAACTAATGTTCACTTTCATCCTGATGTGTTTATTGAGAATTTCTAAGAATGGTTACTTCAGCAATGATTCTGGGAAGACAAGATCTGATCTTCTAAGAGAAACTTTTTTCTCTTTGGGCAGTTTTTGATTCATTCGTTCTCTTCTCAGATTGTATGTATTTAAGTAGTGCTATGAGGAGGTTTTCTCTTTTCCTGCACTTTTTTCCAGCTTTATTGAGATAAAATTGGCATATAACATTGTGTAAGCTTAAGGTGTGCAATGTGATGATTTGACACATTTACATATTGCAAAATGATTACTACAGCAGAATTAGTTAATGCCTCCATTACCTCACATAATTACCATTTCTTTTTTATGGTGAGAACATTTAAGATCGACTCTCTTAGCAACTTTCAAGTGTATTAATATAGTATTGTTAGCTGTAATCACCATGCTGTACATGACCTCCCCAGAACTTATTCATCTTCTAACTGGAAGTTTCTACCCTTTGACCAACACCTCCCCAATTCCCCCACCCTGAGCCCCTCTCAGCCACCATTCTACTCTCTATGAGTTCGGCTTTTTTAGATTCCACATATGAGTAAGATCACACAGTATTTGTCTTTTTCTGTCTGACATTTCACTTAGCATAACGTCCTCAAGATCCATCCATGTTGTTGCAAATGGCAGGATTTCCTTCTTTCTCATGGCTGAATAATATTCCTATACATTACTTCTTTATCCATTCATCCATAGACAGACACTTAGGTTGTTTTCATATCTTGGCTATTATGAATAATACTGCCATGAACATAGGAATGCAGATATCTCTTTGATTTTGATCTCATTTCTTTTGGATATATACTGAGAAGTGGGATTGCTAGATCATGTGGTAGTTCTGTTTTTAATTTTTGAGGAATCTCCATGCTGTTTTCCACAGTGGCTGCACCAATTTACATTCCCACCAACAGTACACAAGGGTACCGTTTTATTCACAACATCACCAACACTTGTAATCTTTTGTCTTTTTGATAATAGCCATTCTAACAGGTGTGAGGTGATATCTCATTGTGGTTTTGATTTGCATTTCCCTGATGATTAGTGATATCGAGCATATTTTCATGGACCTGTTGACCATTTATATGTCTTCTTTGGAAAAATGTTCATTCAAGTCCTCTTCTCATTTTTTAATGACTGTTTATTTTGCTATTGAATTATATGAGTTCCTTATATATTTTTGGATATTAACCCCTTATCAGATAGATGGTTTGCAATTATTTTCTCCCATTCCATAGGTTGTGTTTTCTTTTTTGTTTATTGTTTCTTATGCTGCACAGACACTTTTTAGTTTGATGTAGTCCCACTTATCTAGTTTTGCTTCTGTTGCTTGTGCTTTAGGTATCATATCCAAAAAATCATTGCCAAGACCTATGTTAGGAGATTTTCCCTCTGTTTTCTTCTAGAAGTTTTATGGGTTCAGGTCTTATGTTTAAGTCTTTAATCCATTTTGAGTTACTTTTTGTGAGTGGTGTAAGATAGGGGTCCAATTTCATTCTTCTGCATGTGATTATCCAGTTGTTTCAACACCGTTTATTGAAGAGACTTTTCTTTCCCCATTCAGTATTCTTGGCTCCTTTGTCAAATATTAGTTGACTGTATATGTGAGGATTTATTTCTGTCCTCTCAATTCTATTCCATTGGTCTACATATCTATTTTTATGCCAGTACCATACTGTTTTGATGCCTATAGCTTTGCAATATAGTTTGAAATCAAGAAATACAATGCCACAGCTTTGTTCTTTTTCAGGATTACAATGGCTATTCACGGACTTTTGTGGTTCCATGCAAATTTTAGGATTGTTTTTCTATTTCTGTGAAAAATGTCATTGGAAGTTTGATCAGGATTGCACAGAATCTATAGATGGCTTTGGGTGGTATGGACAATTTAACAATATTAATTCTTCTAATCCATGAATACAGGATATCTTCCCATTTGTCTGTGTCTTCTTCAATTTCTTTCATCATTGACTTTTAGTTTTCAGTGTATAGATCTTTTACCTCCTTGGTTAAATTTATTTCTAAGTATTTTATTGTTTTTTCATGTTATTTTGAATGGGATTGCTTGCTTTATTTGTTTTTCAGATATTTCTCTGTTAGTGTAACTGATTTCTATGTTGATTTTGTCCTATAATTTTACTGAATTTGTTTCTTATTCTAACAATTTTTTAATGGAGTCTTTAGGATTTTCTATATATAAGATCATATCATCTGCAAACAGAGACTATTTTACTTTTTCCTTCTGATTTGGATGTCTTTTATTTCTTTTTCTTGCCTAATTGCTCAAGCTGGGTCATCCAGTACTATGTTCAATAAGAATGGTGACAGTGGGCACTCCCGTCTTGTTCCTGATCTTATAGGAAAAAGTTTCAATCTTTCAACATTGAGTATGATGTTAGCTGTGTGCTTATTGTATATGGCCTTTATTATGTTAAGGTACATTTCTTCTATACCCAATGTGTTGAGAGTTTTTATCATGTATGTATGTTGAATTTTGTCAAATGCTCTTTCTGCATCATTTGAGACATTAATTCTTCCCAACTTAGTCTACCGATTCTATAAAATCTAAACGAAAATCCAACCAAGTTATTTTGTGGATATCAACAAACTGATTCTAAAATTTGTGTGGAGTGGCAAAAGACCTAGAACAGCCAACAAAATACTGAAGAAAAACAAAGCTAAAAGACTGACATGACTTGACTTCAAGACTGATTATAAAGCTACAGTGATCAAGCCAGTGTGGTATTGGTGAAAGAATAGACAAATAGATCAATGGAACAGAATGGAGAGCCCAGAAATAGAATAACACAAATATTGTCAACTGATCTTTGACAAAGAAGCAAAGACAGTTCAATGGAGAAAGGATAGTATTTAGCAAATGGTCCTCAAACAACTGGATATCCACATGTAAAAAACAAAATCTAGATATAGACATTACACCCTTTACAAAAATAAACTCAAAATAAACCAGAGACGTAAATTTTAAAAACGCAAAGTGTACAATTTCTAGAAGATAACATAAAAGAAAATCTATGTCACCTTTGGTTTGATGATGACCTTGTAGATACAATAACAAAAGCATGATACATGAAAAAATTTTTTGATAAATTGCACTTTATTAAAAGTAAAACTTGCACTCTGTGAAAGACACTGCTCAGACAATTAAATGATAATACCCAGACTGGGAAAGAATCTTTACAAAACACGTATTTGATAAAAGACTTGTATCCAAAATATATAAATAATCCTTAAAACTCAATGATAAGAAATAACCCAATTAAAAAGTGGGCAAAAGATCTGAAAAGATACCAAAGAAGATATACAGATGACAAATAAACATAAAAAAGATGCTCAACATTGTATATCTCTAGAGAATTGTAAAATAAAACAACAATGATATACCACTACATATCTATTAGAATGGCTAAAATCCAAAACTGACAACACCAAATACTGGGTGGATAGGGGGCAACAGGAACTCTCATTCATTGCTGGCGGGCAGTGAAACTATTTTGTGTGATACTCTAAAGGTCGATACATGACATTATACATTTGTCAAAACCCATAGAACTGTATAATACAAAGAATAAAACCTAATGTGAACTATAATTTTTAGTTAATAATAATAATATATCAATAGTTGTTCATCACTTTTAACAAATGTACCAAATAATGCAAGATGTTAATAATAAGTGAAACTGGGGGCCAGGGAGAAGGGGAACATGGGAACTCTCTGTATTTTCTACTCAAATTTTCTGTAAACATAAACCTGCTTTAAAAAAATAGTCTATTAAAGCAAGAACAATAAACATAAGGCAGACCAGGTTTGGCCTTCAGGACATAGTTTGTCAACACCAGTTTTAGATAATTCAGAATCACCTTTATAGAAATATTCTCATCTGTGTATATTTTAGTCCAGGAATACAGTTTCTACCTACTACCCTTCCTTCTCTTAAGTTTTTCCATTACTGAGCTTCAACACTATAGGTTGGAATTCCTTTAACCTCTCTTTTATCCTGGTTTTCTTTCAGGATTATTTCTTCCAACCTTTCCCTTTTATGATCTGGAACAGGGATTGGTTAATTTTTCTGTAATCAGCCATATAAGGAAATTTTAGATTTTGCAGGCCTAGGTGTCTGTTGCAACTACTCAGCTCTGCCATTGTAGCACGAAAGCAGCCACAGGGATTATGTAAATGAAGAGGCCTAGCTGTACTCTAAGAAAACCTTATCTAGAAAAGCAGACAGTGGGCTGGATTTGGCCGACATGCTGTAGTTTGCCAACTTCTAACCTAGAAGGATGGTGATTACTCTTGAAATCATATTCTCTAGCCTGGACACCACCTTGCATTTACTTTTTGCATTATAATAATTGGAGACCACCCCTGCCCTACAGATCACTGCAAACAGTAGTTCCTTAGGCATCCACAGGTCTTGTGTCCTATGTCTGATCGCACTCCTTTATGGTTCTCTGTGTCCTCTGAAACCCTCATAGAACTAAGGCCTGGAAATATCCTGTTGATCTCAAGTCCCCAGTCTCAGAGTCCTCTGAGAGGGCTGCTTTTAAGCCTGCCAGTTTTCATGTCCCCTGCCACTGGAGTGAAATTTCTGCCAATCTAATTATGAGGTGATAGCAATTACCAGGGATTAGCACCCATTGTGTATAAATTCAGGTTTCCTTCACTGAAACCAACTCATACCTGGGCACGTTGACAGTCATCTGCCAAAACAGTCTAATCTCCTTTTGCACCAGAGGTTATGAGCATCCCTGGATGACTGAAGCCGCTGTTGGCAATGGGCACTTGGGAAGAGCAGATGACTGAGAGGAGAAACTAGAGAGTAGGGCAAGGGGGATCACTACAAGATGATGAGTGCAGTTGACTATTCTATCTAAAAGAAAGTGGAAGTCTAGTGAGCATATTCCTTGTTCATGTAAAACTACATTTACCTGCTTGACTTTAGAATGACTGCTGGGTTTTAAAATGAACAGAATTCTTATTTTACCCAAATTTTAAGTTAATTGAAAAGTGAAATTCTAAATTTACATCATCAAACAGAAAAGAAACAGATACTGTATGATCTTCCATATAAATGGAATCTAAAAAGCCAGACTCATAGAAACAGTAGAATGGTTGTGACCAGGGGCTGCAGGGGTGGGGAATGGTCAGATGTTGGTCAGAGTACAAACCTCCAGTTATAAGATGAATAAGTTCTGGGGATCTAATGTACAGCATAGTGGTTATAGTTAACAGTACTCTACTTTGTACTTGAAGGTTGCTAATAGAGTAGATCTTAAATGTTCTCACCACAAAAAAGAAATGGTAGGGCCGGCCTGGTTGCGTAGTGCTTAAATTCACGCGCTCCACTTTGGCAGCCTGGGGTTTTGAAGGTTCGGATCCCGGGTGCAGACTGACGCACTGCTTGTGAAGCCATGCTGTGGCGGCGTCCCATATAAAGTAGAGGAAGATGGGCGTGGATGTTAGCCCAGGGCCAATCTTCCTCAGGAAAAGAAAAAGCAATGGTAGTTAGGTGACATGAGGGAGGCTCATGTTAGTTAATGCTATGGTGGTAGTCATTTTGCAGTATATAAGTGTATCGAATCATCACATTGTACACCTTAAACTTAGACAAATTTATACAATGTTATATGTCAATTATATCTCAGTAAAGCTGGGAAAAAATAAATAAATCCACATCTTCCTCAAATCTGAATTCAAAGAACAATGTAGTCTAAAAGTCCTGAGGCCAGATTTCTCATACTGGTTTTGCCAGAATACCCTGGACTTCAGTTTTCTCTTCTGTAAAGCAAATTAATCTCACTAGACAATTACTATTTTTAATCAACATTCTTTTCAATCAATAGAGAAAACACGGAAGCTGCAGGAAACTATAGGTAATTGAACAAAAACCAGAGAATCGCACTGTTTAGTCATGACCATTAACAACATTTGGGCTCTTTCCCTTTTCCTGTGTCTATTTCTACAGTCATTATGTCACACTATAGAAAATGTTGTGACCTGCTTTCCCACTCAAGTATTTTCCCATGGCATTAGATAATTGTTCAGGACTCTTCTAGCTCTACGATTTCAGGTATGTTTGGTTTCTTATGATCCATATAAAGACCATCAAAAATCATGGTGAATAATATTTGATTTTTTTAACCAATGAACAAGTCAATATAAAGCTTTTCGTGGAAACTAAATGTAACAACTGTAAAAACAAATTACTTATACACCTAGAAGGAATTATTACAATTTTTATTTACACTTGTTGTCCCTCAATTGGATTGTAGCCTAAAAAATGTTCCAGCATGGTGAATTGAAGAACCAATTGTACCATTTCTTTCTTCCCCAGGAGAAACATATGGTCAGAAGTTAGCTTTTATGAAAATTACTGGAGATGGACAAATATAATGTTATTTAAAAGAGAGGAAACTCCTCTGAATTAAGAAGTTTAGAGTTTAATTTTTAGCACCTGAAAAAATAACATAACAATATTGTTATGTGGAAAAGAGTGAAGATGGCTGACTTTGAGAATGAATTATGGCAGGCTGTATGTGACAATAAAACGGTATCAAAAGATCAATAAAGCAACATTAGAAGTTTGGATGTTGGCCAAATATTGAACAAGCACCTCCTACATACAAGGCATTGGCATTGGCACATAGCATCCAGGAAAACCAAAACACTGTTGTTGCCTGCAGGAACTCACAGGTAGGGGCGTGAGAGGGGACATTTGGACATAAGTGGCTATAAGGTGAGGTGCAAAGTGGTAAGTGTCCTAGCAGACAGGCATTTGAGGTGTTACAGGAATTTCCTTCTTCTATTGACCTGGAGCAATGTTCAATGGACCATTCCAGCCCAGGGAAGAATCCCTGGGCTGAGCACTGTCATGTATCAACACAGAACATGCAGTAGGCTTCTCCTTTTCATTTAGTAGAGACTCAAAGTGAATTCCAAATGTAACTCAAAAGGGGTAGCCCCTTTACTAAATGGGGAGAGGAACATTCTCAAAGTCCATTTATTAAAAAGGCCAGGGAAGGAGGTGGAATCACACCTGCTAGGGGTCACAGTATCAAAAGTTTCAAAGCTGCAAAGGGAAACCATTTGAAAGCCTTCAGGATCAGGTCCAGCGAGGCAATTAGAAGGCCCTTCACAGGAAAGACTTCAGAACTATTTACTAGAACATGCCCAAGAGAAGGAGTTTATTTCTAGATTATTAACACTAGAGTTGCTTTCCTCCTTAACTAACTCTCTAGATCTTTGGAAACATAAAAGATTTCATTACCTTCCTGGCAACTTTTGGCTCTCAATGCCCTGGGAGAGACGTGCATCCAACACATGTGCATCTAAGTGGTACCAAATGCTAGGATAATAGGCAAGCAAATCTACAACAGTCACCTGGGTGATTCTAAATATCTGGATGGTTGATTAAAAAATTTTAGTTTGGTGCCAACATCACTACCTCAGGGTAGTGCACCTTGACTCCTCAGGTAGAACTCAGGTTCCCTTTTCTTATGCTCACACTTATTCTTGTGCATTTTAATTACCTGTTCACTTGTGTGCCTCTACCACGGGGCCTAACCTTTGGAGGAGAGACACTGTGTCCTTCTTGCTCATCGTTGTTTTCACAGTATCTAGCACAGTGCCTGGAATTTCACTACACACTCAGTAAATATTAGACAAATGAAAGGACACTGGGACAACCTGTGGTGGGCCGTCAGTAAGTGGTGTATACTATGGTAGGGAAGTAGAGAAAGAGCTCTGCTAAGGGTCAGCCAATCCCTTAGAGATTTGCCTAAGTGGGTTGCACAATGGCTAGAGATGCTCCACTGTGCAAGGATTTTTTCCTCACGTCAATTGAGGAAGGTCAGGAACAGGGCTGGGGCAGCCAAATTAATATTCTGATACCATTTGCATATCCACTTGAGGACCTTGCAGCCCACCTGGTCAGCTGCCTCTCCCAAGAGCTCTGAAACTCAACAGGCCAGGGTTTCAATGGCAGCTCCACAAAGCAAGTAGCTGTGTGGCCTTGGGAGATCACTTCCCCCTTTTCCCACCTGAATCTCCCCATTGGGAAAATCGGCTTTATAACATATGACTTCCAGGGCCATTGTGAGCTAGTCTTGGAGGAAACAGTGCATGTAATATTCCTAGCAGAGGGCCTGTTACATAATTGGTTCCCAACTCTAGCTTCCTTCTCTTCCTCCTGGGGCCTGTGAGGCCTTTCAGGACAAGGAAAACTGAAGTGTCCTTAGTGCCCAAGAAGGGTCAGCTATGCTGAGGGTCTCGGCTGCTCAGCACATCTCATTCCTCAGGAGACGAATTCGGAGCTCAACCCTGCATCGACATGGTCTCGCTCTGGAGACTCTCCTCCCTGCTCACTCCTAACATCCCCCAAGGAAATGCAGCCTTCAAAACACAGACTTTCCAATTTTCCTAGTAAAATGAATGAAAGAACCTTTTGGGGAATAAAGTGATTTCTTTTTAGCTCCACTTGTTTACTTTTCCATAAGCTCCCAAGATGGCTTACATGTTAGCTGTTAATCACACCATCTGTTCAAACAGTGCTTCAGTAAATGATTTGATTCATACTTTTCTTCCAAAAGAATCTTTTTAAGGACAGTGTTTATGTCTCTGTTATCCTTCAATTGACAATGTAGCATGAGCTATTTTAACTTAGCTATCATTGTAAACACATATTGAATTTCCCATTTCTTAACTGTGCAGAAAACAGGACAACTTCTCTGCATTTGTTCCACTTGACTCTAGGCTTGTGGTGGGGGTGGGAGTATAACCAGATAGAGAGTCTACATTTTCTAAAAAGATGAAGACAAGAAGTTACAGACAATATTTCCTCTGATATCTTGAATTTATATGTAACGGTGAATAGGCTTAGCTACTTAAGACTATTCAGGCCAAGCAAAGATTAAGGGAGTCTCCTTAGTGACTGGGAAAGGTCAGCTATGATAAAGGATCCAGCTGCTCAGATCTGTCTCATCCCTCAGGAATCAAAGTCACTGGTTTAGAAGGACTTCCGGGAAGAAGGGCCTGACCACCCACCCCCACCCCAGTAAGTCCAGGCCCAAAGCTCTGGTAATCACAGCCCTCGGGAAGAAGCAAAAGGGCTATTAGCTTTTGGCTGAGAGGCTGCCCTAAAGTTAGGTTTAGAGGAGTAGGAGAATGGAGGTGGACTTCTTTTTGCTGCAACCTGTTCTGCAGACCTCTGAGGTCGCATATCGATGAGAATGTCTGGGAAAGTTCACACAGAAACATGGGTATGTCCTAGCGCCAGCCCATATGAATGCCACTCTTCCCTGCTTTCTAAGACTTTTAGCCACATGGGAAGTGCCATATTATAAAGTCATGTACAAAGTGTAAGGGGTGCACAAAGGAGGCATATGTAATTCATGCATGGGGACCCTAATGAAGGAGGAAATGACTCTTCAGGCCTTCTTAGAGCCTTCCAAGATCTGGACCCAGCCTATGTGCATGGCCTAACTCTTGCTGGTCTAGCCATACAAACTAATTACTGTTCCCATAAACATCTCATTTATTTCCAACTCTGTGCACAGGATTGATGCAGTGTCTGTAAAACGCATGTGGTTCTCAACTAGTGGAAATTCTATTCAACCCGGGAAACCCAGCAAGAATGTCTCTTCTAATATGTGCCTTCTTCAACCCCCTTTATCTGGTCCTGGAGAATCAATGCTTCCTTCATCAATGTGCACATATCGACCTATCAAATGCATTTGCCAGCGCCCCCATCCCCATCAACAGATAATAAGAAGTCAACCTTTGAGAGAACAGGAGAAACTGCTTCACTTTCTTTCTTAGTATGTCAACTCTCCTGCTCTCTGTCACAAGGGGTCATCATAATTTTGGTATCATAGAGATCATTGCACAGGACTCTTACAGTAATGACATCATGCTAACTGGAGCTGATGAACAGAAAGTAGAAGGCATGCTGGATACCTTAGTAAGACACATGCATGCCAGAGCATGAGAGATAAACTCCATCAAACTCAGGGGCCTGCCTCATTAGTGAAGTCATTAGGGGTCCAGTGGCCTGAAATAAGTTGCCACATCTTTGCAACACTCACAGCCAAGAAAAGAGCACAATACTTGGTAGGCTTCTTTGGATTTTGTAGAGAACAGAGACCACATTTAGGTGTGCTGCTCCAACCCCTTTACTAGGAAATCGATAATACTGCCGTTTTTGAGTGGGGCCAGAAGGAAGAAAACGTTCTGCAGCAGAGCCAGGCTGTGATAAAAACTGTCCCACTGCTTGGTTGATTCAGCAGACCCAAGAGTATTAGAATTGGTCAAGTGTCTGTCACAGACAGAAATGCTCTGTGTAGCCTCTGGCAAGCCCTAGTTGGAGAATTATTACACAGACCCCTAGAGTTTTTGGGTAAGACATGGTCTTCTTTGTCAGCAACTCTCTATTAAAAAAGCAACTCCTGGCTTGCTAGTGTGCCCTAGTAGAGACTGTACATTGGATTATGGAATACCAAATAACTATTTAACCTGCATTTCCCATCATGAAATGTGTGTTGCTAATCCATCAAACCATAAAACTGGATATATATAGCACTATTCCATCGTAAAATGAAAATGGTATATAAGAACAGAGCTGGATAAGTATCAAAGGCGTTAGTAAACTGCATGAGCAGATGCCTCAGCTTTTCATTGTGCATGCTTCACTACTTTTCCCTCAGCCCCCATAGAGTTTCCGATGACCAGTTCGCAGGGAAAGAAAAGAATAGAACTGGTTTACACATAGATCTGCATGGTTTGCTGGAACCAGCCGGAAGTGGATGGATGGCAAATTGCAGCTTCACTCAGGGTTAGCCCAGAAAGACAGTAGTGTAATTGTACTACTGGTCTGACCTCCAAGTGTCACTTGAAGGAGAATGGCCTAGAATATGGATCTATTCATGGATGGTAGTTAATAGCTTGACCAACTGGTTAGGAACTTGGAAAGGGCAATATTAGAAGACTATTATTAGAAGTCTAATATTAGAAGACTCCACCTAGGAAGTGTGGAGAAGAGATATATAGGTAGACCTCAGAGTGGGCACAGAGTATAAGATATTTGTGTCCCATGTAAATGCCCATCAGAATATATCCACTTTAGAGAAGGCTGTCAATGCTCTACCAGAGAAGATGTGTTAGACTGCAAAATTACCACAAATTATTCCTGTTCCTAATGCATGTCTCTTAGCAATGTGACTTGGCCACTCTTCCCATCAAGAGGTGGAGCCTATTACTCCATTCCTTGAATTGAGGCTTGACCGTGTGACTTGCTTTGGTTAATGGTGCTTTAACAAATGTGGTGCATTCAGAGTGCTAATGAATCGGTGCTTTCTCTCTTGCTGAGTTTGGAACCCTCAGACCATCTTCACGTAAACGAGCCTGAGATAATTTACTAAAGAGGCCATGTGGAGAACTGAGGTGCTTCAGTCAACAGTCTGCCAATCACTAGATATGTGAGTGAGGCCTTCCAAGATCATTCAGCCTCACTGCCAACTAACCTTGGAAATCATCTGAGCTAGCCTAAACCAGAAGGATCCCCCAACAAGCCCACTATTTTGTACAACTCTATGTAAATAAATTTGAAAATCTGGATAATTTTTATTATACTTCAATTTGCTAAATTGACTCCAGTAGAGACAGAAAGTCTAGTAGGCCAATTGCAAAGGAAAATTAAATAAATTTAGATAAAGATCTCCTTCGCTCCAATAAATGGTATCAGATTAAGAAGGCTTCACGGGGAATTCTACAAAACCTTCAAAAATAATATTATTTCAATACTAAAACAACTTCAGAGCATAGAAAAAGAATGCCTTCATATTCGTTTTTTAAACTTTTTATTTTAAAATTACCCAGATCCTCTGCCCATTTTTTGATTGGGTTGTTTGTTTTTCTGTTGTTCAGTTATGTGAGTTCATTATATATTATGGAGATCAATCCCTTGTCAGATATATGATTTGCGAATATTTTCTCCCAGCTGGTGGGTTGTCTATTCATTTTGATCCTGGTTTCATTTGCCTTGTAGAATCTCTGTAGTCTGATGAAGTCACACTTGTTTATTTTTTCTTTTGTTTCCCTTGTCCGAGTAGACATGGCATCCAAAAGGATCCCTTTATGACCGATGTCAACTAGTGTACTGCTTATATTTTCTTCCAGGAGTTTTATAGTTTCAGGTCTCACTTTCAGGTCCTTAATCCATTTTGAGTTGATTTTTGTGTATGGTGATAGAAGATGGTCTACTTTCATTGTTTTGCATGTGGCTGTCCAATTTTCCCAGCACCATTTATTGAAGAGACTTCCCTGTTAAATCAACCGTCAAGAGGCTTATGCACCCCTACGTTCATTGCAGCATTATTCACTATAGCCAAGAAGTGGAAGCAACCCACACATCCCTAGACTGATGAGTGGGTAAAGAAGATGTGGTATATATATATACAATGGAATACTACTCAGCCATAAAAAAGACAGAATTGTCCCATTTGTAACAACATGGATGGACCTAGAGGGTATTATGTTAAATGAAATAAGCCAGATAGAGAAGGACAAACACCACATGATTTCACTCGTATGTGGAATATAAACTAACACACAGACAGAGAGAACTGGCTGGTGGTTACCAGGGGGAAGGGGGTTGGGGGTGGGTACAAGGGGTGAAACGATGCATTCATATGGTGACAGACAAATAATAATGTACAACTAAAACCCCACAATGTTATAAACTATTAAGACATCAATAAAAATTAAAAAAAATAAAATAAAATTACCCAGAAATTTTGCAAGAGTAGTACAAAAAATTATCAAATACCCTCACCCAGACTTTCCAATTTATTGTCCAGGATCATGCATTGCATTTAGTTGTCATGTCTCTTTATCCTTCTTTAGCCTGAAGCAGTTTCTCAGTCTTTGTCTTTTATGACTCAAATTTTTGAGGAATACAGGTCAGTTATTTTTCAGAATGTTCTCTCAATTTGGGTTCGTGTGATGTTGCCTCGAGATTAGATTCAGGTTGTCCTACCCTTTTTAAATTATTATTTTATGATCAGGAGTACCACAGAAGTTATTTTGTTTCCTTTTCATTACATAATATCAGGAGGGACATGATGTTGTTTTGTTCCAATATTAATGATGTTAACATTGAACACTTGCTTGTGGTGCTGTATGTCAGGTTTCTTCACTGTGAAATTATTTCCCCCTTTGTAGATGATATATACTTCATTGGGAGATACTTTGGGACTGTATAAATATCTCGTTTCTTGTGAAATTTATACCTAATAGTTTTAACATAACATTCTCATTTTATTAAGCATGATGGATTTTTAAAAACCTTTTTAAAATTTAATTTATATTAAATTAATTTATTTCTATTGCAGTAACATTGGTTTATAACATTATATAAATTTCAGGTGTGCATCATTATATTTCGATTTCTGTGTAGATTATACCATGTTCACCACCCAAAGACTAATTACCATTCATCACCACACACACGTGCCCAGTCACCCCTGTTGCCCTCTTCCCTCCCCCTTCCCCTCTGGTAACCACCAGTCCAATCTTTGTCTCTATGTAATTGTTTGTTGTTATTTTTATCTTCTGAGTGAGATCATATGGTATTTGACTTTTTCCCTCTGACTTATTTTGCTTAGCATAATACCCTCAAGGTCCTTCCATGTTGTCACAAATGGCTGGATTTCATCGGTTCTTATGGCTGAGTAGTATTCCATTGTGTATATATACCACATCTTCTTTATCCATTCGTCCCTTGATGGGCACTTAGGTTGCTTCCAAGCCATGGCTATTGTGAATAATGCTGCAGTGAACACAGGGGTGTGTGTATCTTTATGCATTTGTGTTTTCATGTTCTTTGGATAAATACCCAGCAGTGGAATAGCTGGGTCATATGGTAGTTCTATTCTTAATTTTTTTGAAGACTCTCCATACTGTTTTCCATAGTGGCTGCACCACTTTGCATTCCCACCAGCAATGTATGAGAGTTCCCTTCTCTCCACATCCTCTCCAACACTTGTTTCCCGTCTTGTTAATTATAGCCATTCTGATAGGTGTGAGGTGATATCTCATTGCAGTTTTGATTTGCATTTCCCTGATAGTTAATGATGTTGAGCATCTTTTCATATGGCAGTTGGCCATCTGTATACCTTCTTTGGAGAAATATCTCTTCAGGTCTTTTGCCCATTTTTAAATTGGGTTGTTGGTTTTTTTGTTGTTGAGATGTATGAGTTCTTTATATATTTTGGGTATTAACCCCTTATCAGATATATGGTTTACAAATATCTTCTCTCAATTTTTAGGCTGTCTTTTCATGTTGTTGATGGTTTCCTTTGCTGTGCAGAAGCTTTTTAGTTTGATGTATTCTCATTTGTTTATTTTTTCTATTGTTTCCCTTTTCTAGTCAGCCATGGTACTTGAAATTATGTTGCTAAGACCGATGTCGAAGAGCATACTGCCTATGTTTTCTTCTAGAATTTTCATGGCTTCAGGTCTTACATTCAAGTCTTTAATCCATTTTGAGTTGATTTTTGTGTATGGTGTAAGACAATGGTCTACTTTGATTTTTTTGCATGTGGCTGTCCAGTTTTCCCAGCACCATTTATTGAAGAGACTTTCCTTTCTCCATTGTGTTCTTGGCTTTTAAACCTAATTTTAGACCTACAGAAAAGCTGAAAGTATGGAACAAAGAATTTCCTTATACCTATCACCAAGCTTACTGAAGGTTATTTTGTTCCATTTGCTTTCTCTCTGTATTTATGTGTGTATATGTGTGTGTGTGATATTTTTTTCTGAATCATTGAAAGTAAGTTGCAAAAACAATACTTCAGTTCATATTTCTTAAAAGCAAGGTCATTCTCTTCAAAAACCATAGCACAGTTACAAAAACTGAGAAATTAACGTTAACACAACACTATTAGCTTATCTACAGACCTTATTCAAATTTCACCAATTATCTCAATAATGTTCTTTATAGGAAAAGAAAATTTTGGATCACGGGCTGAATTCAATTGTCATGTTTCTTTACTTAGTCTCCTTTAATCTAGATCTATTCATCACTTTGTCTTTTATAACCTTGAAATTTTTGAGGAGTACATAGCAGTTATTTTGTAGAATGGCCCTCAATATGGGTCTGTCTGATGTTTTCTCGCGATTAGATTCTGGTT
Source organism: Tapirus indicus (assembly GCA_031878705.1). Lineage (NCBI taxonomy): Eukaryota > Metazoa > Chordata > Mammalia > Perissodactyla > Tapiridae > Tapirus > Tapirus indicus. The sequence goes on along the minus strand of CM062942.1, from coordinate 109,666,702 downwards.
ATGCATTTTTGGCAGATATCACAGAAGTGATGTGTTCTTCTCAGTATATATCAAGAGGCAAAAAATGTGAATTTGCCCCATTACTGGTGCTGTTAACTTTGCAATCATTTTGATCATTTTGTTAAGTTCATGTCTGCCAGGTTTCTCCACTGTGAAGTTATAATATTCCCCTTTGTATATAATAAATATCTTCTGGAAGATACTTTGAGATTATGTCATTAATCAGTTATACATCAAATGTTTACCCCTAGTTTTAGCATCCATTGCTGATTTTTGCCTGAATCAATTATTATTATGATAGTTGCCAAATGGTGATTTTCTAATTCCAACATTTCTTCTACACATTAGTTCATAGTCTATTGTAAGGAAGTGTTTTTCCTTCTTCCACAATTATTTATTTATTTTGGTATAATGGATTCTTATTTTTTTTCAATGGATTATAATCTGTTATTGCTATTATTTATATTGATGCTTAGATTGTTACTGATTTGGCCATTGGCACACAGTTTAAGCTGGCTTCTCTGTCCTTTTGACACATACCCACCATTGTTTGACCACTTTCTTTTTCTCTCAACAACATGGCGTTTAAAGATCGTCATATACTTTCCCAGTCCCAGCCCTGGGATCAGTCAGTTCTCCAAAGAACCTTCATTTCTTGTGGTAGAGAATGGCATTTCCAAAATAAGATCTGAACACTAAATATGCTCATTGCTGGGGTGGTGTCACATTTCTAAGCTCAGTCCCTGGACAGAGCTAGGAAATATGTGCATGTATATATACAAATGTGTACGTGTGTGTATAGGCATACACCTATATCTCTGTCTATATCTGTCATTCTGTCTACCTATCTATCTATAGTTACTTCAAAAATGAATTTTGTGTAGGCATCCCAGGTAAGTTTGTTTTTTACAGTTATGCATTATCAGTTCTGAAACTACTTTCTGTGAATTCTAGTATTAAGCAAAAAATTAAATACATTGTAGATAATGGAGGTCAGGTTTCTTATTGTCAGAGAAGGTAGTTACAAATATGAAAAGGGGAGCACTAAATAGAAACATGTTTTATTAGACTGGGATTGGAGGTATTAGTATGAACTCATGGTTTGATAGAAGATAGTTTCAATTGCTATGTCTTCAAGTTCACTAATCTTTTGCCACGGTTAAGGTAATGTTAATCTTATCCAGTGTAGTCTTTATTTTAAATATTGTAGTTTTCGTCTATAGAATTTTGATTTGGGGTCTTTTTATACCTTTCATGTTTCTTTTGAACACCAATACAGTTATAATAGTTGTCATTTAATTTCCTTTTCTGTCAATATTAACATCTCTGTCAGATTCAGGTCAATTTCAGTTGGTTTCTCCTTTATTATGGGTTGTATTTACATACATGTGATTCTTTGCATGCTTCTAACATTTTGCTGTATGCCAGACACTGCGACTCTAACCATGTTCGATACTGGATATTTTTGTATTTCTAAAAATATTTTTGACCTTTTTACTAGGATGCAGTTTAGTAACTTGGAAACAGTTTGATTCTTTGGATTTGTTAGGTAGCAACAGAACCATGTTTAGTGCAAGAGTAATTATTCCCCATTACTGAGGCAAGAACTGTCTGAGTATTCCACCCAATGCTCCTGAATTTTGATATTTTCAAGTCTGGCAGGTAGGAATAAGTTCTATTCTTGGCCCTGTATGAGTGCTGGCTACTGTTCTCTCTAGTCCTTTTGGATGACTCTTTCCCCAGTCTTGGGTAGTTTCACACACCAAACTTAGATCTCCTAAGTTTTCTCTCTGTGCAGTCCCCTCCCTGGTACTCTGTCTAGCAGACTTTAGCCACTTCATTCTCCCCAAAACTCCTTTCCATCTCAACTTAGAGAGTCCACTAGGCTCTGCTGATGAGACCTGAAAACTCTTTCAAGGCAGTAAGTTGGGACAGTTGTGAGGAATACATTGTCTGTTGTCTAACTTTAAGGGTCACTATCCCTTGTAACCTGGTGTCCAGTGTCTGGATAACTATTGCTTACTTTATTAGTAGTTTTTGGTTGTTCAGGCATGAGAGTAAATTGCTCTCTGTTATTCTACACTGACCAGGAGTGGGATTTCCTATTTTATGTCTTTAAACATTGTAAGTATAGTTGTTTTGTGGTCTGTGTCTAATAATTCCATAAACTGAAATTTTGTGTATCTCTGTTTTGTCTGTTTTCTCTGTTCTAGCCCATAGTGCCTTGTTTGTTTGTGTGCCTGGTTATTTAGGTCATCATACTTAAACAATACCAGTAGCAATAACTTTAGGCTAGGATGGGTTCATATACCTCCAGAGAGGATTTCCATTTCCCTCTGCCAAATGGAGTATTTGGGGGATTGTTGGAGATACTCTCAGTTGAGGACAACCTTAAATTTTTAGGCTTGGGATTCCCTATATATCACGCAAGTAGAACCTAAGATGAAATTCTGTATGAGGGCTGGGCCACATCCTACACCCTGGGGGTGGAGCCTTTTTGGGTGCCAGCTTATTGAAAGAAGGCTGTCATGTTAGACTTCCTACTTTGTATACATCTTGACCTTTGGTTTGTGTTCCCTTTGTCCTAAGAGGTTATCAAAACAGTTTTCTGATTTGGAAAATATTCACATGGCAAAAGTGGCCTCCGGTCCTCATTTATCTCTCTAGGTCTCCATTTTCCCTTTATTTTGGCCAGATAATGCTTTACTCCCTTTTCAACTTTTCAATTGCTTAGAAAAGGTGTTGTTGACATTTTAACCAGGTTTTGAGAAATTGTATTCAGTTGGTATGAATGACCTGGCCTATCTTAAAAATCTGGAAGCGTGCCATGAATTTTTACAGGGTGGCCTCTGATGTTGGTAGAGAGGGAGATGCAAATGAAACTGCCCTATCTGGTCAGTCTTATCTTTGCAAGTATCTTCTTGGTACTGGGCCTTGTTCTTCTACTCTCAGAAATTATTCTTGAGATACATTCATTAGGAACACCTGGCTCTATTTCTTGAATTTATACCTAATTTATTAGCAAAAGAGTCATTGTATGGTCGCATCTGCTTGATTACACAATATAGTTGACAACTTCTAATTTAGTGAGCTCTCCAAAGGGCTTGCAGACTGGATTTGGAGGAAGGTGCCTAGTTCTGCACTGAGGCTCTGCCCATATGGGACTGACTTCATTCCCAGTTCTCCAAGCTGTAGTTCAATTAGGAGAGTGAACAACTCAACATAGTTAACATACAGAGGATTCAAGACATTCCTGAATTTTGGGGTCGAAAAGTAGTTGAATGAGGGAACCTGGGAGCTGTGCAAGTTCTTGGTCAAACAGAACTGTGTACTTAAGTGGGTAGGGCACAGTACCTGCTGGGTGGAAACTTAACTAGTGTCCCAAGAGCAGTATTTTATGCATGGGTCCTGAAGCTGTGCTCCCAGGGACAAATATTGACACCAGAAGGCAAGGGTTTCTATTTGTAGGTGGAGAGAGTTTCTACTTTCTCTTGTATGTTCCTAGAGAACACTGAGACTCTAGTAATATACTGTCAGGCCTATCTCAACCCAGAGTGTAACACCAACAACAGGGCTTTGTAGAAAACTAGCACCAAAAAGCAGTTAATAGATGCCAGATACAGTTGATGAAGCCAAGGACGAAGTCCATAAGCAAAAACTACGATCTCTAAATGGGAAATGCCAAAAAAAGAGATAATTACTGACGGTCCAATATAACAAATGAGAATAGCTGACATATATCGAGTACTTAATATGTGCCAGGTATTGTCACAAGTAATTTAGAAATATTGGTTCATTTCCTTCCCATAATAACCCTATTGGGTAGGTACTATTACAAGCTTTATTGCATACATAAGCACAGAGAGGTTAAGTAACTAGCTCAAACTCACACAGTTACTAAGATGTAACCCATGTCCTTAGGCAAGTCTACAGTATTCTCAGTTGTTGGTTGGGTTATGCTGAGGTCAAAAGTGAACCTGGGCCCCCCAGTCCCCTACCACGTGGGGAAGGGAGGCAGTAGCTTTGGGGAAGACAGGGACAGCTAAAGACAGGGACAGCTAAAGACAGGTACATTTGCAGCACCTATCCTGTCCGATTTTATTGGTGGAAATATCACTTACACTGTGTGATCAGGGAGGGGAGAGGATTGCAAAGGGAGAATGTCCCAGGGGTGACAGGGAGTGGTTTTCAGCCTTCATTCACTCAAAGATGTGTGTGAGAGGTGAGGGGAAGATGTGGGGGTACTGATTTGTCCTAAGCCCTAATTTTACTCATTGGGTGAAGACAAACTTGGCCTGTGAAAGGTTGCCCTCAGCCCTAGAATGTAAGGTGAGCCGTCCTGCTGGGATCCCTGTCGGCATCTAGTGGTCACTGGGGCATATGACACCCAACGCAGAGTGTGCAAGTGTGAAACTGCAGGGTGGGAGGAGAGGAGAATAGAGAGCAGGGGTTCTTAACTTGGGGGTTCAGGGGGAGGATGGGGAAGTTCCGTGAGAATAAAACCCCTTGAATCATATGTAAAAGCAGTTCTGGTGCATTTCCCCATAGCTGTCATCAGGTCCGCAGTGGGTTTTGTGACATACGCAATTTAAGAACCACAGCTGGAGGCTGGGGAAGTGGTGCCCCAGAGAGGGTGGCTTTGGGATGAGGGATCCTCCCACTGTGTCATAACCCCAGGGGCAGAGAGGCCGCAAACGGGGCCCCAGGACTGTGCTGTCTGCTCACAAAGGCACAACACTGGGCAGAACTGCACCAATGGGAACTTCTTGGTGACCTTTAGTCCCTCCTGTTATTCAAAGAACAGAGACAGGCCCTTCCTGACTGAGGCCTCTTGCCCCCCACCCCTTTCTGGGCCATCAGGGCCTGGCCGGGTAGCCCTTGGAGCCTTTCTTCTGCTCAGCAGCCTGGGCCCGCTCTCAGGTCCAGCTGGTCCCCCATGCTCTCCTTCCCTCCCTTTGGTGTAAGACCCGGGACCCTGCCTCTTCCCTTCTCTGTAGCTGCCATCTCCTACTCCACCCTTTGGGTTCCCTTTCCCCGGAAGCGTGGCTGCAGAGGGGCCCGCTGCCACCACAGCTCCTCCCTTCCTGCGCCTCAGGTGGCCTGCCCACTGAGCATCCTGCTTTAAGGGCTTCACTCTGGGTCAGGCAGGGAAACATTCAGGGCACACACAGCGGGGCTAAGACATGCAGGAGCCACAAACAGCAAAGAACCCTCTGGAGGTCTCAAAGTCACCATTGCAGGTCTGCAGGTTTCTTCTCCCTTTGACTCAGTGCTGATACCTGGAGTCCACCTGGGCTCCTGCCCTCTGCTTTCTTCTCTGAGGGTTGGCTCACCATAGTTCCCCCTGCTTTAGTTTGCTGCCTTGAGGGGTAATCATGACCTGGCCAGGATATCCAGACAGGATGCAAACTGGCTGCCCCCTGTCTCCAGTGTGCAGTAGTTGTCTCCAATTTGGATGTAGGAATACTGCAATAGCCCAAGGAATAGGTGGCTGAGACCCTGAAGGCAAGTGTCAATGAGACTGGAAAAGTAATTGGAAGCAGGAGGCAGAAAGCAAGCATTAGGTTGGTGGTTCTCACCTGTGGAAAATTTTTTTAATACTGATGCCGGGACTCCATCCCAAACTAATAAAATTAGAATTTGGGGTGTGGAGCAAAGGCCTTGGTGTTTTTAAAAATCCCCTTGTGTGACTTAAAGGGACAGCCAAGGGTGAAAACCATGGCACTAGGTGATCAGATGAACTCTTAATTCAAGGTGCAAGAGGAGGTCTGGTTAGGGAGTTGTTGAGGGTCAGGGTGCCCTGAAGACATTGCGTAGATCTTAAATACTATGACAGTATGATGGCTGGCGATAGAGCTCTGCTCAATCATTCTTTGAAGCCCTTTTATACCTCTCTCCTAGACACCCCAGTGTAGAGCTTTGAGAGTGTCAATGATGAGTGTGATAACTGGGGACCGGAAGCTTCCTTGATGTGTGGCAGCTTCCAAGGCCCGTCCTGTTGGCCCACACACTGTCCAATCTCCTGGGTGGTAACTTTATTTAAGAATACCTTATATGTCTTAAATGCTAGCAGGACATTTGGACTAATTGAAATGGCTGTACATAAACTGCCACAAAAAAAATCAAATCACTGTATTATTTCTCACATGGTTATGAAGTAATATGAGAAATATTCTTATATCCCCCCATCATACCAGTGTTCAATACCTAAAGTTCAGCCTTTTCTCTATACCTTCTTCCCACTGCAGCTTCTACTTCATTCCATGCCAAACCTTGACTTATATCTGAGATGCCTTCACCATCCCTCTTTCTTTGTAAAGAAATAAAAACACTATTTTAGTACCATTTGATGTACAAAACAATTTTCCTAAAACCTACTCTCTAATCCTCAAGCCATACATGAGCATCCCCCATGCCTCCCCCTCACTTTACCAAATATCTGCCCCTCGCTTTGTCTCTGAAACCCACCCCGTTCCTTATCCTACATAAAATCACTTTTTCAAGACATATGACCAAATAAGGTGCAAACCAGATATCCGTAAACCTGACATTCAAGCTACCTGTTATCTTCAGCCTATCTCTCTACACACTGACTCCCTCAGCTTTTGTGATGTCATTTATTTAGTTTTTAAAGTCGACTTCTAATTTTAGAATAGATTTGTATTTACAGAAAAGTTGCAAAGATAGTACAGAGAGTTCCCGTATTCCCTGCATCCAGTTTCCCCTGCTGTTAACATCTTATTTTAGTATAGCGCATTTGTCACAATGAAGGCGCCAATACCGATACCTCATTATTCACTGGAGTCCACACTTTATTCAGATGTCCTTAGTTTTTAACCTGATGTCCCATTTTTGTTCCAGGGTCCCATCCAGGATATCACATTACATTTACTAGTCAAGTCTCCTTGGGCTCCTCTGGGCTGTGACAGTTTCTCAGACTTGCCTTGTTTTTGATGACCTTGATAGTTTTGAGTAATACTGATCAGGTATTTTGTACAATCTCCCTATATTGGGGTTTGTCTATTGTTATTTTCATGATTAAACTGAGGATACAGATTTTGAGGAGGAAGATCACAGGGCAAAGGTGCCATTTTCATCACATCATATAAAAGTATGTACTATCAACATAACTTAGTGTTGAAGTTGACTTTGATCACCTGGCTGGGGTAGTGTTTGTCAGATTTCTCCACTATAAAGCTACATTTTTTCTTTCTTTTATACTGGAAGGAAGTCACTATGAGCAGCCCACACTTAAGGATCAGAGAATTATGCTCTCCCTCCTTGAAAGCTGAGTATCTACATAAATTATTTGGAATTCTGCATGGGAGGTTTGTCCCTTTTCCTTCATTTATTTATTTATTCAATCATTTATTTATATCAGTATGGACTCAGGATATATTTATTTTCTACTTTGCCATATAATTCAATACTACTTTATTTTGTTGCTGACAATGTTCCAGCTTTAGTCATTGGGAGCTCTTTGTGTTGGCTCCTACGTACCTTTGACAAACCCCCATCAGTGCAATTTTTTCTTTCTTTCTTTTTTTTTTTTTTTTCCTGCTGAGGAAGAATAGCCCTGAGCTAACATCTGTGTCAGTCTTCCTCCACTTTATACGTGGATCACCACCACAGCATGTCTGATGAGTGCTGTAGGTCCATGCCTGGGATCCAAACCTGGGAACCCCCGCTGCCAAAGCAGAGTCTGCCAAACTTAACCACTATGCCGTGGGGCCAGCCCAGTGTGATTTCTTGGGAGCACTTTCTAACCCTGTGGCACTACAAGATATTCCAGGTTCATCTTGTATATTACCTGCCCTAGTCCTAGAATCGATCATTTCTCCAAGGAGTCCTGGTTCCTTTTATTGGAGAATAGTATTAAAAACCAGGATCTCAGTATTAGGTGTGTTCATTGCTCCTGGACTGGTCACTTTTTTTTAAACAAGTAATGTACAATGCAGATATCGCTGAACCTGACCTCAAGCCATTCTTGACCCTCCATCTATTCTGTAATCTCATTCCAACATAGACCCCAAACCCATCCCTTATGTAAAATCAGTGCTTTCTACTACCAAATAATATAGCAGACAAACATTTCTGATACTTATTCCATCACTAAGAGAATATCCTCTGGTTATATGTAAGAATCTCTATATCTCAAGTCCAAGTAGACATCTATCACCATCACTCCTTCCCTGACCTCACTCTATCTGTACTATGTACTGTTTTTCTGATGAAGTAATATGTGAAGTTCTCATCCTTAGTACCTCCCTTATCCTAACACTTTCTTCTGCCTCTCATCCACTGCTGACTTGACCTCTATCCCTGACTTCAATCCGGTACCTTATCCTGCATAAGATCAGTACTTTCAATTATCAATTATATAGGAAATAGACATCCCCCAACTCTCACAAAATTCCTGATCCATTCCATCTCTAACTCGTATCGTAACACTCATATAATAATCATTATAATAAAAATGCTGTTTTATGAGCAGCTAATGTGAAAAATGGATATACGCAACCCTCAACCCATCACTGACACTCATTTGATCATCCCTTTTCAGTTATAGATCACTCTTTTTCGATGTCCAAGTAATGTTCAAAACAATGTCCTTGATTTTATCTTGTCACTGACCTTGATGCCATCGTTAACTCTCAGAACTATTTGACACACACCTGCTCCTTTATCCTCTATAATACCAGTGATTGTGTGATTAGCAAGTAATATGAGAAAGAAATATCCTTAATTTTGAATTCATCCCTAATCATCCTACTTAAAATCTCTCTTTTACTGCTAGTAATGTTATAAACAAAAATCTCTGATCCTCATTCACACCATCAACAGCTGCCATGTAATTCTTTCACTTCAGTAAAACCACTACTATATATTATCAAGTATGCCCCCCCAAAAAGAACCACTGTGATACTCACCATATATATGATCCTTACCCATCACTATCCCTTACATCACATGTGTCACTCAGTTTTCCTAATCTTTATGTCATCCCTGATAACCATGCTATTCTATGTCTTATGTAAATTCCCTATTGTCCAAAATTATCAAGTAATGTAACAAACAGAACTGATTTTTGTATACCTCATGCTGACTTCATCCTAGTCCCCCACATCATCCCTTACTGTAAATAAAATCACCTAGTTTTAAAAATTAAGTAATGCGAGAAGCAAGCATGCCTGACCCTTACCACATCTCCAAAACAAACATGATCTTATACTCTCTGTAAAAATCACTTTTTAAAATAAGCAAGGAAAATGTGAAACAGTCTTCCTCAGCCCTGACCCATTCTCCTTTTCTGAAACTCTTCATTGCTGTTTTTTATCACATCATTCCACTGACAAAAACCCTCAACCTCATCTCATGCTTACTCATAAACTCCTGCCTAAATCCTCTACACTATACCATATCTTACAGTATTAAAAAGTTACTATTCTTAAGTACCAAGCAGTTTGAGAAGTCATCCTTGGTACATACCTAATACCAGACCTTCACCCTAACCCTGACCCTCTTACCTTATAATATTGTTTTTAGAAATAAAAATAAATATGAGAAAGAGAAATCTTTCATTCTGTGAAAAATCCCAGTATCATTATCAAGCAATATGCATTATAGTCCAGAGATTTGTAACAAGGATTATAACACAGGGTCTGAAACAGTGCAGGTGCTCAATAAATGTTAAGTGTATGGAAATAAATAGACAACTGCACTGATGGAATGGTTGATTTCAGCCACTGGAGTCAAAGGTGGCACTTTCTGTAAAGTTCTCTGTTGGCATTTGTGATCATGGATGGAGATAATTTAGCTCCATAAATGCGAATCAGAAAAAAAGAAAACATCACTCTGGGAGAATGAGGTTAGAGGAGTTAATGAATGTGTGTGTGTGTGTGTGTGTGTGTGTGTGTGTGTGTGTGTGTGTAGGGAAGTTCACCTTTTTCTTCCCCTCTCCTTTTTCTTTCTCTCCTCTCCACTATTTTCCTCCCTGTAACTGCCATTTCTAACTGTCCTTTGTTGTTCTTCACTCTCATCTTCCAAGACCTGGCTGCAGAGGGAGGAACAATAGCCCCTCCCCATTCCTCCCTTCCCTAGGACCCTCAGATGACCAGCACCCAGACAATTATTATCTTAAGGATACAGCCACTGGCCATGCTGGGAAACATTCAGGGCACTGCAGGGCAATCACTTGCAGAAGCAAGAGATTTTAAAGAACCTAACAAAGTTCTCAAAACCTACATCCTGTTTCTATGGTTTCCAGCTTCATTTTGACTCCATGATAGTCCCTGAACCAAGATCCCAGTGGTCTCTTGCATTCTCTTTTGTTTTCCCCTCCTCTCAGCTTGCTGTCTTTTGAGAGCTAAGACCTGAAAATAGAAAATAGTTACAACTCCAGGATGTGCCCCCTTGATTCTGTGTGACAGTGGTCCCAGAGGCTCTCCAGAGAAGGTGACCTCGTACCCCCAATTCACTAGGCCTCTCCCTTTTATTCAGGAATGATTTCTGTCGGTTTTGTGTAAGATCATATCATAGATAAGGTTATAACTTGTGTCTAGAGATGATTCTAATATACTTCTGGGGCCTGGCCTAATGTAAATACAAGTCTGGATCATCATGTACTTACTTCAGTGAAGCCATCCCCTGGAAGAGGAAGTACACATTTGACCACAGTGAGGTTTCTAGAAAATGCTCTTTCTCTAACTAGGAAATAATGTGGGTGAAGATATCTTCGGTCCTAGATGCAGGAGACAGCAAACTCTTTCTGTAAAGGGCCACATAATGAATAATTCAAGCTTTGCAGGCCATATATGGTCTCTTGCATATTCTACTTTATTTTTTAAACAACCCTTTAAAAATGTAAAAACTGTTCTTAGCTTTCAGGCCTTACAAATACAAGTCACTGGTCAGATTTATTCTGTGGGCCATAGTTTTCCAACCCCTGTTTAGAAAGTCAGTCTTACCTCACAAATCCTTCAAAGCCCTCTACCATTTCTTGAGCTTTCCATAGTACCAGTGCAGGTTTATGATGAATTTGCCTTCTCTCATGCTCTATGAGACTACAAGGGAGGAATAAAGTTTCATTTTTACACATGGACACCCAATGGTCCCAAGATGACTTATTGAAGAGGCAGTCATTTCCCCATAGATTTGAAATGCTACCACTGTCATATATTACATGTCTCATTCAGACAGCTATGGATTTCTCATCAGTAAATATGGATGCTAAAAGACAATGGAACATCTTGAAAGTGCTGACAGGAAAAAAATCAACCCAGAATTCTGTAGCCATTGAAAATATCCTTCACAGATGAATGTGAAATAAATGTTTTCAGACAAAAGAAAACTAAGATTATTTGTCACCAGCAGACATGCATTAAAATAAATGCGATAGGACATTCTTCAGGCTAAGGAAAAATGACACCAGAAGGTTACAAAGATCTTCAGGAGCCAATAAAGAACATCAGAAATTTTGAATATCTGGGTAAATACAAAAGACTATATTTCAATTTAGTTACTTTAAAATACATATGAATGATTAAAGCAAAAATTATAACACTATTTTGTGGAGTTTATAATGTATATAGAGGAATTACATATGACAACTATAGCATAAAGGATACTGGGGAATGGTAAATGGATCGTTATTGTAAGGATTCTATATTCTGCATGAAGTGGTAAAATTTTAACTCTAGGTAGATTATGAAAAGTTAAGGACACATAATGTAATTAATTTTTTTCTATTATTTGTCCATTTTCTAATTTATTAATTTTTGCTCTTATAGTTATTATTTATTTTCTTCTGCTTACATTGGGTTTAATCTGCTCTTGATTTTTGAGCTCTTAAGATGGAAGCTTCAATCATTGGTTTTAAAACATTCTATTCTTCTAATATAACCATTTTAGAGCTATATATACATTTATATCTATATACTGCTCTACTTATATCTCACAAATTTTGATATATTTTTATTGTTTTCAGTTCAAAATATTTTAAAATTTCCATTGTATTTCTTTTTTTTAACCCATGAGTTACTTGGAAGTGTGTTGTCTAATGTCAGAATATTTGGAAATTTTTCCACATATCTGTTTTTCTTATTTCTAATTTATTTTTGTTGTGGTCAGAAAACATATTCTGAATAACTACAATCCTTTCAAAATTATTGACACTCGTTTTCATTCCCAAGCATGTGGTCTTTATTTGTGATTGTTTTATGTGCACCTAAAGAGAACATATATTTTTCCATTGTGTAGAGTGTTTCTATAAGTCAATTATATTGATTTGGTTGATACTATTGTTCAAGTCTCCTCTATCCTTACTGATTTTCTGTCTACTTGCTCTTATAATGACTGCGAAAGGAGTATGAAATTGCCAACTATAATTGTGGATTTGTATATTTCTTCCTTTAGTTCTTCCAGTATTTGCTCAATTATTTTTGAAACTGTTTTGTCACGTATGTTTAACAATGTTTTATTTCCTTGATGAATTAAACTTTTATTATTATGAAATATCCCTTTTCCCCACTGATAATATGTTTTGCCCTGAAATGAAACTTCATGACATTTATATAGCTACTTTAGCTGTCTTATGATTAGTATTTGTATGATATAACTTTCCCACCTGTTTGATTTTAGTCTATCTATGTTCTGCAGATTTAATATACATTAAACATCATATGAGTGGGCACTCCTTACTTATCCATACTGATAACCTCTGCCTTTAATTGAAATTTAGTCCACTTATATTTAATAATCATGCGGTTGGGTTTACATCTACCATTTTCGTATCTTTTCTATTAGTCCCATCTGGTCTTTCTTCCTTTTTGCTCCTTTTGTATCATCTTTTGAATTATTTGGGTGCTTTTTAACATAGTGTTTTATTTACTCTCTTAGATATACTACTATTTGTGGTAAATGCTAGAGTTTAAAATATGAAACTTTTATTATATCCTGCTTTCAAATAATATTATACTGGTTTAGGTATAAAATAATGCAATTACTTGAGGATATGCAGTTACAAGAGGATATTTCCCTACTCAAATCTTCTAGTTTTATTTACAGACATTTTACTGCTGCATGTTTTAAATACCACAATATATTGTTATTATTATTGTTATTATTTTTATTTTATGTAGTCAATTTCCTTTAAAGAAATTAAGAAAATATAAAGCCTGTTTTATATTTACCCATATATTAATTATTTCCAGCAGTCTTCATCTCTTCTTGTAGTCTGCAGTTTCCGTATGTTATCATTAAAATTCAGCTTGGAGAACTTCTTTTAAAATTTATTCTAGAGCAGGTCTGCTGGTAATGAATTCTGTCAGCTTCTGTTTCCCTAAAAATGTGTTTATTTTGCCTGAACTTTTCATGGCTATTTTTTCTGGGTAGAAAACTCATAGATTTTTCTAACAGCAATTTATAGACGGTATTCTTTTGACTACTTTGCATCATATTAATGAAAAGTCATCTGTCATTCTATAGGTGTTCTCTATGGAATCAGTCTTTTTATTCAGCCTGCTGTTAAGATTTTTTCTCTTTACCACTGGTATTCAGAAATTTGATTGTTTTTCCTTATTTTGGTTTTCTTTGTGTTATTTGATCTTCCTCAATCAGAACATTTATAATTTTTATTGAATCTGATAAATTGTTTACTTTTATTTCTGAAAATATTTTTCTGAATTCTACAATTCTTCACTTCTACAATTTCTATCTTTTCCTTCATGAACTCAAAGTACATGAATGTTAGTTTGATATTATCCCAAAGGTCACTGAGACTCTTTCCATCTTTTTAGTCTTATTTATCTTTGTGCTTAAGATTGGTTGATTACTGTTATGTTTCATTTCCACTGATATTATTTTCTGCAGTGTTGAATATACTATTCAGTATCCAGTGAATTTTTCATTTCCTGTAATTTTTCAGCTTTAGAACTTCCATTTGGTTCTGATTTATATTTTCTGTTTGTTTATTTAATTTTCTGTTTTGCTCGCTTATTATGGTCAGATTTTCCTTTAAATACTTGAATGTATTTATAAGAGTTCTTTAAAAAATCCTTGTTTGTTCATTCAATTTATTTAGCTATATCTGGTCCAGGTTCTATTGACTGATTTTTCTCTTGGTTATGGGTCATATTTTCATGCTTCTGTGTATATCTAAAGTTTTGGATTGCATATACACACATATTTCTACAAACACATAAGGGAATCTTCTTCAGAATTCATAAAGACTAAATTCCAATCTCTATATCTTACATCATTAATTTAGAGGAGAAAATCAACTTATTGGACTTTGGTGATCAAACCCTCTCAGTTTGCTAAGAAAAAGAAACATAAAATGAAAGACTGTTTTCTCTACTTTATGATTACTTACAACCATAAACACATTTGATTCTAAAATGTGAATATGCACAAAGCAAAGTATCTGGGAGGTTTCTAAGCAAATTACTTGTAGCATCTACCTCTCAAGAATACAAGGTAGATTTTATGTCAATTATATCTCAATACAGCTGGGAAGAAAAAAGAATACAAGGTAAAGCCTACATGTTTTAATTATGCCTGCCTTAAGGATTCAAATTTTGAAAACAAGTGTGACTTTTGAAATTCAGAGAAAACTAGTAAAAGTGGTCTTAATATAAATTTAGTGAAACTGCAAGCTATAAAGGATCATTTATTGTAAGATGCTATTTTTCTATAAAAATACACACAGTTCTATGTACATTCTGGAATGATTAAATGTCCTACCTTTCATGGTCATGGGAACAAAAGCTGTTGGCAAATTATTAACATAAAATCCAGCCTTCTTAGGTATATTTAATGACAATTGAAGTGGCCTTGCTGTAAAAGACCTGAGAAAAGCATGGAAAAAGGAAAAATTTCACACCGCAAGAAAATCCCATATATAGATCATGTCAGTTGAAATTTATAGAAAACACCCCAGTGCACAAGCACAGAAACACACATACACACACACACACATGCACACAAATACAATGAATATAGAAGAAAGGGCAGAATGCAGTATATTGAAATATCAGTTGAGTTTATGTCATCAGGAGTATCCTCTCTTTCCTGTTTTGTAATTGCTGGATTTATTGTTTCTTTTCCAGATGCGTATATTATCATTAGAATTTTATCAACAACAAAGAAAATTTATGAGTATTCATTATCCAATGCCGAGTGAAGAAACACTGACACAAAACTCCACCTACAGTATAACTAGGATATAATTGAAGAAAATAAATAATGATGTGTTGATCTGTGGGCGGATGTTTGTGTGTTTCGAGCACCTTGTGAGCAAATAAAGGAGTTTATTGATGAACAGTAGGCTATATTTATTTAGTTAAAAAATATCAGCTCTCATGAATGGTTGTACATCTTGTTTACAACATTTGAACACATGTACCCATTAAGCCTGCCATAGTAGTTCCCCTCGGGATAAATAGATTTAAGATGAAGTGTTTCCATATGTCTTTTGGAGATTTGTGTATTCTGCAGTATTCTTCACAATGTTTATATTAAATTGTAATTCAATAGCAAATTCAGAACAAATATGTGCAGAAATAGTGATTGGTGACAGCTTGCTGTGTTGACCACATGAGACCTAAGGAATCTGTATCTCTGAGCATACACAACAGGAGGATTAAACATACAACCGTATTTTACGTGTCCTTGTCTGTTTGAGGCAGCATTACCTGTGACTTCCTCGTACTTCTTTATAAATGGCTGTTGTACCTGGACTTATTGTTAAGAAGAATTCTAATTTTGAGAAATTCCAAACGTAAGAGGCTACTTCTTAAAAAATAACCAGTATTTCAAAGAACATTTAATGAAGTTTGGAAAGTACTCTAGCCACAATAAGTGCAGAAAACATATTTGAACACTGGAGGTATGAAAGAATTTGAATCTTATTTTTTAAAAGTAATTAGTATATTGTATAAGTAAGAGGTGAGGATGACATTTTTAAAAGTCTTTATTGTTGGGATTGAAATACCATTATTCTTGGCCTTATGATTTCTCAAAATTTCAACATTTGCCTGCAGCAGGTATTTCTTTGTAAATCTCTTGGATGATAAGGCTCTCTCTACAGGAGAATAAAGAAATTCCAAGTTCTCCAAATATATATATGTATGGAAATATGTATATGGAAATTGTATAAGATAATGATGAAGATTTTGTTTAAAACTACCTTCAGTATGCATTCAATTATGTTTAAAAAGGAACAAACATACATATTAGTACATTCGTATATATCATCTATCTGTGTACACATGTGTAAAAATTATATTTTTAATCATGGTGATTATTACAATAAGAATGCAATTAAACTTCATCCAAACTCTGCCTTCTGCGTACATATATGCATATGTGTGAGTTTGTGTTGTGTATTTGTTTATACATATGTCTGTGTATGTATGTATATATATATATGTATACATATACAAACTGATATTTAGCTTCATATAGGATGAGTTTACATTAAAATGGGATTTATTCATATGTCATGGTTTGGATCATATTTTCACTTCTGTTTCCTGGACAATTTGTCATTATCATGAAAAATTTTCAAGACTTAATTTTTAGTAAATAAATATAAAGGGAAATATTGATGAATGATTATTGATGACTATAAAAAATATGAATGCTTTCACCTTGAAGCTTTGATAGAATGCACACCTGGATCACAATGTTAGAGTGACGTAGACGTAAAGTTTTATACAGTAATGTAAGCTGTTGTTACATTTATAATAATAAAATGTTGAGATTCAATTTTAGATAAAAATGTAGGTTACATTTTTGAGAAGGGGAAAAAAACCCCTATATTTTCTGAGGCACACATGTCTAGTTGTGATTCAGTATTTGTTTAAGAATATATATGTACACATGTTAGCATAATAAAGATTAGAAAATGTAGACCTTCAAATCATGATACCTGAGGGGTGGCATCATAGGCATTAAGTGTCTTATGAATTGAACATTTCTTCATTTCAACATTTTTAGTGAATGTGGCAATCAAAATCTCTTTGCCAATGTTTTGTTTACTAAAAATCAAGTCTTGCGAGTTTTTCGTGGAGGTATGGTCCAAACCACAAAATACAAGTAAATCTCATTTTAATGTAAACTTATTGTTGTGTATGAAGCTAAATGTACATATTTGTATGTGTATGTTGAAATGAGTGCATGAGTATATGGAAACTGAATTTGTATGTGTATGTTGAAACATAATCCAAATGTTTATCAGTGGTACTAACAGGTACTCTTTATGACAGAGCTTTTCTCTTGATCAGCACATGGTTATTTTCTGAATCCTCAAGCACCATGTCTTAGTTACTTATGAGAAAACGCTATATGACTGATCCCTAAGACATAATCAGTGGCACACACATACACAATAAAGTCATAGGAAGCCACTGAAGGTCCTGTAATGACATACATATGTGCCTGTTTTCTAATGTTAAAATTTATACATATTTGAGTATTTTTATCATTACAAGTGGGCACTGTATAGCACTCAGTCTTGAGAACTATCTAGAGACTTATCTTAGGATTCCAAATAGTTGCTTCTCCCTAAATACACCCATGCCTAGTGCCCAGTCCAGAAAATGGAGGACTCCCAGGGAACCTGGGAAGTGAGCCAGCTCAAGAACCACGTGTACTGGTTCCTAGATTTGCTCTTCTCTAAGCCCTTAGGTGAAACCATTTTCTTTTCCTCCTTAGGCCTGCATTCCTGAGGGTCGCCCCCTGATATCCCAAGACAATTCGATACCAAGAGAAAACACTGGCATTATAATGCTGAGTGAAGATAAAGTAGAACTGCAAAGACTAGGTAAGTGTCAGTTGAATTCTTGAACCGAAAAGATGCCTGATGAAGAGTGTATGTTTAGGTCCCAGTTTGACTGCAGATGGAAAGCAAAAGCAAAATCACAATAGTGTGAGCCGGTTTCTTCAAACTGGGCAAGAAGCAAAGCAGCCATATTTCCTGCCACCTTTGTCTCTTGGTCACATTTTTTTCACTCCAGACGGGCGGGAGAAGAGGGCATGGGGGCAGTATTAGATAGAATTTCTGGGGCAACACTGCCATCGTGAGGAAATCACTGGAAAAAGCCCCAAGGCTTCCTCTCTGAAACGACTTTTAGTTTGGAAAGGTCCGTTCTGTGGGGAGGCTAATGGGCCAGGCCCCAAGCCGGAGCTCAGTGGCTCCTCCAGAGGACTACCTGGAGCTCTGGACAAAGGTGGGGTCCAGGTGTAGGACCTTGCCAGTGGGGAGGCAACACAGCCAGCAGCTGCCAGGAAGTCCAGGCACAGGAAGTCGTGGGGTGGGGTCTTGGTATTCTCCCAGTGTGGGCGGGACCAGAGGAAGCCACTAACAGACAAAGTACTGGGCCTGTGGGTATTTGTCTCTCTCTCAGCCCCTCAGAGCACGTGGTGTTCCCATGCTCTGGGACCTGGGCCCTTTTTGGTAGCAGAGTCTGAGGACAGAGGACAGGTCAATTCCTGGTGGCTTATAGCAGGACCCAGTGTGCTTGCTGGAGGTCTCAGGTGCACCTCAATTGGACCTGGGAGAACCTGAAGAGAAGTGGAACCACCCAGCCAAGCCAAGAAGGGTTAGTACTTCTGCTAGGAGAGCAGATCTCGCACAAACAGATGGGAACCAAAAACAGGTGAAGAGGATTGAAGATGAACCTACATTTTAAAAGTCTTTGTCTGCCGGAGGTGGCATTACCTGTGACCTCGCTTCACTTCTTCATAGATGGCTGTTGTAGCAGGTACATTGTAAAGAAGCATGATTGTTTCTAGAAATGCAAAAACAGGTGGCAAAATTTTAAAACATGCCAGAATTCCAAAGACTATTTTTTGATGTTTTAAAAAGCATTCAAGCTACAAGGTAGGAAAACTTGTTTTAATGATCAAAGTAAAAGGGAATTTGAATATAGCTTTTTAAAATTACGTATGTGTACAAAGTGAAGAGATAAGAATGCATGGCAAAGACATTTTTTAAGTGGTTATTTCTTCTGATTGAGATACCATTTGTTTTCTACTTTATAATTACTCAAAATTTGAATGATTTGCCAGCAGCACGTGTAACTTTTGTAATTTCTTGGAATACAAAGGTCTTCTAGAGTAAAATATAAAAAATTTCAAGCTCTCAGAAATATATATTGATAAGCAAGTATGCAAACGATATAAGGTTGTGCTGAAGACTTTTTGCAAAACTACACCCAGTATGTGTTCAATTAAGTTTAAAGAGAAGCAAACCTGTGTGTGTAAACATTTATATATATATAATATATATGTATGTATTTATATATAATATATATGTAAACATTTTTAAAAGCTACATATTTACAATGATGGTTAGTGTTATAGTGAGTATGCTTTTCAACTTGAAATTCTCAGTGGACATATTTATATTTATATTTAAAGGAGACATTAATGAAAGATTACAGCTGCATTTAAATGATGTGAATGCATCCACCTTAAAGTTTTCTTAGGGTACACATCTGGGTAACTGAATTTGAGATACCAATTTCAACCTTCATTTATTGAATTCTGTTTTCTTTCTTTACAGTTTTTAAAGAAAACTTTAAGATAAAAATTTGGTGTAAATATTGAGAAGTATAAAAAAGAAACTCTAATGTTCTCGGGCATGAGTATTTAGTGTCTGTTCCAACATTAGTTTCAGAGTATATATATATGTCATCATATTAATGATTAGGTAAGGCAAGTCTCAAAATCAAGATTCCCTAGGGTGGCATTATAGGTATCATGTCCTATGTCTGAATTTAAAAAGATTAACAAACTAATTAATATTCTTTAATTAATGGGTCAATCAAGTAGTTCTTTGCAAGTGTTTTATTGTCTAAAATCCAGGTCTTGCAAATGTTTCATGATAATTTCAAGCTACCCAGGAATCAAAAGTGAAAATTTGGGATCTAAAACATGATGCATATATAAATCCAATTTAAATGGAAATTTATTGTAGTTTATTACTGTAAATATAGAACTATCTGTGTGTGTTGAAAGAATAGGAGTAAGTATGCAAAAGGTCATCAGTGCTTAATACAATATTTTGTTACAGCACTTTTACTCTTGATCAGCACGTGGTTATTTTTTGAATCCTTTGCAAGCACCATGTGTTACTTACTTATGAGAAAACACTATAAGACTGATCCGTAAGACTTAATTAGTGGTATACAGATACACAATAATAAAATCATAGGAGGCTATTGAAGGTCATATAATCACATGTATGGAAACATACTTGTGTTTCAATGTTAAATGATGAAACCATGAGACAAAATCACGTCCCTTCTGACTGGAATTTACATGTTCAAGTATATGTGTCCCTCCAAGTGGGACACTGTATGGAATTCAGACTTGAAAGTTATCTGGACCCTCCTCTTAGGGTTCCAGCCAAATGACTGCCTCCCACTCAACACACAAAACCTAGAGCCCACTCAGAAAATGGAGGAAGACTCCCAGGGAACCTGGCAGTGAGATAAATCAAGAACCACATGTCCTGGTGCCTAGATTTGCTCTTCTGCAGGCCCTTATTTCCATTATTTTGTTTACTCTTAGCCCTGGATCCCTAAAAATTTCCCATTGAAGCAAATAACATGGGAAAATGTTGGGGATCAAGGCTGAGTGAAGAAGAGCAGACCTGCAAAACCTTGGTAGAGTGGAAATGGAATTCTTGAAAAGAAAACATGGCTGATGAGGTTTGGTGGTTTGGCTCCTTTTGATTTCTGAGGGAAACTAGGAGCAAAAGTACCTCTGAGCCAATTTCCCCAAACCGGGCAATTGGCTGGGCAGCTTTGTTTCCTGACTCCTTTGTCTCTTGGCTTTTTTTCATATTGAATGGGCGGGAGTACATGGGGAAGGTTGGGTTAATTGGCTTTTCCAGAGCAATACTGCCACCAAGAGGAAGTTTTTGACAAAACCCAAAGTCATGACGCCTAGCAGTTGGTAAAGGTTTGGCCTTTTGTGAGACTGACTCAGTGGACCCTGGCCCTGAGCTGGGCCTCCCTCACTTCAAATCTGAAGCAGTTGGCTTTGGCTGTCCTTGAGGCTGTTTTTGGTTAAGGGCAGCCAAGGAGGATTTGGAGACATTTGAGAAGGCATGCCTCAATGGTCTGGTACCCTATGAAGATATAAGGTGACCTCTGACCTCTTCAGCTAAGCAGATAGCAAAGAAACCTTGTATCAGATGAGCTAAGCTGCCTGCTTTGTTGTAATAGTTTGACTTGACCGTATGCTAGACTGTAGAAGCTAGATGTGTGAAGACAGTGCCCATATCTGAAGTTAGAATTGTGTGTGACAGAAGAGGTAGCCCCAGCCCTGGAATTCCTCAGGCCCAAGAATTTTGGGTTCACACATTTTGGTTTACATTAAGACACTACATTTGGCCAGGGAGTGGATGGAAGCCTAACACAACAGCACCTTTCTGAGTCCCAGGAATCTAAGCATGACACCATGACGAGTAACAGGAGATTGTAACTATTGACAACCCTAACTACTGCTCAACTATTGACACTCATCTCAGATCAAAAGCTATTTCAAAATGAAAAGTTAAAAAGAAAAACCCGCCCAGTAGAAAAGGTGGCAAAGGAAAGAGCAGGCACTTCCCAGACAATAAAAGGCCGTGCAACACAAGTCCATTAGCAGAGATTTTCACATTCACGGGGACCAAAGTAAATTGCAATTCAACATGTTCTCCTGTAATACCCTTCACTCGTCATCATGACCCTGAGCAAGCCACTGAAAATGAAGCCATTAACATAACTCAGTTTGTGTAATGATTTGTAGAATTGGACAAGCTGCTACCAGATGAGAAGCATTGTTAATTGGCTCAACTCTTTGGAGGTCAGTTGGTCAACATCAGGTAATCTTTCAACTGGGAATACCCTTTGTCCAGAGACCCTGGTTCTCAAAAGTGATCATACAGATATTCCCACAGGAAAGCAGAGAGGTGGGGCCAAGGAGGATCACTCAGGTTTCCTTTGTAAGAGTGGATAGTGGGTAAGGGCCAAGGGTCCATTTTCTTGATTCAGCTACAACAGATTCAGCTATAGCAGGCAGTCTTTGTAAGCCTTTGGAAAGACTGAAATCCATTCTTCTGAATCCTTATTAGGAGAGATGTCTATACCTTTGACTCAGGGAAGAAAAAGCAAAGTTTTGGAACTAAGGAATCAAACTATCCTGGGTGGCTAATACGAGGAAAATGAAATGCGAAAATAAAGTCTGTCTTAATCTACTTATTACATACATGCTTAATTCAAGTCAAACACATAAAAAAATATGAATTCAAAAATGTGAATAGGCACAAGGAAAGTATCTGGAAAGTATACAACCAAACAACTAACAGTGTCTAACTTTCTAGAGTGACATTTCCAATGGCTTGCCTTCAAGTTTTAACCTTACACTTGTCTGATCTGGAAGTGTTGAAAGCAAGAAAAGCTTGTATTTGACATTACAAAAAAAAAAAATCAAGAAACCAACATTATCCCAATATGCAATTAAAAGAGTATGTCATAAGATCTATTTTTCTTTTAAAAATGTTCACAGGTCTATCTACGTGCAAGATTTAAAGGCTACACTCTTAATTGTTATGCAAACAGAATGGTATTTCCAAATTCTGCTTAACAGAAAATCCAGTTTTCTGAAGCATATTTAATATTATGTGAAGAGGCTTATGTGATAATATAAGACCTAAGAAAATGATGGATAGGAGGAAGCAACTCTAACTGCAAGGATATTCCATATGTATCGTGTAAGTCATAATCCTTACCAACAAACCTGACAGCCTTTACACATGTGCCCACACATGTACAATTATATAATAAATACAAGAAAAACGCAGAATGCAATAGATCAGACATCAATGGCATATCTATTGAGTTCCTGTGAGTTAGAGTATCATTTCTTTACTGCTCTATATTTGCTCAATTTACTGATTCTTTTCCAGATGCATGTTATTCTTATGACTTGATCAATAAGAAAGGAATGCTATGAGAATTAACCATAAAAAACTGTCATGTTGCTCATGAATAGTTAATGATATTAGCAAGTGCCCACTGTCCAGTGTTGAGTCAAAAATTCATGGCACCAAACTCCATGTACAGTGTGACTAGGATGGATTTGAAGAAAAGAAATGGAAATGTTTAGTGTGTGTGTGTGTTTAGCATTGTGCTGAAGAATACAGGGAGTATAATGATGACGTGTAGACTAAATCTATTTAGCTCTCAATAGTTGTGTATCATTTTTATAATATTTAAACTGATACATTCATCAAGTTGCTAATAGTGGTTCCCTTGAGGAAGAGGGATTTTGGATAAAGTGTTTCCATTTGTTCTTGATAGAGTGTGTATTCTAAGAGATTTTTCAAGAAGCCAATAATATATTTGTAATTCGAGAACCAATCCAGACCAAATATGTGCAGAAGAAATTATTGACATAACTTGATATGTTGGTCACTTGAGACCTAATGTATTTATATCTCTCACTGGTCATAGAAAACAAAAGGATTCAACACTCCCATATTTTGAAGATCCTTGTCTGCTTAAGTGGGCATTACTTGTGACCTCACTGCGCTTTATACATGGGTAGCGTATCTGGTAACTTTGTAAACAGGTATGCTTAATTCTAAGAAATGCAAAAAGATGAGAGGCAAAATTACAAATACAAAGTATTCCAAGGAATATTTAATAATGTTTGCAAAGAACTCAAACTATAATCAGTGAAGAAAGCATGTTTGCACACTTGAGGTACAAAGGAACTGGGATTTTAGGTTAAAAAATATATATGCCCAGGAAAGACATGAGAATGTATGGTAAGGACAGTTTAGAAGTTATTTCTTCTAGTTTTGATTGAGGTGCCATTTATTTTTGGCTTTATAATTTTTCAAAATGTGAACAGGTTGTCAACAGGTGTTGACAGGTGTTAACTCTTTTAATTCCTTGGAAGAGAGACCTCTATTTAGAATAAAGTGTAAAGAAATTTCAAACTGGGGAAAATATATATTGATATGGGACCATGCAGTTTATGTAAGGTTATGCAGAAGACTTTGTGCAAAACTACACCTGAGTCAAATTATAATTAAGGAGAAACAAATGTGCGTATATATGTATATAACATATGTATACTATATATTATAAATATATAATAAACAGGGCAATGAAAAGCATTTTTCATAATGATTTATATACTAAAATGAGGACTTGCAAAATTTACATGATATTCTCAAAATGCCCAGGAATCGGGAGTGAAAATTTCTTAGGCAAACCATGGTATACTAATATCTAATTTTAATATAAATTTATTGTCATGTATGAATGCAAATGTAGGCTTTTGTGTGTATTGAGAAGAGTGGAAAGACAATCCAAAAGGTTATTGATTTTGTTACCAAAAGGTAACAAATTTTATGGCAGTGCATTATTCTTGATCAGCATGTGATTATTTCTGAATCCTTGGCAAGCATGTATTGGTTACTAATGAGAAAATTGTTTTAAGACCAATCTCTAAAAGATAAATGGTAACATACACACACACACACCCCTACATACCTACACTCCCAATAAAGTTATAGGAAAGCAATTGAAGGCCATTTAATGATATGGGAAAGTCCTTCTGTTCCAAATGTTAGATGAAAGCATGAGACAAAACTCTGAATAACCTCTGATGGAATATATATATCCTGCCATGTTGGGTGTTGTACTGCATATAGTGATGAGAGCTACGTGGACCCTCCTTTTAGGGCCCCAGTCAAATGGCTGCCAACAGTTCAACACATAAGGCCTACATCTTTACCCAGAAAACCTAAGAGAATTCCTTGAGAGCTGTAGAGATGAGCCAGGCAAGGAGACATGGATTGGTACCTAGAGATGCCCTCCTGGTTGAATTTCCAGCATTTTCTTTTTCTGTTTAGGCCAGGATCCTTGAGACTTGCCCCCAGAAGTAGACAACTTAATAACTTGAGAAAATGCTGGCGATGAATGCTGAGTGAACAAGAACAGAACTGTGAAGACTAGGCCTAGTGGAATGGAATTCTTGTAAAGAGAAGATGCTTGATAAGCGTGGGTAGTTTTAGGCCTCAGTTTGATTTCAGGTAAAAACCAAAGCAAAAGTGCAGCAGTGGGAGCAGGTTTTCTCAAACTGGGCAAGAGACAAGGCAGCCATTTTTCCTGGCGCCTTTGCCTCTTCGTAGCGTTTTTTCCGACAGGATGGGCGGGTGAAGAGGGCCTGGGGGGCGGGGAGGAAAGTACTTGTTAGCAAAGCTGGTGCACCACTGCCATCGTGAGGAAGTAGTTTAAAAACAACCTGTGCTGTTACTGCTTTGTTTCCAAAGGAGTTTCGGTTTTAAAAAGTCCATTCAGTGGAGAGGCTAAGCAGGCCGGAGCCCCAAATTAGGCCACCCTGGCTTCTCTGAGTTATTCCAGGAGCTCTGGCCAAAGGTCTGATGCTGGTATGACAAAAGTGAGGTCCAGGTCTAGCAGCTGGCCAGTGGGGAGGCAGGACTGCGCCAGTCAGCTGCCAGGAAGTCCCGGCACAGGAAGTTGTGGGTGAGACTTTGGTTTCCTCCCGGTGTGGGCAGAACTAAAGGAAACCTGTCAGAGTTCAGTGCAGGGCTTGTTGGCATTTGTCTCCTGTCCCTGCCCCTCAGAGGATGAGGCAAGCCTGCCTACAGTGTCTTGGAGCCTTAGAATCTGGGCTTTCTGTGGTAGCAGCATCACAGTGCATAAAACAGGCTAATTCAAGGTGATATTTTACAGCAGCATATGTGCTTGCTGGGGGATCTCAGACACAACAAAAGCCTGGAACCCATTGCCTTGAGCAAAGAGGACAAATGGAGAAGCATTGGGGGCCACCCTGTGAAGCCAAGAAGGGCCAAAACTTCTGCCAGGAGATCAGACATACACATAGGGGCCAAAAAATATGAGGAAGGCCAGAAGGGATTCTCTGAGCCCAGAGGCAGCAAAGACAATTGCTTGCATCTGGTTTCTCAAGTTCTGCTCTCATCTCAGTTCTGCTGGGGTTGCAGGCAGGCTTATATCTTTAGCTGTTCTCCCAGAGGATGCTGAGGTCCTTAAAGCTTAGCTATTCTCCTCACACTTACATTGTTCTTCTCTGTCACTGCTTCATAAGTTCCAGATGAAGATGCCT
Organism: Tapirus indicus; assembly: GCA_031878705.1. NCBI lineage: Eukaryota > Metazoa > Chordata > Mammalia > Perissodactyla > Tapiridae > Tapirus > Tapirus indicus. The sequence goes on along the minus strand of CM062942.1, from coordinate 109,640,545 downwards.
AGTAAGCTTGACAAGATGGCCATTGTTGGGCGTTGAACACCCTCAGACCCATATTTCTTGCTCCCAAGATAGTGAAAAATGCCTAGAATTTCTTGGATTCACTGCATAATTGAGGACCATCCTGGTGCCTCTCTTCTACTTTCCTCACTTTGTCAGCATTTGATCTCTTAGCGTAGTTGAAGATGATTTTGTCTTGTGCTTCAATATGAGCTTCTTGTGCCGAAATATATAATCATTTCTGTTTCTGTTGCATTTAAACCAGTAGTAAAATGGGTAACGAAATTAAACAGGCAATTTATAAAAGAAGAAATCCAACTGTTTAATAAATAAATGAGAAGATACTCAAATTTACTAGTGTTTAGGGAGCTGCAATGGTCAAGAAACATTATGTTTATGTATATATCATTAATTTATAACTATATGTGCCAATCTTTGTACATATTTATATATGCATACATATCTGTGTTATATATGTATATTATATACATTATATATGTGTGTGCATATTGTTATACATAATTTTATAAATATACAGGTTATGTGTAAATATGTGTATGTATGTGTATATATACACAGACAATTAAATAATTCTGTTCAGTCTTTTTTCCCCAAGGCCTAGAGCAACGTCTGGAACTTGGCAGGGACTAGATAAGAAATTCTTGAATGAATGTATGATTATCTACACATACTGAGAGACCTGGAATGAAAAACACCAAAGTTCAAATAGTAGTTACCATACTACCATATACTGTTTAGGAATGGATGTTCATGCCTCTTTTTTTTTTTAAACATTTTTCACAAGAAAGTGTGTTTTTTTAAATTAAGAAACATCTGTTCAATATACTTAAAAATAATATTTCAGGTTATTAAATGTCATCAATAATGAGTCATTTTTTGAATGCATATCTATTTTATGCTTGTCTGTTTCTTATATAAATTTTAACAGTTTTAAAAATTGTTTTGCATTTTTGAAAAATTTGTCTTCAGAAAACTAATGACATTGTGAAAAGTTAATGATGTAAAAAAGAGAGCGTAATATATAAATTGAAATTCAAGATTGCCCCACATATAATATAAGTATAACCCACCCATACAGACAATATATAAGAAAAGAGTATTGCAAGACAAAACCTGTCAGTGCTTATATTGGGATGATATGATCAAAGTTGTTTTTTAAGTCTTCCTTGGTAATAACTCATTTTATTGCTTTCACGATGCCCGTATTACATGTGCAATTTAGGCAAAAGGTAAAGTAATTTACAAAACAAAGGGATAAAAAATTATTAATCTTACAAAGGTATTACATGACTTAGAAAAGTACTTGTGATACAATGATAAGGAAGTAACCAAGGTAAGATTTCCAAGTAATGTGGCAACTTGAACACTGGCATCTAATTTTGTTTTCTCCTGATTCCCTTCCAAAGTGGAGGCAAAGAGATTTTTCTAAAAGGTATAAACTCACAGGACAGAAAAAATAAGAGAAGAGACAACGTTAACAATATTTAGAAGCTGAAAGCAGATGGAAAATGATAAATGAATAGTAGACAAGAGAAAAATTAGTCCTGATACAGCAGAAGGGAAAGTAGAGAACCAATCTGATTTAAACCAAACTCCCATGCCCAAAGGCTTAGGAACTGGTTTCACCTGATACGGGGGTTTCTCCTGGTAATGGAAGTGGTACTAAAATATGAAGGATTTTGGTTTTAAGCTATTTAAGAAGCCATCAGGGACTTCTGGCATTGCCTGGGATATAGAAAGCCAGGAAAAGTGATATTTCCATCCTAACAACAAAAGAAGCTGGATAATCTAAAAAAAAGTTATGTTTCTTGAACACATCAGAGAGCTGAAGAATGCTGAGGAATCAAGTTAAATAACTACCCTGAAATCTAAGAAAGACAGTTGCCTTCGAGGAAAGACAAGATGAAAGTACTGGCTCGTGTTTGGCAGCAGATGGGAGTAAGACTAAGCCACCATAAAAGCAGGTGAGAAGAATTCAGCTAAACTTTTTGAGGAATTGTTCAAGGCTTTGTGTGATAGTAAAGAAACCCTGGGACCCGTGGGCCTTCATTCAGGGCCCGTGAGAAAGACTAGGGGCAGGGCAGGAGACCAGAGAAAATCTCTCTCAGTGTTGGAGGAGGGAACAACCACTACTATGGGAAGGGATCAGAGCCCTGCGTGGACCCTTCTCTTTAAGGAACAAAAGTTTTAAACTACAAGAGGAAGGACAGCAAACACTGTTGCCACCACAAAGTCCCATTGCAGATTATGGAAAGGAAAATAAAAACCCTTTCTGCCTGTGGGAGGGGTTGGAAACCCTCTAGAGTAGTAGAGGCCTCCTACTGCTGGGGAAGGGGTAGGATAACTGAGTACCCACTCCTTGAGAGACAGGATGACAGAGAACCCCCCCACTACCAGCAAGCATCAAATAACAAGAAATAACAGTTTAGCACTGGCAGAGTTGCAAAAACATGGATAGAGGGACCCTCTCTGAGGCACAGGTACACAGAAGGCATAATGCTTTCTGGAAGAGAGAAAGAAATTATAAGGAGGTATCAAATGAAAATACTAGAAGTAAAACACAGTAACAGAAATGAAGTGTGCATTCACTGGGCTCATCAGTACACTCAAAACAGTGAAGGAAGGTCAAAAGCAGTTACCCAAACTGAAACACAAAGAGAAAAAAAGAGTTGGGGGAGAACAGTACAGAGCACCAAAAATTGTAGACCAATATCAAATGGTCTAACATATATTCAGTTAGTATCACAAAAGGAAAAGAGAAGAAATATTTTAAAAGATAATGACCAAGAATTTACTTTTTTTTTTTTTTTGCTGACGAAGATTCGCCCTGAGCTGACACCTATTGCCCATCTTCCTCTTTTTGCTTGAGGAAGATTGGCCCTGAGATAACATCTGTGCTGATCTTCTTCTATTTTGTATGGGGGTCACCACCACAGCATGGCTGCCATCGAGTGGTGTAGGTCCACGCCTGGGAACTGAACCCAGGCCACCGAAGCCGAGCACACCGAACTTAATCACTAGGCTGTGGGGCCAGCCCCATGACTGAGAATTTAAAAAAATAATAAAAGACCTCAAACCACAGATCTAATAAGTTTAGAAAATATCAAGCAGTTAAATACACACACACACATGAAGACATATCAATAGTCAAACTCCTGAAAAGCAAAGATAAAGAGAAAATTTAGAGAAGACCTGTGCACAAAAGACAAGATATTCTCCAATGAGGAACAAATATAAGAATTATAGCAGACTTGTCAGACATTACTCAAGCTATAAGGAAATGCGGTGACATCTTAACAGTACTCAAAAGAAGACAAAACAAATGAAATGATCAACCCAGAATTTTATACCATCAAAAATGTCTCAAGGAGAAATACTTTTTCAGACAAATAAAAACTAAGAGAATTCATTATCAGCAGACTTTCACTACAATATATATTAAATAAAACTCATCAGGCAGAAGGAATGTGATATCAGACAGACACCGGGGATTGACACAAAGAATTGGAGATCTATAGAAACTGTTAAAATGAAAGTAAATACAAAAGACCTTTTTTCTTATTTCTAATTGTTTTAAAATATATTTGACTGTCCATAGGAAAAATAGCATATATAAGAGGTATGATGACAGCACAAAAGATGGGAAGCAAGAGTATATTGTCTTAAGGTTCTTATACTACATGAGAAGCAGTATATTATTTGAAATCAGACTGGGATTAACTACATATATATATATTTAATTTTTTTTTTCCTGAGGAAGATTCACCCTGAGCCAACATCTGTGGCCAATCTTCCTCTTTTTGCTTAAGGAAGATTTGCCCTGAGCCAACATCTGTGGCCAGTCTTCCTCTATTTTGTATGTAGGATGCCACCACAGCATGGCTGAGAAGTGCTGTAGGTCCGCGCCTGGGATCTGAACTTATGAACCCAGGCCGCCAAAGTGGAGTGTGTGCTGAACTTAATCACTACACCACTGGGCCAGCCATACATGTATATATTTTTAAACCCTGGGTCAACCACATACAAATTTTTAAAAAGGTATGACTAATGAATGAGTAGCGATAAAACTAGAATCAGAAAATATTCAGTTGGTCCAGTAGAATTTCAGGAAAGATGAAAAAATGAACAAGTAGAAAACAACCAGCAAAATGTCTTAAATGCTACCATATCAATAATTACATTCAATGTAAATGATCTAAACAATATTTAAAAGACAGAAATTTCCAGATTGGATTTAAAAAGTAAGAACCAGCTATATTCTGGCTATAGGAAATCCACTTGAAGTATAAAGATACTGATATGTTAAACAAAAAAAAAGGGAAAATACATACCAAGCAAACAGTAATCAAAAGAAAGCCATAGTGCGTCTCTTAATCTCAGACAATATAGGCTTCAGAACAAGGATCATTACCAGAGATAAAGAGGAAAATTACAAAAAGATAAAGAGATCAATTCACCAATAAGACATAACAATCTTAAGTGTTTACGTACTTTAAAAGAAACCTTCAAAATATATGAAGCAAAACTGTTAGAACTGAGAAGTACATTAATCCACAAATATAGTTAGAAATTTCAACTCCAGCTGTACTCCTCTCTCAGTAATACAAAGAACAGCGAGTAGACAGAAAATCAGTATGGATATAAAAGACCTGAACAACACTATCAACCAACTTGACCTAATTGACATTCGTAGAACACTCCACGTAACAACGGTAAAATACACCTTCTTTTCAAGTGTATGTGGAACATTCATTAATGAAGAACATAGTCTAGGTCATAAAACAGAACTGAACAAATTTAAAAGAATTGAAATAATGTAAAGTTCACCCTCTGATAATAACAGAATTAAACTAGAAATCAATAAGAGAAAGATATTTGGAAAATCCTCAAATAATTAGACTTTTAATAACAGACTTTAAGATAACACTTGGGACAAAGAGGAAGTCACAAGGAAAACAAAAAAATATTTCATATTGAAGGAAAAGGAAAACAAAATACATCAACATTGGTGAGATGCAGTTAAACAGTACTTAGAGCAAAATGTATATCATTAAATATTTGTAATAAAAAATAAAAGTGTCAAATCAATGATCTAAGTTGACACCTTAAGAATCTAGAAGATTAGCAAATTTAGCCCAAAGTAATCAGAAGGAAGGACTTAATGATAAGATATCAATGAAATTGAAAACAAAATCAATGAAACAAAAACTTAGTTCTTCAAAAAGGTAATATTAAACCTCTAGCCAGTTTGAGAGCAGAAACAAATTACCAGTATCAGGAATGCAAAAGGCACCAATCGCTACAGACCTTACAGATATTAACAGGATGACGAAGGAATATTATGAACAACTTTAGGCCTATACCTTTGACAATTTAGTTGAAATGGACAATTCCTTGAAAGACACAAACTATCTAAGCTCACTCAAAGAGAAAAAGATAACCAATGTCTGTTACTGCAATTGGATTTGTAGTTAAAAGTCTTCCAATAAAGAAAAGTTCAGCCAAGAGGGTTCCATTGCTCAATTTTACCAAACTTTTAAGAAAGAAATAATACTGATTCTGTACAAACTTCCAGAATATAGAAGAGGTGAAAACTTTTCATAACTCATTTATGAGGCCAGCATTATCCTGATAACAAAAATCAAGCAAGGATATTACAAGAAAATAAAACTACAGGGCAATATCCCTCATGAATGTAGACACAGAAATCCTCAACGAAAGTATTAGCAAATTGAATCCAACAATATATAAAAAGGATAACACATCACAACCAAGAGAGTTCGTTCCAGATAGTCAAGGTTGGTTTAAAATTCACAAATCAATCAATATAATTCATATTAACAGACAAAGAGCAAAAAAATTTCATCATCTCAATGGATGCAGAAAAAGCATGATAAAAATTCAGCAAACTAAGAGTAGAACAGAATATCCCTGTCTACAGAAAAACTTACAGCTGACATCATACTGAATGGTGAAATACTCAGTTGAATTCTCATGTATTAGTGGGCATTCAAAATACTACAGCCTGTTTGGAAAAACTTTTGGCAGTTTCTTATAAAGTTAAATATATACTTACCATATCACACAGCAGTCCCACTACTAGGTATTTATCTAAGAGAAATTAAAAAATTTCCACACAAAAACCTACATGTGAATGTTTATAACAGCTGTATTCATAATTGCCACAAACTGGGAAGAACCCATTATAACAACAGTCATGTATCCAGACAATTAAATACCACTTAGCAATGAAAAGAAATTACTGACACATGGAGCAATTGCATTGTGCTAAGTGAAAGATCCTAAAATCAAAAAGCTCCATTCTCTATTATGTCATTCTTGTGACATTTCTGGAAAAGGCAAACTATAGGGATAGAAAACAGATTAGTGATTGTCAGAGGCTAGGGTTGGGAAGAGGGTTTAACTACAAAAGTGTATGAGGGAATTCTGAGGGTTGATGAATTGTCTTAAATCATGATTATAGTCGTGCTTACACAACAATATGTTTGTCAAAATTAGTAGAACTGCTCATCTAAAAATAGTGACTTTTGCTGTATTCAAATTATACCTCAACAACCTGACAACACCTTCCCCAAAGAAGGAGGAGCAGGAGGAAAAGGAAGAAGATGAAGAAGGAGAGGAGGAAGAAGAAGAGGAAGAAGAAATGAGATTCCCTAATTGCCTCCTCCATTCTGTTCAGCTAGGCAACTATGCCTCCCCACCTAAACAAAATACAGCTGATTATTCTCTAAGGAGGGTAAAATAAGGATTCTCTAGACTGAAGACCAGTACATACAGAGGCAGGCAGGGTCACCCTACTGAAAACAGGGGGATTAAGTGAAGATGTGCATACTGGATGCTAATAAACCCATTTGGTTTCCAGAACACTAACAGCAAAAGTTTTGTCCTCCAGAGGGAGGGATTATAAAAGCCTTCACTGGGGAATTAAACTTCCAAGCTAGATCATTTCACAGTCAAGTCCAGAAGAATTAGTCACTCAGTTTCCAAATAGCATTGAAATCAATCTAGAATTGAGTATAAAACTGAGAACTTCCAGATATCTAAAGAGAGCCCTAACATCAAAGACAAAGACCAAAACATAGAAGAACTATATTGGAAAAGACCAACATTAAGAGGGAAGAGAACTTTAAAAAATAATTATTATCAATATCATTAGACAAGCAAGAAATAATAATGCAGTTGTAATAGGAGAAAAGAATACAATAAAAAAAGACACAATTACAATGAAAAAACACTACAATTAAAAATAACAGCAGAAATACACAACAAAGAGTTTGGAAAATGACTTTACTTGTAAAGTAATACAAAAGTGAAAAAGGAAAAAAGCTAAGAAAATTGGAGTACATCTGTAATCATGATTCACTATCCAAATAATAAGATTTCCCAGAATTTTCACAGAAATGTGGAATATGTTATTCCAGATTGAAAGGGGCCACCAAGTTGCCAGCACAGTGGATGAAAAGAGACCTACGTGAGAACATATTGCGAAGTTTCAGAACACTGGTAACAGAGGGAAGGTCATATAACAAACATACGAATATGAAGAATCAGAATGACTTTGAACTTCTGAACATCAACACTGGAGACTAGAATGCAGTAGAACGATGCCTTCAAAATTCTGGAAAAAAATTATTTCCAACTTAGAATTCTATACACAGCCAAACTTTCAATGAAGTGTAAGGGTAAAGATATCCTTAGATATGCAAGGTCTTAAAAATTTACCTCCCATGTAGCCTTTTTCAAAAAGTTACCTTTTGGCCTGTGCTTTAAAAAAAAGAAGATTTAGAAACAATTAGAAAGAGGAAAATATAGATTTCATGAAACTGGAGCTCCACTAGAGGAGATATGAGAAGGGAATTCCCAGAATGTTGATGAAAGGAATATCAGAATAACAGTTAAGTACCAGACAGAGGGGAAACCAGGACACATTGGAGGAGATCAGAAAATTATGAGATACATTTTGCCAAGTAGATCTAATTGATACAAATACTTAATATGAATAAGACTCAATAAATATTTTAGAGAGCTTGTATACTTCCATAGAAGAACATGTAACAAATTTGTTACACTCATTATGCATGGGCAAAATAGAATTCTAAGTAACATCTGTTTTTGTCTTCATATATATGAAGTATGTGAATATTTCATACATAACCACAATAAATTAATGAAACAATTAATGTCTAGAAAACAAACCCGAGAATAAAAAAGATTTTGGCAAGATCTTTATTGTACAACATGTGAACAAAGAATAATATAAAAATTATATTAAATAGAAACCTATTTTATGAATAAAAACTTCCTATTATATCCACAAGGGAAAGAAAAGAGCCATTAAATAAAAAAAAAAACTTGTTATTATATATAAAAGGTAGAATTATGAAAATTGATTAATTTCTAACTCATAATCTCTAGTTTTGAATATTTTAAAGTGGCATGTATGACTTTATATACGTGGGTAAATAAAGCTATTCTCATAGTAAAAAGTTAAGAAATTGGAAATTCTATAAGGATATGGGCCCATGTAAAATAATTAATGTGTTAAAGATATAGGACAAAATTAGATTTAATATGATCCAACACATATTTAAAAAAACTCACATATAGTCAAACATACACATATCCGCTAAATAAATGCATTTATGTTGGCAGAATTACACAGTTTATACCAATGTGTGTGAAAACATATTACTAAACAAATATGTATGAAAAATATCATTTAAAATGTACCTAAAATAAAATGTAGTAGTTCCACCTGAAAAGCAGACATTGGAAACCACATGAAAATTCAAAACATAGACAGAAATGCAATTGAAATCTTAAGGTCCAATAATATATTCCCAAGATTCACTAGAAATAGAATAATCTTTTATTTGTTCTAAAATAGAGAAGCAGAAATTAGTTCTTGCTATAGAAGTGATAGAAATGTGGGAAAAATAATCAATATACAACTTTTTAAATTAAAAAATAAATATAAAAGTACATTTGGTACCCCATGCAGGATGTGTCATAAACCAATAAAAGTTATATAGGCCTCAAGAAAAGAATCTCAGGAGCCGAGCCAACCAACAGCCTTCCGTCAAACACAAAAGGACTAGTGTGTCCTAGAAAATGGATGGAGGCTCCCTGGGAAGCTAGGAAGCCATGTAAAAGACCTTGAGGACAGGTAACTAGAGAAGGCCTCCTCCAGGCCTGGAACTTCCAGCATTTTCTTGTATTTAGTCCTGATACCCTGAGACTTGTCCCTAGAAGACAACTTGAATATTGTCAAAACGCTGGAGAACTAACGTTGAGTAAAGAAGAGCTAAACTGTGAAGCCAAGATCTGGTGGAAAGGTAACACTTGACAAAAGAAGATGACTGATGATGAGTGGGTTAGGCTTCAGTTTAATTTTAAATGGAAATGGAAAGCACAGTGGTGTGAGCAGGTTTCCTGAAACTGGGCAATATATGTGGCAGTTCTGTTTCCTGGTACGTTTGCCTTTTGTTGGCATTTTTTTCAGAATGGACGGGCGGGAAAAGAGAGCCTGAGGGGTTGGAGGGCAAGACTGGTTGACATTTCTGCAGCGCGCTACTGCCATCATGAGGAAATCGTTTGGTGAAGCCCTAAGTCATGGGTATTTCTTCCCATTAGACCCAGAAGTTGAAGAATGTTGGACCTGCAGGGAGATCGAGTATCCCTTGGCTCCAAGCATTGCATCCTTGTCTTCATCTCGTAGGCTTTCCAGGATACGTGGACAAAGGCGTGATATGGTTGTAAAAGCTGGGTAGTGAGTAGCCAGGACGGAACAGGCAGCTGCCAGGAAGTCCAGGCACAGGAAGTCATGGGGGCGGAGCTTCACTTGGTGTCCTCCCAGTGAAGGCAGGACTAGAGGAAGTGGGGGGAAGGGGGGAAGAATCTCAATGTTTATCATAGACCATATATTGAAGAGTATATTTGGAGCTGAGAAGCAATAACTGATCATTGACAAGATATCATTAACTCTCAGGAGTGTCTTGGAGACATTTGGCAAAGCATGCCTCAGTGATTCCAGGTGCCTTGTGAAGGTGAAAGGTGACCGCTGACCTCCCGAAATCATTTCAGCTAAAACAGACCAAGAGAAAAATCCTGGACCAGATGTGCTAGGGTGTCTGCCTTGGAACAACACTTTGACTCGGCCATAGGCTTGGAGTAGAGTAGACAAATGCATGGTGACAGAATTGTGGACAGCACTAGAGGTGGCCTCAGCTCTGGATTTCCTCATCCCAGCTGTCCTTAACAGAGGCCAAGTAGACTGAGAGTGATTGGAAGCCTAAGGTAATAGCTCCTAGCTGAATTTCAGTATTTTAGGCATAATAATAACAGCAAAAACTGGACACCAAGAACAACCATTTTCAACATTTACTGCCCTTCAACCATTGACATCCATTACAGATCATTAGCTGTTCCGAAATGAAAAGCTAAAGGAAAACAATCTAGCAGGAAAGGGAAAAAAGAATGGGGCATAAACTTCCCAGAAGAAACAGGCCATGAAACAGAAAAGTCTATGGGCAGAGTTTCTCAAATTCATCAATCCCCAAGTAAATTACAATTCAAGAAGTTCTCAACTATCTCCTCCTCCCCACCAATATATCCTGAACAAGCTGCTGAAAATGAAGCCATCTATATTGCCTAGTTTATGTGATCATTTGTAGAAACAGACAAGCCTCCTATGAGTCGGGAAGTATTGTCAACTGAGTTGGGAAACAGTCAGTTGGCTTAACTCATTGGAGGGCAATTGTGTGCGTCAGTTAGCCTTTCACATGAGCAAACCCTTTGTCCAGAGACTCTGCCTTTCAAAAGTGATCACACAGCCACATTCCCATAGGAGTCAAGAGATCAGAGAAAGTAGGTTCATTGGGGAGGGGGAACGGACCTATTGTTCTCAGATAGGTTGGATCTCACATGGTTCAGCTACACCAAGTGGGCCTCTTAAGTCCTTGCAAAGACTGAATTCCATCCTGATCAGGAAAGATATCTCCCACCTTTGATTAGGGATTGAGACAAATTTTTGAATCTTTAGGATCAAACCATCCTAGTTTGCTAATACAAGAAAAGAGAAAGGGGAAAATAAAGTGTCTCCTTATTACATGTATTATTACCTTAAGTTAAATACATAAATATATATGAATTCTAAAGAGTGAATATGCACAAGAGAAGGCTTCTAAGCAAACTACTCATTGTGTCTACCTTTCTGGAGTAATGTTTTTAAGGTTATGCTATCAGGTTTTAATTTTATACATGTCTGAATCTGAAATATTAACAAGCCAGGCTTACATTTGAAATCAAGAAACCAAGGTATAGCCCTCAGGCTTTAATATAGTTTCCAGTGTAAGGTTTTGTTTCTCTAAAAAAATATGCGTTTCTGTTTACTTTAGGAAATGAAAAACGTCATTTATTATATGAAGAAAACAAAAATCTTTGGGCAATCTTCTAAGTAACACAAAATCCAATCTTCTAAAGGATATTTAATGACATAAGAGGTGGCCTTGTGATATAAGGACCGGGAAATGTATGATAGAAAGAAAAGACTCAAAACCCAAGGATATCCTCATATTAAAGTTATACCAACAACCCCATGGGAGCTACACACACACGCAAACATTCAAATGAAATATTTGGAAGAGAGAACAGAAGAAAGATCAAAATACCAGTGCTTGTTTCCATGAATTGCTCACCCTTTCTCTAAGGAGTTATATACTAAAATCATCTCATGTACAGAAGAGTGAGTGGCACTAAAAGAGGCAAGTGTTCAGGGGTCATGATGTGCTCAGCTCCCCAAAGGAAGATATATTGTCAACCACAAGGAATCTTCATCAGTAAAAGGCTAAAAAGCAGGCACAGAGAATAATACTCGCTGATATGAACAGTTAGGCCCCAAACCTCAAGGGTCTCATCTTCCTTAGGGGAAAGCCAGCCACTAAAGAACCCATTTCTGTCCCCTATGAGAGCTGAGATGACAGCAGGTCCCTCTAAGTGGGTAGGCCTTCACACTGAGCTCTAGAAAAGAGCTGCAAAGCCACTACCTCCTAGATTCAGAAAATACCTCCAGGCCTTCTTCTCTATGCTTAGTTTCCATCTGGTTGTGTACATTGACACTCCTTCTGATGTTCTGGATTTTATTTGCTTGGCATGGCAGAGTGGCACACACTCCTCCTCAGGCCATCCTTGCTTTAGGCAATGGGGGCACCAGACTTTTGGGTGTTCCTAAGAATTCCAGATTGTAGACCAGCTGCTGTTAGATGTCACATGGGATGAGATTTCCATCCCCAACCCTAACTCTGACCCTGCTGACACAGGGGCTCCAGGCCCGAGTACAGGGACACTGTGTGCCGGCCCAACTGCCTTATTCTCTAAGGGGCAGGGACAAATGCCCAGAAACTCTGCAGAGGCTCTGAGTGGTTCCCTCTAGTCCTTCCCACAGTGGGAGGAAACTAAAGCCCTGCCATAGTCCTGGCCCCTCTCTCAGCAACTTCTCCACCAGCATTCTTCCTTTGTCCAGACCTCCCAGAAAGCCTCAGTGTTCAACTAAAGGAGGCCCAGCTTGGTCAGGGCCCATTCAGCCTTTGAATTAGCCAGATCTTTCTTAACTGCTAGATCTCAAGGGAATTCATGCTAACAGCTTTGGCTTTTGTAAAACTACTTCCTCGTGATGGCAGTATGGCTCCAGAAAAGCCAACCAGCCCTGCCCCCAGATCCTCTTCTCCCGCCCATCCAGTCTGAAAAAAACCGCCACGTAGAGACAAAGGCGCCAGGAAACATGGCTGCCTGGCATCAAATCCAGTGTGCGGAAACCTGCCCACAGTGCTGCACTCTGGCTTTTGGTTTCCATTTTAAATCGAAATGTGCCCTAAAACCACCTACCCTCGTCAGACATCTTTTCTTTTCAAGAATTCCCTTTCCATTAGACCAAGGCTTTGCAGATCTCCTCTTCTTAAGTCGACATTCAATCGGTAGGATTTTCTGCATTTTCAAGTTTCTGATGCAGGGCTCAATTCTTGGAGATCCATGCATGAGGGAAAGAAACTGCTGAAATCTCAAAGCTTGCAGGAGGCCATCTGTAGCCATTAGATTTTGTGGTACTTGACTTGGCTCATTTCTCAGGCTCTTATGGAGTCCTCCATTTTCTGGCTCACGTATTTTAGAAAGTAACCAAAATGGCATCTCTTTAAATGTCTTTCTAGATGGAGAGCTCACTAGTAACTATTTCCGTGGCTCAAACCTGATGCTCAAAATAAATATTCATATTTAGTTATTTTCATTTAAGGAAATTAGAGTCAAGCTCTACATAGGGTTTGAACTTATATATTAAAACTGTACTTTATCATGTCTTTTTTTTGTATCTTTACACTTCTATGCCTCATATATTCATATTTTAATTTTGCCATAAGCATTAATGCTTCATAAGACTATAGAAATGATGCATTTTTGATAATGAATTTGGTAATTAAGTAGAGAATGTAAATTATATACTCTACTTAAGTGATTATATAATTTATTGTCCAAGTTGGACAACTGCTGTAAATTGTGACTTCCCAAGGCAAGCTAAGAGGAATGTTCACCCTATTTATAATTTCACGGTCTTGAGACAAACATTGATCACATCTTTATCTGTTCCCTACTGTGTTTTATATTTACCTAAATATATTGACACATTTCAATTTACATATATACATACATGTTTACAATAATTGGATATTTTCTTGCATATCTTTCTCATTTTACGCCCTTTTCCCTTTTGTATTATATGAGCATTTTGACAGCATACTTTAGTTATCCCAATATATGATTTAAATATGAAAAAAGCTATTTTTCTATTTATAGAAAATAACCTCTTTTCAATATAGAATATTTAGTTAATATGGAATTCAGATAAGTGAACACAAAGTGACCTATAGTGTCACTATAATCTGTATGTACTTTTTCTTTTAATACAACTTGGATAATGTATGTTGGAATTTTTTTTCTGCTGGCTATCTTTATTTCCTCCTCTTTATCTACTCGTCATTTTTCTCCACTTCTTCTTTGTGCCTCAAATGGCTGACCTGTACTGACTACATAATCTGGTTGTTTTGCTCTATGAGTCCTGGTTATGTTCTGCCGTAGAGGGTTCTGATAGGATTTCAGAGATGGCTTGGCATATTTATTTAATCAGATCTGTGGGTTTGGCTCCACCCGTTGGCCAAATATCACTGAACTAAACAGTATCCAGGAGGAGTAATGGAAATAGTTGCTAAATAGCCAAAATGAATACCATAATAGCATACTGAAAAATAGAGAAATAATATCAACACACATGTACCCATGTATACAATTGAACAATGTGAGCATTTTTCTGATTATTGAAACATTGGGATCTGAATGTGGCTCCATTCCTCTCCACTCCCAATTCCAATACAACTGCTCTTTCTGAGCCAAAGGAGTCCTTAGATCTACAGGTAGCTGAGTGTAAGCGGGGCCTTGGTAGGAATTTCTTCCTTGGGTTGTTTAAGCACATGAAAATCAGCTTAAAGGGGCTTTGGGAAGTTTCAAGGCTTGCAATGAAAAGAAACAGATTGTGGAAAGGGCTTGACCTTAGAAACAGATGGACTAATGATTGGAAGGTCAACCGAGTCTGACTTATTTTTACCCATTGTTCCTGCATGCCAAGATCCAACATAGAAATAAACTTGTTGCCTGAGTCCTCCCTGCACCTGAGGCTTGGAGAATGTGAGAAAACCAGGAAAAGTTGGGAGGTTTCCTCAAAGTGCCACAGAAGTGAGCTTACAGTTTACCTCCCTAGTGCTTAATAGTGTGCGCTCTGAAGTCTGGCTAATCTGATTTAAAAATTTTTCTCTAGCTATTTTAGCTCTGTGACCTTGGAAAAGGTATTTAAACTTTCTGTGCTACCTGTCCTCATTTATTAAGTGGCAAGAATCACACTACTTATACAGAGAGATGTTGTGAAAAATCAATACATGAATCCTTATCAAGATCCTCGGAATATTCACTGGGACATCCATCATAAATGCTCAATAATTGTTAGCAATTGTTGTTGTTGCCTAGAAATGCCCTAATCCTACTCTTGATTTTCTAGAAGTTTTTTCTTCCTCTTAGGCCTGGCTCCTTGAGACTTGCCCGCAGAAGCAGGCTCCTTGATAACTTGAGAAAATGCATGAGATGTAAAGCTGAGTGAAGAAGAGCAGAACTAGGTCAAGTAGAAATCGAGTTCTTGCAAAAGAAGATGCTTGATTAGGACGGGTAGTTTAGGCCTCAGTTTTGATTTCAGATAGAAACCAAAAGCAAAAAAACAACAGTGTGAGCAGGTTTGTTTGTTTGTTTCTTTTTTTTTTTTTGAGGAACATTGGCCCTGAGCTAACATCTGTTGCCAATCTTCCTCTTCTTTCTCCCCCAAAGCCCCAGTACATAGCTGTATATCCTAGTTGCAGGTCCTTCTAGTTCTACGTGAGTGAGTCTGCGCCCGGGATCCAAACCGATCCCAACCCGGGCCCGCCAAAGGGGAACGGAACGCGGAATTTAAAAGCTACGTCACAGCGGGCTCCTGAGCAGGTTTCTTAAAACTGGGCAAAATACAAGGCAGCCATGTTTCCTGGTGCCTTTGTCTCTTGGTGGCGTTTTTTCAGACAAGTTGGGCGGGAGATGAGAGCACAAAAACAGGGCTTGTCTGCGTATATGGAGCACTACCGCCATCGTGAGGAAATAGTTTGAAAACACCGTAAACCATTACTACTTCTTTCCTATGAGGCCAAAAGTTGAGAAAGGTCAGGCCTATGGGAAGTTGAAACGGGCTTGGACCCAAGCTAGGCCTCCTTGCCTTCTTCTCGAAGGCCTTACAAGGGACTTAAACACTGGTGGGATCTTGGTGTCCATTTGGAGAGTGAGGAGCTGGAACTGAGCCAGCAACTGCCAAGAGGTTCTGGCACAGGAAGTTATGGGCAAGGTTTTGTTATCCACCTAGTGTGGACAGGATTAGAGAAATCCATTGAAAGACAAATGCAGCCTCCTATGGGCATTTGTCTCCTGTTCCTCCTCCTTGGAGTGAGAAGTAGCAGGCTTTCAAGTGCTATCCTGGTGTTATGGGGCACCAGCATCTCTTGAGGCAGCAGTGTTAGAACACCAAGGATAGGCCAGTTCCAGGTGGCATATAATAGAGGCAAGTGTGCTTGCTGAAGTTCTCAGGTATACCCAACTGTCTTAAGGCCCATTGTCTGGAGTTCAGAGGGCCCAAAGAGAAGTGTAACCCCCAAGCCAAACCAAGAAGTATTACGACTTTTAAGGGAGCAGTTGTGGAAAAACAGATGGGGACCAAAAACAGTGAAAAGGATTGAAAATGAAAACACACTTAAAAATCCTTCCCTGTCAGACGTAGCATTACCCATGACCTTGCTTCACTTCTCCGTACATGTCTTTCATAGCAGGCACATTGTAAAGAAGCATGATTATTCCTAGAAATGCAAAAATAGGTGACAAAAGTGATGTCACTGAAGATGAAGTAGGAAATTCTAGTGCTCCATCCCTCCACAAAAGCAACTAATGAGCTGACAAAAACTGTCAGAATCCATTTTTACAAAACTCTTGATCTGGTTGAAAACTTATGAAAACCAAGGAAGGCTTGGTAGAGGAAAAAGTGACTACTTTGAGGTGAGAAAGGGCTGTAGTATTTTAAATTCCCCACCTATCATCTCCCAATCACTACACTGCCTTAAAGATGGTTTCTGCCCACCTGGTGCATCATGTTAGTGCCCAAGGGAGCAATACAGACTTTATTCTCAAAGAACCGTCGTTGTCCGTTTCAACCTGTCTGGAGACTCCCTCAATGACTGGTGTAGGAGCTTGCTTTTGACTTACTTGGAATGTTTCCAGGGCTGTGGTGTCTTCCAGAAAGATATTTACTATAAGAATTTAAAGGCACAAGTATTAGCCAAAGCAGCCTGGGGCAAAGGACAATAGTCAGGATAAGCAATAGACAGATGGAAAAGCATAGGAAGGAGGAGATTCCAAAAGGAGATATGTGGGGGAATAAGGAATTTTAAAAGTTCCTGCATGTACTGGAGAAACAAGAAAATCACAGATGTGCCCAGGGCTGAATAACTGCTCAGAAAAGGTCTGAGGAGACCCTAAGCTCTCAAGTCTCACTACTCTTTAGGCTCCCTGCAAGCTGGAAGTGAAGGGTAAGGTAGAGTTGTGAACAGCCTGGATAATCGTTGAGAGAGTTCCACAACATAAAACCAGTCTGCAAAGACTGAGAGTGTTTTTCTTAGGCTTTGGATGTTCAAAGAAAGTCTGTTAGAACACTAAGTGATCACTAAGCTAACAGAACATAGACTGAAATGGCCACACATAACAAAGAATGTAGATTTTACAAAAATAATTAAGAAAAGTCACTAAACAAACAAAAAACAACTCACAACTAAACCTGTGGGGAGGGGGATTAGAAATCTGATTTCTAGCATTGATACATTATAACATTCAAAATGCCTAGTTTGCAACAACCAAAAATAAGATATGCAAACAAGAGTATGGCCCATTCATAGGGAAAAAAAGGAATTAATAGAAACTGTCTAGAACAAAGCCTAGGCATTGGACTTACTAGAAAAGACTTTAAATCAACTCTTAAATATGCTCAAAGGGACAAAGGAAACTAAATACAAAGAGCTAAAGGAAACTAGAAGAACAGTGCCTGACCAAATGAAGAATATCAATAAGCACATAGAAATTATAAAAAAAGGAATCAAGTAGAAATTTTGGAACTGAAACGTACAGTAATGAAAATGAAAAATTAACTAAAATATTCCAACAATAGATTTGATCAGGAGAAAGAATCAGTGAACTTGAAGCTAGATCAATTGAGACTGACCAGTTTGAGGAGCGGAAAGGAAAAATAATGAAGAAAAATAAATATAGCCTAAGAGACCATCTAGTATATCATCTTACACATAATGGGAGTTAACAGAAGGAGGAGAGAGATAAAGGGGCAGAAAGGATAGTTGAAGAAATAATGGCCCAAACTCCAAATTTGATAAAAGACATGAAAGTACACATCCAAGAAGCTCAACAGACTCTATGTAAGCGAAACAAAAAACGTCCACAATGAGTCACATTATGATCAAACTGGCAAAACCCACAAAGCCAGAATCTTGAAAGCATCAGGAGGGTCTCATCATATACAAAGTATCCTCAATAAGATTAAATCAATCCTCAGTTGATTTCTATTCAGAAACCCTGGAAGCCGAAAGGCATTGGGATAATATATTTAAAATTCTTAAAAAAAAAAAAAAAAACCCTGTCAACCAAGGATTCCATATCCAGCAAGACAAACTTTCAAAAATGACAGAGAAACTAAGACATTCCTAGAAAAAAGAAACAAATGCAGTTTTTTACTAGTAGACTTTCCATACCAGAAATGCAAAAGGGAGGCCTCCAAGGCAAAATGAAGACACTAGACAGTAAATCAAACC
This sequence comes from Tapirus indicus, assembly GCA_031878705.1. NCBI lineage: Eukaryota > Metazoa > Chordata > Mammalia > Perissodactyla > Tapiridae > Tapirus > Tapirus indicus. The sequence continues at coordinate 109,622,030 of CM062942.1, read as the reverse complement.
CATATGAAGAAATAAACAACAAGGAAAAAGGTAGCTATATAGATACCTATAAAAGCCAGAAATGCTGTAGTTTTGTACTCCTTTTTTTCTCTTTATGATTTAAAAGGTAAGTACAGAAGCAATAATTATAAATGTTAACAGCACACAATGTTTGAAGATGTAATTTGTGAAAATAACAAAAGATGTTTGAGCTGTAAAGGAGCAGGTTTTGTATGCTATCAATCTAATTTGTTATTTAATCAGAATGACTGTTATCGTGTTAAGAAATTAATTGTATTCTCCAGGGTAACAATCAAGGAAAAGATTTCAAATATACGGAAAAAGAAATGAGAAGGGAATAGAAATGGTACACTACAAAAAACCCAATCAATCACAAAAGAATGTAGTAATTGAGGAATTGAGGAAAAAATGTATAAGACATACAAGAGAACAAATAGCAAAATGGCAAGTCTTTCTTTACCATTAATTACTTTAAATGTAAATAGATTAAAATCTCCAATTTAAAAACAGAGATTGGCAGAATGTTTTTAAGAAAATATGATACAACTATATGCTGTCTAAAAGAGACTCACATTAGATCCAATTTATAAATAAAGTAAGAATAAAAGGATAGAAAAACATATTCTATGAAAATAGTAAACAAAAGAGATAATACCAGACAAAAATATGCTTTAAGACAAAAATTGTTTCAGGAGACAAAAAGGGACATTATATATTAATAAAAGTTTCAATCTATCAAGAAGATGTAATAGTTATAAACACATGCACTTCATGAAAGAGTCCCAAAATTTATGAAGGAAAAACTTAACAGAACTGAAAGGAAAAATAAGAGTTCTATAAAAACACTTGGAACAGTTTTTCCACAGTATAAAGTGCAAGAATACTCCACTTGAAATAATGCATAAAACTAGACAGAAGGACACTAAGGAAATAGAGAATGTGAACAGTCTAAGCTAACTAGATTTAACAGATTATATATAAGCAGAATACATATATTTCTCAAATATACATGGAACATTCTCTAGGATACATGGAATGTTAGACTAGAATATGTCTCAATAAATTTAAGGTTGAAATCATAGAAAGTGTATTCTCTGACTACAGTGGAAATCAATAACATAAGGAAAACTGGAAAACTCACTGTATTAGACTTCTCCAGAGAAACAGAACCAATTATATATATATATATATATACACACTACAAAATATTAATATATAATACTAGATATCATAATATATAACTATATATTATATATTACTTAACATATATTTTACTATATTACATTATACATTATATAGTATACTACATTATTTATAGTGTTATATAATATTTATAATATTATATGTAATTTATATATTTGGTCAAGTAGAAATTGACATTTGGAAAAGAGAAGAAGCCTGATGAGGGTAAGTGGCTTAGATCTCAGTTTGCTATCTCATGGAAACCAAAAGCAAACAGCTAAGAGAATGAGCAGGTTTCTTCTAAGTGAGCAAACTACAAGACAGCCATATTTTCTGGTGTCTTTGCCTCTTCGTGGCGTTTTTTCAAACGCGAAGGGCGGGAGAAGAATGCTCAGAAGCAGAGCTAGTTGGCTTTTCTGTGACCATACTGCCCTCGTGCGGAGATAGTTTGAGAAATCCCAAGTTCTGAGCGGTTCCTCCATGAGCGGCCTAGCTGTTGAGGGAGGTCGGGCCAGTGGGAGGCCGAACAGGTCCTGGACCCAAGCCTGGCCTCCCTACCTTTTTCTCTGTGGCCTGCAGGAGCAGTGGACAAAGTCAGGGTCTAGGTGTGGTATCTGATAGGTAAGACGCCAGGATCCAGCCTGCTGCTGCCAGGAAGTCCAGGCACAGGAAGTAGGGGGCGGAGTCTCAGTTTCCTAACAGTATGGGCAGAACTTAGAGCCGATTGCAGGCTCCGAGAGCATATGTATGTCTGCGATTACGCCCTTTGAGGGTTTAGGCAGGCTGTCTATCCCTGTGTTGTGGGGCCTGCCTCCATTGTGACAGCAGAGACAGAGTACAGTGGACGGCCTGCGCCAGGTATCATGTGTAGCCAATGTCACTGATGGAGTTGAGGTACACCAAAAGTCTGTGAGTACCGTTGCTTGGAGCAAGAAGGGCCTGTATAGAAGGAATGGGCATACACTGACATGCCAATGTAGGCCAGAACACAGACTGGAATTGCTCAAGTGCATGAAAACCACGAATGTAATGAAAGGCCTTGAGGAATTCTCTGAACCCAACATCTAGCAGCTCCTTGGCTTTGCAGGCTCATTGTAGAGCCCAGGAATAATTCCTTTGTCCTGACAGGATCCTGATGTCATCTCAGCTCTTAAAAGGAGAGCTTTTTCTTGGTATTCTCCTGAGAAGGACGGCACTATTTCAGCCTGAGAAACCACTATTGACCTCCTACTAGTGTGTGTTCTTCTCTGTGCCAGCTTCCTAGGTAGTTCCCGATGAAGATTCCTCAGTGACCTTACAAGATATCCCCCCCTTTGGTATGGAGCCCTCCAGATACCGCATGACTCATGACGGTAGAATCAAGGAGGGTGCCAAAAGTTCAAGGGTGGCTCTCTCCTCGTGGCATTCTTCTTACTTTCTCTGTGTCAGTATCTGAATTCTTAAAGGAAGTAATGTTGGTCTGGTGCTCTGTTGTGACCTTCCAGAGGTTCAAGATCTTTTGTAGGTGTGGCCTCTCCTGGATGCTGATGACCCAGGCAGGCATTCCGCTTTGAAAGGTAATCTTTCATTAAAACCAGGGGAAGAGAACTGGCTTTCATGACATCCTTGCCTGTGCCTAGCTCTCCTTCAGGCTGGTCATGGTTAAGTTCAGTGATGGTGTGTGGACACTGGTGCCATTGGCAGGCAGGAGCACGTTGGAGATCCTCTGGGAAGCATGTCTCAACGGCTGTAGGTCCTGTGAAAGACGGAGATGACCTCTGCCCTCCCCTCCTATTTCACCTGTAGTAGACTTGGAGAGAAAGCCTGAATGGGCTGCCTGCTATGGAGGAGTAGTTTGACCTGACCATTTTCTTGGAAGAATACAACTATATGTATGGGGACAGTGTCTCATATCTGAAGCTAGAAATATGGTTGGTCCTAGCTTGGAATTTCTTAGGCTCGAAACTGTTGTATTGTCTCTTGCTGACTGTCTTTAATAGAGGCCTTGTGCCTGTCAGTGGTTGGAAGCCTAAGGCAATCACACCTAGCCAAGTCCCAGTGGTAGAGCCTAGAAGTGTCATTAATGTTTCCTTTGTGAGAGTGGATAGTGGGGAGGGGCAATGAGTCCACCATTTTTTAAAAATCCATTCACTTTAGGTACACCAGGTATTCCCTGCAGCCCGTACAGAGCCTGAATTCCTTTCTCTTTGTCCTGATAGGCAGAAACATTCTCTTCCTGTTATTTGTGGAGAAAAGCTATCTATTATACCTCGAGGATCAAAGATAAATTTTCTAACATCATGTAAGAGAAATGGCAAAAACAAATTGTGTTTTACTCTGTTTCTAACATATGTGATAAATTTGAACTCCACATACAAACATTTATGTATTCTAGAGAGCCAATATTCCCATTGAGACGTATGTTTAAAATTTTGAACAAAACAACTAACAGTGTCTTCCTTTCTAAAGCAATGTTTTTGAGGGTGTACTTACAAATTTTACCTGTGTATATAGTGAAGGCTTGAAATGTTGACAAATAAGGGTTAGTTTTAATAATATTCAGTGTTATGTTCTCTAAAAAAGACACAGAACTACCTACATGATGAAATGATTAACTATCTTGTCCTTTATAGTCAAGGAAACTAAAAGCTTCTAATAAGTTATTACTTAGCACAAAATCCAATCAAAGTATATTTAATGAAATTTATGTAGCCTCTCTATATAAGCCCTGAGAAAAATAATAGAAGGAAAAGTCTCAAACCACAAGCAAATTTCATATAAATGAAGTCATTTGAAACCTGTGACAAGTAAAATTTCCATGCACATACACACTTGTTACACCCCTGCACAAATATAAATAGAAGAAAGATCAGAATGCAATAAATCAAAATATTGAGTTTTCTTGAGCCTCTTCAATAGAGAATATCCCTCATTTACTTCTTTATAATTGTTCAATTTTTCATTGCTTTGCCAGATGCTTGTAGTATCTTTAGGATTTGAGCAACAGTAAAGAAATGTTATAAGATTTAGCAATAAACTACTATCAGTTACCTTGTGAATAGTTAATGCCATTGGAAATTTGTCATTACTTAATAGTGTCTGAAATATCCACAGCACTAAATTCTCCCTATAGTGTCACTAGGATGGAATTGAAGAAAGATTCAACGTGATTTTCATGTATATGTGTGTTTGTGTGTTTTGAACACTTTTTTGAGAAAATAGGGAGTATATTGATGAACCTATATCAATTTATTTCATGATCAAGCACATATAATATTTGAATGCCTGTATCTATCAAGTTGCTAATGGTGGTTGCCTTAGGAAAGTGGGATTTGTGCTGAAGTGTTTCTGTTTGTCCTTCAAAGATTTGTGACTTCTAAGAGATTTTTCAAGAAGCTGTCACATGAAGAAGTTGAAGAATGTTTAATGACATAGGAAAGTGCTACGTTCTAACCTTGAGTGATGAAACTATGAGACAAAACCCTGTGTAACTTCTGATTGGAAATTGTACATGTGTAAGTATATGTATCCTGCCACGTGGAGAGGTGTATGGTATATAGTGATGTGAGCTATCTGGGCCTTCTCTTAAAGTCCTGCCAAACATTTGCCAATTATTCAAAACATGAAGGAAGAGGATGAAGGATTCCGTGGTTGCCTGGGTAGGAAGACAGGTCAAACACTACTTGGATTTGTGAATTGGAGGCTAGAGATGTTTTCCTGCAGGGTTCAGTCAATTTCTTCTCCCTTTTGTGACTAGATTCATCTAACCTGAAGCAGACAATTTGATACCATGTGAAAATGCTAGACAAGTAATGTTGAATGAAGAAAAGCTGATGCTCATAATTTGGGTGGAAATTTGATTTCTGTAAAACAAGATGCCTTATGAGGGTGGATAGTTTTAGACTTCAGTTTGATTTCAGATGGAAACCAAAATCAAAACTGGGAAAATGCTAGCAGCTGTGTTTTCTGGCACGTTTGTCTCCTGGTGGCATTTTTTCAGACTGGATGTGCAGGCACAGGGCTTGTGGGCATATCTTGAGCACTACTGCCATTGTGAGAAAAGTTGCAAAGCTCCCTAAGCGGTAACAGCTTCCTTCCTGTGAGGCCTGCCAGGTGGCATATAGCAGGAGCAACTGTGCTTGCTGCAGGTCTCAGGTGCACCCAATTGTCTGGAGGCCCATTGCTTGGAACTAGGAGGGCCTGCATGGAAGTGGTACCACCGAGCCAAGCAAAGAATGGTTAGATCTTCTTCTAGTGGAGCAGATGCACGGAAACAGATGGGTCACAAAAACAGTGAAAAGAATGGGAAATCAACCTACATTTTAAAAGTCTTTGTCTGCTGGAGGTGGCACTCCCTGTGATCTTGCTTCACTTCTTCATACATGGCTGTTATAGCAGGTATATTTTAAAGAAGTTTGCTTGTCTCTAGAAATACCAAAACAGGTGGCAAATGTGACATCAATGAAAATGGTGGAGTAGGAAACTTCAGCTCTGTATCTCTCTACAAAAGCAACTGAAACACTCAACAAACTGGAAATATATATATATTTTTTATTTTATTTTTTTATTTTTTATTTTTTTTATTGATGTCTTAGTTTATAACACTGTGGGGTTTTAGTTGTACATTTTTGTCCGTCACCTTGTGGATGTAACCCTTCACCCCTTGTGCCCCCCCCACCCCCCTTCCCCTTGGTAACCACCAATCAGTTCTCTCTGTCCGTGTGTTCACTTATATTCCATATATGAGTGAGTTCATGCAGTGTCTGTCCTTCTCTCTCTGGCTTATTTCACTTAACATAATACCCTCTAGGTCCTTCCATGTTGTTGCAAATGGGACAATTGTGTCTTTTCTTATGGCTGAGTAGTATTCCATTGTATGTATATACCACATCTTCTTTAACCAATCTTCAGTTGAGGGACACTTGGGTTGCTTCCACTTCTTGGCTATAGTGAATAATGCTGCAATGAACATAGGGGTGCATACGCCTCTTGTGATGGTTGATTTCACGTCCATTGGGTAGATGCCCAAGAGTGGTATTGCTGGATCATACGGTATTTCTATTTTTAATTTTTTGAGGACTCTCCATACTGTTTTCCATAGAGGCTGCACCAATTTGCATTCCCACCAGCAGTGAATGAGGGTCCCCGTTTCTCCACAACCTCTCCAGCATTTGTTGTTATTTGTCTTGGTGATTATAGCCATTCTAACCGGTGTAAGGTGATATCTCAGTGTAGTTTTGATTTGCATTTCCCTGATAATTAGTGATGTTGAACATCTTTTCATGTGTCTATTGGCCATCTGTATCTCTTCCTTGGAAAAATGTCTGTTCATATCCTCTGCCCATTTTTTGATCGGGTTGTTTGTTTTTTTGTTGCTCAGTTGTATGAGATCTTTCAACAAACTGGAAATAGAAGGGAATTTCCTCAACATGATATGGGGCATTTGTGAAAAAACCCACAGCTGGTAGTATGCTCAATAGTAAAAGACTGAATGTTTTACCTCTAAGATCAGGAACAAGATAAGAATGCCCGCTTTTGTCATTTCTATTGTGCATTGTCCTGGAAGTTTTAGCCAGGATAATCAGGCAAAAAAAAAATATGTGTAAAAGGCATTCAAATTAGAAAGGAAGAAGTAAAATTATCTCTGTTCACAGATAACATGATTATATATGAAGAAAATCCTAAGAAATCCACAAATATAATATTAGTGCTAATTAGTGAATTCAGCAAGTACTACAGAACAGAAAAGCAATGCACAGAAATCAGTTGTATTTGTATACACTAGCAATGAACAATCTGAAAATGAAATTAAGAAAACAATTCCATTTACAATAGCATCAAAATGAATAATATACTTAGGACAATATTTAACTAAAGAAATGAAAGACTAGTACATTAAAAAGTGCTAAAGGAATGAAAGATGACCAAAACAAATAAAAAGATATCCTTTGATCATGGCTTGGAAGACTAAATAGTGTTAAGATGGCAGTGCTACCCAGAAAGGTCTGCAGATTCAATGGAATCTCTATCATTATTCCAACAACTGTTTTTGCAGAAATGGAAAGCAAATACTAAAATTCATATGGAATTGCAAGAGACTTCTGAAGCCAAAACAATCTTGACTAGGAAAATCCAAGCTGGAGGATTCACTTCCATATTTCAAAACATACTACAAGGCTACAGTGATCAAAGCAGTGTGGTACTCAAATAAAAATAGACACATGGATCAATAAATAGATTGAGAGTGCAGAATAAACCCATACACTATGGTCAATTGATTTTCAACAAAGGTGCCAAGGTCATTTAATGGGCAAAGAAGAGTCTCTAACAAATGGTGCTGAGAAAACTGGATATCCACATGTAAAAGAATGACTTTAGACCCCTACTTCACACCACATGCAAGAATTAACTCAACATGTGTCAGAGTTCTAAATGTAAGAGGTGCAACTGTAAATCTTTAGAGAAAAATATAGGGGCAAATCTTCATGACCTTGGATTTGAAAATGGCTTCTTAGATATGCCACCAGAAGCACAGACAACAGAAGGAAAAATAAATGAACTTCATCAAAATTAAAAAAAAAAAAAAAAAAAAACTTTGTGCATCTAAGAACACCATATCAAGAAAGTAAAAAGACAATCTGCAGAGGGAGAAAATATTTGTAAATCATTTATCTGACAAAGTTTTAATATGCAGAATATATAAAGAACTCTTACAACTCAACGACAAAAAGACAAATAACCCAATTAAAGAAGAATAGGCAAAGGACTTGAATATATGTTTATCCAAAGAAGATATAAAAATGGCCAACATGCACATGAAAAGATGCTTAACATTAGTCAAAACAGAAATGTAAACTAAAGCCACCGAGTGATAACACTTCATGCCTACTAGGAATGGCTATAATTAAAAAAAAAAAATACAAGTATTGGTGAGGATGTGGAAAAATTGGAACTCCAATACAGTGCTAGTGGGAATGCAAAATGTGCAGCTGCTATGGAAAACAGTTTGGCAGTGCTTCAAAAATTTAAACAGAATTACCAGATGGCACAAAGTTATTTCAAGTATTTTACTATCATAACTCTGTGTCTGAAGGCAGTATCCTTTCATTTGAGAATAACAAGAATTACAGGTGAACTGTGAAAATACAGCAAACCAAATAAAGCTGAATATTTAATGAAATCTCAGTCTACGTTCAACCAAAGGAAGCAGAAAAGTACCAAGATGGTTTTCAAATGTAATCCTTAACCCTAGGTCACTGACCCAGGGATGTTGCTAATGGTGTCACAAGTGAAGCAGAGGGAGAGCTGAAAAAAAAAAAAAAAAAAAAAGAATTACCATATGACCCAGGAATTCCACTCCTAGGTATATACCCAAAAGAATTGAAAACAAGTACTCAAACAAGTACATGTAAATACGCATGTTTGTAGCAGCCTAGTCACGATAGCCAAAAGGTGGACACAAGAGAAATGTCCATCACTTGATGGATGGAAAAAGAAAATGTGATATATACATACAATGGATATTATTCAGCCATAAAAAGAGGTGAAGTACTGATGTGTGTTACAACATGGATGTACCTTAAACATGCTAAGTGAAAAAGGAGAGACACAAAAGGCCACATACTGTATGATTCCGTTTATATAAAATAATGAGAATAGGTAAACCCATTTAGGCAGAAATCAGATTAGAGTTTGCCAGGGTCTGAGCAGAGGAGGGAATGGAGAAAGACTACTAAATGGGTCTAGGGTTTCCTTTTGGGGTAATGAAAATGATTTGGAAGTAGATAGAGATAATACTTGTACAGCATTGTGAATGTACTTAATGCCCTTGAGTTATACACATTAAAATGGTTAATTTTATGTTACATGAATTTTACCTCAATTTTAAAAAGTGGCAATAGTTTTAAACACATCAGTATTCCAAAGAATTATTAATGATATTTGAAAAGCATTTAAGCTATAAGTGAAGAAAATTTGTTTAAACAATCATAGTACTGGTTTTGAACATTACAGGCATACCTCATTTTATTGCACTTCCCAGATCTGCATTTTTTTTTCTTTTTTTTACAAATTGAAGGTTTGTGGCAACACTGCATCAAGCAAGTCTATCAGTGTCATTTTTCCAACATTTGTTCACTTTGTGTCTCTGTGCCACATTTTGGTAATTCTTGTAATATTTCAAACTTTTTCATTGTTACATGTTATGCTGATCTGTGATCAGTGATCTTTGATGTTACTATTGTAATTGATTTGGGGCCCCACAAATTAAGAGACTACAAACTTAATCGATAAATGTTGTATGTGTTCTGACTGTTCCACCAATCAACTATTCCCCCATCTCTCTCCCTCTCCTTGGGCCTCCCTGTTCCCTGAGGCACAACATTATTGAAATTAGGCCAATTAATAACCCTACAATGGCCTCTAAGTGATCAAGTGAAAGGAAGAGTTGTACATGTTGCACGTTAAATCAAAAACTAGAAATGATTAACCTTAGTGAGGAAGGCATGTCAAAAGTTGAGATAGGCCGAAAGCTAGGCCTCTTGCCCCAAACAGTTAGCCAAGTTGTAAATGCAAAGGACGAGTTCTTGAAGGAAATTAAAAGTGCTACTCCAGTGAAGACACAAATGATGAGAGCAATACAGCTTTACTGCTGATATGGAGAAAGTTTTACTGGTCTGGATAGATCAAACCAGCTACAACATTTGCTTAAGCCAAAGCCTAATCCAGGCCAGGCCCTAACTCTTTTCAATTCTGTGAAGGCTAAGAGAGGTGAGGAAGCTGCAGAAGAGAAGTTTGAAACTAACAGAGGTTAGTTCATGAGGTTTAAGGAAAGAACCCTTCTCCATAACATAAAAGTGCAAGGTGAAGCAGCAAGTGCTGATGTAAAAGGTGCAGCAAGTTATTCAGAAGATCTAGGTAAGACAATTAACGAAGGTGGCTACACTAAACAACAGATTTTCAATGTAGACAAAGCAGCCTTCTATTGGAAGAAGATGTCATCTAAGGACTTTCATAGCTAGAGAGGAGAAGTCAGTGTCTGGCTTCAAAGCTTCAAAGGACAGGCTGACTCTCTTGTTAGGAGCTAATGCGGCTGGTGACTTTAAGTTGAAGCCAGTGCTCATTTACTATTCCCAAAATCCTAGGGCCCTTAAGAATTATGCTAAACGTACTCTGCTCTGTAAATGAAACAACAAAGCCTGGATGACAGCACACTGTTTACAACACAGCTTACTGAATATTTTAAGCTCACTGTTGATACCTACTGCTCAGAAAACAAGATTCCTTTCAAAATGTTACTGCTCATTGACAATGCACCTGGTCACCCAAGAGCTCTGATGGAGATGTACAGTGAGATTAATGTTGTTTTCATGCCTGCTAACACAACATCCATTCTGCAGCCCATGGATCAAGGAGTAATTTCGACTTTCAAGTCTTATTATTTAAGCAATACATTTCGTAAGGCTATAACTGCCATAGATAGTGATTCCTCTGATGGATCTGGACAAAGTAAATTGAAAACCTTCTGGAAAGGATTCACCATTATAGATGCCATTAAGAATATTTGTGATTCATGGGAAGAGGTCAAAATATCAACATTAAAAGGAGTTTGGAAGAAGTTGATTCCAACCCTCATGGATGACTTTGAGGAGTTGAAGACTTCACTGGAGGAAGTAACTGCAGATGTGGAAATAGCAAGAGAACTAGAATTAGATGTGGATCCTGAAGTTGTTACTGAATTGCTGCAATCTCATGGTAAAACTTTAACGGATAAGGAGTTGCTTCTTATGTATGGAGCAAAGTGGTTTCTTGAGATGGAATCGACTCCTGGTGAAGATGCTGTGAAGCCTGTTGAAATGACAACAAAGGATTTAGAATATTAAAGAAACTTGGTTGATAAAGCAGGAGCAGGTTTTAAGAGGATTGACTCCAATTTTGAAAGAAATTCTGCGTGTAAAATGTGGGGGAGGGGAGAGGGCAAAAGGGGTAAAAGGGCACATTTGTATGGTGATGGATGGCAACTTGACTTTTGATGGTGAACACAATGTAATCTACACAGAAGTCAAAATATAATGATGTACACCTGAAATTTATGTAATGTTATAAACCAGTGTTTCCTCAATAAAAAATAAATTTAAACAAAACACAAAAACCAAAATGCTATCAATCACCTTCACATGCTACAGAGAAATTGTTCTTGAAAGGAAGAGTCAATCAATGTGGCAAACTTCATTGTTGTCTTATTTTAAGAAATTGCCACAGCCACCCCAACCTTCAGCAACCACCACCCTGATCAGTTGGCAGCCATCAACACTAACGCGAGACCTTCCGCCAGCAAAAGGATTGTGACTTGCTGAAGGCTCAGATGATGGTTAGCATTTTTTAGCAATAACGTATTTTTAAATTAAGGTATGTACTTTTTAAAAACAAAACTTTTGCAAACTTAATAGACTACAGCATAGTGTAAATATAACTTTTATATATACTAGGAAACCAAAAAATTTGTGTGACTTGCTTTATTGCAATATTCACTTTATTGCAGTGGTCTAGAACAAAAGCCACAATGTCTCTGAGGTATGCTTATGTTTTATAAAAGTATATATTATGTGTGCATATGGAAGGGATAATAATACATGGCTAAGACATTTTAAAAGTGATCATTTCTTTTCACTGATTGACCTACCATATATTTTTGACTTTATAATTTCTTCAAGATATTCTAGAATAAAATATAAGAAAATTCGAGCATTCAAAAATATATATTGATGTGGACATATGTAAATGATATAAGGTGCTGCTAAAGACTGTGCAAAAGTACAAACAAGCTCTGTGTCTTAGTTAACAATGAGAAAGTATCATGACTAATCCTGAAGAAAAAACAGTGATAAACATACACAGGAAAGTCATAGGAAACAGTCTAAGACCATTTAATGACATGGAAAATGCTTGTTTTCCAATGTTATATGTTGACACAATGAGACAAAATCATGTGTCCCATCTGATTGGAGTTTATAGTCATTTAAATATGTGTCACTCCAAGTAGGGCATTGTGTGGCATTCAGTCTTGAGAACTATCTGGACCTTCCTCTTAGAGCTCCACCAAATGACTGCCTCCAATTCAACATGCAAGGCCTGATATATGGAGACTCCAGGGAACTTGGGAAGTGAGACAATAACCAAGTGCCCTTTTGCCTAGGTTTGCTCTCTTCCAAGCCCTTAGATGTAATCATTTTATTTTCCCTTTTAGGCATGGATCCCTGAGGTTTGCCCCCTGTCACCCCGAAAAAACTTGCTGCATGAGAAAATGCTAGAGATAATACTGAGTGAAGATGAGCAGATATGGGAAGACTTGATCAAGTAGAAATTTAAATCTGGAAAAGAGAAGATGCCTGATGAGAGTTGTTGGCTGACATCTCAATTTGATATCCTATGGAAACCAAAAGCAGAAGGCTAAGAGTATGAAGAGTTTGCCTCAACCTGATTTTATGTATAAATATATATATATATAATTATTATTAACCCAGTAATATATATATACTATATAATACTATGTATCATAATATATAACCGTATATTACATAACATTATGTATTATACTATATTACATTATACATAGTATATATAGTATTATATAATATTTATATATACTATTATATATATTTGGTCAAGTAGAAATTGACATTTGGAAAAGAGAAGAAGCCTGATGAGGGTAAGTGGCTTAGATCTCAGTTTGCTATCTCATGGAAACCAAAAGCAAACAGCTAAGAGAATGAGCAGGTTTCTTCTAAGTGAGCAAACTACAAGACAGCCATATTTTCTGGTGTCTTTGCCTCTTCGTGGCGTTTTTTCAAACGCGAAGGGCGGGAGAAGAATGCTCAGAAGCAGAGCTAGTTGGCTTTTCTGTGACCATACTGCCCTCGTGCGGAGATAGTTTGAGAAATCCCAAATTCTGAGCGGTTCCTCCATGAGCGGCCTAGCTGTTGAGGGAGGTCGGGCCAGTGGGAGGCCGAACAGGTCCTGGACCCAAGCCTGGCCTCCCTACCTTTTTCTCTGTGGCCTGCAGGAGCAGTGGACAAAGTCAGGGTCTAGGCTTGGTATCCGATAGGTAAGACGCCAGGATCCAGCCTGCTGCTGCCAGGAAGTCCAGGCACAGGAAGTAGGGGGCGGAGTCTCAGTTTCCTAACAGTGTGGGCAGGACTGAGAGCCAAGTGCAGACTACGGGGGCGTATGTATGTCTGCGAATACGCCCTTTGAGGGTTTAGGTAGGCTGTCTCTCCCTGTGTTGTGGGGCCTGGCTCCATTGTGACAGCAGAGACAGAGTACAGTGGACGGCCTGCGCCAGGTATCATGTGTAGCCAATGTCACTGATGGAGTTGAGGTACACCAAAAGTCTGTGAGTACCGTTGCTTGGAGCAAGAAGGGCCTGTATAGAAGGAATGGGCATACACTGACATGCCAATGTAGGCCAGAACACAGACTGGAATTGCTCAAGTGCATGAAAACCACGAATGTAATGAAAGGCCTTGAGGAATTCTCTGAACCCAACATCTAGCAGCTCCTTGGCTTTGCAGGCTCATTGTAGAGCCCAGGAATAATTCCTTTGTCCTGACAGGACCCTGATGTCATCTCAGCTCTTAAAAGGAGAGCTTTTTCTTGGTATTCTCCTGAGAAGGACGGCACTATTTCAGCCTGAGAAACCATTATTGACCTCCTACTAGTGTGTGTTCTTCTCTGTGCCAGCTTCCTAGGTAGTTCCCGATGAAGATTCCTCAGTGACCTTACAAGATATCCCCCTCTTTTGTATGGAGCCCTCCAGATACCGCATGACTCATGATGGTAGAATCAAGAAGGGTGCCAAAAGTTCAAGGGTGGCTCTCTCCTCGTGGCATTCTTCTTACTTTCTTTGTGTCAGTATCTGAATTCTTAAAGGAAGTAATATTGGTCTGGTGCTCTGTTGTGACCTTCCAGAGGTTCAAGATCTTTTGTAGGTGTGGCCTCTCCTGGATGCTGATGACCCAGGCAGGCATTCCGCTTTGAAAGGTAATCTTCCATTAAAACCAGGGGAAGAGAACTGGCTTTCATGACATCCTTGCCTGTGCCTAGCTCTCCTTCAGGCTGGTCATGGTTAAGTTCAGTGATGGTGTGTGGACACTGGTGCCATTGGCAGGCAGGAGCACGTTGGAGATCCTCTGGGAAGCATGTCTCAACGGCTGTAGGTCCTGTGAAAGACGGAGATGACCTCTGCCCTCCCCTCCTATTTCACCTGTAGTAGACTTGCAGAGAAAGCCTGAATAGGCTGCCTGCTATGGAGGAGTAGTTTGACCTGACCATTTTCTTGGAAGAATACAACTATATGTATGGAGACAGTGTCTCATATCTGAAGCTAGAAATATGGTTGGTCCTAGCTTGGAATTTCTTAGGCTCGAAACTGTTGTATTGTCTCTTGCTGACTGTCTTTAATAGAGGCCTTGTGCCTGTCAGTGGTTGGAAGCCTAAGGCAATCAATCACACCTAGCCAAGTCCCAGTGGTAGAGCCTAGAAGTGTCATTAATGTTTCCTTTGTGAGAGTGGATAGTGGGGAAGGGCAATGAGTCCACCATTTTTTAAAAATCCATTCACTTTAGGTACACCAGGTATTCCCTTCAGCCCATACAGAGCCTGAATTCCTTTCTCTTTGTCCTGATAGGCAGAAACATTCTCTGCTTGTGATTTAGGGAGAAAAGCAAACTGTTGGATCAAACCACAAAAGTTTGCTGACAGCAGGTCAGAGAAATGGCAAGAGTGTGATAACATTGAACCAAAGAAATAAGTATATGTATTCTGGGGAGCCAATATGCACTTTGAGTTGTATGTATAAAAATTTGAGCAAAACAAAAACAGTGTCTTTCTTTCCAAATCAATCTTTTGAGGGTGTACTTTCACGTTTATATATGTATTATTATGTAAATAATATATAATATTATTTATGTATATAAATATTGACAAACAAGTCTTATTTATATATGTTATATATATATACATAAATATTGACAAACAGGGCTTGTTATTGATAACACTCATGTAGATTCATTCCCCTGCGTGTTTTTTTAGAGTAAACACCTGGCCTGATCCAAACCACTCCGTAAACATAAATCCAATTTTAATACAGATTTATTTTCTATGTGAAAGTAAATCTAGGAATATGTATATATTGTTGAAAGATACGATATAAATAATCCAAAAGGTTATCAGTTGTCTTAACAGGTTTTAGGAGAGTGCTTTTCTTCTCGATCAGTTTATTTTCTGAATCTTTAGCATGTACTATTCCCTAATATTCTAGTGAGAAAATATTATAAGCCTTATACCTGAGGTAAAGTGTAACACATACAGACACATAAACACACACACAAACACCATGAAGTCACAGGAAGTAGCTGAATAGTATTTAATATCATCAGAAAAGTCTGTGTTCTAATGTTAAATGATGAAACCATGAGACAAAACCGAGTAACCGCTAATTGTAATTTATACATATGTAAGTATATGTGTCATGCCATATATAGCATGCTGTAATGACAGCTGTCTGATCCCTCTTCTTATGGCTCATGCCAATTGTTGCCTACAATTCACCACAAAAGTTGTCAAAATGGAGATATACTCCCAGCTTGTCTAGGAGGTGATGCATGTCAAAGACCACTTGGATGTGCAAATTGTTGGCTTGAGAAGATCTCTAGGCTTCAGGCAATTTCTTCTCATTTTTCTGTCTGGATCTCCCCAGTTTATCTCTTGAAGGAGACAATTTGATGCCATGGGAAAATACTGTACCTGTAAAGCTGAGTGAAGCAATTCAGAACCACATAGACAAAGTCAGTTGGAAATTTAATTTCTGAAAGAACAAGATGCCTGATGAGGGTGGCTGGTTTTAGGCCTCAGTTTGATTTCAGATGGAAATCAAAAGTGTAGTAGCCTGAACAAATTTTTTCAAACTGGAGAAAATGCTAGACAGCCATGGTTCTTGGTTCTTTTGTCTCTTTCTGGTGTTTTTTTTTTTTTTTTGGACTGGAAGGACAGGAGAGGACTTCTTCCAGG
Organism: Tapirus indicus; assembly: GCA_031878705.1. Classification (NCBI taxonomy): domain Eukaryota; kingdom Metazoa; phylum Chordata; class Mammalia; order Perissodactyla; family Tapiridae; genus Tapirus; species Tapirus indicus. Next base: position 109,605,803 of record CM062942.1, on the reverse strand, counting down.
AGGGCCCTTTTGGCATATCTGGAGCACTACTGCCATCATGAGGAAATAGTTTCAAAACACTCTTAAGTTGTTACAGATTCCTTTCTGTGAGGCCAACCAGTTAAAGAAGGTCTGATCTATGAGGAGATACAACAGGCTTGGGTTCCATGTTGGACCTCCTCGCCTACTCCCCTATGGCCTTACAAGAAATCTAGACAATCGCAGTATGTGGATGTAGAACCTGGAGAATGAGGGGCCTGGAGTGAGCGAGCAGCTGCCAGGAGGTCTAGGCATAGGAAATTGTGGGGGCAGGGCTTAGCCTTCCCACCGGTATGGACAGGATTAAAGGAATCCACCCAACGACAAATGTAGGCTCTTGTGGGTATTTGTCTCCTGTTTCTGCCCCTTGCAGCAAGTTAGCAGGCTTTCATATGGTGTCCTAGTGCTATGGGACTTAGGTCCCTTGTAACTGAATTGTCAGGGAAAGATGGACAACCTTGTTCCAGGGGAAGTTTAGCAGCATCTGGTATGCTTCTGGGTCACAGACTGCACAAAATTCTGGATCCCGATGTCACTTTCACTAGCAGAATAGATGCACACATCCACATGGGGTCACCATATGGGGAGGAAGACCAGGAAGAATTCTCTATTTCTAGAATGAGGAGACAGCTACAGTCAATTTGTAGCTGATTTTTCAGGCCTAGATAAAAGGCTTGATGGAGTCTTGATCTTAGGTATCACGAGAGGACGGGCCTATGAGGCATCTTCATCTTCAATCAACTATGAAGCAGGAACAGAAAACATTGATTAGTATGTGATTACTTGTTCCAGGCTTCCAGGACTTCAATTTCCTCTGGAAAAGCCAAGAAATAGTCTTATGCCCTCCCCTGTTATGACACTTGAGAGGAGATTAAGATTCCATCTGGGGTAGGTCTTTTTTCTTTGGCTAGCCAAAATTAGACTGGGCAGCTTAGCCTCTACTCCTTCAAAGCAGGCCTCTACTTGCTCCAGGCAGTGGGGCTCCAAAATTTTGTGTGATCTGAGACCCACAGCAATCATACCAAATGCTGTCCAACTTCCCTAGGAACAGCCCTGTCAATCATGCTCTGACAATTCAGCCACAAGGGACGCATAGCACCAGGATACCATGTGAAAGCCTGCTAACTCTTGCTGTAAGGGGCAGGAACAGGAGACAAATGCCTACAAGAGCCTACATTTGTCTTTAGGTGGATTTTTCTAGTCTTGCCTTTATTGGGAGGAAACCTAAGCCCCGCCCCATGACTTCCTGTGCCTGGACTTCCTGGCAACTGCTGGCTCAATCCAGGCCTTTCACGCTCCAGGTTCTACACCAAGATACTGACAATGTTCAGGTCTCTTGTAAGGCCTTTGGGGAGAAGGCAAGGAGTTCCAGCTTCAAGCCCAAGTGTGTTTTACCTCCTCATAGGTCGTACCTTCCTTGACTGGCTGGCCTCACAGAAAGGAAGCTGTAACAACTTAGGATGTTTTGAAACTATTTCCTCACGATGGCAGTAGTGCTCCAGGTACGCCAACAAGTCCTGCCGCCAGTCCTTCTCCCGCCCTTCCAGTCTGAAAAAAAACCGCCACCAATAGACAAAGGCACCAGGAAACATGGCTGCCTAGCGTTTTGCCCAGTTTGAGGAAACTTGGTCACGCTGCTACATTTTGGCTTTTGGTTCCCATCTGAATCAAACAGACCTTAAACCATCCGCCTTCATCAGCCGTCTTTCTCTTTCAGAAAATAAATTTCCACTCTACCTAGCCTATGTATTTCTACTTTCCTTCACTCAGCATTTTATATCCAGTATTTTCCCTTGGCATCAAGTTTTCTGCGTCAAAGGATAAATCTGAGACATCCAAGTTTAAGAGAGAGAAGAAAATGCTGGAAATTCAAAGCCTAGAAGAGGGTATCTCTAGCCATTTCACTCATCTCTGAGGCTTTCAAGAGATTCTGATTCCATTTTCTGTCCTAGCACTGATACTAATATTTTGTGGGAAGAAGCCCTTTTTCTATGCCCAACAATAGGGCCTCCTTAGTGCTCTTTATTCAAAGCAACGCCTTGCATGGAGTGACGTTTCTGTACATTCCTTTAATAGTGGATATGTTTTTTATGTCGTGTATGCTTGTTGTGGGTCTCATTTAAGATTGGAACAGAAGCACTTTCCAATTCCATTAAATAGCTTTCTCATTCTATATCTTAAGATTTTATCTTTATTATTTGTTGATCTACGTTACCAATTTTTCAGTAGAAAATACCTCTTACTTGTAAATGGATTGAGGAGATACAGGAATGTTCTGTAAAAAAGAAAATCACTGACATGGACCATGTCAAAATAAGCACTGATTCAATTTATAGGTGTTAATTTCTGATTCTTTTGCTTTATGCATACTTCAATCTTCAGGTTCTTGTAGAAGACATAGAGAACTGAATTATTCAATCAATAAACATAAATTACTTATTAAATATAATATCTTATATTCTCCCAATTAGAGATTCAGAATTTTTAATAAATTCTTGGAATATTTATATAAATTAGTCATTTGCTTGGCACAAAAATCATTTAATATATTAAAATAGGGATTTTGCAGTCCATGTTGTTCATAGTCCACTAAATTTAGGAATAATGAAAATTTACCAAATCTTACCCAATTTGAAATTAAGGAACACGTTTTAGATTTCCTTTGACTCAAATAGGAGAAAAAAGGGAACTTACATAACATCCAGGAAGGAATTAAAAGAAAGAAGACATCAAATCAAATCCTGTTATTCCTGAAGATGCTTTACTCAGAGGAAAACTTTCATCTATAAATGTGTCTGTAATATTTTTTTAAAAAATTAGACAAATAAGAAAAGAATGAACTCATTTTACTAAATGTTAATAAACAATCAAAGAACTGCCTCCAAAATAGAAAGACCAAGTTAATCATTATAAAAATCAAGTCAAAGAAATAGAAAGCCAAAAATATAATAAAATAATAAATGAATTCCAAACAGATTCTTGGAAGACATCAATAAAATATAACAACCTATTGTAAGCTTGATTAAGGAATAAAATAATTAATATTCATAAAACGTTATTCAAGGCTAGGTTTCCTTACATTTTAAGGTTAACTTTGAGAAAGGCACTTCCAGCTATGGCTAGGTGAGGATATTGGAAAATCCCTTCTCCAAAGAACAACTACAAAGCTATATAAAACTGACAAAAACAATCATTTCTGTGCTCTGGAAATCAAATAAAAGTATACAACAATATTAGTGTTTGGGTAAGAAAAGCTGAAATCTGTGTTACTGTGGCCTGTGGCTGTTCCCATCTGCCTCCTGCTGAGCTCCATCTATAAGGAAGTTCTGCTAAGATGAAATAAAGACCTTCCAAGATAAAGTAAGAGAGAATTCTATGCTAGAAGACCTGTATTACAAGAAATACCAAAGGAAGTCCTTCAGGCTGAAAGGAAGTAACTCTAGATGGTGACTTGAATCCACAAGGAGAAGTTGAAGAACACAGGAAATGATAAATAGCTGAGTTAATATAACAGAGTCTTTATTTTTTCTCTTCAATTATTTAAAAGACACAAGACTATATAAAGCAATAATTATTATGCTGTGTTGTTGGGTCTATAATGTTTATATATGTAATATATATGATAATAACAGTATAAAAGTTGTGGGGTATGGAACTATGTAGGAGCAATGTTTCTACATTTTACTGGAAGAATGTTAGTATTAATCTGATGTATATTTTGATAGGTTCAAATACATACTGTGACCCCTAGAAAAATCACTAAGAAACGAAATAAAAAATATAGTTAAAAATTAAAAGAGAAATTAAAATGGTACATGAAAACATTTAGTGGACACAAAAGAAAGCAGTGAAGGTAGACTAGAGGGACAAAAAAAACCAGACATATTGAAGAAAAATAGCAAAATGGCAAATTTAAATCTAACTAATCAATAATTACATTAAATATTAATCGTTTAAACACCAAAATTAAAAGGCAGAGATCATCAAATTGGATACAAAAGCAAGATCCATGTATATGCTATCTATACGAGGAACATTAAATTCAAAGACACACATAGGTCAAAAGTAAAAGGATGTAAAAAGATATATCATGTCAATGATAATCATAATAGAGCTGGAGTGGCTATATTAATATTTGAATAAGTATATTTAAGATTAGACTTCAAGACAAGGAATATTATAAAACATAAAGAGGGAAATTACATAATAGCAGAGTCAATACAAAAGGAAGATATAACAATTATAAATGTACACCATACCTAAAAACAGAGACTCAAAATATGCAAAGTAAAAAGTGGAAGAAATAAAAGGACGAATAGACAATTCAACAATAATAGTGGGGAATTTTGATACTCCATTCTCAATTGGAAGAAGAACTAGACAGAAAATCAATAAGGAGACAGAATACTTGAATGACATCAACTAACTTAACTGACCCCACAAAGCCTGCAGCATATACATTATTTTCAAGCACACATGGAACATTCTTTGTGGTAGAATGTGTGGTGGACCAAAAACCAAGCCTCAGTAAACTTAAAGGTTGAAATCATACAAAGTATATTTGGTGACCACAGTGGAAATACATTAGAAATTAACAAAAGAAAGAAATCTAAGATATACATAAATATTTAGGAATTACACAACACGCTTCTAAATAACTGATGGGTCAAGGCCAACATCATATAGGAAATTAGGAAGTATTTTCAAGCCAAGGCAAAGCTTAGAAAGAAATTTATAGTTTTAAAGACCTTTATCAGAAAAGAAGATAGGTTTTGAATCACCAACCTCATTTTCACTTTAAGAAACCAGAAAAAGAAGAGCAGACTAGGTCCAAAGCAGAAGAAAATAAATAATAACGATTATAGTGGAAATCAGTGAAATAGAAAAGAATAAGATGAGGGAAAATCAATTAAATAAAAATTGGTTCTAAGAGGAAAAAAATCTACAAAGATGACAGATCTTTAGCTAGACAGATAAACAAAAAAAGAACAGGCACGTATTACCAAAATCAGCAATGAAATTGGGACATCACTACTGATCTTACATAAATTAAAAGGATTGTAAGGGAATATTATGAACAATAGCATGCCAGAAAATTAGAAAACTTAGATGAAATGGACAAATTCCTTGAAAGATAAAAATTATCAAGATGTAAGAAAAAATAAAAAATCTGAATAGACCCATGACAAATAGTTTAAACTGATAATCCAAAACATTTCCACTCTGAAAAGTGCATACCCAGGTGGCTTAACTGGTGAATTCTATTAAATATTTAAGATTGAAATAATACCAGTACTTAAACTGTTTCAGAAGATAGTAAGGGAACATTTCCCAGCTTGTCCTATGAAACCAATATTACTCTGACACCAAAGCTAGACAAACACATCAGAAGAAAAAAGACTACAGACCAATATATCCCTCATGAACATGACACAACAATACTTAAAATATTAGTAAACTTAATCCAACAACATATAAATAGGATGATATACCATGACCAAGTGGGATTTATCCCATGAATGTAAGGTTGGTTTAATATTCAAATATCAATGTACTGTACAATATTAATAGAATAAAGGATTAAAATCACATCATTTTCTCAGTAGATGCAGGAAATTTTTTGATAAAATCCAACACACATGTAAAATAAAAGGGCTCAGGGCCGGCTGTTGGTGGGAATGTAAAATGGTACAGCCGTCACGGAAAACAGTATGGTGATTCCTCAAAAAATTAAAGGTTAAACTACCATGTTATTCAGCAATCTCCTCTCTGGTTATATATTTGAAGAAATTGAAGTCCTTGAAAAGATATCTGCACAGTCATGTTAATTGCAGCATTATTCACAATAGTCAAGATATGCAAACAATCTAAGTGTCCCTCAATGGATGAATGGATAAAGTAGATGTGAGATACATATATACACATACACACACGTATATATAGAGTGGAATATTATTCAGCCATGAGAAAGGAGGACATCCTCCCATTTGTGACAATGTGGATGGAACTTGAGGGCATTATGCTAATTGAGATAAGTCAGAGAAAGACAAATACTGTATAACTTACATGTGGCATCTGAAAAAGCCAAACTTGTGAAAACAGTAGAATGTTAGTTACCATGGGCTGGGGGGTTGGTGAATTGGGGAGAAGTTAAAAGGTACAAGTTTGCAACTAGCAGATAAATAAGTTCTGAAAATCTAATGTGCAGCATAGTGTTCTGTGCTGGTCTCAGCCTATTGATAGTTATACTCACCTGGAACCCTGATGACCCCCCACAGACATCTCCCCTTTTGGAACTAATGTTGTGGCTGGACTGGCCCTTGTGGTTCTTATTATGGTTGCAAGACACACTTCAGTAACAACCATCAGGGAACTTTGGAAAAAAGCAAGGTTTATTATTAACAGGTCCTGGAGGGTACACAGCACACCTGTGCCCATACAGTGAGGTTGCAGGTAGAGAGAGTGCACAGGGTGGGGACCTAGGGTTTTGCAGTTTCACTGTTTATGGTGAATTTAATATATGAGTGGGAATTAAAGAATGGGAAGGGAAAAACAAGCAGTAAAACTGTTAGTTATCTAAATCAACCAGAAATCTCTAAAGCAAAGGAATTCAGGGTTGAGGTGGCCTGGTTCTTTACTCATGTAGCTCATAATGTCTGAAGTGGATGCCTTGGCAATCAAAAGCTCAATGTCACGCTTTACAATAAAAAACCCAAGTGTCAGGAGCTTACATTACACATAGTTATTATAGTCAACGATGCTGTATTATAAACTTCAAAGTTATTGAGAAACTAGATCTCAATTGTTATTACCACAAAATATAAATGATAATTATGTGACTTGATAGAGGTGTTAGCTAACCCTATGGTGGTAATCATATTGCAATATATAAATGCATCAAACCAATACACTGTATACCTTACACTTATACAATGTTATGTGTCAATTATATATCAATAAAAAATTTTTTAAAAAATGAACTTAGGATATGACCCAGCTATTCCCTTTCAAGATATCTATCCAAGATAAATGAAAATAGATGTCCACACAAAGATCTACAGCCATGCATTGCTTAACGACGGGGATATGTTCTGAGAAGTGCATTGTTAGGCAATTTCATTGTTGTGTAAACATCATAGAGTGTACTTACACAAACCTAGATGGGATAGCCTATTATCTAGGCTGTACAGCACTAATCTTATGGGACTACTGTCTTATATGTGGTCCATCATTGAGTGAAATGTTGTCATGTGGTGCATGACTATACATAAATTTTCATAGCCACATTGTTGGGAGTAGCCCCAAACTGTAAACAATCCAAATGTCCATCACCAGGTGTTTGGATAACCAAAATGTGGTATAGCCATACAATGGAATATTATTCAACAATTATAAGGAATGAACTACTGGATATATGCTACAACACGGATTAACTTCAAAAACATTACACTAAGTGAAAAAAGCCCAAATCAAAAGGAAGCATATTTTATGATTCTGCTTTATGAAATGTCCAAACAAGGCAAAGTTATAATGACAGAAAGCAGATTGGTGTTTGTGTACAGATGGGAGTGAGGGATTAATTGCAACCAAGCATGAGAAAGCTTTTCAAGTGATTGAAATGATCTAAAATTTGTTTGTGGCAATAGGTGCATAACTATAAATTTACCAAGAAATTATTTGAATTTTACACTTATAATGGGTGAATTTTATGGTATGTAAATTATCTTCTGATTAAGCCATTAAAAATCTTAAAATGAGGGCCAGCCCCAGTGGCCAACTGGTTAAGTTTGGTGCACTTTGCTTCAGCTGCTTGAGTTTGGTTCCCAGGCGTGGACCTACATCACTCATCTGTCAGTGGCTGTGCTGTGATGGCAGCTCGCATACAAAAAGAGGAAGATTGGCAGCAGATGTTAGCTCAGGGTGAATCTTCCTCAGCAAAGAAAATAAAAAATGAGAAAGTAGAATACACATACAGGAAAGATTAAAGTGATAAGTAATTTCCCCTAGAAATTTTTTGTCACTGTATTTGAAAACATAGAGGAAATGGATCATTTCTTATAGAATTTATTTATTTATTCAATAAATCTTTATTAAGCACTGATTCCATTCGTGTTGTTCTGTTTTCAGCTGTTAACAGAGTGAACACAGTGTCTCTTTTAAAAAGTTTCTATTCAAGAGACAATCCTGATGGCCTAGTGGTTAAAGTTAGGCTCTCCCGCTGCTTTGGTGGTCCGGGTTCATTTCCTGATCATGGAACCACACCACCTGTCTGTCAGTTGCCATGCTGTGGTGGTGGCTCACATAGAAGAACTAGAAGGACTTAGAACTAGGATATACAACCATGCACTGGGGCTTTGGGGAGGGAAAAAAAAAGAGGAAGAGTGGCAACAGATGTTAGCTCAGGGTGAGTCTTTCCCTGCAAAAAGAAAAGAGTTTCTATTCTATTGGGTGGTAACAGACAATAAGCAGATCACCTTTGTTTATTATCATATGTGATGTGGTGATGTGTAAAAAGTGCAACATAGTATGTAGATAGAATGGTGTGGAGGTGCTGTTTTTAGATGGAGTGCTCAAAACCTCTAACAAAAATCAGGAAATACGTCATTATATTTCATTGTATCAACAGGTTAAAGGTAAACAACATGATCATGTCAATAGATGCATGTGATACAATTCAGCAGCCATTTATCCTAAGATTCCTATATGAAATAGTCATATAAAAAAGCTATCTAAAAGTAATAGAGATTGTTACTGAAACCTAATGGTAATATTAATGCAAATGAAACACTAAAACAGTTTAATAAGAGAGAGAGACCTGCTTTTACTATTATTAATAACGTTGTCTCAGAGGGTCAAATGGATATCAATGAAATAATGGAAATTAGTTTGAAAAAGTATAAGTAAAACTATGTTGTTGATATTGTGTGTTAAAAATCTAAGAGTCTCTAAAGAAAATCTCTTCTCCCTCCATGAAAAGGTAAGTTCCATGAGAGCAGAGGCTTTGTTTAGTTTACTGTAGTATCTCCAGCCCCAGACTGTGTGCATGGCACAAAATAAGTACTCCGTAGATATTGTGGTAGAGCAAATATGGTATGTGGCTGGATATCATTTGAATATATAAAACTCAGCAGCATTTTTTGTACATTATTAGTAAACCCTTAAAAATGAAAACGAAAACAAAATAGGCTATTTGAAATCATGTCTAAAATGACAAGATACTTAGGAATGGTGCTTACAAGGAAGGGAAAGGACATCTTGAGGAGTTCAGTTCTTGGCCAAAATTCTATGTGTGATCTTTCAAGCTCAACCAAAGGTAATTACAAAGGCTTTACCTGGTAGGGCTCTTGTGGGAAAGCTGCCCACTCCACACCAGACTTGGTATACAACAAGTTCATTGAAGTCTCCAAAAGGAGTTGCATTCAAGATCTCAGGCTCCCTTGGCCAGCTATGATCATACACTTGTCTGCATTCCTAGCTCAGGTGTCTGCATTCAGAAGCTTCTTTATCAGGGGTCCTTGGCTGAAGTCTCTTTGAGGAGCCCCAGCCAAGACTGCCCTATCAAGTGGCCTTGAAGATATTTTTCTCCACTCTGACTCAGTACTCAGTACTTTTACACTCCTACCCTGCTTGGTCTCCACTGGCCCCTGGGTCCATAAGATGGCAGGACTCTTTGGTTCGATGTTCCCTTGGCAATGAAACAATTCCCCATCTGCACTGATACGTCTGATCATCTCCCAGTGCTGTTCTGTGGGAAAAAATTGGACACTGGGAGAGTCAGAGCTTTCTCCTTTTGCTTATCCAATTGTAATGAGTGAATAAAGTGAATTGTTATTTTTATTTTGTCTTTTTGTCTTAATTGACTACTTTAACACCTGGCAGTTCATCTCTCTCCAGCTCATCTCAGTCTCTGACATCTACATGAAGAAAAGTGTAGAATAATATTGATGGATTTTATATTTGAACAAATGAAAAGACATTGTGTTCTTGGGTGGGGGTGTTATTTAATAAAAATGTCAGTCTTCCAATAGTAAAATACAAATTTATTGGAATTCTAGTTAGCATCCCAACAGAATACTTATTAATAATGTGTTTTTAAAGTTGATAGGGGAATATTTTAACAAGGCAGGCCAGGAAACAATATAAAAGAAGTAGAGAGACTTGATATTGCAGATATCAGGATATCATTTAAATCATATAATAAAATTATTGCCATCAAATTAATAGGTTATAAAGAAACAGCTAAAAAGAAACCTAGGATTGGAGCAAGCCTCAAAGACTACCCTTGAAGACTATCCCTGCAAATGACTAATTGGATCACACAGAGCAATTTATGCCTGAGAGCATTGTAAAAAAAAGAAAAGCAATCACCTAGCAATTAGTGGAGACTAACAGCTTCATGTAAGACCAATATAGGCAAACCAGACAGAAGATTAACAGGGAGATCATTGAAAGAGACAGTCAAAAAGACCCCAGCTAAAACCATAGTCATCCTCCCAGATCTCCATCTAGGTCTACAGTATCTCCTTGGGAGGAGAGGCTGTGAGCATTCTCATCCACCCCAGCTTCAAGTGACAGAGGCTAAATTCCAGGCAAGTGCAGCTGAGATGTTTAGTACTGTCTTTTTCCACCAAGCCCCTATTCATAGGGCAGAGGCTCTACCTAAGGCATGGCAGGCCAAAAATACTGGGGCTCTGATCACCCTTGCCCCGGCTCGTTTGTAGTGTGGAGGTTCCATGACAGGACAGGCAAGCCAAAATGATCACAGGCTACTGTCCCAGCCCAGCGCCCTCCTTGTAAAGTGGAAGGTCACTCCAAGAGCAGTGGGCCCTATTCCTGTCCCCAGCTCTGGGGCAGTGACTCAGAGATTTTGCCCAGTGGGAAAGGTGAGTTGTAAGAATACAGAGCTCTGAAACTCTTCCCAAGTTATCTGGCTTTATTTGAAACAGAGTGTAGGGAATGTCACACCTAAAGGTGGTGTCAAAAACAATGGAGATTTTGGAGGCAAGTATTTAAGAAGAGGCTGGTAGCTCCTCTTAATTAAGAGCAATAAGCTAAACCATAAGTCAGCAAGTTCACCAGAAAGAACCAGGAAAAGAGAGCTAAGAAGAGGTCTCCTGGGATCAGAAAAAAGCCTCAAAGTCTTTTCTCAAAAACTACACCTGCAAGGAGGCCTAAGACTAGAGGGTTCAAATTGTGTAGCAGTTTATGCCCCAGGGGATCTCTGAAAAGAATAAGCTGGCAATTAGTGGAGACTTACCGCTAGGTGTGATACCAATAGAGGCAGACAGCTTAACAGAGAGAAAAGTAAAAGAGATGGAAAAAGAGAGCCTAGCTAAAACTGTCATCCTAGGGTGACTGTGTGCATGCCCTTTGAGGGAGTGATGTCACAGGCTGCACATTGCTGGAGGAATAGACTTCACTGAACTAGTCTATCCAAGGCACCAAACAAAGTAAAAAATAAACAACAATAAGTAGCCCCAATGTGTGTGTGTGCGATCAAATTCTTTCAACAAAAATTGTAAGACATGCAAACAAACTGGAAATTGTAATCCATGTATTGGAAAAAAAGCAGGCATGAAAAACTGCCTTTGTATGGGCTCAGACATTGGACATATTAGGCAAAATCTTCAAAACAGGTATTAAAAATATGTTTAAGGGGTTGGCCCAGTGGTATAGCGGGTAGGTTCATGCACTCTGCTTTGGTGGCCCGGGGTTCACAGGTTCAGATCCCAGGGGTGGACCTACACACTGCTCATCGAGCCATGTTCTGGTGGTGTCCCACATACAAAATGGAGGAAGAGGGGCACAGTTGTTAGCTCAGGGACAATCTTCCTCAAGCAAAAGAGGAAGATTGGCAATGGATGTTAGTTCAAAAAATGTTAATTCAAAAAATTTTTTTAAACTAAAGAAAACCATTTTTAAAGAATTAAAAGAAGGCAGGATGACAATGTCCCATCATAGAGAGTATCATTAAAGAGAAATTGTGAAAAAGATCCAAAAGGAAACTCTGGAGCTAAAAATTACAATCACTGAAATGAAAAATGCATTAGAGTAACTTAACAATAGATTTGAGCTGGCAAAAGAATGAATTGGAGAATTTAAAGGTAGAACAATAGAGATTATGCAATCTGAAAAACAGAAAAAAGATTGATGGAAATGAACAGAGCCTCAGAAAAGTGGGACCTCTTAAGTACCATTAAGTGCACCAACATATACATAACAGAAGTACTAGAAGGAGAGGAGAGAAAGGAATGAAAAAAACATGATAAAATAATAACTGAAACTTCCTAAACTTGATGAAAAACATTAATCTACATACCAAGAAGGTCAGTGAACTCCTAGTAGGAGAAGCACGAAGAGATCCACAGCTAGACACATCACAGTCAAAGTGTTGAAAGACAGAGACAAAGAGAAAATCTTGAAAGAAGCAAGAAAAAAATGACTCATTATGTACAAGAGAACCACTATAAGATTAACAGTTAAATTCTGATCAGAAAATGAAAATGCAACATAGCAAGATCTTATGGAATGTACCCAAAGCAGTTCTTAGAAGGAAATTTATGGCTGTAAATGACTGTATTAATAAAGAATATGCTCTCAAGTCAATAACTTAAGAAACTGTAAAAAGAAGAGCAAACTAAACTACATCAAGTACAAGGAAGGAAATAAATATTAGAGCAGAAATTAATGAAACAGAAATGATGGATAAAATCAATGACACTAAAAGCTTGTTCTTTGAAAAGATCAACAAAATGGGCAAACCTTTAGCTAGACTGATCAAGAAAAAAAGATGACTCTTATGTCTTGGATTTCCTTCAAAATAATGTGAGTGCAACCCTCCCCCCCAAAATAAAATAGAATAAAATTTTGTTCATGAAAAACATAATGTGATTGGGAGAGAAGTGCTTAATGGTTGTTGGGACTTGGTAATGGGCACATGGAAGTTCATTACACTATTAGGTCTACTTTTGTGTATGTAAAACATGATCCATTATTTAAAAGTTTTAAATATATTTTAAAAACAAAACAAAAAAGATGACTCAAATAAATAAAGAATGAATGATGGGACGTCAGGACTAACATTACAGAAACAAAAGGGATTATAAGGAAATACTATGAACAGTTGAATGCCAACAAATTATGTAACACATATGAAATGGACAAACTCTAAGAAAGACATAAAAGACTAGAACTGACTAGAAGAAGTAGGAAATCTGAATAAATCTGTAACAAGTAAAGAGATGGAATGAGTTATCAAAAAACTTTATACAAAGAAAACTCCAGTCCAAGAGGCCTTCACTGGTGAATTCTACCAAACACTTAAAGAAGAATACCAAAATTTCACAAACTCTTCTAAAGAACAGAAGAGAAGAGTGACACTTCTCAACTCATTCTATGAGGACAGTATTACCTAGATACCAAATCAGACAAGATATCACAAAAAAAGGTAACCTAAAGTCCAATATCTTTTGTGAATATAGATGTGAAAATACTCAACAAAATACTATCAGACCAAATCCAGCAGCATATTAAAAAGGGTTGTACACCATGACCAAAAAGTGTGATGTATTCCAGGAATGCAAGGTTGGCATAACACATGAAAATGAATCAATATAATACTCCATATAAATATAGAATAAACTACAAAAACCACATGATCATCTCAATAGATGGAGAAAAAGCATTTGACGAAATCCAACTTTTTTTGTAGTAAAATCACTCAGCAAACTAGGAATATAAGGAAACTCCCTTAAACTGATAAAGGGCATTTATCAAAAATTCACTGGTAACATATTTAATGGTGAAACACTGAATATTTTCCCCTCTAAGATCAGGGGAAAAGCGAGGATGTTTACTCTCACCACGTGTTTTCAACATTGGACTGCAAGTTTTAACCAGGGCAGTTAGGCAAGGAAAAGAACTATAAGGCATCTAGATTGGAAAGGAAAAAGTAAACCTGTCTCTATTAGCAGATGGTGTGATCATGTATAAAGGAAATCCCAGGGAATTCACTAAAATATCTATTGCTCTAATAAACAGTTCTACAAGATTGCAAGACATACATTCAATATACCAAAATCATTTTGAGTTCTATACACTAGCTATGACATTCTCAAAATGAAATTAAGAAAGCAATTCCAGATACAATAGCTTAAAAAATAGTTAGTTACAAATTTAATAAAAGAACTGGAACACTTATACACTGAAAATTACAAAACCTTATTGAAAGTTATTAAAGAAGACCTAAATTAATGGAAAGTCACTCCATGTCCATAGAAGATTTAATATTGCTAAGATGACAGTATTCTTCAAATTGATCTTCAGATTCTACATGATCACTATTAAAATCCCAATTGACTTTTGCGTAAAAATTGACAAACTGATCCTAAAATTCATATGAAAGTGCAAGATATGTAAAATAGCCAAAACAATTTTTAAAAAGAACAAAGTTGGAGAATTCACACTTCTAATTTAAAAACATACTACAAAGCTACAGTATTCAAGAGAGTGAAATATTAGCATAAGTACAGACATATAGATTAATGGAATAGAATATAGAGTGTGGGGAAAAACCTTATATTTATGGTCAATTAATTTTTGGCAAGGATGCCAAGGCAATTCAATGTGGAAAAAACAGCATTTCAACACGCGATGCTGGGACAACTGGGTATCCACATGCAAAAGAATGAAGTTGGAAACTTAACCAAGAAGGCAAAAGACTTTTACAATGAAAGCTACAAAATGTTGCTGAAAGAAATTAAAGAAGATATAAATTAATGGAAAGACATCCTGTGTTCATGGAGTGGAAGACTTAATATTGTTAAGACATCAATACTACCCAAATCAATATACAGATCCTGTGCAATCCCTATCAAAATCCCAATAACTTTTGCAAAAATAGAAAAATTCATTCTAAAAATTTATATGGAATCTCAAAGAACCCTGAATAGCCAAAACAATCTTGAAAAAGAACAAATTTGGAGGTTGCACACTTTCTGTTTTAAAAACTTATTACAAAGCTACAATAATCAAAACAGTGGTACTGTTTAGCATAAAGACAGGCATATACACCAATGGAATAGAATAGAGAGCCCAGAAATAAACTGTGTATGTGGTCAAGTGATTTTCAACAAAGATGTCAAGACCATTCAGTGGGAAAAGGACAGTCCTTTCAACAAATGGTGTTGGGAAAACTGGATAGCCACATGCAGAAGAATGAAGTTGGATCCTTACCTTAAACCATACATGAAAATTAACTTGAAATGAATCAAAGACCTAAAAATAAGACCTAAAACTATAACATTCTTAGAAAAAAACCTAGGGGGAAAATCTTTGTGATACTGGATTTGGCAAAGACTTCTTGGATATAACACCAAAAACATAAGCAACAAAAGTAAACAGATAAATTGGACTGCATCAAAATTGAAAACTTCTGTGCATCAAAGGACACAATCAACAGAGTGAAAAGGCAGCCTACAGAATGGGAGAACATATTTGCAAATCATGTATCTGAAAAGGGGTTAATATCCAGAATGTAGATAGAAATTCTAAAACAACAACAAGAAAACAAACAACCCAATAAAAAGTAGGCACAGGATTTGAGTAAACATTTCTCCAAAGAAGAGATACAAGTGACCGAAAAGCATATGAAAAGATACTCAACATCACAAATTATGAGGGAAATGGAAATCAAAACCACAATGAGATATCACTTCATGCCCATTAGGATGGCTACTATCAGAACAGAAAATAAGTGTTGGCGAGAATGTGGAGAAATTGGAATCCTTATGCACTGTTGGTGGGAATGTAAAATAGTACAGCTACTATAGAAAACAGTATGGTGGTTCCTCAAAAGATAAAAATAGAATTACCATACGATCCAGCAATTCCATTTCTGGGTATATATCCAAAAGATTTGAAAACAGAGTTCAAAGAGATATTTGTATACCCATGTTCAGAGCAGCATTATTTACAATATCCAAAAGGGGGAAGCAACCCAAATGTCCATCAACAGATGAATGGATAATCAAAATGTGGTATATACATATAATGGAATATTATTTGGCCTTAAAAATGAAATTTTGACAGATGCTACCACATGAATGAACTTTGTAGTCATTACACTGAGTGAAATATCTGTCACAAAAAGACAAATATTGTATGATTCTAATTACAGTCACGCGTCTTTTAACGATAGGGATACGTTCTGAGAAATGCGTCTAGCTGATTTCATCATTCTGCAAGCATCGTGAAGTCTACTTACACAAATCTAGAAGGTATAGCCTACTACACCATCTAGGCTCTATGGTATAACCTATTGCTCCTAGGCTGCAAACCTGTACACTATGTTATTGTACTGAATACTGTAGGCAATTGTAACACAATGGTAAGTATTTGTGTATCTAAACATAGAAAAAGAACAGTAAAATACGGTATAAAAGATAAAAAATGGTACCTGTATAGAGCACTTCCCATGAATGGAGCCTGCAGGACTGCAAGTTGCTCTGGGTGAGTCAGTGAGTGAGTGGTGAGTGAATGTGAGGGTCTAGGACATCACTGTACACTGCTGTAGGCTTTATAAACACTGCACACTTAGGCTACACTAAATTTATAAAAACATTTTTCTTTAAAAAAAGTCACTTTTTCACTTTATAAACTTTTAAATTTTTTTAACTTTTTGACTTTTTTGTAATAACATTTAGCTTAAAACACAAACACATTGTATAGCTGTACAAAAATATTTTCTTTCTTTATATCCTTATTCTATAAGCTTTTTTCTATTTATTTATTTTTTTTACTTTTTAAAATTTTTGTTAAAAACTAAGACAAACACACACACATTAGCTTAGGCCTACACAGAGTCAGGATCATCAATATCACTGTCTTCCACTTCCACATCTTGTCCCACTGGAAGGTCTTCAGTGTCAATAACACACATGGGGCTGTCATCTATGATAACAGTGCCTTCTTCTGGAATGCCTCCTGAAGGACCAGCCTGTGGCTCTTCTTGAGAAGGTGTCACTCTTTTCAGAAATATGTCCATGGTGGTTTGCTTCATTTGTTTCTTTTTTCCATCATAGATTTGCTTGTAAGCTGATAATGAACCATGAACATTTATCTCTATAAATGAGAACCTTATTGTGTTGGGGTCCATGTTTTCAAACGTTTTAAGGAGTTTGTTGTGGTCTGCAAAAGCTTCTGCTAAACCCTTCACTGTGAATTTTGTGGGAGTTCTTTTTCATCTTCTGCAGTTTCCTTTTCTCTTGCCTCTTCAGCTATGCACTCCTGTTCCAGTTCAACAACTCATTATTAGCCAGTTCCTCAGGAACCACCTCTAGGAGCTCCTCAATGTCACCCTCATCCACACCCAGGTTAAAGTTGGTTGCCATCTCAACCAAAGCCTTGTGGATTTTTGCAACCTCCTCATCCTTGGGAAATCCTTTGAAGTCATGGACGAACCTCTTGAGTGTCTTCTTCCAAATGCCATTCATATTCTCCTTGGTGACATCACCCCCAAACCCAAGCAAGGTTCTTGATGCAATCATAGATGTTGTAATCCTTCCAGAATTTCATCAGTGTCTTCTTAGTGTCTTCCTTAGTTGCAGCAATAGCTTGGGCAAAGGTCCTCTTCAGGTCTTAAAAGCTGTTATAATTCCTTGATCCACTGGTTGGATCAAAAAGGTGGTGTTGTGAGGGAGAAACACTGCTTTGATATTGGGATGAAGATCACCCTTAAAAGGAGTATGTCTGGTAGCATTATTGAAAATAAGCAAAATCTTGAAAGATTTGTTACTCTCCAAATAGTACTTCTCCATTTCGGTGGCATAGCAATTCAGGAGGGTATTTTGGAAGAGCAGCTGGGTCATCCATGAGTTCTATTGCTCCTGTAGTGGACTGGCAGCGTGTGCTTATTGATATATTTGAAGGCCCTGGGGTTCTCACTGTGCCAGATCACAAAGGGTTTCAATTTGTAATCTGCAACATTGCCCCCAAGCAAGGCTGTTATCCTGTCCTTAAAAGCCTTGAAACCTGGCATTGACTTCGCCTCCTTATGGATGAAAGTCCTTTCAGGCATCTGCTTCCAGAATAGGGAGGTTTCATCCCTATTGAATTTGCTCTGGCAAGTAATTTTCCTCCACAATCAGCTTATCTAGAGTTTCCAAAAATTCTTCAGCTGCCTTTACATCACCCCTTGCAGACTTGCCACTCACTTTCACATTATGTAACAAATAATGATTCTTGAATCATTTAAGTCACCCAGAACTATCAGTAAATTCAGCACTGTAGTCAGGTTTGGCCTTTTCTTTCAACATCAAAAACAAACTTCTTTTTTTAATTTTTATTGATGTCTTAATAGTTTATAAAATGGTGGGGTTTTAGTTGTACATTATTATTTGTCTCTCACTGTATGAATGCATCCCTTCACCCCTTGTACCCACCCCCCACTCCCCTTCCCCCTGGTAACCACCAAGCAGTTCTCTCTGACCGTGTGTTAGTTTATATTCCACATATGAGTGAAATCATGCAGTGTTTGTCTTTCTCTCTCTGGCTTATTTCACTTAACATAATACCCTCTAGGTCCATCTGTGTTGTTGCAAATGGGACAATTCTGTCTTTTCTTATGGCTGAGTAGTATTCCATTGTATATATATATACCACATCTTTATCCACTCATCAGTCGAGGGACACTTGGGTTGCTTCCACTTCTTGGCTATAGTGAATAATGCTGCAATGAACATAGGGGTGCATAACCCTCTTGGGATGGTTGATTTTGTGTCCGTTGGGTAGATGCCCAATAGGGGGATTGCTTGATCATAAAGTATTTCTATTTTCAATTTTTTGAGGAATCTCCATATTGTTTTCCGTAGAGGCTGCATCAGTTTGCATTGTCACCAGCAGTGAATTAGGTTTCCCGTTTCTCCACAACCTCTCCAACATTTGTTGTTTTTTGTCTTGGTGATTATAGCCATTCTAACGGATGTAAGGTGATATCTTAGCGTAGTTTTGATTTGCATTTCCCTGATGATTAGTGATGTTGAACATCTTTTCATGGCCTGTTGGCCATCTGTATATCTTCCTTGTAAAAGTGTCTGTTCATATCCTCTGCCCATTTTTTGATTGGGTTGTTTGTTTCTTTGTTGTTCCGTTGTGTGAGTTCTTTATATGTTATGGAGATTAATCCCTTGTCAGATATACGATTTGTGAATATTTTCTGCCAGCTGGTGGGTTGTCTATTCATTTTGATCCTGGTTTCATTTGCCTTGTAGAAGCTCTGTAGTCTGATGAAGTTCCACTTGTTTATTTTTTCTTTTGTTTCCCTTGTCCGAGTGGACATGGAATACAGAAGGATCCCTTTATGAAAGATGTCAATTAGTGTACTGTCTATATTTTCTTCCAGGAGTTTTATAGTTTCAGGTCTCACTTTCAGGTCCTTAATCCATTTTGAGTTGATTTTTGTGTATGGTGATAGAAGATGGTCTACTTTCATTCTTTTGCATGTGGCTGTCCAGTTTTCCCAGGACCATTTTTTGAAGAGACTTCCCTTTCTCTATTTTATGTTATTCGCTCCTTTGTCAAAGATTAGCTATCCATAGGTGTGTGGTTTTATTTCTGGTATTTCAATTCTGTTCCATTGATCTGTGTGTCTATTTTTGTACCAGTACCATGCTGTTTTGATTACTATAGCTCTATAGTATATTTTGAAATCAGGGATTGTGATGCCTCTAGCTTTGTTCTTTTTTCTCAGGATTGCTTTAGCTATTCGGGGTCTTTTGTTGCCCCATATGAATTTGGGTATTTTTTGTTCTATTTCCATGAAGAATGTCTTTGGGATTCTGATTGGGATTGCATTGAATCTGTAGATTGCCTTAGGTAGTATGGACATTTTAACTATGTTTATTCTTCCAATCCATGTGCATGGGATATTTTTCCATTTCTTTATGTCTTCATTGATTTCTTTCAATAGTGTCTTTTAGTTTTCATTGTATAGGTCTTTCACCTCCTTGGTGAAATTTATTCTCAGATATTTTACTCTTTTTGTTGTGATTGTAAATGGGATTGTCTTTTTGAGTTCTCTTTCTGTTAGTTCATCATTAGCATATAGAAATGCAACTGATTTTTGCAAGTTTATTTTATACCCTGCCACTTTACTGTAGTTGTTGATTATTTCTAGTAGTTTTCCAATGGATTTTGTTTTGGGGGTTTTCTGTGTATAAGATCATGTCATCTGCAAATAGTGAGAGTTTCTCTTCTTCACTGCCTATTTGGAGTCCTTTTATTCCTTTTTCTTGCTTAATTGCTCTGGCCCACACCTCCAGTACTATGTTGAATAAGAGCAGCAAGAGTGGGCACCCTTGCCTTGTTCCTGTCCTCAAAGGAACAGCTTTCAGTTTTTCTCTGTTGAGTAGGATGTTTGCTGTAGGTTTTTCATATATGGCCCTTATTATGTTGAGGTACTTTCCTTCTATACCAATTTTCTTGAGAGTTTGTATCATAAATGGATGTTGGATCTTGTCAAATGCCTTCTCTGTATCAATTGAGATGATCATGTGGTTTTTATTCATTTTGTCAATGTGGTGTATCACGTTGATTGATTTGTGGATGTTGAACCATCCCTGTGTCCCTGGTATATATCCCACTTGATCATGATGTCTGATCTTTTTGATGTATTACTGTATTTGGTTTACCAATATTTTGTTGAGAATTTTTGCATCAGTGATATCATCCTGTAGTTTTCCTTGTTTGTATTGTCCTTGTCTGGCTTTGGTATCAGGGTGATGTTGGCCTCATAGAATGTGTTAGGAAGTCTTCCATCTTCCTCTGTGTTTTTAGAGTAGTTTGAGATGGATAGGTATTAAATCATCTTTGAATGTTTGGTAAAATTATCCAGGGAAGGCATCTGGTCCTAGACTTTTATTTTTTGGGAGGTTTTTGATTATTGTTTCAATCTCTTTACTTGTGATTGGTCTATTCAGATTCTCTATTTCTTCTTGATTCAGTTTGGGAGGTTGTATGCATCCAAGAATTTATCCATTTCCTCTAGGTTGTCCAATTTGTTGGCATATAGTTTTTCATGGTATTCTCTAATAATCCTTTGTATTTCTGTGGTATCCATTGTAATTTCTCCTCTTTCATTTCTAATTTTATTTATTTGAGTCTTCTCCCTTTTTTTCTTAGTGAGTCTGGCTAAGGGTTTGTCAATTTTGTTTATCTTCTCAAAGAACCAGTGCTTTGTTTCATTGATCCTTTCTACTGATTTTTTTGGTTTCTATTTCATTTATTTCTGCTCTGATTTTTATTATTTCCCACCTTCTCCTGGTTTGGGGCTTTGTTTGTTCTTCTTTTTCTTATTCTTTTAGGTGTAGTTTATGGTTACTTACTTGGGATTTTTCTTGTTTGTTATGGTGGGCTTGTATTGCTATGAGTTTGCATCTCAGGACTGCTTTTGCTGCATCCCATATGAGTTGGTATGGTGGATTTTCATTTTCATTTGTCTCCCTATAGTTTTTGATTTCCCCTTAATTTCATCAATGATTCATTGGTTGTTGAGTGGCATGTTGTTTAGTCTCCACATCTTTGTCCCTTTCCCAGTTTTTTTCTTGCAGTTGATTTCTAGTTTCATAGCCTTATGATAAGAAAAGATGCTTGTTATGATTTCAATCTTCTTAAATTTATGGAGGTTTGCCTTGTTTACTAGTATATGGTCTATCTTTGAGAATGTTCCATGCGTGCTTGGGAAGAATGTGCAATCTGCTGTTTTTGGGTGTAGTGCTCTGTATATATATATATATTAAGTCCATCTTGTCTAGCTTTTTGTTTAAGTCCATTATTTCCTTTTTTACTTTTTGTCTGGATGATCTATCCATTGATGTAAGTGGAGTGTTGAGATCCCCTACTATTATTGTGTTGTTGTTAATGTCTCCTTTTAGGTTTTTTAATAGTTGTTTTATGTACTTTGGTGCTCCTGTGTTGGGTGCATAGATATTTATAAGTGATATGTCTTCTTGGTGAAGTGTCCCTTTTATCATTATATATTGCCCATCTTTGCCTCTCATTACCTTTTTTATCTTGAAGTCTCCTTTGTCTGATATAAGTATGGCAACCCTTGCTTTCTTTTGTTTGCCGTTAGCTTTTGTTTGCCATTAGCTTGGAGTATTGTCTTCCATCCTGCAAACTTTTTGCTTTGACCATGGTTGTCATGGTGCTGAGAGGGATATGCCTTTCTTTCTGGCCTTCAACCCAGGTCACTAGAAGTTTCCCCATGTCTGATATAGGTCCTTCACAAATTTTTGTTAGTTTCATTGCCTTCAGTGAAGCAGATAGGAATTTTTCAGCCCCATTATAATCTTACAGGACCACTGTTGTATGCGTGGTCTCTCATTGACCAAAACATCGATATGTGGCACGTGACTGTATATGTGTTATCTAGAGTAGTCAGACTCATAGAAACAGAAAGAAGAATTGTGGTTGCTGGGGGGAGGGAGAAATGGGGCATTGTTGATTAATGGATACGAGAAAGATTGGTTGCACATCAGTGTGAATAAACTTAACACTACTGAATTGTACACTTAAAGTGGTTAAGATGGTAAACTTTGTGTTATGTGTATTTTACCACAATTTTTTTAAAACGTTACTCTTATACATCAAGACCAGTGAAATTAAATTGTGTTCAGGAGATACATAATATGTTGCTAGCACAACAAGGTGATAAAATTGCTTGACCACTCACTTTGTATTCTTCACTCCAAGTATGGATGCTGTGTTTTCTGTATTATGCGTTATTTTGTAGAATGAAATTTGAACCAAATTCTTGTTAACACCTAAGATATAAACAGTAATTAAAATTATCAAGTCATCTGATCTGAAATAAAAGGGACCACAGTGAGTCATATTCTTCCAAGGAATAAGCCACTCCCTGAAAGTTAGTATGACCCTTTATACACTGCTTCAGCTCTTGCTGATCCATAGAATGCAATAAAAATGATAGCCAAGTAGATTAGTGGAAACAAATAGAAATTCCAGATATGGATCCAAGTACATATGGATTAATACATGAAAAAGAGGTTTTGTGTCTGTCAGCAAAGGCTGGTTTCTTTATAAATGATGCTAGGATAATTGCATATTCATGGAATAAAACTAAGACAGCCTCTTTCCTTATACCTTGTATAAAAATAATATAAAGGTGGTTTAATGGACCAGCCCTGGTGGCCTAGTGGTTAAGTTTGGCACAGTCTGCTTCTGTAGCCCAGATTCAGTTCCTGGGCATGGACCTACACCACTCATCAGTGAGCATGCTGTGGTGACGGCTCACATACAAAATAGAGGAAGATTGGCAACAGATGTTAGCTCAGGGCAAATCTTCCTCAGGAAAAAAAAGATAGATTAATGCCTTAAATTAAACAAGACAATATTAGAAGAAAATTGGAGATGCGATTTCATAATCTTTATATAGGAAAGACCTTCATAAGACAGGTGACCCTGAAGTCACAAGTCATAAAAACATTGGTACATTCAAGTCCATTGAAATGGACAAATTTTGTATATAAAAATCACTAAAGACAAAACCAAAAGAGAAACAATAAACTGAAATATATCACACAAAGGTTAATGTATCTTGATCAGAGTAAAAGCAAATGAATGAATGGAAAAATGCATAATGAACAGGCAATCCCCAGAATAGAAAATACTAATGTCCAAAAAACATATTAAAAGATTCTTAACTTCATTATTCATGAGGAAGATGCAAAATGAAGCAACAACAACTAAAGGAAACAAAACGTCCCCTGCTGGTGAAAATGTGGAAGGAAAGAGCCACTCACACTCACTGTTGGTATGTGTGAAGGTAAATTGCTGAGAGCTTTTTATGAAATAGTTATGGCAATGTCTGGTAATAGTAAAAATACACATATTCTTTTACTCAGCACACTCACTTTGGGGAATCAGTCCTTTGGGAATAAAAGCACTAATGCACAAAGATATATGTACAAAATGTTTATTTCAGCTTTATTTGTGCTGTGAAAATACTGAAACTAAACTGAAGGTTACCTAGAAGAGAAAGGAGTAGTTGAATAAAGTATGGTACATTCCTGCTATCAATTATTATGCAACTATTAAAACAATTATATGTGTGTGTGTGTGTGTGTGTATATATGTATACATATAAATCAGTGGACTTGGATGGATGCCCATCATATAGTAAGTGAGAAAAACAAGTCACAGAGTAAATGACTGCACTTTTGTAAAAACAAGCAGTAACCATCCATTTCTGTTTACATAGCATTATGTTCATCACTTCAAAGGAATGGAGAAACGACTTTCTTCATACATCTTTTAAGCATATATCATTTTTCATTATTTTATTGAGTTCATATTGGCTTATAACATTGTGTAATTCTCAGGTGTACATTGTTATATTTCACTTTCTGTTTAGACTGCATTGTGTTCACCACCAATAGTATAGTTTTTATCTGTCACCATACATATGTGCCACTTTATCCCTTTTGCCCTCTCCCCACCCCCTTCTCTGGTAACCACTAATCTGTTCTCCTTATCTATGTATTTGTTTATCTTCCACATATGAGTGGTATCGTATGGTATTTGTCTTTGTCTGATTTATTTTGCTCAGCATAATACCCTCAAGGTCCATCCATATTGTCACAAATGGCACAATTTTGTCTTTTTTCTATGGCTGACTATTATTTCATTTTATATATATATATATATACACACACACACACACACACACACCACATCTTTATCCATTCATAGTTGGTGGGCACTTGGGTTGCTTCCACATCTTGGCTATTGTGAATAATGCTGGAATGAACATAGGGATGCATAAATCACTTTGAATTGTTGATTTCATGTTCTTTGGATAAATACCCAGTAGTGGAATAGCTGGATCATATGGTATTTCTATTTTTAATTTTTTGAGAAATCTCCATACTGTTTTCCATAGTGGCTGCACCAGTTTGCATTCCCACCAGCTGTGTATAAGGGTTCCCTTTTCTCCACATCCTCTCCAACATTTGTTTTTTCTTGTCTTGTTAATTATAGCCACTCTGATGGGTGTGAGGTGATATCTCATTGTAGTTTTGATTTGCATTTCCCTAATAATTAGTGATGTTGAACATCTTTCCATGTACCTGTTGGCAATCTGTATATCTACTTTGGAAAAATGTCTGTTCATATCCTCTGCCCATTTTTTGATTGGGTTCATTTTGTTGTTGTTGAGTTGTATGAGTTCTTTATATAGTTTGGAAATTAACCCCTTGTTGGATATATGATTTGCAAGCATGTATACTTTTGTAATTACATCTTGAAATAAATACAATGAAATGTTAGATACTTGTCTTTTATGTTTTATTTTTTTTGCAAGATAGAATTATCATTTACTAAATTAAACTTTTAGCTACTCATCATAGTTTAGCATTTCTCCAAGGGAGAAATGTGTTTGCGGGTATGTGTCAAATCACCTGAGATGGGATTTTAGCTTTTGTTTTTCTTTTCTTAAGTGTAACTCTCTCTGTCCTCTCCTCCCTCCCACCCTTCCAGGGATGATGGGTGCAAGTGAGCTGGGCATGTATATTTATTAAGTTTCACAAGTGTTTCTGATATGTCCCCTGTATCACTCTGCCCCCATCCCTGGTAGAGAACTACTGAGTCTATGGCTACTGAGGCCTTGACTGAAGCTAAAAATTGTGGCTAGGTTTTAATCAAAGAATGCATTTTCCTAAGTGAGACAAGTCATGACTTATTTTTCTTGACACTGGAGTCATTCTCTGGGGTGGGGGGGGGGATTGCCTTACAATTTCCACAAATTTGTTTTGTGATTTTGTTCTCCATGAGACCTTATGGCATTTTTAAAAGCACTATAGAAGAAGTGCTTTTTAAGCATTAACCAAATTGAATCATAGGAAATATATTTCTGAATCTTATTTTTTGTAAAGTTATCTTCAACTTTTCTCAACACTGGGTAGTTGGCACCACATGAGAACAGACCTCTGACTCCCTTGTAGGGTTTACAGTCTCCTCATTCATTCTGACCAGTCCCTTGCTCCCTGCTTATTTTATAATCTTTCTGTCTTCTGACCTGAACATGCCATTCCACTCATTTACAGCCTCCCTTATTTAACTGAGCTCATGTCAGACCTGATGTTTCATATGGCTTTGCAACTTCTGATCTTTGCCTTTTTTATTAATTATAGTTCATACTTACCTACGTGGTTACATTGGTTCTAGGAATATTGTGAAAATATGTTGTCCATGCAAACAAGCTCCTAAAGTCTTTACCTCAACGTTGATACTCTAACTCACGCACCTTTACCTGGATTTGCGCCAGACCCGCAAACAGTAACCAAACATGACCTTTCGGTGGCTTGGAGTTCGTCTTGCCCATGCTAGTAATTTTGAGAAAGAAGAACTAGAACTTCTCTTACCACTAGATCTTGTGACTATCAATTTCTGCCCAGTAAGGGGCAGTTAATTTCATCTGAGAACAATTTTCTCAAGAAGTTGAGGAAAGGGCTCAGGTCTCCTGCACAACTCCGTGTGAGGTTGGCCGCACTGCAGATAGAAGCATCTATCTTTAGGTATGAATAAGTCAGGTTAACATGAAGCAGGAGAGAAAAAGGGTTAAGAGGATCTGGAATTAGGGAAAAACCTCAGCAGATCAGAAGAATCCTTCCTTCTTTAGTGTGAGAGATGGAGTTGAAGACAGAGAGTACCCGTCAAGGCAGCAAACTAAAGCAGGGGAAGCCAACCTCAGAGAAGAAAGCAGAGGGCAGGAGCCCAGGTGGACTCCAGGTATCAGCACTGAGTCAAAGGGAGAAGAAACCTGCAGACCTGCAATGGTGACTTTGAGACCTCCAGAGGGTTCTTTGCTGTTTGTGGCTCCTGCATGTCTTAGCCCCGCTGTGTGTGCCCTGAATGTTTCCCTGCCTGACCCAGAGTGAAGCCCTTAAAGCAGGATGCTCAGTGGACAGGCCACCTGAGGCGCAGGAAGGGAGGAGCTGTGGTGGCAGCGGGCCCCTCTGCAGCCACGCTTCCGGGGAAAGGGAACCCAAAGGGTGGAGTAGGAGATGGCAGCTACAGAGAAGGGAAGAGGCAGGGTCCCGGGTCTTACACCAAAGGGAGGGAAGGAGAGCATGGGGGACCAGCTGGACCTGAGAGCGGGCCCAGGCTGCTGAGCAGAAGAAAGGCTCCAAGGGCTACCCGGCCAGGCCCTGATGGCCCAGAAAGGGGTGGGGGGCAAGAGGCCTCAGTCAGGAAGGGCCTGTCTCTGTTCTTTGAATAACAGGAGGGACTAAAGGTCACCAAGAAGTTCCCATTGGTGCAGTTCTGCCCAGTGTTGTGCCTTTGTGAGCAGACAGCACAGTCCTGGGGCCCCGTTTGCGGCCTCTCTGCCCCTGGGGTTATGACACAGTGGGAGGATCCCTCATCCCAAAGCCACCCTCTCTGGGGCACCACTTCCCCAGCCTCCAGCTGTGGTTCTTAAATTGCGTATGTCACAAAACCCACTGCGGACCTGATGACAGCTATGGGGAAATGCACCAGAACTGCTTTTAGATATGATTCAAGGGGTTTTATTCTCACGGAACTTCCCCATCCTCCCCCTGAGCCCCCAAGTTAAGAACCCCTGCTCTCTATTCTCCTGTCCTCCCACCCTGCAGTTTCACACTTGCACACTCTGCGTTGGGTGTCATATGCCCCAGTGACCACTAGATGCCGACAGGGATCCCAGCAGGACGGCTCACTTTACATTCTAGGGCTGAGGGCAACCTTTCACAGGCCAAGTTTGTCTTCACCCAATGAGTAAAATTAGGGCTCAGGACAAATCAGTACCCCCACATCTTCCCCTCACCTCTCACACACATCTTTGAGTGAATGAAGGCTGAAAACCACTCCCTGTCACCCCTGGGACATTCTCCCTTTGCAATCCTCTCCCCTCCCTGATCACACAGTGTAAGTGATCTTTCCACCAATAAAATCGGACAGGATAGGTGCTGCAAATGTAGCTGTCTTTAGCTGTCCCTGTCTTCCCCAAAGCTACTGCCTCCCTTCCCCACGTGGTAGGGGACTGGGGGGCCCAGGTTCACTTTTGACCTCAGCATAACCCAACCAACAACTGAGAATACTGTAGACTTGCCTAAGGACATGGGTTACATCTTAGTAGCTGTGTGACTTTGAGCTAGTTACTTAACCTCTGGGTGCCTATATTTCCTTGGGTATACAATGAGATTTTAAATAGTACGTACCCAATGGGGTTATTATGGGAAGGAAATGAATCAATATTTCTCAAATACTTGTGACAATACCTGGCACATATTAAGTACTTGATATATGTTAGCTATTCTCATTTGTCGTCTTGGACTCTCATAATAAGGCCTCAGTAATTATCTACTTTATTTGGCATTCCTCATTTAGAGCTCCTAGTTTTCAGTTATGGATTATGTCTCTGGCTTCTTCAATTGTGCCTAGTATTTGTTCAACACTTTTTGATTTCAGTTATCTACACAGCCTTGGTTTTGGTGGTGTTGTTGCCATGCTCTGGGTTGAGACATACCTGATAGTATATTATTGGAGTCTCAGTATTCTCTGGGAACACATGAGGGAAAGTAGAAGCTTATCTCTCCACTCACAGGTAGAAACACTTCTTCCCTGGTATCAATATTTAGCCCTGGAAGCACCGGTTCAGAGACCATGCAGAAAATGCTACCTTGGGGACACTAGCCAAGCTTCTCCCAGGAGATCCTGTGCCCATTCAATTCACAATGTTGCTTGATAATGACCAGTCATAGGCCCCAGGGTTCCCTAAAGGTGGAACTTCCACACATTTATTGTGCACAAAGTTCAAGGTGGCCCGAAATTTCCTTCTTGTATTTGTCCTGCATTTTCTTACTTGTCTTTTGTTAAATTGAGACATAATTCACATACTATAAAGCTCATCCTTTTAGAATGGTTTTTAGTATATTCACAAAACTTTGCAACAATCACCATTATCTAATTCTAGAACTTTTCATCAACTCCCCAAAAAAACCCCATACCCATTAAGTACTCTCTCAATTTCCCACCCCTACTCCCAACTCCTGACAACCACTAATCTGCTTTCTATCTCTATGGATTTGCCTATTCTTGACATTTCATATAAATGGAATCATACAAATATGTGGCATTTTGTGTCTGACGTCTCACACTTAGCATGATGTTTTCAAAGTTCATCGATGTAGTAGCATGTATCAGTACTTCCTTCCTTTTTATGGCTGGTGAATGGATAAACAAAGTGTGGAATGTCTCCTTGTCTTTTTTTTTTGTGTGTGAGGAAGACCAGCCCTGAGCTAACATCCGTTGCCAATCCTCCTCTTTTTGCTGAGGAAGACTGGCCCTGGGCTAACATCCGTGCCCATCTTCCTCTACTTTATATGGGACGCCACCACGACATGGCTGACAAGCAGTGCGCCGGCGGGCGCCCGGGATCCGAACCGGCGAACCCCGGGCTGCCAAGCGCGGACGAAACCGCTACGCCACCGGGTGGCCCCTCCTTGTCTTTTTGAGTCACATGAGTAGGTAGGACAAACCTAACACCTAGGATTGATGGAACAAAGCCCTATATAACATATCCCTTCTGTTTCAAGACCAGTCCCCCATGTTCTCTCAATCTTGCCGTTTTTTTTTTTTTTGAGGAAGACTGGCCCTGCGTTAACATCTGTTGCCAATCTTTCTCTTTTTCTTTTTTCTCCCCAAAGCCCCAGTACATAGTTGTATATGCTAGGTGTAGGTCCCTAGTTCTTTTATGTGGGACACTGCCTCAGCATGGCTTGATGAGCGGTGAGTAGATCCGTGCCCAGGATCTGAACTGGAGAACCCCCGGCCACTGAAGCAGAACATGCGGACTTAACCGCTACACCACCACTGGTCCGGCCCCAATCTTGCCATTTTTAGATGAGACTCCTCCTTTTCTTTTCACACAGTTATGATATGGCAGCTCAGTTCCTCACCTCCACCCAAATTGGTTATCGTTGCCATTGGGAAAATGCCATTGGCAGAGACTTACCTGGACACTTTTCTCTGAGTTCTGGAATGGCCTAAACTCCTTGAAATAAGTCACTTCCTCAGTCCAGCTCCAGCCCAGAGATGTGCCTTTGTAAGCAGAGATTAGGCTGCTGAGGTCCCTGCCTGTGGGTCAGTGTACCCAAGTCCTGGGACAAAGCCACCAAAGTCGGAGCCAGTCCTTCCCTTAGAGAACGTTTGCTGCCGCCCCCCTCCACCACCCACTCACCACCAAGCTTCTTTTCTCCTCTCATACACCTATAAAAGTGAATTGCTCTTCCTCAGTCATTTCTGGGATTGGGTGTCATGTGCAATGATGACCACAAGATGCCAATAGAGAGCTTGGGAGGAAGTCTTACCCTTTGTCTCCTAGTGCTGAGAGCAGCCATTTTGCTGGACTCAATTCATTCATTCTACAATACATATGAAGCACCTACTGTGTCATGGCTCTTTGTGAGGCTGGGTCACAGAGTTCACAAAATGACTCAAGCTACAATATGTGAGATCTCTACTCTTTATAAGTGAGTGGCTTCCATGTCCCACGACATCATTCTTTTCTCCAAAAGGATAAACAAGAGAACTGGAACCTTGTACAGAGAGCATTTTAAGACCTCTGAGCACACATATGTCACTTTTCCACAACTTGTCCCCTCCCTACAAAGCCACATGTCATAGTGTTCTCTATATCACATCATACCTATTTAGCTCTCCTAATTAGCTCATGTACAACTGTGGTACATGAGCTTGTCCATGGGCTAAAGATAGATTTTTTGAGGTTCAAATATTGTACACCACAATATTTTCAAGGGCAGGGACCATGCGTTTGTCCTATTTTATTTATACATTATGTCAATATTTTTGAGTACCTACTACTTGCCAAGAACTGTTTTAAATTATATATATACAATAGTGAGTTAAAACAGCATCCTCACACTCATGGAGCCGATTGTGTTTCCATCTGTGTTAGGCACAATTCTTAGTATATATTAGAAATTTAGTTAATGTTTGCACGATCATTTGTTTATATAAAAAATTGTAATCATTTTCAAGATGTGATGATGATTTTAATTCTTGCCTATTCTATTAAATTGTCTGAGTGGCAAAATATGTTAATAACACTTTCAGTGAGCTTCAAAGATTCAACTGAAGGACATATATTTAATAGATTTCAATGTTAGTAAATCCTACTAAGAGGATTACCAAGGGCAATTTCAAAAGATTACGATATGGGGTTACTGAAGGAGGTGAAAGATCCTTAATATCAAAGGTAAAGACTTTTGCAATGCTTTGTACTACTGTCTTTAACATACTGGAGATCCAATACGTTGGCCAGTACAAATTGAAACTTTTCTTTAAATTAGGTGGCTTATTTAATATTATTTTCTGGTAGAATGGATTTACTCTGATAAAGTACAACTTTGGGTCTATAAATTTCTGCCCATGCCTGACCATCTTTCTAAAGAATTCCACAGATGTAGGTGTTTTACCTAGCCCTAGGACAGAAGAATGAAAAAATTCAAAATTGTTCCTAATATTTCAACTTATGTCACAGAGAAACAACCAGATGAGCCAATATATACACTCAGAGAAAGCATTGGGTCTTGTATAAAAATACTTGAGTTTAAGCCTTGCCTATTCCAATTACTAAATGTGTAACCACACTAAGAATAAATATTTTACAGAAATATTGGAAGGACTAAATGAGATGATTCATGGGAAAATGTTTTGTAACATGACAAACTTCAGTATAAGATCTGTCATTCTCAACAATTGTACCATATTAATTAATTAATTAATTCAGCAAATATTTATCAGGTACCTACTCTACACCATATCCTGTGCTCTGTGCCAGGCACATAGTAATGATTTCAACATGTTAAACTCTAGCAAATAACAGTTTATTTGGGAGGCACTCATATGAGTAAAGAAGATAATAATGTATTGTCAGTGCTAGGATAGAAGGACATAGAGAATATAGCATGCTTGGCCAGGCAATCTTTTCTGATGACAGGAGAGTGTGATTGTTAAGAACATAGATACTCACTTCAATCCTGGACTGCCTATGTGACTTAAGTTCTCTGTGTCTCAGTTTCCTTATCTGTGAAGAAGGGATAATAATGGTACCTAATTTATGGGATTGTTGTGAGGACTAAGAGAGTGCATCACATGCAAAGCACCCAGGACAATACCTGGTACAGAGTAAGGACTATATAAGCGTTAGCTGTGTTTTTTCTTATTCTATCTCTCTAGCAGCAGTGTCAGGTACAGCTTCATAAGGGATAGGACCCATGAACTTAATCTTGACTGATGAGTAGTTTTTTTTACCAGGTGGACAAAGGGAGCAAGAGGGATGCTGTGAACAGAGAGTGGTGAACTTAGAGGGTTCATGAGAAGTTGTATAGAAGGAGACATACAACATCCTGCAAGTAGATCACGGTTACTGGGGGGAAACTCTCAAGGAGGCAAACCACAAGAGACGTGGTTATAGAGATGGCAGGAGCTGCAGCATGGAGATCATAGTTTACCATGTTTCAGTATTTAGACTCTGTCAGATAGGTGATGAGGAGTAGATATGGGGATTGAATAAGAGAGAAATGTCAAGGAACAACCTTTAGGTTTGTGACCTGTGAAACTGGAGTTATGGTGCTGATGACCAAGAGATGTAAGAGTGTGTCTTAGCCTGAGTTCACTAGAAAACAAGAGACTGAAGCAAACCTTTTGTGCTAACGGTTTATTGAGGGCTGCAATTACAGAGCAGTTAGAATGAGCAGAGAAAGGAAATGAGGCAAGGAAGGAGAGAAAAAAAATACAAAGTAGCACATTACAGAGATTTCTACAGCTTTTTGAGAAAACACAGCTGGTAGCTTGTTCACTTGGATGTGTCTGGGTAAGCACTATGAAACCATCTTGTTTCAGCTGATTAACTCCCTGGAAATTCCAGGTTGTGTCACCTTACCTCTTCAAGTAATTACCAGAAAGTCATAACCTACAGCCTATGGAATGACACTTCATTTGAGGTTAGAAGAAGTGGGAAAAGCCAGAGCTTTCATGAGACCTTTTGATGAAGCTGCTTTCATTTTCACTGAAGCAGGCATAAAGGAGGATCTGCTGGAGCCTGGATCTCAGCCCAGGGGAGGCCACGAAAGTTGGTGCTATTAGGAGAGAAGGTGATAGTGGTGACAGCCAGGTATCTCCTTTGAGCAAGTGGCCGAGGACCTGGCAAGCCAAGGAGTCCTCTTATGTAAACCAAAGAGGGACATAAATTCAGGATGATATGATCTACCCCTTGATGCTATCATTTGAAGCCTCCATTTTTTTGTGAGAACAATGTGTCCTTATTTCTTTCCTGGATGAGGAAGCAGTCCTTCAAATTGGTGGCCAGTTATACTCTCCTAAAAAGGCCTAATGAGGCTTATTACACCAAGATACAGTTCCTGCTATTGTATCTGGTCCCAGAACCATAATTTATATTAATCATCTCCCTCTACAACCACTATTTTTATACTTTCCTCACAATAAGCTAGCACCTTGGCTAATTTAGGTTGCTTGCTTGTTGGGGTGACCTAGACCTTTATCCCAGAGTGGTCTGAGAACTCAGTTGTCTTTCCCTTTTTGGGCTATGGTTGCTGCAATTGGATATTCACAGTTGTCATTGGGAATAGATGCATTAAGAGATGCTTCAGTGGATCCCCTGAGTTTCAAACATAATTCTCCCTATCTCTGTGTATAGTAGCAACTCTAACTCCTAACATAAATTAGGATGATTATCTCAGTAAGTATAAGAATTTCTTTCTTTTCCTGTTGTCCCACTGGCATTAGGAACCCAAAGTTGCAAGATGGGAGTTGCAGCTTCTGGTTCATTGAAGCATTTACTGTGTCATCAAGTGGAAATGCCCAACCTTGGAACGAGTATCTCAAACCCAGCATAGCTTAGGTTTGCAGGAATGGGGAAGCACAAATTCCACAAGTGGGTCATTGGATTGATGGTCATTGGGGCCGCTATTACTACTTCCTTTTGGTTCCTGGACCTAGATTTTCTAGCTATTCAAGAAAATCATGTTTTGGCTATGATTTCAGTGATTATATTACATCTCAAGATGTGACTGAGCTGGTAGCTTAGGTCATTCTTCAGCAGGTCTATCTACCATTGTTTTAGGCTTGCTGATTCTGGGTGATAAGAACCTTGCTAACTCCAGGGATTCTCATGTTCATGAGCCCATTGTTACACCCCCTTTGCTGTAAAACGGGCCCTTTGGTATTGGGCATTATTGTGAACAATTCAATGCCAATGGATCAGGAATTTTCTCCGCCCTTGCATGATAGGAATGATGAGGTTCTGCAGACAGAGAAGACAAACACATATCTTCAGTATGTATCTATTCAGATGGTGATGAATTGCTGCTCTCCCCAAATTGGAAGGAGTCTGATATAACTGACCCTCTACTAGTTGTCTGGCTAACCTACCTGAGTAAAGATGCCATATTGGGAACTTACTGTTGATTTCTACTACTGGAATTTTGGTATATTCAACAGTTACAGAAGAATTAACATTTTTGAAAGGGAACCTATGTGGTTGGGCTCATGCGTAGCTGGCAATCCCTTTTTCCATGAGCACACTGTGCAAGTACCAGGGCAGCTGAAGAGAGACACTGGCTGAGGTTCACTGAATGAGTCTCTTGTTCACGTGGTTGTTAAGAGATTTCTCTGCAATGTATGTCATCTGGTGAGTATTAACTTGAGACATAAATGTCTGTATGTTTTATGTCCATTCCCATAGATCCATCCATATACCTCTTCCTTATACTCAATCTTCCAGTTTGGACCACTTGAGTGGGGTTACAATGTGGCAATAGCTCCATTTCTGGCTAGTGCCAACCTACTGTGCTGACCTATCTGCAAATCAGGACCTTATGATTTCCTCCTCTGTCAGTTCGTTATAAAGATCTCATGAGGCCATTGGTGCGAGGTGAAGAATAGGAGTTAATGCAACAAAGTTAGGTGACATGGGCATCTGGGCCACCTATTCATGTAGTTGATTCATACCTTCTGGACCCACTTGAACCTAGTCCCAAATGTATTACTTCATTGTACAGGGGGTTAAATGGATAGCTGATATAACTACCAAAACTTATGACATGGTGGATCTGATAACACCATGATGTTATCATGATGGGCATCTCTCTTTGCAAAGTCTCTTGATATCCTGTGGTCAAGTGCGCAATCTTGACTAGGGCATAGTAACATAGGAGAAGATGTTTTGCAAATAGAGAGTATTTCTCTGCCATGGAGGATTTGTTGTTTCTCTAGCATCCTAGGTGTCTGTTTTATGACTCTCCTACTGGGGCCAAATAATTTCTGTTCCTCTCTCTTGGTGGTAAGAGTTACAAGGTGCAACAACTTGTCCTTTATGTTAGAAAAATGTTACAGTGTCTTCCAAGACATCCCTCTTCCCTGCTATAACTTCACCAATATGGCAGGTTCAGAAACTTTGTGAGGTTTATTTAGCACATTTTGGCATACAAGAGAACCCCTAAAAGTTTGAACAATACAGCAGGTCCATAAATCTTTATAAAACTTATTTCCCATCTTTTGTTATATAAGTGTCTTATTCATGCATCTAGGGTGTTTGTCATTTCCAGCTCAACAGGTCTAATTAAAATGAAGTGGACCAGAATGATGTTCTGAGGAATTTTAAGATATTCAAGGTCCCTATGGATGAAATTATGTCAAAGAGCAAGAGAGTTAACATAGCACTCAGGCAAGAGAATGTATGTGCTCTACTATTTTTGACATGCAAAAGTGAATTACTTTCAATTCTCCCTGCTGATGTGCATCACAAAAAAAGTATTCTGCCACGTCAATAGCTTTATACTAAGTGCCTGAGGTTATGTTGATCTGCTTTTGTAAAGATAGTACATTCAGCATAAAACTACAATCAGGAGTTCCATTTTGTTAAGTTTATAGTAGTCCACTGTCATCAGGCATGAACCATCTAATTTTGCAGAGGCCAAACTGGAGAAGTGAGAGAAATGTAATAGGATCCATTTAGCTCATCTTTTAAATCTTTGATGGTGACACTAGTTTCTGCAGTGCCTTTAACAATGTGATGTTTTTTCTGATTTAGATTTCTGGAAGGGGAAGGTTTGGGGGCTTTCACTTCGTCCTTCCTATTATAATGGTCCTTAATCCACAGGTCAGAGAAGCAATGGGGGAGATCTTGCAGCATCTAAGAATGCACATTCCAATTACACGTTCAGAGACCAGAGAAAGAGCTATAGTGTGGGTGTGTGGACCCATTGACCCACTATGAGATGGGTATTACTTTCTGGACCAGGGTTTGCATTAGGTTGAATCATATGAAATTGTGCTGGTTTAAAGAGTTCATTTTTAGGTCCTATAAATTCACACCTAAATGTCCATGAACTGAAACTCTCAAACCAATGCCCAAAGTACTTGAATTAAATGTACTACTTGAAGAGCATATACATTTCCATGCACTTATCCACAAAGGATCTCCTTTATGAAAGCCATTATGAGTTTTATGCTTGCATTTTCTACACCAGCCAGCACCACTTTGACATCAGGCAATGGTCTATACAGGAGGGACTACATGATCTACAGGATGACCTAGAGTTGGACTGAGGATCTTTCTGTGGTTACTATTCACAAGCACTGCTAACCAGTGTAAATCCTCAAGTAAGAGATTCAAGTTGGTTCTTCTGTCATGTCCACTGCACCTGACCCTGTTGGAAATTCTAGAGCCAGTCCTAGGTCCATTCTAAGTTAGATGGGTTATAAAACATTCCACTTCCAGTTCCTCATTTCTTTATATATAGCTCCCAACTTCTTATAACCACCTTTTCCAGAGCTCACTCATTTCTCACACATTTATATTCCATCTGAATAATCAGGGACAATAAACTGGAGTATTTATTGCAGAGTAACTGTTTCTTGCCACCTTTAAGATCCACTAGCGAAAGGACTGAAACTGATATGAATAGTGATGTTGATTTCATGATCATTCTACTAAGGTATGATTTGTGTCATAGTGCAACTTTCCATCTCATGAATCTCAATCCACACTCTACCAGAAATATAACCATTTTTAAAATAAATAATTCAACTTTTTTCTACCTCCATTCTTTTTTCTAGCCTCCATTTTGACAGAAGGGCAGAAATGTAATTTTAGTTACTTTGGGGTTCCCACCCCCTTTCCCAAAGATTGCATCTATGTTTGGAGGGGTTTCAATGCATTGGGTAGGAAACTAGTCTTAGTAATTTTCTGGTCCTTGGAACCTTTCACTCAGGTTTTTGATGAGTAAACCTCATTACTGTTTTTAAGACTCCCCCATATCTGGCAACTCCTTGTGCTACTTTTTCCCCCTGTATACACATTTAATTGTGATAGTAAGAATACAATAATTATTAATATTGAGGTTAATAGTTCATGAGTACTAGTGATACTATTTGTAAATTTATTTTTCTGCATCATCTTGAAAAGAATAATTAGAAGTTGGCTGTATTAAAGTAGAAGAATATGATCCTCAACAATATATTGATGCAAATGAAATCCTCAAAATGTCAATATATTAAATTTTTTTTAAATTGTGGTAAGAAACATGTAACATAAAATTTACCATCTTAACCAGTTTTAAGTGTACAGTTCAGTACATTTAAGTGTGTTTCCATTGTTGTGTAACAGATTTCCAGAACACTTTTCATCTTGCAAAACTGAAAGTCTATACCCGTTAAACAACGTCTCCATTTTCCCCTCCCCCCAGGCCCTGGTAATCACCTTTCCATTTTCTGTTTCTATGAATTTGACTACTCTAGATACCTCAGATATCAAACAGTATTTGTCTTTTTGTGACCAGATTATTTAATTTAGCATAATGTCCTCAAGGTTCATCCATGCTGTAGCATGTGAAAGAATTTTCTTCCTTTTTAAGGCTGAATAATATTTTATTGTTTCTGTATACTGCATTTTATTTATCCATTTTTCTGTTGATGAACATTTGGTTTGTTTTCACCTCTTGACTATTGTGAATAATGCGCCTATGAACATGGGTATGCAAATATTTCTTCAAGACCTTTCTTTCAATTCCTTTGGATATATACCCAGAAGTGAGATTGCTGGATCATATGATAGTTCCGTTTTTAATTTTTCAAAGAACCGCCATACTGTTTTCTACAGTGGCTCTACCATTTTACATTCTCACCAACAGTGAACAAGGGTTCCAATTTCTCCACATTCTTTCCAGCACTTGTTATTTTATGTTTTTTTTGATAGTAGCCATCCTAATGGGTGTGAGGTGTTCATGCTACTTTTGTTTCTCCTTTCCAGTGCATGGGAATAAACCTTCTGCTTCAATTGCAGTTTGCTATGGGAAACTCAGAGTTGTGGTAAAACCTTCAGCTACATACTTACATGATCTACTTCCTAGTAAACTATGAAGAGTTGGCCCTGTGACTCACATGACTCAACATTTCCCCAATCTCAGAAACATACCAGGGGGATAGCAGCCCAGGCGCTAGCATCACCATCTTATCTGGGTTCAAATTTATGCCCATGATTTTGGTGAGCAATATTTGACTGGGGTACAAAATTGGGATTTCACATTCAATTTTAGATGCTTTTTACAATGTCCCCTAGAGCAATGTACATGTACTTACAATCTTTGCTACATTCCCACTGTGCAAAATGCAATATCTGAAATATATAAAGTTCAATGTTTATCAGTGTAGGTGGAAGAGATGGAGTGAGAAGTGATAGGAAAAAGAATTAAGGAGAATGAGCAAGAGCCAGGGAAGAATGGCAGAAGGAATAAAATGAAGAAAAAGAAAGGAAGTAAGGGAAGGAGGCAGGCAGGAAGGAAAATGACTCTATTGGTCACAATTTCCAGGTGTAGAGTCTGGTTAATTTTTTTTAAATGTCACACTGATTTTGAAGCATAGTCAGTTAAGAATAACTGGTATAGTCTGAGAACATAAGAAGTCCTGGAAAGGGCAGGTCCCTGAGAAATACCAACACTTAAGTAATGGGAAGAGAAAAAGACTCCAGTATAAGAGAAGGAAAAGCAGCAGATAAGGAGATAAGAGTAAAACCATGAGATAGTGGTGTCATGGAACCCAGGGAAGAGAAAACTTCTAGAAAGTCATATTTAACATTATCTAAGGTTGTGAGAGGTCAAGTAAGGTTGGACTGAGGCATGCTCAATCACAATGACAATATGGAAGACATTTCTGAGCTTTTCCAGGGCTATTACATGGAAGTATGAATGTTTAAGCTGTAGATTTGGACTAAATGGGAGTTGAGTAATTTTAGCAAGTATAGGCTTCTTATTGAAGAAGCCAGTAGAGAGTGAGAGGTTGAAACTACAGGAAATAAAGCAAGCAATTAATGAATAGAAATCTGGGAAGAGAAGGGAGGTGGTGTGACCAAGAAGACAAGTAGATATCTTAGTGTGAAAGAAGAGAAGATATAATCATGAAGAACTGGGTGTTGCAAGTGCGTAAGTTTACAGTTAAGTAGGTTGCATGTGGAGGGGAGTTAAAGGAGTTTATACCTAATTACTTTAGTTGTATCAATGATATAATATTCAAAGTTATTGGGTAAGAATGTAGGAGGTAGAAATTGGATTGGGGGGCTTGAGGGGAGTCACAAACATTTGGAATATTAGTTGCTAGAATGCTAGAATGGAATGGGAACTGAAATGAAACAAGTCTAAAGAGAGGATCATTGAGGCCCAGATGAGTTTGGAGGCCCTTATTTAGAATGATACCTTCAGGCTTTTTCTCCAGCAGTGTCCAGAAACTCAGACACAGGAGAAGAGAAATACAGATGTGAGACTAATACTGGGGTTTGATTTTGTATAGAAGGTGTACTTTAGCCTATTGGAGCAGAAAAGGCAGTTGTAGGTATTGGTGATTATAGTGCAGGTAAACAACTGCAGGCTCCAGGATGAGGAAGGAAGGGGCTGGCAAATGGGGAAAATGGAGGGTAGTCAGGGGACTGCAGAGATCTAAGGTGGTGAAAGAGCAGTATGCGAGGACATTAATAGGTGACAGGGTCTAAGGCATAACCATGAATATGGGTGACAGAAGTGGTATTCAATTGCCAATAAGTCCTACAGCTGATATCAAGGGATAGAGAGCTTAGAATGATGAATTGTACAATAGCAGAACTTAGAACAAATGCCAAGGTCATTGATTAACGTGGTCAGTAAATAACATGTAACAAAACTGTAAAAGGTGAGAAAGGATAATGTGAGGTTACAACTCTCCTAGGCAGGAAAGTTTTACACAACAGTAAAGGACTAGTAGTTATAAAGCAGCCTTGGTGAATTAGGAGAAAGCCAGCCTTACTTATAGGCCCCTGTATCACATACGGTAGAGGAGATTAAACCTTTCTATGTAATTTCTGTCTAGAGATAGAAAGTCTTGGTTCAAAACCTCACTTAGCTACTATTATTTGTGCATGTGGCATAACCTCTCTAATAATTGTCTCTTAATGTGCAAATTGATAATGATAATTGTACTTACCTCATGTAGTTTTTGTGAGGATTAAATAAATTAATTCGAGCATAGAACTTAACATAGTATCTGGTGCATAGTAAGTACTTAATGTAAGATAATGTTATCTAAACACAAATAAATTTAAGACTTCTGAAGATGAGGAGTTTTATTTCTCTTCTTTTCTATTTCATACTCCTCTCCCCCAACCCCAGCCCCAACCTGATAGTCCCACAATCTGCCTCATTACAGTTAAATAGTAACTCCGTTCTTCTAATTGCTCAAGCCCAAAATAACCATCTTTTGCTCTACTCTTTCTTTTATACTACACATTCAATCTTTCAGCAAACCCTGTTAGCTCTATCTTCAAAATGTATCCCAAATCCAATTTCTGCTACCAGTTTAGGTGTAAAAAGTCTCATAAGACTGTCATCTTATTCTAAAATCAAAACAAACCAAATAAAGTATCATAGTTTAAAAAATACATCAGTGAGCTGAAGACACAAAGTAATCCAATGAACTAAACTCCAGAAAGTGAAAAGCCCTTTATAGAAGGAAGACGCTTATTGCTGCTCTCGTCTCTGATGGAACTGCAGGAGGAGGGGGAATTCACCATAGACAGTGTAGGAGAAAAGAAGATGAAAAAGAAGCTTTTAACAGCTGCCTGTAAAATGATAAGAGTCA
Source organism: Tapirus indicus (assembly GCA_031878705.1). Taxonomy (NCBI): domain Eukaryota; kingdom Metazoa; phylum Chordata; class Mammalia; order Perissodactyla; family Tapiridae; genus Tapirus; species Tapirus indicus. The sequence goes on along the minus strand of CM062942.1, from coordinate 109,564,541 downwards.
GAGAGGCAGGGAAGGCCAGAGACTTAATCCAGATCTAGGGAGTGTAGTATGTACTGAATATTTTTCATTTTTCTTTCCAGATTTATTTTCCACCCTTCTTCACCCTGTTCTAGACCCAGGAAGGATGATCTCTGTTGTCTACAACAAAGGACTTCCTTGCCTTTTGGTTTCTGGTAGGGTTTGGCCAATGGGAGACATAGGCAGGATATCAGAAGATGGGGAGAAATTGAAGTCAGGATGTTTATTGCCCTGGCTCTTTCACTGAGGAGTCACCATTGCTGTCTTCAGTCTAGCTACTGAAGGCCACAGCTCCTGTCAAGTTACCTGAATGTCTAGCTACACTCTCTGGGTTCCAGTCATCAGCTCCCCTTACCCCTTCAGATCTAGGCATAGTACTCTCTCTTCCCTCTTGTCAGTAACGGAATAGTGCACTAAACCTAGTAAGTTCTTCTAAATCTTGCCCATGCTTTTATTAATGGTCACTTTGTTAAACTTTTCTCAAATTACCTAGCATGATGAGTATGATATCTGTTTCCCTTAAGGATCCTGGCTGATACAATAAGGCGTCCAAGGTCAAGAGTAGTTTTGAGCAGTGTATCCACCATGACAAAGTGGACCATAGCCCTGGACTGAATGAAAATAGAGTTCAGGGAAACTATCACCTAGGGGCCCTTGGGGGTTGTATTTAGGTAAACTAGGCCTTCAGTTCTCACAGACTTTCTTTGCCCTTCAGGTTTGTGGGTCATGCATTTCTGTATACTTGGACATGTTGCACTAGATGCAGGCCACCCAGAGTGTCTGTACATCATTTGAGTATTTGAAATTTAGTTCCTATAGACAGTGGCTCTTTCTTTTTTTTCTCTAGCTTTATTGAGATATAATTGGCATATAACATTGTGTAAGTTTAAAGTACAATGTAATGATTTGATATATGTGTATATTGTGAAATGATTACCACAATAAGGTTAGTTAACATATCCATCACCTCATATAGTTACCTTTTTTTTTGTGGTGAGAACTTTTAAGATCTACTCTCTTAGCAAATTTCAAGTATACAATATTAACCATTCTGTACATTACATCCCCCAAACTTCTTCATTTTATAACTGGACATTTATATGCTTTGACCATCTTCAACCATTTCCCCACCCCTCACCTCTGCCTGTCGCAACCACCAATCTACTCTCTGTTTCTTTCTTTTTCTTTTTTTTTTTTTTGTGAGGAAGACTAGCCCTGAGCTAACATCCATTGCCAATCCTCCTCTTTTTCGCTGAGGAAGACTGGCCCTGGGCTAACATCCGTGCCCATCTTCCTCTACTTTATATGGGATGCTGCCAGAGCATGTCTTGACAAGCAGTGAGTCTGTCCGTGCCTGAGATCTGAACCTGCGCACTCCAGGCTGCCAGAAGCAGAGCACGTGAACTTAACCACTACGCCACCGGGCCAGCCCCTACTCTCTGTTTCTATAAGTTCAGTTTTTTAAGATTCCAGTTATAAGTGAGATCTTAAAGTATTTGTCTTACTCTGTCTGACTTATTTCACTTAGCATAATGCCCTCAAGTTTCATCCATGTTGTTGCAAATGGCAGGTTTCCTTCTTTATTATGGCTGAATATTCCATTGTATGTATATACCACATTTTCTTTATCCGTTCATCTGTTGATGAACACTTAACGTTGTTTCCATGTCTTGGTGGTTGTAAATAATGCTGCAATGAACGTAGGAGTGCAGATATCTCTTCAAGATCCCAGTTTCACTTCCTTCAGGTAAATACTCAGAAGTAGGATTGCTGGTTCATGTCGTAATTCTGTTTCTAATTTCTTGGGGAACCTCCATACTGTTTTTCATAATGGCTATATCAGTATACATTCCCACTAACAGCGTACAAGTGTTCCCTTTTCTCCACATCATGCCAGCACTTATCTCTTGTCTTTTTGATAATAGCCATTCTAACACGTGTGAGGTGGTACCTCATTGTGGATTTGATTTGCATTTCTCTGATGATTGAACAGATGTTCATATACTTTTTGGCCATTTCATATGCCTGTTGGCCATTTGTATATTTTCTTTGGAAAAGTATCTATTCAAGTCCTTTGCCCATTTGAAAACTGGATTATTTGCTATTGAGCTGTAGGAGCTGAGTGCTGGTTGTTGTAAGCCCGCCCCCTTTCTCAGTCTCTATCTGATCCCTAGTGGTTGAGCCTCACAGATTCTCCTAGTGATCCCCATGAGGTGAGACTTGAGTGGGTCTCATGGGAAGTGTCTTGCAACACTGGGGGAGCCGAATGTCCACCTTGGGTTATCTTTTCCCACTGGAGAAACCATAGGCCGAGGGGGGCCCTCTCAGTGCAGCACTGTGCCAGCCTTGGGGAGTAGTGATGTGGTCAAAGTGAAACTGCTCCTCCTACCCTTCCAGTGCTGTCCTTCTCAGTCTCTGTGATCCAGGGAGGTGCTGCAGTCTCACCCCTGGGTTCTGGGAATTTCACAATGGAATCTTTTCTATGAATAGTTGTCGGTCTTCTTGTAAAGGGGACTGAAATCATAAACAACCTATGTCACCATGTTGATGATGTCACCTCTACAGTAACTCTTTCTACAGCACTGAGTAGCTCAGTCCCAAGGAGGTTTTCATAGGAGAGAGGCACACATAACACAGCAGTGCACCATTCTGCAGATTCTTTTGGCACAAAATTGTTTCAACTGTGAATGGATGAATGGCCCCCCAGGGGTCAGGGTATTTCATGCTTGGGTGATGGAGGAAAAAAAGCCCATCAATTCTCAAAACCTGTTGTTCTTTGAGAAGTTAGCTAGTTAGATAGTGATGTTAAGAAAGTTTGTGATAACACTCTGTCAGTTGGTAGTAATATGGCAAATTGAGAAACCTCAGGGCGACCTTTGATGGTTGGCTGGGGAGAAGCAGGTCCACTAAGACGTAGCTTGTATCACTGTTACTTGAGTCACTTTCACTTGCATCATTCAGTGTGGAAAATATATGTGCCACAGGGACTTGACTCAGGCTGCTCAAAATGCATACTTTTTCTGGTTTCTATGGAGATGGTTGCAGTGAGGCCAGCTCGGGTCATGTACATGGCTGTGTCTGGGGAGTGTATTAGAATTGTGTCTGTGACCAATTCCACTCCTCTTCCAGGAGAGAGCATACATTACTATTCTTTGGTGCTAGAATAGTTGGGGGCATAGAAAAGGCCAAAAGGCATGCCTTGATTTCTGAAATGCCCAAGCTTCATCTGAATTGAAGGAGAATACTAGTCAGAATACAGACATAAAGCAGGAAGATTGAGAGCTGGAAAGCAGGGTAAATTTTGTTATAAACTGGAAAAGCTAAGCAGGAGAGGAGCCATGGACTGAGAGGAGAAGTGTGAGCAATAAAGTACCCAGAGGCTTAGTGAGCAAGGGGTCACCCTGTCTGAATTGCCTCAGAGAAACCTGCTGCCCACTGGAGAGAGGAACATGTAGGGCACTGCGTGGGTTCCATCTTCAAGATGAGAAGAGGAGCTTTCAAGGGGCATAGGATATACTCTCAGGTAGCAGTCAAGAAATTGGGAGTGAGAGAAAAGGGGGGAGCTCCACCTACTGTGGGCAAAGACCCAACTCAGAGGGGAGTTTGGAATGATAGGGAATGGAGATGGTGAAAACTCTTGTGTTTTGTAACCCACTGATACTCTTCCAGGCCTATTAGGTTTGATGTCTTCTATTTTCCAGCACGATCTTCGGTAAAACACTTAAAGAGGGAATATTCTGTTTTTGAGAAAGGGGGACGCTGCAGTATCTCTGGCCATGCTTGGAGGGAAGGCAGTAGAACTACAAGCATGAAAGTGAGGGATAGAAGGTGTGGAGAGAGGGGGCGGGGGGAGAGAGAGAGAGAGAGAGAGAGAAGAGAAGGGAGCAGACTAAGAACCCTAAGGTCTTTAGCCAAAGAAGGAAATGTAACCAGAGGCTGTTGAGCAGCAAAAAGACCTCATGAAACCACCCTAATAGTTGATTAATAGAAGAACCATGAGATGAAACTACTACAAAAGGTATAGAAGAGTCAATCAGGAACTAATTTTTATGAACACAGACTGAAAAGGTGTTCCTTTTATGGATGGCCTATGGTCCTTTGATGTGCTTGAGGAGTAGCTTGTAACAGATCTGTGTGAAAGCAGACAGCAATGTGGAGCCAAACAGCTTCAAATTTGCTAATTCACTGAATCCCAACAACAATTCTGGGAAATGGGTACTATATTCATATTCTCACCTTGGATATGAGAAAAACATAAGTCTTGGATAGGTTAAGTGATTTACCATGTGTGATATAATTGATAAGTGAGAGTTGAGTTTTTCTGGGCATTTTTCTCTGGATTCCTGGTTAAGTGCTCTGTCCTTTTGACCACAGTTTTTTCATGCTGTTCTCTGTAGAAATTCCAAATGAAAGAGACATTTAATGAAGAGAAATTCCAAATGGTGTAGGCAGGCAAAGGTTACCATAAGAATCTGTTGCCTGTTTTTTTTTTTTTTCATGTTTAAGACCTTGCCTTACCCCTCAAACTCAATGAAGGGTGCTGCTTTTCTGGCCCTGACCTCTAGCTTCCCTCACTGACCATATTTTAAAGACTTCTTCAGTGCTCCGCTTTAGGCTGCTCTGGGTAAACACCTCATTGGATCTAGACAAGTCTCAGAACACTACAACATAAGCATACTGGCTCCTTTGGAGCTGAATTCTGCTGGATTCACTTCAAACCCATATGGAGCACTTGTGGAGGTAGGGCCTTGGTAGACACCTATCTTGGGTAACTTAGGTAAACTTGAGTTGTTCTTGTCTATGCTACTGAGGTTTTGGAGAATAATGAGGTAGACACCCACTCCACAGTTTGTAATTAATCAGGGATATCTGAGATCTGATGTGGAAGCAGTCAGAACAAGCTCATAAACAAGGAATTAGAACAGGATAAGATGCTAGAGGGATGAACATGAGCAAAAGTTTGGGGAAAGGGTGTTTAAGAAGCAATGAAGCAAGTTGTTATATTAATACATGGATACTATAGTGGGTGCTGGTCCATATATCCTGTTTCCAGTCTCAGGAACAAGGCAATTATTACCCCAGCTGCCAGTAGTCTTGCATGTTGATGGCTCATAGCTAAATTCTTCCTCAAAAATTGCCTTTAGAAAAATGGAGCTACCTGTTGTAGTATTATGACTTCCTCTCCAGGGAAAGCCTGTATCCATTGACTGATTGAAGTAGGAGTATATAGACCCAACCCCCTTACCTCAATGTGTGTCAACTTTCCAAGTCTATCCCAGCTCTAGAGCTCCCCACAGGATTGGCTGGGTCATTAACTGTGACTGCAGCACATTTCAGCTTTTCTCTCTCCTCAATCCTATTTCCCTCACTTCCTCACAAGTGGTGCTAAGAGTACTCCCTGATAAACATCCTACATGTGAATCACCTTTTTCAGAATCTGTACTCTGGGGAACCCATCTCATGGGAGTTAGTTCCAGGTATGGTTCTGGGAAGCAGCACTAAAATGGGATTTTCAGCTGGACACTTGCTGACCACTTCACAAAGAAGTCATGTTAGGTAGATCACAGATGGTAGGTAGGGCACTGATAGCCTCTCTCATGCATTTGTTGAAACTTTTAGTGGTGGTGAACTAGGAAGGGATATCAATGCAAGGCGCATGCTAGTAGGTACTATGTCTTTTTTAAAATTGATGTCTTAATAGTTTATAACATTGTGAAATTTTGGTTGTACATTATTGTTTGTCCGTCATCATATAAATGCATCCCTTCATCCCTTGTGCCCACCCCCCACCCCCTTCCCTCTGGTAACCACCAACCAGTTCTCTCTGTCCGTGTGTTTGTTTATATTCCACATATGAGTGAAATCATGCAGTGTTTGTCTTTCTCTCTCTGGCTTATTTCACTTAACATAATACCCTCTAGGTCCATCCATGTTGTTGCAAATGGGAAAATTTTGTCTTTTTTATGGCTGAGTAACATTCCATTGTATATATATACCACATCATCTTTATCCACTCATCAGTTGAGGGACACTTGAGTTGCTTCCACTTCTTGGCTATAGTGAATAATGCTGCAATGAACATAGGGGTGCATAAGCCTCTTGGGGTGGTTGATTTCATGTCCGATGGGTAGATACCCAGTAGTGGGATAGCTGGATCATAAGGTATTTCTATTTTTAATTTTTTGAGGAATCTCCATACTGTTTTCCATCGAGGTTGCACCAGTTTGCATTTCCACCAGCAGTGAATTAGGTTTGCCATTTCTCCACAACCTCTCCAACATTTGTTGTTTTTTGTCTTGGTGATTATAGCCATCCTAACAGGTGTAAGGTGATATCTTAGGGTAGTTTGATTTGCATTTCCCTGGTGACTAGTGATGTTGAACATCTTTTCATGGGCCTGTTGGCCATCTGTATATCTTCCTTGGAAAAATGTCCGTTCGTATCCTCTGCCCATTTTTTGATTGGGTTGCTGGGTTTTTTTTGTTGTTCCGTTGTGTGAGTTCTTTATATATTATGGAGATTAACCCCTTGTTGGATATATGATTTGCAAATATTTTCTGCCAGCTGGTGGGTTGCCTATTCATTTTGATCCTGGTTTCATTTGCCTTGCAGAAGCTCTTTAATCTGATGAAGTCCCACTTGTTTATTTTTTCTTTTGTTTCCCTTGTCCGAGTAGACCTGGAATTCGAGAAGATCCCTTTATGACCGATGTCAAATAGTGTACTGCCTATATTTTCGTCCAGGAGTTTTATAGTTTCAGGTCTCACTTTCAGGTCTTTGATCCATTTTGAATTGATTTTTGTGTATGGCAATAGAAGATGGTCTGCTTTCATTGTTTTGCATGTGGCTGTTGAATTTTCCCAGCACCATTTATCGAAGAGACTTTCCCTTCTCCATCGTATGTTCTTAGCTCCTTTGCCGAAGATTAGTTGTCTGTAGATATGTGGTTTTATTTCTGGGCTTTCAATTCTGTTCCATTGATCTGTGTCTATTTTTGTACCACTATCATGCTGTTTTAATTACTATAGCTTTCTAGTATATTTTGAAGGGGATTGTGCTGCCTCCATCTTTGTTCTTTTTTCTCAGGATTGCTTTAGCTGTTTGGGTTCTGTTATGGCCCCATAAGAATTTTAGTATTCTTTGTTCTATTTCCATGAAGAATGTCATTAGGATTCTGATTGGGATTGCGTTGAATCTGTAGATTGCTTTAGGTAGTATGGACATTTTAACTATGTTTATTTTTCCAGTCCATGTGCATGGGATATTTCTCCATTTCTTTATGTCTTCATTGATTTCTTTCATTAGTGTCTTATAGTTTCCATTGTTTTTACGTCTTTCACCTCCTTTGTTAAATTTATTCCCAGATATTTTATTCTTTTTGTTGCGATTGTAAATGGGATTGTCTTTTTGAATTCTCTGTTAGTTCATTATTGGCATATAGAAATGCCACTGATTTTTGTAAGTTGATGTTGTACCCTGTGACTTTGCTGTAGTTGTTGATTATTTCTAACAGTTTTCCAATGGATTCTTTAGGGTTTTCTATGTATAAAATCATGTCATCTGCAAACAGCAAAAGTTTCACTTCTTCATTGCCTATTTGGATTCCATTTTTCCCCTTTTTCTTGCTTAATTGTTCTGGCCAAAACCTCCAGTACTATATTTAATAAGAGTGGTAAGAGTAGACATCCTTGTCTTGTTCCTATTCTCAGAGGAATAGCTTTCAGTTTTTCTGCATTGAGTATGATGTTGGCTGTGGATTTGTCATATATGGCCTTTATTATGTTGAGGTAATTTCCTTCTATACCCATTTTGTTGAGAGTTTTTATCATGAATGGATGTTGGATCTTGTAAAATGCTTTCTCTGCATCTATTGAGATGATCATGTGATTTTTATTCTTCATTTTGTTAATGTGGTGTAGCATGTGGATGGAGAACCATCCCTGTGTCCCTGGTATAAATCCCACTTGGTCATGGTGTATGATCTTTTTGATGTATTGCTGTATTCGGTTTGCCAATATTTTGCTGAGGACTTTTGCATCTATGTTCATTAGCGATATTGGCCTGTAGTTTTCCTTTTTCGCATTGTCCTTGTCTGACTTTGATATCAGGGTGATGTTGGCCTCATAGAATGTGTTAGGAAGTGTTCCATCTTCCTCTATTTTCTGGAAAAGTTTGAGAAGCATAGGTATTAAGTCTTTTTTGAATGTTTGCTAAAAGTCTCCGGAGAAGCCATCTTGTCCTGAACTTTTATTTGTGGGGAAGTTTTTGATTACTGTTTCCATCTCTTTACTTGTGATTGGTCTATTCAGGTTTTGTATTTCTTCTTGGTTCAGTTTTGGTAGGTTGTATGAGTCTAAGAATTTATCCATTTCTTCTAGATTGTCCAATGTGTTGGCATATAGTTTTTCATAGTATTCTCTGATAATCCTTTGTATTTCTGTGGTATCTGTTGTAATCTCTCCTCTTTCATTTCTAATTTTATTTATTTGAGTCTTCTCTTTTTTTCTTAGTGAGTCTAGCTAAGGGTTTGTCAACATTGTTTATCTTCTCAAGGAACCAACTGTTTGTTTCACTGATCCTTTCTACTGCTTTTTGGTTTTGATTTAATTTATTTCTGCTCTAATTTTTATTATTTCCCTCCTTCTGCTGACTCTGGGCTTTGTTGTTCTTTTTCTAGTTCTGTTATATGTAGTTTAAGGTTGCTTATTTGGGATTTTTCTTGTTTGATAAGGTGAGCCTGTATTGCTATGAGTTTCCGTCCCAGGACCATTTTTGCTGCATCCTATATGAGTTGGTATGGTGTATTTTCATTTTTGTTTGTCTCCAGATATTTTTTGATTTCTCCTTTAATATCATCAATGATCCATTGGTTGTTCAGTATCCTGTTGTTTAGTCTCCACATGTTTGTCACTTTCCCAGTTTTTTCCTTGTAGTTGATTTCTAGTTTCATAGCCTTATTGTCAGAAAAGATGCTTGTTATGATTTCAATCTTAAATTTATAGAGGCTTGCCTTGTTTCCCAACATATGATCTATCCTTGAGATTATTCCATGTGCACTTGAGAAGAATGTGTAATCTGCTGTTTTTGGGTGGAGTGCTCTGTATACATCTATTAAGTCCATCTCATCTAGCTTTTCATTTTAAGTCTGCTATTTCCTTATTGATGTTTTGTCTGGATGATTTATCCATTGATGTGAGCGGAGTGTTGATGTCCCCTACTATAAGGTTTGTTAATAGTTGCTTTATGTACTTTGGTACTCCTGTGTTGGATGCATATATATTCATAAGTGATATGTCTTCTTGATGGAGTGTCCCTTTTATCATTATATATAGCCTCTCTTTGTCTCTCATTACCCTTTTTATCTTGAAGTCTCCTTTTCTAAGTATGGCCACACCTGCTTTTTTTCTGTTTACCATTAGCTTGGAGTATTGTCTTCCATCCTTTCACTCTGAGCCTGTGTTTGTCTTTAGAGCTGAGATGTGTTTCCTGGAGGCAGCATATTTTTGGGTCTTGTTTTTTAATCCATTCCACCACTCTGTGTCTTTTGATTAGAGAATTCAATCCATTTACATTTAGAGTGATTATTGATATATGAGGGCTTAATGTTGCTACTTCATTGTTCATTTTTCAGGTCTTTTGCATTTGCTTTGTTTCTTGTCCCATGTGTTTCGGACTACCAATTCAGTTTGGTCATTCTCTATGATGGTTTTCTTAGTTTTCTCTTTATTTATTGTATGTATCTCTGTTCTGATGGTTAGTTTAGTGGTTACCATGAGGTTTGTGTGAAAAAAATCTCATAGATCAAATAGTCCATTTTCTGATGGCCTCTTATTTCCTTTGACTAAGTCGATTCCACCCCTTTCCTCTTCCCCTTCTAAGTTATTATTGTCACAACTTATTCCATCTTGTGTTGTGAGTTTGTGTTTAAAGTGATGAGGTTATATTTATTTTTGGTGTTTTCCTTCCCTTGATCTTTGATGTTGTAGTTCAGAATTTGCTAACCTATTCTGATAGAGAGCTGCCATTTTTCTGATTTTGTCTACCTATTTCATCCTTGCTCAAAGTTTTGTATCCCCTTTGTCTTTATTTTTTCAGGTGTGAGGGCCTTCTTGAGTATTTCTTGTAGTGGGGGTCTTGAGGCAATGAACTCCCTTAGCTTTTGTTTATATGGGAGAGTTATTATTTCTTCATCATATCTGAAGGATATTTTCAATGGATAGAGTACTCTTAGCTGAAAGATTTTATCTTTCAGCATTTTGAATATATCATTCCACTCTCTCCTAGCCTGTAGAGTTTCTGATGAAAAATCTGCTGAGAACCTGATTGGAATTCCTTTGTACATTATCTTTTTTTCTCTTGCTGCTCTTAATATTATTTCTCTGTCATTAACTGTTGCCAGCTTTACTACTATATGCCTTGGAAATGGCCTTTTTTGTTGATATACTTAGGAGATCTATTGATTTCATTCACTTTTATTTCTAGCTTCTTCCCCAGGTTTGAGAAATTCTCAGCTATTATTTCTTTGAACAAGTTCTCTGCTCCTTTTCCCCTCTTTTCTCCCTCTGGATACCTATAATCCTTATATTGCTTTTCTTAATTGAGTTGGATATTTCTCGGAGAATTTCTTTATTTCTTTTTAGTCTCCGTTCTCTCTCTTCCTCCATCTGGAGCCTTTCTACATTCCTAGTCTCAATAATACTAATCCTTTCCTCCATATTGTCAGCTCTGTTCTTTAACAATTCTAGATTTTTCTTTATCTCCTCCATTGTATTTTTCATCTTCAACATTTCTGATTGGTTTTTCTTTATAGTTTCAATCTCTTTTGTGAAGAAGCTCCTAATTTCCTTGAATTGTCTATCCATATTTTCTTGTAACTTGTTGATAGCTATTTTGAATTCTCTGTCGTTTAGGTTATAAATTTCTGTGCCTTCAAGGTTGATTTCTGGATGCTTGTCATTTTCCTTCTGGTCCAAAGATTTAAAGTATTTTTGCATTGTGCTTGAGGGTGTGGTTTTATTTTTTCCTCATCCTGAAGATGTCTGGTTGTAGATGCCACTTGCCACCACTATGTGGAGATCAATAGCTGTGTATTCTGAGCCTGCTGAGACCTGAAGGCATTCTGGTCAGCCTGAAGTGCGGCTGGGCTGATGTATGGCTGAGCTGGGGTGCCTAGCCTGGGTGCCCGGCATGGCTGACCTGGGGCACCACACACCACTGAACTGGGGTGCTGAGCTTAGGCACTGCACATGGCTGAGCTGGAGCACTGTCAAGCAAGGGCACTGGGCTGGGGTGCTGCTTCTGGGCTGGGGTGTAGTGTGCTGCCACCAGGCTGAAGTGCCACTGGGCTGAGGCTCCACATGCTGCTGCTGGGCTAGAGCACTGCTGGGCTGGGGTGCCTCCTGCCACTGCTGGGTTGGGGTGCCACTGGGCTGGGGCACTGAGCTGGAGCACCAAGTGCGGCTGAGCTGGGATGCCGAGGGGGCGGGAGGGGCGCTCACTTTCACCTCCCCGATCCCAGGGGTTTCTCATTCTTCCCTCAGTATCTGCTCTCCTGGGACATTAGTTTGGTGAGGACACCCTCACAACTGTTCCATTCCTTCCATGTGGGAGTTCCCCATGTTCTGTGAGGGCAACTTGGAGAGCGGAGGTTTTCCCATAGAGGGCTACCCTTCCCCCACCTCTCCAAGAGCCGTGTGGTCTTGGTCTCAGGGTTGATGTCACTGGGGAAGGAGGGAAGCCTTCTTTTCCTTCTTCCACTTCCCCTGGGGTTTCCAGCACCTCTGCCATCAGATGTAAGGCTGTGTGAGTCTCCCAGACATCTTATGTGTAGTGTGAAAGACCTCCATTGATATATGAATGACTTTTTTGTTGTATCTTAGCTGGGGAGAGTTTAGGGGAAAAGTTCACTCTGCCATGATGCTGACGTCTACCATGTCTTTAATGTTTGAGAGATATGGGGGAAATAGTAAATATGAAGACTAAGAAATTGGGTGGCTATTATTGGGGTTATTGATGTTTTGGAGAAATATATTGAAAAGCTGAAGATGAAGACTAATTAAAGGCTAAGTTCGTAAGCCAGAAATCCTCTTAACAACATATAGAGACTCTTATCTCATTCAGCCTGAGGACTGACAAAAACTAAAGATCAGGCTCAGTACTTAATTGTAAAAGTAGCAGAGCAGATAATGTTGAATTTTCAGCCCTGGTAAGTCTGCTTTGCCAAGGTCAGAGCCCTGATTCAGGAGTGAAACTCTGAGAAATAGAATGAGAATATCAGGATCAATATACACATAAAATGTTAAATCTCAAGATTCCTCTGATCATTCTGAGTCTGAAGGAGTGACCCAATCATCCATGTTAAGGATTGATGCTTGAGGACAAGCAAGGAAGGCAAACTGTGCCCACTTCCCTCACCCCTAGAATCTACCCTCTCCTCCTCTCCTTACCACCAGACCAATAACTAGCATTAAGTCGCAGCATGACCCAGTCAGGGAATTACTAGGCCTGCTAGGATAGAGAAGGAACTATACCCCAAAGCAGTTATAGTACCTAGCCAACATGCTGGTAGGAGCTAGGAGAGTATGTATGGGGGTGGATTCTGAGGGTGCTGGGTAAGGTGTGGGATGGAACATACAATTGGATAAGGGAGATTTTTAAAATATGCGAGTATTCCCATGATACAGGATTTAATATCTTGGCAAAGACTCCAAACAACAGTACTAAATTGCTGCTAGGTTGGCTCTTAGTAGCTTGAATAAAGCAATGTAAAGTAAAAAGGCTTGAACTGCTGTGGCAGATGGTGAAAAAAGGAATAGAAAAGCTCAGAGAAGTGATCATGCTAGAGTATAACCTATGTATACTCTGGAGTATATATACTATGAAGGCTGAAAAACTTATCACATAGTTATGTTCCTTAGGAGAACTGTGAGAACACTCCATCAACCAAAGCAAAAAGAGTTACACCAGCACCAATGAAAAACTCAGTTGTGGCTTTCTTGAATAGTTCAGAGACAAAATAGATTATGCTGTTACGGAACTGGGCTCTGAGGTATTAGGATCCTTAAATAATAGAGGCCAAGTGGTGGCATTTAACTGTCAGAAGCAAGGTGGATGAAATTATCACAAAGAGAAGCAAGGTCAGAGTGGAAATATGACCTCTGGAAATCTATGGGTATGGTTAATATAACGCAGTATCCCTAGGAGGCAAGAAAGATGGGCATTACTAAATGTATGCAATCAAGAGAAACCAAGGATAGATGATCAGGAAGCTGTAAAAAGCCACCTCAATAAAAGTCAAAATCTTTTGCCCAGTTTTTGGATCTCAGCTGGTTAACAGACCCAGAACCCATTGACTGAAGAAGAATGTGAGTTTCTAGGAGAAAGGACTCTGAAATACTACAGAAAGTGTTTCATAGTGATTTCCCAATTCTTCTCCAAAGAGAACTATAGATATTTACTCGGGAATCTGTACATTGGGAAAAAAGGGATTCCTAGATATTTCAAGGACTGTGAGATACAACACCTGAGTTTATATTGATACCCAGAGAAGTGAACCATATTCATGGAGCACTTTTAAGTGTGGGAGCATATGGGGGCTAAGTATTAAATGGAGTCTTGTTCTAGGTTTGACTCATGGTGGATGCACTAAGTTCACAGATCCACCCAGTAGCCATTTTCCCAATCCTTGAGCGTATTATTAGAATGAACATAGATGGTAGTTGGCAGAACCCCCACATTGGTCTTTGGTCTGTAAGATAAGAGCTATCACAATAGAGAAGGCCAATTGGAAGCCTCTGAACCACCCATCTACCAGCCTCATGACTAAGATATTAGATAAAAAGCAATATTGTATCCCTGGGGAAAGATAGAGATTAGTGTCAACCTTAAAGACCTAAAGGGTGCAGGGCTGGTGGTCTCCATCATATCTCCATTTAATTTACCAATCTGGCTCCTATAAAAACACACGGAGGATGACTATGTATGGACTGCTACAAACTCAACCAAGTAGTAGCTTCAATTGCAGTTGCTGTTGTAGATATGGTATGTTTGCTACAGCAGATTAACACTACCTCAGGCACATGATAAATGGCCAGTGATCTGGATAACACATTTTCTGTCCCAATCAGAAGAGAGAATCAGAAGCAGTTTGCATTCACTTGAGACAGACAACAATATACATTTACAATCCTACATCAGGGCTGGACCATCTAGACATTCCACAAAATATCATATTGGTCTTATATATCTATGAAATCATGTTGAAATAAGCTGATGAGCAAGAAACAACTAGTATGTTGGAAACCTTGTTAAGATATATGGACTCCAAAGGCACAAGATTAATCAGGGACAAGGGAATCTGGGGAAATGGCATTTGGATATATCTATGTTTTTTGCATCACATGTCATTGTCCACCAGGAAACATACAATACAGAAGAGGAATTAAACAACAAAGTTGACAGAACAATTTGGCCATTGATGTCAGTCAGTCTCTGTCATTGGCCACCCTAATCTAGCATAATGAGCTCATGAATGGTGTAGCCATTGTAGTAGGGATAGATGCCATGCATGGATTCAACAACATTGGAGTTTACTCACCAAGGCTGATTTAGCCTCTTCAGAAGGTCCAATGCGTTATCAACATGAGGTATTGCTGATATTCTAATATGGTACCATTCTTTGAGAAAAAAACACCCAGATGCTTGCTACAAGTTGATAACATTAAACCCATTCAACTCTGGAAAGGGCAGCAAATAATTTTTACTAGAATTGATGCATATTCTGGGTATAGATTTGCCTTTCCTACCTAAAGGCCTCAGCTAGCACCACTATTCAAGGACTTACAGAGTGTTTGATCCACTAGCATGGAATGTTTCAGAGTATTACACAAGATCAGGGGAAGTGCTTTACAATAAAGTAGATGTCACAATGGGCATATGACCCTGGGATCTACTAGAAGGATCACATACAGTACCACATAGAAACTGCTGGACTGATAGAATGATGGAATGGCCTGTTGAAGGCACATCTGTAAGGTCAACTTGTAGATGATTCCTTGCAAGAATGGTGCATCATCTCCTGGGACCCTAAACCAATGATCGTAATAGGGTGCTGTGTCCACAAAAGGTACAGTATATAAGTCTGGAAAACATGTGTGTGTGTGTGTGTGTGTGTGTGTGTGTGTATGTGTAATAGTGGTTTCTCATATCATCACTCACAGGGAACCACTTATGAACTTTGTGTTTTTCAACATCCTGGCAGGGGAAATTTATTCTGATCATGAAGAAGAGGTGGAGCTGTTGTCATACAATACAAGAGAGCAGGGAAGAATATGTCTGACAGTCAAATAATCCACAGGAATGTTTCTTGGTATTCTCTTGCCCATTTTTAAACATCAACTTTGTTAAGGTGAAATTTATGTACTGCAAATGCACCCATTTTAAATATACAGTTTTATGAGTTTTGACAAATGCATGCAGGTGTGTAGTGACCACAATCAAGATGTAGAATCAAGGCGTTCATTATAACTTGAAATTTACTTTCATTTTCCTTTCTTCTTTTCTAATGTAAGTGATAGAGAGCCCAGAAATGTACCCACACATATACAGCCAACGACTCTTTGACAGGGGTGCCAGGAATACACAATGGGGATAGGATAATCTCTTCAATCAATGATGTTGGGAAAACTGGATATTCCACGTGCAAAAGAATGAAATTCGACCCTTATCTTACACCATACACAAAAATCAACTCAAAATGGGTTAAAGACTTAAATGTAGGACCTGAAACCATAAAACTCCTGGAAGAAAATACAGTCATGTGCTGCATAAAGATGTTTTGGTCAACCTGTGGATCACATATACAATGGTGGTCCCATAAGATTAATACTATATAGCCTAGGTGTGCAGTAGGCTATACCATCTAGATTTGTGTAAGTACACTCTATGATATTCACACAATGATGTAATCACCTAACGATGCATTTCTCAGAATCTATCCCCATTGTTGACCAATGCATGACTATATAGGGAATAAGCTCCTTGACATTGGTCTTGGCAATGATTTTTTGGATATGACACTAAAAGTACAGGCAACAAAAGCAAAAATAAGCAAGTGGGGCTGCATAAAACTAAAAAACATCTCCAAAGCAAGGGAGACAATCAGCAAAATGAAAAGGCAACCTAGGGACTGGGAGAAAATACTTGCAAACCACATATCTCATAGGGGGATAATATCCAAAATATATAAGGAACTCATGCAACCCAACTGCAAAAAAAAAAAAAAAAAAAGCCCAATTAAAAAATGGGCAAAAGACCTGAATAGACATTTCTCTAAAGAAGACATATGAAGCCATCAGGTATATGAAAAGATATTCAACATCACTAATCATCAGGGAAATGCAAATCAAAACCACAATAAGATATCGCCTCACTCCTGTTAGGGTGACTAATACAAAAAAGATAAGAAATAACAAGAGTTGGCAAGGATGTGGAGAAAAGAAAATCCTTGTACACTGTTGGTGGAGATGTAAATTGGTATAGCCCTCATGGAAAGTGATATGGGGATTCTTCAAAAAAATAAGAAAATAGAGCTACCATGTGATCCAGCAATCCCACTTCTGGGTATATATCCAAAAGAAATGAAATCATTATCTCAAAAAGATATCTGCACCTCTGTTCATTGCAGCATTATTTACAATATCCAAGACATAAAAACAACCTAAGTGTCCATCCATGGATGAATGGATAAAGAAAATGTGTATATATACAAGAGAATTTTATTCAGCCTTAAAAAGGAAGGAAATTTGTGACAATGTGGATGGACTTGGAGACCGTTATGGTAAATGAAATAAACCAGACACAGAAAGGCAAATATTGCATGATCTCACTTATATGTGGAATCTTAAAAAAGTGGAACCTAGAGACACAGTAGAATGGTGTTTGCCAGGGTCTTTGGGGGTAGGGGAAATGGGGAGATATTGTTCAAAGGGCACAAAATTTTAATTGTAAGATGAATAACTTCTAGAGAGGTAATGTACAGTGTGGTAACTATAGTTAATAATACTGTTTTGTATACTTGAAATTCACTGAGTACATCTTATGTGTTCTCACTACACACACACACACATGCACACACACACACGCACACACCCAAAATGGTAACTATGAGAGGTGATGGATATTTTAATTTGCTTGATTTTGGTACACATTACACAAGGTATACTCACATCAAAACACCACGTTGTACATTTCAAATATATACAATTTTAAATTTGTTAATCATAACTAAATAAAGGTAGAAAAAAGCGTTTAGACCTACAAATTTCCCTCCAAACACTGCTTTAGCTACATACCACAGTTTTCAACATGCTGTGTTTTGATTTTCATTGTGTTCACATTATTTTCTAATTTTCCTTGTGATTTCTTCTTTGTCCCATGATTTATTTAAAAGTGTGCTAATTTCATAATATTTGGGTTTTCTAAAAGATATATTTCTATTTATTTCTAATTTAATTCTGTTGTGGTCAGGAAACATACTTTGTATAATTTTAGCCCTTCTAAATGTATTGAGACTTGTTTAATGGCCCAGCATGTGGTCAATCTTAGTGAATTTTCCATATGCACTTGAAAAGAATGTGTATTCTGTAGTCACTGTGTATAGTGTTTTATGAAATATCAATTAGGGCTACTTGACTGATAGTGTTGATCAAGTCTTCTATATCTTAATGAATTCATGTCTTCTTGTTCTATTAATACCGAGGTAAGAGTGTTGACATCTCCAAATATATCTGTGCATTTGCTTTATCTCCATTCAGTTTTGCCAATTTTCACTAAATGTATTTTGAAGCTCTGTTTTTAGATACATACACATGTAGCATTTCTATGTCGTCTTTATTAATTTACCCTTTTGTCATTATGAAATACCCTTTTTATCTCTGGTAATAATTCTTGTCTTGAACTTCATTTTGTCCGATATTAATATAAACACTTCAACCTTTTTTGAATGATAGAGGTATACATAGTATATGTTTTTCCATCCTTGAAGTTTTAACCTATCTGTGTATTTACATTTAAAATGTGTTTCTTGTCGATTGCATATGGTTGAGTCTTTAAAAATCCAATCTGGAAATGTCTACCTTCAATTGAAACGTTTAGAAAATCTACATATAACATCATTATCTACATTGTTAGTTTAATTTTTACTGTCTTGTTTATTTTCTAATTGTTCTGTATGCTCTTTGTTAATTTTTCTCCTTTTCTTCACTTTTTTGAATTGACTCTTTTTTACTATTTCATTTTATCTCCAATTGGTTTATTACCTATACCTCTGTGTTTTATTTTGTAATGTTTTTATAGGGTTTAAATATGCATCTTTAACTTATCACAGCCTACTTTCGAATACTATGCAACTTCATATATAATGTAAGAAACTTGAAACAGTGTAATTGCCATTTCCTCCTTCATATCTTTTGTGTTATTGTGCATTTTATATTTACATATGTTACAAATTCAATATTTATAAGTAATATAAATTATATATAATTTATAATATAAATTATTTTTATTTTTGATGTAAATAGTCAACAAAATATAAAAAACGTCTTTTTATAGTTACTCATATATACTACTTTGGGTGCTATTCATTCCTTTGTACAGATCTGAGTTTTTAATATGCTGTCATTTCCTTCAGACTAAAAGACTTCCTTTTACCATTCTTATAGTTCAGGTCTTATGGTATCAAATTGATTCAGCTTTTGTTCATCTGAAAAATCTCTTTTGCCTTCACTTTTTAAAATCAATTGTATTGCTGTATAATTTACATAACATAAAATACACTCATTTAAAGAGTTCAAAGAGTTTTGATGAATGTATATGCCTGTGTAACCAACACTGCAATCAGTATGTAGTACATTTTCATAACCCCGAAAAGTACCTTTGTACCCATTTGCAATCAATAATACCTCCCAACCTCAGGAACAGACTCCCACTTGTCTATTTTCTGTCACTATAGATTATTCTTGCTTTCTCTAGAATTTTACATAAGTAAAGTCATTCAGTATCTGTAGTCTTCTTTTGACTAGTTTCTTTTACTAAGCATGTTTTTGGATCTATCCCCATTGTTGAGTGTATTAATACTTGTGATAGATAGAATTCTAAGATGGGTCCCAAGATCCCTGCCCCCTGGAGTACATACAACTTCTCCAAGTTGTGCAATCAAACCCTGGTCTAGGTGCTACTGTGAAGGGATTTTGCAGATGTAATTAAAGTCTCAAATAAATTTACTTTAAGACAGAGATAACCCTGGGTGAGCCTGTATTTTATTTAAGTTCCATTTTCCAATTGATTGTTGCTAGTACAGTCATGTGTCACTTGATGATGGGGATACATTCTGAGAAATGCATCATTAGGCAATTTCATGGTTGTACAAACATCATAGAGTGTACTTACAGAAACCTAGATGGTATAGCCTACTACACACCTAGGCTAGGTGGTGCTAATCTCATGGGACCACCATGGTATATGAGGTCCGTTGACCAAAATGTCATTGTGCAGCCACAACTGTATATAAAAATACCATGGATTTTTGTATATTCAACTTGTATCTTCTGTCCTTACTGAATTCACTTATTAGTTCTAGGAATTTTTTGGTAAATTCTCTAGAATTTTCTATATACACATCATGGTGTTTGCAAATAAAGACATTTTACATTTTCCTTTCCAATCATAATGACTTATACTTCTTCTCCTTCCTTATTACACTGGTTAGGATGTCCTGGCGAATGTTGAAAGGAAGCAGTGAGAATGGACATTCTTGTTTTTTTCTGATTAGGTGGAAAGCATTAAGTCTTTTATCATTAAATATGATGTTAGCAGTAGGTTTTTTATGTGTCCTTTGTAAAGCTGAAGAAGTCTCCTTATATTCCTAGTTCACTGAAAGTTTTTGTCAGGAATAGGTGTTGATTTTTTAAAAATTATTCTTTCATCTCTAGAGATAATTTTTATCTGTTAATATGGTTGTCTTAGTTTGAGCTGCTATGAGAAAAATACTATAGACTGGGTGGCTTATAAACACAGGAATTTATTTCTTATAGTTCTGGAGGCTGGGAAGTTCAGGATCAAGATGCTGGAAGATTTGGTGTCTGGTGAGGACTCACTTCCTGATTCATAGATGGCCACCTTTTTGCTGTGTCCTCACATGGCAGAAGGGGCAAGGGAGCTCTCTGAAGTTTCTTTTATAAGGGCACTAATCCCATTTATAAGGGCTCCTGCCTCATGACCTAATCACCTCCCAAGGGTCCCCATGTCTTAATACTATCACATTGGGGGTTCATTTTCAACAAATGAATTTTGGGGGAACACAAACATTCAGTCTATAGCAATGGTGAATTAAACCACACTGATCGATGTTTTGTTTTTGTTGAGATGTAATTCACATACCATAAAATTAACAATTTTCAAGTGTACAATTCAGTACATTTAGTATATTTACAATGTTGTGCAACTACTACTACTAATTCCTAAACATTTTCATCACCCCAAAAAGAAAACCCATACCCATTAAGTAATCACTCCCCATTCCCCCATGTTGCACCCCCTGGCAACCAGTGATCTACTTTTTTGTCTTTGTGGATTTGCCTATTCTGAACACATCATATAAAAGAACTAATACAGTAAGTTGTCTTTTAAAATTAAAATGTATTTTTTTGACATACAAAAAGCTGTACATAATTAATATATACAACTTGATGAGTTTGAAGATAAGTATACACCCATGAAACCATCACCACAATCTATCTACATCTTCTTTATCCATTCATCTGTTGATGGCCATTTAAGTTGTTTTCAATGTCTTGGCTATTGTGAATAATGCTGCAGTGAACATGGGAGTGCAGATATCTCTTCGAGATCCTGATTTTATTTCCTTTGGGTATATACCCAGAAGTGGGATTGCAGGATCATATGGTAGTTCTATTTTTAATTTCATGAGGAACCTCCATACTGTTTTCCATAATGGCTGTACCAACTTACATTTCCACAAACAGTATACCAGGGTTATCTGTTCTCTACATCCTTGCCAAAACTTATCTTTTGACTTTTTAATAATAGCCACCCTCACAGGTGTGAGGTGATATCTCACTGTGGTTTTGATTTACATTTCCCTGACGATGAGTGCCATTAAGCATCTTTTCATATACCGATTGGCCATTTGTATGTCATCTATGGAAAAATGTCTGTTCAGGTCATTTTCTCCTTTTTTGGTGGGGGGTGGGGATTTTTCCTCCTATATATTTTTCTTGCACATAGTTGATTAACCATTACAACCATTACATTAGTATTGAATAACCAATGTATTCTGGTTACAAATTGGATAAAATATAAGCAAAAGAATCTGCTAAGCAGTCAGCTGAGTGTATCATTATACTACAGATTCATTATGGGTTACTTTGAATGAAAATGGATACTTCAGAAATTCTCAATTAGCTTTGGCTTTCTTACTAGAGTAAAATTGACCTTCTTGGGTTTTTTTTTCTGGCTTTATTGAGATATAATTGACATACATCATGTGTAATTTGAAGGTGTACAATGTGATGATTTGATATACATATGTATTGCGAAATTGTTACCACAATAAAGTTAGTTAACACATCCATCACGTCATATAGTTACCCTTTTTTTGCATGTGGTAAGACTTTTAAGATCTACTCTCTTAGCAACTTTTGAGTACACAATACAGTATTGTTAACTACAGTCACCATACTGTGTATTAGGTCCCCAGAACTTATTTATTTTATAACTGGAAGTTTGTACCCTTTGACCACATCAACCATTTCCCCCACCCCCTTGCTCCTGGTAACCACCATTCTACCCTCTGTTTCTGAGTTTGAATTTTGAGATTCCACATATAAGTAAGATTATACAGTATTTGTCTTTCTTTTTCTGACTTATTTCACTTAGCATAATGCCCTCAAGGTCCATCTATGTTGTCACAAATGGCAGGATTTCCTTCTTTTTTTTTTCTTTGTGAGGAAGACTGGCGCTGAGCTAATGTCCATTGCCAAATCTTCTCTTTTTGCTGAGGAAGATTAGCTCTGAGCTAACATCTGTGCCCATCCTCCTCTATTTTGTATGTGGGATGTCACTACAGCATGTTTGATGAGCGGTGCGTAGTTCCACACCAGGGATCCGAACCTACAAACCCTGGGATGCTGAAGCAGAGCGCATTAACCTAACCCCTATGCAACTGGGCCAGCCCCTAGGATTTCCTTCTTTTGTATGGCTGAATTTTGAATATATATCACATTTTCTTTATCCATTCATCCAATAATGGACACTTAGGTTCTTTCCATGTCTTGGATATTGTTAATAATGCTTCAATGAACATGGAGATGCAGGTATCTCTTTGCAATAGTGATTTCATTTCCTTCAGATATATACCTAGAGGTGGGATTGCTGGATCATATGGTAAATCTATTTTTAATTTTCTGAGAAACCTCCCTATTGTTTTCCATAGTGGCTGTACCAATTTACATTCCCACCAACAATGTACAATGGTTGCCTGTCCAATTTTTAATCAGGTTATTTGTTTTTTTGTTATTGAGTTGTAAGAATTCCTTATTTATTTTGGTATTAACCCCTTATCAGATATAAGGTTTGGAAATATTTTCTCCCATTCTATAGGTTGCCTTTTCATTTTATTGATTGTTTTATTTGCCACCCAGAAACTTTAAGTTGGCATAGTCCCACTTGTTTATTTTTCTTTTTGTTGCCTGTGCTTTTGGTTGGAGATTGAAAATTGACTTAATTCTTTTTAGAGTGGTAACAAGCATTTATTAGCTCAGTAAAGTGAGTTAATTTTTGTATAAAGTGTGAATCTTTGGTTGAGGCTCAATTTTTTCCCTATGGGTTTCTGATTGCTCCGATACAATTTGTTTTTGAAAATGCTATCTTTCCTCCTTTGAACTGCTTTTGCACCTGTGCCAAAATCAGTTGGACATATTTGTGTAGATCTATTTATGGGTTCTCTATTTTGCTTCATTGATCTATGTGTGTATCACTCTGCCAATACCACATAGTCCTTATTACTGTAATTATATAATAAATCTTGTAATTGGATAGATTGATTCCTCCCACTTGGTACTTTTTCAAAATGGGTTTTTAGCTATTCTAGTTCCTTTGAATTTTCATATAAATTTTACAATAATTCCTACCAAAAACTAGGCAAGATATTTTGTAGGTATATTGTTTATATATCTATATATGGTCTATATAGATGGTCTATAAAAAATCTTGCTTGGATTTTGATAAGAGTTAAATTACATATGTATATCAGTTGGGGAGAATTGATATCTTGACTCTCGAGTCTTCTAATTCCTGGACATGCTATATCTCTCCATGTATTTAGATCTTTTTTGATTTCTTTCATTGCATAGTTTTCAGTATACAATTCCCTTACCTGTTTTGTTAGACTTACATCTAATCCTTTCACTTTTTGAGCAATTATAAATGGTATTGTATTTTTAAATTTTAATTTCAATGTCCACCTGTTCACCAGATAACTGATGGAAGATTGATTATGAAAGAGGAAGTGTTTTGTCCTTACTGGAATGGACAGTTACTGTGGATACAGTTTGTCTTCCCTGCATGTGATGCTTCTGCCCTGAACTTACATTCTACATAGACTTACAAAATGCCTTACCCACTGTAATGATATTTCACACATTGTTGCTTCTGATCAAGGAACACATTTCTCAGCAAAAGAAGTGTGGCAATGGGCCCATGCTCATGGAATTCACGGGTCTTACCATGTTCCCCACCATCATAAAGCAGCTAGTTTGATGGAATGGTCAAATAGCCCTTTGAAGACTCAGTTACAGTGCTAGCTAGGTGGCACTAGCTTGCAGGACTGGGGCAAGTTCTGTAGAAAGCTGTATATGCTCTGAATCAACATCCAATATATGATGCTATTTCTCTGATAGTCAGGATTCATGGGTCCAAGAATCAAGTGGTGGAAATAGGAGTCTCACCATTCACTATTACCCCTAGTGACCCACTAGGAAAGTTTTTGCTCCCTGTTTCTGTGTGCTGAACCAGGAGGGAGAGCTTTAGCGTTTACCAGCCTAAGCCGCCATCTGTGTTCTCCCCTAGCTTACTAGACTGTAGTGGAACCATCCAAGTTCCAAGATTGGCAGGACAGAGATCAGTCCTCTGGGGGAGCCCTTCCAGAGAAGTTGGAGCACTGTGTACATGGTCCACTCTTTCTCTCCCCAAGGAGAAGCTGAGAGCTGGGATTTTTGTTTGCTTGCTCTGTGCTGAGCAGGAAGGGGAACTATGGTGTCTGCCAGCCCAAGATGCTGTCTCCATTCTTCCCCAGGCTGCTAGACTGTGGTGGACTCATCCAAGCTCCAAATCTGGCAGGGAAGAGGTCAATCCTCTGGGGAACCCTCTCAGAAAAGTTGAGGTGCTGGATGCACAAACAATCCCCTTCCCTCCTCTGAGAAATATCCTTCCCTCCCCTGAGAAAATCAGAGCTAGGGGGTTGCATTCTGATCATATGGCATTGCACTGGGGGCAGGGACTCTGGCAAGAGGGTGTCCTGAATTTTCCCATCAGTTTCAGTGAGTCTGGTTTCACAGCCACTCGGAGAGCAGGAGCCTTTCACTGAGCTTCTGGCTTTCTCATAAAGAGAATTTGTCCATTAATTGTTGCTAAATTGGTGTGTTTGTGGGGAGAAGGATGGTCCAGGGCTTCCTACTCTGCCATCTTGCTGATGTCACTCTCAAGGCTTTTTAAAAAAAAATTATTTTATTGAGATATTGGCTTACAGCATTGTGTAAATTTCAGGTGTACCTTATTGTGTTTCAGTTTCTGTGTAGACTGCATCGTGTTCACTATCAACAGTCCAGTTTTATTCCATCACCATACATATGTGCCCCTTTACCCCTTTCACCCTTCCCCCATCCCCATCTTCTCTGGTAACCACTAATCCGTTCTCCTTATCTATGTGTTCGTTTGTTTCTCTTCCACATATGAGTGAAATCATGTGGTATTTGTCTTTCTCTGTCTGACTTGTTTTGCTTAGCATAATACCCTCAGGGTTCATCCAGGTTGTCGCAAATGGCACAATTTTGTCTTTTTTGTGGGTAAGTAGTATTCCAGTGTGTGTGTGTGTGTGTGTGTGTTTGTATCTCATACCTTCTTTATCCATTCATCTTTTGATGGGCACTTGGGTTGCTTCCACGTCTTGGCTATTATGAATAATGCTGTGATGAACATAGGGGTGCATATATCTTTTTGAATTATTGATTTCATGTTCTTGGAATAAATATTCAGTAAGGGAATAGCTGGATCATACGGTATTTCTACTTTTAGTTTTTTGAGAAATCTCCATACTGTTTTCCATAGTGGCTGCACCAGTTTGCATTCTCACCAACAGTGTATGAGGGTTCCCTTTTCTCCACATCCTCTCCAACACTTGTTATTTCTTGTCTTGTTAATTATAGCCATTCTGACGGTGTAAGGTGGTATCTCATTGTAGTTTTGATTTGCATTTCCCTGATAATTAGTAATGTGGAACATCTTTTCATGTCCCTGTTGGCCATCTGTATATCTTCTTTGGACAAATGTCTGTTCATATCCTCTGCCCAATTTTTGATTGGATTGTCCATTTTGTTGTTGTTGAGTTCTTTATATATTTTGGAAATTAATCCCTTGTCAGATATATGATTTGCAAATATTTTCCCTCAGTTGGTGGGTTGTCTTTTCCTTTTGTTGATAGTTTCCTTTGCTGTGCAGAAGCTTTTTAGTCTGATGTAGTCCCATTTGTTTATTTTTATTTTTGTTTCCCTTGCCTGAGTAGACATGATATTCAAAAAGATACTGTTAAGACTGACATCAAAGAGTGTACTACTTATGTTTTCTTCTAAGAGTTTTCTGGTTTCAGGTCTTACCTTCAAGTCTTTAATACATTTTGAGTTAATTTTTGTGTATAGTGTAAGAAAATGGTCTACTTTCATTCTTTTGCA
This sequence comes from Tapirus indicus, assembly GCA_031878705.1. Classification (NCBI taxonomy): domain Eukaryota; kingdom Metazoa; phylum Chordata; class Mammalia; order Perissodactyla; family Tapiridae; genus Tapirus; species Tapirus indicus. The sequence goes on along the minus strand of CM062942.1, from coordinate 109,538,502 downwards.
TGTGGCTGTCCAGTTTTCCCAACCCCATTTATTGAAGACACTTTCCTTTCTCCATTATATGTTCTTGGCTCCTTTGTTGAAGATTAGCTGTCCATAGTTGTGTGGTTTTATTTCCGGGTTCTCAATTCTGTTCCATTGATCTGTATGTCTGTTTTTGTGCCAGTACCATGCTGTTTTGATTACTATAGCTTTGTAGTATATTTTGAATTCAGGGATTGTGATACCTCCAGCTTTATTCTTTTTTCTCAGGATTGCTGTGGCTATTCAGTCTTTTGTTGTTCCATATAAATTTTAGGATTCTTTGTTCTATTTCTGTGAAAGATGGCATTGGGATTCTGATTGGGATTGCATTGAATCTGTAGATTGCTTTAGGTAATATGTATATTTTTAATCTGTTTATTTTTCCAATCCATGAGCATGCAATATGTTTCCAATTCTTTGTCTTCTTTGATTTCTTTCAGTAATGTCTTATAGTTTTCAGTGTCTAGGTCTTTCACGTCCTTGGTTAAATTTATTCCTGGGTGTTTTATTCTTTTTGTTGCAATTGTAAATGGGATTGTATTCTTGATTTCTCTTTCTGCTGGTTAGTTATTAGTGAATAGAAATTCAACTGATTTTTGTGTGTTAATTTTGTACCCTACATCTTTACTGTATTTGTTGATTATTTCTAATAGTTTAATTGGTGGATTCTTTATGGTTTTCTCTATATGGAAACATGGCATCTGCAAATAGTGACAGATTTACTTCTTCCTTTCCAATTTGGATACCTTTTGTTTCTTTTTCTTGTCTAATTGCTCTGGCTAAAACTTCCAATACTCTGTTGAATAAGAGTGGTGAGAGTAGGCATCCTTGTCTTGTTCCTGTTCTCAGAGAAATAGCTTTCAATTTTTCACCATTGAGTATAATGTTGGCTGTGGGTTTGTCAAATATGGCCTTCATTATGTTGAGGTACTTTCCTTCTCTACTCATTTTATTGAGAGTTTTTATCACAAATGGATGTTGGACCTTGTCAAATGCTTTGTCTGCATCTATTGAGATGATCATGTGATTTTTATTCTTCATTTTGTTAATGTGGTGTATCACATTGATTGCAGGCAGAGATTGGAGTGATGCAGCCATGAGCCAAAGAATGTCAAGTTATCCATCAGTCACCAGAAGCTAGAAGCAGCAAGAAACATATTCTCTAGAACCTCTGAAGGGATTGCAGCCCTGATGGCACATTGACTTTGTGCCACTGGCCTCCAGAACTGTGAAAGAATAGATTACTACTGTTTTAAGCCATCAAGTTTGTGGTAATTTGTCACAGCAGCCACAGGAAACTAATCCTCCTGAAATCTCTCCTGAGTGCTCTAGGTTTCAGTCAAATTTATCCACTTTAGCTGAATGGAAGTCAAATTTCTCTCATCCCTGTGTGAGTGCTAGAAGTTGTTCAACCTTAACCTCTCTGGTAATTGTAATTTGCCTAGCCTTTGACATTTCACCCTATGCATGCACATCCTAGTACTCAGCAGAATAGTTACAGGGAACTCTTAGCAGACTTCTGGGATGCTTCCTCTGCATAGTTTCCCCTGTCTTGTGCTCTGCATTGCGGATTCCAGCCACTTCAGCTTGTGTAAAATTCAGTTTCTGTCTTCTCAATTTATTGGTACTACTTTGCTCTACTGGGTTTCCTGCTTCATGTGTGGCACTTCAGGAAGTGTCTGTAGGCAAAATACTACTACTACTACTATTACTACTACTACGATTATAGGGTGCATCCTCAGGATCAGTTGAGGAACTGACCTCGATATTATAGCTTTAAAATCAACACACAATGGATCATAGCAGAGATATACAAAGTCATCTTAAAGAGCAAATATAGCCAGAGAACTTACTCAAGACATTAATGTAGTTTAAGGGGAAAAATGTGTTAATCTGGAGGTGGCTTGATCCTGTTGTCAGCACCCCAAATAAGATGTTTCCATGGCTGCTTCTGTGGGCCATAGTCTTCTCAATTGGTTTGGTAGTTTTCCTGCCAAAAGTCTAGCACTTTCTCTGTGATGTACTCTGCTTCTCTATCCTAGATTGTTGGGTCAGTCTGGTGGTGGGCATCACACCTAGGTTCCCAGTGAACAGACATTCTAGAGAATGGTGGGAAGTGGAGTGTATGCAAATGAAGAGGGCAGTTGACATCAAAAGATCACGGTAGTTGACACTCTGTCACCTCAAAAGGTCCCAAGTAGTCATCCTTAACCATAGATGGTAGGTGCTTGCCTATATGCAGGCATATAGAATTTCTCATATGGATATCCTCCCCCAATATATATATCAGTCCTTGACTTCAATCCCTTGTGAAGATCTTGCAGTACTGACCAGTTAGCAGGCATTAAATGTCCTGGGAGTAGAAAGCATGATTGCTTTGAAAGAGGCATTTCATGTGAAAGAATGTTTTATGTTGCAGTCAAACTCTTCTAAGTAGGTGGAAATATTGAGTTGTCAGTAGAAAGAACATCAGAAGGATTCCTCAAAAAAATTGGTTGTTCTTCATTTAGCCATTAATAGTGGGTGCTCTTATGAAGGGCCTTCAAAGTTGGTGTTAGAGTTGGAAACTTCAAAGATTCTGTAAGCAATATAGATCAATAATCTATGGATGCAAAGTGAACTGAGTGCCAGAATAGGGGAAAAGTGTGCCATTTTTAGTGAGGAATTCCATAATCAACAGATTGAAGTTATGGCAGTGGAAAAAGAGCAAGTTAGAGATAAATTCTAATGTTGTGGAGACCTAGAGACACATATAGGGGCTGTGGGTGGTATGTTGTTTCCTTGAATTGCCAAAGTGTTTCTTGTTCTGGCCACCAGTCTCCCAGATGGTATTATATTGGAGAATCTTATAGTAGATATAGATACTCCAAAAGTCTCTGTAAACTTTAATCAGTATCTTGAATGATTACTAGACATAAAACTGTCTTTGTATAGGCACAGTATTTGAGGACAGGCCTCCCTAAGTGGGGTACAGCTTATTATTCTGTTCTTTCCATTTTTGTTTCTGAGTATACCTGACTTTCAGTCCAGCACCAGCATGCCTAGGTATCTGCCTACTTCCTCTGCCAGACCATTTTGTTAAATCATAGTTGAAAATGTATGGCCCTAAAGTTATCAGTTTGGATAATCTACCAGGTCATGCTTGTTAGGGCAGATAATCTGGCCTCAAAACCTGGTGATTTGAGCTGTCTAGTAAAATAAAAAAATTCCAAGAATGTGATCTACCTAGTATTGTACCAGTGCTTGATACATGGTAAGCACTCAGTAATAATTGTATAGCTGGCACAAGATGAGCTTCTAGGTCTGCCTTAGGTATTCTCAGCTATGGAGTTCTGAGTTAAGTATCACTTCTAAGTCTCAAAGAAAGTCTTGATAGTGAGTACTCTAATTCCCATAACATATAGTTGGCTTAATGTAGATCCAGTTTCCTGAAGATTTAGGTGCTGAGGTGGATGTCCCCAAAGAAAGGGTCTTCTGGGGATAGGATGGTCCTCATGAACTAACTGTGTAGTTGGAGGCATTTTTCTTTATAAGACAATACTGGGTTGGAGTAGGCTAGTGTTAGGGCCAGGGAAAAGAATTAGGCATAGGAAAGAGAATTGAGGATTCTCATCTTTATCTGCTGGATGGCTACACCTATGGTAGAAGGCTAACTAGTGTTCCCCACAATGTTCATGTTATGACACATAGAAAATGATCTCTGTATAGCACACTGGGGAACTGTAGAGGATTAATCATAATTGAAGGCAACTGGCTCTCATGCTCTGGATGTTTCAGGTCTTCATGGCCACTTTAAGGGCTGAGAGGATCAATATTTCACAAACCTATAACCCAGTAGGTAGGTAGTTAGGAAAGTTGCCAATGAAACAAATCCTCTCCTCTTCTTGAAATCAGTTATTGGGCTAGCTAGAACTGTGGATAGAACCTGGTAAACACAAGCAATCTCAGGACAAATTGTATTTACCTGGGGTATTCCTAAGTTTAATATGATTGCTGTATTAAAGAACATCATGTGAATGTCTTGGCTGTACAGAATATATAGGCCATGGTTCAATAATTCTACTTTTGAACTTTCAAATAGGCCTTTTTTTAGAGTTATTCCAAAAATGGTGCTACTTCAAGTGACCAGGAAACTCTGTGATCTCATTATCAGGAATAAAAAACAAGATGTCATTAAGGTATATCATGATCTCATGATTAGGCAGTCATATGGGATTTAATTCATCAGTTTTTGAAAATAAATATTTAATAGGACAAACAGCAGAAAAATCTTGCATGTAACACATCTGGTGCACTATATTCCATACATTACTCTCATTCATATTGAAGACATAACCCCAGTTTTATAAAGTCGATGGTTCAAAAATTTTGCAAAAGAAGATATAGCAATGACCAACAAGCACATAAAAAGATACTTAACACCACTAGTTATTAGGGAAATGCAAATTGCAACCACGATGGGATATAACTACAAACCATTTAAAATGACTAAAATTTGAAAAGGCTGAAAACTGCAAATAAAACAAGAATGTGGAGCAACTGGAACTCTCATGCATTGTGGTAAGATTGTAAAATAGCACAGCCACTTTAAAGAGCTTGTCAATTTCTGATATAGTAACATATATTTACCTTTTGGCCCAGCAATTCAACTCCTAGGTATTTACCTGAGAGAAAAGAAAACATATATCTACACAATGAATTACACATGAGTGTTCATACCAACTTTGTTGAAAATAATCAAAACCTAAAAACAACTCAAATTTCCATCAACAGCTGAATTGATGAAAACATTGTGATATATCCATAATATGGAATACTACTTAGCAATACAAAGTAATAAGCTGCTGCTATATGCAAGAACATGGATGAATCTCAAAAATATTATGTTAAAGAAGATAGACACAAAAGAGTATACAGTGTATACTTCTGTTTATATGAAACTCCAGAGAAGACCAATCTATTCTAGATGATGAAAGCATATTTGTGGTTGCCTGAGGCTTGGAGAGGGGGCTGGTTGGCTGGGATGGGCACAAGGGAACTTTTTGGGGTAATGAAAATCTTTTATATTTTGATTGTGGTCGTTGTTACTTCCAGGGGCTATATAAACTTGTAAGAACTTATCAGAAAGTACAGTCATGTGTCAGTTAACAATGGGGAGATGTTCTGAGAAATGCATCATTAGGCAATTCGTCATTGCATCAACATCATAGAATAAACTGAAGGGGAAAAAAGTTTGGCACCTCAAACTGTGTCTCTTTAACATGAGGATTATTTTAGACTGATTATTTTTAAGAAATAAAAGACTCAGAAAGCTTTTCTTGTTACCTCCTTCAAACTGGCTAAAAGAATTCAGATTAAAAAACCTGTCTCAGGAAGTGAGCTATCTCCTTAGCATAACATGAACTAGGTGGTAGACAGGGAGGAATCTAGAAACGCCTGTTTGTTGGGATCTTCTCTGTGTTCTTCTGTTTCTGTGTGGCCAAACACACACTTGTTTTCCAAATGTTTGCTCTTTTTCATCTACCCGTGGGTTGCCTCCATTCCCTTTGAAGTTCCTTACTCTCCCCACCTCTAACATCTTCTTTTGTCTTTAGCTGAGGATGGTATTTAAGGTGAGGGCTTCAGCCATTTTGGTGAATTGCTCAGTTTTCCTGGGCTTCTCCTGTGTATACATGTTATTAAACTTTTGTTTTTCTCCTGTAAAGCTGTCTTATGTGAAGTTCATTCTTAGACCAGCCAGAAGAACCTAGAAGGGTAGAGGAAAATTTCTTGCTCCCCTATAGTACTTACCCAAACATACATGCTATAGACTACTACACACCTAGGCTATATGGTACTAATATTAGGGGAGCACCATTGTATATGTGTGGTCCATTGTTGACTGAAACATCACTATGTGGCACATGACTGTACACTCAAAATGGGTGAATTTTATTGTACGTAAACTATATCTAAAAATGATTGATTTTTAAAGAATCTATGTTTTGCTAAGATGATCTTGAAGGTCCTCAATCAATAGATGTGGTCAGAAGCTTATTGTTGTGAGGCTGCGGTAATGCCTGGAAGAGGAAGAACTCTCCATTTTATATAAGACTAGTACAGGGGCCTGACATATTTCTGCCACAAGTTGTTATCTATATATTATTGGAAGGACTTGGCCTTAGGCTTAGAGAAACAATCCAAGTGCTTGGCATAAGCAGGGGCCCCAGATCCCAGATTAATCATATTCATATACAGTTTTTCCTTCAATTCTGAAAATGCCTCCTGGTAAGTGGCATACTTGTCTGAAATCCCAGGTAAGGAAGTGACAGATGGTATAAGGCCATAGTGGGCATAGCTAAAATTTAAGACAGAAGTCTCAAATAAGATGAAGAGCATAGGTTTTCTTAGGATATAGCGAGGTACTTGGATCTCCATCTGTAAAGGCAATAGACCAGGGAGTGGGTATGAGCAGTAATACACTGATAATACTGGGATTTTTTTGCATGTTATCTCATGAACATGTCAATTATCAATTATCTTTATCCCTTCCAATATTGTGAAATGCCCTCTTCACTGCCCCTTGAGGTAAGAGTAAAAGGTGAACCTTCCTCTCTCACCCTGGGATCCTGGTTAGTATGCCAAGGAGTTTCCAGTGGTGAAGGCAGCACCTGTGGACAAAGTGGTTAGCCCTGCTTTGGTACATATTCAGAGGCTAGTGTGTCCAGGAGGCCAGTGGCGTGGCTTTCTCTATTTCTCTAGTTTTGCAGACACATCTGTATTCACACCCTGAGGCTTATTATTTCTGAAAAAATAATAGAACTCTGACCAATACATCTTGTAGTTTCCCCTGAGAATCGCTGAGAACCTGGACTGCAGGGCCTATTCTTTCCATTCAATAAATGACACCAAAGGCTATCTCCTAACTGGTGGGGCTACTGAAAAATATATTGCCTAACAGAGTCAGGCTTGCCCAACTCTCCTCATGCCCTGCCAGAATCTGAAGTACCTAGAGTCCTTCCTAATCTGCGTTTGCATGTTGCTGGTGAATTTCCCCAGAAGTGAGAGTGACAGGGCAGTGGTGCTGGTTGACAGCAAAGGTCCTTAACTCTCTTGTAACTCTTGTCCCCTGAATGCATCTTACTGAACACTGGAGGGCACCCTTGTGCTGTTAGAAGTTGAGAGCTGTGAGTATTAGTAGAAGCTGCAATAACTGAGGGATGCAGAGAATTTTGCCCAGTCTCCTGCAGGATTTATCATGTGGTGCCACTGGGGCCTGGGCTGGGTTAGGGGACATAAGGAAGAAAATTAAACACCAATTAGGAATTCAGGAATTGGTGGCCTAACTTTTTTAGGCAGAGCTCACTGGGCCATGGGCATGAGAGGGGACATTGAAGGAGCCAACCAAAAGAGACATATACTTTCAACTACCATCTATATACAGATTCCAAAATCTATACTTCCAGATTTTTCTTCTGAGCTTCAGACGTATATCCAACTGGTTATTGGGTATATAGCCACGTGAATATTTGTCAGACACCTTAAACTCAAAGTTTTCAAAAAACTAATATTTTCCTTACTCTCCTTGATACCCTCTCTCCTCATACTTCCATCCCACACCAAAACCTCACCTACCACACCCCTTCTCTGCCTCACAGACTTGCTCTTTTCCTAGTATTCCCCATTTCAGTAAATAGTACCACTTTGTTCAATCATTGAACTGGTGGTACCATCTTTGACCTGTTCTTCTTTCCATCTTCTTTCTCATCCAATTACCCTGTCTTGTTCATTCTATTTTGTAAATATCTCTTGAATTTACACAATTTTCCAGACTCCTCATTCCTGGCCACCATTTTCTCTCACTTGGATTACTACATAGATATAGATAGATGTAGGCCTTATAGATATCCTCCCCACATTCAGTGTTGACTCCTCCTTTGTATTCTCCACCCAGCAACCAGAGTTTATCTAAAATCTAAACCTAACCAGGTTACTTCTCTGCTTAAAATCATTTAATGGATATTCTTAGCCCTCAGAATAATGTTTAAATGCCTTAGCATGGGATTCATTCATGCTTCTTTTGGAGCATCTATTCTGTGCTATGTACTATGTTAGAAACATTGGGGATGAATTCATGAATCAAATCTATACAGTCTCTGCTTTCATGAAGCTTAATTGTTAGAGTCATAACGTATGTGGAGCTTACAGTATAGTCCCACAGAGGGTCATGTGTGGTTTGGTTCCTGCTCCCTGTTCCAGCCTCTTACCTTTCCATTCCCTCCTCTGCTCTATCTTGCCATCTCCTCACTACCCCTTCAAACTGTGTAGTTCAGCCAAGCAGAGCTACTTGCAATTTGCACATGCTTCTCTTTCATGACTTCACTCCTTTGGATAGGCTATGTTATTTCTATGTGAAATACCTGGCACAACTTCTTCATCAGGTAAAATTCTACTCATCCTTCAAAGCTCATTTCAGATGTCTTATCTTAGAGAAATCTCTCCCTGGTTACTCTTATCCTCTAAGCCTGCGTTAGGTGTCACTATGTATAATCCCATAGAATCTTGTGTTTATCTCTATCACAGCATTTTTCATACTGTATTATAATTGTGTATTTCTTTGCCTCTCCCTTTTTGTGAGAACCCATTTCCCCAAGACCTTATGCCAGAGTATAAGCACAGGGCCACATTAAGTTGCTGATGTTTGCTGTCTCTCACTTTCTTTGTTGCCAGCTAGTACTTGGCCTTATCTGACTCAAGGTCTTTAACCCAACTGTAACTTGTAGCCCTTTCTTTTTTAGCTATTTCCCCCAGCACTGTTATTTAGAAGTATGAGGAATAGATCAATAAAAAGCTGTGGAAGAGGTTCATCTTCTTGCCTTTCAACATTCCATTGCTGGGGATGCATTGCCCAACCACTAGAAATTGAACAATGGTAATGTAGTGCTGAAAATGGCACTCCTTCATCTCTGACTTTCTGGAACAGCTTTGGGGGACCCAGTTATTCTCCAGTTTGGACTTTCAGGTAGACATACAGTGATTTTCTATACTCAAAAAGCCAAAGATGAAGGCAGACTTTGCCATTTCAATTACTGTGTCATACACTTTCATTTATGTGGGGTTCCAGTTATATTTTAGTATTTCTTGGATAGTATCCTACCTGATCTCCTAGAATTAGGACAAAAGTTATGTTTGAATGACATACTCACTAAAACTCCAATGTATAGCCTCACACTACCTTCTATTCCAGTTGGTTCCAACTAGTTCGCCATTAGAGAAACCAATTTTGTGTCTGCCATCAGAAGTAAATCTTTCAGTGTTCAGATAGTTGAATTTCTGGGGTCCAGCTACTCAAGTCAATGTATTCAGAAAATGCTGGCAAATATTTGATGATTCTGGAGTGGAAGTGCTATGTAATTTCATAGATATTAGTGGTTATTTAACTTAGACACACAGAAGGGACACATGATTTAACCTGGAGTGAGGATAGAGAGTCACACTCAGTAGAAACTCACTGCTCTAGTTCCTATAGGACACTGCCTTGTTTTTGCTTGTTACTTACTATTTACACACATGCATGTACACACACACACGTATAAGCACACGTGTGCACCAGAAAAGCCAGGAGCGCCCATTTTATAGTGAAACACAATCACAAAATTGTGCTAGAGTTGTTTACTTGTGTGTATAAATGCTTAAAATTCATTATTATGCCAAGGTGCTTTTCACTGTACACTAGCAAGAGATGAAATGAAATAGCTGTAATGGAAAATTGTTAGGTAGTGATAGTCTAGGCTTGATGTGCCTTAAGGGCAAGAAAACACTGGAGGCTAAGGGAAAGCAGCACAAACCTTCTTAGGACTAGAGTGGAGACATTTCCTTGCCATAGCTTACCTATCCTTAACCCTGCGAATGACCTTGTGGATTGTTTTTCAGCTATTGTTTACAGAAATGTATTTAAATTACTAAAAGAGTGTATTTTAACCTTATATCCCATAAACATTCATTCAGCTGCTCTTCAAATAGTAAGATGACTAGGTGCTGCCGTCATAAATGTCCTTGAAATCTCTAGGCTAACAGAAGGTCTATTGGCTTTTATCTAAATGTGTATTCCTAATTTGTTGCTTAAAACTCCTTGCTCCTTCTATCATAGCCAAGCAGACTCTTCACACCTGTTAAAGTTCTCCATCATGTGGATTTTTTTCTCTATGAGAGCAGCCTTGTGGATATTTGAGGATGAGATGTGGTTAGGACCAGTACTTGATAGACCACTTTTCTCCCCTCTTCTCACAACTTCATTTTGCCCCAAATCTGGGAAATTGCAAGTAGTTCCACAGTACAATGAGGAAAACATAAGCATGAAGAATGCCATTGAGCCCAGTTCTCAAATATCTGACTGAGAACATTGTCAATAGCACCTAATAAGGTCTTATCAGAGGTATTATTAATTTAAATCCTTAGGGCTAATGCTGAAGGAAAATTTTGGAAAATCCCTGACACTTTGATTTCCTTTCACGCACAAACTGTTTTGTACCTCTAACTCAGGTTATCACTTAAAGTGGAACCTTAGTTCTGGAAAAATGATACTTTTGAGCAACAACTCAGTAGATTCCTGAGGAAAGAACACCAAACATGCTACTTTTGTTAAAGGAACCATACTGGGCTTATTTAGAAGAAAACAGTAAACTATTTTGATTATGTCTGTACATGTATAATCCTTGGAGAGCCACTATGTGGCAAAATTTCTGTAATTAATTACAGGGTGTAATTAGAGGCACAACCACATACCAAAGGTTATTTGAAGGGCAGTCTCTGTGGGCAGCCATTCATTTGGCAGATGTCATTTCAGGCACAGCTGCCCATGATGCAGTTAGAGGGGCCTTGGCTGCTATGATTTTGCTTTTGGAGGAGCTCCTTAAGTGATGGGATTTGTGAGCTTCTTCCAGTTGATACTTTTTCAAGTAGCTGTGTGTGAGGCATGACTGGGAGAATATGAATACAACATACTCACATATGACATATAGAATGATATGAGGTTTATTTCTACATACAATACGGCAACCATTACACACATGATTTGAGAACTATCTTTGTGTGGTATTGTTTTATCTGTCAGCCAAATACAATCAGATTTGAGGGACAACATTTGCCATTGGTGTGAACCTAGTGCTAGTTGGCTCAGTAGTGGGACTCGAGGCAGGGAGGATCCTCCACATCATGTGACCTGAAGTATGTAGGGTGCTTAAAGCACAGTGGCTTATTTAGCAATATTTGGGGAGTCACCTGTCTACAATGTGACTTGGTATGACTTCAGTGCAAAGAAGGCAGGAGCAGGCTGTGACACTATGAAACTAGCCCTGGAGAGGACAGCAGAACCTGGCAAAAGGACTACATGAACATTGACATAATAAGAAAGATATTAATAGTAACAAAACAGTGGAAACAGAACTAGCTACCATTTCTTGAACATTTACTATGTACCACGAAGTGTTCAAACCACCTACCTTCTATGCATGTTTTCAGTATTTCACTTAAACTTCAGAGTAACTCTGGAAAATAGATATGATCCTCATTTTACAGAGGAATAAACTAAAGCTCAGTGAAGTTAACTATGTCAAATCATGCAGATATTAAGTGGTGGAGCTGAGTTTAGAATCCAGGACTGTCTGACTCCAAAGCCCATGCTCTTTCCATTAGACTGCTCAAGTTTCAAGAATACTGTGTGAGCTTTAGATGCATTTAGTCCTAAACCTTTTTCTCTTGGCTTCTACCAGAGGAAGGATCACTTATTAGCTGCAGAGTGGAGAAACTAAGAAGGATCTCTGTGAAGAAATACAACAATTCAATTAAACTAAAATCCCATTTAGACATGAAGTTTTCTCAAACTTATCCTCAACCAAATGTCTCTGTAGCTCTCTCTAATCCATTTCCTCCTCTCTCTGCCCACTTCTGTGTAGTTATTCTCATCTATACTATTGAAATAATCTCTTAAATGACCTCTCTGCCTCCAACATCTCCTATTCCACCCTGCACAGATATTTCCTAGCGATGTTTTCAAAACACAGACCTGATCAAGTCATTCTCATGCTCAGAACCCTTCAGTGGATTCCTGTTGTCAAAGAATTATGAGAATATCAATTATTATGTCCCTGATTACCTTTTCCAGCCTTGTATACTTTGCTTTCAACCAGAGCAAACTCCTGGAGTTGTTCAAGCACAGCATACTCTCTTGGGACATTGAAATCCATCCCTATCTCAATTTCAGCTGAATTAATTCAACTCTTTTCCTACATGTAGGCCTTATTCAGGCCATCTTTTCCTACATGTAGTCTGCCAAGTATTGCTAAGATAAGATCTCACAACTATGTGGATTTATTCTTCTACATATTTATGGCTTTCAAGCTCTCTTTGACCTTCCATGCTGTCTGATAACCCAATGTTTTCCTAGAGTGCCCTTTCCTCCATTTCCCACAACAGCTTGCTGGAACCACCATGAGCCTCCTCCTATCTTCTACTCCATCACTTCTACCTTTGCTCTCAGTACTTGACCCCCCTACTACCCCAGAAAATAGAAGTTATCAGGTTAGAACTCTTAAACTTCCTGCCCCTTCCTCCTACAAACATGTATGCATTTGACCCATCACTGACTCCTTCCCTCCTGCCTCAGTGGAACAATATCCTCATTATGCCTAAGAAAAGTCCTCTACCTATGTTCTGGATTCCATTTCCTTCCATTGCTCTAGAATCAAAATATTTCCTTTGTTTTGTTTTATTTTTAACACCCAACTCCCCTTTTCTACTGATTCTTTTCCTTATCCTGTAAACATGCTCAAGTTTTTTTCCCATTATGCTATGCCTTCTCTGGCTATCACTTTCTACCACAGTTCAACATCTTGAAAAATGTAGTAATCACTAGCTATAGTTTTCACCAATCAAGAAAGGTCTATATGAAAAGGAGTTAGAGATTCAGGAACTAATATGTGTGGATGATGTGTTCATGTTGAGGCGAGGAATAAAACTGGGTGTTAGGTAGGGGTAGAGAAAGGAGTAAAGGAAAACAGGAAAAAGACATTGTGGGGTTGCTACATAAAATATCTGCAGAGCAGGAAAGGAGAGAGACACACAAGGAAATAAATACTACAGATTCCCTGAAGATGGAGTCCAAGACACAGAAGTAGGAGAAATAGAGAAATGGATAACAGAAATCTAGATTGATCAGAGAGGAATAAGATCTGTTTGCTCCTTTCAACTTTAATTCTTTCCTGTATCTAAATCTGTACTTTTTTCCTGCCTCTGGGGAAGAAGCTCCCACCTGCCCTCCTGCTGAGCTAACTACTGCATGTGCATGGTTAGCTGATTCCACCTCTTCTTGATTTTTCAGGACCTTGCTTCAGTAGTTATCCTCACTTTCCACGCTACCAATTTTACCCTATATTTTCAATCTCTTCCCTTCTTCCCCTCTCTTCCATTTTCTTCCTTTCCATTTCATTTTCCCTCCCTCTCTCCTTGCCTCCCTTCCTCTATCTATTTAGATTTTGTACCAAACTCCTTTCCTTATGCCTACAATCATACAGAGAGTTCTCCAATTCTAAGAACATTCATTCCTTAACCCTGATAAATTCAAGAGCTATCTCATTTCTTACCTTCTCTTTATCACCAACCTTCACTAAAGAGTAGTCTACAACTGCTGCCTCTACATTCTCACTCCCTACCACCTAGCTTGTGTACCTTCCGTTCTACTGAAACATCTTATTTTAAGGTTTCTGATGAATTTCTAATTGTCAAATCTAATGCTTCTTAGAACTCATCCTCCTCTGTATCTCTGAAACATTTGGCATTGGTAGTCACCCCTTTCTGTTAAATTCTTTCTTCCTTTGGCTTCAATAATATTTCAGTCTCTGAATATTCTTCTAAGTCTGAAGCAATACCTTTTCCCCCTTAACTTGCTTCTTTCTTTTCCTACCCCATAACTGTGGGTATTCTTCATGGATGCTCCCTCTGATATTTTCTCTGACTTTGGACATGGTGATTTCACTCATCCCTACAATTTTAACTATCCTTTTCATGTAGTAGAATTTCAATCTTTATCTGTATGTCCAAACTTTCAGAACTGCATATCCTTGTATTTGATGAACAGCTTGATTTGGATGGCTTTCAAGCACCTTATGTTCAATTATATCCAAAGCTGAACCCATTTCCCTTTGACCAAAGGCAGCAGGTTCCCTTCTTTCCATCCTTTGTTAAGAGCGTTGCTGTCTTCTTAGTTGCCCAAATAAAACATTTTGGATTTATCTTTGATTGATTCATTCACTCTTTCAGTAAAGATTTGAGAGTCTACTATGTTACTCCTGTTTTTAAAACTCCCAATGGCTTACTCTTTACTATAGAATAAAACCTAAACTTCTTAAGTGACCAATATGCTCTACAACATGCCTCCACCTTAACTTTCCTGATTTATGACACTTGTAGCCCATCTTCAGCCAACAGGCACTAGCCATTCTGAAAATACACTATATGACATGCATTTACACTTGCATGCATTTTTTCTTGCCACTTGGAATATGATCATATCCCACACCACATTTTGCTAAAATCCTACCTATGCTTCCAAACTTAGCTAAAATTTTTCTATCTTAAATGAATAATCCACATTTCTTCTTACGCACAAATAATTTATCTGTTTTCTCTATATCCACAACATATTGTTGCTTGCTTGTTGTACTTTATTCATATGACACGGCTTTGTTTGAGTTTCTTATTGTTGAAAAGGAGGAAGAGGCTATAACAGAAAAGAGAATTTTTGGTAAAATGTTATCAGGCAAATGTTTAAAAGATAGGAGATCTGAATTGAAAGACATGATCAAGAATGTCAATTGGGGAGAAGAACAGCTTGGATTCATAAATTAAGGATACAGTGCCCTTTCTTCATTCTTCATAAAGTGGAGTGGTTTTGGAGTAGAGGAATATTTCAATTACATCTCAGAAAAGAGGATAAGGCCAGAGATAATTGGAAATTGACCAGTGAAGGTGAATACTTAGAAAATTGTGTGCAAAAATGTAGACTTGAAAGATTATTTGGAAGCATATGCTAACACTTTGCAATATGCTTACATAAAAGGGAAGTGATCCAGTAGGGTTGACAGGATTTATGTGCAAGACAGAGTAGAGGTCTGACATATAAAATGAAAGATAGCACTTTTTCTGATCATGCAATGGTAATAGCTGAAATTAATTTTTTAAAAGCCTGGAAATTTGGCAGAGGTAAATGGAGGATGAGCAGATTCATAAAAGTAAAGGGAAGACGTTGAAAATGATGAGGAATGGTCAAGGGGAGAGAAGCCAAGCTTTCATTTCAAGCTGTCAGAGAGGATTGGTACAGATGAAAAAATAATTTGAAGAAAGCTCTTAAGGAAAGAAGTGAAGCCAAATGCTTTGAAAAGAAAAATAGATATTTTCAATTTTAGAATAAACTAATGGAGAACACTGAAAAAGAGTAAAGAAATTAGAACAGAAATAGGGAAAATCAAAGAGCAAATGACAAATGTTTGCAATAGACTGAGAGAGTCTGGGTAATATAAGCAAGAAGCAAAGGCAAGCAAGGCTACTGACATTTTCTCATGTGCAGGAAGAGAAGAAGGTTTCCATATATTTCAGAGATTGCAGACAGATAGGTTAAGGTGACTTTAAGTCAATTATGAGAGTCCTTTATGGAGCTGTAATGCAGGAAAAAATATAGGGTAATTTGGGTGTACGCAAAAAACAAGTAGAAAATGAAAGAGTGACTCAGCAACAGACTTCACAGCTCAATTGTAAGTGAGCATCATGAACAAGATGTTGATGAGAAAATCTGAATCTGCTGCCCTTATGGATGCAGCACAATGGAAAATCTACAAGATTTGGGGTCGGAGTTGGGTTTTAGTTCTACTTCTACCACTTACCAGCGGTGCAACCTTGGGCAAATCTTTTCAGCTTCCAGATCCTTGAATTTCTCATCTGTAAAGTGACTTCACATTATTGTGAAGCTCAAATGAGACAAACTTTGTGAAAATATCTTGAACAAAATTTAGATGTTATTATTCTAGGACTTCTTTGCATGGACTGAGAAAACATTTATTTGTGGGTTTCTTTCTTTCCTCCTCAGCTTTATTGAGGTATAATTGACATATAACCTTGTGTAAGTTTAAGATGTACAATATCGTGATTTATATATGTAAATATTCCAAAACGATTATATCTGTGTGTTTCTATGGTACATGGGATAAGAAGGAAATGGCCAATATGATAAAAACAAGGAGGGTTAATGATATATGAGCAAAGAAAAACTTAGAAGCTGGAAGTCACCGACATTACTAAATAATAATTTTAGAAATCTTCTTATTAAGGCTCATGGTGGCACTATTTATGATGCAAGAGATGCAACAGTATGTCTAAAGGAGTGACAGGTGATCAGTGAACTTCAGAGATCATGCAAGAAGCCAGAAGATATTTATTATCTTTAAATAAACATGTTCTATTTGAACAAAACACAGTTTTATATGCCATACAAAGCTACTCTGGGTCAGAGAAGGGGCTGTAATTTATGAATAAAACACAACTATGTGACTTTGGATCCTACTCTCTCTATATCTCTCTGTGCTCATTGAGTGTTAGGAAAGAAATGAATGATGTTGAGGACGAGATCAGCTGATCCCTGAGGCCCCTTATTATATCTGTGCTAAAGACCCTGCTTCTGAGAAAATACATATTCAGTGTGAGTGAAATTGCATGTAAAAATAAAAAAGGAAAGGGTACTCTAATGACCTAAGTTTCTTCCAAATCCCGATTGCTACAGCCTTAGTTCAAATCTGCATCAGGTCTCAGATTATTGTTAACAGCCTCCTAATTGGCTCTATGTCCACTCTTATGCTTCTTCAATCAATTTTACACATTTGTTATAAAAATGAGCTTTTTAAACACAGTTTGGAACATGTTACTGATCTGCTCAAAAATCTTCAATGGTTACCTACCACCTATAGCAGGGCTCAGCAAAATTTCTTCTGCAAAGCGCCAGATAGTAAATATTTCAGGCTTGCTGGCCACACACACTTTTGGTTGAATAGTCTTCTTCTTCTTCTTCTTCTTCTTCTTTTTTTACATCTCTTAAAAACTGAAAAACCGTTTTTAGCTCATGGGCTGTACAAGCCAAGGGCTAGATTTGGACCTTCAGGCTGTAGTTTGTTGACTTATACAATAAATAAAGTGCAAGCTCCTTAATATAGCATAGCAGTCTCCCCATAATCTGGCCTACTGCTTTCTTCTCAAGTTTTATATATTGCCAAAACACTTCCCACACCCTCTGCTGTGGGAATTGAATTGTTGCCAGTATCTGGAAGTACACCAAGCTGGATTTTGTACCTCTGTACTTGTTCACATTGCATCCACTAAAATTGTTCTCCCTTATCCAACTGGCAAACTACTCCTCTCTCAAGACTCTACTAAAAGTGTCATCTCTTCTATTAAGTATTTCCTGACTGCCCAGTTAGAACTGGTCTCTGTAACTTGTACAAATATGGATCACAGTATCTGTAACACTTCACTGTGCTTATTTACCTCCCAACTCCAATGTGAGCCTCTCCAAGGCAAAAAATGACTTACTTGGATTTGTATCCCTAACATTCAGTAGCCACTTAGTAAATGTTTATAGAACGAATGGCCCCAGGCATCATGTTAACAAGTCATCCAACACCAGCAGAAAAATAAAGAGAAATGAAGAGAGAATCAGCAGTCCTCTGAATTGTGCATCACCCATACGCAGAAGCAAGTTATTACTTTTGTAGCCTCTAGAGAAGCTCCCTGAGTCCCACTCTTACATCTTGCAGAGATTTCTTCATACACTCATCAGGGCATGAGGGTAGTTGCACAGATCCTCGTGGCAGATTTGGGGGGGGCAGTAATGCCATCAAACAGTGCCTGGGTTTTTAGAATTCAAATGGGTACGCAAAACCTATCTTCCAATAAACTTACTTTAAGAAATGCTCCTAGGGCCTTTAGTATTATTAGTGATAGAATGATGACCTAAATACGTGTTGGTGAGCTGCCCTTGGAATATAGCTACTGTGTCTCAGTGGGGAAAACGTGCTCTGAGTTCCAAGCTGATGACTTATGAGTTAACTTTTGGACATAACTCATTCCTAAGTTTGGGGCTGTCTCTACTTAAAATATATCAAGCATGGGTCAGAGAAACTGGAATAGGAGTCAACCAGATTAAGAGTAAACCCACAAAAGTGAGAGCCAAAGGGAAATATGATATTACTGTGTTTCTAAAATTAGAGAATGGGCTGGTGAGGCTCCTCATTGTACACTCTGGAGAGGAGGATGCATAAAGGAAATTGACTTTAGGAAACAAAGAATAGGAGTATTTGAAAGCTTTTAGAAAATAGCAGTAATATCTAACATTTATTGAATGTGCCAGGAACTGCTTTAAGAACTTTAGATTATCAATTTAATCTTTCCAACAGCACAAAAAGAAGAGTACTATTATTATCTTTATTTTATGGGTGAGGAAATTGATGCACAGAGCTGTTGAGTAATTTGCCAAAGATATAGTTAATAAACAGTGGAGCTTGAATTTGAACCCAAGCTTTCTGACTCCATTGCCCACAATCCAAATAGCTTTGATTGTATACGTGGAACCACCAACAAAGTGCAGTGTGGAACCGATGGGGAATTTTACCTGGCCCTCTTACTACCTAGGAAAACTGATTCAGAAGAAAACCTGTAATGGAGGAGAGTCAAGCTTGATTGATGGAGAATTGTCAATTTCCAATGATTTTGCTTCTCAATCTTTGGGCAGAAAATCGTAACAATCAGGGAGTAAGAAGCTTCACACACCATTTGCCCATGGTAGTGGTAAAAGACTTCTGGGGAAGAGATCATTCTGCGTGTGTGTGTGTGTGTGTGTGTGTGTGTGTGTGTGTCTGTCTGTAAGAAATGATCGACCTTCAGAAAGTGAAGAAAAATACCAAGAATAGAAAATACTGCGGCCAGATAGCCATATACCAAAGAGAAGGCTATGGGAAGAAAGAAAATTTTAGAAGCAAGACATAACTACCTTCTGAATGTGCTATGACAGAAGAATTCTGGAGTTGGTCAAAGTTAAGATGGGGAAAAGAATCAACAAGTTACAATAATACAAAGTGTAAAATAAATGTTGGCTGCCAACAATAGAAAGTGCATATGGCATCTTGTTCAACAGGGAAAGAGGAGAAAAATAATCACAATTTTGGCCATGAAGATTCTTGGGTAGAGCAGAAATGCTAAAGCTCATGAATGCATATGAGAAATGGAAGCAGAAATGTCTGGAGGGTCGCTAAAGCACATCATGGAAGAGAAGGCAGAGAAATAGCAGAAGGCAAAAGAATAACAATTTCAGTTTAGACATTCTCATAAAAAATTGATATGATGGAAATTTAATATTTGTAGAAACAATGTTGGTTGAGAAAAGATTTATTAATATGTATAATATGTAAACTGCTTTAAAATAAGAAATTGTGAGTATAAACTAGAATAATTTATTTTAAAACACTTTTTAAAAGATAAAGTGCTTTACATACAAAAGATACTTCTTGCCATGAGATGTTATCACCTAGATGTGGGAATTGGGGGTCATTTGTCAATTAGGCTCAAATTGGTGCAGATACCTATAAAATGTGATATGAGGAGCAAATGCTATACTATAGTTGTGTAACCACAGTCCTGTATATGAATTCTATCCACCTTGTGTGACAAGTACAAAGATATCTGGTCACGAAACACTTGTGATTTATACCCCCCGAAAGAACTTCTCCCTAATAGACTACTATGGTTGTAGCATTCACCTTTACATTCGAACTGCTATTCTCTTTGAGAACTATTTTGGGTACATTCATGGCTTTAGATCTTCGTGTGGCTTGACAACATGTTAACATTCATGGTAAACTTGCTAATGAGTGCCTAATGGTGATCATGGAGAGAATGCTCACTAAGATTTTTGTTGTTGTTTGCTTTAAAAAATGTAAATTGAAATGTTATGGACCAAGTTTTCATTGTTTTTCATGCACATTGCAGAGAATTAAAGAGAGCCATTAGGAATTTTCATTTCCTTTGGCTAACTTCCTAAGTGCACCTTTTACATCCTTATTTCTCAAGGTATAAATGAGGGGATTTAACATGGGAATAACTGCTCCATAAAATATTGAGAAGACTTTATCCTCTTCCTGAGATTCCTTTGATTGAGGTTTCAGGTACATGAAGACGGCTGTCCCATAAAATATGGTGACCACAGTTAGATGGGATCCACAGGTGGAGCAAGCTTTGAGCCTGGCCTCCACAGAATGGATCCTCAGCATAGCAACTACAATGCAGAAATAGGAAATGAGGATGAAGGTGAAGGGCAGGGGCAGTGTGAACACACTGATAACCAGGCTTAGAATCAGACTGACAGGAGTGTCTGAGCAGACAAGCTTCAGTAGGAGCTGGATCTCAAAGGTAAAATGGTTGATGACATTGTGTCCACAATAGCGAGCAGGAATTACAGTGATTGGTGTGACTGCTAGTAAGAAGGCACTAACCCACTTTCCCAAGGCCAACTGTATGCAAACTCGATTGTTCAAGCTGATGGTATAATGCAGGGGATTAGAGATTGCAACAAACGTATCATAAGCCATGACAGCAAGGAGGAGACACTCTGTCATCCCTAGAAAGAGGGATGTGGTCATCTGGGCATAACAGCTGGCATAGGAAATGGTGGGGAAGTCCCTGAAGCATTGGGCCAAGACATATCGCTCCCAGCTGGTGGAGTAACAGATATCAAGGAAGGATAAATTACTGAGAAAAAAATACATGACGGTATGAAGTTGAGAACCCCATCTTACTACAACAACAATAAAGCTGTTCCTAAACATTGTGATCAGGTAGAAAATCAGCAGTCCCAGAAAGAAGGCAGCCTGGATTTGAGGCTGTTGAGAAAATCCAGTAAGGATGAATTCAGTCACCTCAGAGGCATTGTCTCTCTTTCGACTGCCCATTTAGTGGTCTGAAGTACTAGGAAAGAAGACAAAACATAATGTCACCTACATGAGGAAATAAGAGGAATAACAACTCAGTAGCCTGTTAGAGTTGATGTTCTGGAGCTCTGATTAATTATTGTGTGTCATTTGTTTTACTGGGCTAGGCTCAGCTGTTCAAGTATCCAATAATGGAAATATAGATGCATTTTGCTTTTCTGTCTTGTAGAAACTTATATGATCAGAAAAGGTTGATTAAGTTGTTTGGACTGTTAGATCTCCATTAGAGGTACTTACATCTGATCAAGTAAGACAATCATTAACATTAGGTTAAACAGAATTATTACTCTCATAAAGGGACATAGCTATATGATTGACTTTATCCTTGACCCAAAAGGAGGCGAACATGCTACATCGCCCCGCCAAAAATGCACGTTTATAGCCAACTTTATTTAAGTTGTTTACTAATTAACAAGGAATAGTGTTTAAGTTTAAGCTCAAAGATCCAGTTTTGAATGCTTGAAGTACTTCTTTGCTTTTGAACCTATTTTTTTTTATTATATGTCATATTAAAACCACCTATGGATGGTAAATTAGAAAGTGTATATGTAACTAAAGCAATCAGTCAATTCAATGGAAAAATAACACCAGCCAAAATGACATGAAATAAACCAAGCAACTGGTAGATTTACTGAAATCTCACTCTTTGTTCAATTGTTCTGATATATATCTTCAATTGACAGAAGCTTACTATGTGCAGATCCTACCATTTCCATACAGCTACAAATAAGAGCTTAAAGGGTGATGGGAAAATCTTATTAGATAAAAGGATTTCATGAAGACAACAGTTACCAGAAATTGTGAAGAGTGCCAAGGCAAATTTTGGAATACGTGCTTCCAGAAGTTTTAAAAAAAGAAGAAGAAAGAAAAAGGCAGAGCCCTGTCAGTTTTGTATGATTTCGGTAGGGAGTGAAACAGATGACTCATTGAAATCTCTTTTGGCTTTAAGATTTTCTTATTTAGATACAGAATCAAATCTCTCCGTAATGTGTAGTTTTATTAGTGCTGTATATAATTGGGTAATTCTTCATACCCAAAAGGCAGAGTATTGAAATACAGAAAGAAAGCAAGGGAGTCAGCTGGATATAAGCCTAAATTCTGGTTTAGGATCTAAGTCACCAATAAACTGCACAATCTTGAGAAAGCCAGTTTCCTCATATGTGTAATGGGAATATCACCTAGCCTTTTGCAGGATTGTTCCAAGAATTAGATGAGATTATTTCTATAAAGAACCTAGCACAGTGCCTGGCACAATTATAACTACCCAAAATATGTTAGCTCCCTTCTCACTTTTACACTCCATGTAGACCTTTCCTTCTGCTTGAGTTTCATCCTTGTAAACGTGTGCCAAAATGTCATTTCATCCTACCTTTCCTTGTGAGGTTATCATATTACCAGAAGCAATACAATCTGAAGTTTTAGGTTTGAGTAACAACTAAAGAAAGTTTGACTGTGTACATCATTAAAATTTGTTCCTGATGGTAGGCGGGAAAAGACACATAAAGAGATGAAAATTACTCACTGACTTAGGGCTGGAGGACAGCAACAGAGAAGTGCACCTCATTCATAACAGAAGCATTTTGCAGTTGGTGACACCCCCACAAATGACTAATCTCCAAGAAGAAATTTGATTCCTTCAACTGCAAGGAAAAGAAGTTTAATACAAGCAGCTGTGGTAATAAATCTTCCTATCAGTTGTGTTTATAAGGCTGGAAAATCTTGAGTTAACTGTGTTGGTGAATCATACACATTTATTTCTACTTGTTAAATATCTTTTTCTTTTATTTACACAGAGCTGGCTTGTAATAAGGCTACCATGAAAGGTTGGTGTCCAAAAAAGAATAAAAAAATTCATTTTCTAGCATACATAATAATAATATAGATGTCAGTTCATGACATGCAGTTTTTCTTTGCCTGTACGAATATTAAAATGATATTTCTTCTTGAGGTGTCCAAAATTCTGTTACTGTGTTCTCAGCCACAGAAAAATAAATTGAGATGTCCTTTCTGAATACATAGAGTTATTTTTAAAATATTGGTGTTTGCCAAAAATGTATAGTCTACTTACAGACCAAAAATATTTAGGTAGTGTTAAAAGGAGCCGCAATTCAAATGCAAGGAGGAACTTTGGAAATTTGGATAATCTTGTGGTGGTTTAAGAATTCGTAACTTCAGTCTTGAAGAACCGTTTCCACTTTCGGGACTTCAGGGGTATCCCTGCTTTGTAATTAAATTGCTTAATACAAATAGGGAGAGAGAAAACAAAGAAGGAGGAGGAGACATCTGCTATATTTAGTTCATTAAAATAATGTTCACTTTCTTCCCAAATTGGTTAATGAGAATTTTAGTGAATGTTCGCTATAGAAATTATTCTAGTCAGTAAATATGGTGGTGGTGGGGAACTGGGGCTGGTCTTCCTCCGAGAGAAACTTCATTCTGTCTGGGCAATTCTTCGTTCGTTTGCTTTCTTTTCTGCTAGCAAGTTAAATGTTCAGGTAGTGCTATGAAGAATTTACATTGAAGAATTTTGGAGATCCAGGTGTACATCATAGTATGATTGTGTAACTTACCTTTTGTGCTTGCTGGGTCCTGTGAATGATATGGTATGTGGTCAATCCAGTTCTCTCCCAAGTATGATTGTGAGTTCAACAGAGATTAGATAAAGTTCTATTTTTGTGTGTGTGTGTGTGAGGAAGAGTAGCCCTGAGCTCACAGATGTTGCCAATCTTCCTGTTTTTGCTGAGAAAGATTGGCCCTGAGCTAACATCTCTGCCCATCTTCCTCTATTTTGTATGTGGGATGCCGCCACAGCATGGCTTGATGAGCGGTGTGTAGGTCTGCACCCGGGATCTGAACCTGTGAACTCTGGGCCGCTGAAGCAGAGCATGCAAACTTAACCACTACGCCACTGGGCCGACCCCCGATGAAGTTCTATTTTTATTTATTTATTTTTAACTGGGGGAACTTTAGACCCTGTATAGTGGAAGGAAGGCTGCGTGAACACTTTGGAGGCTGTAAACCCCCGGATGTGAACACTTTGGAGGCTGTAAGCCCCTGGATTTAGTGACCCTATTTGAGTCATCTCTGTTTTCTCTGGCACTCTACCTTGCACAGAGGAAACTCTTGAAGGATATTTGCTGAAATAAAAGCTTTTCATGTCACTTTGACTAAATGCATTCCTCCATTTAGGTATTTTTATATTGCATTTAATCATACTGTCTGTTTTTGACCATCTGACCCTGAATAACTTTTTTCCTGAAATTTTTACTCATCAATTTCTTCGTACAAAAAAATGTGTCCACTGATAGAGCAGTGCTCTGTAGAAAGACAACTGAAGAGGGGGACTTTCAGCCAGATAGTTACTTCACATTGGGCTTTTGTGGGTCACTCCTTCCATGGAAGTTTGGTGGGTAAGGTTCTCCCTATGTGAGATACTCATTCCTCAACAATTTTCTTTGTGATTCCATCCTAGGGACATTGTCACACCTTAGTATATTAAGAATATATTAAACCTTTGTGGAAATCCAGAAAATATGAAAGAGAATAAGATAGTGAACATTTGCAGGAGCGTACAAATTGGGAGAAATTGCAGTGCCATCAAGGAAATATTTCACAGAGGACATGGTTGATGCTTCCCTAATGAAGATTATAGAACAGGCATAGAGGCAAGCTACAGTAAGAATGGAAGACTTCAGCTGTCCAGGCATCTGATGGAAGTCTCATTCTGCTAAAAGCAGGGCATCTGATAAGTTTGGGATTTGCCTTGCTGACAATTTCATTTCTTAGAAGGTTAAAGAAGCATTGAGGGGAAATGATGCTATGGACTTCATTATGATGGAATACATTAGAATTTTGGGAGAAAATAACTATATCATGTGGGAGTTCATAATAAAAAGAAACTCAATGGTCAATATTTCTAAAAGGCAAGTTGGCGGTGAGGCCATAGATATCTTTTCTCTGAATCTTTTAATTTCAAGTTTCTTAAAGTCTTTGATTATAGTTTGATCAGACACAGAGAATCACAAAAATTTAAGATTAAAATAGATATTTTTCACATCAAGAGCACAGCACAGAGCATGCAAACAGCCCAGACTCAGGCTCTCCTGGGTGTAGAGAGTACTTACATAGCAATCTCATAAGGCCTAATTGACAGCAACTTTCCTGTCTTGTAATCAGAGTCTACAGGACCCATTCTCATAGCATACTGATCTCTGCAGCCTAATCTGAAAGTTTACCAGGTATCTGGATTTTACTTATCTTGTGGATATTTTTCTCAGAGCTTTTTGGTGTATGTATGGGAGGATTTAATCTTCAATCTAAGCTAATGGTCATGCAGAATCATTCATTCATTTACCCACTCAACAAGTATTTATTGAGTTCTTACTATGTGTCCAGGTCTGTGCTAGCTGCTAAGGATACAGCAATGAACAAAAGAGACAAGGCTTCCCTTCTTATTTAACTTATATTTTATTGGGATGAGACAGACAACAACAAGTAAAAATAAAGCAATTCAGATAGTAATAACTGTTATGAAGAAAATAAAACAGAGTGATATGAAAGAGAGTGGTGGAACAAGATTGTTATTATAGATGTTTGCTTTCAAGGAAGGTGGTGTTTGAGTTGAGATCAAAATGACACAAAGGAACTATGTGAAAATTTAGGGGAATAGATTCTAGGGAGGGAGAACAGCAAGTGCTATGACCCTAAGGCAAGCACAAGTTTAACTCTTTGCTGAATAGATAGGAGATAAGTGTGACTGAAGCATAGTGTAGGGTAACCAATCATCCTGGTTTGTCCTGGGCTTTCTCAGTTTCACCACTGAAAGTCTCATGTCCCAGGAAACCCCTCAATTCTTGTGTGGGATTTGGGATTACCACAGAAAATCTTTAACTTGACAGAGTATTTTTCTCCAAGTTAAGCATGCTGTGGTCCTTCCATCTCAACTCAGATGGTATAGTTAGTTCTAAGACCTT
Organism: Tapirus indicus; assembly: GCA_031878705.1. Lineage (NCBI taxonomy): Eukaryota > Metazoa > Chordata > Mammalia > Perissodactyla > Tapiridae > Tapirus > Tapirus indicus. The sequence goes on along the minus strand of CM062942.1, from coordinate 109,512,449 downwards.
TCAGTCACAAACCCAGATCTACTCCTAAGAACATACTTGATTTTTTTTCCAGTGTCCTCTTGACGAGTGGCCCTTTGAACCAGACACCCTTCTGAAAGCAGGGAATGACCAATGTCCAGCATGAAGAAACTACAGATTGTGGCAGCATTCTTATACTAAGTCATCCTAAGATAGCCAGCTATTTTTAGTATTATTATGCTTTGCAGGGAAGTAAGGCCACTAACCCTGATTCTTCCACAACTACTCTCAAACCAGTTAGTCCACTTTCTGTAATTATACAACTAATTTTCTTTTAACTTCAAGGCTCAGCTTTACTGAGCAAGGCTTCATTTTGTTCAGTTTGGCTCAGAGTTCCCTTCCATTGAGGCCTTTTTGAATGCTAATTTTAATATCCAAACTTTACCGAAGCACTTCTTACTTTCTTTCTGTCAACAAAAATTTGACAAATTTGTCTTCTGGGTTTTTATCTAAGTCATTTGATAAAAATGTTGAACAGAACAGGGCCCTGGCATATCACTGGAGACATTCTTCCAATATAGCATTAATCAATTAATCAATATGTTAGGAGAAATTTGTTTAAGCATATACTAAAACTGAAAATTTCAAGCTTACTGTGTTACCCATCATTTTGGATATGACATGTAATTGTGAGGCCAAAATATTGCCTGAATATAAAGTCCCTCTCATTTGCTCTTGCAGATACTGGGAATAATGGATGATAAGACTGGAAATGTGGTGGAGAACAGTAGACAAATCTAGGAGGGAGAAAAAGAGCCCTCAAAGCTTAGTCAGTGGTCTTACAATTTGGGAAAGGCCAAAAGAGGAGGGAGCTTGAGGAGAAATGAAGAGTTAAATGTCTTGGTCTGTTATTAAAGTGAAATCAACAATTCAAAGAGATTTATGCACCCCTATGCTCATTGCAGCGTTGTTCACAATAGGCAAGATGTGGAAGCAACCCAAGTGCCCATCAACTGATGAGTGGATAAAGAAGATGTGGTATATATACATACATTGGAATACTACTCAGCCATAAAAAAGGCAAAATTGTCCCATTTGCAACAACATGGATGGAGCTTGGGGGTATTATGTTAAGTGAAATAAGCCAAACCAAGAAAGATAAACACTGCATGATTTCACTCATATGTGGAAGATAAACAAACACATGGATAAAGAGAACAGATTAGTGGTTACCAGAGGGGAAGGGGCTTCGGGGTGGGTGAAAGGGGTAAAAGGGCACATATATATGGTGATGGATAAAAATTGGACTATTGGTGGTGAACACGATGTAGTCTACACAGAAACTGATAAATAATAGTGTACACCTGAAATTACAAAATGTTATAAACCATTATGACCTCAATAAAATAATTGAAAAAAAGAATTTTTGTAACAAAGCCACAGCCATAGGAAATATATAAACAAATGAGTGTGATTGTGTTCCAATAAAAATTCGATTACAAAAATATATGGTGGGTCAGGTTTGACTGGCAGGGTGTAGTTTGCCAACATCAGCTTTAGATGATTCAGAATCAACCTTATAGAAACATCTTCATACATGTATATTTTATTCTGGGAATACAGTTTTCCCCCACCTTTCCTTCCCTATATTAAGAAATTTTTATTACTGAACTTCAACACTGTGTGCTGGGATTTCTTTAACTCCTTTTTATCCTGGCTTCCTTCAGGATTATTTCTTCCAACCTTTCTCTTCTGTGAGCTAGAACAGGCATCAGCTAAGTTTTTCTGTAATCAGGAACATTTTAGATTTTGCAGGCCACAGGTGTCTGTTGCAATTACTCAGCTCTGCCCTGTTGTACCACAGAAGTTGACACAGGGATTATGAGAAAAGAACGGGCATGGATGTACTGTAAAAAACTTTATCTACAAAAACAGGCAGTGGGCTGGATTTGGCCAACATGCTGTAGTTTGCCAGCTGCTGATCTAGAAGGATGCTGATTATTCTTGAAATCATATTCTCTAGGCTGGACATCACCTTGCATTTGCTTTTCGCATTATACTAATCAGAGACCACCCCTGCCCTACAGATCACTGCAAACAGTAGTTCCTTAGGCATCCAAAGGTCTTGTGTCCTATGTCTAATAGCACTCCTTTGTGGTTCTCTGTGCTCTCTGAATCCCTCATAGAAATAAGGCCTGGAAACATCCTGTTGACCTCACAGTCCCCAGTCTCAGAGTTTTCTGAGAGGGCTGCTTTTAAGCCTGCCAGTTTTCATATCCCCTGCCCCTGGAGTGAAATTTCTGCCAATCTAATTATGAGGTGATAGCAATTAGAGGGAATTAACACCCATCATGTAAAAGTTCAGGTTTCCTTCACTGAAACCAACTCATACCCAGATGCATTGACAGTCATCTGCCAAAACAGTCTAATCTCCTTTTGCACCAGAGGTTATGAGCATCCCTGGATGACTGAAGCCACTGTTGGCAATGGGCACTTGGGAAGAGCAGATGACTGAGAGGAGAAACTAGAGAGTAGGGCAAGGGGTGTCACTACAAGATGATGAGTGCAGTTGACTATTCCATTCAAAAGAAGGAGTAAACCTAGCGAGCGTATTCATTGCTCATTTAAAACAACGTTTCCCCACTTGAATTTAGAATGTGCTCGATTTTCAAATGCATAGAATTCTTATTTTATTTAAATTTTAGATTAATTGAAAAATGAAATTTTAAGTCTATGTCTTCCCCAAATCTGAATTAAAGGAACAACTTAGTCTAAAATTCTGAGGCCAGGTTTCTTGTCCTGGTTTTGCCAGCATACCCTGGACTTTAGTTTTCTCTTCTGTTAAGCAAAGGATCTCACTAGATAACTACTCTTTTTAATCAACATTTTTTTCCAATCAAAAGAGAAAACATGAAAGCCACAGAAACTATAGGTAATTGAACTAAAGCCACAGAAAATCCCACTGTTTAGTCATGACCATTAACAACATTTGGGCTCTTTCCCTATTCCTATGCCTAACTATTTTTCCGGTCATCATGTCACGCTATAGAAAATGTTGTGACCTGCTCTCCTACTCAAGTATCTTCCAATGGCATTAGACAATTGTTCAGGACTCTTTTAGCTCTATGATTTCAGGTATGTTTGGTTTCTTATGGTCAGTATAAACACCATCAAAAATCATGGTGAATAATATTTGATTTTTTTTAACAATAAACAAGTCAATATAAAGCTTTTCATGGAAACTAACTAGAACAACCGTAAGAGTAAATTATTATAGACTAAGAAGGAACTATTAAAATCCTTTATTTACATTTGTTATCCCATGGTTGGATGGTAGTCCAAAGAAAAAGCCAACGTGGCAAATTGAGGACCTATTGTACTATTCCTTTCTCTCCTAGGAGAAGCGTTTCGTCTGTAAGGCCAGAAGTTGGTTTTTGAGACAAATTACTGGGTATGAACAAATATAATGTTTTAAAAACCTGAAAGATTGTCTGAATTAAGCAGTTTATAGTATACATTTTCACCACCTGGTATGAAACAATGAATGAAACAATATTGGTGCTACATGGAAAAGAATAAAGATGGTTACCTTTGAGGATGAATTATGGCAGGCTTTATGTGACAGTAAAACACTATTGAGAGCTCAATAAAACAATGTTTGAAGTTTGGACTTAGGCCAAATATTGAACAAGTACCTCCTACATACAAGGCATTGGCCTCAGGAACATAGCATGTCAGGAACACCATAACACTGTTGTTGCCTGCAGTAACTCGCAGTTAGGTAGCGGAGTGAGGGATGACACTTGGACAAAAGTAGCTAAAAGGTAAGGTGCAAGGTGGTAAGTGTCCTAGCAGACAGGCATTTGAGGTGTTACAGGAATTTCTTTCTTCTGTTGACCTGGAGCAATGTTCCAATGGACCATTCCAGCCCAGGGAAGAATCCTTGGGCTGAGCAGTGTCATCTATCAACACAGAACACGCAGTAGGCTTTTCTTTTCCTTTCCATTTAGTAGAGACCTGAAGTGAATTCCAAATGTAACTCAAAAGGGGTGGCCCCTTTACTAAAAGGGGAGAGGAACATTCTCAAAGTCCATTTATTAAAAAGGTCAGGGAAGGAGGTGGAATCACACCTGCTAGGGGACACAGTATCAAAGGTTTCAAAGCTGCAAAGGGAAACCATTTGAAAGCCTTCAGGATCAGGTCCAGCGAGGCAATTAGAAGGCCCTTCACAGGAAAGACTTCAGAAGGATTTACTAGAACATGCCCAAGAGAAGGAGTTTATTTCTAGATTATTAACACTAAAGTTGCTTTCCTCCTTAACTAACTCTCTAGATCTTTGGAAACATAAAAGATTTCATTACCTTCCTGGCAACTTTTGGCTCTCAATGCCCTGGGAGAGACATGTGCATCCAACACATGTGCATCTAAGTGGTACCAAATAGGGTAATAGGCAAGCAAATCAACAACAGTCACCTGGGTGATTCTAAATATCTGGGTGGTTGATAAAAAAATTTTAGTTTGGTGCCAACATCACTACCTCAGGGTAGTGCACCTTGACTCCTCAGGTAGAACTCAGGATCCCTTTTCTTATGCTCACACTTATTCTTGTGCATTTTAATTACCTGTTCACTTGTGTGCCTCTACCACAGGGCCTAACCTTTGGAGGAGAGACACTGTGTCCTTCTTGCTCATTGTTGTTTTCACAGTATCTAGCACAGTGCCTGGAATTTCACTACACACTCAGTAAATATTAGACAAATGAAAGGACACTGGGACAACCTGTGGTGGGCCGTCAGTAAGTGGTGTATACTATGGTAGGGAAGTAGAGAAAGAGCTCTGCTAAGGGTCAGCCAATCCCTTAGAGATTTGCCTAAGTGGGTTGCACAATGGCTAGAGATGCTCCACTGTGCAAGGATTTTTTCCTCACGTCAATTGAGGAAGGTCAGGAACAGGGCTGGGGCAGCCAAATTAATATTCTGATACCATTTGCATATCCACTTGAGGACCTTGTAGCCTACCTGGTCAGCTGCCTCTCCCAAGAGCTCTGAAACTCAACAGGCCAGGGTTTCAATGGCAGCTCCACAAAGGAAGTAGCTGTGTGGCCTTGGGAGATCACTTCCCCCTTTTCCCACCTGAATCTCCCCATTGGGAAAATCGGCTTTATAACATATGACTTCCAGGGCCATTGTGAGCTAGTCTTGGAGGAAACAGTGCATGTAATATTCCTAGCAGAGGGCCTGTTACATAATTGGTTCCCAACTCTAGCTTCCTTCTCTTCCTCCTGGGGCCTGTGAGGCCTTTCAGGACAAGGAAAACTGAAGTGTCCTTAGTGCCCAAGAAGGGTCAGCTATGCTGAGGGTCTCGGCTGCTCAGCACATCTCATTCCTCAGGAGACGAATTCGGAGCTCAACCCTGCATCGACATGGTCTCGCTCTGGAGACTCTCCTCCCTGCTCACTCCTAACATCCCCCAAGGAAATGCAGCCTTCAAAACACAGACTTTCCAATTTTCCTAGTAAAATGAATGAAAGAACCTTTTGGGGAATAAAGTGATTTCTTTTTAGCTCCACTTGTTTACTTTTCCATAAGCTCCCAAGATGGCTTACATGTTAGCTGTTAATCACACCATCTGTTCAAACAGTGCTTCAGTAAATGATTTGATTCATACTTTTCTTCCAAAAGAATCTTTTTAAGGACAGTGTTTATGTCTCTGTTATCCTTCAATTGACAATGTAGCATGAGCTATTTTAACTTAGCTATCATTGTAAACACATATTGAATTTCCCATTTCTTAACTGTGCAGAAAACAGGACAACTTCTCTGCATTTGTTCCACTTGACTCTAGGCTTGCAGTGGTGATGGGAGGGTAACTGGGCAGAGATTCTATATTTTCAAAAAAAAAAAAAAGATGAAGACAAGAAATTACAGGCAATATTTCCTCTGAAATCTAGAAGTTAGTGACAATGACTAGGTTCTAGCTGCATGAGACTATTCAGGCTAAGCCAAATAAATGGTGTCCTTAGTGATAGGGAAGGGTCAGCCATGCTGAGAACTTTTGTTGCTCAGATGCATCTCATCTCTCAGGGGGCAAAGTTGCCTCTGGTTTAGAGAGATACCTGGGAAGATGGGCCTGGGTCCCTCCAACCAGTCTAGGCCAAAATCTGGAGTTATACCAGGCCTGGGGAGGAGGTGAAAGGGCTGTTGGGGCTTTTGGGGAAGAGAGAGGCCCTGGAGTAAGTAGAATTAGAAGGATAGGAGAATAGAGGTGGACTTCATATTGTTACAAGATGTTCTATGGACCTCTGAAGGCCCCATATCCATGTGAGTGTCTAGGAAAGTTGACACAGTAGTGTGGGTGTGTCCCTAGTGCTGGCCATTCTCTCCTGCTTTCTAAGACCTGTTGCCACCTGGAAAGAGTGCTACATTGTACAGTCGTGTACAAAATGTAAGAGATGTAGAAAATAGGCCCATGTAAACTTGTGTGTGTGGATATAGATAAAGAAAATGCTTACTCTCCAGGCCTAGTGACAAAGGGTCGTCAAAGAAGGCTCATATTAGAGGAGATATTCTTGCTGGGTTTCCAGAGTTGGACAGTTCACTAGTTGAGTGAAATGCATACATTTTGCAGAGAGCACATCAATCCTGTGCACATAGTTGGAAATGAATGAAGTGTTTATGGGAGTGGTTTGTATGGTTGGATCAGCAAGAGTCAAGGCACCAATATGGCTGGGTTTAGATCTTGGAAGGTCTTAAATGTCACCCTGAAGAGTTTAGCTTTTTGCCTCCACATGACTGAATATTGCTGAGGACTTTTAAACAAGAGTGGCATGCTCTGACACATCACAGAAAGATGGGTGAAACCATAGTGTGGAGTCTGGATTGGAGTGGGTTGCTAAGGCTACTATGTCTCAAGTCATTGCAATAGCCAAAGCAAGAAATGATGAGGGCTGGAATTAAGTAAGAGACAGTGGGATGAGAGCCAAGGGATGGAGATTTATCATAGAAGTAGAATATGCAAAGCTTCAAGGATGATTGGAGCTTGTAGTGAGGGAGGAGGAGGATTAGAGGATGTCTCTCAGGTGGATGGTGGCACCATTCAATGAGATCCAGAAAACAGGAGGAAAGGGGGGATTTTAGGGGAAAGATGAAGCTTTCTGTTTTGGAATGGTTCAATCTGGGTTGTCTGTGCAATTTTGAGGTAGATACATTTCCATTTCCTGTGAAAACATGTAACTGGTGCTCAGAAGAGATGCCTGAGCTGTAGATAGAGCTTTCATAGTTATTACTCTAAATAATGACTTGTGACAGTGTTCATGAGTTTGAACTTACTCAGACCAACATATTCTGCTCGATCAGATTGTATTTAAAAAGCTATGTTTAACCCATGCTATAGTATGTCCTCTCTCTTCATGGTTTGGGGTGGAGAATGAAATCAATTATAAAGCAATGGTCACCAAGTATATAATGAGGATTCGATGCTCTCACTGCCATGGCCTGCATTCACTTCCTGGACAGGGAACCACACCACCTGTCTGTCAGGTGTCATACTGTGGTGGCTGTTTGTTATGAAGCTGAAAGCTATGCCACCAGTATTTCAAATACCAGCAGGGTCACCCATGGTGGACAGATTTCAGTGGAGCTTCTAGACTAAGATAAACTAGGAAGAAGGATGTGGCCATCAACTTCCCAAAAAATTGGCCGTGAAAACTCTATGAATAGCAGCAGAGCACTGTCTGATATAGCGCAAGAAGGTGAGAGGATGGTGCAAAAAGACCAGGCAGGGTTCCATTCTCCTAGGGTTGCTAGCAGTTGGAATGAATTCAACAGCACTAACAACAAATACAATTAATAATAATGTCATTATGTAGGCAGTAACGGAACAAACAGTATGGGTAGAGTTAAAAATCCTGTAAATATCCATATTCCCTACATATGTACAGAGGTATATCATTAGTCAGGCATGTTGAGTACTGAACCATTGTGGAGCAAGATTTAGTTACTTCAAAGGGACATGGCAAACTGGCAGGGACTATGTGTCAGTCAGAATCAGTTTCAGCTTCAAGAGACAGAAAACTTAATATATAGTGGCTTAAACAAGATGGATGATTTTTTCATACCTTGCATAACAGATAAGTGAAGATGAGAAGTCCAGAGCAGCAATGGTAGTGCTACGATAGTCATGAATTCACATTCCTTCCAGCTAACCATTCTGCCCTCATTCTCATAGAGCAAGAAGGTTGATAGAGCTCCAGACATCACATTTACATTCTAAACATCAGGATGGAGGAAGGGGAAAATAAGTGGGTATCATTTGCTCCTATTTAGGACTTTCTAGGAATTTCTCACAACATTTCTACTTATATTTCATTGGTAAGAATTTAGTCACCTGGACATGCCTAGCTTCAAGAGAAGCTGGAAACTGTAGTTTTTAAGCTAGATATGTTGCCACCTGAATAGAGTTTGTTGATCTATTACTAAAGAAGATTGAGAGAATGGATAATAGGGTAGATAACTAGCAATCTCTGCCACAGGACATAATCTCAGTTTGGACTCATTTGGTATAAAGAAGAGCTGAAAGGAAAGAACCACCTAGAAGATCCATGGGAAGACTTCCAGTCTGACAAGAACATGATATTTTAAGAGGGGTTGTCCAGGCAAACACTTGACACCAGAGAGATCTAATATGAGTTACTGGGAATAGCCTCACAGGCACTTAGAGAAGAGTAAAGAAAAATGTGGGAGTAAATAACATTTAGAAAGTAAACCAACCAAGTGGTGTACACTAGGGAGGTCCAACAGTAGGTAGAAGGGCCCCAGTCACAGTGTCCCAGTTCAGGGATAGAATGCTAATCCATGGGTAGTGGTGATGATGAAGGACATTGACTGACAAAAGCACAGCAAGGTCTGAGTCCTAGAAGGAGTGGTCTACTAAGCAGATCTCCAAGGCAGAGACATTGGTCCAGACACAAGGTAAGAGGGGAGTAGCAAAAAGATAGACTAGTTGTTGAGTCCCCAAGAGGGACTTTAGAACAGAAGTTCTCCAAATTTTGGATTTCACATACAAGTGTATATATATATATATATATGTATATATATATATATATGTATATATATATATATATTTTTAAGTGAGCTTTCCAACTTTTTATTTGCTAAGTAAGGCTATTTTAAAAACAAAACAACCAACTATCCATAATTTATAAACCCGATTATTTGATTTAAAAGACTATTTTAAGGTAAAAAATTAGGAAGCAAATTCAAAGCAAAGAACAGTCCTTGTTCAAAATTCAAAATGGACAGAAGAATAAACAATAAAAAGGCTCCCTCTTAGCCTTGTCCCTTCATCACCCAGTTTTCCTCTCTGGAGGCAGCCACTGTCATCTGTTCCTTGGACATCCTTCCAGAGATATTCTATATATAGACAAGGAAATACATGTGTGTATATAGCATTCTATACACACTGTTTGTATTGGAAAGGATATCTTGAAAAGCATCCTCTGTTGGTACATAGAGTTTTCTAATCATTTTTATGTCTGCATAGTAGTTCATTGTATGGATTTACCAAATTAGTTTAACAGTCACTTATTAATGGACATTTTGATTATTTCCAACCATCGAACGCTCTTTGAAATTGAATTAAAACCATAAACAGCTCATTTCTTTACTTTCATTTCAGCATAGACTGGTAAAAACCTTACCACCAGCAGCACCATTTTATGTACTAGCATTTGGGAAGCACTTTTCTACAGTTCTCCATATCCTTGAAGTCATTCAAGCTTGTGAAATGGGCCTTTTGTTTTTGTCTGTCAGGCACCTCCTTGATAAAAAAGTAGAATCCATCCAAAAACGTGGTTTATCTCACCAAGTGAGGCCTGAGTTTCTGTTTCCAATTGCTTTTTTTCATACTGTTTTCCCTGTGTTGAAATATTTTTCCTATTAGGTTTCTCCTATTGTCGTTTGTAACCAGCCACTCCCATAACACACAGAGATTTGATATGGCTAGACATGGGCTAATTAAAAATGTCAAATGTAGTAACAAAAGGACAAGACTTTGAATACTACTCAGACATTTGGGTGGATCTGGCACAGGGAGAAAAGACCATCCTCAGGTGTTGGGATATATTAGGCCTCTCTTTTGTACATCTTAGCTTCACCTGTACATTATTCTAGCTGTCACTATGTTGGCCAGAGATGTGGTTTCCAACATACTTTATGCATATGCAACCTGACAATACCTCACCTCATGCCCTCATTGTATGCCTCTCAACTCCTAGGCTGGGATTTACTAGTGAACACTACTGAGAGACCATCCCTGATGCCTACATATGTACAACCTAGAAGCATGAAGGACTGTGTGAATGGGTGAACCTTTGTCCATCGGGAGATAGGAGATGGTGGCTAAATTCGTCCCCCCTGTTTCCACCCATGAAGGGGACTGAGTTTATGTAACTTCTTGAAAAATTCAATGGGATTAAGCAAACAGTCTCACTTAGCTGAGGTCAGCTCAATTATACATCCTTGAATTGGCTTTTCCTGCTTCCTTGATTCATTATCCATATCCCTTATTCTTGTTCTCTGGAATTGTACTCCCAATACAACTGCACATAATTTCTCTGCCTCAGATCCAGTTAGTGATATGAGACAAGACCTTTCAGGCAAAACATAAATCAGGCAAGCATGACCAAAACAAACTAGTAGAGGGTACAGATCAACAGTCAGAATCAGGGGCTTAGTGAAATGAAAGCTTATCCAGACACGTAGATGGGGCATGATGGTCAGAAATCCACTGTGACTATGGGTACAGTACTCAGTAGTCTAAGCACGCAATCATCACTCAGGAATTTTGACAGTAGAAAGTTGTACTCCAGTTCAGGTAGGATTCTAGTCTATGGAAGGATGGTGGGAAAACTGCTTGCAAGAGTAAGGCTGCTCATGAGTCCTAGAGGGCCTACACTACTAGGCAGCTGACCATGACCCAAATAACTAGTTGGAAAAAAGGTAATATAGGTCAACTGGACAGAGAGTCAAATATGGAATAGAAGTTGAATGCCCTGATATTAAGTCACAAAAGTATTTAGAGTTTCTTATACATCCCTTGCATAAGATCAAGATTGAAATTGGGGTGGGGCTTAGTATGTAGACAGTAATCAAAGTAATCCCTGCTGTGTAGAAAGAACTGTTTCAAAGACCAAAGACTGGGAACGACACAGAAATTGACAAGAAAGGCTGCATTCCTACACTTGATGACTCCCTGGTAGGTGGAGTGAAACAAGTACTATACTCCTTACACAGAACCCATGTTTCTTGGTTTAGCATTTCACTCTATGGCCCATATTAATTTCTTCACCTGTTTGGTGAGAATGTTTGAACATGCCACCAAAATGAATGGCAATCAGGAGTTTACCGTACAACAATTTACTTTAAAATACAGTCTTAGATGTATGACAGAAACTACGCTGGATTTGTAGTCAGGACACCTGACTGTAAGTTGTGCCCTTTAGTGAGTCATTTGACTTTTCTGACTCTCTTTTCTATTGCAAAAATGGGGCTATTTGCTCTATCTACCTCATAGGTTTGCTGTGAGTATGAAATATGATAATATATGTGAAAACAATTTGTAAATTGCTAAATGTTGGGCAAATGACGGTTATTATTACAAGAAAGTGTCTTCAGTGCTTAGGGGAATAGGGTTCCTTATATGATTTGCCTTAAATTTTGCATATGATACAAATGCAATAACGTTGACTTCAGGGTGGACAAATTTCATATATTTATGGTGTTAGGTTACTGAACCACTGCTTTGTCCTTTCCAGCCTAATGCCAAAAATATGGCTTACAAGCCCCTGTCTATGCAGCCAATGTCTCATTATCCTCTAGGGAAGTCCCACTTTAGATGTCATTTTGTAAACAACATCATTAAGGATAAGAAAAGCATCACTGAGTCATTGTCATGTAAGCTATAGAGTCCTGAATGATATCCGAGGCAGAAATGTGTTCTCTGTGGAAAACTTTATTCTTTATTCTCAGTGTTATAGCAAACATAAGAATTATAAACTAAAATGTCTAAATGTTTAAGGACTTCTGTGTGATTTTATGCATGTAAACTTTTCTCTCTCCCATCCTCATTAAAGTGTTACTTGATATCCACATTACATATCCTTATTTTCTAGATGGGATGGTCCACACTCTTGACACTCAAATGTGTGATCCACATACTAGTAGCATTGGAATCACCTGGGAGCTTGCTAGAAATCCAGAATTTCAGATTCTAACCCTGACCTATTGAATTAGAATCTACATTTCATCAAGATTCCCCAAGTGATTCACAAAGTCTGAAAACCAGGGGTCTACACTAACCTGCCCTTTTCAGTCAACCCACCTTAACCTCCTTAAGTACTTAGGCTCTATTCATGTACCTCATTCTGCTTTGGTTTGGAATCCTTCCATCAATCCCTGACTCTAGACCTCTGGACTTGCCTTTCTTTGTAGTATACGTGTTTCCCTATGTGTCTGAAATTCCAATTTTCTTTATGCATGTTGGTTTAACTTAGCAACTTGGTGTCCTGTTGCTTCCAATATATAAATATATACTGTATATATTGCAGCTCTACCTCCTCAGAACCCAGTCCCACACCCCTACTCATTCAACTCAGCCAAAACTGGGTAGGCCAGGCCAACTCCCTAAGAAGAAAGGGAATTGGAGAAAGCCAATTTGGCTGTACCATAGAAGTTGCCTAGATTAGATGGGGTATACACAGTCTTGTTAAATTTCTTATTCCTGTAGTCATAGTATTTTAGTAGTCATCAGGCCCTTTTCGAAGTATAAGCTCCTGGAAGATAAACAGAGTTTTCCTTTTACTTCCTGGACTCTCATTTCTATGTGTAGGCAAGGAGGTGCTAGGATAGGCAAAACAAAGAAATAGCTGATCCAAAAGTCATTCTGATCTGGCTCTGGAAATTACAAACTTGTTGCAGCAAATATATCAAGATAAATAACACGCCAGGGATAATGTGGAGAGTGTGCCTTCCTGCCATATCTTTTTCTTCCATCAGGTGAACACCACAGCTACCTTGCTACTTCAGAGCCAGTGTGTGAAATTTGTTGCTGCTAGTGGGTTAGCAGCACAAGTGTTTGTGGCTATCCCTTCTCTTATAATGGATAAGTTTATAAGCAAGGGTATACTTTTTAATTTGTACATAAGGGACCAATTCTCCTCCTTATGGTACCACAGAGACGAGACTGTCCACTCTATCCAAAGATCTAGATCCAGCACCTGTTTTTCCTCAGTTATGATTATAATCAGTGAGAAATAAATTCATGCTCTGAAGAATCATATTCAGGATCCGTGTTCTTAAAGATGAAACTCTCATGACAAAGAGTTTTTTAACAACTGATCCCCATTTGATTGGGTCTGAGATAGGTTCATCTTTTATTCAATTCTGCCTTGTAGACAACTTGAAAGAACAAAGGACTGGTGACTCATTGAAAAGGATACTGGACAAGATACCTTAGGCCATCAGACCAATATCTTTCCTTTGACCACCTTCATTAGAGCATCTTTCACATCCTTATTCCTCAGGGTGTAAATAATTGGGTTCAGCATGGGTGTTACTGCCCTGTACAACACTGAAATGATCTTATCCTCATCCTGGTGAGATTGAGAGTGAGGATGCATGTACATGAAGATTGCTGTCCCATAGTAAATGATGACCACAGACAAGTGGGAGCCACAAGTAGAAAAGGCCCTGAGTCTGGTCTCTACAGAGTGGATATTCAAGATAGCCACAGCAATACAGAAATAGGAAGGCACAATGAACCCAACATGCAGGAACAGTACTAATCCACCACTAGCAAACATTAGGATCTCCTTTACTAGTACATGAGAGCAAGTGAGTTTGAAGATTACTTGGAGCTCACAAGTAAAATGGTTGACTACACTGTGGCTGCAAAATTGGATTGATGTGACTAGGACAGGAATCACCACCATTAAGAAAGCACTGACCCAAACTCCTGCCACTATCCAGATACAAACAGTGCTATTCATAATTAGTGGGTAGCTCAGGGGTTTTGAGATGGCAACAAACCTGTCATAGGCCATAACAACAAGAAGGGAATATTTCATCACTCCCAAGTAAAGAGAGATGGTCATTTGGGACAAGCAGCCACTATAGGATATAGTGGGAAAATCCTTCCAGCAATTCACTAGAACCATGGGTGTGGAGCTTGTATAGTAGAAGACATCTAAGAAGGATGATTGGCTGAGAAAAAAGTACATGGGGATGTGAAGATGGGAATCAATCTGGATAATGACAATGATGAGAAAATTACCCACCAGGGTGACAAAGTAGATGAACAACATTGCCCAAAAGAAGAGGAGCTGTGATGCAGGCTGTCTGGATAGTTCCACCAGAATGAATTGCACCACATTTGTATCATTTTTCTCACTTGGGGAAATCATCATCCTTCCTATTAAGAGAAAAAGGAGGAAAGTGTGACAAATGTGATGTAATCCTAAGAAGACATTGAAGAGAGTGCAGGGCTGAATAATGAGGGAGAAATTCACCAGAGGGAGAAAAAAAGCGCAAAAACCTACATGATTTAGGCCATCCTAACTATAATCCCTTGAATCTTCTCATAGCTGTGGTTAGGTCAATGAGACCTTGTTTTTAGCTCCTCATCCTCTCACTCATAGCAGTCAAGCCTGAAGAGGCAGGACCACACTCTCTTTACGGACTATTTGTATTAAAAGGGAATGTTTGGTATAGAGATTTGTTTGGGTGGCTATACTAGATTCCATGTCTGTAATGAGTATTTTTATGGTGAAGAACAGCCCTGCAAAGGAATTTCTACACTTACTATGGCATTTGCTTGGCCCAGAATGATGCTAGAAGCCTTCAGATGCAAAGACAGGCAACTCAAATCCTAAACAGAACATTTCCCTTGTCTTTGCCTAGGTAATAAAATCAAAATTATTTTGCTTCCAGTCAAATTCAGGTCTTGAGTATCTGTTGTCTTTAGGGAACAATTTCTTAGGTATGAGAGGGTAAAAGATACAGTAGAAATTAAAGATCTAGTCACAGAACTCAAGGAACTTGAAAAGGGGAATTTGACCACAAAGAGGAGGCAGGAATGTGCCAACAGCAGCTCTGTGCCAATTTTGGGTCTTGCTTCCTGTGAAATTGCATGAAATTATTGCCCAGCATAACTATAGTATCCTGTAGCTGAATTATAACTCAGAGAACCAGTGTGAATCATAGGAAAGAGTACTGAAATAACGGCATTTTAGCTTTGGTTTGACCATTTACTTGCCATGTGACCCAAGTGAGCTGCAGTTTCATTACCTACAGAATGAGGAAAATATATACCTTTCCTACCTCACAGAATTGTGAAGTCCCAATAAGATAATGGATTGGGAAATGCTATGAAAATTATACATATATGCAAATATAAATGATTACTGTTTCTGGAAGAAGGAGTACAACCAAGATTTTCCTTCATTCAACCTTCTTGTCTCTTTTCAAGGTGTAAGGGAGCCTAGGAATTCAGGATTTGCATTTATAAGCACATTCCTTTACCCTCTAATGCTAGGTACAATATTCAGTTAGAGAAAAGCTTTATAAATAGTTTATTTAAGTGTTGGAACCGATTTCCCAGCATCTCTGTATTCCTGTGAGTAAGCCCTTATAAGATCATCAGAATAGCCCATTCAAGCTAAGGATTCAGCGTTTGACAGGAACACGGAGGAGAGTTTAAGGAAGTGTAGTGTTGAGTGATGTCCTCCAGGCTCCTTTACCCCCTTAATCTAACCACACGGATCTATAATCTTGGAAGTTATCTAAATTAGGTTTAAGAAGCTTTTTCCTACTGAGGATAACTGACTCAACTCCCATGTATCAGTCAGAGGCCATACGTAAGTAAAAAGTAACTTTAAAAACTTTAATGGTTTTGTTTGTGAAGAAAAAAAATGATGATTTTAAGATGTTCAAGCTAACTTTTTCTTTGTGAACTTAAAAACAATCCCTTTTTTAAACGGGAATCCTAACACTTCTTTATTTAAAACTTACTGCACAAAAATAGTTTAAAATACACATTAATCTAAGTTGTTTGCATAGCTAGAAGTGTGATGTTTTGAATAAATAGATCTCCTGAATACTGATATATATATATATACAGAAATGCATATCCCCATATGTATATATATTTACATTTCTGTATAATTTTAAAACTAAGGCCAATTTATTTAACCAATTGATGAAACTAAGGATATTAAGCACAAAATTAATGTTTAGTTTGTAGTTCAGGGTCATCACTGAGAGATAACGGAAAGTGACATATGAGGATGAGGAATGGAGGGAAGAAGGTAGAGAGAGAAGAGAGTGTCAATATCAAGAATGAGGTATGAAAGAGAATAATTTTGTTGTGGTATAGGAGGGTAGAACTAGGACTGGAAGAAAGTTAAAGGGAGGAAAATTTCAGCTAAGTAGGAGGACAGGTTTTCTGTCTAGATAACTAGAGTTATCCAATATGATGGAATAAGCAGTCCCACGAATTAGTCAGCTCACTCTCTCACTGATGCAACATTCAATTTCAGCCTGATCAACAGTAGAGTAGAGGGATCTCCTGTATTGGTCCACAGACTGAGCTAGGCCCAGTCAGTACAGCTGTGAGAATCTATGATGCCATAATTATGAGAGGGAAGACACGGCAGAGGGAAACAGGGGCATAAAGCAGGCGGGAGAGAGGAGACAGACCTGGAGAAAGAGAGATCTAGAGAGTTAAGTTAGGGGAATACGGAGGAAGAGAGTAAGCAAAGAGAGATGGGAAGAGAGAGAAGGAACTAAGGTTCTCAAAAGGAAGGGAGGGCACAGTTAAGCAAATTCCCTTTCTCAGCAATTTTCTAATTAGGGTTATTCTCATTACTTAGCTCCTCTTCCACCTTCCCTGTTAACTCCCCTACTCAATGCATCTGTTTAAAAAAGCTACTTTACTGAGGTATGATTGACATATAAAAAGCTGTACATGTTTAATATATACACGTTGATGAGTTTGGAAATAAGTATCTACCTATGAAACCACCACCACAATCTAAGCCATAAATGTATCTATTACCTCCAAAAGTTTCCTCCTGCCCTCTTCATTTATTATTATTTGTGATAGGAACACAACGTAAGATCTACCTTCTTAGCAAATTTTTAAGTATATAATACACTATTATGAACTATAGGCTCTATGCTGTACAGTAGATCTGTAGGACTGATGATCCAGCAATCCCACTTCTGGGTATATCCAAATGAAGTTAAATCAGGATCTTGAAGAGATATCTGCACTCCCATGTTCATTGCAGCATTATTCACAATAGCCAAAATATGGATGTAACCTAAATGTCCATTGGTAGATGAATGGGTAAAGAAAATGTGGTATATACATACAATGGAATATTCAGCCTTTAAAAAGAAGGAAACCCTGCTATTTGTGACAACATGGATGAACCTGGAGGGCATTACGCTAAGCAAAATAAGCCAGACACAGAAAGACAAATACTACATGATACTACTTACATGAGGAATCTCAAATAGTCAAACTCCTGGAAGCAGAAAATAGAATGGTCATTGCCAGGGACTGGGGGAAGGAGAAATGGGGAGGTATTAGTCAAAAGGTACAAAGTTTCAGCTATAGAAGATGAGTAAGTCAATTTACAGTTTCTGTTTCCATCACACAACTGAACCTGCTAGAAAGAAACCCATTGACTACTAATGACCCAATCCAAGGTTCTTTCTCAGTCTTTAATTAATTTTATCTAACACTTCTTTAACAGTCCCATTTCTTGAAATTTTTTCTTTCCTTGTCTTCTAAGATCCATTTTCTTTTGATTCACTTCTCATCTCTCTGATTATTCTTTTACTATGTCAGCTCCCTCTTCTTTCTAACCTCTATATGTATGTATTTCTTTTTTGTGTGTGAGGAAGACCAGCCCTGAGCTAACATCCGTCGTCAATCCTCCTCTTTTTGCTGAGGAAGACTGGCCCTGGGCTAACATCCGTGCCCATCTTCCTCTACTTTGTATGGGACGCCGCCAAGGCATAGCTGACAAGCTGTGCGTCGGCAGGCACACGGGATCCGAACCGGTGAACCCCGGGCTGCCAAAGCACAAACTAAACTGCTGTGCCACCGGGCAGGCCCCTATATGTATGTATTTCTAAAGTTTCTATAGCATTCAAAATAAGCTAGCTTACTCTATAGCAACAAACAACCCCCAAATTTTGATTAGCTTGAAATACCAAAAGTTTATTTCTTGCCCATGCTGTATATCCATTGGGGGTGGGTCTCTGTTCGTTGAAGTCTTCCAGGGACCCAGACTGATTGGGGATTCTTTCTGATGCATGCTTTAATGATTACTGAGGCAGGAAAAAAGAGGCACATTGAATTGTGCATTGCCTCTTTAAGGTTCTGCCTAGAAGTGACATGTCACTTTTACTCACATTTAGTTGGCTAAAGCAATCATATGGCAATGATGCCATGTACCTGGAAGGACATGAGAACTGGAGTACTTGTGAAAGTCTCTAATGACCACCATATAGTCCTTCCTAATTTCTGTAACTTGACTCTTCCCATGGATGGTCATATCTGGCCTTATGACTTCATCTAATTCTTTGTACTCATGTCTCCCAAAACTTACAGCTAGAGGCCAGATATCTTTCTTTGACCCAAGATTTACATGTCCATTTGGCTTCCCAAGCCCCAGACTGTTGGAAACTACAATTAAAAAAAATTAAAATGTACTTGTCACCATCCTATTTTAAACTGTCATTGTTAACTTCCCTACTTCTACTAATGGCACCTAAATTTTCCCAATAAACCAGATTGGGAACCTTACTCATCATCCCTCTTTCCTTGAGTTTTTCCATATCAGTCACTAAGGTTTGGTGATTTTACCACTGCACTGTCTCTTCAATGTGGCTTCTCTGCTTCATCCCCATTACAGATTCCTTTGTCAAAGTCTTCTGTGTATCTTTTGCATGGACGCCTGCAATAGGTTCCAAAATAGTTTTTCACCCTTTTCATCTTCCCTGGACATTTTTGCCAGAGTAATCTTTTGTTTTGACTATATCACTCCGTTATCCAAAAACCCTGTTTCATTTTGCACTGCCTACAAAATCCAGTTGTAACTTCTTAGTCTGGCATTCAGTGCCCTTCATTATCCTTCATTATCTGTCCTCAACCTAACTTTCTGTCGGTTTTATTCACTGACCCTTCGTTTTTCCTTCATTTATTTGCTGCCTATGATGTATGTACCCAATGTCCCATACATATTTAGGGTGACTAACAGTCCTCGTTTGCCCAGGACTGAGAGGTTTCCTGGGATGCAGGACTTCCAGTGCCAGAACCTAGGAAATCCCAGGCAAACTAGGATGAGTTGGCTTCCCTAGATTTTCCATACTCACCGTTCCCCAGGCATGCCACTTTCTCTGATGTTACTCACATCCCTCTGACGAGAATGGCTACCCATCCTTATTCTCTCCATTAAAATTCTAGCCATTCATTGCTCAATATCTTCCAAGAAGCCTTTCTCCCAAGTTAGAATTAATATTTTCCCCTAGTGTTCTCTCATAGTATTTTGTTTTTTTCTCCTCCTCTGTTATAGCACATGCCACATTCTTCAATACATTGTAGTTAACTGAGTATATATAATATGTATTTATATCTCTCTCTAGATTGTAAGCTCTTTGAGGGCAAGAACCATGCATCATTTATCTCCTTACCTGGCATAATGCTTTGTCCACAATAGGGATCAACAAATACTTGTTTGATGGAAATTAGGGAGCAACGAGAAAGGTTATGGCAAGGAAAGAAAGAGATGTGTACATAGGGAGGAAGAGTAAGGAAGAGGGAGGAGATGGGAGAATCTCATGCATGTCCAGCTCTTTTCCTGCAGTGATACCAGATCTGTTACTTTCCCACTGGTATTCCACCCAAACATTTTTCCTAATAACCATCCAAAAACAACCCCTAATCTACTTCAGTAATTGGTTTTCATCAACTTCTTACTGATTAGGTAGTCCTGCTTACTGTTTACCTTGGCTGGAAACACCAATTATTTATTTACTGTTCTCTACCAGCCAACATTATACAACTATTTCCTATTTTCAGAGGCTCTTACCTCCGTTTCACTTTTAGCTTGTCACTTTTTATCCATCCATGGTCAGCATCCTCCACCCCTGTTGGGGTAAAAACACCTAAGGATAGAGAATTGGTTCTTACATTTTAAAATCTTTATCCTCTGTGTGCTGGTCTTAATTTGGGGAAGTAAGTGAAAGGCATGGAGGAACTTACACTGAGAAACACTTGGTTTTAGATACTTGTTGTGGCTTTGATTCACCTCATAGGCCATGGTCCCCTCTACTGAGCTAAACTATTCTTCTCTTTAAGTAAATTAAATTTAACAGATATTGAGCATCTGTAACGTGATGACACTGTGCTACCTGCTGTGTTCTTACAGTATTCTGCACATACTTCTATTAGAGCACTCCGTGTATTAAATTGCAGCTGTTGGTTTAGAGTTCAATTTCCTCACTAGACTGTGCCAGAGAGTATGCTTTTTTCAGTTGTATACAGTGCTTAGTACAGTGTCAAGGACAAAAAGGATGCTCAATAAACTTTGGAAGGATAAATGTATAGATACTTTAAAAGAGACAGAAATAAATGAAGGACATGGTTCCTGCCCTGGAAGAGGTCACCAGCCAGCAGGGAGAAGGGGAGAGGAACTCTGAATACAAATAACTTTAAATAAGTTGGACAAACAAGTCTTGGCACTCTACGTTATAGAACCCAGTGAACAACTGAGAGATTCATTTTGACCAGGGGATCTTGAGTCTATTTAAATTTGAACTCAATGAAACTTTTGGGTTTACTTGATAATGGCTTAAGACAGGTTTATCTTTGGTTCCAAATTTCCTGTATTTTCTTCAAGATAGGCTTTTTATTTTGTCTTAGAATTTCATGACTTGGTGATCAGTTTCATTTTCCTGCTAACCAATATTTTTTTCTCAGCACGGAAAGAGGGACTAATATGAAAAACCAAAGCAGATTTGTTATTTTTGTTGGGAGAAGAGGAGGGAAAATGAGAAGGTAGAGGAATGGTAGCCTAATTTTCTGAATCTAACACTGATATGGATATTCTGGCAAGTATGAGTCAACTTTCAGGAACACCATGATGGAATATTAGAGGTTGGAGTTATCCCAGATAACTGAGTTATGACGGACAATGTGGTGTTTAAGGATATAGGCTCTGCAGACAGACATGGGTTTGAATCTTGACCCTGTCACTTCGATGTGACCTTGGCAAAACTGTCTAACTTCTCCGAGCCTTAGTTTTGTCATCTGTAAAATAATTTCTACTTTAGAGTAATGTTATAAATATTAAATGAGATGATGAATAAAACATTATCCTTGGTATATAGTGAGCACTCAATAAATTTATTTTTATTCTATTATTATTACAGGAGCTTGAATATGACGCTCAAGTGATGCAGTCATTGACCAGAAGTTGGACAAGATGACCTTTTAGATTATTCCAGGCCTGAGACTCTGAACTTATAATTCTTTAGCTGGGGGGAAAAATAAACTTTACTCACCAATGCTTGTGCTGATCAGATAACCTCAAAGCCCAGACGCACTGTATAATTCTCCGACAGCAATAACTCAGCTGGCAGTTCCCAGGCAGAGATGTGGGAGAAAGTCCAATATCCGGGAAGCACTAGGATCTACAACTTCTTGTGGTCTGCTTACTGAAATTTGACCAGATAAGGGCAGTTAATAAGACGCTGTCAAGATAGAAAAGCTCCTTTTATCTCTGAATGTGAATATGTTGATGTTAAATACCTGAATGGATGAGGTTAATTTGAATAGTCTTCTGTTGTAAGAAATATGGAAAAGTGTTCAGGAAAACTTGAAAAACTCTTTTTCATACTTGTGGCATGAACTTAAGGAAGTCTTTTCTTATTCTGAAAAAATGATGGCTCCACTGCTTGTGTGAGTGTAGAAGCTTTTAAGATAGAAGATTTTAAGGGCTGAACTCAGAGGGACCCCATGGTGGTGCCTAAGAAAAATCAAGTCTCATATTCTGGGCCTGCCTTCTGTAACAGTGTGCAAGCCATGCCAGATTCCCATCAGGGCTGAACAATTTACCTTGAGGTCCCCAAATATTTCCAACTGCAGTTAATGACTTGAATAAGAAAATAAGCCTTACAATGAAAGTGTTTAATGGCTATAAATCAATTGCCAAGAAGTTCATCTCCTTTGGATACTCAAGGGACAAGTTCCCTAGGCAATGAATTATTATTTCCCTTGCCTACTCTGCAACGATTACAGAGACTATCTAGGTAAATATTTTGATAACTAGATTCTCCTAGTGATCCCTCCCCCTTTTCTTTCCTTGAAACAATTTTCTAAGTGTGATCATATGCCCCTTTTTTTCCTCCCATAATGCAGGGGTGAATTTACTATAAAATGTCAGGGGCTGCATTCGTGGCTCAAACTCCCTCTGTAAGCAAACCCAGGCTATGGGCCTGATAAAAATTTATCGAGAAAGCAGCATAACTTAGTATTTGAGTGAGAGCTCTGTTGTCAGGCAATCTTGAATTGAATTCTCAGCTCTGCCACTTACTAATTGTGTGAACCCTCTGCATCTCAGTTTCTTCATCTGGAAAATGGATATGATTATTGTCATACTTATCTAACAGGGTTGTTTGGGGGATAAAATTAAACAATGCACAGTAGGGCCTGATTAAAGTGTTCAGTAAATGGTAGCTACTATAATTATTGAGAAGCAGATTTCTTTATCAAGTTCACAAGATGAGAGGATGTAGCTGAAGAGTTAACTGTGTATACAAGTACTTTATGAAGTATGAGGCAACTCTGAGAGTACACCATCAATTATTCTATTGAGTTGGCATATCCTAGGATTAGAGGTATTTGTGGAGGGATGCAACTGTAGTCCCTTAGGACCCCTTCAACTTCTGGGACTATAGCTATATCAGGGGATGCTTGGACAGTAGCAATTTGGAACATCAAATTCCTTGGTCCTTAAAGCAAGCAGGTAAAAATTAGCCTTTAGTTATGTTGCAACAAGACAGGATAAGCACTGGGGTGTGATATCTTATGCCTGTCTTACTGTTTTACTTCTGCAGCAAAAGGTTGACGGTTCCCTATTTGGCTTTTCCATCAAGCATTATAACCTAATGAGGTGTTTGAAATGCATTTATAATTCTTGCTTTTGGGATATGGCTTGGATAGTTGGAAAGCAAAGTTGAGGCATTCTATGAAGAACTCCCATTCTTCTAGGAGTTGGAAACACATCTGAGGTGTGCACCTGAAGAGAGTAGCAGGGAAGCTGGAAGGCGCAGTAAGTTGGCTTTTCATATACCTGGTATTGGACTTGAAGTGCTAAGAGTACAAAATTGTTCATTTTTGTTGTTAGAGTATTAGTTGCCTAGTATAAAATTGTTTGTGAGACAATGAGGTCTAGGTTTTAAGGCACCTGCAAGAACTTGAAACAAAACTGGGCAATCCATTTGCCTCTCTGAAACTTAGGTTTCTTCTC
Organism: Tapirus indicus; assembly: GCA_031878705.1. Lineage (NCBI taxonomy): Eukaryota > Metazoa > Chordata > Mammalia > Perissodactyla > Tapiridae > Tapirus > Tapirus indicus. Next base: position 109,488,892 of record CM062942.1, on the reverse strand, counting down.
TTTTTCTTTTGTAAAGTTGAAGTGAAATTTACATACAGTGAATTACACATATGTTAAGTGTAAAACTGATGACACGAAAAATGTATATACCTATGTAACCACAACCTCAGTAAAGATATAAAATATTTCTTAAATCCCCCCAAATTCTCTTGTGTTCCCTTCCAGTCAATCTCTACTTCCACTGGCAACCATTGTTCTGTTTTCTATTTCCCCAGGTTGGTTTGCCAGTTCTTGAACTTCGTATGCATGGAAGCAAACATTATGTGCATTTTTGTATCTCACTTCTTGAACTTAACATAACGTTTTTAAGATTGATCCATGTTGTTGCATGTTTTAGGTGTTTATTGCTTCTTATTACTGAGGAATACATAGTCCGTTGTATGAATATATCATAATTGGTTTATCTATTCTACTATTGGTAGAATTTTGGTTGTTTCTGTTTTGGGGCTATGTTGAATAATGCTGTTATGAACATTCATGTACAAGTCATTTGGTGAATATATGTTTTCAGTTCTCCTGGGCAAATACCTCAGAGTCTAGTTGCTGGGTCAGAGTAGATATAGATTTAATTTCTAATAAGTTTTCAGATGCTTTTTGAAATTGTTTGTAAAATTTTACATGCCCAACTGCAAAATATGAGAGTTCCAGTTGCTCCACATCCTTGCCAATATTGGTGTTGCTGTATTTTTAATTTTAGCCATTCTAGTGAGAGTGTGGTAGTACCTCACTGGTTTTTTAAAAACTATTTTGAAATAACTTTAGATTTAGAGAAAAGTTATAAAGATAGCACAGAGTTTCCATACACTTTTCTCTTAAGATCACCCTCCTATTGTGGTTTTAACTTGCACTTCCCTGATGACAAATAATGCTGAGTACATTTCATATGTCTATTGGGGATTCATAATCTTCCTTTGTAAAGTATATGCTTAAGTCTTTTGCCTATTTTTTTGGATTGTCTTTTTGTCAGTGATTTTTAGGAGTTTCTTATATATCCTGAATATAATATTTTGTCAGATATAAACATTGTGAATATTTTCCCCAGCCAGTGGTTTGCCTTTTCATTTCCTTAATGGTATTTTTGAAGAGCAGAAGTTTTAAATTTTGGTGACGTTTCATTTATCCGTTTTTAAATGGTGATCTGTGAGCTTTTTGTGATCTGTGTAGGAAATCTTTGCCACTGCCAATGTCATAAAGATATTGTATATTTTCTTCTAGAATCTGTATAGTTTTAGCATTTACTTTAGTCTATGATCCATATTCAATTAATTTTTGAGTACGGTGTGAGATAGGAGTAGACGTTCATTTTTTTTTCCAAATTGGTATCTATATTAATTTTATAGGGCTGTCATAAAAAACTGCCACAATCTGGGTGGCTTAAAACAACAGAAATTTATTATCTCACAGCAGAAACCCAAAATCAAGGTGACCACAGGGCTCTTGGGAAGAATTTTTCCTTATTTCTTCCAGCTTACGGTGGCTGCAGGTGTTCTTTGGCTTGTGGCAGCGTAATTCCAATCTCTGCCTCCATCTTCACTTGGCTTCTTCTCTGTGTGTCTCTTGTTCTCTCCTCTTCTTGTAAGGACATCAGTCATTAGATTTAGGGCCCATTCTAAATCCAGTATGATATCATCCCGAGGTCCTTAGCTTATTACATCTGCAAGGAAACTTCCTCCAAATGAGGTCACATTTTGAGGTTCTGGGTGGAGATAAAGTTGGGGGGGACACTATTCAGTCCACTACAATATCCAGTTGTTCCATCACCATTTCTTGAAAAGACTATCTTTTCGCCATTGAATTACCTTGTAACCTTTTCAAAATTCAGTATCCCTTATATGTGTGGCTTCAGTTCTAGACTCTGTATTCCAATCCATGGTTCTATTTGCTTATGCTTAAAGTGATACCAATCTAAATACAGCTTTAGAGTAATTCTTAAAATCAGATAATGTGAGTCATCCAACTTTGTATTCTTTTTCAAAATTGTTTTCCTATTCTAGACTCTTTGTTTTTGATGTATATTTTTCAAAAGATTTTAAATTTCTACAAAAATTCCTTTTGGGATTTTGAATGGATTGTGTGCAATGTATAGATGAATGTGGGAGAATTACATCTCATAGAAATGAAATTCATTTTTATATGTAGATCCTGTAGTCAGCGAACCTTATATATTCACTTATTATTTCTACTAGCTTTTTATTTTCATAAATGCCTTAGAATTTTCTACCTACGAGATTATGCTGTTTGCATAGATTTCCAGTTCTATGTCCTTTGTTTCTTTTTCTTACCATATTTTGCTAGCAAGAACTTCCAGTACACTATTTATATAAGTGGTGAGAGTGGACACCTTTAACTGGTTCCTAAGCTCAAGTAGAAATAGTTCAGTCTTTGACTTGAATATGATATTAACTGCAGGGGTTTTTGTTACTGTTATTTATTTATTTATTCTTTGGTAGTTACTGTTAATCAGGTTGAGGATGCTTCTTTCTATTTCTAGTTTGCCAAGAATTTTTATCATTAACAGTTGTTGAATTTGATCAAATTATTTTTCTTCATCTATTAAAATGATTAATGGTATTTCTCCTTTATTCTATTTATATAGTTATTAACATTGATTTATTTTTTGGATATTCAATCTACTTTGCATTCCTGGGATAAATACACATAGTCACCATGTAGCATCCTTTTAATATATTCAATTTGCTATTTTTTTGGAGGACATTTGCATCTATGTTTTTGGAGGATGTTGGTCTGTTGTTTTCCCTTATAGTCTCATTGTCTGATTTTATTGTCAGTGTAATAATCATAAAAAATATATTGGAAGTATTTTGTTCTCTTCTATTTTCTAAAAGAGTTTGTATAGCATTGATGACTTTTTCTCCTTAAATATTTGGTTGAATTTACCAGAAAAGTAATCTGATCCTGGAGTTTTCTTTTTTCACCTTTATTGAGATATAGTTGACATTTAACGTTATATAAGGTTAAAGTGTACAATGTGTTGACGTGATACACATATATTACAATATGATTACTACCATAACATTAGCTAATACCTCCATCAGGTCACATAATTACCATTTCTTTTTTGTGGTCCTGGAGTTTTCTTTGTTGGAAAGTTTTAAACCAGTAGTTCAATTGTTTTAATTGATATAAATTTTACTCAGCTATCAATTTCTTCTTGGATTAATTTTGGTAATTTGTGTCTTTGGAGAATAGATACATTTGATTTAAGTTGTCAAATTTATATGTGTGAAGTTGTTCATAATATTCTCCTTTTCTCTTTTATTATTTTGGGAACTATAATGAAGACCCTTCTCTTATTCCTGTATTGTTTTATTTTTCTTGATCAGTCTAGATAGATATTTATCAATTTTATTGATATTTTTAAAAATTAGCTTTTTGTTTACAAATTTACCTCTAAGTATTGCTTTAGCTGCTCCAACAAATTTTGATAAGTTGTATTTTAATTATAATTCCATTTAAAACATATTCTTATTTCATTTGTATTTTCTTCTATGACCCATGGCTTATTTAGAATTATGTTCCTTAATTTCCAAATATTTGGTTCTTTTCTAGATATCTTATCACTATTGAAATCTAAGTTAATTCTGTTGTTGCTAGAAAACACACTGTATGATTTTGATCTCTTTAAGTTTACTATTTTATGCTATAGCATATGCCCAATTATAGTGAAAAGAAATGCATTATGCATTAATATGAGTTAGTGTTCCATAAATACAGTTAGGTCAAGGTACTTTATAATGCTGTACAGATCTTCTATTTCCTTGCTAATTTTTTTGTCTAGTTGTTTCTAGTTCTTCAATGTATGTACATTCTGAAATTGTTGGCTACAGTGTTTTATAAATATGAATTCAGTTAACATGGTTGATAGTGTTGCAAAAATTTTCTTTACCTTTACTTTTTCCCCAGATGGAATAATTTGTATCACTCGGTCTCCAACTTTGTTAACCATTTTTCCATACCATCTCCAAGTCATTGAATTTTCATTTCAAATAGCATACTTTTAATCCTAGAATTTCCATTGATTCTTTCTTGTAGTTTCAATTTCCATGTTGGGCTACTCATTTGTCCACTTATTTTGACCTCCTTTTGTTTTACGTCCTTGAACACATTTATGATAGCCTTTTTATTATCCTTCTCTGCTAACTAAACATCTGGATCATTATGGTATCTATTCTTACTCACTTTTTTCTTTTAACTTTGTGTTATATTTTGCTCTTTATTCACATGTCTAATAATATTTGATTGCATAGTGGATACTATTGATGATATTTTGTAGAGAGTTTTGATTCTCTTATGTTCCTCCTAAGAGTATTTTGATTTTCATTCTAGCTGACAGTTAAATTATAGGCTGATCATCTTGAACTTTTAGAGTCTTCATTTTACTTTGTTAGTGTGAATCTGATTCATTTTTACCCACAGTCTTAGGGTAAACCCTTAATCCTTGGACATAGTCTTTATTCCTAAGGCATGATCCTTTGGGAGATTCAATGGAAAGCCTAAGATATTTACAAAGGTCCTCTCGCTTGGTGGAATTCAGCCTCCAAACTGTCTCCCATATGGTGAGAAACTGCCAAAATCTCTCTTCCAACTTTTCAACCTTATTTCTGTTGCTCTCTGTCAGTTTTCTTAGTTTTCTTTTTTTGTACATGTGCAGTTCAGGGGTAATCTAAGTATTTGGTGGGAGTTTGTACATAAAAATTGGGGCTTGCCTGTCTGTGACATTCTTCTTTTTGGGATTTCTCCATTCAATTTCTAGCTACTCTGGCAAGACCCAACTCTGTCTTCTGATACCTCAAGCCAATATGACCTGAGATTTCTGCTTGTGTTTTAGCCACTTCACACCAAATTTCCTGAGTGGTGCCTGCAGGGGAAAGCTGTATAGACTGGATCTCACCTACTGTGGTTTGGTTCTTTTAACAGTTGAATGCTTTATAGTTTCTGCCTTCAAATAGTTCATTTGAAATATTTTGTCCAGAAGTTTTTTTTATTGAGATGATTGGTCCAAAACAAGACACTCTGCCATTACCAGACTCCAAATTAGTTTTCTTTTTAAAAAAATATTCAAAAGAGGGAAAAAAATCTTTGCATGATATATCTCACAGGATAAAATGTGCAGATTTATTTACAAGTGAAACTGAAAATGTCATACAGTTATCTGTGGTTCCTCATATAATACATATCTCAATCTCTAGGGAGTGGTCTGTGTAACCTTGGGAACAATCACTTATTCTCTCAGTAACCTATTTATAAAATAGAAAACAATACCTATCTCGATTTTACTTCATAGCAAATGCCAGTTTTCTGGTCAATTATCTCTTCTCATCTAACTTGGCCTGTCAGCGGCATTTGACAGAGTTGATCTTTCTCTCCTTCTTGATATTCTTTGTTTTTGTTTTCCAGGACAATATACTCCTCTGATTTGCGTTGTAACTCACTGGCCCCTCCATGTCAATATCTTTTGCAGGTTCTTTTTCTCCATGATTTCTTAAGGTTGGTATTCCTCAGGTCTCAGTTCTTGGAATTTTTGATTTTTCTAGCTACTTATCTCTTGTGATCTCATCTAGTCCCATGGCTTTAAATATACTCTATATGTCGACAATTCCCATATTTATATTTCCAGTTCACATCTCTCCTCTGAACTCCAGACTCATATATTTAACTGCTTAACTGATATCATCTCTTTTTTGTTTAATAGGCATCACAAAATTAGCCTGTGAAAAACTGAAATCTTGCTCTCTCCCTGCACCTCCTCTCTCCAAAATATTCCATGTTATCCCCCACTCGATTATCCCACATCTCTAGTTGTTTAGAGCATAAACATTTGAGTCATCCTTAACTCTTTCCTTCACACCCCTGATCCAATCCATCATTGAATCCTGGTGACCTTTCCTTAAAATATTTCCCAAATCCTATCACTTCTCATCATTTTGATTACCACCTTGTTTTAAGCCATCATCTTTTACCTGAGTTATTGCAATATCTTTCTCAGTAGTCTTCTGCCCTCGCCCCATTAAAGTCAATTTTTCATACAACAGTCAGAGTAACCCTTTTAAAATGTAAGCCAGAGCAGGATACTCCGCTACTCAAACTCTTTCAAAGAGTTAGGAATAATTATAAAAGCATGTTGATGGGTCTGTAAGATATAAAGATGTAATCTGTATGACAACAGTATTACAAATGAAAGGAGAATGAACTGAGTTATGTATGAGCAAAGTTTATGTATACTATTAAAATGCGTTTATCCAAACTAGGCGGTTATACATTAAGATGTTAGTAGGAATCCCCAAAGCAACCATTAAGTACACAACTGAAAAAATATATTAAAAGAAACAATTGAGTTAAAGTGATATACTATGGGGGCTGGCCGGTGGCATAGTGGTTAAGTTTGTGTGCTCTGCCTTGATGGCCCAGGATTCACAGGTTCAGATCCTAGGCACAGACAGATGCACCACTTGTCAAGCCATGCTGTGGCAGTGTCCCATATAAAGTGGAGGAAGATGGGCACAGATATTAGCCCAGGGACAGTCTTCCTCAGCAAAAAAGAGGAGGATTGGCAGCAGATGTTAGCTCAGGGCTAGTCTTCCTCACCAAAAAAAAAAGAGAGATGGTACAAAAATTTATATTTAACACACACAAAATAATAATGGAGGAATAGAAGAACAAATGAGATAAAGACATACAGAAAAGACATAGCAAAATGACAGATTTGAATCCTACTTTATCAATAATTGCATTAGATGTAAATGGACTAAACTCACTAATCAAAAGACAGAAATTGGCCAAAGGGATTTAGAAAAAAATCAAAACATGATCCAACTATATGATGTCTACAGGAGAGTCACTTTAGATTCAAAGACACAAATATTGAAAATAAAAGTTGGGAAAAATATATACCATGCAAACAGTACCCAAAACAGAGCTGGTGGAGCTAAACTAATATTGGACAAAATAGGCTTTAAGACAAATGTTGTTACTACAGACAAAAAAGAACATTTTGTAATGATGAAAGTGTCAATCTATCAAGGAGACATAAAAATTATAAATATATATGCATCTAATAACAGAGTCACAATACACATAAAGTAAAAACTGACAGAATTCAAGGGAGAAATAAACAATTCAACAATAATAGTTGGAGACTTCCATACCCCATTTTCAATCATTGATAGAACAACTAGACAGAAGATAAACAAGAAAATAAAAGGCTTCAACAACTGTAAACCAATTGGATCTATCAAGATTCTGTTGAACATGCCACTCAACAACAACAAAATAAACATTCCTCTCAAGTGCACATGAAACATTTCCAGGATAGGTTATATACTAAGGCATGCAAAAATTTTCAATAAGTGTAAAATAATTGAAACCATACAAAGAATGTTTATGACTACAATGGAATAAAATTAGAAATTAATAACAGAAATGAGTAATTCCCAAATATATGGAAATTAAACAAATAATCTAAATAATCAATATGTCAAAAAAGAAATGACAAGGTAACTTAGAAAGTACGTTGAAACTGGTAGAAACACACAAAATACCAACATTTGTGAGATATAGCTAAATTAATGCTTAGAGAGAAGTTTTTAGCTATAAACATTTATATTAAAAAAATAAATATTTCAAGTCAGTAACCTAAGCTTTCACATTAAGAAACTAGAAAGTGAAGGTAAAACTAAGCAAAAAATAAGCATTGGGAAACAAACAATAAAGGTGAGAAAAGAAATAAATGAAATAGAGAAGAGAAAAATAATAGAGAAATTCATTGAAACCAAATGTTTATTCTTTGGAGAGATCAAAAAAATTGATAAAATTTTAGCTTAGGTGACCAAGAAGAAGAGAAAGAAAACACAATTTTCTAAAATCAGGGATGAAATTTGGGACATCACTACCAACATTAGAAACATGAAAATAATTATAAAGTAATACTGTAAATAATGTATGCCAATAAATTTGCTACACTAAACAAAGCAAACAAATTCCAAGAAACACAGAAACTGCCTCAAGAAGGAGAAAATCTGAATTGACCTATAACATGTAAAATGATTGAATTAATAATAAAAAATCTTTCTACAAAGGAAAGGCCATATCCATATGGATTTTCTGGAGAATTCCTCCGAGCATTTGAAGAATAATTGACAACATTCCTTTGCAAACTCTTCCAAAAAATAGAAGGGAAAACTTCCCAAGACATTCAATAGGGATAATATTACCCCAATACCCACACCAGACAGACATCACAAGAAAAGCAAACTACAAACTAGTATCCCTTTTGAATGTAGACCCCAAATCCTTAACAAAATACTAGCAAATCAAATCCAGCATCATATAAAAATAATTTTCACCATAACTAATGATATTTATTCCTGAAATGCAAGATTGGCTTAACATCTGAAAATTAATGTAATATCAATGAATATTAATTCATTAAAGGGAAAAAAAACTACATGATCATGTAAAGAGATACAGTTAAATAATTTGATAAAATCTAATACCCTTTTAAGATAAAAAAGCATTAGGCAACTAGGAACAGAAGGGATGTTCCTCAACCTGGTAAAGGCCATTAATGAAAACCACACAACTAACATTGTAATTAATGGTGAAAGATTGAAAGCTTTCCCCCTAACATCTCAGAAGACTAGGATTTCTACTTTTGCCACTTCTATTCAACATTGTACTGCAATTCTTGCCAGGGCAATAGGCAAGAAAAAGAAAACCATCCAGATTGGAAAAAGAAGAAGTACAGCTATCTCTATTTACAGATGTCGTCATCAATTTTATGTAGGAGATCCTAAGGAATCCACAGAAAAAAAAACTATTAGAGCTAATAAGCTTTTTCAACAAGGTTGCAGGATACAAGATCAATATACTAAATCAATGTTATAGCTATATACTAGCAATGAACAATCAAAAATGAAATTAAGAAAACAAGTCCAATTACAATAGCATAAAAAAGGATAAAATACTTAGAAATAAATTTAACAAAAGAGGTGAAAGACTTGTTCAATGAAAACTACCAAAAAAATGTTGAAGGAGAGTAAAGAAGACCTAACTAAATGGAAAAATTTCCCATGTTCGTAAATTGGAAGACTTAATATTGTTAAGATGGCAGTACTCCCTAAACTGATCTACAGGTTCAACCCAATCTCTATCTAAACCCCAGATGGAATTTTGCAGAAATTGACCCATTGATTCTGAAATTCATACGGAAATGCAATGGACCTAGAGTAGCCAAAAACAATCTTGAAAAATAAGAACAAAGTTGGAGGATTCATGAAATTCCCAATCTAAAACTTGCTAAAAGATTATAGTAATCAAGACTGTGTGGTACTGGTATAAGGATAGACATATTGATCAATGGAATAGAATTAAACACATAATAAACTCATACATTTATGGTCAATTTATTTTTGACACAGGTGCCAAGACAATTCCATGGGGGAAATAGTCTTTTCAACAAATGGTGCTGGGACAAGTGTATATCCACATGCAAAAGGATGAAATTGGAACCCTACCTCACACCATATACAAAATTTAGCTCAAAATGGATCAAAATCCTAAATGTAAGAGTTAAAATTTTGCAACTCTTAGAAGAAACATAGGTATAAATATTTGTGGCATAAATATTTGTGACATAGGCATAAATATTAGGCAGTGATTTCTTAGATATGGTATCAAAATCACAAGCCACACACACAAAAAAACTCCCAACAAACTTGACATCATCAAATTAAAAAGCTTTATTGCTTCTAAGGACACTAACAAGAAAGTAAAAAGACAGCCCACAGAATGGGAGAAAATATTTGCGAATCAGATATCTGATAGGGATTTATATGTAGAAGATGTAAAGAGCTCTTACAACTCAATAATAAAAAGGCAAATAATCCAACTTAAAAATGGGCAAAGACTTTTACAAACCTTGTGGTAACCACTAAACAAAAAATCAGAACAGAGACACAAATGATAAATAAAGAGAAAAATGAGAAAACCATCACAGAAAATCACCAAACTGAAATGCCAGCCAGAAATACATGGGAAGAGAAACAAGGGTAATATAGAACAACCAGAAAACAAGAGACAAAATGGCAGGATGAAGCCCTCATATATCAATAATCACTCAAAATGTAAATGGATTGAATTTTCCAATCAAAAGGCACAGAGTAACTGGATGGATTAAACCCAACAATGTGCTTCCTCCAGGAAACACATCTCAGCTTGAAAGACAAACACAGGCTCAGAGTGAGGGATGAAAGATGATAATCCAAGCAAATGGCAAACAAAAGAAAGTAGGTGTTGCCAAACTTATATCAGACAAAACAGACTTCAAGATAAAATAGACAATGAGAGACAAAGAGGGGCAGTATATAATGATAAAAGGGACATTCTACCAAGAGGACATAACACTTGTGAATATATATGCACCTAACACAAGAGCACCAAAGTACATAAAACAACTATTAACAGACCTAAAGGGAGAAATTAACAGCAACACAATAATAGGGTACCTCAACACCCCACTTACGTCAATGGATAGATCATCCAGACAGAAAGTCAACAAGGAAAAGTGGAATTAAATGAAAAACTAGATGAGATGGACTTAATTGATATATAGGACATTCTGTCAGAATTCCGGCAGAATACACATTCTTCTCGAGTGCACATGGAACATTCTCAAAGATAGACCATATGTTGGGAAACAAGGCAATCCTCAATAAATTTAAGAAGATTGAAATCATAACAAGCATCTTTTATGACCATAATGCTATGAAACTAGATATCAACTGCAAGAAAAAAGCTGGGAAAGTGATAAACATGCAGACACTAAACAACATGCTACTGAACAACCACCAGATCAATGAAGAAATAAAAAAATATCTGGAGACAAATTGAAATGAAAATACATCATAACAACTCTTATAGGAAAAAGCGGTTCTAAGATGGAAATTTATATCACTACAGGCCCACCTCAACAAACAAGAAAAATCTCAAATAAGTAATCCTAAACTTCACCTAACAGAACTAGAACAAAATGAACAAAGCCCAAATTCAGCAGAAGGAAGGAAATAATAAAAATCAGAGCAGGAATAAATGAAATAGAAACCCCCCAAAACAGTAGAACGGATCAATGAAACTAAGAGCTGATTCTTTGACAAGATAAACAAAATTGACAAACCCTTAGCCAGACTCACTAAGGAAAAAAGAGAGAAGGCTCAAATAAATAAAATTAGAAATGAAAGAGGAGAAATTACAGTGGGTACCAGAGAAATACAAAGGATTATAAGAGAATACTATGAAAAACTATACGCAAACAAATTGGATAACCTAGAAGAAATGGATAAGACTCATACAACCTTCCAAAACTGCATCAGGAAGAAATAGAGAATCTGAATAAACCAATCAGAAGTAAAGAGATTGAAACAGTTTTCAACCCCCCCAAAAAAACATAAGTTCAGGACTAGATGGCTTCTCTGGAGAATTCTACCAAACATTCAAAGAAGATTTAATACCTATCCTCAAACTATTCCAAAAAATTGAAGAAGATGGAATGCTTCCTAACTCATTCTATGGGGCCAACATCACCCTGATACCAAAACCAGACAAGGACAGCACAAAGAAGGAAATTTACAGGCCAATATCACTGATGAACATCGATGCAAAAATTGTCAAGCAGTCAGCAAACCGAATGCAGCAATACATTAAAAGGATCACACACCATGATCAAGTGGGATTTATACCAGGGACACAGGGATGGTCCAACATTCACAAATCAATCAATGTGATACACCACATTAACAAAATGATGAATAAAAATCACATGATAATCTCAATAGATGCAGACAAAGCATTTGACAAGATCCAACATCCATTTATGACAAAAACTCTCAGTAAAATGGGTATAGAAGGAAAGTATCTCAACATAATAAAGGCCATATATAATAAACCCACATCCAACATCGTACTCAGTGGTGAAAAAATGAAAGCCAAGCCTCTGAGAACAGGAACAAGACAAGGGTGCCCACTTTCAACACTCTTATTTAACACAGTACTGGAAGGTTTGGCCAGAGCTATTAGGCAAGAAAAAGAAATAAAAGGTATTCAAATTGGAAAGGAAGAAGTGAAACTCTTGCTGTTTGCAGATGATAAGATTCTGTATATAGAAAACTCCAAAGAATGCATCCGAAAACTATTAGAAATAATCAACAACTACAGCAAAGTTGCTTGGTACAAAATCAACTTACAAAAATCAGTTGCATTTCTATACTCTAATAACGAACTAGCAGAAAGAGAACTAGAGAATACAATCTGATTTACAATCACAAGAAAAAGAATAAAATACCTAGGAATAAATTTAACCAAGGAAGTGAAAGACCTATGCACTGAAAATTATAAGACATTAATGAAAGACATTGAGGAAGACATAAAGAAATGGAAAGATATTCCATGCACCTGGATTAGAAGGATAAACATAGTTAAAATGTCCATACTACCTAAAGCAATCTACAGATTCAATGCAATCCCAATCAGAATCCCAATGATATTCTTCACAGAAATGGAACAAAGAATCCTAAAATTTATATGGAACAACAAAAGACCTCAAATAGCCAAAGGAATCCTGAGAAAAAAAAGAACAAAGCTGGAGGCATCATAATCCATGACTTCAAAAATATACTACAAAGTTAT